>OZ026860.1:2981733-4383467 GCA_964023215.1 Eledona agricola | reverse complement strand
ACTTGTTCTTGTTTCAGCAAGATATTTCTGATGAATCGTTTAAAACATTTTTAGATATTTTCTTATGCAAGAAAAAATGTATAGTTTTATAACGCTTATAAAATATGTCTGCATAATTTTAGTTTTGTTTAAATGTTTAAATGAAACATGTCTTTTACCTAATAAGGAACATTCTCTTCATCATTAGTGCAGTAAGCACCGGCGTCTGTGTTTATATACAGCGTGTCCCAGAAATAATGGCGTTAGAATTTTTCATTTGGCTTATTTTTGCTTTATTTTTTAAATGTTTCCATTTATTTGTACATTTGTTATTTCTTTATTTCCATTGTCTCCATTCTATGCTATATTATTTATATTTTGTTATTGAATGCACATAATTGTTTTTGGGTTAAGTTGAATAGCTTCGTCTAGACTTCGCCCCTTATACCTATATATTAATAAAGCCGATTTATTATTGTAATTATTATTATTATTAAAAAGAAGATACACAATGCCAATTATATTCAGTTTACGAAATTGGGTTTTGAGACAATCCGAAATAAAAAGCAATTTGGTGTAATTGATGAGACAAATATAAATCTCGAGTTGAATAATTTATTTCAAGGATTACTAAGTTGGAAGGGAAAGTCGCAACATGTGACGATCAAATACTGCTACTGCTTATACTAAAGTACACAAATTAAAATTGTTGGAAAAACGTTTTTATTTTGTTGTATCGTACAGTTAAAGCCTGCTAAAAATGACACACGAGATGGGTTGAAGCGACGTCAGAAATATTCACTTATAAGTTTGGAATAAGTTCTCGATGGTAGTTTGAAGTAGTTTTAATATCGGCACCCGATCATATTTTCGTGTGATTGATGATCCGCCGAGATTTATCGTTTCGTGTGTGCTTTTCGTCATATTCGAGTCGTTGGATTTGTCCCCGTCCCAGTGTTGTCGGACATTGCGGTGAATCTTTCGTTTTTTGTGCCGGTTTCCAGGTAGTTTTTGTTCCGGTCGCCGGGCAATATGGAACAGTTGCAGTGGAAATTTGCATACAATCCAGCTGTACGCAGTATACCTGAGCCGAATTAACAAAAAAAGGGTTTTGTGATTAGAGAGAGGAGTAGCGAGGTCGGGCGTTACCAAAACGCACGTTACAGATGTTCCGACGAGATAACCGACAGACGGTAGAGAACTCGCCGAACTCAGCCCCCATTTGGATCACAGTCTGAACATTGAATTATATATGCGCGGTGCGAGTATATAATTTGGTTACAACATTTGCATATGGCGGAGATGGCGGTGCAGACCCGAATTCGCACCAGCATCACGTCGCATCTAAAAGGGCCCAATCAGAAATCGCGCGCACAAACAAATCCGGCGCACAATTGCTTTTTATTAGTCGCGAAACTGGATGAATAATAAAAATGATGTTGTGGTGCCCTTTGTCCGGCTCGACGCCCTAAGAATAAAAGCAAACTAATCAAAATCTGGTTAGGTGAGTGGCGGGGCTCGTGTCGAAATGACCGTGCACTCTTCGCTCGAATGAACCCTGGGCAAATATTATGGGTAAACAGGGTGTAGACCCGGGGCGTGTCGCACTGGACATCGCCTGATTTATGGCTGACCCGCGCTCACGCTAAACGACACATAATTAGCCGAAAATGGACTCGTGCTGGGCTGGACATCGGTCACTTCCAGAGCTTTCCGACTGGTTTATCATCCACTGAAGTCCACTCGAGCGAAAAACCGAATCACCGCTCAATGCGTTCAGACCCCTGGCCATTCCAAGTTTTGGCTGAAGCACGGGACCTTAGAAAAGTCCAATCCAAGATCATAACGCCTGAAAAAAAAGTCGATTACTCACACTTCAATTCCTACTAACTTGTTCAGAATATTCCCAACTTGATACTTGTAAAATATTGTGTGGTTTTATAAGGCTTGCAAATAAATAAATGAAACATGTTTTTGATCTTTTTTACTTCTAAGGAACATCTCTTCATCATTAGTGCAGTAAGCACTAAGCGACTGTATGTATATACAGTATGTCCCAGAAAAAATTGCAATAATTTTAACCAGTTAGTATAACTCGTCCAACTCAACAACTTTTCTTAATAAATAAATTTAAATAGTTGTAAGATTTGCGAAAGAAGTGCAGAACAAAAAACCACTCCAAGAAAACGTTTGGTTCTTTCGGCACAGCAACTCATCAATTTGACCGTTGCTATTATTATTAAATTCTGGAATTCAATCGAAAAATGTCACTGATTTATTAAATCCATAGGCAGTTCGTCAATTTCAGAGAGGGTAAAATGCTAAAAGAAAATCACGATATCCAAAAAATAGTACAATAAAAACTATGATTTTCCACTATTTAAAAAAAAAGTTTGGTCAATTGGGGTTTGGAAACATTCAGTAGTTTTTATATTGACCGATTCCTGCCAGCATTGCTTCATTTATTCTCTAAGTTTTTTATTGCTTTTTTGTCTTGTTTACAATGTGATCATCAGATACTTTCCTTCTAATTTCATTGAACTAGTAGATTCTTTACCCAAATCAATATTTTCTCTATTTCAGTTTTTTAGATCTTTAGATATTTTCATGTTTAATTTATTTAGCACTTTTGGTGGCAATGTTTTGACAAGAGTGACATACTTGAAATCGGTGGGAATACGAAACATTTTTTGTGAATTTCAGAAATTTTTAAACTTCACAACATTTTTCAAGTCCGTTAAATACATGTTGTGTTTAGCAATTTCAGTTATTTGCTTATTAACAAAAATATGAAATTGTTTAAAACGAAAATTTTCATAAATATTATGAAAACTTGAAATCAAAAATAAACTATATTTCTCCCAATAATTAATCTCTGGATTTCGACTAAATATTTTCTAGAGGTTCAGTAGATGTTATTTAAGAGTTTATTATAGACTTTCTTCAGCGGGATGCAATGACAGAAAGGTGCTTCCTTGACTCTCTTTTTATTTTATTATTAATATTTCTTTTTATGGTTTTATGGTTACGTCTCATTGGGTTTTAAGTTCACTTACTATCCAGTACCATAGTATCAAATTAAATAAATTATTTGCGGAGGAGCCCATATTTTATTTTTCAGTTGACACTTATGAAAACATATACTAACATACATAACCATTGAATTAAATAAATTGTTTTCTGAAATATTTTTTTACTGACGTCGATAACTGAATTCTTCTATTCCGGTGTTTCCGGTACATTATCCGCGGGCCGATTTTTCTTTATGGTACTGTTTGTATTTTTTCCACATCAAACGGCTCCATAAAGTAGTTGGTTTAACTGTCAGTAGCAAATCTAAACAGTCGAAGTCGTTGGGTTTATCGGGTTTAACTGCAATTGCTTCTGCCCAATTTCTTTTAAATTTTTATTTTATTTGATTTTGGCTCGAATAGAAAAAATGGTTGCAACGCATTTCAAAAATTGTTCAAGATATTTATGTTATTATTAAAACTTAAATAATTACAAAATATGTTATATCAACAATTGTTTCCACTTTTATTCATTATTTCCATTGAAATAGTTCTCAAAATGAGTTTTTGACGAATAACTTTGAATGTTTCGGGATTTGCGGTAGGGTTGCAATTGAAAAAAAATGTTGTTTTTTAATTTTTAATTCCGCATCGAATGGTATAACAATAAATAGAGAGAGGTTCAAATAAAAAAATACAAGGCTTTGAATTTTGATAAGTTTGACGATTTATTTTGCACACTTGTATATTCCGGGCCAATCAAACTTGATTAACAAGACTGTTGTTGGTCTTTATTTAATAAGTACCGATGTAGTACCAATTTTATCAAAGGGACACTATTTGTAGTTTTAATAAATTTTTCAAACTCAAGGTTTAGAAGTAATTGTTTAGGTTTTAATTTTTTTCAGTTATCTCTGAACCGATTACAATTTTTTTTGGGAATATGTAAGCAACTAAAAATGCACCCGAATAGGCACAAAAAATATATATGTAGGATGCAATGTAAAAAAATATATAATTTAGTCGTTACACTTTTTTGGGACATTCTGGACTGGTGTTTATTTATTCAGAGTGTAACATCGCTATTTCTTTTTAACTTCTAAATTCAGACGTATTGTATTGTACATTATCATCCCTGGTTTTATTTGAGTTTTATTTACCCGCGTGATAATTTACGGGTCCCACTTTGTGGCAGTCCGCTCCTGTCCGTCGCTTAGACTGTGTCTTACTGCCGAAGATATCTGCAGCGCGCGTCACGTTCGCCACCCGGAAGATAGCCGGAGGCCCGGATTTGCCCGCAGTCATGACGCGGTGTCAAGTTTGACGTGAACGCGGCGGCGGCTTCAAACGCGGCTAATGGCTCGTCTTTGTCACGGGGAAAGAGAATCGACCAAACGACAGTTCCTCCACGTCCGCCTCTCGAAGAACGGCAACAGTTACAAGGGCCGCTGTACGGAGTCTCCGGGGCCCGCGGCCTCGAAATACACTGATGGATGACTCCACATATAGATCAATACATCCAGTGGCACGCATGAACAACCTGAGCCCACCCGCTAATAAGTTATTTACACGTCACGTGTACCTGACAATGTGTAATCCATCAAACGGGCGCCGCTAACAACCTAGGATGGAGGACGATAACCGAACGCCACTCATTCATCCTGCTCAACGCCAAATACGTTCGCGGATCGCAAAAACCAACGCGTAAAGGAGGAGGATGCCATCGCTCATCCTGCCGTCTTCGTGCAGTTATTTTGCCAACAAGTACAATTTTTGCATGTTTACAGCCACGAGTTGTGTGTTGAATTATTTGCTTCTGACTGATTTTCTTTATTTGCAGATATTGGAATTAAAGAGCCACTGGTTGTCGCCTTCATCCACCAGCAAAAATGCTACATTTTTACTAATATATATTATTAACGCATTTGGAAAATTTTAACACCTATATTATATATTTAACACTTTCCAAATAAATATATTTATAACTATATATTTGAAATATCTAATAAATTATGAACATTTTTCCTTGTGTATTATTATTACGCGAATACAATTTCACTTAAAAAACTGGCATATCGATTACCGGATGGAAACTTGAATTGAAGGTCCTTTTCCTTAAAGTCTTAATGAAATTAAACTAATTGATCACTTAATAATAATGTCTTTGCGAATTACTGCTTGACTGTTTTCAAATAATATCCAATTACGATAAGCCCTCAGGTAATGCTGGGATGATCAAGTAACTTCCCTTTTGGGATAAAAATTGAAAGTATTACTCATTGAAATGTGTAAAGCAAGTCAATGGCAACGATCTAATAATGTAGACAAGACCTGTATAAATTAGTCGAGTCGTGATTCGAAAAGAAACAAATAAAAAACCTAATTGTGGCTTAAAAACCTAACTTGAAACTGTCAATTAAATAAATATTCAGTCATGCAGGTGCATGACTGACAATGAATAACCTGAAATTGATTGGAAGCGAATGACACGAATAACGTTTTTTTTTTTTCAATTTGGATTTGTTGTGATTCATGTACATGTATTGTCATGCAATTTAAATTACATGTTTAAATAAAAAAATTATAAAACATTTAATTCATTTCGCATGTTAAGTAGAAATTTAACAAATATTTTATGCCTCGGTTACAAAAAATAATAAATATATAAAAATATTGATCTATTCTTTATTAATTTTTCTGCAGTAGTTTAATTAATAGAAATTAGTGTTTCACCCATGAACAGAGGAATCTTTAAAGAATTAGTGTTATTGATGACTACAAGAAATTATATCTTTTCAGGAACATTCATAACAATTCAAAATGAACTACTGGATTCTATAGCATCCTAGCTCAATCTTCATTTATTAATTGTTACGCTAATTCGTTAGACTTTAAACAATGCATGAATTCAATCGAAGAAGAGGGATTGATTGAATCATCGTATTTATCAAAACATAAAAAAAATAATAATTGGAAGGAATGCCATCGTTCATGAAAAATATGTGTTTGGCATTAATTGATTTTCTTGTAGCACTCTGAATTTATAACTTTTACCTAGTGAAAGTATCCGATGATTTTTCAGATTATCGTAAATAAAAACTGAACAGAAGTTTTTACTGTTCTGAAAAATCGGATCATGAAAATATGTTTTTTAAAAAACATTCAAAGTCATGCAGTTGCATGTATCGTAATGAATAACCTGAACTTGATTGGATGCGAATGATACGAATATCGTATTTTTTATTAAATGTAAATTTACTTGGCTTTGTTCGTCAAAAATCCTCTAGTCTCTCGTCCAGACTTGAGCATTTTTTTATTAATTAGGATAAATTACCTCCCGATTTATTAATTCTTGTTACGGAAAATGTAAATGGTTGACGGGTAGTTAAATTTCAACAATCCTTTCGTTGGCCATGTATTTTATTTTTTAATAGTGCAGATATTTAATAAAAGACGGAATTTTACTCTTAAAAATTATATCACTTAAGCACCATAAAAAAGTCAGGATCATATTAGGCAACATACATATATATACACGTATTGTATGTACGTTTAATATGCAATTTAAATTGCATGTTTAAACAAAACATATATAAAACTTTTCATTGATTTTGCACGTTAAGTAGAAATTTAGCAAATATTTTATACCTCGGTCACAAAAAAGAATAAATATATAAAAATATAAAATAAAAATATTTTATTCGTTTTTCTGCAGTAGTTTAATTAATAGGAATTAGTGTTTCACCGATGATGTGAGTAGATAATCGTTGAACAGAGGAAACTAAAGAATTATTGTTATTGATGACTACAAGAAATTTTATATTTTCGGGAACTTCCATAACAATTCAAAATAAACTACTGGATTCTATAGCTCACATTCTAGCTCAAACTTTATTTATTCATTGTTACGCTAATTCGTCAAACTTTAAAAAATGCATAAATTCAATCGAAGAAGAGAGATTTATTGAAGCATCGTATTTTTCATAACATTAATTGGAAGGAATGCCATAGGACATGAAAAATATGTGTTTGGCAGTAATTGCTTTTCTTGTAGCACTCAGAATTTATACCTTTTACATAGTGAAAGTATCCGATGATTTTACAAATTATCATAATCAAAAAATGAACTGAACTTTTTACTGTTTTTAAAAATTGGAACATGAAAATATATATTTTTTATATTTTATTCATCTTTCTTCTAAAACTATCACGATATTTATCACCGCAAAAACCTTTTTTCAAACCGCCCGTGGCGCAAGTTTGCAAAACGAACGCTAAAAGCACTACGCTTCACCCTGACGTCACATTCCAGATTCGCCCATTCCTTTCCAGCCATAAAATTTGATGCATGTATTTTTTATGGCTGTAACAAGGAAGATGTTATATCCCGGACGTGATTCACGTCTTCGGAGGCTGATGGCGGGCCATATAGTGAATAATTCCACGTAGGGTCACCGGGGACATTTTAAACACACACTGTATCTAATGCCGGGAGATAAAGTCGTAATAATCCGGGGGGAAGCAGAATAATGGCCTAAACTCCACCCCACACCCTCGCTTGGTCATTTCGTGGTGCTCCAACAAAATGGAAGTCGTCCGATCAATAAAATAATCGTTTTGGTTCGGGGGCATGAAAAGTAACGGTCCTGAAGAAATAAGTACTCTTCTTTCTCACCCCTTCATCGATCGACTCAGGTATTCGGGATAATGCATATTCAATTTTTCACACGCAGATTTGCGATCGGAGGGTCGGAGGGAATAATTAATAATTGAGAGTGTTCGATACGACACGCGGGGCGGCGTGTGGAGGAGTGGAGGCCTTTATGGGGCTCCCCTTCCGCTAACGTCTTCTGAATAATAAGAAGCTCGACGCTCGGGACTAAAGTAAAATATCACAAACCTAAAACGTTAGCTGCACGTGACCCGCCGATTGATTTTATTTTATGCGAGGAAAACATGTAGTCGGGAAAGCGGCCGCTCCCTTCCCAAAATTGAAAATCATGCAGTCCCCGCGAATAATGTACTTTGAAATTAATTCGTTCGCCGTGAAAAAGAACCAAAGCAGATTTTTTTTGTCTACCTGCGCCTCGACGCTAAGCCGCGTTTTGCACGAAACCGACTTATTTGAGGCGTAATCGGATATAAAGTTGACTTGATTTTGGACGGATGGAGATGTGAATACGTCAGACGGTTCATGCACGCGAGATATATTCGATTTAAACGTAAATATAATTTGTCGACAGATATGTATGGAAATATCGGGGCGCATGAAACGCGTCAACAACTTTATTTGATACTTTGTTTCCGTGTTTCTCACAGATGACAACTTTATTGCATATTCCCTCTACATATGTTCGCGTTAAACTTCGCGACGGCGACGTTTGATTTCGCTTTTTGACGAAACTCATTCTTCCGCGCCAAATCGCTGCTTCGACACGTGTCACAAACACGCTAGGCCGTAAAATTACGTCCTAGATTAGTCTGCGAAGATGCGAACGTATTTGTAACTGGGAAAAATACAAATCATGTGTTGCTAGTTGTCTTACACCCTTGCAAGGTAAAGTTCACTAAAACAAGCTTTCAAGTTTCAGAAACTGTATTAGAAATAATAAATATTCTACATACGGCAGCAATACTTAAAACAATTTTTTACACTGCCTTGTTGGAATTTGTGCATACGGAACAAAAGAAACTAACGGGTGTACATAAAAAAAGGTTCAGAGGATTTTGTTGAATTTTTTACAGTGTAAACGTTTGACATTGACATATCATAACATTTGACACGAACTGTCAACCAGAAAGTTGCTCAAGATCGATGCCTTGAGATGGAATTTGTTAAAAAAACATTATATATCGTCCATCTCCACTTAAAATAATTTCAAAGTTATTCATTGGCCTACTCTGAAACCTTTTTTTCTACGCTCGTTAGTATCATCACTATAAAAGAAAGAGTGCGAAGAAAATGTTATAGTGTTATAGACAAAAAAACTGCAAATGAAACAATAAGACCAAAATTATTTAATTAAGTACATGAAGTTTAACACATTAAAGAATCAAGGAACCTGTCACCAGAGGAATTTCACATGTCACAAAAGCGCAATCGAGATAAAAAAATAACGAATCCAAAAGCAAATCAGACAAAGAAGAAGTAGCAGATTGAAGATCTGAGGATTATGACAAACACGAAAAATAAGGAATTTGATCTATCCAGAAGAATATAAAATAATGGAACATCCAGAAGATTCAAGCGAAAAGAGAAATAAAAATAGCAAAGTGACACAGAAAAGAAGAAGTTATTTTTGAAATTGTAATGAAAAAAATGAAAACAAGACATAAGGCGTCGTTGTATAAATAAAAGCAGCCTAAAAAAGTTGTAAACTTACAGCTTCAATAGATCTCCATTTGTTGAACCTGAATGTATCAAGATCGATTGAAGATGTTTACAGATTATATACCCGAAACGTTTGGTATTATAATAGTACAGCCGTTTGTATGGTCTCTACGTTTGCAAAACTATTAAATTATTTGAATAGTCCTCGCACAAATTTACAAACTTCAGTAACTTGGATGTGGATCAATAAATGTTTAAAAAAAATAATGATTTGAAGTAGTCTGTTTAACTGTCGAAATATCAATACTAAACAACCTCTATAAATAATTGAGTCGATATAACTTTTGTCGGGTGCTTTGAAATTGAAGATGACAGAGTGATAAATGAGATTTGTGAAGACGAAAGCAAAAGTAAGGAACCTGAAAAAAACGACGAGCGATAAAACATCAAAAGAATAAAAAATGGAACTGAAAGAAAGTATTAGGCGGTAAACGTTACGAGTCTGAGGTGAGATTTGCGTTGTTATGTGATTTTATCAACGATACAAATTGTTGATAACAGATAAATTCAAGGAAAACCAACAAAATAAAATGAAATATTACGACCAAAGTGAAAGCCTTCAACTCTCGAAAGCACAACGAGTTATTTAAAAATACACATTTCAGGTTTATTAATATAATTTACATTTGTTTTAGCAGCATTGTACAGATCTCAAATTAGGTAAATCAAACAAATTTTGTAATTGTTTATTAAAAAAAATCTGGAAGTAGGAATAAAGTTTTTGATGCGTGGCGCCGTTAATCAGGAAGCTGAGACACGTAAAACAACAAGAAAATAAATAAATGGCAATTACAAATTAATTTATATCCCACTTCCCAACTTACATCCGCCCTTTCGGCTTTGATAGTCTCACTAACTGCCGTATTTCACTAGTTAAAATCGCTATTTGCAACGATACAAAAGACGAAATCCCTACTTATTAGTAATTTTTGGTACTTATTCGAGTATGAATTATTTACGATGCTGTTAGTGAAAGGACGCCCTAATCTGCAGTGTTAAAATTTAATTTAAAGAGCTACTTTTAGTTGCTAAGTCGGTGACGGAGACAATTAATTACTTCGATGTTCTTCTAAGTTGGAGGTTACCGGAGTTCCGCAAACCCCACTTTATCTCCCGAATAAAAATGAAGCGGCGTGAGAGGCTAGTTCTTAATATTTTAGTAGTTGAAAAGACTTTGGTGTTAAATTGATTGAAGCTAACTTCGTTTGCGTTCAAACTTGCGATGTTAAAATCATTTAAAAGTTTTTCCAAGTTACGAGGGCGAGGAGTTAATTATCGAAATTGCCATCGCGACCTTGACACTGCGAAACCGTTGCGCTTTTATTATTTCAAACATCTGTTGCTTGCACGGGACTCAAAATTTCAATTTCTCGACGATTAAATACTTCACGGGAAGAGTTAATTTCAGTTCTTCGACTTATGGAACTTTAATATTTAAAGTGGTTTGTTTTTTGCGCGGAATCGCGTTTTGCTCGCGTCATCGTAATCAAATTCCAGCCGCCATCCGCCCCCTCGCTTATTTATTTATCGAATTTTTTTAGTGTTGACTTTTGCGGGTCGGCATGCATCGCCGTCATAATTCGGTATTTCCCCCCGTCTTATTTTCGTAAAAGGCAGACCGTCCCCGATGCTATCTCGATTGGAAATTGAATTAACGCTGCGCCGGAATAAACTCGTCGAAAAAGTTTTTGCCAAATACAAAAGCCACAAATGATGGCAGCTCCCGTATAATCCATCATGTGTGTTTCAATAGGATGAGTATTTAATCCCTTTTGTGTGTGAAGCAGCTCAATTCGGTACAGGAGCAAGTAATAAAAGATTAATGTAGAACACAGGTAAAAAACGAAAGGGCGACTTTTGGAGTGGTGTTTGCTACCTGCGAAATTTACAAACTTTGTGTATTATCGGATATTGAAAAGCTCCACAAACACAACACTTTGGCAACTTGACTTATTGAAGGTAAACAGGGAGGAGATTACGGTGTGCATTCTGCAGGTTAAGTTTTATTCGGTAATTATTGTTTACCTTCCCGAGACAATCTCCAAAGTAAACGGCCGCGCGAGGATTTTAAAGAGAATCAGAAATTATGTCGTCTCGATAGGTTCGAGTCTCGCCGAGCGATTTTTCTTATTTCGTCAAGTTTGAGATAAGAAGTGTTTCCCTACACGTTTATATCTCAAGTCGAGATAGCCGCCTTTCTGAAGGGTCTTTGCATATCGTTCTAGGCCATTTGGTTCTCAACTAGAGATGGGCGAACGGGTAAAACTTTACCGCCCCCAAAAGCCATCACATTAAATTGGGGATGTTTAGGTGTGTCGCTTTAATTTGCCCCCGCTTCCCATCACTTAATGTGTCTTGAATTATGCAAATGGGGGGTGAAATTATTAAAACGGAGTTCGGATCCCGCGCTTGGCTCTAGTTCGGCGGACAATTCGGGGGTGGGCATCCACGTCGTGACATTACCTCATACCAAGGGGGAAGGGGCGGCCGCCCCCGGGATAAGCAGTGATATTTCGCTTAGACTGTGACACGTGTGAGTGTCTCATCCTCGCCCGGATATGGCGGAATTCGCATTTGTTTTTCGATCCAACGTCCCATGACTCCAGCCCCAACCGTCGCCGGTATAAAATTTCGGCGTATAATTGATGCAAAAGCGACCCAGCATCCGCACCAAGAATCTTGACACAGTTCGTTTACTGCATTTTTTTTGTGCGCGTAAATAATAGAATGGTGTCATATTCTGGGGTGAAGGGTTACCTGAACACAATGCAAAACACCCTGAAGACAGACTTGGGGTGAGGCGCATATATTATTATGGGGTGAGAAAGGGTTGAAAAAACTATGCAAAAAAGGGAGCCCGGATCCACATTGTTGCGGATGTGTCCGGACGGCATAATATGCAAAATTCCCCTTATTTGCAAGGGTCCCATTTTAATATATGAGATTCTCGCTTTGTTAACGACTATGAATGCTTAACTAGATGTATTCACGGACACGAATGCGACTGTCATAACTGAACGGTTATCAATGAAGAATTGATGGCTTCGGCACACCCATCAACATCCAAACCATAACACCCGAAAAACACAAATCGCGCTTTGTCTCCCTCCGCAACCGACGCTACCATCCAAAGACATCAAATTTATTTATTCAAATCTCACTTTGCCTGAAAACCTTTAGTGCCAATTACTACCATAACCGCAACCAAAGAAAACGTAATTTTATATATGTTGTGTCGATTATTTGTAAACACTACTTACATTATAACTTTTTTAAACACAATTTTGGAGAGCTATCTTGTATATACATCAGAAACTAATAGTTAAATTGAAAACAAGCTCCGAATAAAATTTTGTTTCAAGTGGAAAAGGACCTGGGTTCCAAATCACAGCTAAGATTAATGATTTTAAGGGTATTCCCATCTGAATTAATGGTTTTTACGTGTTAACTATTTATATTGTGTTTCCCATATTGTTTTTAAAGAAAAACTTGTAAGTTATTAAAAATAAATATTTTAATAAAAGTAGTAAAATTTTTTATTTAGATTTATAACATATTCTTATTTGTGGGTGAGAATTACAGTTTCTTTGTAAAATTAAAATAAAACAGCAAATTATAATATAAAATAAGAAGTTATAATGCTAGCGTTAAGTTACTTAAAAATTACTTGTAAATTACTTACAAAAACAGCAAGTACAAGTTTAGTATTATAATCAATCTCTCAAATTTCAACAAGTTTTCAAAAAAAATATGTATGACAAAAAATGACTGAAATATGAAATATTCTGGTCGTATTTCTTTTTTCCACAAATTCGGACTGAGGTGAAGTTATCATCAATGTGAATACACATAACTACTGCATGATATTTTACTATTCAATTCTTTAGTAAATTTGAAAAAAAGAATGTCTGACTGAACTAACTATTTGTTTCTTCCACCTTTTCTATGCTGGACTAGTTGCCAACTAACAACTTTTTATATTCTGTTAATTTAAGGACGAAGATAAGGGTGATCGACCGATCGGTGGTTTTAATAAGTAGACTCTTTAATCTGTTCACCAAGCTCTCGGAATACTTTATTCTATCTTCAGGGCACTGGTAACGTAAAATGTAAAGATTGTTACAGATTGTGGTATGAGGATTGTATCTGGTGAAATATGTGAAGCAAATAATGTTAAACAGTTTAAATTTACAAAAAACATTAAAGGCGTACTACATTATTATTATTACTAAATTACTATTGTATTATTACTAAACATTTTTCTTTATATTTTTCAGGATTTAGCTGGTCCACAATGAGAAACTACAAGCGTCAATGTGACATCTCATTTACACCTGCCTTTGAGAACATCGTGTTTTGTAAATGTTATATTCAATAAAAGAAATAAAAAATTTACTTCATAGAAAAATATTTATTTTTTATACAAGACAATAAAATTTTGATTCATCGATGAGCTGAAATTGTTCACGAAAAATTTTGGAAGCGTTTCATTTTGAAAATTGAAAATTATACTGTCAAAGTAACAATGACGAAATGACACGATTTATTTTTTTTACGATCCTGATGATTTTGATTGCAGTGGACCAAACAATTAAATGAGTTTTTGCAGCTGCAGCAATTTTTGATGCGAAACTTTTGAAATGAATTAGGTAATGTATTTTTTTATAAACCAATAATAAACTCCTTTTTGATTAAAATCAATTAAAACAATTATTCTATCATTGGCTATTATTCTACAATTTAATATAAAAATTGCGGTAGTTTAAGGCACATCTTATACAGGTGTTTTTTTAACTTCCTACAGTGCTATAAATTTGAAACTTGAAATACAGTCAAAAGGGACCATTCCGAATCTAAATAAATTATTTTCAATATGGCGACACTTTCGCTTATTCCGGAAGTGGACGCCATCTTTCTTATTTAAAATGGAATACCCTAGTTTTTATTTAATTTTCAAATGCCCCCTTTCTTTCTTACACCCATGTTGCACCTATCTATCTGTCAAAGTTTTGAAAATATGCTTACTTTTTTACAAAATTTTGCTATTTTGGTGATCTATTCAAAAAATTATTTTGCAGTAACCATTGGGAAAAAGTACAAACTGTTTTTTGCAGTCGATAGCGGAAAGATTGTAGAATTGTCGGTTGGCCCCAATAATAACTATATCATATTCTAAGTACTTACAATGATTTAATGAAAATGCCCAAAACAAAACGTCAATATTTCATCTTTTTTAATGGCACCTACTAAATTTTATATCTCCAGTCAATTAAAAAACCAAATTTAAGAGTATGTTGTATTAGCATGTCCTATAGTTATCTCAATTATTTTAGGAGTTAGGACACTAGAAAAGTCTTCGATTGAATGAGATAAAATATTTTGGAAACGAAGACATTGGATGAAACTTTAATTATTTTAGGAAAACAAAGCATGAGCCACGAAAAATTATTTTATTGTTCGTGAAAATTACAGAAAGAGGACAAAACAGAAAATTGAAGAAATTGAATTTTAAAAATACCTACACCACAATAAAAACTTTGAACCAAAAAAAAAACAAAAATAGAAGGAGTATATTTTATGATATTCAGGCCCTCTCCAAAAGCATCAACAGCGATTTTGCAAGGAAATAATTTAGAAGGAGTAAATTATGAGACAGTTTATAATTTTGGCACAGTTGTGCTTGAAACTCGGGCCGGGAGCTATCAGTCTCGCTGCACGAAGATGCACACATATGTATTTGACGGCAAACGTCAGTCAGAAGAGACGGTGACGGGTGCCGAGAGGCATCGGCGTGTGTTAAATCACATTCCCAACGCCACCGAACATAATATCTGTCAAGTATGATAAGAAGCATTCGTGTATGTGATAATTAGTCTTGGCTGTTGGGTATCGCCCAAGAGCGGAGTCGTTCGGTGACCGTTGATGGAAAGCTGAACCTTGCGCTGGTCCGCTGTGCATGTTAACTGAGTACACATATATTATGGGTCCATTGTTTTAGCTCGAAATGTATTAGCAGTCGGAAGTCGTATTTGGGCACCAGTGACGGCCAAAATGTTCCGACAACTGAAATAACATTAATTAGGGCGCCCGCTTCCGAGCTGGATAATGCTGTGGAAGGGGAGGCGGTTTGGCTTCCAATTAAGACGACTAATTGGAAACGGAAGAGGACACGTGCTCAGTTCGGTAAATTATTGATCCGTCACGCATTACCACGCCACAACATCACGATTCACTTACTACTAATTCTACGATTTCTTAGGAAAACGTTCGGAAGTAGTTTTGGGGCCGCTGATGCGCCCTCCAGAGCGCTGACGAAGCTCTTGCGGTGACATTGTTCGAGTCACGGGGTGATTTGTGTCGAGACCGCCCCTGCCCTGTCTCCTTTCTTGTACTGTCTAACTCCATATTGCTTTACGTCAACTTAACTGACACCGAATTCCACTTCGTTTTGCGACTCCGCGCTCACTTTTCCAATCGAACAATGCTCGATTTTGAATATGGAACAACGAGGTCCCCGTAAACCTTTTACACAATAATCCTCGCAAGACCCATGAAACTTGGTGATGTATAAGCCGTTAGATTTAAGACTTCGACTCCTGGAGCTCTGAACGTCATAAAGTCGCTGAGGGCCTCATTTCCAAGGCGGAACGGCGGTTTAATTGTTACGAAACCGCAACAGGACGAGATTACCTTCCCTCTGGGTTTTTGTACATTTTTTATGATTGTTTTAATGTTATTTGTTGCTGAGTCTTTGATGTTGCGAACTGTATGGCCGATTTTATGTTCGCGAAGGTGGCGTAAGCATCGAAACAAACCCATTAATGCGTCTCGCTACAATTAATAATTTTAATGATGGCGCGAACAAAGCTCGAGCTACCTATAGGTTGCCATGGTTCTGTCGTTGCCGTCGCGAATGGCTGCGACTTTGAGCCAAGAAGGAATCTCTACAATAAGCACTTGTACTTTATCAACAATATTAAAGTACAGGAGCATAACAAGCCGGCTTATAAGTTTGTTATAGGAGGAACAAGGGGCCGCTAACTAACTATAGGTGGTTGGGTTGCGCGATATTGTACGTCAGCCGAGCAAGAAAGCTGCCTCCGACAGGAGCGGCATACATCAATAGCTCCTGTTCGGGCCATGTGTCTGCCACGAATATTAATTATTCCCTGTAAACTATACGCCGCATTAAAGACGGCTCTAGTAAGCACCCGCCGGGTCTTTGAAGGGATGGATGTTGTTTTCTGTTGGATTTTTGCGCGCCGAAACATCAATTATGCGTCAGACGAGTGGAGAGATAGGAGCGAAATGGTGGAGGCGCCGGGACGGCCACCGTCTCTCACGCACACATGCACTCCGAAAATGACCACCAGTGTGCGTGGGCATTTGGGCCACACCCAGTCGACTTCGATCGGTTCGGCCCGGTCGTTCCTCACGCGCGAGGGTCGCCACTTCATCCCCCGTTTCAGGGATGGAATGGAGGCCGCCCCGCCAAGGTAACCACGCAGTCAGGGTCGGATTAAACTTTATGCAAAAGAGCCATAAAAAGGACATTGGCCCGCTATTAATACATTCTCTTTCATTAAATTACTGTGTCAATTACTTGTAGCTTATGTAATATCACTGGACCGAATTCTTACATCATAACTTCGACGGACTATAAGATGCGAGCCCCGTAATCAATCTTTAGTTTTAGTATTAATATTTACTTAGTTTTAATATTTTTTAACCTAAATACAATTCCTAATTATTTTACAAAAAATAAATAATTTGCAGTCAAATTAATAAAAAGTTTTATAACGTGTGTTAGTGTAGCAAAATTTCAAAGTGTCAGTTCGAGTCTGTTCATGTTTAAGTTAGCTTCCATGTTGACAATGGGATAAATCATTATGGGATAAAAAAGAGTGCAAAACATTTCCCGGTATCGTTGTGAATCCAAACATCAATCTATTCATTGTTACAGCTTCTCCTCTGTTGAGGAGAATATCGGGCACGACCAGGACGGTCATTAATTTGATATAACTGTAAGTCGTGAATAGATCGATGAAGAAGAATCAGTCTCAAAACCGAAAAATGTCTTGAGAATATTTGGCAGCACTCAGTTACCCGTCAACTTTCATGGGTCATCAGTCTCTATGCGCAACTCGAGACCTACCAATTCAGTTTAAGAGCAACTGCATTCTCAATTAATATTTCAAAAATCGTTGTATATATAGTTAAACACGGACGTCGACCGTTAGGGAGTTGTATTACTCAATATACATTAGAAAAAAAGGTTCGGGTTTGCTTGGATTCGAAGGTTTATTATTTTAATAGACCAAAAAATTTGGACGGGCTACGGCAAAAAATCGAAAGCAATTGCGTGACTAGTGAGGACATTTAATCTGGACCACTTTCTCAATGCCAATCAATAAATGTTGTTTGTTTTTGGAGTTTAATTACGGATTGTCTTTCATTAAAGTTTACATTAATTTTTTTACATATTTACATTTTATTTAAAGCACCAATTTTTTTACCCCATCATTTAAGTAATAATAATAATAATAATAATAATAATAATAATAATAATAATAGTAATTTAAAAATAATATGTTTGTGACCTACCAATCGTTGTATACATGGTTAAACACGAACGTTGACCACTAGTGAGTTATAAATTACACAATATACATTAGAAAAAAAAGGTTCGGATTTGCTTGGATTCGAAGGTTTAAAAACCAATGATTATTAAAAATGCTCATTAAAAATAAAATTAAACTGTCCTAGCGTTTGGGCCGTTTTATTTCGATGGTAAATTTTAAACTGACAGATCTTGACATTTGTCGAATCTATATTTATGTCTTCTATGGTTTCTACACTGGAAAGCCGATAAATTCCATGGCCAACGTTTTTTTGAACGCACGTTATAACATAAATATGAAAAAATAATGTTATTTCCCCAAAGTTATAATTTAAAAGAAGCTAGATTACGATTGAACATGTCAAGTTAAATGGATATACAGATATTAATATCATCATTGATGGAGGAGAACGCAGTAAAATATTGGCTCTGACAAGAGGCAGCTTTACAACAAGATTTCGACTTAGATGGAACATCGCCATTATAACATCGGTTTAGAAAGCATACAATCACCATCCAATTTTGTAATGTATTTTTGATGTATAAATTAGATTGCTTAATATTATTTTATAAATATGGGACAAAACTTGCACAAATTTTTTCCTAATTACTAATAATTTTAGAAACATTTAAAGCATCAGCTTTATATCGTAACGGGCTTTTTTCTGTAATTTTTATGATAACTGCACATAAATATGCATGCCACTTGTTACTCTTTGGAATAAAAAGCAATTTTCTTTATTCATCTGGTTTCTTCGGATATAACACAATTTTTTGATTTTTAAATGGAATAGCCTAATTATATTATTATTTGAAGGGGTCAGAAGCAAATTCTAGTGCAAAATTGTAAAAGTGGAGTCTGTGCCTCTTTCTAGAATCCGTGGCTCAAAATTGGAAAAATAGCTGAAAAATATAAATGTGGTGTGTCCAGTCGCGACTGTGACAGCTGGGAGAGTACTTCGACCACGACCACACCGCCACTGAAGATGTCCACCGCAGCTGTGGACGAAACGTTTGGCAGAGATTCATGGGGATCACTTGCTGAGTTAGCCTCTCGGGGCGCTCACTACACCCCCCCTCATGGAACTTCGCATGGAACACGGTCAACAAACCCGATTAATACCACCGTTGTTGATAAATGTGGTAATCAATATTTTACTTCATTTATTGTAGGGTTCATTAAGTTACGCATTTTTCATATAAAATACACTTAGACCATTTTGCTGCGAAAAAAATTTTTAAGCAACCCCTTGCATAATTTTTGGATAGTAGAACAATAGTTTATTAAAGTAGAACAAAGTACTTATAAACTCATAAAAAAGCCCACATAACATAAATGTCTTTATTCATCATAGTCATAATGTAATACAACCCATGAGCCGTCGAAATCAAAAATTTTTTCAGTTATAATATTTTCAACTTGTGTCTTTTAAACTGTTTGAGATTTTTTATTAGTAGTTTTATTTGCATGTGGCAAAGACTTATAATATTCGTGGTAAATTGGTACAAAAAGTAAAAGTTGATAACAATTTTATCCATTAACATTTGAAAAATTGTAAATATAAATAGCCTAAAAAATTAATTTAACATTCAATTCAGATTTTTTTTGAATGCAAATATTAAATAATATATAGGGTGTAAAGATTACAAATTGGTGTAATTTCCAGAAAAACCGAAAGTTGAATAAACTGCCCCTTGTGGCAAATGACATGCATATTTGATATATCGAGTTTTCTTGAAAATTACGGAAAAAAGGTTACCATGAACTTGTTACATCCAGTATTCTTCCGAATAGGGATTAATTAACCGCGAAATGTTTTTAATTCACAGTGAATATAGAATACATATTCGTTTTAACTTATTATTCAATTGAATTTTTTTGGGAGACCAAATATGTCAAACTTTTAGAAACAATAAAAACTGTAAAGACAATATGGAATGCTCCCCTAGTTTAAGACGAGCGTTTCTGATTGATTGCTTCCGTTTGTGTTCCATTTGTATTTAACAGAATTTGTAATGTTGGCAATAAAGATAAATGCGTTTTATCGCTTTTTCTGAAACCGTGTGGGCATAATCATTGTTTCCAAATGGATAAAATTTTGTTTAAATTTACCCTTGCTAAATTGTTTAAATAATTATAATTCAGAAGTAAACACACTTTTTTACAAAATTTAAGAAAAGTCTCCTCCACTAGTAAATAAGCGACTTTAGTGATTTAAACAGCAGGTGCGAATTAATGATGATAGAAAATTTAAAATTTTAAATTTATTTTCATATTAATTGTTTATTTTGTGCTGGTGAAGCCAGGCCAAGTTCAAACCCAATATCGCAAATAACCTTGCCCCAATCAAACTGGAAGGTATAAATTGACGGCAGTTTTTTATAAGAATATTACTTATAAAAACAATGTACATAAATATTAAATGCGAAATGTGTATCTTGAGCAGCCGCCATTTAAACAGTTTTGTGTGTAAATATGAAGCCTTTGATGCGTTTAATTTGAGTTGGAGTAAATATTTGAGAGGCTTTGCCGATATTATTTACACGAAGTTAACTTTATTGTACGAGTAATAAAAACTAGTTTGTACAAGATTTCAATTTCGCTACGAAATTATTTCTTTTACGTCGTATTACCGGAGTCAATTAGGCCTTTATGTTTTTTGTCGGCTTGTTTTTAGATTTGTGAAACAAGGGTAGAGTTCCAGAGCCGTTAGCAATTTCAATAATTTAAGAATAAGAAATCGTTTTGCATGAATAAATATTGATAGCGCAAGTTAGAAATGGCGTCTTAAGCCCGGTTTTGTGCCCTGTGAACGGGTCTCTGCAAAACACACGGAGATGGCAGGCAGGAGTTTCGTCCGTTCTAGCAGGAAGCGCCCCATCCCCTTCTTTCGCCCCTCGCAAATACCACCGGCCCTGTTCACACAAGCCGAAATAATCCCTATGCCGAAGGAAGTAGAATCCTTAATCCCCGCCTCGAAGATCACGCGTGTATACTGCTTGCGGTGGTGGCGAAGATTCGCTATTAATTAACTATCGATTATGTAGCCATCTATAAAAGTGAATCGCCGTGGGAGGCGGCTTTTTCCGCGGCGAAACTGTATAATGTTTGCTGTAGCAACGCAATAAATAATATGCAAGTCTTTGAGCCTGCATGCCTTTAGGTATCAACTCCAGCCGCCCAGAAGATGCCTTCCAGAATTCCTGCCGCAACAAGGGCGAGATCCTGCATGATTTATTTGGACGAGCGTTCCTCAGGAAATGTCTCGGATCAAACAGAAAGCATATAGAGGGTGGTTACTGTTACCCCGCGCCGTTAGACTGTGAGCGTGCACGTTTCGTGACCGCCCGCACCCTCATCTTCTATCGCCTTTCCTACTTCTGAGATAACAAAGGAATTGCGAACGCGACGTCTTTCACGTGGGGTCAGCTCTTGTTATCAGAGGAAATCCACGAACTTCCCCGACCGAGAGATGCGTTATAAACTGCGGCCCTCTCTTTATTTCCACCAGCAGACATAAATTTTCCAATTTCGCTCGCCCTTCGCTCTATTTCGGAGGGTTTGCAAACTACTTCGAAACTAAATTAAGCCTCGAAGGAGGCATCTGTGACCACACCCTGGATGTTGCGAACGGAGAGAACATTTGCATGTGACGTATTTTATTGCTCCCATTCAGATAAACTCGGGGGCGAGTTTAGAATGTGAAGAGCGAAACGGCTATTGACGATGCCATGGCACAATGCATGATGTGCTTCGATCTTGCGACGCTGTAAGAGCGAGGAAAAAATTCGCCGGTGTTGATTGACTTTTGACACATCCGATCTCTTGAAGTGATGTGCGTAAATGACGATGGTGGCTATATTAAGGCGGGATCGATTAGCTAGGGGCGATTCGAAAATATTTCGGTTGCGGGATTGTTGAGGGTTGTGGGACAATGGGCGAAAGGCGGAGGAGGGAAATATGAATGCAGCTAGTTTGCTAGATTAGCGGTGGAAACAAACCGGAAACGAAAAGATGAGAGTTTTGTTTCGGATATTAAAATTCTCATCTTCAAGCGATGTATACATAAATATTACATAACACCAGATTTTCAGATAAACTGAAAGTGCAGCACACCAGAAATTATCCAGAACAATTGTGCCAGAGTAGAAAAAAACTAAAATAAAGGAAAGTAAAATGTTTAGTAAACGATGAGAAGTTGCAAATTGGAAGGAATTCATTCAGTTGTAAAAAACGCAAACAGACAAAAAACCACATTGAAAAAAAATTGAACAGACACATGAGGCTAGGAAATAAATCAGCAGCTTATGAAATAATATTTTTTTGTAAGGAAGAAACTGCAACATAAATAGACAGAAAAATAAATGGAAAGCTGAAAAATGAACGTAAACGATGAGAAGTTGCATAGTGGAAGGAATTTATTCAGTTGTAAAAAACGCACACAAAAAACCACATTGTTAAAAAAAATGGAACAGACACATGAGGCTAGGAAATGAACCAACAGCTTATGAAATTATATTTTTATGTAAGGTAGAAACTGCAACATAAATAGACAGAAAAATAAATGGAAAGCTGAAAAGGGAACGATTACAAAGTAATGAAATAGCAGCTAAGCTGTTTTAACTACATGACGAAGTTGCTGCCTCTGAACGCAGAGAACAATCAGTTGAAAATGTAAAGCAGATTAGAAGAATGGAATAACAAAATAACAATGACAAAAAAGAAAAATATGAAGGGTTGTCTGGACATCTACAACAAAACATACAATGCGAGAACTGATTATTTATTTAACTAATAATAATAATCGTTTGATTCATGCTTTACAAATAAAACATGGAACTAAATTAATTGCAAGCGTCTTTAATTAAGTTTATTCCAAGTTTATTTTTTCCCATTTGACAATGTTATAAATAACTATGCTGTTTTTACATCTAAACAAGAATTGTTATTTTATTCTTGCGATGTCGTAAATTTGATCGTGCGGTTTTGATTAAAAGCTAGTTTTGACGTTGTTACAAAATAGGTGGTCAATATGTTTATTTAATGCATTAAATAAAATAATTCAATTTCAATAAAATTTTTAGTTAATTTCATGCGATTTGGAGTAAGTTTGTTAAATGTAATCTATAAATCCATGGTGGATGGTCAAACGAGTCAAAATTATACAAACCGTAAAAATTGCGTTTTAAAATGTTGAACAAACTTACAAAGGTGTTTTTTTAATATAAAGTTATTTTATTGTAACATTTTCGTTTGATAATCATTTTCAAATGAAAGTGTCACGAGTTACGAGTAAACTCACTTGACTTAACTTATGAATTCGCCTAAAGATCAGTCGATGTGGCACTCCAAAATACTTGTAAAAATTACTTACACTCATGTTCACAAAATTTTGACTTGTTATCGTTTAACCACCTACGATGGAAATATACCGACTAATTTTAGAATGTGTATCTTAAAAATAAATGGGAGCATCAGAAAATTATTTTTCATTACGTGGTCAGTTGACACTATGCGATTTTTTCTTGTAGCCCCAATTGAAAATGAATTATTGGAAGTGTGGTTATAAAGAAAGTTGATGAAAAGGCCCACAAGTTTCAATAACTTTTTAATATCAGAAAAGGGTCTTTGGGACTTTTGTATTGACAATATTTACCAATGTGAAAAAATAAACCAATTGGGGAATATTATTCCATAACAAATGGTCAAATATGAATAAATATCAGTAAGGGTGGAATTTAAAAATAGGTTCCAGATTCCTTTGAAAATACCGACAAGAAATTGGTACTCGATAATAGAGCGATCAAGGGCCATGTAGATAATGGCTATAGTTTTACAAAAGATAGTAAATGCTACCATAAAAATGGATATCATAATTCAAATTTGTTTATGTAATCAAATCTTAGGAGTAGTCATGTAAATCACAATTTTGTACAAAATATTGCTCAATAATAAATATGTTCTTAACATCGTATTCGTATAGCGTATAAATAAAATTTCGTTTAAAGGGCTTTACGTTCTTGTCATATCAAATATTTGCTAAAATCGCAGCTTTGATAATAAAAATAATCGCAAATCTTGCTATTAAACATAATTCCGTAGATTCCGGGAAAAAGTCTTTTTTGAAGAAAGGGGAAATCTATGATTTCGCAAAGTACATTTCATGCACGATTTTTTTAAATTTGGGCCCTACGATCGAAAATAGCCAAAGAGTACTTATCATTTTGAAATCTTGAGAAGACTATCATTAGACTGGATTCGAAGCAGGCACATTGATTTAAATCAGTTTTCCTGAAAAATATCTAATTTCATGTTATCCCTTTTTTCCCAGAAACTACGGAATTTTTATCATTATGGAGCTGTATGTAATTAAAACATGTTTTAAATAAAGCAAATAATGCCAATATTATGAATAACTGTTGTGCACACTTTTTATAATAATAATTTTAATAAAATAAATAAA
Organism: Eledona agricola; assembly: GCA_964023215.1. Taxonomy (NCBI): domain Eukaryota; kingdom Metazoa; phylum Arthropoda; class Insecta; order Coleoptera; family Tenebrionidae; genus Eledona; species Eledona agricola. The sequence goes on along the minus strand of OZ026860.1, from coordinate 4,359,002 downwards.
TTTGAATCATGTTTCTGTTAGCAACCAATATTTTTTTGGGAAATTTCGATGACACCCATTTGAAACTATGTATTCTAAATTCGTGTCGTGTCAAGTCAGGTTGGGGATAAAAAATTGTTACATTCTTTTTTATTTTGAAATTTTATGTAATAAAGCTCTATCATTAACAAAAAACCAACAAATAAAAATTTTAGAGAGGTGGCCCGTTTATTTCTAATGGGTTCCTCTGCATTTTAAATTTCTGGCTTGATTTTAGATTAAGTTTATAAATCACAAGTGGGTGCCTAAAATTGACCCTTTTTTTGTTTAAATGTAAATTTGCAGCGGTCTGAAAAGATACGAATATCTCTCAACATAACTATCCTAGAGAGGTGCGGTTTAGACCTTTGAATTCAGCATAAATTGCTTATAGTTAAAAAAATTGGTATCATATTTAGACGGCGCTAAATACAACCTGTTCGATTTTGGTAATTTCAAACATACTTACCTACATAACTCATTAATATTTTTCAAATGGGACCTCCATTTTTTTTAAATTTTGATTTCTTTATTTAATTGCCCATCAAATGTCTATGTATTTCTCATACCTATCGTTAATGATTTTATTTTTAATTTTTGTCTGTAATCTATATTTACTAGTAGGTATGTTGTTATTATACTGTATTTTAAGCAATATCGTTTTTTATTTATGCATATGTAATTTTGAATATATTTTTTATAGCTCGTATTCGAATGCAAATATTTTTGTTAATGTTTGACACATTTTAATTTTGTAATATTTTTTTTTATCGCAGTTCGTTGCTTCTTTTACTATGTCGTTTCAGCGATATTGATTTACGATTAGTAGATTGGTGGAATTTGCTAGTTTTGAACAAATTCTTGTAGTTCTCTTTCACGCCTTCGACATTTTTGTTTTTGCAAGCACGCGCAGGTGTTGAACAAATGTTCAGCCCCAAGTCCATAAACTCGTTGTAAATTCGTACGCGATTGTCCGAGCTTCGGACCTAAACCGTGATTTATGTGTTTCGGACCCGTTCCGGGCGAACTCTTCCGGTGGGCAAATGCATATTCGTTTCTAATTTCCCGGTGGATGATGGATGGCGTGTTTATATGACGAGTGGCGACCGACAAAGGTCAGGGGAGGTGTGTTGGTCAGCGTAATTCCCGACGGGGCGCGACCCAGGGTCAATTGGCCGGCACGGACCCTGGCCGTGGTAGAGCGTGCTCCAACCGGACCGACCAGTTCCCGAAGGACCCCTTGATTAAGTCGACGCGGGCCTGTTTTGACAGCGGGTCCCGTTTTCGCGCACCGTCCTTGCAAAAAATGCGGCGCGCCTAATTGGAGAAAGCGCGCAATCGGTAGTGAGGAGTTGATAAAATCTGCGGTGAATAAAACGCAAATTATCCGAAAGTTGTCGGGAGTTGTTCGGGGCGCCCGAAGAAAATATCAATTTAAGCTGAAAGTGAAAATTAAAAATTATGCCGTCGAGTAAACCGCCAACCTGTTGAATGTCTATAATTAGAAAAATAAGCAGTAAGAAGAGGAAGGGTAACAAAACAAATTGAGTTAGCAGCAAACACTTTAGAGACTTACATTTTAATATAAGTCAGTCTCATAATTGAATCTCTTTTCTCGTTCCCTCCCGTTCGAAAATCTGTAAAACTATAATTTTATCTCGGCTCGGTGCAAATGTCTGCATTTGTATGCGGAGTGACTCTCGGCCGACGGTCGCGTTGTTCTCTTTTAAAATGTGCCTTTAAGATGCCGTACAGATAGGAAAATTGCCGTTATTTCTCGGGGATGAGTTTACCGCACTTTGACTTCGTTCGGCAGGTGACTCTTATCTCGTGTGCAAACAGCTCGGGGCACTGCATCATCGTACGCGTTTAATTCAAATTGCCCCCATTACGAGGGACCAAAGCGAAATCTGCATCTCAATGCATAAAACTAATGAACGATCTTCGCCCCGCCGCCATCGGCCCGCCAATAAGGACGCGTGTGCATCCCTCATTAACATATATATTAACCCGTTGCATTCCGCGCGCGGCGCAATTTCGGTGGTCAGATACGGGGGGCAGGGGGCGGCGTGGTTCGACCTGGAAATTGAAAACAAACAAAACCCCTCCGCCACTGCCTCCGACGACGCTCACATGGAGCAGGTGGGTAAACATGGCCGCCCGTGACGCCATCACGACGTCGGCTGAGCTACCCTCGAGGGTTGTTAGCGACCACAGCGCCTAGCAACCCGCCCTCGCCCTAGCAACGGCTAGCCACTAGCCGCGGACACTTATTGATCAAGCGACGCCGCCCCCGCCCCGCGACGCCCGGACACCACTTCGATACATCCGACCGACGATGCTACGTGCAGGATTACTCCCCCCACAACATCTTTGAAGCATAACTATGACCCCAGGACGAAAATCCACCGAAAAAAATACACTCGAAATCAATCTAATCTCGCAACGTTTTGTATCAAAATTTCCAATAATCATATCACAGCACTATTAAACAACCCACACTTGTGTCTTTGTACCTACTACTATAATAACATACAAATAAAAAAAAGATTCAGAGTAGGCTGTGGCATCTAGCTTTTGTTTTAGTTGTTACAGTGTGACGACAAAAAATTGCTCAAAAGGCGTCTAAATCGTCACCGGGAGAATTAGTTAAAAAAGACACAAAAAGTACCATATTATGCATCGTGTCCGAAACCAATTGTCAACTGAAAACTTTATTTCAAATGTCTCCATCTCATGGTCGAACATTTTCTACCCTCTAAGAAATTAAATGGCCTACTCTGAATTTTTATACCGGGTGACTATGAATGATTGACATTTTTTGTGTTAGGTTGGCAATATTTTTTAACTCTTCTATTGGGTACACTGGAAAATGAAAAGTTAAAAATTAGAATTACTCAGGAAATTTTGCTACTGACCCCACAAATTTTAAATAATGTTCTAATTAATTAATAATTTATGCTAAAAAATTCCTAACTATTTATATCAAATCGTTAAATCGGAAGGGCCCTCCATACAGAGAAAAAATTGAAAAAATTACGGTTAAAGCAAAAAGTCGTTAGAACCGAACTCAGTTGGCAAAGTTTTCGAATGGAATGTTGTTCAAAAATATAAATATGAAAAAGTTGAACTACTCATCCAATTTAATTTGTTTAGTTATAACATACACAATTCGATTTTATTATTTATTGAATTGAATTTTTTTTTAAATGTTTACACACAAGCTGTTATTAAATAACAACATAAATTGAATTTTTAAGAATTCATGCATCAAGTCCGAAACGGTTGTCAACTGAAAACTTTATTTAAAATTTCTCATCTCATGGTCGAACATTTTCTACCCTCTAAGGAATTAAATGGCCTACTCTGAATTTTTATACCGAGTGACTACGAATGACTGACATTTTTTGTGTTAGGTTGGCAATATTTTTTAACTCTTCCATTGGGTACACAGATTTTAAAATGTCAAATTTAAAAATTGTCCGTATCAGAATTGTTTTCAAAATGGTATTTACAACTGGAAGATCTTTTCGATCACTCGCTGTAACCATTTTCTCAGTTGTTTGTCACTTTTCGTTCGCCACTATTCGGTAAGTTACACTTTTTTACAACAATATTCTTACCTGAAAAGTTAATAGACTTAAATCACGACGACAGTTAATCTGGTACCAACTCCTCACTGTTGCCAATTACCTAAATTGAAGTCAATCATTTATAGCCAACCGGTATATTTGTACAGACGTTACATTATTAATAGTCGTTTAATTTTTCATTTACAATTCTTGTTATATATTTAGTGTAGATCAAAAGGTTGGAACTAATTCGATAATTTTTTTATAGGTAGCGACAGAAAATATCTCTTGTACACGTAATTTTTTAATTTTAAATGCGCTAATTCTGGCAAAAAAATTTGCTTTGTTATGTCATCTCTCTCAAGGCCATGACGTCATTTCAATTTTTTTTAATGGGAACCCTAATTTTTTATTGCGTAATTTTAAAGAGCATGTTTTTTTGCATATAAAACAATAAAATTTGTAATAGGTTACATAACAATATTTTTGAGAAAAAATGAAAAGTTAAAAATTAAAATTACTCTGGAAATTTTGCTAATCACCCCACAAATTTTAAATAATATCTTATTCATTGTCAAATTGAAGAAAGTAGGCAGTTTGAACATTTAATCTTATTATTTTGTAAATTTTACATGTTATTTAAATAAACTGCTATTGTTAAAATCTCTCTCATTTTTCTCAAAAATATTTTTATGTAACACATTACAAATTTTATTGTTTTATATGCAAAAAAACATGCTCCCTAAAATGACGCAATAAAAAATTAGGGTTGCCGTTTAAAAAAATTGAAATGACGTCATAGCCTTGAAAAAAATGACATAACAAAGTAAATTTTCATGCCATTGTTGGCGCATTTAAAATTAAAAATTAACGTCTCCGAGCGATTTTTTCTGTCGCTCCCTATAAAAAAGTTATCGAATTAGTTCCAACCTTTTGATCCACACTGTATAAATAGATTTATAAATTATTTAATTAGCTTGCTTTTTATGAGTTACATAATATATCAAATTTTCAAGCATTTCTGGCACTGCACCTTACTTTCCTCTAAACAACATGTACCTACTTGTATGTATCGTTGTACATACTACTAATTTCTTCACAATTTGATTAATTCATCTTTGATTGTACACGTTTTGTAAATATACAAAACACTGATTTACTTTATTTTAAAATACCTAAGTACACTTGTGTTCTTGTATCGGTATAACCTTTATTTATAAACATTCATGGCATTTCCCATCAGTTACGTTCAAGTTTTCTATCTGCTAATATACCAGAGAAGCAATGCACAATAAATAAATCGCACAGTTAAATCAATCAGAAAATACTTAGTAGTGTTTTGGTTGTTGAACCAAATTAAATTTATTTTTATTCATTGTTGGTGTTATTATTAGGTCTTGGGATCAGAAGCTAAAGAACACGTGAAAGATTTGCATTGCACGGAAAATGGCAAAGTGGCGGTCCCGCCTGAGTGATTTTATTTACGGTAGAAATTGACTATTAACAGTTATGAGTGTAAGTTGTGGAGTAAACAGAATGGTACAGGAACTAGCGAAATTAGTTTGGAATTTACGAAATTGCTCCATTTAGTTGAGTTCCAGCTAAAATGCTGCAGTATTATTGGAATCATTTTCGAGTTTGTGAAATTCCCGTCGTTCCGAGTGATTGTTGTCGAGAAATGAGTAAAACAGGAGCTACTTTCGTTTTAACCCCTTTCGCATTTCTGGAATAAAAACCCGTTTAAAGATGTTAAAACGGAGGCGCTAACTTCCATAAATTCACTTTTTACTTTGCGCGGTTCTTTGTCGCTCGCACGCTTCCGCGGCTGTTGCAAATAAAAGTGAAAATTACAATATTTTGCCGTTCACTGCTCGATCGGAGAATTATTAAAATAAAACAGCTCGGATTTTTTAATTTTATTTTTTTAATGAAAAATATAAATATGAAAAAGTTGAACTGCTCATCCAATTTAATTTGTTTAGTTATAACATACAAATCTATTTTTATTACTTATTGAATTGAATTTTTATTTAAAATGTTTAAACACAAGCTGTTATAAAATAACAACATAAACTGAATTATTAAGAATTCCTATTTATGATTAAAAAAACTCTTATCATTTGGCTTTAGTTAGTTATTAACTATCATTGAGATTAAAATTAATTTTATTACCAAAGTTATATGCATTGTTTTAATTCATTAATAATTTATTCTAAAAAATTCTGAACTATTTATATCAAATCATTAAATCGGAAGGGCCTCCATACATAGAAAACGTTTTTAAAAATGACGGTTAAAGCAAAAAGTTGTTATTAATTTTCGCTGAAACAAGTCACCAGAGAAAAGAAGAATATTGTTAATATTTTTTTATCAAATTAACGAACGTCTTTAACATCTGCGGTGAAACGAAGCGTTATTTACGTAACAAAATTCTGCTTCAAATACTCATTTTAATTGGTTTAGCTAGTTTTTGATTGGCTTCGATAAAAGTTGGACTTTTATTAGTAATGCTTCTCTCACCGCCACCGTCGTCGTTTTGTTTGTTTTTACTCCATGCTTAACACAATTACTGTGGGCGGCTCCGCACAAAATTAAGTCATCACCACACTTTGACGCTATGAAAGTTTCCTCAAACTGAGCAGACACGCGTTTCATGCAAACATGTCACGTGGAATTTGCAACATTTCATTTTTATTGGAAACAAAAATTATTACGAAAATTATTGAATTTAATCATACGTTTTGAACTTTTATGTATTAGCACCGGTATCTGCAAATTTGACGTGTCATGTCTTCAACATGAATGATGCTATAAATTAGTAAGACCTCTTTATGTCTTTTGTCGTTTCGCCTACACGAGTTTGTTACAACACGGACGAAAACGCTTTAATTATTTTAATTAAATAATTAATTCCCATAAAATATAATTTCGGGAAAATAAAATTCCAGTCACGTTTAAACCCAACGGCAATCGTTTAAACCCAAGCTCGGAATCCCAAATAAATACAAAGGAAACCCTTGCCTTGGAAAATCTTGTCCATATATATTAATACCAGTAAAAAAAATTTCAGTACCATCATCTCCTGTAATTCGACCCAAGTTATAAAAAAAATATCTCGTACATGAGAAACCCGGAAGTATTTCCACGAAAGTAATAAAAAAGTAAATAAACTCCTGCTTCGATTCGTGCTAATGTCGGCGGGAGATAAGAAGCGTTGCCGTCGGATGCTGCATGTGGGGAGATAACTCCGCCATTTTGTAGCGAACACGGTCGATTGACCAATAGAGGCAGCGTGACCTCCCTGGTCAATAATCGGACGCATGTCGGACAATGGTCAGGATGCTGGGGAGGGTTTCGGACCCAAATCTACTAAAATGGAGTTACGGCCTTTATGGCAGAACCACTCAACCACGAGAAAAATCACCAATGATCGTAAATTACTTTCATCGGGCGCGGGAGTTACTGAAATCGCTCAAATCGAATATATTTTTAAACATAATGCGATAATAATATATCATATGTAGTAAATTTGTAGTTTTTTGTAACATTAGTAAGATGTTAAAAAATGAAAAACGTTTTTTCAAGTCCCAAATTGTTATTTAATTTTTGCAAAAACGGGTACAAAATCGAGATGTTAGGAATTTAACGGTTCATGAGTCCAGTCGCTTCAAACGGTAATTTGCGACAAAATAAATTAAAATTATAAATTAAATTTTTTCATATTGCTATCAGCGATTTGTATTATTGAAGAACTACATCGTAATATGTATTCAAAGTTTCGAAATAGTAGTGTTTCCTGATGGAAAAATGAGAATTTATCCGGCGACTGCGAAATAAAGCGGTTTCGTGTTCGGCTTCGTCTGTCGCGTTTGCAATCGCCGATATTCAGTTGCGCTCTTTTTTGAGGAATTATCTTGCAAATTGGGATTTACCGCGAATTAAGTCTCCGACAAATCGCTTCCCGCGTTACCAAACAAAAAGACGCCTCCTTGCGCAGATAAAGCTTTTAAGACTCTTAACACGAAAAGCGCATAAAAATCATGTTCCAGTTTAATATTTTATTTGATCATCGTCTCCGGCACGACGAGATAAGCAAGAGAATCCGAAATCGGCGCCGTGCCGCCGCATCTCGCGTCTCTCACCGACGCGGGCGTCGCGACGAAGACGACGCCGGACGTCTCTCTGCGCGCAACCCGCTCCGGTATTCCGTTCACGTTCGTCCGGGATTGCCAGCTACTATGCCGTTTTAAAATTCATTACAAATTATATCAGCTGTAAAAACGAGCTTTTTACGCCATCCACACTTTTCTAACTGCGAAAACTTACCCGAGGCGAAAGTTCCAGACGACTTTTACGATCCGCGTAATTAGGTTGTGTTTAAATAGTTTTACGGCTTTTCTAAATGAAAACTTTGGCAACGGAGGACCCGAGCTGTCGTTCGTCGAACTCGCACCAACTAACAAACCTTATGCATGTGGATTGTGTTCGATGCACGAAATATGCCATTCCATTGAATATGCATGGGGCTGTCTTCCTATTGCTTTTTCTTTTCCCATTTAACAGTACGCAACCCTTTCCTATACCCGTCTCGCTCGTTACCTGCCCTTCCAGTCTGCGGCGAAGGGTCGAAGGGGTTTTTTATTTGGGTTTACGGAAGACTTGTATTCAAATCACACGGCTTCCGATCGGACCAACAAAGAGGCGGAAGATTACTCGCTACACACAAAACTAATCAAAAAATCTATCAAATCGCATGTCGCACATTATACGCTTTTCTACTTTCATAATCCATCACGGAAAATGTTGACTTTTTCAGCACTAAACTTTTTGTACTCGTATTTAATCACCGCAAATAGGCAGGCAAACGACATAAAAATTACATGTCTAAAAACTGTTACCGGCAGGGGCTAAAATCATGTTCAAAGCTTTCCAAATAAAATAAAAATTAGAAATTTCTACATAATGTATATGTATTTAAAAAGAGAGAGAGAAAAAAACTACTTATACAAATATGCCGAGTGATTATTTATAATCTGAATGGATGATATGGGAAGTGTTACAAAGGAACTAGAATTTGTTTGTTTGGAAGGACGAGTCAGCATATTTATATTTTATCTAAAGTCTGTCTTCGAGTTCAATCAGCGCCAACTTTGTATTTTCAAATAAACAAACGTAGATTTTGGAGGTGAATTTGAACCTTTGAATATTTAAAAATCGTTTATATTTAACGTTCATTTTCAACACAACTTCAAATTATCCTAAGGTAAAACGATGATTATAACTAGGTATTTGGTTAGCTATGCATAAAAAACATGCATAATAACTGTCAATCTGGGAATTGATGAAAACGATCGTTTCAACCTTCATATATTTTTGACATACAAAATAATGGCGTTAATTTTAACTAGTAGTACAACTCGTCAAACTCGATAACTTTTCGTACTGACTTTTTGTTGTAAGCATTTTTGTTAACAAGTTAAAATTGTTTGAAGATTTGACTCCTATTTTGTTACCCGCTTATAGATAATAATGGTCCATGTTAAATACCGGTAAGTGCAGAACAAAAAACCACTGCACAGAAACTTTCCCGTTTTGATCGACGCAGCAACTCATTCATTTGACCGTTGAAAAATTCTGTAATTTGATTGAAAAATGTCACTGATTTATCAGATCCATAGACAGCTCGTCAATTTCAGGAAGTGAAATGCCAAAACAAAATTGCAATTTTGAAAAAATTGTTTGTCATGACTTCTATTATTGGTTAAAATTAATGCCATTATTTCTGGGACACCTCTATATATCAAGCGAAATATTGGTGATGAAGCAAAAGCGTTTGCTTGTTGGCAAATATAAACACGCTTATTTTAAATAAAATTTTATTGTGCTGTATAATAAATAACATTTTTTCTAAAAGTTAACTCTTTTATTTCGATTTATATTAGATTTACAAAAAAACGAGGTTATCTAATGCAGGTATTGATGAGGTGTCATATCGACGTCTTTAGTGTTCTTCATTGTGGACCAGCTAAATTCTGAAAAATGTTAAGAAAAACAAAAAAATATCAGTTTAATTGATATATCTTAAAAAAGATGACCAAGAGCTTCAAACGATTGATTAGTTTCAATATCTTGCCGTTTGAATATCTACAACCCTGCACGTTCTTTTTTTCAAATTTAGTGTTTATTTTCACTACAGAATTGGCTATTAAGATAACACGATAACAATTTTCTTCTTCCGTTAAATTACATAAATTTTATTTTCAGCACTTGCCTTTTATACCTCTGTACTTCACTTTGTCAAACTCCAGATCCGATATGAAACAACAAATGCGAGAAAAATTAAAGACCAACGAAAATCTGGGATAAGCAGGCAAATGAGATTCTGTATGTATATATTTGTTGAACATATGGATAATCATCTTGTTTTATTATTGTTACGTCATTACATTACACACATTATATGAGGTGAAATTGAGGTTTTGTAATTTAGGAATTTTAATATTTTTTGCAGCTCCTCAAGTTTTATTAAAAAAATGCAACCGAAGCAATACCCGAAAAAATAATTTCCAATAAAAATCTTACAAACGATGTCTTCAGTTCAAATTGTTTCAGTCTTAAATTGAATAAATTGCGGAGTTGTGGAATTAGTCCAAGCCGTTTTTTGTGGAAAATATCATTTAGTCTTGCGTATGGCTTGCCTCCGTCGGAGCAGAGTTTGAAACATGTAAGATTTCGTAAAGCCCCGAAATCTGCAACATTTCACCATAATTAAACCTAAGGGATGTCAGGTAGCGGAAGGGTAAGATAATTCCGGCAGCACTCTTTGAAATTGATTGAAAGGAACCGTCGACCCTTGATTTATGCGTAACCTAATTTTGATTACAGTTGCAGGTAGAGAAGGAAATCGCATTCGGGTTGAACTCTTTATATGTATTATTTCCTTGACGTGAAGGGCACGGAACGGATATCCGTTATCTGTTCCCGTTGCCGGTTTCAACCAGGAACCTGGATGTGAGTAATGTTTGGATTAGGTGAAGGCCGGTTTAGGTGGAGTCGTCCCAATTGGAAACGCACACAACGCGAGGAAATCTCTTCTGGTTTGTAAGTATTTGAAGACGTCGCGTTTCCAATTTCGACGTGGGGATTATTTGCAATAATCCGGTACGTAAGAAACGTCATCGAGGCGTCTAATACGAGCTTTAAAGGAATGCATGTGTGCCTGGAGCGTCAAGAAGTGAATTTTAAAACTACTTATAGGAAAGCACTCCGGCGTTCGTGTTCAATATCCCTGACTGTTTGTAAATGATTGATAGTCCCAGGGAAACCTCGTGCAGCCTTGTAGAATTAAATATTGACGTTGTCTCGAATTTTAATGTCCTCCCCGTCTACGGCCGCCTCTTGCCCTTCTCGCCGCAATTCCAACCATTGTAACGCGATTCATTATTCAATTCGGCTAATATTTCAGGTGTGTTTAATTACGAGCGAGATTTTTCAGCGTCTCGGCACGACTTCAAACGGGAAGCATTTTATGCAGTTAGCGCCGGCCGACTTGACAACGAGAACTTAATTTTAATTTTATTGTGGCGCTTAAGAGCCGGAATAATTAGAATATTAGGACCTCAAGTTCCTTAGATTTTGCTGTACAATTCTTGCATGTCGAGAGGCTCCGAGGAAAGCGAGGCAATAATCGAATTTCGTAACAAAGACAGAATTTGGGACGGCAAGACATAACTCAAATCACACCGACGAGGATGAAAGCGAAACTGTCATAAATTCGCATTTGGGTCAGGCAAGAAAAATTAGATTTTCCATGCCAGAGAATTGATGTTTCTCTTCGTACATGAAAAAAGATTTATTTCGCTCACAAAAAAATTATAAATACAATACTACCACTCAATTTGCATTAATTAATATTTTTCAAGGTTCTAGGACGACAATCACTTATTTAACTCGAACTTTTTATACAGCGTGTCACAAAACTACCGCATAGTATTTTAATATAAAATTGTTGAATAATCATTAAGATTAAATTGAATAAAAAAATGTTAACAGTTCAGTGGTGTCAAAGGGTAGACGATTTTAGTGAACCAATCAGGACTTTGTAATTGCTTTTTGAAGAAATTTGTTTTCATATGGTTTCATATCAAAAATAGCTTCAGCTTTAATTGTTTTGCCCACTGTAATCAAAATCACCACGATTGCAGAAAGCATAATTCGTGAGACCACGACTGTATAATTTTTGCATCAACTTTAAAAGTTCAAACCTTCAAAACGGTTTTCGGGTGAACAATTTTAGCTCATCGATAAATCAATATTTCATTGTGTTGTATAACAAACAATTACTTTTCATAAGAAGTTTTTCTTCCGTTTTTTATTTGATATAACATTTACAAAAAACGATGTTCTCGAAAGCAGGTGTTGATGAGATGTCACATTGACGTTTGTACAGTTTTTCATCGTGGACGTTTTGAAAAATTAAGAAGAAAAATATAAAACATTGTTACTTGGCAACTAGTCGGATTGATTAATATACTTTGGAAAAGATGGAAGAGAGCTTCATGCAATTGATGATTTTCAATTGCTGGCAGTTTTTATATTTTACAACCTTGGACATTCTTTCAAATTTACAGTTTATTTTCATTATAAAATTAAAATATCATGAGGTAGTTCTGGAACAATCTGCATTTACAAATTGTTTTCATTTTGAAATATCTAGATAAAATATGTTCTAGCTTTAGGTTATTATTCTGATTGTCAAGTTGGACCGAATTTGACTCAAGATTTTAACACTTATATTATTCACCAAATTATAAATTCTACCAAAAAAACTTTTAGTCACTCTACATATTTGTGTGGCTTTTATACATGTCTAAAATAAACATTATCTAAAAATTTTTATTGCAGTTTACTTAAGGGTGTTTATTTATTATTTTTTAATTTATTTATTAACTTATTTTTATGTATGCTGTCACAACAATTTCAGGCCTACACACTGATAGCGAATTGAACATAAATAAAGAGAAGGACCGTTCCAACTAATTAGTTGTTGCTCATTTTATGTTGTGTAGACCTTTTAAAGGCCACGCTGTTCGTTTCAATTTATAGAGATTTATGGTAAATTTTTCATTTTAAATTGAGCGTGCCTACTACTTGCAATGAGTTATTCATGATGGCATGCCTGGTGTGCATGAAAATGAAGACCGCTTAAATATTTCAGAAAATTTTACAAAACTATGAAAATCGCTACAATTTTCGGTTAGTCTGATGATGAAATAGTGACAAAAAAGTGACTATACTTATACGAATACATATTTGCTAATTTTAGATGCACGAGCTCATTTCAGTAGATTAAATCAGTTTTATTTGCGATGGCATTGTAGAGCTAATAAACTGAATCCGTATTGTTCGCATTTTGAGAACAATGCACCTGAGGCAAGTTAATTTTTTTTCCTTGTCCGGCAGCTCCTGAGTTGGTGCTTGGAAAAGCATAAACCCCCGAAATGAATCCTTTATGACGCGAGACGCCTTGTTTGATGAACCAATATTTAAACAAAGACATCTCATCTTGTTCCGCCCTACGCAAATATCAATCAACATGTTTGTTCTTGATAATAAGGCGCACAATAAATTTATTCAGTGCCAGACAAGCTACCTTTTCCGTCTTGTTGAAAATTTGCGATAACATTATGTCCCAATTACGTTCTCGAATGAATGTCACCACATGACACCCCGTTCGAGCACCACTCTTCGGCAACTTGACTGATCTCGATAAGAACCGAAGAGTTTTTGATTGAGTCGGCCCATCTGCACCCCTTTTTCCAACCCAGCAAAGGTGAAGTTTCGCGCCGCATAAATCATCGCGTTTTTAACGCTAGATAAATTCGCGATTGTTGTGTAAACGACACAGCGAGAACTGTCGCCCGAAAAATATCGTTTTGTAACGAGATTTAGCAAAAATTGCATCTCGGCAAGACGACGACGACGACAAATAAAGTTGCACTCGCAACACGTAATAGTTTTGCAACAACAATGGAGAGTGCGGAAAATTTGTCGCGAGGCGTTCGTTCAAGTTGAACGAAGTTGGCTTCTAAAAATAATAAAATGCTGATGAGCGGCAATCTGTTGAATGTGCCATTATTTACCGGCGCGGAGAAAGTAAAGCATAAAAGAAAAGAAAGTAGCGGGACGCGAGACTCGGATCGATTTTTAATTGCAGCCTTCGCCTTGACTTACTTCAGATTTTCATTAACACACTCCTGAAAAATAGGACGCGGCCTCGAGACGGGATAATTTACTATTTACACTCGCGTCTTGCTTCTAAAAGAATGCGGGTTGTTGGCACAGCTCGCTGCTGTGTGAGCACTTCATTCAAGAAAATTATTACTCCCACACTATTTGTAGAACCACAACTTTCTACGTTTTTTTGTCTAAACACATTTTACCGATTTGAATATTTGCCTGACGCTTTAAATAATGCAACCCAAAATACACAAAGGATATACATTTTTAATAGCATTCCCGACATGAACTCGAGATCAAATGCACCCTCAGTGATTATCTAAGAAACTAATTATGAATCAATTAACTACATATTATACCCTTGCTGAATCGCTTCTGTATTAGAGTGTACGTTCAGTCGTTCAGTGACTTCAGTGTATCTTGAAAATAAGAAAAGAGAATGGCACCAGTCTGCAACCATTGTCACGTGTTTACCTGTAACATGGGTTGCTTTATCAAGCGCCGTACAATTTCGCTTCTTTGATTTTATAATTTATAAATTTATGACTAGATAATTGTTTTTCTTATTAGAGTTTGACCGCAACTAGTTTTTACGGATGAAACCGAAACCAAAATTTCATGTTTTCGTGGGACAAATAAAGCAAAAATTATCATAATCAGTCTTTATTTTTAAATAAATCACATTTTAATCATTCAGCTTCTGATATTTTCAACTAATCATTAACTTATATTATAACCCCCCTTATTTCGAAGAGCACAAATAAATATACTTTTTTTTAATATTATGAAATAAAATAAAACCTACAAAACAAAATTACTAGTATACTTTTTAGTGAAAAGAATTTACCTAATAAATATGTTTATGTAGGTAGAGTGGTGGCAAAATATAAAGGATCAGTTGGTGGGGGTAGTTTGGGATGCGCAATGGTTGGGCGAGTCTATGTTTCAAAAATTAGGGGAGTTTGCAACAAGTTGACTCTTTAAACTTCGCTTGTTGTTGTTGTTTTCGTTATTACCGCGTGTTTTTTCAAGTGCTTTTGTGTGCTTTTGGAGTGTTAAAAGAGACTTATTTTCAAGCCAGAGCTGTTGTTGAGTTATTGTAATCACGTAAGTAAACAATGAAGTTGATATAGCTGTTGCTGATTTTACTTTTTGCAGAATTTTGTAAAATGGATGTACCACCAAGTGTAGCCAATCCTTCTACACCTCTCAGATATTCCACTTTTGGAAAACAGGGTCTGATATTGCACAGCCAAGCCCGTGAAATTGTGGCAAATATAATTGAATTTATGAAAAATGAAGCAGAAACTTTTAAACTAAGTAACCAACCTACAATACCCCTAACGAAGTTTAGAGAGCGAGTCATGGCTGCCACAATTATGCGACATGTATGCGACAATTTCAAAAGAGTCCATCGCCGTAGCGTCTGGTGCAGCAACATCTTTTTCTACCCCAAGGAAGAAGAGAAGAAGAGCAACAAAATATGAGCTTCTTGACGGTGAAAAACATGCCATTAGGACCATTATTTATGATTTTCACGTCACAGAAAAAAGGCTGCCAACTAACTATAAATGGTAAACACATACTTTTAAAGCTAGCCGTATTTAATTAATATTTTTTTTAATTAGGTATTATGAAACGTTTAGAAGATGTGGCAATCCCCGTTAATTATAGCAGATCTACATTTAGAGGCATGTTGAAGGAACTCGGTTTCAGGTACAATTTTGTGTTCAACTATGTTTAATAGTAATAATAATGTGTTTTTGTTGCCAGATGGGGAAAAACACGTGACAACAGAAAAATATTAATGGAAGGGTATGATATTCGCTATAAGCGAATTCAATATTTGAAGCAACTGCGGGAATTTCAACAAGAAGGCCGCCCAATTTTTTATATGGATGAAAGTTATATTCATACCAGCCACTTGCCCTCCTATGCATGGAGTGACAGGACTGTAAATGGTGTAAAAAAATCGGTCGCAAAAAGTCGAAGGCTTATTATGGTCCACGCAGGTAATGAGCATGGGTTTGTAAAAAATGGAGTTCTGCTTTTCGCATCAGGATCTAAGACAGGCGATTACCACGACGACATGAACTGGACTAACTTCGAGAAGTGGCTGATCACTCAATTAATTCCAAATTTGCCGCCACGATCAGTGCTAGTTGTTGACAACGCGTCATATCATAATATAAAGGAATGCAAGGATCCCACAACTGCCACGAGAAAGGGTGACATGATTAGTTGGCTGCGAGAACGAGGCATCCTGGTTGATGAAAAACTTTTAAAGCCAGAAATATACAATATAATCAAACAGAGAAAATCGGATTGCCCGATCTATAAATTAAACCAGCTTCTCAACCGCCATGGTCATACTGTTCTTCGCCTGCCTCCTTACCACCCGGAATTAAATCCGATAGAAAAAATTTGGGCACAAGTTAAGCAATGGGTTGCCTCTCATAATGTCGGTGCACAAAATATGACAGAAATAACGAGGCTAACTAAACTTGCTTTCGAAAAAGTTTCTACGCAAAATTGGTCAGCAACTTGCAACCATGTGCAAAAAATCGTTGAGGATTATGTCCACAAAGAACCTCTTCTCGACACGGCACTAGAAATGTTTGAATTCACGGTAAATACAGGCTCTAGTGACGAAGAGGAAGACGAGGAGAACGACGACGATGACGACAACGATGACGACGACAGGGAAATAGTCACTATCATCGACGCTGATTTGGGTGTGTCACCACTAATTAATTAATTATAAAGAATAAAAAAATTTTGCCGACTCAAAGTTGTTTTATTTTGACTTAACCATAATAAATTGATAATCTAAACATTATGTTTTTCCTTCAAACACGCTATTTTTTATACAACCCCACAAATCTAATTAATTTGCAATATTTATTTTTGTCCTATGACCCGTATACGACGCCACTGTTATTGCCACGGCACTGGGCCTTTTTCCTTTGCGCAGATTTCCCCCACCAAGTGATCCTTTATATTTTGCCACCACTCTACACAAAACAAAACAAAAACACTCTTTCATCTTAAGAACGATAGTTATTTTTATTACAAAGCCAGAAACTGCAAAAGACAGTTTCTGACCGTGTGATTAACAATACGTTTTCGGCCAACAAAATATTTTATTTAAAGAAAATTACATTAAATGTTAACATTATTTCGGTTAGGGGATTTATTTTTCCCCTGTTGGCGGTAGCTATCCACGGTATAATGAGATAAAATAATTTTTTTGACAGTTGTTTAGTTTTGAGTAATTTGACTGCACAATTATACAGTGTGGAACAAAATGATTATCATCTAGTTACCTTTGGAATCTTTTCACATGTAAATTTTCCTGCGCCACTCTACTATTTTTAAAGTTCATAGTTCTATCAATAAATGACAACAATCAAATTGACAGTTATTGTAATTTATTGAAATGAATTGAATTAACAAAGACTAAAAATGTATACAGTACTTTCATCATTGATGCGTATTTTCGATCTGGCCGCATAGTTTGAAATTTTAATGTATTATTTAAGATTAGGATACCGCCCTCCTTTTTTTGTAGAGCGGCACTTTCTATTTTTACAATGGTAATGCAATCATTTTGTTCCACACTGTCCTGATAATAAGTAAAAATGGATAAAGACACACCAACACATATTCAAAAAGTAGCAGAAAATGTAATTCAGAATTTATTACCCGAAAAGTCAGCGCCGCCAACATAAAAGCTTTCAATGAAAATCCCTGCTATCAATTTTTTTGCCTAGACAGGGAAATGATCGCTTTTAAGACGATTTGAGCGCTTGCAAAATAACTCATAAGAGACGGACGCCGAAAAAATTATTTCTTCAAAAATTTGGTCATTTTGTATGGTTCTCTTGTTAACGAACTACAATAAAATTGTAATTAATAAGTACCTATCTACCAAATATAACAAATAAATAAATATTTTTGATGCATATAATCCTTCAATCGAATGTATCAAAATAAAAAGAGTTTTGCAAAACCTCCCGAAACCAGTTTTTTTGCCGAAACTAGGCCGAAACCGAAACTGAAACCGAAAGTTTGGTCGGACACTATTTCGTATTTTGTGGAATTAGCATTATCTACAGGATTAGAATAAAATCCCGGAACGCAGTGGCGGCTGATGTTAGAGAAATAAATAATCTTTTTTACAGATTTAAATTTTTAATTTGTATAGGTTTTCAAATAATTCAATAAATAGTTCAAATAATGTGAAAACCAAAACTAAATAAAAATTAAATTCTATAAAAAAGATTATTTATTTCTCGTGTTCCTGTGCCCTTTAGCACCAGTCGCCACTGCCGAAACGGTCGAATAACTTTGTTACTTACAACTTTTATTTTTTTAAATTTTGTATAGTTGCAAATAAAAAAATTGTAATTTTTTCATCTTTTGTTTAACAGAAAATGCTTCCTACTTTTGTTTTTTAAATGAGACACCCAGTATATTTATACATTTTCGGATTCAGAATAAAAAATTACCTTCAGAAATATTACCATAAGTTTTATTTATTCCTAATGAAATCATACAAAAAATATAATGCGCAAAATCAACTCTGCCGACAAAAATGATCAAATCGTGCGAAATGCTCCAGAATTCCGTACGACATTTTTCGATCGGTTATATCACTGCCAAGTTGTATACAGAGCAAAATTAGAACATTTTTTGTAGTCATCTTTAATAGAACGTAATATAAGAACCGAGCTTTTGTTTATTTTGTTTGCAACGTTATTTTAATCATATCAGTGACGAAGAAGAGCTAGTAGATTCAATGATGCGGTGGTGGCAGCACGGAATAATCCGGTACTTAGTCCGAGAACTCCGTGTGTGCACAGAGATTGCCGAGCTTACAAACTTTACGATGTGCTTAGCGAGTTTATGAATTTGGTGCTTTTATGGCAAAGTAGAATTTTTAGCCTTCTCATAATAAAGCTCTCCTTGCTAAAAATCCACATCTCTGTGTTTTCCCCGAGCCTATGGGGTGTCGGCGCCATGTTCCGGCGTCGCCGTCCCCAACCCCCAACAAACTGACAGTATCCCGGAGCTATGAGGATAAAGGGAGCTTTCAAGGGACGGTGGTGGCGGCGGCAGATGTGGTTTGGGGGGCGCACACGTACTTCACCCCCGCGCTAAGCCGCGCTAGTTGCAAAGTTTAATTAGTTGGAGCGAACCTTGTCGCGCCATTGTGAGTTCAGGCGGTGCTGTTTATGAACGAACGATAAAAGTGGAATCGTCCCGTTCCCTCGTCACGCACGCATCTCTAATTATTTAGGCCGCCCCGCTACAAAACCGTCGTACGTGTTGCCTACCTGAGCCCTTCGGGGATCCCCGCGTACTGCCAACTAACGAGGGCTGTGGTTTGGGCCCCCAGGAACTTTACTCGAAATTAATTTAGGTCCGCAGAAGGCGGCGGGCGCACGGGGTGGCTCTTACGGCCGCCATGTTGAACGCGTGTGGTGGCAACGTGTGTGAGACTTCGTATTTAATTAGCGGGGTCCTCGCTTAATTACGGAGGCAGGACTGGGCTGGAATCCATTATTACGGCGCTTTGACTGAATTTGTGGAAACTGTTACGTGTGGTCGCTACGGGGCGGAACAAGAACACCATTCTGCACCCGCACCGATCAAAACCGTCAAGCAAAGGAGGGAACGCGTGGTTGCAAACAAAAATTCCAAAAATTTCAGGCTTTTGTTGAACGAAATAAAACTAGTCGTTTGTTGTACAATTTTTAGCAATTGTGACTAATAAACACAATGAAATAAAACAAATAAACAAAATAATGAAAAAACAGTGATATAAAAGAAGAAAAACGAAACAAAACCGCCCAAACATTTGCTTAAGATGTTACAAAACCCCCGACTTTGATATGGAGACTAGAGGTGAACAGTGTCAAATAACAAAGCTTTCTGATATTTCTGTGTACTCGAAATATTCTCCGGATCGTCTAGCGCAGGGCTTCTTAAATTTTTTTCATTCACGACTCCATTTATGATTGCGAATTTCCTGGCGACCCCATATAAATAAAAAAGAAAGATAAGATATTTTTTGATGATTTATTTATTAGGTAACAATACACATATAATTATGAAAATATATAGTTTTAGAATTCGTTTAGAAACATACAAAAATCTAAAATTAAAAATTGCACAAAAAGTTGTAAAATTGTATTTATTATAGTTACAAAAATTATATGCCCCATTTTTCATCAAAATTGCATTTTTTGCAATAACATAAATAAAAGTTGGCTCGAATATATTCGAACGCAGTCGTTGAGTGGTAAGTATTAAATTTAAATTAAAGGAAAAAATTTAATGAGATGGATGTGCCTGTTTTTTATTGCATAACGAATTAAATCTTGGTGGAATGTTTGACACTGCTGGACGTAAGACCTCTTCAACATTTTTTAGCGATGAACGATATTGGGATTTAATGTGTTAAGGCTGAGAAAGTAACTTCACATAAATATGTGGTAGTGAATGGCAGAAAAACATTTAGCGCCATATCAGCGATTGTGGGAAATTCGGTTCTAGTTCCGATCCAGAATTCAGTCAAGGGCTTTTTTGGAAATTGTAGTTTCAAGTTTGAGTCACTCGAAAGCTCAGCAAATTCCTCTTGAGCTTTAAGTGGCAGGTGATCAATCTCACTTAAGCCAATCCAAAACGGATTTTGAATCCGAGCTACCTTTTTGAAATAAATATTTAATATAAAATATGAACGGAACTGTGTTTCTAGCGTTTTTAAGTGATCTACAATAATTTTTGCAATAAAAGTTTTACAATGATTTTTCTCGATTATAAAATTGTCGACACTGGAAAACATTTCGAACAAATTTTTTTCTACCCTACTTTTCCAAATGTTGACCTTTTTAATAAAACTTTCAATTTTATCATTCGAAGAAAATATATTGCAATTTTTTCCTTGAAGAGACAAGTTGAGATCGTTCAATTTCGCAAAGATTATCTGACAAATAACACAGCTTGGATAGCCATAAGTCATTTTGAAAAAAGCAGCAAGTTCACATTTTCGTTCGGTTAAAAATATTTCGATTTCGTTCTTTAATAATAATAATTTTCTCAAACTTTGACCTCTTGACAACCATCTTACTTCTGCATGTAATAATAAAGTTGTGTAGTTGGAATCCGTATCCTTACAGAGATTTGAAAATAAGTGGCTGTTAAGGGCATAGTTTAAGAAGGCCTGGTCTAGCGCCATTTCCAAGAAGATTTTGACACACAATGTTAATTAAAATACGTCCAGTAGAATATCAAATTTAAATGTCCAGGCGTTTCATCTACGACTACGGTAGATATCATCAGTTTAGTCAGAATTTAATTTAGATGAATTTAATTTTTTAACACGTGTGTAAGTGGTTTATAATGAATTAAACAAAAATAAGTATGTAATATGAATCGGGAACTTATTTAATTTCAGCCTTTAAAAAAATTACGCAACCTCCCTTTGTTCCTCTTTTCCTGATGTACACACTCTGTTTCTGGGATAAATCAGTCAATCTTTCCAACAAACTGGAAAATCGCCAATATGATTGTCATTCTCAACTTAAACAATAAATCCTTGAAAAAACACGGTCAAATTAATTGATTCGAGTCATACGAATCATTATTGGATTCAGTTTACATGAAACTTGAAAATGTACATATTTAGCAAGCATACGTGAAAACGAACTTTTTTGTATGTTCAAAATATCTGCACGATGCCTTTGCGGTAGATTGTAGTAACATAATTTTAAACCCAAATAGTCCACATAAAAAGCAATGTCTGGTCCGAAAGGTTTAGCACTTGTACCGCTTATCGCTGTGGATGGGGTAATCGAAAAAACGCTGAAAAACCGCCGTAAAAACTCCGATTAAGCAAAAATCAGCGTTTTATTCTTTATAGTCTCAAGTTTAATTTCGACGTGGAGACTACACGCGTTTGCTCTGTTAAAATTATGGCAATTTTCGAATTCCGAAACAACGGATAAGGTGAAGTGCTGTGAGAGCTCGAGATATTTTTCGCGGGAGATTTCCGAATCGGTAAGTCCAGGACTCTCATGCTTTTTTTAGTGTGGTGCAAAATGTGCGGGATAACGGACGATTTTAAATTAATCAGCGTGAAATCGGTACGAGGCCTGCTCCAATCGATTCGGTTTTTTTGTGGAACATTTATACGTGTAAAAAATAAATATAGCACGTTAGAACCGCATAAAGTTTGTCCTCCAAATTTCAAATTTTTTCAAATCGTACCGTAGTGGTACATAAATAACTACCTTTAAAAAGTATGGTGTTTGTTCAAAAATAAATATCTCATTGTAAGTAGCCATTTTTTATTTCGACAATTTAATAGAAATTTTGATTCAAATTTTCCTTCCTAGCCCTTAAAGAATAAAAAATGGATTCTGACATGAACATATTGCTTTTTCGTTGCGCTTGTGTACATACATTCATACCAAAATGTACCATTTAAATAATTTGAATTTTGCAGAAAGACCATTTTGTCCAAATTGACAAAATCAGAGAAAAAAACCTGATTCGTTTTATACTGAATTTGATGTATGGAAGGTGGCTTATATCGATTAGAGAAATTTTATACAGATTGCTGGGCCCCTAGATTGTAAATATAAACTGTTAAAAAAATTTAATATTTCAAATATAACCATTGTGGTGTTGTTCGATTCAGAAAATCATTTACAATCTGAATATGAATATATAGACTGTTCCATTTGAAAATCAAAAATTTATTTCATGGGAAAGCCGCAACTGAAAAAAAAAAATTGTTTTAAACTTTATGTGTGTTTATTGAGCAGATAAAGTAGCAACTTTTGCCAACTGTATGTGCCTAATCATATAAAATACAAAACTCATTTTATTCGTCACTTTCTTTTTCAATTTAGGTAAGTTTGTTTTGTTTTCATGGTAACAAAGTAAAATTGTATCAGATATCATGATTTCGCTCGATCTGAATCTTTCAAATTACTTCTATTAAATTATTGTTTGTAATTTATAGTTTTGCTTTATTACAATTCAGTTGGAATAAAGATATATATTATTCGCAGAAAAAAATGGCTATACCTGCTTCGGCTCTCACTATATTCGGCAGTCAAACTGCCAGCCTCACCACATAAAGCCTCATTTTTGCTTCTAGTAATATAATCTACTATTTATGCCATGAGCACAAGAAGCACATAGCAGCAAAACTAGTAAAAATGTGGCCTTAAAAAGACAGTATAGAGAAATAAATTAACAAATCAACTACACTTGTCTTTTACTGTTTGCCCTCTGATTTAGGAACCGTGCTCCAGGACTCAAAAATTTTATATTATATTGCTTTTACATTGCTTATACAAATATAACAACTAGAAGAAATATATTTTAATGAATCTCGGCACTTTGATAGAAATAGTAAATTATTGGATTTTCAGAAAAAAGGATTAGCTATGAGTCAATTTTATGAGGCACCGCTGAAATGGCCTGGAAATTGTCAAAAAAATTAATTGTAATGCCTTTACAGAGATGCGAACTTACACGGCATGGTTAAAAAAATATCGCCAAAAAAACATCGATCACGGAACAATGATCATTCCGGAATAATTTCTCGACATTAAGTTTTTATTGTCGAAGCTTGTTTGTGTAAAATATTTTTCGCGTAACATACACGTGCAGTTTTATTTTTACACTGACTGCGCTTACGGATTGTAAACAAAAATGTATTTGCTGTGAATGAGATGGGCACATTAATTATAGCATGTCCTAACTTAGTAAAATAGCACTTCAAATTTCGCTCTCTGTAATACCAAAATAAAAAATAATAAAAATCTTTAGTTGCGCGACCAGTGCCTCATGGAATCTAAAGCCAAATCGTGTGTGTGTGTGTATTTCGTCATCCCCTATCCCGAGTCAGGGTGGGCGTATAACTTCCGGTCACTGCCATTTGCTGGTCTTCGTCTAATAGCGACAGACCACTTTTCCACCCCCGACTTGCATGGCCGTTCTCTCGCACCCCCTCGAATTGTTAATGTTTCTATTTCCTAAAGTTGCGAACCCATTTATCCGATTGTAAGGAGAAACGATTGCAATTAATCTCCTTACCTCTGGGAGAGATATCGTGCGTTGCCGAGGCAACCGAGGGCTGAAAACCGAACCTTACCGTTCGAATTGTCCTCAGATTCGCGTATTTAGAATACACAACGTATTGCAAAGGCCAGCGATCGATAGTTTAGCGGAGACCAGAAAAATGCCACGATAAAGACGCAACTAAAAATCGACTGGCTTAGTTTATAAAGACCGCGCGCTCTCCCCTAAAGAGCAGTTTGTGTTTGGGTTATGCATAAAGGGAGCACTTTTGATATTAAAAATTCTTTGTGCGGTGATGCTGACGTTCGAATTTTATTCCAGACAAATGCGACCCGGACACCCATGAGGTGCAGTGACGTAATGCTGGTTGTCTACATGCACATATTTATTGTGCTTTCAACATATTACATCCAAAAAGACAACACTTGATTTATGCATTGTGTACGCCACATCACACATTTTCTATTCATAATTCGTTCGAATCGGGAAATTGTATTTGTGTTGCGCGCTCTGTAATTTTTAGGCGGCAAAGTTGTGGCCGCTCATTTATTTAGCGACTCGTTCTTAATTGGAAACTACCCTCTAATTACGTTTTTCGCAAGGGAAAAGACATTTAAATAAGATTGAAACAATTACGGGACGCAATTAGCACTAAAGTGTCGGAGGGTTGTCATTTGTCGTCCTAATATAAATGAAAAAGTGCTGCCCAACAGCTCTAAACCGATTAATTAGAATGTGAGACACAGCTTGTTGAAATGGCTGCATAAACTAACTGAAATGACTCCCGACTGGTGGTTCCATCGAGCGGGCGGTAGTTGAACTATGTTAGTGTGGTAGTGGATTAGAAACTATGGCCCGATTCACTAGGGTTGATTTGCGGATAAGGGTAGAAGCGCGCGGCCTGTAAAATGTATCATTTATTTATTCATATATCTTATTCGCTTGCAATAAAATCGTAATAAATCTAAAAAAATGTGCTTTCTTTGTTATTCAGTATCATTATGTTCATAATCGTTAGTTTTAATATTATTATCCATATTTATATTATTAATACACTTGAACACATCATTTTAAACTTCCATTCTTTGATTAATTTATGGCTGCTTTTACTTTTCTCCGCAGTCAAATATTGCGTGATTTATGTTATTGCACCTTGCAAAATGCTTTTGATTTTTATTCGTTTCTGCATCGGAATCTAATCGTTCGACCTAAGTCGCTGAACTATGACACTATAAGGAAATATAAAAAGACTGCAGTCTTGAAATCGGCAAGTCATAAAATAGGCAGTTAGGGAATATTCACAAAACAGAAAAAGACTTAATTCGGCATGAAATTTATTTGCCCGTAAAACTAGTAGCTTATTGCGTAATAAAATGGCCATTTTATTTTCAACACCAGAAAGGCTAGTGACTCTTGAGGGCATTTAGCCGTACTCTCCAGGAAGGATTCCTTACGCAATAAAATGAACTGCTAAAAAATTAACTCTTTAAATTTTCTTGTCACAGTTTATTATACCTATACGACAGTTTCATACGGCAATTTTATAGTTAATAATTTATCGATTTTGTAAAAAATGTGTTTTATTAGTTGTATTACTATTTTTGACGTTAGAAACTACGTTTCCAAATGAGTATGTTAAGAAACCTGTACTCTACCAGATGTATTTGTGACGTTATTTGCTTGGCTCAAAATATAATTCGTAGACTACTAGAAGAAATCAATATTTAACATAAAATTATAACAAGAAAATATATTTTAAATGTAAAAAAAATAATTAATAAAAATAATAATAAAAATTGTATTCGTCGTTTCATTGAAGACATTTTCAATTTATTTCTTGTATCTACTCAATTATACAATTTCTTTACAAATTTTAATAAATGTGTAAATATAAAATATTTGAACACGAAAACCAACAAATATGTTCATATGGAAGCAAAACAATCCCAAGAGAGAATTGAACCCCTTCAGAGAATTAAAATAATTTAAACAATTTTTGTCGTAATGTTTCTTCTCTGGCTGCGATATTTGTTCTAACAGCAAATTATTTGTATAAAAACATTTTCAATATTAAAATCTAAAATGAATAAAGTTGGTAGCGGTCCCAAAGTAATTTCAAGCGATCCTTTAAATGTATTTAATAGTTGTATTTAATAATTTATAAAAAAATTAACTACATATTAGCTTTGAGCATATATATATATACGAATCAAATAACATTTTTTTAAAGAGTCAAGAACTGAGATTGACTTCAAACACTACAATCAAGTAAATTATAATTAATTGAAGTAATTTTACAAGTTGCGAAATAAAGTGGTGTTTTGCACGTATAATCATCAGATGTTGCTTCAAGGCAGAACGAGATAACTTTTCAAAAGTTGGTTATCTCCGATATCTACAGAAAATGTAGAAATATTAGCAAGATTTATAAAATAAACCCTTACAAAAAGAACAACACCAAGAATTGAATCAGAGTGACTATTTTGTCTCGTATGAAATCGAAGCTTGACTGCATATAAAAAAATTGTGTTATTATCGTTTGTATTGAATTGTTACTTCAAAAAGTCAAATACGTATTTTAAAAAGATGGAACTAGAGTAAAAATCTACTTTCAGACAAAGCAGAAGATTGTAATTTTACTTCATTTAGTTTTAATTATTGATTCCTTCGTTACAACTTCGTTGTAACAATAAATTAAAAGTCGAAGAATTGACAATATTTTTAGTGATACTAATTTTTGTATGGAATCCATTAAAGCGATTTAAAACAATAGCGAAGAGCAGAGTTCCGACCGAGTTTTTTCAAGACAGACATAACTTTTAAACTTGATTATTTTTGAATAGCTAGATAATGGTGACATAACAAGATACATTTTTAGAGGAAAAGGAGAACAATAACGCAAATTTCATCAAAACGAATGTTTTTGTTTTTTTTTTGGATGGTGGATAAAAATATTTGTGCCTTTAGAGAGCATTATGGAGAGAAGAGAAAAATTAAAAGTTAAATTGAAAAAAGCAGTTTTGAAACATTGGGTCAGTCGTATCTCATTTTTACGAGTATGCTTCGCATACGACGAGGCCAGATCAGTAAATTATTATCTGTTTAATTTGTTTTATTTGGAATCCTTTGATTTTTATTTGTGAACATTTAACACACATAAAAAAATACGAAAAGATCAGAAGAAGCTGAAAACATTTGGTTACATATTAAGTTATCTCAAACCAATAAATACTTGGATAGATAGATAGTCAGACAACGGTAATTGTTGTAAAAACTGAAAGTATCTGTAAACCTTTTTGTCGGAAGTGGGTTACTGAAAACCGTAAATTAGTTTTTTCATCTAAACATAAAATATATGTATTATTTAAAGCTCGTAGTATTACATTAGGCCTAGAACAACAGAAAATTTGCATTAAATTGTAAAAAAATGTTTAATGGCAAACGAAGTAGCAGTGGGAATGTGGAAAATGGAAATGGTAAACAAGACGCACAGCTTCAATTTGGACTAATTACTTAGTGTAATGTTGGTTGCCTAGAGTAAAACAACCCCGCAAAAATCCTTAGGAGGATAATAAATCATGTCGGATTTTTTTTGTGAGGATTCAACGTCGTTCGGTGTCAGTTTGGGAATCGGTGTCAGCGGTGCCAGGAACGTGGTTCGGCCTCGGGCCTCACGCGACTAGCCAAGGGTCACGACACCACGACTCAACCAGTGGGCTTCATCACCCTCTCGGGGATGGGCACCGGGTGGTACAAAACGATTGCGGCACGCGAATGGCCAGAGGTCACACCAACTATCGACCAAACGACAAATCTGATCGAAACACACAAACCGTCACCACTCGCTCCCTCAAATATTTAAAACAAGAATTGTGGGCGCGAGCTGCAATTAAGACATAAATCTATTTGCGAGAGCGGCAGTAATATCCATACAATGCGGCCGACAAAAATTGACACGTTTCTTGTTCCATAAATCAACACTGCAAGACGCAATGATTAATCGCGAAGGGCCGGGGTGGCTTGGCGAAGACTCGCAAAACGGGGCAAAACTGAATACAATGCACGAGAAGATAAAAGTGTTACCTACTATCTAGCAGTCGTCTCTTATTTTGTTGCAACTCAAACCTCAACTGGGACAAACGAAGGATATTCATCAAACAGTGCAATAGAAATTTGCTTCGTACTTATGATATTACGAAGAGTCTAAATAAACACCAGAAATTACGATTTAAAAATGTTACCCAACATGTATGGAGCGTACAAATAAAAACCGAGGCTTGGGAGCTTTTGTTTTAGTTTTTACAGTCTAAACCTTTGACATTTGATAATAACCAAAAAGTTGCCCCAACGACGTCTAAAGCGAGCGAGACCTGGAGATGGAATTTGTTGAATAAGACACCGTGTCCTAAAAAGTTGTCAAAAAAAACTTAATTTCGAATATGCCCTACGCAGTTTTGTTTCATTTTTGTACACACTGAAATTGAAAAATAAAAGTAAGCATTAAAACATGCTCCTTCACAGATTACTCAGATGACTGACTTCATAGGGCGATTTTGTCCGGAATTATCTCTTTTCTACACATTGAAACTGGGCGCATGACATCTTTGTCACAGATACCATAAGCAAATGTAGAGGCGCTGTAGTCGTTGCAAATACTTTGTACGACCGCTAGATGTCACTTCAAAAACTTTTAATTAAATTCAAATAAAAGGCCCAATATTTTTACTATTTTTAATTGAACAATGTACAATACCGTGTTTTTTAAAAAGCGTCTCTACGCTTGTTGCTTTTTTTCTGACTAATATTTTAAAAACATCGTTTTGCAATTACAATCAAGCAAGTAAATGTCAAAACTTGCTTGCTTTGCTTAAATTTGTGAATAATTTTAAGCGAAAGATGGGTCTTCATTGTATTATTTGTGGTGTTTGTGAAAACGAAGCGGAGAAACTGCATTGTTTTCCAAAAAGTGAAGAAAGGTAAGGATGTTTTATTAATACAACAAATTCAGGAAATCTAATTACATAATTCTAGAGCGAAACTGTGGCAAGAAGCTCTAAATGTCCAAAATTTCAATCTAAAGCAAAAGTGGAGGGTTTGCAAAACCACTTTTCGGCATCGTTAGATATTAGGCTTCATTATTCCATATTTTTGTGTATGAATTTGAAGAACTAAGCCAGGTTGCTCTATTGGTTGTCCGGCAAGTCTTTCAAAATTGCCATTATTATATAATAACTCCAAGTAATTGTCATATGTGTAAGTTATACCTATCTTAGAAATGTAGGGGAAGAGCGGGTAATGGGAGTCAGCGGGCAATTGTGGTCACCCACATATCTATAAAACTACACATCCGAGATTGATGTCGATGATCTTTCCGCCCCTTGGTGTACTTTCCACCACTTTAGGAACAACTCGCACTATCTGGCGCCACCCGTTACTGAGTGGCAGTTGTGTTTTGTTTTGGCGTCTCGCCGATGTAATTTTTCATTTCTATAATAATGACGGTAAGTGTCGAATTTTTTATCATATCTCAATGAGTATTATATGTTTATTTAGTCTTGACATTCAAAATTGTAATGTGCATCTTAAATTTCGATTAAAATAACTATGTTTTTTAATATTTGACCGTTTTCTCATTAGTGCAGTTGTGGGTAATGAGAGTCAGGTGACCCCCAGTGCCCATAAGTGTCCGAATATTTATATTTTTTTCGAGACTCCAAAAGTACGGTTCAGAACAACCGAAAAGGCTAACACGTCATCTGATTCTCTGGAAAAAGCTATGCAGCTTATTGAACAAGAAGGTTATTGCATACTAAAAGCTGCTAAAGCTATAGGTATTCCGTTTTCAAGTCAACAAAAGGGATATAAAAGAAAACTTAACTTGGGACCACGTTTTAGACGATTTACTGTCTTTACATCAGAAGTAGAAGAATAATTAATGTGAATATGTGTTAAATTTTATTTGACTCTGAATACCCGCATCTCAGTGCAATTGGAGTCAAATGCATATATTTTTAAAACTCTTCTTATTTCCAAAGTTGATTGTCAAAGTGCTTAAAACTGATTTCAGATGATTGTTAAATAAGTAAATTTTGTTATAAGGCGGTTGCAATAAATATTTGATTTTGAAATAAGGTGTTATTTGAATTCTCGCTTAAGTGACTCCCATTACCCCTTTCTCCCCTAATTGTTAACATTTTGGGTGTAATTTTGTTTAATTGAAATTATGTAATATAATAAATTGATTTTTATAAAATTGTTTGTATGACGTGTAAATAATGAAGGAGTATTTTATGATTTATTGTACAAAACAATTTTTTACATTAGTTTTGTAGAATAAATCATAAAATATTCAAAATATAATAGCATTTTTACTACCTACAAAGAGAGGAGAGACTAATTAAATTTGCCGCTAAATTTGATCGATGCGCCATCTGAAAACTGTTACATAGTTTCAAGGTCGTTAAAGGTCATTCCGCCAAAATATTTGCATTGAGTCAGTCATGTGGAATAATCTGTGTGCTCCTTCAATTTATGTACAACACAAGTACATACAGTAGTAAGTTATTAATGCTGTTATCACTGAAGATGTCAACCGAAACCAATATTTCCATGCAAAATAAAAAATATTTTAAGTTACGAGAGTAATTGCGTGAATCCTTACATATGGCAATGTACGAGTAAGGTTTTTGATTCTATTTAGAGTTTTACTACTTGATTGAAGATGAAGAAGAAAAATCATGTTTTTACTATTTTACCGCTTGGAATGTGCATGCCCTTGGAGAGTGGGAAAAAATGAATAGATGGCGCTATGGCCAAGATACGGTTTTTATTCATTTTAAAACAAACATTAACATTTTTAATTCTTTGCTTATTTTTCGTCGTTAGCGGTGAAGGTAATCTCTAAAATGATTGCTCAATCATTGGTTTTGTTGAAGTATTAAGGGAAAAAAACCGATGAAATTTAGAAAATTTATTACATTCAGGTTTAGTGTTTATTGCAAACGTAGTTGACTTTTTTTCAAAGTGACCAAGAAATAAGTAGGAAGAAACTGAGAGGAACTAAAAAGCCTTGGGCGTCTACATCAAAGCTAATTCTTCGCACCACAAAGAAGATATCTAGTCCAACCATCCATCGCTTCGGCCGGATCTATTGTCGGTGACTTTGTGGCAAAACGTTTGCGACTTTCATAGTGGAAGAGCCCATCAGCGTTCATTGTCAAAAAACCCGGTTGCTCGTTGCACGCGGAATCCATCCGACTGATTGGCTCAATTAATCGCGGATTGATTTTTTTACGTTGGCAATCTTAATTGAATCAAACAATGGTCGCAAACGAGGCTGGATCATGTAACGGATATTGATAGACGTTCAAGTGGGTCCGAGCTGGTCATCTTTCATTGTGATCGGAGAAATCCCCTGCTGGGTCCTTACTTGTGGCGAGTGACTGGGCACATTCAACTCGTTAGTATTTTAAGGTGTGGACACTGCCCTAAGACGCTTACGTGCAATCCGACGTTGTGACATTTCGACTTTTAAATGTCACTCCGAGCATGAGCCGATTCAATCTCGGAACTCATCTTTGCCCAAAAATCAGCACAAGGACGATATTATCGACGAAGGAACACAATCGCACGGCGTCCCAAAAATTTCGCTCGTGTAACGAGAGTCCGTCTTCAAAGGTGAACGCTTGCTTTTGAAATGAAACCGTGGGACGTCGCGCCACGAATTATGTGCCAAGTTACTGAAGCAAATGTCGCATTAATCAAAATATTTTGATGCGGGATTAATTTTTCGGTGACGGGAATCAGTTGCTTAAGCGCGCGCGAACATCGCTGGGGACCCTTCAGATTTTATTGTTAAAAGCGAATACAGCTTCTCGGTCTGGAATCGATTACATAATCTAGATATATGCGGCGAGCGAGTTACAAAAAATAATCTTCTTTTATGTATTAACGGAAAAAAATTCAACAAAATCGTAGGGATTACAAAGAACTACTACAGAATTAACGGCTAAGAGTGTACGCCTAAAGAATAACGACAAGTTTCGGTTTAGTTAATAGAAATAATAAAGCAGAAAAATAAAATACTAATACAAAAATACTGATACAAAATATAGAGTTGATGCGTCACGTCAAATATACTGTTTCATCTTTGCTCATGAATATTTCTCTCTGAAATTCTCATCTAATCCTTGCATTTTCCAAGAAGACAAGTGTTATGGAAACGCTGTTCAAATAAGTTATCAGACCCCAGAACAATACATTGATGATTCTGGAAGCTGCTTTTGAAATAAAAGCGAATGTTATCATCAATCCAAATAATAGAAGGCCACAATACTTTGCAAGAACGCGAAATTTCAATCATGAGGTAGTCAAGTTAGATGCCATGAGTTGTCATAAGTTTTGGATAACTAAGCCAAAGTCTTCAAAGAACCAAATTCTTTGACAAGTAAAACAAGACCTAATTTGTTAGAATTTGCTGTTTACAACTGGCGACTTTCCTCAGATTTTCCTACAAACACTTCGTCGATATTTGGTACGCTCCGGCAATAAATAACGGCGATGAGGAGGAAGCTGCATAAATGCACTAACCTCGGATGAGTCAGGCGGTGTTAGGCGCGGTTAAATAACCGGGTTTCTGGACGCACCATCAACTTCGACTGTCAAGTTTTACGATATTGTTTGTTTAACCCAGTCCCGCTTATTACGCAAACCAAACAAAATTTCAGGCGAGGAAAAAACGGCAATGAATATGCATGGAAACGTGCATAAATTATGGGGAGTGCGACTTTCGCCCATTATGGAACCTCCCGTAATACAGATAAGAAATTAATCTGCGTATAGGTGTGTAAAACGGCGCAGTAAGAGCATTATTGTCAAGTGACGACCTCATGGCGAGACTGTTTAGCATTTGAGCATAATATTCCTATAATATAGCTGAATTGCGCTGTCCGATGATAACATCACGTCGGATAAAACGACAATTCCAAGTCCGTAAATCTCGGACGTGTGGCTCGATATTAGCAAAACTATACTTAATTTCCACAAGATGTAATTTTTCAGACGTGTGTGGGCGGCCCCGTTTACGTTCTTTGACGTACAACTACCAAAAACGTCTCTATATTCTACCGAGACAAGTGTTTGCATAATTAATGGTTATTATTATTATCCCGGTGATTTATCGCTGCCGGCTTTTTTCAATAACGTTTATTATTAGGAAACGCCGATGTTAAGTCATGTGAACGGTGAAAGTACTCGCGGACTTTCCTCCCGTAGAGCCAAATTTGTCGGCGCGCGCGATTTTCGTTCCTTGAAGAAATGCAAATCGCCATTTGTAGTCATTTCGTAACGATTTCGATTTTCTCACAGTACTACCTCTGACCTACGCCCACCACCTCGCGGTGAATTATATGCGAGAAGAGCCACCGAGCAACGAACAAACTCACCTGGATGCAAGCAAGGTAGAGTGCAGTTCGTAAAATGCACCGTCACACTGCAATTAATCACGACAATCGTCAAAAATCGCAGAAAGAAAATGTCAGCGGTGACGAATGTTTCTAGTTGCAAAAGTGACAACAGGTTGCGTCAAGACAACGAACACAACAAAACGTTAAGTTATTACCGTTGGCTGAATTAAATGAGTTGCAATTTGCTCGGTCAATTAATGACAACTTCAAAAAAATATTGATTTGATTTGACTGTAGGTATCGAGAGCCAAGAAAAAGTAACATCACATTTTTTCGGGGCTTCTGAATCTTTAAGATTTTCCCCATTCCGCAGTTTAGTCAACTAGGTTATGATCAGAAGAGCATTATATTTTATTTACATCAAAATGGGAAAATGTTCTAACATAAAGCGGTGGTGCCCAACTTGATTAGGCCCAAGATCTACTTTTTATTTTTCTGACTTCGAACCATCTATCTATGAATTGCAGAGGACATTGTTATTATATTTTTACATGTAACATTTGAGGGGATCAGAAGCAAAAGGGTTCCAGTGACAAAAAATGAAATAATTAGTTAAGTACGTGTTTGTACACTAAAAACTATGAATTTGTTGGTGGCAAAACGAATTAAGCGATTTTTGGATTTGGTGGGAAAATTTGAATCAACTTTTACATTTTGTACCTCCAATTTACAATGAATATTATAAGTCTTTGCCGCACGAAAATAAAACTACTAATAAAAAGTCAAAAGACACAAGATAAAAAATAAAAAGGTTTATCTGGGATTTTGACTATGATGAATAAGATCATTATTGTTTTTCATGTTTTCTGCTTTTGTACTTGTTTTTACTTTGTTCTACTTTAATAAAATATTATTCTAGATATTCTGCTGGAACTAAAATGATGCAAATAATTTTTTTAATATGTTTTTTGGGGGAAAAGTGTGTCTATCAATAATGTGTAAGATAATCAAGTTTTTAATAAATATTTTTAAATATCGGATAGCACTTATTTATATATTTCAAACAACTTTTACAATTTAGCTCTTTAATCCTATTGGCTACTTTAGACATAAGCAAAATTTTTGTTTTTGGTTGTGACCAGATAATTTTTCTTTTTTCTTTACTGGCACATTTATTATGTGTAGGAAATAAATTGACTAAGTTCGCAAAAATATACATATTCTTTACAAGCTGGCCGGACAGACATTGTCGTGTCCAAATTTCAATACATTTCTTTGTCTTTACTTTGTAATTGTCTGGAATGTTTTTTCTTGAAAACATTTCCAGGACCATAACGAACAAAACAAAAAATTACGCATATCCATCGTTCGAATCGTGAGTTACTGTCTTGAGTACAACAATCTCATGTCTATGAGACTTAAAAGTGCTTTCTTCTGAAAGCACTTTCAGTTTTTTCCGGGCTTCTTTGCCAATCTTTATTTCCATAAAAACCTTATTCGGACTATTTAAATTAAATTCATTAAATAATTGAATACTTTTAATATAATAATATAAATATTAAAAAAAATTTAAATTAAATATAACAATTACATTTAAATAATATTATAACATTTTAAAATAAAATAGCGAAAGGTCTAGCCATTCTCAAGTGATGCGCTTACCAACAAACAGCAATTAGTTTTTATTTATACAGATTATATTGAAAGATAATATAATTGGTCTTTCAACAAAATTCTACGAAAAAAGTCTTTTCTCCATCAATAAATCAATTTCCAACAATCCCAACAATTTTTCAGAACGCAGCGAATAACCTTTTTTATACAAATTATTGTTCGGATCAATGGATTCTATTTTATATAATTGCAAAATAATTACTTCTTTGGCCAGTTCTAGAGAAATAAAATCATGCATTAGGAAAAAATATTAAAACAGACAAGGGTACTTGTAAACATGTGTAGATCAAAAAAAAAATATTCAAAGGTACTCAGAGCCTTTTTATTAGATTTCTTATATTTCACCTAACTAAAAATTAGAGTCACATCGATAAGTTAATAGCGCAGTTTTAAATTCACAAATATGTTTTTGTAATCTCTTTGTGGATTTATGCGTTAGTATTTGAAGATTTGTTCGGAATCGGAATATTGAGGAATTAAGAGGCCACAACAAAGTCCGGGACTGTTGGGTGTCGCTTATTGTGTGAAAAGTATTCCATTTCGTCAACATCCGAAATGTGTTAGTTGACAATGGCGTAAAAGGTGGCATTAGTAGACATTTCCTTAATCTCGATATTATGTCGGATTGTCATTCAGAACCTACTTAAAGTGCAAAATGCGGCAATCGTGCCTTTTCGAGGATTTTCAAGGACCACCCTGACGCACCTCATAAACTCTCCAATCTGTGGAAATTTATTAGTGCAGTGCCACCCACGCAACGTTCTCCAATTTAAAGAAAAACACGTCGAATTTACGGCATTTACCTAAAAGGGTGGCAATGTCAATGACTGTGGCGCTGCGCTTTCACAGTTAGCCTCCAGATAAATACCGGATTTTATAGCTTTTCGTACGCATGCAAATTTACACTTATCTAATTCTATAGTTTGATGAAACCAACTTAAATTGCTTATCGGTTTATTGCCTGTCCGAATAAAACCGTCCGCGGTACAGTTATCGACTAAACAATCGTAAATCAGGCGCGATTATGATTTTTTCGGCCTCCACGTCCCGAATTAATGAGCCCTCGCGCGCTTCCTCCCCTAACTCAAACAAACACATGGAAATATCACAAAAGTACATTTAGCTTTATGCACGCAATTGTGGCGAAAAAATGGGGAGTTTTAGTAGAAAACATAAATCGCAACCGGTCAAATGCAACCATCGAAAAGTGCACCGGCTTCGAGATGCAGCCCACAACTGGGCGACTGGGTCAGCTCGATGGGGCACTAAAACCGACCATCACGGGGGTCACAGGTTAACTGCGCTCCGCCGGACGTTTTCGATAAATGCAAAAATGACCAACGCGTCCATTGTGCATCGAACAATGCCGTTTCTGTTATTTGCATCGGACGACGCCGAATTGTACTGCCGGATTTGTTAATTTTTTCAGCATATCACGCACGCCGTAAAAAGCGTAAAATGTACGTTGAAGGGGTCGCGTTTAATAAATAACCGAGCAACGAGGTCGGATTAGCTGAGAAAAAACAGATCCGATAAAAAATTTGTTATGGAAATTAAGTCGGATAAAAAAACGGGGTGTGGATACGTAAAAAACAATACCCCTGTTTGTGTCAAACTTTTGTACAATGATTTTTTGCAATTAACGCAAGATATACCGAGATACAACCGCCTAGTGTGCTTCAACAGCCGAAAAATGGTAATTACGCGAACTGGTTTACTGTCTCTTGATTGGCCAAGCGGAAATCGTTTGTTTTTGGGGGGTTTATCATTGGTTTTTTTCCACGATAAGATAGCGCGGTTTGTCGAAGGGAAACAATGGGCTTTGTGTCCACTATGTCATGGGATTATTGATTGGAGACGGACGAGAAAAATAAAGGAAAACTATTGCGGAGGGAAAAGGTCAGGTTATCTCTGCTGGGGTCCGGCGGACGTTGGGGTGGACTCACTAAAACTTACAAAAAGGGGACACGCGACCTATTTTTTCGGGGGGGACTATTGACCTAATGTAATTCGGAATAATGTTGTGTCCACTGGACGCTTATAACAGCTGCGGGCGATGACAGGGCTATCCAAATTCGATCATTGCATGCATGTAACACAGACTGGTAGGTAATCAGTGAAAAGTTTTTATGACAACTTGTAATTTAATAAGAAGCATCAAATTTACGATAGCCTTCCAAGATTCTGCAATCCGACACCTAGTCCTCTGCACGTGATTTAATTACTCGATTACATAAGCAATGATAATGCAATCTTTCAGCATCCACAATCGTATTAGTCAGTAATGAGACGATAAAAACAATTTTCAACAAGATTTGTTGTTAAACATCCAGTCGATTTTGGACACCCCTGCGCGTCTAATCGCAATATATTCATACGTCGAAAAAATACAATTGTCATGTGCAATGAATATCGACCAAACGTGTCGAACGCTCGTATCTGTTGATAACAGTGTCCTCCCTTTGACAAATCAGCTGTATGACTGCATGTTATTGTGTTTTGATATTTAACAACCCCTACGCAATATGTTAGCTTCATGCAGATAACGTAGTGGACGGTCGACTGGACGAAAAATTAATCATTTACGAGGAAATATCAATTAGACCATGGCTTTTGTTCGCTGACGCAAACGTTTTAGTACAAATCCAAGTTATCTTTCCATTTCATCTTTTCGTTTTCCTTTCTTATCATTCTACGAAGTGGACAAAGTTAAGAGGAGCGAAACGCGGTTAATTTCACTTGCTGTTATTTTACTAGTTTTGTTCAAGTCAGATCGTTTTCATGTTATTTTAATCTACATCTTAATTATTTAGTGTCGAAATATTTACAGTATCGTAGATTTTAAAGAACAATTTACTTACACGGGGTTGAGGTTATCCATGAATGATGTAAATAATTTGAAATTTGAACGTGCAAATAAAAAATGATTCAGAGTAGGTCATATAATCACTTTAGAATTTGTTAGAGGGTTTGGAGAAATATTAAATTAAGTTATCTGTTCACAAAAGACCCGTTTAATGTATTTTTAACAAATTACATCTCCGGACTCGAACTATTTTTTGGTTAACAGTTTCTGTCAAACGTTATGATTTGTCAGTTTCAAAAGTACACTGTAAAAAATAAAACAAACGCTATATTCCATGCCCAGCCTGAATCCTTTTTTATTTGTACGTACGTTAAAATAAACGGCGTTATTCTCTAAATTGATTAAACAATTTATTTTATTTTATTTTATTCATATAAACATTTCCATAACGAGCTTGATAATTGCTGAAAACTCGTATTTCCTTATCTTAAAACCGCTCATTTTATTCAGGCTGCAACTTCTAACTCGTCTTGATTGGCATACATATTATGTTTGAAACGTCTCAGTCATTTTGAAAACATGAAAATATAAAAATCTCAACGTTTATCGTCATTTCTCGCCTCTTATACACGAACAATAAATACACTATGTTAGATTCTTAATTGATCTTGACAACAGATTTGTAACAACGTAAACGCTGTTATCAATATTTGTATTAAAACGTTTAGATATAACTTTTACATGCAGGGTAAATCATTTACATGTCGCTTTTTGTGAGACGAATAAAGCGATAAAAAATGAGATCTTGCACCGAATTATCAGACCGGAGTATGAAACGAATTTTTGGGTCCAGCACATACAATATCTTAGATGATCAAATTAATTTTAAAATTCAAATTCAGGCTGTTATTTTTGTGAGCCCAACTACTGGTTATCAAACAAAGTCAGACAAACTGGAGTCTGCATTCTTTTCTAGCAGTTGTTTGATTTTAAGCGTCAATTACCATAAAACGTACATCACCTCAAATTAATTCCTTGTTATTACGCACATGTTTATCTTTATTTTTGATCAGGTTTGAGCCAGATTAGCTGACGATTATGCTACTCATAATTTATCAAATAAAGTCTGACCAAATAAGGTGAGGTCAAGTCTGTTTCTATTTTTAGTGTTTGATAATGAAAGGAATGTGTGATACTGTGGTTCGTATTTAACAACCCCTATTTCATGAACGGCTGACTGGCCAAAAAATGAAGAAAAGTCTTTATGTCCTCAGCCGCCTCCACACAACGCAATGTTTGTGACAAAGGCATGTGCGGCAGTATTTGTAAATTATAACGACCGGTACACTGATAAGATAACACAAATAGCCTGCCTGTCCATACCAGACAGGGCTGATAACGGTTAAAAAGCAAATACTGATAAGAGAGGGTCACCTACATACGGCGCAATTTACACAACAGGGGCGGCTGCGTGGAATTTCGTTCGTGGCGGCTCACTTTTTAGCAACAGGTGGTCTAGTGATTGAACAGCTTGCCCGAGAAGATGCTGATAACGGCATCTTTATAATTAAAAGATCGCAACGTACTTTTCTAGAATCTAACGTACGAAATATGCATACCTATCATAGATCAAGAAAAACATATAGGTTACCGTGAGAAACGGTGAAAAAACGTCCGGGGCTAGGTGCTAAAAAAACGTTATATGCAGAACGTTTTTTAGCGTGCGTTATTTGAATGAGAAAAAAACGTCCAAGACTCACCCCTCAAGGACGGATGTGGGAAAAAGGTACCCCTGGGATTTTTTTGTTGGTTTTCCGTCAGTGATTAAAAGATGTTATTTATAATGCTATGGTATAGTGTAGTATGCAAATTGCACGTCATAAAAACTGTTATAAATCCTCGGTAATTTTTCACAAATGTTTTTTATGAACGGTGGCGGTTGGGGTAGCCGGAAAAAAGCTAACATCTCTATAATTATTATTTAATGTTAATAACACAAACCGAAACCTGTCCGGGACAGCCAATCGGAGATTTTGGTTGGCTACCGTTGGAAGTACGTTAGAGTCGCTGAAAAAATTCTCACCAAATTTCCCCGATTGCCGGTCTCGATTCATAA
This sequence comes from Eledona agricola, assembly GCA_964023215.1. Lineage (NCBI taxonomy): Eukaryota > Metazoa > Arthropoda > Insecta > Coleoptera > Tenebrionidae > Eledona > Eledona agricola. The sequence goes on along the minus strand of OZ026860.1, from coordinate 4,319,072 downwards.
TGCATGGCTCAGACACGTGACCTTTCAAGTAGATCGGGGATGAAGGGATGCCCGCGGCCCATCCATTTGTTAAATTGGTGACCAGTGTTTTGCAGGCATTCTTGGTGCGTTGCCAACCACTATCGAGATCAAAGATGATAGATTTGCGCCGCGGAACGACACCAATTACTACCGCGCTCAGGTCTCTATTGTTTCAAATCAAATTGTTCGAATAAGTCACTCGGAATCCGCGGAATGGTTAACAAATAAGTCCTCTGTCTGGACGAGTTAACGAGATATTTAAGGGGGGCAATTTAGGAAATAATTGTCCGATGGTCAAACTGACCGCGGCGGAGAATAAAGACGATCCTATCGTTCCAGGCAATTCGCAGACGATGCTGCCCAATTAGGTTGAGAGACTCGCCGCTTTCAAACAAACCATACTCAACTCTGATTTAACCAATTTTAAAGGATTCATAATAATCTCTAGAGCAAAACTATGTATTATATGAAATAATTACGAAATTTATCAGCACTGGTACTAACTAAAGTTGCCAAGTTGTAACAAGGACTGATCTCAGATTTACCAAAAAAAATTATGTTTCAATCTCTATTAATGTTTTGGTTTTTTATATGTTTTTTTACGTTTGACAGCCGATTGTTCATACATTTAAACATTCAAAATATCTGTACCAGCGATAAATTAATTTATGAGCACTGGAAATTGTCATAATTAATGGTCGTTCCATTCATTTTCAAGTGGTGCCTAATCTCATATCTGCAACATAATTTTAATCGCTTCACGAGCCAAACATTTGAATTGCGTCAAAATCAGAGCGTTCGTTTTTCAACGTGTCGTTCTCTTTTGCGTTAGTTACAATTTGCAAATTCTAGCCAAAATTTTCAGAATTGATAAAAATTTTTCAGACCAACAAAAAATACAAATTTTTTTTTCTGGTAATTAATAATTAAATTGCAATAAAATCGAGTAACAGTCATCATAATAATCAGTCTCAAATCTTGGTGATTGATCTCAAACTTATACTGAGTCCAAATGAATGTTTTGGTTTTTAAATGTTTTTTACTTCTGCACGTCGATTTTTCATGCATTTTATCGAATTTTAAAAGGTTTGTGAGCGAAAATGGTTGTATCAAAATATCTGTACAAATGATAAATTAATTTATGAGTACTGAAAATTGTCATATCTTAATGGTCGTTCCATTTATTTTGAAGTGCCTAATCTCAGATTTGCAAAATAGTTTTAATCACTTCACGAGCCAAATTTTTCAGTTTCACCCAAATCAGAGTCTTCGTTTTCCTCGTTTGTTATAATTACATAAGATTGCATATTCAAGTCTTGATTTTCAGAAATTTAAGATTCTTAGGAAACGAACAAATAATACAAAAAATGTTATTGATAGGGATAAATATATGAATCAAAATATTTTCTAAGTGGAATTTTTTGTGAACCTTTTATGTATTTATATGTATTTAACGGTGAATCTTACCTAGTAATTTTGTCTCAGTAAATCGAATTTTCCCTAACTCGAAGTAAACTTTTGGTCCCTTGGATATTCGAGTTACAGAAGTTCCAGTGTAATTAATATGCAATAAATTAAGAATAAAACCGATCAGTGGTTCTATCGTAATGATCAGTATCAAATCTTAAGTGGTACTTAATCTATCTTCAAAAACCGTTTTTGGCTTGAACACAAATCAACTTTCCCATCCTTTATATAAGTCCTCATTTGCGGCAGGTCCCATTTCTAGCCATTATTTTAACGATTTACCACTGCTATTTTAAGAAATTTGTTAAACCAGAATTTAGTCTTTATCACATAATAGTATAAAATACTACTTTATTACCATCATTATAGGATTTCGCACCTCCACAGCACATTGCTGTAAACTTTCACTTATCTGGGCATGTCAATCTGCATCATCGCGATTCAATCTTATTTAACAAACATTTTCTATTGATATTACCTAAATGCAATTAATAGCTAGTTTTTGCGTGTGGATTTCTGGTTCTAAATTTTAAGACAACATTTTGATAATTCTTTAAATTAAAGCAAAAAGTTGCACCTTTCGCATTTCGTTTCAAATTGAAATCCGTTGCAGTTGCAGTCAATTGCCTTCAGGGTTTTTTTTATTTCACGTCTATAACACAGTTTAATTGACTGTGTTAATAGAAACTAGTGTAATTCAGTTTTTCTAAGGTGATATGGCAGGATCAGTAATGTCGTAGCAAATTTAAATTAGCACATCCGTGAAAAGTACAATTATTATAAACATTAATCGTTACGTTGGAATTGTCTTGAGCACATAAATTAATCCCAAGTAGCTGAAAATTATTTTCACCGCCAACTGTTGTGCTGTCTAATTGCATACATTTCGATTTTGACAATGGTCATACCAACCCATGCAGATTTCCCTAAATTTTAAAATAGCAAATGTTTACTTGAAAATTGCATAAAAGTAGAAAAAATTATATAAATAACTCGTTGATAAGGCTATTATGGCATTCGTCCTTTGTAAAAACTCCCGGTTTCGCCGAATTAGTACAATAAAATACCGACATTTTTTGTGTTAGATTGGCAATATTTTTTAACTCTTCTATTGGGTATACTGATTTTCAAATTTGAAATTGTCAAATAAACGTCAAATTTACAAATTTCCCATTTCAGATTTGTTTTCAAAATGGTTTTTACAACTGGAAGATCTTTTCGATCACTGTAACCATTTTTTCCGTTATTTGTCATTTTTCGTTCGTCATTATTCAGTAAGTTACACATTTTGACAACAATATTCTAACCTGAAAAGATGATAGACATAAATTACGACGACAGTTAATCTGGTACCAGTTCCTCACTGTTGCCAATCACGTAAATTTAAGTGAATCATTTATGGTCACCTGGTATATGCCTTATGGAATTAGTTTTTTAATATACTATTTTTGATAGATATCCAAGATTTAAGATAAATAATTCAAGGTATGTTTGGCCAACATAATCAAGTTCAGAGCGACCAGTCGATACAAGAATCACGTGGTAAAAAAAGAAAAGAGCTGCTTTTTAAAAATCGTAAACCTTTAAATATGTACGATAGAAACAAGTTTGTGTAATAAAATTTCGAGTCAAATATAAAATTGCATTTTTTTGCTACATTTTACATTTTGCCAATTATGTTACTGTTTTTATTATAACTGTATTCTCAAGTCGCAGAGATGACGTCAGAATTTTCCATGCGGTTTTTTAAAAAAACACACGTCGTAGCTTGGGTCGCATGTCGCGGTTCTCACCAAGCTCGGCCTGTGTTAATTAACCGAGATCCGGCGTTTGTTGGCGGATGTAGCGATTACACGGAGTCCCCTGCGGGAAGCTCGGCCAGGTTGGTGACGAGGGGCGACCCTCGACCAAGGGTCACCCGACCTCCGGCATCTTCCGCACTTCGACTAATGAAAGCGTGTTAATTAAATAATCAAAAATGCTCCCGCGGCAGCTAAATCACTTCAATTAATCTAAGATATCGTATGTCGGGTTTTTTGTGCCGGGCGAGCACATGCCAAAAAAAATAAATCATTTAAAATGCCCCGCATAAAAAGGGTTTTTTGTCGCACCTGGCCCATTATTAGACTAACCATGCGGGCCCGAAGGGTCAGGACAAAAAAACTCTGGGGACACTTTGCTTATGTAAATAGTTTTTTTCTTAGTGATCGAATTGCATTATTAAACACTTCGTCTATTAAGGGACAATGGGAAGTCACAATGGAGATGATTAAGAGTCGGATTCTGTAACGTTTGCCAACCGATGAACTCCGCTTATTATTCCAACGATTTAACATTACCCTCAACAATGAATAATAAATTGGGCAAAAATGAGTCGCGAGCGCGAAATCCGCCCCTTTCCGTCTGTTAATTAGCCGCGGAGAGAAATCGATGCGCGATGGCCGTTTTAAGAAAAAACTGCAATAATTGCGGAACAGAGGTCGGAAATGGTAGGCAGTTCGTGTGTCACGATGAATGTTTGGTCTCATCACGTGTCACGAACTGAACCCGACTGATATTCAACCAGTTGACATCCAACATCGCTCCGAGAAACCGTGATTTCAACCCACGTGTGCGGAATCCGCCAAAAACCATTCGACGAACACGCTATCGCAGATTGTCTCACCTGGTGCCCGCCAATAAACCAACTCATCCATCAAGCTTCGGACGCGGTAGCCCGGTCTACATAACATAATTATCCGATGGGAGATAAGCCTACCCAAATTAAACGATTCATCAAAACGCCTCCGTCCAAAATCAACTCCTGATACCTGGCGCACGCCAGCATAACCGTAAAAATTAAATTCCTAAACTCCAAAAAAAAAAGAACAAGTGCAGAGCGTGTACAGCTGACGCTTTCGATTGCCTGCGAGACTTGTACTTTTACAAACGCGAAAACGAAATCTCCGGCAAGGATTTTCATATTTTGAGTCCATCAAATCTGGAAACAATTTCCCCGAAACACGTGGAAATTTTGTACATTTCCAGCAGAAAGCTCTGTCAGAGCAGAAGAAAAATATTTGTACAGCTGATTGATAAAGGTTTATTAAACAAAGTTTATGAACGTGCATATTTTAAATCCTTATAATAAAAAAACCAATTGATATAAACAATTTGAATATTAATCTAATAAAGCGATTATCTCATCGTATATACTGCATAATTTGAAGTTATAACTATTTTCCCCCAAATTTCCAAAATACTTGTATGTATTAACAAAATTTACGAAGTGGTAAACCCGAGCAGTTCGTCACCATTTCACATCGAAAAATAAATGCGAAATGCTTTATTGGTGGAGGTTATACACAAATGGTTTCGTTTAGCACACACGCAACTCCACCTTCTCATTTTAAATGGGACATGTGTATTATGGCACTTTTAAATTCCTAGTTTGATTTTAGATCGAGTTTATTAATCATATGTAAATACTAAATTAGACTGTTTTCGACTTATTCAATATTTTTTATTGAAATAGACTTTTGCAGCGGTCTGTAAAGAAGCGAATATCTCTGGACCTAATAAAGCTAGAGCGATGCGGTTCGAACAGTATAATTCAGCATAAATTGCTCATATGATCACTTATCTTACGATTTTATGATGTGGAAAAAATGTGATATCATAGTTATAGAGCGCTAAATACAATTGAACTTGAACAATTTCAAACAAACGTAATTCAATTTTTTCAACTCTACCCCTATTTTTTTTACTATTTTCGATACCTTTTTTAATTGTCTATAAAAACTAGTTAAAGTGTTTTAATAAAAATAAAATCGCTAAAGATAGGTATAAAGATTATACAAAAGAAACAGAAAAGAGTAAAAAAAAATTGGGATCCCGTTTGCAAAAATGGTGTTATGTACCTTTGAAATTGTTCAATGTGTTGTCTTTTGTGTACTTTGGGTGAAATCTTTCATTTTTTGGCCGCATTACCCACTTAATTCCATCTGAATTATGCATGTCGTATTTGTTTTCGTCAGAGAACAACAATGTTTTTAGTCCAATTTAGATGCTCACGAGCACACTCCATGCTCGATTGTCTGTTTTAGCAGAAATAAATGATTTTTTTCGGGTCTTCGACCATTTAATCGCACATGGACAATGTGACGTCGAATAGTACGAAGAGACACATTTAAACTCGGGAGTTTATTTTTATTTGAGATGATGATGCGAAATGGTTTTGGACGGATACCATTTTAATCAGTTGCTGTAGACGTTTTTCTGGGTCTTCCAGTTTTGAAGCACTAGATACATTATTTTGAATCTTCTACAATTTAATTGTTTAGAAATAACACTATTCATGTCGAGGTAATTGAATTCGTTTTTCGTCAGAATTAAATGTATTAATTATGAGCTTACAAATATCTTCTGATAAACTGTTGTTTTTAGGCATTTTGACAGTAAACATTTGAACAACACGCCTACTAGACCAAGTATTTTATCTTCAGAACTATTTGTAAAATGTTTTTTTACTTTAGGCCCAGATTTAAAATAAAAATATCAATAACAAATGAAATAATTATTAAAACTAAATTTTTGTTGTTTAGTTTTTGTAGTGCGGATCTATGAGTACATTAAAAAAAGTTTGTCACAATTTCCTATGCACAATAATTTTTTAAATTATTTATTTTTAATTTGTTTAATTATTTTTGTTCGAAATTGTAACGTACGAAAGCAAAAGTTGACAAAATCATTTTTGAATAATTTTGGAACTAAACTAGCTATTTCAATTCTATTTCTCCTGAATTAAATTTTTTAATTATGAATTTACGAAATCTTGTAATACTCTGTTACCTTTATGCATTTTAACAAATGATAAATTCTCAGAAAACATTTGAACAATACGCCTTTTAGACGAATATTTTATCTTCAATACTATGTGTAAAATGTTTTTTTTGTCCCAGAATTATAATTGAAATAACAATAACAAATAAAAAATATTATGTAATTCCATTTTTTTGTTTAGTTTTTTGTCCTAGATTTAAAATAAAAATAGCAATAACCAATGAAATAATTATTAAAACTCAATTTTTGTTGTTTAGTTTTTGTAGTGCAGGTCTATCAGTACATTAAAAAAAAGTTAGTCACCGTTTCTAATGCATAATAATTTTTTACAAGTAAATTTAATTTATTTATTTATTTTTGTTCGAAACTGTATATGACGTACCAAAGCAAAAATTGAATAAAACATTTTTGAATAATATTTGGAACGAAACTAACAATTTCAATTATTTTTCTCCTGAATTAAATTTTTGAATTAAGAATTTACGATTTTTTTTTCTTTTTCCTTTATGTATTTTAACAGATGACAAACATTTGAAAAACGCCTTTTAGACGAATATTTTATCTTCAGTACTATGAGTAAAATGTTTCTTTTGTCCCAAAATTAAAATAGAAATAACAGTAGCAAATAAAAATGTGTAAAATTATGTAAACTCAATTTTTTTTGTTTTTATTTTTGTAGCGAGGTGCGTCTATGAGTACATTTGATAAAAATTAGTCACACTTTGTAACGCATAATAATGGAATTCAAATTGAGAAATCTCACTGATTTATCAAATCCATAGGCAGCTCGTCAATTTCAGGGAGCGTAAAATACCAAAAAAAAATTGCGAATTTGAAAAAATGGTACATAGAAAAAGTGTTTGTCTTGGTTCTGCTACTAGTTAAAATCAATGTCAATATTTCTGGAACACCTTCATATTAATATTTCTGATATGTGGAGGAGAGTTGAAGGGAAGAAGCCATATCGTATGTGGATCAAAATTTGAAGACGTTCTTCTAATCGCAACTCAAAAACACGTTTTTAAGTGACATGTAACATAGCGCAACGCATTTTATGGAACCTGAAGATCGTAAAGTAAGATTCATGTAAACTTCAAGCAATAAAACCATAAATCAGTGATTGTTGGTGGAAATATACTTACGGTCAGTTGATGGTCGTAAATGGAGAGTAAATCAATACGGAGTCAAGTATCTTTGTATATTTATTTCTAATAAGCTTTTCACACATGTTTATCACTTGGCAGCTTCAACTGCGTATGCACCTTAGAACCTTAAGCTGTTTTTAACATAATCGCGGATTGTTAGTCTTCGTTTGGATCGCAGGATATCCTAGAGAGGCGAGCGTTTTTGTCTCCCAGCGTTGCAGAACTGTGAGCTACTTAAGCATTCGCACATCAGTCGCGGGCCGCACCGTGCCTAGAAAGTTATGTCCAGCTATCAGTATCGCGGCATAATTATATTGCCTGAAACAGACATCAACAACTCACCGAGAGCGGTACAATCGTGAGAGCCGCGAATGGAAAGTGTTGCAACCTATGAGAACCATGCGTTCGTTTGCTCATGTGCGCTTATTAGCGCGGACAAAAGGCCAGAATTAATCTGGGCTCGATCGCAAACGTGCACTTATTAATTAACGATCTTCATATTGTGTGCAATTTCGCCGCAGCCTAATTAATTCCGTGCCGCGCACTGCTACCGACCGGTGAGATTTTAAACGTTGATGCTAATAACTCATCTTGTCAATCGAATCGCCGGAAGAATCTCAACATTTCACGACGCGGGATTGGCCGCCGACGATCACAATCTTGTCGTTTGCTCTTCGGCCCACCTATCTGCAAAGGAAAACGGTTTTCGTACGTACCGAAGGGCAATTGCCATAAATTGTGAGTGGCAGGGGTCCTCTGCCTCACGAATTCACTCCTCAAAACAAACAAATCATATATTAATAAAATTACGCCGGTTTTTTCCTCTAACGAACACTCCCAGATTCCCGGATTATGGGATCATTCCGATTCGGACGAGGCAACGGTCGTGCGAACTCAAATTGAAGTGGGCCGAATTAACTGTTGCCGCTTTTTGTCTAGGACTAAATGGTGGTTGCCACCTGCCACAAGCAACACAGACACAACGCTTTTTGCTTATCATCGTAGGTTTTGCAAAAAAATTTAATATATTACGAGCCACAATAGCCAACTTTCAGCCAATCTAGATAGGGGCTTTGTGTCTGCACTTTTTTGATGGGATTTAAGCAAACATGTATTTCTCGCCCCGAGGCTCTTATTAGTTGCAATAAATAAAAATATTTATTGTGGTACGAGTGGTCATTAATCAACAATTAAAATGTGGCACTGGGCTCTCAAGTCAACTTTGACGAATCCATCACCTCCTCCAAACAAGAAAGAAGATGCCAGACTCTAATGACCACCTCTGTTTTTATGATGATGGAAGCGGCATATCCGGGGCAAAATTCACATGACACAATGGTCTCCGAAGAAGACGCGTAACAATGGAAGTCGTGCGAGAGCTCCCACGAGAATGACCACTGACCCTTGCCCGCCCCCGGCCACTCCGGACATCCTCGATTCCACACGCAAGGCCGCATTAAAGCAACATCATTCCACTTTTAAGATTTTGCGCCGATTCTCCTCTCTAATTACGCCAACGAAAATCGAAAATTTTGAGGTCATCTGATGAATACAAAGAGCGGCCAAATGGGATCATAATTAGAAGCGCTGTGACCATTGTCGCGATGTGAACTCCGGGAGTCGTGTAGTGAACTATTTCCTGCATTTAATTATGAGAGAATGCCGATTTTTGTATTGTTGACCAGTCGATTCGCATTCTTGATTTGCACGAAGTCATTTTCTGGTTCTTTTCGTGCAATTAGTGTGTAGAACGAGAATTGCGGTTAGCAGAGCAGCGCCGCTCTCAGCAGACCACGGCGTTAATCAATTTCGTCCAATTATAGACCGAACTAAATTTAAATTCGAGTGAGCCAGTTTCCCAATGTCAAACATTGAGAAGGTGTAAACGCCTCCGATAGATATAATTCCATTATAGAACCGTCAAATTTCCTAGTTTGAATATTTCTTAAATACTACAAATGTAATGAAAACACATATTGTGCAGGTGTATATTACTTTGTTCTTGATTTTATTGAAAATTTTCGGATTAATGCCATGCATACAACCCTACTTTTGAACATTTTGCACGATAACTTTTTTTGTGGGTTGGGCATTCACCCCAATTTTTATTTATATTTACGTACTTTCACATCTCTTATTAAAAAGCAGTATCTGTAATAGTTTTTTAGGGAAAGAATCCAGAACGCCGTCGATGATTTGCAAAATGAGGATATCTTAATAAAATAAGAACTTTTTTAACTTCTTGCGACTGACTGATTATTGTTGACTTTGTAAAACAGTACAAAAGCAGTTTGAAGAAAACAAGCAAAAGTGCAGATTAACATTTCACGACTTCAGACTAAAATCGGTTCGTTTTAGAACCAACAAACATAATCCGATAAAGCAAGAAGTTAGACGATTGCTGCTTAATAAATTTCATTATGACTCGATGCAATTGGCACAATAAAAATTTTCTTAAAAACTATAGGGTTTTTTAGTTAAAAAGAGTCTGCGCAATTCATCTCCCATAATTATTCTCGAAAACTACGTTACGAAAGATACGGTTTTTTGGTAAGGGACGTGAAAGCAAACAAATAACGTATCTTTTCAAAACATGAAAAATGGTGGCGATTGCGCAACCTATAATAATGTTATGGTCAAAAATGTTCAAATTTAGAGGAGGTTTTCACCCTTCTCTATTTAAAAAAAATATAATATTTATATCAAAAGTTAGTCCTCCTAGAAAAGTATCAACATACCAAATTTCATAAAAATTACTTTTTCTGAATGTTTTGTAACGAAAAATTCGGTTTTGTTTTTTTATGAATTTGTATCATGTAATTCTATTCAAGAGGGTCTACTTTGTAAATTAGAATATTTATTTAATGAATTTATGTGATTAAAATTTACGGTATTGTCAAGTTCTCGAACCTTGTAATCCAAACACCTTTTTTGGGACCTGGGATTTATTTTGATCCCAGGAATCTGTAGTTTTTCTATGTCACTGTTGTTTTGGGACACCCCTGTATGCATCGTTACCCACAAAAATTCAGATTTGTTTTTCTTATTATTTTGTAGCACGTAATTATATTCATTAGGGGCTACTTTGTGAATCACAAAATTTATTTAATGAATTTATGTGATTAAAATTTACGGTAATATGAAGTCCATGTAACCCAGACACCTTTTTTTGGACCTCTAACAGACAAAGGAAGGAATTCAGGAAAAAAGTTTATAAGATCAAATCGATTTATTTTGAACCCAGGAATCTGTAGTTTTTCCATGTCACCGGTGGTTTGGGACACCCAGTATGCATAGTAACCCACAAAAATTCAGATTCTTTTTTCTTATTATTTTGTAGCACGTAATTCTATTCAAGAGGGTTTACTTTGTGAATCACAAAATTAATTTAATGAATTTATGTGATTAAAATTATGTGATTAACCTTGTAACCCAAACAGCTTTTTTGGAACCTCTTCTAACAGACAAACGAAGGAATTTAGGAAAAAAGATTATAAGATCATATCGATTTATTTTGAACCCAGGAATCTGTAGTTTTTCTATCTCGCCCTTGACCTAACCCACAAAAATTAAGATTTGTTTTTCTTATTATTTTGTAGCACGTAATTCTATTCAAGAGGGTCTACTTTGTGAACGACAAAATTTATTTAATGAAATTAATTGATTCAATTTTATTATGTATTGCTGTATTAATTTTTTTGTCCACGTTTCGTTTGTATATTTGGCACACATCCTCAGTAGCATCCACAGCAGCTTTGCACTAAATACTGTTGTTTGTTATTAATGGTATTTGTTCATTTAGAATCTGAGTCTTCTTTATTTTTAATTTCTCAGTCAGACAGACTGTCATTATGTCTTGTCAAAGGATAACGTAAAATAATATTAAGTATTAAAAGTTTTTCTTACATTTTTTTATTTAATGGTTTTTGAATTCAGTAGCACGAGAGCAACTAATACTTGAATTTTACTTGGAATATTTCAACAATTCAAAATACGTAACGTCCGTGAACTGTAAAGTAGCAAATTCGAAGATGCGAAGAATTGGCTGTTCGTTGTCTGATGTTGATTTTTTAACCTTGAGCTCGGGGTGGGTATCCATCCAGGCTCCGCGTCTCCGTTTTTTTAATTTATTTTAACGAATAAATCGTCGCCTTTGGCGCTTTTTACCATCGCCTGGAGCTCGTTAATTTTAGAGCAACCGAAATATCATGCAGACGCGAGGGTGTGGACTAAAATAGTAGCGTCGGGCGAAGGGTGTCGCCTTGACCCTGACGCACGACTTCCAAAAATGAGTTCTGTTTAAGTTAAGATGAATTTATGCGAGTCAGCACCCTCATGGTGCTTCTGCCCGAAAACCACCTGTCTCGATTTATTAGAAAGTTAAATTCACAGGTTCGCAGCACACAATTCTTTTACAAATCGAGCTTGAAATTGGCCAACGACACTAGACCCTATTCGGGGGTAATTTAGAGGCGGTGCTGTTGCACACCTTGGAAAAATTTCGACCGTGGACATTAATTCCCGACCCTCATCAACCTGAAATAATGTCCCGAAATTTCGGCGCTTGCAACCTGTCCGATCTAACCCACCCCTGGTCAGCCGTTCTCGAAGAAAGTTTACTGCGCTACACAAATTGCCGGCGGTTTTAATTATTTCGGATAAGAGATCTCGTGTTGAGGAACGCACAAAGGTCTGACCCTTGCCCCGCCAGATTCTCGCTCCGATACGCCGAAAGGACCTTTGAAATGCCCAGACGGTCCGTCACGAGGCTCGGTCAACAGTTATGAACATAAAATTCTTCGGGCTGGGCGCTCCATTTAAGTTTCGACAAAGAGCTTTTGCTAAAAAAATCCGATTTAATCTCTCTATGAACTCGATCTCTTTGTGCCCGCTGCACCACGACCAGTTCGCAGGGACACTCCATTGAAATCGGTGCGCCCTCACCTTAAGATTTCGATCAAAGGGTGGGCGGACATTTTTTGTGGCCGAATTCGGGCAATTTCTCGATATTCCAGATCTTGTTATTTAAATCCCCGTAAAGTGCCGGATATTTAGACCCGGAGATAATGTTTAAATGGTCTCATTGTTCGCTTTTTGCGTTTGTGTAAGGCATTGTCGAGGTCAATATGTATCCAGCTGCTTTGCCGCAGCGTGACCGCAGGTTAGGGGCGTAGGATTAGTGAAATTTCCTTCGGCTAAAAAACGATTAGCTCGTTCCGGCGTCGCCACGGATGATTAATTAGCTCGGTGCGAATGAAACTAGGAACATGTGGAAGGACGCTTCGACGACTCGAAAGCGATCTCTATTCCATTCCGCCGTGTTTATAAGTATTCCGATGGCGTCTTCGGGGCCTGTAGCCATTATGCTGCGAACACGGAATATTACGGACATAAGTAGCTAGTTATGCGACCATTGCATACGCTGCAAAGCGAACCGACGATATTTTATAATGAGTAAATGCGGTGACCGGACGATGGGGAGAGTTTCCTGTACCCGAACATCAAAATCTATCTTTTCAGACGTCAATCAATCCATATGCGCACACATTGACTTGGCGGCCGACCGGACTTTACACGGTCCATTATGCAAGAGCTTCGCTAAATATTCCATCAGCTGGACTCCCGAATGCAATCGGCGGCGGTATTTGTTCAAGCAGGAATGCTGTTTTTGCCTAGAAATCGTCTTTGCCGCAATACAATACTACAATAATTAGTATTTATGTGACACTTTGCATTGTCTCACTCTTACGTAAACAAGAAGAGGTTGCTTTGTAATTATAAAAATACTTATTATTTAAGTATACAGTTTTTGGATCAACTTTTATTAAAACATTTCATCCACAATCTTCGAGTGTGTTTGATAGCGGCTTTAATAACTGAAACACTTTGAAGTTTTGACGATTAGTTTCTGAATTTTTCTTAACACTTTTAAACGTTTAGGTTGTTAAATCTGTTATCGGGATCTACCAAAAATCAAACAAAAATCTTTAAAAGTTACCGCTTATGTTGCTAATGAAAATGTCGAAGATCTGGAAAAAACTAAAACCAGCAATACTCATTTCAATTATAACGATTTTATTCGGTTTTTTCTAATAATATTTTTTAATACACATCCATTTTTTATGTTTGCGCATATCACTACAATGTAGCTTAGTTTTCTCCAAGCTTGTTCATTTTTTTTTATTATTGATATGTTTAATTATTTTAGCTTTATCAGCTTTTTGGCCTGGTACTTTTACAAGTAAGAATCTTGGCAACTAAGATTCTTACTTGTTGGGAAGTCTCTACATAAAATCTAAATGAAATCAGCAAATTATAAAATAAGAATTGTTAGTGCTAGCGTTAAGTTACTAAAAAATAGTATATTACAACGACGAGTAGATACATTATGAATAATAAAAAAACAATGAATTTATGACCGAAAGATATCAATATTTTGTTGTATTTCTTTTTTTCTACAAATTTGGACTAACATGAAGTTATCGTGAATATGAATACCACCCACAGATAAGTCGTATAAAACTGACCAAATATTGATAATACATAATATAAATACATGTGGCGAACACGATGCATAAGATACTTCTAGTGTCTTTTTTTTAACAAATTTCATCTCTGGCGTCTTTTGAGCAAGTTTTTGGTTGACAGTTTCTGTCAAATGTCTTGATATGTCAATCGTCCAGGCTGTAAAAAATAAAACAACAGTAAGATTCCATTGCCTACCTTGAATCATTTTTTATTTGTACGCATGTGATATTTATTAATCTGACTAGTTACCAAATTTTTATATTTTTCAGAATTTAGCTAGTCCGCAAAAATTCTACACGATAAAAAATTAAACAACAGTTAGATTGCATTGCCTACCCTGAATCATTTTTTATTTGTACGCATGTTATATTTATTAATCTGACTAGTCACCAAGTTTTTATATTTTTCTTCATATTTTTCAGAATTTAGCTAGTCGGCAAAAACTCTACAAATGTTATAAAAAATAAGTATATAAATAAAAGACGTACTTCTTAGAAAAATATACAACACAATAAAATTTTGATTTCTCTACGAGCTGAAATTGTTTACTCGAAAACATTTTTGAAGGTTTTCAGTTTTAAAGTTCACGAAAAAATTAAAGTGTTAAAGCAACAATTATGAAATGTTACGATTAATGATTTCTGGGAATGTGATGATTTTGATTACAGTGGACCGAACAATTAAGGGCCGGTTTTTCAATCGTTGGTTTACTTTTAGTAGGTTTCTATGGAAATTTTTGCAATTTAACCAATCAAAATGCTGAATTTTTAGTTTAACTAGAGGTTAAACTTTAACTAACGATTGAAAAACCGGCCCTAAATGTTTTTTCAGCTACAGCTATTTTTAATACAAAGCCAGGGAAATGAATTAGGTAATGCCTTTTGTTGAGAAAGCAATTAACAAAGTCCTTCTGAACAGTCAACTAAAATCGTTTCACATTTAATACCATTGAATCCTGAAACTTTTTTTCTTCAATTTCTTATAGAATTATGATTCTGGGACACTATCTACTTATACTTTTTCACAATTATTAAAATCTTTAGTTGTCACTCATTTTCCTTTCACTTCTTCAGTCCTTTCATTGTTTTTTCAAGTGCTCCCTCATGTTTTAAGGTTCGGTCTTTAAATTTTAAATTGTTGCAGCTGTTAGTCGATTTGTACTCAATGTGAAATGAGACAAATTTCCAACATGTATTATTTTGATACCAAATGCTTTAAAAAATCGCGCGCGTTTTTTATGGAAGCAGATGTTAAAGATCTAGCTCGTAATTGAAAGCTTTTTAAATATCTTCTCAGTTTTATTAAAAAACGAAAGCCCTTAATTTTCCAACAGGTTTTATTCGAAGACGGTTGTGAATCTACCTTGCACTAACATATTTAGGATTATAAATTCTAGCTCGTATTGCACCGAAGATGGCCACCAATGTGGACGAAACTAGAAATAAATAATTAATTGCACGACATAAATACGAAAGTTATTTATATTATGGTAACAAGCGTGTTATTTTTTCACTGCAATGAAATTTTATTTTTACTTCTTTTGTTTTTCTTATACTTTTCGTTTTGTTTGAGTTTGCAATCTTCTTCTCAATTTGTTCTTCATGGTTTATACACGTGTCATTTTTTTATTTTTTTATTTCCGGATAGTTTTTATTGGTTTTTATAGTAATTAAAGTGTATACAATATTTTTTCACTACATTGCTCTTGTTTAATTTTCCGAAGGGCTGGTTATTAGTAATTTCCGAATTTGCAAGTTTTCTTCTCATTAAATATGTGGGCGACTATCACATATTTTTGTTTGTTAAATTGCGTAAACTGGACACCTGGCTCGTCTTACTGAGATTAACAGTTTGCCGCTTGTTCCAAAAATTGATAAAATGTCACTTCTACATGTGACATGTGACTTAAAAATTCTATCATCCTCTGAATCATCACAAACGGTCGCGTTTTGTATATAAAACATTGCAATATGATTAATTTATTATTCACATCACAATCTGGGCGAACCCTGTTTAAAGTTAAAAATGCATAAAATGGCCCAGTTAGAAGCAAATCGTATCATATCCTTTGAAAATAGTTTCCGCGAAACTAGGAAATTGTTATTCCTCTTAGATTCCATGTGAGATGATTGACGCATCGGCGATAATCAATCGGACACTGTTTTACGTAAGCCATTGTTTGTGTGGAGAAACTCGATTTAACGGACGATTATCGTAGAACACACTGCGGTGTGCTTCTTCCGCGATATGATTTACGTCTTCGGATGATTCCCGGTGTTATTTAAGTGGGCGTCCGCCGAAGGTGGAAGGGAAGTGACCTCGGTTAATACCTGACCGAATCGGGAGATAAGAGCGATTAGCTACTGTAAAAAGCGCGATCTGGAGTGTATCTCTTGTCTAACAAGGAGACACGAAATTTGGGCCCATTACAGACACCCACACGTCCGCTCCGAAGACTCTAGGAAAGACTCCGGCGATGACCGCTTCGATACCCGGCCACGTGTAGGCACGTCGAAGATACGCCGATATCAGCAGCCATGGGAACATCTTCAGAATGATGCGGAAGACGGTTGACGGCCAGAAAAACACAAAGAACGCTGGCAAATTGAAAAATATCACGAATTTCTGACTCGTACCGGACAGAAAAATGGCGCTTCCACGAAAAGCCCGACTTTTTGCTAATCGAAATAAAGAGCAATAAAATGAATAATAAGCATTGACCAGGTTTAATCAATTTAAACCGTAATCGAAACGTTTGTTTTTTGCTCGGAAATTTTACACCTCGTCAGTGAAAAAGCCACGAACGCTATTTAATTTGATTCGAATCGATTGGAGTCGATAAACACTCGATTTTTAATAGTTTTCCCGGAATTAGCGCTTCTGAGAGCCACTTTTTGTGCGGACGAGATCGAAGCACGAGGCGCCTTCGAAGAGATGATAATTGAACGCTGGGATACCGTTGGCGACGACGACTACCGGCTTTCCACTAATAAATTCCTCAAAGGCGTATCGGTAAATAATTTGACGGTTTGCATTCGCCCGTTTATTTATGGGCGATTGTGTCCGATGTGACAGTTGCGTTTGCAGTTGTCGTTTACTATCGATTCGGGATTAATTTATGGAAATCTCCGTCGTTGCTTTGGTATTTTTCCTGGTCGCAGAAAACGATGCAGGAAGCCCACGCTCCCGACACGACGCTATTTGTCAGCTCGGAGATTTTACTTATTATTTGTAATTACACCGTATGTACTAAAGGCTTGGCGCTCCTCCACCTTCGCACCGATTTATATTTCATTACATTCACACGTGGGTGCCACAACAATGGTCAGTTTTGACGGGGCGAAGATAATGCTTTGAGGAACGAAGAAAAAATCAGGTGCTCGTCTGCCAGTCACCAATCGCCTTCAACGATATACAGCTTCACAAAACGATTTCAGAAATTGACAATTTTTATTCAAATAACTATTCCAAATTGTTTATTTTTTAAATTTTACCATGTATGCGAAAATAAAACTTTTGTTAAGAACATTTTGCTGTATCATTTACAGTTTATAAAATATTAAACTGATGCGGTACTTTTACCGCACGCGGTAAGTTTTACGATGTATGCGAAAATACGCTTAGTATAAATAATAATTTGGTGTAGGAATAAAGCATTTTTTTTCAAATAACTATCCCAATTTTTTTATTTTTTAAATTACAAAAAACAAAAATAATAAAGAAAACATTTTTGAAACAAATTTTTGTAGTTTCATTTTCTTTGCACACACTCAATTGGCACCTGTTTCGTATTCATATACACAAAACTAAACTTGCATTTGTTGACATTTCCTTATTCTTCACTTTAACAAGGCCTTGGAAAAAATATTTACAAGTACCCAACAATAATAATGAATGATGTATCAAAAAACTTTTGTAAACAACATTTTGCTGTATCATTTACAGCTTATGAAACATCAAACTGATGCGGTACTTTTACCGCACGCGGTAAATTTTACGATTTATTACGAAAATACATTTAGTATATTAATTTGTTGTATGAATAAAGGAATTTTTGCAAATAACGATTCCAAATTGTTCATTATTTGTATAACAAAAAACAAAAATAATAAAGAAAAAATTAAACATTCCCAATGGGATCCAAAATTTAGAAACAAATAATATGCAAACTTTATTCGCGGTTACCGCATATTTTGTAAATTATTGGGTCCTCAACACATTTTCCAAACTTTTGTTGCATTTGTTGACATTTTCTTATTCTTCACTTTAAGAAGAATAAGAAAAAATATTCACAAATACCGAATAATAATAAAGCATGATGATGTAACAAAAAATCTATGTTAAGAACATTTTGCTGTATTATTTACAGTTTATGAAATATTAAACTGATGCGGTACTTTTACCGCACGCGGTAAATTTTACGATGTATTGCGAAAATACATTTAGTATAATAACTTGATGTATGAATAAAGCATATAAATAGATCACATAATAGATGACTGCAAGCTAGTCTTCCAACACGTGGATAAATAAAATCAAAGGCTCAGGAGGCCCATGGAATCCAGCTTTAGTTTTAGTTTTACAATGTGGACATTTTAAACTGTCAAACCATGACTTTGTGAGGAGTTGACATTCAAAAATTTGCTTAAACGACGTTTGAACCGATACATGGTGATGGAATATATTGAAGAAGACATTAAATGTATCTATATTATGCATCGTGTGCGAAATGGTCAACAAAAATTTTCATTTCAGATTTCTCCAACTCAAAGTCAAGCATATTTTACACTCTTGAACGTCAGACTTTCTCCATGCGATTGGGGGTCTTTTATATATACTTATTTCCAAAAACGCCGGTGTTAAAAGGTTGATTAAAATTCAATTTTTACTCTATTTCTCAAATTTGGAGATTTATAGATTATTATTATTATTATTATATATTTGATTTTATTATGTGCCACCTCGAAGGGGTTTATAATTAAAATCCCTATTGGTTATTTTATTGTATCTTTTTTCTGAATTACAAACATGCAATTCAAAAAACGGCATTGAATAGCTTGAAAAAGGAACCTTTCTGTCTACTGTATTTTTTCGTAAAATGTACCGTTTTTTAAGTAAAAAATAAAGTACAAGTATTTTTCTTTTCTTTTCCTAAATAATTGTTCTTGCAAAAACAAATTATCGCGTCTTATGACAAGTTAACAGACTCCAGGCATTTTTGAACGTGCTCGCCACGTCGCAGAGTAGAAGCTTTTACTCAAGTTGAAGATTGCCATTTCCAACAGTTTTTGTAAATGATTTTAGTGCTTCTTGAATAAATTACACAAAAATATGAATGAATTGAAAGAAAAAGATTAGTTTCTAAGTGCGCCAGAGACAGGCCTTTAAGTGGCATTTTTTTAATGTTTTTAACTAAGAGAAAAATACAAAGAAAAAACCATTAAAAGTTGCAATTTACATCTTTTTCAAGCGTAGCAGATGATTAAAAATATTGCTGATAAAGTCACATTCGCAATTTCCTTCTTCTATGAATCTTCAAATGGAAGAAATAAAATAAAATCTGAATACGTATCCCGTTACAGAGGCGTAACTCCAATATAAAACATTTTTGTAAACAAATTTTTATGGAAGACGAATAAAAAGAAATTTTTTGTCAAGGAATTGCTCCTTAAAATTTGTTGCATTTATTATATTGACGCAATAAAGATGTTTATGTAAGTAACAATATAATTTATTTGTCCTCATAAAATTACCATTTCGATGGTTAAACGTCTAGGGACCAAATCGCACACCCGCCATAAAACTGTCACAACACAAAAAATATAGTTTTGATTTTTTTTTTCTGCGATGAAATAAAGATTGTGTTATGTATTAATCATAACTAATACTACATAATTAATATTGCCGGAGGAAAAAATGCAAATCTAAGTTTCTCAAAACTATATTTGTGGTATTATGTGACAGTTTTTTGGCGGATGCGCGACGTCTCTACAAATAAGTATTGGACACGAATTAATAAACATTCACAGTTGCACAGGTTTATAAAAAGTTGCTTTCCCGGACCTGACCTGCGTTATTAGAAGACGTAAAGAGTTAAGCTCAAGAAAGAAAATTGCACTTTTAGTATTACTGTTATTATTTACGTTTAAAGTAGAAAACAGGAAATTTCTTCTTGTAAAGTGTGGTCTTAAATGTCGCAGTGAATCAGTATAGGACAGTCGTTACGAAATGAAGTATCGGACAGAATGGACAATTTCTCGCACAACTGTCGTTCCTTAATATCGCAATTAGGAGTAAAATATTGGGGGAAAGTGTGAAACACGGAAATGCTCGGCCGTATTAAATATTACGTGAAATAATAGCGCAAACCGGAAGTACCAACTGAATGCTCACAACTCTTCGCGCGCTATTGTGATCTTCGCCGCGTGTCATCTTTTATGAAAATTACTGTTAGTGTTAAGTGTTAGCGTGTGTGTGCGGCTTTAGTTCAGTCGAGGGGGTTTGATGGGCAAGTTGCCGGACCTGACAAAACTTGAAACCGAGTAGAATGTACAATGTGCCAGCAGCGCTCGTTTCTCCTTTATGTACGACTTCTGCTAAACTTTATTATCTACAAATTAAGTTTTGCATCGTCGGTCAGAAGGAAGACTTTGATCAGTTTGCGGGTCTCTTTTCACCGGATGTGCTTTTCCTTAACTAGATTACGGGAGATCTGGTGATGAATGGGGACGCGATTTGACATGGTGCGACTGGATCTATAAGCCGGACTTGTTTACGAAAGACATTTTCCATACGGTGCTGCAATAACACAATGCGGTTATGCGTTATGACGAATGATCTGTCCATCATGGGGGTTGCTGACCACGCTCTCCAGGCCCGAACTTGCAATTTTGCTGCAAATCCACAACCAAGCACAATATCATATTCACAAACATCCGCACTCTCGCGCAGCTTCAGTTACTCAAAAATGTGACGAATATTTCGCAGGTATGAGATTAGTTCCGTTGGAATTGTTTGATTCCGTTAGCGGTGTTCAGCGAGATGTGCTAAGAGGGACGGTTCTTGCTCTTATTCCGGCTCTGTGGGCCAGCCGCCATGATTTGCACATTTCGGCAGCTTGCAGCATTTTCGGACATTCATTGACACGTCACTTAGAAATATTATAAATGGTGCAATTTTTGTTTAGGCGAAATAATCGTTTCAAATGCGAAATCCGATATTTTTTGTCGATGCGTATCTGTGCCCAAATTTCGGGCCTTTTATATTGGATTATATGACCCGGGCGAGGACTTATGTGAGTCGTCATTAATTAGAGTTAATTTGTTGGTATTTGGACAATTTCTTTTGTATGTGGCGCATAATTCATGTTTTTAATTAGGACGGAGTCGGGCGGATTTGGACTTTAACGTGGTGGCGATAGAGCCTGGCCGCGATTGGTCAATGACTTTTGGGTTGTTGACGTTGTTTGCGTTTTATTCGGGGTAAAAATAGCCCCTAGCCGTCTGGTCAGTGTTAGTGGATTATTGAACCTTTTGGCAAATAATCAAGGCGCGTTCTCGGTACTACCAGAGTTCACCCCGTACGCTCGGCAATAAACACTTGGGAAGTAAATTCGTGTTTATTGCGTAGCCCGACTCTTAAATCTCGCCATCTAATAACTGGCAATAACCGCGGATAAAGGCGCGACCTTTACCTACAAAAAAAAGCATTCAATTAAATTTATTTTCCAGCTTTTCCGATGATTTACGCGCGAGATACGGAGGTCGCTCGGTGTCCTCGGTTAGCTTTCGCGCAAGAAATAATCACCACTTAAAGACGCCTGATTTATGCTCTATCGATGCAATAGGAAAACGTATCGAATTTGCGAAACACGTCACGTGGGTGGGTGGCTGATTGTCGCTTATCATGCAGGTGACCTAGTGGAGGGCCACCTTCCTTTGGCCCGCATTCCCCTATCGCATGACACGCCACTGTGCCCCGGTGAAAGGTCGCACGGCTCCGTGGATGTGTGTGTGTCTTTTTACATGCAAACCACGCTCTACGCCACTATACGAACAACAATTTAATTCAGATCCTATCTGAAAGCGCTTGTTTTCAATTAACTTTATTCTGGACGGAGAGGGGCCGCAAAAAAGCGACCGCTACGCGCAGAGGTGCGCGGATTCCTCAAAGGAAGACCGAAAACCGCAATCTAACGAATTCCTACACCAAATCTAACCCTCTTCACTTTTACAGCTCGGCCGCATCGCTGCCCAAACACTCAATTTAGGATAATCATCTTCAAAATAGGAACACTCTATTGTGTGGTGTAAGCACACGCTTAGCTACATAATTTAATTATGAATATGATATTAAAAAAAATGACAGCATGTGCCTTCACGCACAACCTAAAAACTTAGTGTATTTGGTTGTATCCACGATTTGTTTCCTGTTTTTCTTTTCTGTGATGGTCTTGTGCCACTCGGAAATGAGCTTGCGAAGTTTAGAAAGCTCACACGTTACATAACTATTTTCTCTTCCTTAGCCCTTTTTAAAATTGTGTAGTTTATGTATTATACACATGTACGGGATATTTCGATGATTACCTTCAGAATATTATACAATTTGGAAAAAATTAAATAAACATTAGTAATTGTTGTTTTATTTAATACGCCACACTATAACCACAATATATTTAAAATAATTACACAAATTACTTTTATTTGAGTTTTGATGATTAGAATTAAAACAAAAAAATGTTATTTAATATTTTGTTGCATGTATATTTCATAAGGTTGTCAATGTAGCGCTGCAATATTTCATTCCAAACGGTTTTAGTTGCATTTAGTACATTCTTTTTGAATCAAATTTTTTACTCAAATTATGCCATAAATTTTATTACACACATTCTCAATGGGATTGAGATCGAGGCTTTGTGCAGGCCCTTTTTATTACAGTAACATTTTCAGCAGCTGTACTAATTTCGCAGTATATTTTGGATCGTTGTCGTGCTGAAAAATCCATCTTAGCGGCATTTTATCTTCAGCGAACACAAATCTATCCATTATACATCAAAGCACCATATTGGACCCCATTACCAGAAAAACATTCACAAATTTTAACATTTCCTGTACCGTGCTTGACCGTCTTTTTTGTATAGCATAGGTTGAAACTTTCATTTTTTGGTCCCAGCCGAATTATGCATGTCGTATTTGCTTTCGTCAGAAAATAGTAATACCGTTTCCACTTTTCCGTAGTCCAATTCCAAGTTCACGAGAAAACTCCATTCTAGACCTAAATAAATGTTTTTGCGGGTCTTCAACCATGTAATCTCACATTGACAAAACGACGTCGTATAGTACGAAGAGCTACATTCAAACCCGGGAGTTATTTTTTTATTTGAGTTGATGATGCGAAAGGGCTTTGGATGAATACCATTTTAATTCTTCTGTCAGATTCTGCAGACGTTTTCGGAGTTTTCCAGTTTTTGGAGCACTACGTACAATATTTCGTATCTTGTACAATTTAATTGTTTTTGAAATTACATTTCTATTCATGTTTAGTTGTCCAAAATTAAATTTATTATGACTTTACGAATATTTTTTAATAAACTGTTGTTTTTAGGTATTTTGACTGATAATAAAATCACAGAAAATTCTTGATGAATTATTTTATCTTTAATAATATTTGCAAAATGTTTCTTTTCTTGTGTCCCAGATTTAAAATTAAAATAACAATATTAAATAATATAATTATAAAATGTGATTTTTATTGTATAGTTTTTGTAGTGAGGGTCTATTATTTTTATTTTTAAATTCAACTTGTTTCTTTATTTTTGTCCAAAATTTTATATATAATAAAACCTTATTTTACCCGGAGGTGTTAGGATGTATGTGTTCAGCTATAAACAAACTTTGCCCATTTATTTTTATGCCTTGCCAATTTTTTCCAAGTTTTGTTCTTCTTTCTGAGGTTTTGCACTAGTACATCGTCCCATGTTTTCTTTGATCTACATCTTGTTCTTTTTACCATTGTTTTTCTCTGCCATGTCCTCTTCATTTCTCTGTCTTATTTCATCCTCACCACGTGTCAAAACCGTTTTAATTGCTGTCGAGTGCTACTGAGTGTAGATTCTACTTCAAATTCCACTTTTACTGTTTCATTGCGTATTTTGTCATTTCTAGTTATTTACACGTGGGAGATATTTAATTACTACTGCCTGCAACTTTTGAGCTGGATCAATTATTTATTCACACTAGCCTTGATATACATATATTGTAGATATCGATGATTGTTTTTTTGTTGATGAAAGACCAGACCTCCACTTGTCTGCATCTGATAAGAGCTTATGCAATCAAAATTTACGGCAGCCGCATGATAATGTTGGGTTTTTTGTTTACGACATTTTGCGTTTTGCAAGTGTTATAAACAATGGTGCACAGACATGGTCCCCCAGAGTCCGATCGTCGTTATCTGACGCCTTCCACATGTGTCCAAAGCATGTGTTCCTTTGGAACCGAATTCCAGACGAAACCACGTAAGATATGTGCCAAGATGACGGATAGTTTCATTTAGGATACGACGTATAAATAATAAGAGGAATAAGAAAAAGAATACAAAAGCGTCGCGACTGTCGAAAAATCGATCGACTGCTACAAATTTCACCTCCAAGTGAATGAGGTGAAATCGGTGGTGTTCCATATCTAATGGTCCAATTAGGAAATGCGGTTTTTCGAGTGAAACCGATTGTGCGGCTGTTTTTCTCGCCGTAAATCGAGGATTTACACTCTGGGAACATAGTGAATTACGTGCGGAGTGACTATATGTGTCACTATCAATTTCGCTTTGGATCGTGGCTTTGTTGAGAGATATGAGACGCGGATGCTTTAATCCGGCCTGTTTATCGTGAAAAATGTAATCGTCAATCGTGGCTCGGTTCCCACTTCGCCACGATTGACCGCTCAAAAAAATTCACAAAGCCATTGTCGACTGCGTCATTATGCACTTCACGAGACTATAGTGGATCTGAAAAAAGAATCTAAATGCCATTATACCTCTCGGGTGGTATCAGATATCCGTCTAACTGTAAAACAGGGCAAATCGCGATACAATCTAAAAAAGCGCCCCTGCCAAGAAGCATAAAAAATCTGGACCCGGACAAAGATGACCGATCTCAGGTACGACCTTTATTTTTTATCCGGCGTGGGATTTTTGGCGAATCTTCACTGTTAATGATTTCGACGAACAATGGATGTGGGGTTCGATTACACGGTGTCCGGGCGATTGTGTTTCGATTTTGACCGGATATACGGAATTACATCCACCCACGTGCACGGAAAAAGCGACGTACTCACGAAAAAGCGCCGAAACGAAAAGCTCCCGGTTTGAAGAATGAAAGCGCCGAATATTAAGTTGGGCGGATGCACGACGAACTTTGGAAATTAATTCAAGTAGCTTACTGGAAGTAAACTGGTTCCATAATCTCGTCGTCTAGTCACTCAGCTCAAAAGTTGAGCGAGGCAAAGGAACGAACGAAGAACGATTTCCAGTTGAGCCGCTGACGACGATTATGAATGAAAAACCGTATAATGTCCCGCTTTTATTTTGTTACGTACATTATTGTTGTAGCGAGCTTTTGACTCCAGGCGAAATTTTAAGTAGGAGAAGAGTTGACTATCCTCCGTCGGCTTACTTGTCTTTATATCTCATGTGTGACACACAAATAGCCAACCAAAGCACGTGTGCTAAAATTGCGTGGGTAATAAAACACGAATTAAATAAATATTCACTATAAAAAATAACGGATTACAGCTAAAAAACAATAGAAAAATTTGTAACGGGGTACCTACAATATTTATTGATCGCTAAATCGCTAAATATAATATAAAAATTACAACATTTTGACGTCAGATAATAAAATTTCTTAATCCATCTTTTATTCCGACTTTGTAAAAATGCTTTATGAATAAAACAATATGAAAATTAAATAGTCACTTATTTCAGATTTGGTACGAGTATATATGGTTGCTACAACGAATTTAATTATAATTTTTTAATTTTTTTTTACTTTCCGTTAAATTGGAATTGTTTCCTACTTTTTTTTTTTTAATTGGACACTATTTTTACATTTTTGAATGCAGAATAAAAAACTACTTTCCCAAATACTAACATAATTTTTATGTTAAAGGAACCAGAAGAATACAAAACATTTTTATAACTCAAATCATGATATTATTTAAATCTATTTTGAGAGTACAAAAATGTTGTCCGTTTACAACTTGGAAATAAAATAATCGATCCAAAAATGAATTCTGTAACATTGAGCACAATTTGAAAATGTTTGTAGTCTCAAAATGGTTTTCTAAAATATCTTGTTTTGTTTTTTATGAAAAAAAATTATGATAACATTAATGAAAGTTGTTTCTTATCCGAAAATGTAAAAATATACTGGGTGTCTCATTTAGAAAACAAAAGCAGGAAGCATTTTCTGTTAAACGGAAGGTGGAATAAAATGAAATTAATTTAAACAAATTCGTTATTTGCAACTATAAGTGCGGATGAAAAGGTTGGAATTCATTCGATAATATTTTTATTGTGAGCGAAAAAATAAATCGATCGGACCCGTTTTTAATTTTATATGCGCAAATTTTGATGTAAAAATGACCTTTGTTATGTAATATATGTGAAAGATAGCCCTAATTTTTGATTGTCATTGTAAGAGCATGTCAAAAAAAAAAATGTAATAATTGACATATTATTGAAAAAAAAATTGTGTATTTTTGTACAATGAATCGTTGTTGGTACGATGTATTTACATTTGTTTGTTATTTTATAATTTAATAATTTTAGCAAATGCAATGTATCTAAATAATGTAAAAAAAAATATGCAGAGTAATTGTCAACTTATGTAGTTAAAGTGAATAAATTGCCAAATACAAACGAACGTTAATACATTTTTTTAAAATTTTAGGAATATTGTTATGTAACCATCAATTGTATCCCTGTATTTAAAATTTACTATAACGGATATTTTATTTATTCATTATCTGTTTCGATAATGATTAATACGTATTTGGCCTTGGTTCTACCTTAAAAATGAAGCAAATCGCCGTTATCTCCTTATCTTGAAAACTCTACAAACATTGAGTGTGTGAGTATACTAATTTTAAACGGTTTACATTTTTTTGACCCACATCGCCTCCTTCACAAATCAATCAACACTTTGCAAGAATAAATTAAGAAATTAAAATTTTTTCGACTTGATAAATGGAGAATGTATCTAGTCAGTACATGGGGATAATTTTTTGTCCAAATAGTGGACGACATTGATTTTGCTTTCACTTGGGCGCATCCGATGGCCTGGAATGCAAGACAATGAATATGAAAATGGCATCCTTGAAACATTACTTATCCTGAATTGATCATTTTGCTATTTGGAGCTCGAAAATTAGTTTTTTATATATTTATATGTCGGTCCGACACCTGCTGATTCTTTATCTAGTACACTTCAAAATTGCGAAAAACATGTCGCGTGGCCGAAGGTCAAGCCTGAATTGTCGGAAAATTTTCGTGTAATAAATCATATGATATTTAACGGTAAATCAGAATTCTCCGTTCAAAAGGAAATCGCACGTTCTTAGATAATCTAAAGATCGAGGCAATTTGTGCGAATTGATGGTTTGGGAATATTAGTAAATTCCCTTAATAAATAAATCGGCGATAGATCTTGTGTCATTTCGTCGAGAGTACGTAGAAAGTAAATATTTCTTCAACATACTCGGTCGTTACGTATGAAATTCGTGATATGTTGCGTTATCTCGTATTCGGATCACTTGTTGCGGATGAAAATCCCATCGATACCGTGAGAAAAAAACCTCCCTGGCCGCCAAATATTGACCGAACTGTGAATTATAAGCGATTGCATATAGCGGTCCAAAAAACGCACACATACTCTAGGTCCTCGCTTTTTTACCCTGCGTTCCCACGTAAGAGGATACAAGACGCACATGTGCGTTATTTTTTCGACCTTTGTCCTCTCTCTCTCGGCCTTCCGCTCCCTCGATTCTCCTCTCTTCGTCGACGTGTGTGCAAACCGATCTTGCACCTTCATTGTCCAGGTACAAAAAAACGCTTTTTTCTATTCCAAATTAATCTCGGAACGGAACTCGGCGTAGGGTTCCTTGTAAAAAATCTGCCCCTTTCCTGTGCTTGAAAAAACGGGGGTCTAGGACCGCGCATAAAAAACCCGGCTTAAAAAACGGTCAGGGGACGAATGGGCCATCTGGTCTCCAGAAGGCCTCGAGACGCTCTAGGAGGCTGTAGTCCCCTTTGACCCCTCCGCCTGAGAAAAGTAGCGCAACTCATTATTACCACTATTTATACCCCTATAAACCAAAATTCCGAACGGAACGTTTCAATTTCGGCACAAACCATTTTCGATTTGAATCAATCAATTGCCTAAACAGAGAAAATGTTCTTTTTTGTTTTAACTCGTCTATCAATGTTGACGCAACTTCCACCCTGAAATAGGGGCGGCGTTCACTGACAGATTGAAACCATCAGGCAGGACTGTTTTAGCCACAGCCAAACATCCCTCTCGAAATACATATTAGAGACGTCTGGCCGGTGTTTAGTCTACATGTGTGCCCTATATTCAAATTAACCCTTGGAACGCTCTTGAGCCACTTATGGTCAAGGAGGACAAAAAATTATCAGCGACGTCGGCCACCCTGACGAATCCAACCGATTTGAGATATTTTTTATTCCCACTCGGAGGCAAACGAGCGGTTTTACTAAAAAAATTATTACACTTTTTAAAAGAGCGTTGAAAACTTCTAGTGTCTACGAGAAAGGAATTAAAACAAATATCATAAAACGGCTATATTTTCACAACAAGCACCTATCAATTAATCTCTGATAAAAGATGACACAATTGTTTATGAAATTTTCGGCGCATCAACTTTATCATGTACTCATACTTGAACAGCGTACACGAATTTTCCTCGTCTAAACAAAACGCATTTAATTTTATCATTTGGTGATAGAGACGCCAGACACTTACCTACAGTTTTTAATTCACTAATTTGTAAACATGAACATTTGGAATAAAGATTTCAAGACAGGACATTAATCCGAAACTATCCCATTTCACTCTGTTGGAAAAATTTGGCAAAACAAGCACAAATATAATTTTAACGGTGGCAAGAATTTTGAAGTTTCTGTTTTTTTGGACCAATTATGATATGTGATGTCACAAAGTGCATTTAATAAACGATTTTTTAAAATTAGCTACCTACCATCTTTATCATACACTCATACTCGAATCGCAGTTCAGCGTACAGGAATTTTCCACGCCATAAGAGAACGCATTTATTTAATTCTATCATTTGGTGATAGGGAAGAAAGACAATTACCTAACAATTTTTAATGCAATAATTTGAAAACATAAACGTTTGGAATAAAAATTTTAAGACAGAACATAAATCTGAAACTTATCCATTTCACTTTTTGTGCTGTTGTGAATATTTGGCAAAACAAGAACAATTACAATTTTAAAGGTGGCAAGAATTTCATGGTATGATTTTTTTTTTGGACCAAATGGGATATCTATGATTTCAAAGTAAATTCATGCACGTTTTTTTTATTTATTACGCCCTACTAATAAAAAATAGCTAAAAAGTACTTATATTTAAAGGAGTACAAAATACGCTACAGAAAGCACAGAAAATCATAAACAACAAGAAGAAACAAAATT
The DNA here is from genome assembly GCA_964023215.1 of Eledona agricola. Classification (NCBI taxonomy): domain Eukaryota; kingdom Metazoa; phylum Arthropoda; class Insecta; order Coleoptera; family Tenebrionidae; genus Eledona; species Eledona agricola. The sequence goes on along the minus strand of OZ026860.1, from coordinate 4,289,357 downwards.
GTTAGGTAAGGGTATCATTTAGGATCATTTGAAAACATAAACGTTTGGAATAAATATTTCAAGACAGAACATAAATCTGAAACTTACCCATTTCACTTTGTTGTAAAAATTTGCCAAATTAGAACTGTTACAATTTTAAAGGTGGCAAAAATTTTGTAGTTTCTTTCTTTTTGGAACAAATGGGATATCTATGATTTCACAAAGTGCATTTCATGCACGATTTTTTAAAATTTGTTACCTACCATTTTTATAACGCACTCATACCCGAATCGCAGTTCAGCGTACATTAATTTTCCTCGCCTAAATAGAACGCATTTAATTTTATCGTTTGTTGCTAGAGAAGCCAGACACTTCTTACCTACATTGTTTATTCATTAATTTGTAACATGAACGTTTGGAATAAAGTTTTCAAGTCAGAACATTAATCTGAAACTTACCCATTTCTTCTTGTGAAAATTTGGCAAAACCAGCACAGTTACAATTTTAACGGTGGCAAGAATTATGTGGTTTCTGTTTTTTTTGGACCAAATCGGATATCTATGATTTCACAAAGTACATTCAGCACGATTTTTTAAAAATTACGTCTTACAATAAAAAAATTACTTAAGACGCTACAGAAAGCACAGAAAATTATAAACAAGAAGAAAAAACAAAATTGTTAGCTAAGTGTCTTACCTAACAATTTTTAATTCGATCATTTCATAACATAAATGTTTGGAATAAAGATTTGAAGACAGAAACTAAATCTGAAACTTCTCAATTTCACTTTTTGTGCCGTTGTGAATATTTGGCAAAAAAAGAACAATTACAATTTTAAAAGAATTTCATAATATATGATTTTTTTTGGACCAAACGAGATATCTATGATGTACATTCATGCACGATTTTTTTTAAATTAAGCCCTATTATAAAAAAATATACAATTCAATTCAATTCAAAAATCGTTTATTCAATTTTTTCTAGTTTTTACATTACATTTGTATAATTATATATAACCGCGCGAGTGCCTCCAAAAAATATTCAAAAAGTACTTATATGGAAAGGAGTCGAAAATACGCAACAGAATGCACAGAAAATTATAAACAAAAATCAAACAATCTAATAAGGTACACGTCCTTAAACCGCAATTTAGCGGTCGCAAATTTTTCGCATCTAATTCGAGCGCATTTTATGATTTGGTGATATGGCTATCATGTTTTTGGTTTATCGGCAAAGTTACAAAATTAGGAGCCATGTAAGAATGGAGTGTTTTGAGAAATCCGTGTCAAATCTGACATATCCCGTTGAAAAGAGCTTAGGTTTGTCAGAGCGTGTAAAACTGAAAATTCCGCAAGAAAGGAAGCGATCGAGACGACGGTTCATCGGTCAAGGTTTCGCCACCCCAATAAACAGTTAGGGCATTCGCCCCTCATCCCTCGTCGTTCAAACAGGCACTCTCTTTGTGGGGCAGGCCCTGAAAAGCAAGATACACTGACCGCAACAATTCAGAAACCTGTCACAACATGGTCAGAAAAGAGCGGAAACGTAAGGTGTAATTCGGCGAATAATGATACGGCCCTGGCAGCTTCTAGTATGCCGTAAAAACGAATTGTTGGAGATAAGATTGAGGCGCCCCGGTCTCTTTGTAAAACTATTCAAATTAAGTGAAAGGCAATTAGTGGGAATTGTAATATTTGTTACAAAATTGCTACCTATGTAATAACACCATGGCCGAAAAAAAAGGCGACATATGCCGTCTTAAACTGGTAATGATCGGGTGTTTTGTGTAGTACGAAACAATTTGAAAATTAGTCCTCGCACGAAAGCTTGTGGCTGGCTGTCGGACGAATAATCGAAAAAGGAAGTCGTCTTGTAATAAACAACGAGCTTCTTCGAACCCCCGGTTTCGGCAAATCCGTCGAGATTTTATGGTACATAGTATAAACCATAATATGAATTGTTTACATGTCGAGTTTTTGTAGAACTGTAAAAATGCTCGTCGGTCACATCGTGTAAATATAGCCAGCACATGTTCGCCACGAACTCCACGATTGTCACCCTTATGGATGGGGTGAATGCGGCGAAAGAGTCGGAGGGGTCGCGCACATGTGGACGCGTGTGAAGAACATCTTCAAGACGCCTCCATGTGTGTGTGTGTGCAGTGGACATCCGTGGTCTAGAGTCGGAGAGGGTTACGAGATATTTTTAACTTCTCCGACAATGATTTATCGGACGCCCTCCACCACCACCGACGCTAGCAGACCATACCAATACTTATTGTTGTAACCTTCAAACTAACATTTTGGTTGGTTGTAAACCATTGTTGGTTGTAAAACAAATTGTATTTTTTGTTTGGTAGAAGTGGCGGGATGCTGAAAGCTGTCTTTTGTGTATTTTATGAGTTCGAAGGCACGCGAGCGTTTAGCGCCAACACAACGAGAAAAACGAACTCGAAATTTTTGAAAATAGTGTAAGCACAAACGCTTTTATAAAAATTACCAATAAAGCACAAACGTTTAGGAAAAAATACTAGAACGTTGTCCCGATTCATGCAATAGAAATTTACGATTAATTATGCAGGAACAAGAAAATATAGGAAAAATGCTTTGACGGAAATGTTTTTTTCAACGTCAAAACCTACCTACAATGATTAAATATTGCTAATTGAGAAGAAAATTTAACATGTTTTCCATTTCCTTCTACAGTCTGACAACTCAACTATTCATTCTTAACAATACCGTTACAGGAATTTCAAAGATTGATGCAAAGAAAAATTTGCAATAGTATATTTCCGAACACAACAAATCTTTCTTATGAAGTATTAAATTGAAAATAATAGTAAATAATGTAATAACGCCGTGGTTGTTTTCAATTCTTACTTACAATATACCACTTTTTCTCCTCTTTTATCATTTGAAACAATCAATGAAACAAAAAGAAAGAATAGTAGCGTAAATGTTTTCCGGCAGGCTATCTTTTAAATTTAACTATATGAGCATTTTTGTGTCCAAAAAATTTCCAAATCAAAAAGTAGTCCACTAATGTTTTTTTTAAGCATTTTGCAAATGCAACGTTCAAAATTGTTTCATCTGGTAATGGCTTACTGACAACAATTTTTGCACTCTTTTTTATTATCACTCTAGTCACCATTAAGCATTAGTTTCTTAAATCTTCAGCAAAAAGAAGGTATAAATATTTAACGGCTCCAATAAGAATTAATCGCTAATTTTTTATCGCCGTCGCATAAAAAAATAAAATAAATAAAATTAAAATGAAATTTGTCTCGACCCCTCTTGTAACTAATATTTATCCAAATATTTAAGTAGTTAAAAATATTTTTACTTAAAATATAATTAAATTTAATTAACTAAAAAATAAATTAAAATAAAATAAATTGTTACTCTATCAAAATATGGTAAGAGTTTAGGCGCCTATTGTGTGCAAAAATATTAAGTATTAAATAAACTTTTTTTTTAAATTTTAATTACGCTTTAATTTGTATGTTATTTCAGTCCACTAATGACCATTTCCACCGTAAATAAAACTGAAGAAATCCTTTAATTCCCTATTAAAATACCAGACGCCTTACATTTACGATTTCTTCGTGAGCTTCGTGCTTCAGGGTATTGTGGCTGATGCAACTGTAGATATTGTAAAAGAGATAGTAGAGAGTTAAAATGAAGTCAAACTGGTAATGTGCACCCTTAAAAATGATTGAATATAAGAGTAGAATTGGGGCATGCGTTTTATTTTACAAATTATTTTAAATATTCAACAAACACTGAAATAAATACATGTGTATTAGGTTCCTATCTTAGATTCAAAAATTGTAAATTATATTAAAAATTTCTCTGCAGTAATATTGACAAATGAAATTTTGTTAACAATCATTATCAAGGGTGTATTTATTATCTGATGGCTGACTTTTTTTATCCACTTTGGTGGCTTGGCTACGAGACAATGGTGGTCCCCTTAACATTATTATCTGCTCTATTAACTTTGTGGCATATTTTCATTTCAGTGCCCTGTTTCCAACCCATGTGTTCAATATTTTAAAAAAATATGGATTTTTTGTGGGTAAAATGCTCTATTTCAGATTTAAAAAAGTTAGTATTTAGCACGTATGGCAAAATGCATAAAAAATATCGCACGTTAAACCGCGACCTCTCCCATTGTAATATTTAAAATATATCGTAGGCTTGAAAAGCCTTTTCATCAAGCAACATCTATCATAATTTGTTTATGTCACGCCTGGCATTGCGCCTTGCCAAGAAATCAATTTCATAACAATAAAATATCTTTGGCAAGCAAAACATTTAAAATTATTTAATGCCGTTCGATTAAAAATTACAAGTGGTGTGTAAAGTGACTTCATCTACGGTTATCCATTCGATTTCGTAATGTTTGTACATTACTATTATATGTTCAAATGACTACTGCGTTAATAAAATCACAAAAACAGCAACAATTTTAAACTTTTAAAACTTGTACAGAAATTAATTAAAATGCATTCATTCAATGAGGTGCACATTTATGTTGATTAAAAATTATTTCAGTTCGTAGAAAATCCAAATGTAATTCGAAAATTAAAATTTAATTATAACGTCTTGTTGGAAATTCAACGGTTTAATGTCATGTGATTTATTAAAAGCTGGGGCAAAATCTTTATGCACCATTTTTCAATTAGTTAAATATTTTCCTGTGTTAAAAAGAACTGTCCTACAACATTTGGATATTTTTAATTTTAATTCTTTATTTATTTATTTTTATGAATTCATTAATTTAATTATTAACAGTTAAGGGGTATTGTATGAAAAAAAAATGTAGGTATTGGTTAAAAGATTAAGTTAAAGGGCCTAGGGCAGAGCCACAAAAAAATTATAACGAGCCAAATTTTACCAATTGTAAATTTATGACAATCAATCAAAGACGTGAAAAATACTTGTGTCACATTCCAACGAGAAAACTTTTTTGTAGCTGTTAAAATCTGTTAGAAAAGCCACGCTTTGACGCATGTTAAAATTACGCTGGTATGTCCGAGACATAACTGTTTTGCTTCCGAACGCGAATAAATATTTGCGTTTTGATGAAGCGTTCGGACAAGCAATCAGACACTTAACCGATCAATTATCCTTTTGCGAATGTCGCTGTCCGTCGTCTCTGAAAGCCGTAGATTAAGATACGTGGTGTATTGCTTGTAATTACAATAATTATTTATACCATTTATGAATTAGCAGGTCAAAGGTGAAGTCGTAGCTCAATTATTCAAATATGCAAAATACGACAAATTACATGAAAGTTATTTGTTCACGCTTTGAAAGTCGTTAATGCCGGTTCAATTAATTTTTTCACTGTCTTCGAAACAAATAGTCCAAACGCCATCAAGGAAGTGTCCAACCATAATCACTCATACATTATTAACTGTGAATAATTGCCAGCCATCCGAAGAATCACATACTGGATTTTTATTATTCTACCATCCATTCGTTTCGTATAATCGAAGCCACAAGCTCTTGAAACGTGTGTTAACTGACTGTCTATCAAAACCTAGCCTAGCCCATATCGGGTATGCGTGCTACATGGAGAAGTTGGTCAACACAATGCGTCATTATTTTTAAATAATTCGTTAAGCTGAGAAGATGCGCGGGTCAGAATCGAAATACCATATAAAGGTGGAGATTAGTGATGGTTGGTCTTTTATATCCATTCTAACAGTACGGAGTTCTCGAGTGGACAGAAGCTCAACTTTTTATATTCTTCTTCTTGAATCGTTCCAAGGAACTGACATTTAATCTTATCTTGAATACACAGCGGATTAGTTGTCGCCTAACAAAAACGCAAACTTCATAATCAGAAGCTGGAGAAAGTCGAGCGAAATGTTTCTGCAAACTTATAGTTGGGCGATCATTGAAATGTTAAAAGACATTTTCTCCCGTCGATTACTTACTGAGCGTTAATAGCTCACTTTAACTACTTGCCTTAAAAGAACTCTGACACTTAGACCTCAACAATCGTATAAATGCAAATGAATCGCAACTTAGTAAGTTATAAATAAATGTTAACGACAAAATCAATTATGTCGATATTTGCAATCGAAGGTTTGCCTCGTTGACCGGCGAAGGTGTAAAGTTCTCATGGCGTTGCAAAATGCAGTGGTAACGAACACAGATGCCCCCAGTATGTGACCTACGACCTGATTTCTATTGCGAGTCAGTCCCGTTTAGCTCGCGGCGTAACGCTAGTTTCGACTCTTTTCGTCTTCGTACCACATATCTTCACCACAAAGCGGACAGCTTCTCAACGTTGAAGAAGAGTCAAGCGCGTCTAGGCAGCGCCAACGATACAAATTGTTCTGGAAATGGATGTCTCTCGGTTGTACTATTTTCAAATTGAACGGCAAATCGAGCAATTAACTTGCGCAAAAATTTAGACGAGTGTACGGTAAAGCGGTAAAGTATCCCGACGAGAAGCCGGCGTTTCCAACAGAAACGACACACAAATCTCAGTCAGTCATTAGGTTTATTAGAAAACACCATGTTTGCGTGTCCACGTTTTGCTCCTTTTTCGCTTAATTATCTTGGAGGGGTTACAATTGAAAGGACAAAAAATGGGCGAGGTTAAATGTGAGTGAAATGTCGATTCGGGCTAGTCGTTGGTGGTTGGGGATGGCCACGAAGATCCCAGAGGATTTTTGCCGTCCAGCAATTCCATTGTATCGATTGTGTCTAATTTTTGACGGGATGAAATGTGTCGAGAAACCGCCCACGCAATACGTCTCGCATAATTCCGACCCACGTCCTCCTCGCGGACCATTCAATTCTTATTTAACACTCGCGATCCGACGACTTTTTCAGATATATTGAGGAGTGACTGGCGAGATGAGATCGCATTAGCATTGAATGGTGTGACGTCAGGAGGGCGAGTCGGGTCACTATTGTCCAAGAACACGACTCTCCTTCTTCTGGAGTCTCAACTCACGTTCTCCGTGTCTTCGGATAATGTCAATCCGAGGGTCATCACAACTCGGCGGCGGTCCGGAAGGAGATGAAATTTCGCCGCAATTGCGCAGCGTTTCGTCATTTTATCTTTCCCGGTGACACCGTTTCGACACAATTAAGTGTTTGTCAAATGAGGCCTCAGGTGGTGAGACTTCGGTTAAGCGATGTTTGTTTAGAGATGATTGATGGCCGGATTGACCAAAAGGAAAATGTGGCTGAGGGACATCACGGCAACGGCTGCATGCACAATGCTATTAATTATACAGCGTCGATGGTGCTTTTGACATGTGACCCGCGATGCTTGATGGAACCTCTGACATCGTCATCTTCGGCAACACCTCGACGATGATGACGGCCTAATAACACGGCCAATCCCGTAATTGCTTCGCAATGGATAACATCTCCTTATCGACGAAGGTCGGCGCTACATCTCGCCTCCTAACAGTATATTTTACTAACGTGATAAAAGTCTCGGAGACGATCTTCTATTAACTTTGAATGTTTTAACATTTGTCTTATTGATTTGTACAGTTAGACGGCAAATAAAAACATCAGGTTGATTGTTTAGCAGACGCCGACACGACACATGTTTTAATAATTGGTCAATTTCTTTTCGCGCTTTTTCACACTATCAATGACCATACACAAAGGCTTACACCAAAAGAAAAATAATAATTGCCTATTTACTACATAGTGAAAAAACATCAGACCTAAATTAAAACCAAATTATAAGATAAGATTAGAAAATGAAGGAACAGGAGCAAATACTCTGTACGAGATACTTAATGCAACTTGGGCAATATCAAAAATGGTAGACGAAAACTGGGATTAGTAAGAATAAGAAGCAAAACTTTCACTGAAATGAACTTACAAAAGCAGTTTATCCAGCCATTAAAATAAATGTAATTGCAATTATTCTGCCATTCACTGTGATATCAGAGTTGTAACTTCGAAGTTTCGTCCAAATCGGTGATTATTTGGTTTTTCTGTAAAGCGTTAAAGGTTGACAAATGACTGATTTGAAACTCGAGCACAGAAGCGTCATAAAATTATTATTGAGTAAATCGTGTGAGCGTTAAAATTTTGCAGGAAACACTGTGTTTTCAATAGTTTGCATTGAAAACTTGCGAATGAAAAAATGTCGACGCTATGCAATCCCTAGCTTCTCACTCCTGAACAAAAATTATGTCTGGTAAAAATTTGCATAATTACGTGATTTCAAAACAAATTTTTTGGAAAAAAGGGATATCTAGTACATGCACGATTTTTTTCAATTCGCGACCTACTCCACCGCTATAACTGGATTTGAAGCAGCCGTATCAATTTTCTTGAAAAATATTTAATTTCAATTTATCCCCTTTTTCCTGAAACCACGGAATTTGGCTGCTTTGTCCGGAGACAACATCTGTTCTAAAATTGCGATTAGAGATGAAATTAAGGTGCATTATTTGGACTTTTCAACGAGTCTGTGCTATGCGGTGCATAAGGGCCCTCCACTACCGAAAAAGAGAGTTTTTTTGAGACTCGGAGGGTTTACTGTTGATTGAATACATAACAAAAAGAGTTACAATAAATGGGAATGTGTTCAAAGAAACAACCATGAATCTCAATAAGGTTTTACAATCACGCCCAGAAAACTCTTTTACGCATAATTGCAGATGTGCAAAAAAAGCAACAAATGCAGTTTTGAAAAACATGCTAATCCTCCTTACAGTCCTGACCTGGCTCCCTCTGATTACTATATCTTTCCCAATCTCAAAAAACACTTAAAGGAGCTCCGGTCCGTTTTCGTCGAACGAAGAGGTGGAAGAAGCCTATTTTGCCGACTTACGAAAAGAGTTTGTTTTAGAAGGGATATCTTAATTGGAAAAACGATGGAATAAGAGTGTATACGTTTAAAGATCATATGTTAAAAATAAATAAAAATAAATAAATAATAAAAATAAGTTTTTATTTGTTCTTTACTTGTTTCCTTCATGGGCGATTTGAATTTTATTTAGGTTTTCTAGTGCAAGTTCCACAACGAAGTTTAAGACGTGATACCTAGTAAACACATTTTGACAAATTTTACAGTAGAACCTAAAAACTGCTTTTAAAACGAATTAATTCAATTTTTTTAATATACAAGACGAGAGTAATGTATGGACTTAAATAAATTATATTTTTATTTTGACAATTCAATTTTTTGACATAAAATACACCTTTCTGTCCCAACCAGTGGCACCGTAACAGGGGACAATTCAAAAAATTTAAATAGCAAGAAGGGAAAAATGTATCATTTCGGAAAGATAAAATAAATAAAAATAAATAAATAATAAAAATAAGTTTTTATTTGTTCTTTGACTTGTTTACTTCATGGGCGATTTTAATTTGATTTATGTTTTCTAGTGCAAGTTCCACAACGAAGTTTAAGACGTGATACCTTGTAAATACATTTTGACAAATTTTACAGGAAAATCTAAAATCTGCTTTTGCAACGAATTTATTCAATTTTTTTTAAATATACAAGACGAGAGTAATGTATGGACTAAAATAAATTATTTTTTTTGACATTTCTATTTTTTGACATAAAATACACCTTTCTGTCCGATCCAGTGGCACCGTAACAGGGGACAACTCAAAAAATTCAAATACAAGAAGTGTAAAATGTATCATTTTCGGAAAGATCGATTCATCTTGTGCAGTCAACACGGCAGAATCTGGTGTGACTTAATTAATGGTTGGCGTAGAACAAAACACACACTCGAAGGACCAGCTGGTAATAGTGTACCAGCAACACGGAGATGAATAAGATCAAGAAACTTTTAAACTTAACAAACTTCTATTTACACACTTGACACTTTGGAAGTGATCAGGAACACTGATCCACTCACAGTAAAAACTCTATTTTAACCCAAACACAACACAACTCAAAACTCTCAACAATTCTTTACTCTGATCAAACTTCAACTCTTAATCTCACAACCTAATTCAAACTCAAAGAAATGGGCCATGTCAAGGCCTTTTAACAACAAACCCCCTTCCGTCCAATATCGGTCACCTGACAACGACCGGGGGTGAAAATTCACCACCCACTTGGAAATACCCAGCCTCGGAGTGAAACATCCGTTGTCATTGTCGGCACCATCAAATTGGACGGACAGGAAGTTTGTCTTAATTCACACAATGAAATTAGCATAATTGCAACAAAACCCAAAAGCTCAAGCATTCTTAATCGCTTTCTCCTCATAAACCATAATAGAGGAAATGGACTATTCGGTACCAGGTCAAAGGGACCGAACACATCCATTTTCCATTCGTAGAAAAAATCGAACTAATTTCATTAAAACAAGAAATACATTACTTTTATGTTTACAACGATATAAAGTGAATTTTCGTTATTAATCAATACAAACAGCAACTTCTTGAAATCTTATCACACAAGTTGCTCCGAATGAGCTCCACCAACTTCCTGACAAATAGCCAAATGGTTTTCAAATTTTTTTAGAACATTACATCTGTGGTGTAACTTGCCGAAATTCGTCTCTAATTCTTGCCCACGTGTTATCGACTTTCTTTTTGTATACTTTGCTTTGCTTTTTAGGCATCCCCATTAAAAATAATCGCAGGGAATTAATGATATGAACCCCACAATCATTCTTAAACAGAGGAAACTGTTGCATTCATTTCACAAATTGTGCTAAAAACAGTCAAAGAGGGATTTATGGTCTCGCAATAATAAAACAGATTTTTGTGTTGTAATCAAACCATTTATTTTTTTTAATTTACATACGAGTACAGTCTTTTGCACTGGAAATGAGACTCATTAATATACAAAAACCCCATAAGTCCATCATTTCCAATTTTGTAAACAGAAGACTATCCTTAAATTTGACGTATTATAAAGTGACAGAAAGCGGAATAAAAATAGAGTCCGTTGCGATTTGGATTGCCGACTTATGGGGGTTTTTGTATATTAATGAGTTTCATTTCCATTGCAAAAGACTGTACATTCAGGGTGACCCAGAGCTCCGTAAACGCTGCATAACTTTTTTGCTATTCGAGGCATCGACCTGAAATTCTTTTGGATGATAAGTGCGCTTCTGCTGCACATTAAATATTTTAATTTGTATACAGGGTGTCCAAATATTTTTAAAAGACCAAAGTTATGTTTTATTAAATAGAACCACCCCATTTTCATTTTTGAATTGTATACTAAGTTCTGCGTTAAATTTACTTTGGTCATTTTCACCTATCTATCACTTTATGTTCCAAAATTCCTTGATGTAATGTTACGTTAAAAAATTTCATATCTTCTAAACTATTAAAGAAAACATACCCATTTTTTTCTGTGAAGTGTCTAGACTTTGGTCAATCTTTGAGCTGTTGCCGAGTGGCGAAGGAATATTCGAACGCTTACTACGATTTTTTGAAAATGATGAACAACAAATGGAGAAAACTCGATTTTTTCAAATGGTACAGCCTTTATATTTTTACAACATTCTTTAGAGTTTTTGATAAGCTTTTCTGTGATATAGGGTTTCTAGGGTTCAATTATGATATTAGAAAGGTTATTGAGACAACCTGTATACAAACGAAACTATTTTTAAAATGTGCAGCAGAAGCGCACCTATCATCCAACAATAATTTAAAGTCGATACTTCGAATAGCAAAAAAGTTATGGAGCGTTTACGAAGCTCTGGGTATGAAGAGTTTATAGATCATTCCGAAAATATATAATTTGAATTTTTTGAGTTGCTCTCTGTTACGCCGCCACTGCCTGGGACAGAAATGTATAATTTATGTCAGAAGATAGCGATTTACAAAATAAAAATTGATCACAAAAATAAAAACATAATTAATGTTATTACGCACTTTACACTCATTACTAACTCATTTTACCTGAATCATGTTGATACGAGGTATTATGTCTTAACCATCGATAAGCACATTTGACAATCAAATTAACTTGTCGATGACCACCATACATATTACCATGCGGATTTCGACAAAACCATTAGTATCACTCAGCGAAAATTCCCAACAATTTCCTGCATTCATTTCTGAATCGACACATTTGAATACAAAACAAAGTGACTATTAAACAGTTGTAGACGATAATTTTTCAACATCTGTCCCGCCACAACACCGGTGTCGAGTTCAGTTGATACCACCATGACCACGACGCCGCAATTAACAGTGGACACTAGTCGGTCGCGTTATCGCTTATTACGATTGGTTTTTAAATGCAGCTGCACTTCCTGTGATATCGGCCGCGTGTTGGTATTTTACGCAGGACCGCCCCTGGTGAAGTTTACGGTGCGTCGCGACGCCTACACGTGGCGCCCCTCGCCGGGAGAAAGCGCCACCACGCGCCGCTTCCCCGCCGCCCCCACTTTAAAGCCCCGCAAAAGTTAATGAATTATTTTTGAGTTGAAGAGTTGAGTGTGAAAGCGCGCAAAGCGGCAGTGTTGTATCTTGGACTGTCGTCATCACTATATTTATGGTATAATCATCGGTGTGTTTGTTTTGGAGGCCTAATCTAGATATTTGTTGTCTGATGGCGCAAAGCGAGGAAGCGTCGTCGGCAGAGGTGTTCCTGCAATTTGGCGAGGGAGCTTTCGCTCCGGAGCGCTCCGGTGAACATCCGGAGAGCCAGCGGGCAAAGCCCCCACTCCGGGTGATGTATATGCGCAGCATCATCCCTTCCTATGGGGTGAGCACGGCCGGTGGCTAGTGAGTGGCCTGCACGACTCCGTACGACAAGAACCGATCCACGCCGACCCAGAAACGGCCGCTCTGTCGCCGAAAGCTGTCCGCGTACACGACACACGCGCTCGGACCATTGGCCACTCAGCATCTCTGGTCCAGGACCGGACGGCATGGACATCCACACGGCCCACAAGTGCTTTGCGCCCACGAGACTCGAGTGCCCAGTGATGTGATTACCAGTGCGCCCCATACCTCCTATAGTTACATACAGTGTCACCGACCAAGAGACCAAGAGCACGTCCTCGTCGCCAAGATGAGAATAAAAATGCCAGCAGTGCGTATAGCGCAAGGTGAGCGAAAAACGAATTTCCTGCGGCGCGATTTTTCCGCGCGCCACGTGATCCACTTTTTAATTAGTCGGCGGGGGTGGATTGTCTGCGAGCTAATAACAAAAAGTTATTATAATGATTTTCGGCGACGTCGCCGCTTGCGCAACTTTTTCTCGCGTTCGCCGGCTTCAGTCTTGTGGAGGCGGTCCCGATGCAATTGTCGCCGTCACCTCGTGATCGTCGGCAACGGATTTACCTCTTATCTAATCGCGGACACGTCGACGAAATTCGGCCGAATTACAATGGTCCAATTACTGACCGTTGACCACCGTGCGAACCGGAAAGGGTTGACTTCGGCCGACCCTCGGACCGCACAAAAAAGCGACCCGGACAGGTAGATAGCGCGTGTGGTGTCATTAAAGGATCGTCCCGGAATTAACATGTTAAGTGGCGTTCGCGTGTCTTGCACCCCTCGAACTTTAATTGCGAAAAACTCGCGCCTGATTCGATTAACGGCGTTAAACACCCCCGCTTTGTAGCGACCCCGTCAGAGGGCAGCGGCTGTTCAACAAAACTCCGTGTATGCACACCTGGTTAGGCCAATATTGATACAACATTAACTTCTCACCTTTGGTAGTGTTTGAGCGATGGTCTTTTTGTCACTAATTGACCAACAGATTGTTTGAGTTCCGAGTCGGGTAAACAGCCGCAAATACTGCGAGCTTTCGTTTGACTTTGCTCGCAGGACTTTACTTCGGCCGTCGAATGCCAACGGTAGCGCCGACACTTGATAATGTAATTTTTCAATTTATTGCCGATGTTTAAGTGTCGGCGTGAAATTTCCAAAGTAATTCTACACAATCTATGCACTGAGCAATTTTATGGGCGCACGTAAAACCCGCGTTAGTGTCAATTAATTACGATCGATTCTGGAGCGGTCCAGCGGCGAAAACATTTTAAAAACGCGATCGACGATTTTACGAGGCGACCACCCAAATCTTACTATTACTGCGAAATTACCACTCGTTTCGATCTAACGCTTTGTTTATGTTGTTTTCCGTGTCAGTGAGAGTTTATCAAAAATAGCAATAATTGTTCGCTCCAAGGACTGTTTTTGCCGATTCACAGTTGGAGAATTATTGTAATGAAAGGCGTTATTAATAGATTTTTCGATTCTTCACGTCGCATCCTGTGCGAGTAAGTAACCTTGCTAAAGATGCGGCCGCAACAGTTCTTTGTTATAGATGAGACTTTCAACACGGCTATAAATTTTTTTCACTCGATTATTCAGTAAGCTCATCTCTCACTAAATTTATAGCTTGTAAATCGCTTTAAATATGCATAAAACCTCCTTATTTGTTCGTCTAATATTCTATCGAGCAACGGTTGCGTGTTTTTCGCAATTTGCATTAATGTATTCGTTTATTTATTTGGTCAAAGATGTGAACGTATCGGAGTCTTTCAAAGTGATTCTTCACGATACCATTTTTTACAAAAAAATATTCATTTAAATCATGTTAAGTTTTATTGGTCGGAAATTAGTAAAGGAAAGTATTTTTCGTCCTTAAAATTATGACATCTTTTATATAGCGTAGAAAAATCGTTGCCATTTTTGGTACTCTTCTATTATTCATTTCACTTGCTCTTGACATTTAGTTGTATATTGCTTTGTTTATTTCACAGTTATTTCTTATTCATTGGGCTGAAAAACGTATTTGAAATGTTCAAGCCTTTAATAACGACTCCTTTTTTGCGGTACTGAAGTTAATTAGTAGATTCTCTTATCTCTCAATTAAGGCAACCAATTAATGCGCGTAATGATATCAGACAAATATTTAACAAATTATTAATAACAAAACCATGTATTTATTTATTTTGCGTCTCTATAACAAAACTATTACAGCACTCAATCGATGCATTAATAGAATTTTGAGTTTTGTAATAGAAATAGTGTAATTTAGTTTTTCTAGGCTGGCATGTCATGATCAGAAATGTCATGTCAAACATCAAAGTAAACACACACCAGAACAAAACGTTACAATATTTTCAATTTAAATTAGCTAATCAATTATTATAAACATTAATCGTTATGTTGAATGTGTCTTCAGCACTTAAATTAATTCCATGTAGGTTGCTCGACAATATTTTGCTGAAAATTATTTCCACTGTCAACTGAGCAACCATGCAAAATTTTCCAATTTTTAATTAACAAATGCATACAAAATGCGAAGTAGAAAAAAAAAACATAAAAAACTCGTTCATAAGTCTATTATGGCATTCGTTCTTTAATATACTATTATAATTCTGTAGTTTTGAGGGAAAACAGGATGAGTTGAAATTAAATATTTTTCGGAAAAATGTATTTAAATTGATGTGGGTGCTGCAAATCTAGTTCTAGTTGTAGGGTTTTCAATCTTTCCAATATAATAAGTACTTTTTGGCGATTTTTTGATTGCAGGGCGCGAATTAAAAAAATCGTGCATGAAATGTATTGTATGATATCATATGTAATATATCCCTTTATTTATTCAAAAAACCACGTAATTATATGTACATAATATACCTGATTTTAAGGGATATTCACATCATAATGTTTAGATGTAAGTAAGTCCTACCACATCCTGTCATACAGATAATAATAATAATAAATCGTCTTTTCCGTTTTTAAATCTTGGATAAATTGAATAAATTCAAATGAAACACGGTCTAAAAATCCGATTAACAATGTTAGTATTAATTGAATAAATTTCTTCTTTAATAAGCGCTATAATAGTTCACATGATTATGTAATATTTGGGTAAATTCGCTGATAAGAGATGTGCGATTAGTTAGTTGGTGAAGAATAGCTCCGGAACGAGTGCGGACTTTTTGGTTTTCCGGTGAGCATCTGGCTCTGAGATATGATTCATGGATCATGGCAAACGGGAAACGTTATTCGGTGGTTGGTCGGCGATCACGTAGATTTTTTTCTACTTCAAAGAAACGGTTTCTAAATCCGGTGAAATTTTCTAGTCCGCCGCCGTTTCCCGCTGGGTGATGGCTTTAATGGCGTTTTCGTTTTGCGACCGCAAATAGGCGTGCTGCACACTTGACCACGGAGGTAGTCCGGAGACAGCCCCCGCAACTTTATCTCGCTCTCAAAATACCGAGAACCGGGCCGTATAAGTTTAACACGTGTAATTTTCCCCGGCGACGCTTCATCCTCCTTGTTTTTCATTGTTTCTCGGACAATAAATCCGCGAAACCGCAGCGATAAATATCGAGTCATGGCTTCACGCTGGCCAAACGACCCTCTGACATTTACCGCGATCTTAAGGTTAGGTGGCGTGAAATCGGCGTCAACCGCTGGACGCGCTTTTTCCCGTTTGTTGCGCGACCTCCGGGTCCAGAAGAAACCGCTCTTCCGGACTGTTTCGCTCCGGTGGATGTCGTAGCGTAGCTCCTCGGCTTTGTCCAGTTACGCGACGAACTATCAGGATGTCACAAATGTCAAGCAGCGTTGCGCAAGAAATTGCCGCTTAATTACCGCAGCTGGAACGGCCCTGGATACGTGGAGCTTTCTAATTTCGGGTCTCTCCACCCGGAAACGGCGGCCATTCGCGATTCGGAGCGGCGCCGCAGGATTCGACGCGACCCGCACCAAAAAATATCAATCACTTTGTGGTCGGACAATTATTATTTCCTCCGGTTCGGGAAAAGTGAAGCCGTCGTCGCGTAATACCGCAGCCGGAGGATCGTGATTTTCAACACCATTGAGGATTTTTGCGATCGACTGTAAACACGCACTTGGACACGAAGCGCTTTTTTTCAAACCCCATTTACATATCCTAGACGGCATCCGTATCGAGCACTACGTACAAAAATAATAAATTATTGAACTATGAAACTGTTATTTTGAATAAAAATTTCCAATTATTCACCACCAGTCCCGGATGAAATATTTCACACAAGAAAATCCAATCAGTTAGCGAATTGTCTTCTTAGGTAAGGTATGCCGAGTTAGATTTTGAGCCGTTTGTGATTTTTTGTATGAGAGCTTTCGGTACGCAGCAGCAGCGCAAGAATGCCGGCCGTAAAGTCAAACCCGGCATTTTCTCCGTCATAATTCGCCTTCGTGTTGTTGTTTATTGGCAAATATAACGTCTCCACTATTTAGCCCCCAACAATAAAGCGAATGCTGGCTGCATTCGAATTAGCATTAAAATATTTCGCTGAACCTGTTTATTTTTGCACGGAGCCGCCTTTTCGAGCTTACGTAACGAAATTTAGTGGCCATAAAAAACGCCATCACTGACCATCCCTACGGATCCGCGTTTACCGCTTTTATGAAAGCATAAATCGGAGTTTTATTATGATGTCCGCCGATCGCAGGTTGTATCATCAGTCCGTAAAGTCATCGACGGAGCTTTGCTTTTTTCGTGATCGAGTCGCGCCGCTTTTTTCGTACCTATATAGGTGAACGATGTTTGCTGAAGATAAGACCGTTCTCCGGACGCACGATAAGATAAAAAGCGGCGGCCATGTGTACGTTATTACTAAACAAACTCCACCTAATTTATATTTGGAGCCGAACAATTTCGTAATTGCTGCGTAATAAAAATTCCGCAATTTTACCTCCGGCCGGATTACGACTCCATCATGGTAATTAAAAGCGGCCGAAAATGGGGGCGGCGATGCAAACTAGCCATTGATTTTTATTATAAAGACTTCCGTTCGGCTCGGGTCACGTGCATTTAACGGGGTATCGTCTTTCCAAACAACCCCATAAATTGATTCGAAGGTGGGGTTTGTCTTGCGCCTCTTAACGAGTCACACTTTCAAATTGAATTTTTTCCCGGCGGCGCCTAAAAGCGTCGCACCAACTTTTCTGAATGATTAATTCGTGTTAGTGGACGGCCGGAATCGTAGATAAGTGAATTACCATGTCTGTCCATTATGAAAAGACAGACATGTTCATTATTTACGAAGCTTGACCGGATCCACATTTCTTGGAGGCTGATTAGACGCACGTCGTGTCATTGTTGGTATGACCCAATCGCTCTCCGGGCCCCCATTGCGACATTGTGATTACGGTCCTGGCCGCCATGTTGTATTGCGAAAACACCATATTTAATAACTGCACACGCATTCTACACGAAAAAATCTGTCGCTCTTATCTCTTCAAGGAATTTGTTTTACGATCTGATATAAATTAATTCCAAAGTCAACACTTGGCACCTGATGACGACGCCTTGTGTAAACGAACCCCGGGATTTTTCGGTGTTATCATCGTCGCGGAGGTTCTAATATTAAAAAGGCTCACTCGAAATATCGGATTACTAATGATATGCGGCGGGACATCGCAGTCATGAGCCCACGAGCGATGCCCGATCGTTTATTTATTGGAACCCATCCGATGATGATTAATTATTATCAGCGGCATCTAATCATTTTTATCGCTGCGACCTCCGAAGAACCTAATCAATATGTTTAATTGACACGTCAGTGAGGGTAAAAATCGCCTTTGATGACGCTTTCGGTGCCAACTAACGTGCAATTCCGTCTAATTAATGTGGCCGAATTACACCATCGTGCATTTTAATCTCCTCAGAAGTTTTCCGACATCTGTGGTGTACTTCATGTTCGCCCCACTTTGGAAATGGGTTTTGGAAGCGACAAAAATCGACGCTATGGGAAAACCCCCGCCTCGTTAATGAGACAGGGAGATGCGGTTTTCATTGCGGAATTTCTCGCTTGATTGTCCGTTTTGCTCCGCTTTTTTCGCGCCTCTCAGAAAAAACGAGACGATCCCTGTTTTCTGAAACATGACGTCGGATATTATGTTTTTTATTTGTGGAAATCGCTTAATCTCAGCTTCTTTGATCTCTTTCGATGTCCAGATAACATTGAAAGGTCGGAGCAGATGTGGGTGCTGTGTGGGAATTTGGACGAACCCTTTCACTCACAATAGAGCCCCGTTTGCCCCAATACCTTCGAATTCGTCATGTTTACGAATGAAAAATGATCCGAAAATAAACGCGTAAGTGCTCTGCCCGCTTAATTTCAATCAACGATGGGCAGAATGGAGTACTTTTAGGAATCGAGAAAATAGTACTCGAGTACTTTAAAGAATCGAATCCTTATGCGAGTACCGATACTGAGTATCGATATCGATACGATGCCTCACCCGAGGATTGGTTCTGTTATGTTCTGACATTCATCTCGCATGCAAATATGATTGTTTTTTTGAATGCTTGTATATAATTTTCTATTTATTTCTATACATGTATGGTTTTATTTATACTTTATGGTCGTATTAAATTATTTTTGTTCATTTAGACAATAAGTTTAATGTTTTGTAAAATTGAAATATATATAATAGTTTGTTGATGAATAGTTTTTTGATGATTTCTCAAAACGAACTCGTGCGTAAAGATTAAAAATCGTTCTAAGAGTAATAATTTTCGCTTCTCATACTTTTAGATGTTTTTTTTAATCGAAATCATTCAAGTATTCGAAAGCTAGTAGGTAAGTTTTCGAGTACTCCGATCACTAGTCTTTTGTATCGAACTCATTCGAGTACTTAATTATCCGAGTACTACTGGAAGAGTACTCGAATACTACGAGTACTGTAAGGAATCGAATATCTGTACTCGAGTACTCCCATCGTTAATTTCAATGCGAGAGGTGAAATCGCGAGCCGCCGCTGACAATTTAATTTCGAAGAAACGAACGGTGTTCCTTTGATGGGTGAATAGAGCAATGGTCAGATCGTTCTCAAAGATTTGACAACTGGACCATTCACAGGTCAGAGATTCCAGCGCAAGGTGTCCGATATTATCTCCGCGTTCCCACGTAAAATAATCGCACTGTGGTTTATCTATAACGTGCATGTGTGAGTCCGCGATAATAAGCACCGAGACAAAGACTCGTTAATTTCGGAATCGGTACAAATTTTGCCGGCGAAGACCGACCGCACACATGCAGAATAAGAAGATTTGTGCGTGCCCGACATCAATTAAGGTGGACATCATCGGACGGATATGCAAATGTCGCTTTTAAGATTCAGGAAAAACACAAAACGGATGCTGCATGCAAATCGAGCCACTGCAGCATTGTCTCTTCGGTAATTTGGCGTCCCATTAAGAGAGTCGTCGAAAAAATGGAAATAATTTGTTTGGCGGGTTGAAAGACCTGCACCTTACACATTCTGATCTCGAGACTAGTCGTTCCACCCTCGTCCGATCGGGCAGTTAGTTAAGAGATTTTTTAATGTGCTTGTTCACGAACAAGACGCGTTTGGTCGACTCCGGTAAGACGAAAAATATTGGACAGGGCCCGAAAAGGGGGACTATTTTTAACCGGACCGAAATAAGCAAGCGGCGTCTTAATTGATGTTAAAACTCAACTTTAGACGATGCTTTATTGCCGTTGTCGCTATGTTAACAAACGCAACTGACTCGGTAGTAGCTTAAGATATCGATCTCTGATCCGCGATTTTGATCTAATTGACGACCGAGAGAATAGTCGCTGGATAAATCTTAAATTCGACGAGAATAGGCCGAGATATGCCTTGTTTAGAGAGCACCGGAGGACCGAACAAATTTACAAGCAAATTGTGTGATGGTTTCATGCCTTTATTCAGAACAAATGCCCGTATATTTCGCTGAAAATAATTAACTACATGTTTGGACGCTCACTATGCACGCATTGATACTGAAAATGTCGATACCTCGAATTAAAACTTTCAAACAACACCGACAAAAAACTTGTTAGTGGCGCGAGCTTTCAGGTCGCATTATGACATCGGCTGGTG
Source organism: Eledona agricola (assembly GCA_964023215.1). Taxonomy (NCBI): domain Eukaryota; kingdom Metazoa; phylum Arthropoda; class Insecta; order Coleoptera; family Tenebrionidae; genus Eledona; species Eledona agricola. Next base: position 4,268,565 of record OZ026860.1, on the reverse strand, counting down.
GACAGCAATGGAGGCGCGCTCCGGACGGGTTAATTAAATAATTTTTGAATTACCGAAATTCTCGGAGCGTGCAGACACAAAAATCGCCCCCGTAACTCATCCGCCGATTTTGATATAAGTACGAACAATTAGGACGCGTGATTTATAGTTAGATAGCGCGACCTCTAACGGTAGCTGTTGTGCCATGTAAACAAGTAGAGAGCAAGGTGTTGTGGACGTGAAAATCCCAAGACTCCCACGCTCCAGATGAACCGCGATCAGAAGAAAGGGTCAGATGGGTATTCAGCACTTGTCGACGGACAATGGTCAAACGACAACCTGTCCACAAAGCGCCCAGTTTGCCTCTATTCACTCGGTTCGGCATCAAAACCGTCACTTTTATTCCCCAAATTTGGGTCATCATCGGCCCCCCAAGCCAATAATCATAACGGTTATTTAGCCCCGGCCCTTTTTTCGCATTCCCTCAAGGTCCGACAATTTGGAAACCGATATCGAAAATTAACATCAATTTTTGCCAGCCGCGTTCCGATTCCTTTGTTGCTGCCCTCCGACCCCTTATAATTTTTTTAAGGGGTCGCTCCATCCCTACCACCCTACCTACCCCGATTCTTGACTACCTGTATCAGTTGGTAATCAGCATCCGAAGCAGTACCATCGCCGATTTTTCCCCCCCATATTTCGTGCCAATGTGACTGACCATGACCGTCGAGCTCTGTCTCAAAATGAAACTTTTCTGGAAATATTTCAAAGGTGAGTGCTTTTCTCTCATCCTAAATTGCCGTAATCTCTTCATTAATTTCGGCGAATAAAATATAACGTTTCGGGGCCATTAAGCGCAGCCCTCTTGATTGGAAATAGTAGCCTTGCGGTGCTGCCCTGATTAAGCCAAGGACTCGTATATCTGCTCACATAATGTCCAGATACGCCGCCGAAAACTACGAGTGGCTATAGTCGGCGTCATTTTATTGGCCCTCGTAGGTGACAAATGAAGATCGGGTCATGACACTAACTACCCCATGTCTCACTATTTCTGCCGAATGTGTCTGCTTTCCAACCCTTGCACCCAAAACTCAATTTTAGGAAGTAATTTTTCACTCACGGTTTTTAGTACATAAATATTTGTAAATCGAATTAAATTGTTTTGTGTTTATGTAAGAGGGTAAAATGTAATCGCAACCATTATTTGCATATTATAAACAGTGTTCGGAAATAAAACGTCTATTGAACGACAGTTTTAATAATGAAGTATTATTATTAGTTCCGGCTTTCAGACGTTGCTATTGTGAGATGACGAGAAGCTGCTTGGCTCACAATGTCACTGAAGATGTGCACCGCAAACGTGGACGAAACGTCTAGAAGCAATCCCGGCCGTATAAATATGCTTTTGTCAATTTAAATGAATCCGAAAAATATAAATTAAAAGCAGATATGAAACGGTAAAAACGGGATTCATAATAATGTATTCTGTTAAAAGAAGCTGTGTTTAAATAAAAATAGTGGTTGCTGTACTCAGTGAAGCAACTGAATAACAGATAAACATTGTATTAATATTTATTTAATAAACACAAGAAATAAAGAAGTACAAAAAAATAAAACTTAAAAATAATTCAACGCACACACCTGTCCACAAAATTTGCGGTACAAATTCATCCTGTGAAAACCTTCATTAACCAATTTTTAAGTGTTTTTGTCCGTAATCGATAGAATTGGGTTTTTGTAAGTACATACCGGACATGTTAGAACTATTAGGTACATTGTATCAATATTTATTTAATAAACACAAGAAATAAAGAAGTACAAAAAAATAAAGTTAAAAAGAATTCAACGTACCTGTACACAAATCTTTCAGACAAATTCATCCTGTGAAAACCTTCATCAACATATTTTAAAGTCTTTTTGCTCGTTGAAATTGGGTTTTTGTGTGTACATACCGCTACATACTAAAAAATAACCTTTTAGGACCATTAGGTATTTATATGATTTAAACGATTTTAGGGCATAAACTGTATTGACACTCAAATGCAAAGAAAATGTAAGAAATAAATAAGTACTGATAGTTGTGTGCAAACTTTAAGAAGTTTGGACATTGTTCAAAGTTATGATATATCTTTATAACTTTAATTTTTTTTATTTGTGTCACCAATAATGGAGATACTACTTTGATGTATGTGTCTTCTAGTTGGAACTGTTGCTGAGCTGTTTTGACAAATTTCATTTTGGTTTACAATGACAGTAATAATTCCGATTAATTGAATGATTTATGTGAAAAAGGGAATGAGTTGAAATTAGTATTTTTTAGGAAAGTTGATTAAAATGGGATGCTGTAAATCCAGTTCTAGTGGTGGGGTTTTCAAACTTACAATACGTATTTTTTTGGAAATAATTTGATGGAATTTGCGAAAATTTAGATATCCCATTTTGGACAAAAAAAAAAAGCCACGAAATTATTATTTTTTAAATATTTGTATAGTTTTTTGTTTCCATGGTGATTAGTTTTGCGATGTTAGGTGACATTTTATTTGGTGCACCGCGTATACATTCCCTAATACTGCTCGTAAATATATCGATCCCCGGCGGAGCGAGCAATTGATTACACGTTTGCTGCTGGTCCATTCTTTGTCCCGCCGTTGCTTCCAAACAGCACAGAAAATTAAACACCAACCCTTCGTCGGCCATTCCACAAATGTCCAGGTGCGTATTGAGCACACGGACCACGACAATGGTCCAAAACACAACCGACGCGTCTCAGCTTCGCCATTGTCCGAACCCTAAAAAGGGCGGTTTTTGTTCTCAGCGCGTTCCTTCGAGTTAAGAGGAAATATTGATTAACGAGAAAACAATACCCACGTCAGGACGTACGGAGACGAAGAAGTGTCAAATAAGAGCGTCGAGACGCCGCGAGCTGGCAGTAACAAGATTTGCAGGTTTTTTCCGGGCGCCAGGAGGTGGTCAGTAATCGCATTTGGGGCCAAGTTGTCACAATAATCCAATGGGTCGAAACGTAATTCGCTGATCAAATTAGAGACAGCGTCGCGCGGTGGAAATATGGGCACAGACTCGGAGTAAACAGCACGAATAGAAACGATTCGAGCTTCTTCTCATTACTGCGCCCTTTTAATCATTCGTTTTCCGGCGAGGCACGTCTCGCAAACACTCGATTCCTTATCACGACCCAATAGAATACATTACAATATATATTGGTCCAGTAATAGCCAATTTTATATCTGTATCTGTCGTTCTTCCTGGTGCCGTTATCGCGAGATTGATACCAAATTGAAGCAAGATTGGATGGATGAAGGATTGTCGGCGCCGCTTTCACTGACCATTGTCCGAATCGTCCAATAAAAAGGGTGACCCCACTGAACAAACCCTTCGCGCGTCGTTATTGGTCACTTCGGGGAGTGGTCAGTGCAAGGGGTAGTCGAGGCCGGACAGGGTTGGGTGAAAAAAGGCTACTGTTTATCCTTTTACCTATGGGAAACCGTCACGCTTCGATTCGTCTTTCCAAGACCCCCAAACACCAAAAACGCTATTTTTAAATCGGACCTGCCTTAAATCGCGATGCGTGAGGCAGGCTTCAAACACTATTTTCTTTAATTGTGTTTATTATTTACGGCTCGGATTCATAAAAATAACCCGACACTTTTGTTTGCTTACAAAACAAAGCGAACGTAAAAATAGAATTACGCATGGAAGAAAATATATAATTCCCATTGAAGTTTTCTCCTACCCGACACTACATTTTCTGCAATTGTGTTTATTTTTATGGCGCGGGATAATTAAAACAACATCTTTGTACAACAACAGGGACGGATTAAAAATGTTATGTGGAGCTTAGAAAATAAATCGGCAGTTTAGTGTGTGGATTCGAAGATAAATTTCTTGTCCCCATTGCGGTTTTCTCTAACCTTTATCACATGACATGGTCCGGATGACGTCACTTTATTTACCGGATCTTCCTTACGCAGCCGCTAATGAATTGTCAAAACGCCTCTCCATAAATTATATAGGCAATTAGCCTATTTGGCGCCTAAAGTATATGCGCATATAATGGTCATTTACAACATAAAAAATGTAAATTTCAATAGTTGTATTTTCTGGTATTGTCAACAGATGCGATGGACATGTTCAGTGATCATTCACTGCGACAAAAATGGCAATAACCAAAAAATTATAAGCTTATTTCTTGGAAGATGAGAGGAATTAATTCGGTAAAAGACGTGCTTACAATTTTGTAATCTATGAATTTCATCTCAGTTCATAAAAAATGTTTTCTAGTTTGCTCGTTTTATGTCTTCCGATGGCATCGCTTTCTTCACCGGATTTTTTTTACTCAACCGCAAATGAATTGACATAATTAGGCGAAAGCAATTTGGTGCGCATATGTACAATAACATCGCACATGTAATACAGAAGTGACACAAATTAAAAAGGGTAATTTTTTTAGTCAACTCGACAGAAATATAGTAAAAAGTGCGTTCTTTGTTGTAGACAAGTTTCAAAAATGTATGAATTAATTCGGTAAAGGCGTGCCTACAATATCCTTGCAATCTATGAATGTCATCACAGTTCACAGTTCATAAAAAAAAATTCGTTTTCTAGTTTGTTCGTTTTATTTCTTCTGATGGCATCGCTTTCTTTACCGGATGCGTTTTACTGAACGGCAAATGAATTGTCATAATTAGGCGAAGGCAATTTGGCGCGCATATGTACAATAAATAACATCGCACATGTAATACAGAAGTGACACAAATTAAATGGGGTAATTTTTTTAGTCAACTCAATAGAAATATAGTAAAAAGTGCGTTCTTTGTTTTAGACAAGTTTCAAAAATATATGAATTAAATCGGTAAAGGCGTGCCTACAATTTCCTTGCCATATATGAATTTCATCTCAGTTCATAAAAAAAAATTCGTTTTCTAGTTTGTTCGTTTTATGTCCTCTGATGGCATCGCTTTCTTTACCGGATTTTTTTTACTCAACCGCAAATGAATTGTCATAATTAGGCGAAGGCAATTTGGCGCGCATAAGTTATATGTACAATAGCATCACACATGTAGGTAATACAGAAGTGACACAAATCAAAAAGGGTAATTTTTTACTCGACTCGCTAGAAATACAATAAAAAGTGCGTTCTTTGTTTTAGACAAGTTGGACTAATTGGAGCTTCATAGATAGCTCAAGTGTTTTTCCTGCAGAGTAAAATGTGTCGGATTGAGTGACAAAAAATGGGTTGTTTAAACCGCGAAACTTAACATAAAGAATTGCTAATATTTTTGTCTTCTTTTATTAATTGTAATAAAACATTTTTACTTTATTGTGCCTACTGAAAAGTAAAAATTTTTGATCTCGGCTGTGGGTTTTTTTGCGATAGCTGATTGATGGTCGTTTTGATTTTTATTTTGATCGTACTTGAGCACATGCTGGAAGGCCGCTTTGTGGGAAGTAGTCAACAATGAGCCGCCAAACAAGACACCCTGTTAAGAAGAACAATTAAAAATATGGATCGTCTCTCTGGTGATTGCTAATCCCTGCAGGGGTCGTTATTAGGGGGAGGGGGCGAAAGGGGTTGCCGCCCCGCTCGTCGAGTGTCATTACGACACCCGGTCACATCGGGGGGCGGCCTGATTCGCAGCTGTTTACAGAAATCGATACTCGCGAAAAATGCAGAAGCGATCACTTGCACCGGGTCGATTGTTTGACGATGGACTTTGTTGCAGCAGACGCAGACGGCGCCACCGACAGCCACCAGGACATCCTGACCTGCGGCGTCTGCCAGAAACCGTTCGCGCTTTCCGACATCGTCCGCTTCATCCAGCACAAAGTCGCCTCTTGCAACAAAGAGAACTTCGGACAATGTTTCGCGGGCGCCGACCGAGAACGCGACAACGACGACGGGGCTCTGCCCTTGTCGACGATAAACACTCGCCGGCCGAGCATTTCCGCTCCCATTTCCGGTAAGAAGGCGTCGGGCAGCAGGGTGCACACGCCGCCCCCCGCCTCGCCCCGACTCCCGGCACCTGGGGATCTCTGCGTCGACGGCGCCGCTTCCTCCACTCCGAAGCGTCGCGCCTCTGCTTCGCCCCTCACGTCTTCCAGTCTCGAAGACGGCGAAGACATCAAACCGGACATCAAGCAGGAACGCATGGACACCACCGAGGAGAGCAGTCAGTGCAAGAAGTCGCGGACGGAATTTGCGGACGCCGAATCAAACACGACGCACAGTGGTAAGTCTTGACATTTAAACCACTCGACGACGAACCTTCCTTCCTTCTTGCGAAACGCCACAAAGGTTGGGCATCTATCTATCGGTGGTAGTTTGAATTTATGGTATCGATGTAATAAGTGTCCCGCGGACCCTCGTTTAAAAGTGTCATTTTTGAAAGCACCCCTCATCAGTATTCCGGCGGTCTGCGCCCACCACAATCACACACCACGATCGCGATTTTTTTTATTTCCATCTCAAATTCACCCCGATATTAAAGTTAGTAAAGGGAAACACAATACACGATTATGAATTTCACCGCGCCGGCACAAATGTTATCGATAGGCTGTAAATCAATCAAAATTGAGATTTACTTTTTAATAAATACGAAACAAGTCGCTGACAGACGCCGGGGGCGACTCTCTTTGTTTTATTAAAAGAGTTTTCCCAGTGGTCGGGGCGTGATAAATTTTAATGCCGATGCCTCGAAATGAATAAAAACACTCCTCGACCGACTACTGTAATAGCGACGGCATTATCGCCGGCGGGTTTGCGTTTTTTGGGTTTCGGTGATTATTTCCGACGCGTCCAGGACTAATTATCGGCCGAAACAATTACGGCAGCGCACCGAGCGGTTATTAGCGATGTTTTATGGGCCATCACCCGACCCAGTGCATTATTGGCGTTTATCTCAGACCTCTGAAACGGTTAATGGTTGCGGGGTCGGAGGTCGGCTTTGACCACCAGCGTTCGCACACCCCGCACTCGTTACCTGTGATTTACCGACTCTCGTTAGCTAAATTGTGCGCGGGCGAATATGAAAAATGCAAGCGTGCAGTTATATCCTTAACCCCGGCGTCGATTTCGACGACTTAAAAATCAATTATCACCGTGTGGGTGAAACGGACACGAATGAGGAATAAATTTTCTTCTTGGACGTCCGGCTAATTTGTTTACTCGCCCGGCTTGGCCGTAAAATGCTTAATTGCCTTTTTATCGCCGCGTTTGAATCGCGTATTAATATAAATGTCACTAATTAAAACGTGGCCCGTCCATAAAGTGGCCAAGTCACGACTCGTTAATTCCAAGCTTCAGCTAAGCTGACCACATCCTTCATTACCCTTAAAACGGTCAGCTCAGTTACTAAAAATTTAAATTAAAAATAAAATAATTTTAGATACATATACCGAGTTTCATGAAAAAATTTGCATTTTTATTTTTTTCGATTTTTTGTAACAATCCGTAATTTTGCATTACTTGCACTAGTAGGCCATGGAAACAAGTTTGTCAAGCAAATGTGGCAATTCAGGAAACGAAACTTGAGTATAAATAAATAAAATTAGATTCTGAAAACTTTTTTATTAACTTTTTTAGATAATGTATAACGCGAAGCAAAATAGTGCAATTGTCAAGTTGCGACAAGCCAGGACGACATTTGACATTTAATCTGTATACTCGAAAAGATGCGTCTCATCGAGTTCTACATCCCTGCAAAATTTCAAAGTTAAAAAGTCCAAAAACTATGGAAAATACAAGTGCGACCCACTGTAGATATTACTACAAATGTACTTATCTATTACTACAATTACACTTAAAAGGGTCATCTCGAATATCGAAAGATGTTACTAACATTTTAAATTAAAAATAAAATAATTTCAGTTGCAGATACCGAGTGTCATAAAAAAATTCGCATTTTTATTTTTTTCGATTTTTTATAACAATCCGAAATTTTACTAGCACTAGTAGGCTATGCAGACAGTTTTGTCAAGCAAATAAGACAATTCAGGAAACGAAACATTAGATTCTGAAAATGTTTTTATTAACATTTTTAGATGTCTGTTATTTTTTTCGAATTTTTATAACAATCCTAACTACTTGCACTAGTAGGCTATGGAAACAATTTTGTTAAGGAAATAAGACAATTCAGGAAATGAAACTTATGTATAAATATAATAAATAAAATTATATTCTGAAAACTTTTTTAGATACAAGCAAATATGGCAATTAATGAAACGAAACTTATGTATAAATAAATAAAATTAGATTCTGAAAACTTTTTGTATTAACATTTTTAGATATCTGTACCGCGAAGCAAAATATTGCAATTGTCAAGTTGCAACAAACCAGGAGGACATTAATTGACATTTTTATTTTTTTCGATTTTTTATAACAATCCGAAATTTTACTTGCACTGATAGGCTACGGAAACAATTTTGTCAAGCAAATAAGACAATTCAGGAAACGAAACTTATGTATAAATAAATAAAATTAGATTCTGAAATTTTTTTTATTAACTTTTTTAGATACAAGCAAATAAGACAATTCATGAAACGAAACTTATGTATAAATATATAAAATTAGATTTTGAAAACTTTTTTATTAACTTTTTTAGATATCTGTAACGGGAAGCAAAATATTGCAATTGTCACATATCGAAAGAAGTTACCAAAAATTGAAATTAAAAATAAAATAATTTCAGTTACTAACCAGTTTCATAAAAAATTCCCATTATTATTTTTTCGATTTTTTTAACCCAAAATTTTGCATTACTTGCACTAGTAGGCTATGGAAACCAGTTTGTCAAGCAAATAAGACAATGCAGGAAACGAATAAACGTATAAATAAATTAAAATTAGATACTGAAAACTTTTTTTATTTACATTTTTAGATATCTGTACCGCGAAGCAAAATATTGCAATTGTCAAGTTGCAACAAACCAGGAGGACATTAATTCGCATTTTTATTTTTTTCGATTTTTTATAACAATCCGAAATTTTACCTGTACTAGTTGGCTATGGAAACAAGTTTGTCAAGCAAATAAGACAATGCATGAAACGAAACTTATATACAAACAAATAAAATTACATTCTGTTCAGAACAGAAAAAAACTTTTTTAGATATTTAAAACTGGGAGTAACATATTGCAATTGTCAAGTTGCAACAAGCCAGGAGGACCTTTGACATTTAATCTGTATACTCGAAACGATGCGTCTCATCAAACTGTACGTCCCCTCCAAAATTTCAAAGTTAAAAAGTACGCAAATACAGGTGTCTTCATTTTAAGTGCGACCCACTGTAGATATTAGTAGAAATGTATTATTAAAAATAGGGATGCTTAAAAATTGAGATTAATCCACATGCAAGCTTCGTGTAAGAGGACCACGTCACTCGGATCCGTTGTCCGATAAATGTCTCCCTTGAAAATTATTCCAGCATCAGTTATTTTTAAAACGTAGTTGCTGCCAATGGAGATTAAATTGATAAAATGCTGTAATTCTTTGGTAGGCGAGCACACAAAATAAGATATAAAAAAACCTAAATGTATTTATTTAAGTTTGAACTCGGTGTCAATAAATCGGCCCTTATTGCGTCAACCCCACTCTAATACGCGTTGATAGATTGCGTCACACCCAATCCACTCACTAAATCTTGCACAAGTGATAAACATGTGCCCCAACACTAGCCAATCTTAATTTCTAAATTCATTACAGACAAATGCGGTAAGGAAATATTTTGTGTGGGGCTCCCTCCATCGGCAACACATTTCGCATTTCCATCCGTGTAACCGAATCGTATTTCTTACGGTGTCGGTGTCAAATGTCTTCAACCCGCGGCGTTTAAATTAACAAACTGTCATTCTTGCACAACCCGTCCCCGTCAACGGGAATATTTAATAAGGCGGACGTCGAGATCGACAAGACTCGTCAGGGAAAAAATCGAAATAGACACATATGTCGCGATTATGATGACCCGGGGGGTTAAAGAAGTTTAAAATTTGTTGCACGCTCCGGTGAGTCTATTAGATGAGATGCAAGGGTGACACATGGCAAGGGTTAGAGAGTGGACAATGGTTTTCATCCCTCGCATCGATTGATCGCCGCTGGGTTGCGAAACAAAAACATCGAGGGTGTATGTCACCGGAACAGGAATTTGTATCGTTCGTTGTCGCCGGCCGCGGATTCTAATTGGCATTCTGGTGCTAAAAACATGAAAAGGATTCGAGGGTGGCTAATCCGCTTTCGAGTCCACCACTATAGAATTTCTGGTCACGGTCATCGCAGAAGGTTTAGGAGTCGCATTTGCATGTGTTTAAAATGTGGCCGCGATCTGAGCACAAAGGAGTCCACGAACCCGCGATTATTTATCGCGAGGGGCGGCGGGCGGTAGTGGAAACATCTTGCGAGATCTTTAAAGTCGGGAGGCTAGCGGCAAAGTATCGGAATAAAGGGGTGGGCGAGCGCTCGTCGAAGATGAGGGTGTGAACCCGTCCGGCCCCGCCGCATTGAATACGTGATACGGCTTTTGGACAGCGCACAAAGAAAGCGGAGCTTAAAAATTTGAATATCGCGGTCATTTCGGTCTTATCGTGGCATTAAGGAAATAATCTATTGAGTCTTATGACGGATGGTTCCTCGGGGTGACGGGGATTTACGACGCCGGTGTGCCCAGGACTCATTTAAAGGCACACGCAGGAGACGGCAATAAAATCCCAAGAAGAAAAAACGACTTGAGGTGTTTGGCAGACGACAAACTGATTAATAGGACGAGAGAGAGGGTATTTACCGGCGTCAGGTATTAAAGCTTTATGTCGAGCACGAGTCCTACCGGTTCCTATCTGTTCATCTCAATTAGGAACCGCGTGCATCGTTTTTTGTGGACGGAGCGTGGACAAGATACCAGAAGGGTGCAAGACCGGCTACGATGATTAATTCGACCTGATTCGGGCACGTGACTTGATCCGGCCGGCACGCGCATTCCACTAAAACATGCCCAAAAAAATTTATGGGTACCTTTTTACTACCATATTTCGGATATGTTAACAATTATCGCATTTTAGTATTTACAAACGAATTCGTCTACATCTTCCGCATAATCTGCAGCCTTTACTTCGTCCACTGTTTATTTATTTTTCGTCCTCGTCCTGGTCGCCTCTTGTGTTCTGCTGTGGTACTGTTATTTGACACAGTTGTGTTCGGTACTTTTTATTAATCCTCTCTTCATATTTCCATTATGCCATTTAACCAATTTCTTCTATGCCTTTACTTACAATTTACATACTGCTCTTTTTCCTTTCTCAAATGTTTTAATACCTTTCAAAAAATGTCTTCCAGTTTGTCGATTTCATTTTTTTCCAAAATCATTTTTTCTGTTTTTCACTTAATTATTGTCTACTCTACAACCAAGATGTTTTCTCATTATAAGTATATACTTTATAAATACTTATATATTTATCGAATTGGTTAGTTATTGTTACTCCACCTATTTTTCTCAATTTAAAGATAAAATTATTAAAATGTAGCACAAAATTATTGCACGGTCTTATTATTATATACATTATCGGCCAAAAATAAACATTAGTAATTGTATGAAAAATTTATAAATTTACTTTTACTATAACAGTCGGCAAGTTGTTTTAAAACACTATAACCACAACATATTTAAAATATGTACAGAAATTTGCTTTTTTTTGCGTTTTGAAACGGTCAAAAGTAAAGAAACATGATTACAATTAAAACAAGAAAAATTGTTTATTCAATATTTTGTTATGCAATATTTTCTGTGCATAAATGCCAAAAAATTGTCAATGTAGCACTGCCATATTTAATTCCAAACGGTTGTGTAATTGCATTTAGTAACGACTCTCAGGAGAATTATATACAATTTTTTGTTTGTTGTACTATTTTATTGTTTTTTAAATAACGCTTGTTTCTTTTTATGGTTAGTTGTCGAGCTATATATTTGAATTTTTCTCCAGGATTTAACTTATTAATTATGAGTTTACGAATATCTTCTGATAAACTTTTGCCTTTAGGTATTTTGACCCATAATAAATTCACAGAAAACATTTTAACAACAGATTTGAACGCAGCATTTTTTCTTCTGTACTATTTTGTAAAATGCTTCTTTATTTTTGTACCAAAATTAATATAAAAATAACAACAAGTAAATAATGAATAAAACTCAAATTAAGTCACAATTTCTAATCGATATAAATAAAAATTAAATGCTGTTCTTTGGTAAGCGCTGGACAGATTTGGCTAAACATTTTTTAATGTTTGTAATAGTCCGATTGAATTGGAAAATTTGGGAAAAACTTAAAAAACTTAAGACCATACTCACGATGAATATGGGTAGTTTTTGTTTTGTTCATAATGGATTAGTGTCCGACCGAAATTTTGGTTTCAGTTTCGGCCTAGTTTCGGCAAAAAAACTGGTTTCGGCGTTCTTTTTATTTTGATACATTCGATTGAAGGTTTATTTGCATCAAAAATATTTATTTATTTCTTGTATTTGGTAGAGAGATAGGTACTTATTAATTTTAATTTTATTGTAGTTCGTTAAGAGAACGATACAAAATAACCAAATTTTAGAAAAAATAATTTTTTCGGCCTCCGTCTCAAATTAGTTATTTTGCAAGCGCTCAAATCGTCTTGAAAACGATCATTTTCCGGCCTAGGCAAGAAAAAGGAAAGCAGAGATTTTCATTCAAAGCTTTTATGGGTTATTTTACGGGTAATAAATTATTAATTACATTTTCTGCTACTTTTTGAATATGTCTTGGTGTGGTTTATCCATTTTTACTTATTATCAGTAGAATTGTTCACTCAAATTACTCAAATGTCAAAACAATTATTTTATCTCATTATTATCGTCGAATAGGTACGGCCAACAGGGGAAAAATAAATCTCCTAACCGAATTTTTTTTTAACAATTAATTTTGTTGGATGAAAAAGTTTTGTTAATCACATGGTCATTTTCTGGCCTTGTAATAAAAATATCTATCGTTCTTAAGATGAAAGAGTGTTTTTTTAAAATTTTACTAAAAAGTTAAAAGTAATTTTGTTTTGTAGGTTTTATTTAATTTAATTATAAAACAAGGATATTTATTTGTGCTTTTTGAAATAAAATCCCCCTTATTTTCTATATGATAAGTTAATGATTAGTTAAAAATATCAGAAGCTGAATAATTAAAATGTGATTAATTTAAAAAATAAACACTGATTATGATAATTTTTACTTTATTTTTCCCACGAAAGCATGAAATTTCGGTTTCGACCGTAAAAACTAGTTTCTGTCAGGTGTGGAAAAGTTTTCAGAAAAAAAAATTGAGACAATTACAACAGAGAGTAGAAAAAATTTATTGAAATTTGAACAGGACAACGTACATAATTATTATTATTAGTATAGAAGAATATTTATTTTTTGTTATAAAAGAAGTTTATTTTTGGAGCTGATCTTGAGATCAACCGATGTCTATCAAAGATGTGGGCGAACCTAAAATGTACGGCATAAATCTAGAAATTTTCTAGTTATAGGTATACATATAATAGTTATACACACAAAATTTACTATGAAAAAAAAACCGCTGTTACATGCCATTTATCTTGTATCGGTTCAATTATTGTTTTTGCGGAAGTAAAGGGCAGGGTATGTGCGATTTGATTTTGAAAAAGAGGGAACCATCGAGAAAATAAAAGTATGTATTTATATTTTTGTCGACGTTTCCTGACAGAGCGCATAAAGTTCCGAGTATCGTCCGCTTCGTGGTTGAAGAAAAAGAGTTGTCCTCCTCTGCAAAAGCTGGCTGCATAAGACACTCCACTCCGATCTGCGTGTACGGTTGGATTTATTGAATCGTGTGGTGTGTTTATTTGCGATGACGCAACAATCTGTGTTTTTTCGATATCCCGGAGTTTGTATGTACTAGGAATGGCAGCTTGCATGCTAATGTTACATTGTATGGTTATTCTTACACGCGCGCCTTTTCATTTAGTCTCATTCGTACGTGCCTGCATCTCATTATTCATGTCGAGCTATCTTATTACGGCCTTAATTATCATCGGTCCTGCCTTCTCGTCATCTGAAAGCGGGGCCATCCTTCTCTCGGCGAAGGAGAAAAGTGCGCCCGGAGCCGTGTCGCAAACCGGAAACCGCTACTATTTCCGCTTCCACGACGTCCGGCGTGAGCGGGACACCGTTTAAGCGAATCGATTTCGCTAAATTACGACCAGAACAATGGCATCAATCCGCTGAAAGAAGCGATTTCGGTCCGATCACCGTGCCCGTCATTACAATATTACTTCCGCCGTCTCAAGTTTGACCTCGTGAGAGATGTGCTCAGTTATCCGTGCTTCCTAGTCATTGTCGGAGGAGCGCCAGGTTCGGACTGGAGACCGATTTCGAAATCTGCACACGTACGCCGGCCGGGCGCACCCTCCAACAATTTTCAACGTAAATGTCCGAGCAATTTTTCATCCCGATTTCACTGTATTATTATTTTGTCGCGGGGGCGGTAATGGACCGCCAACATGCGGCCGCATGCAGATCGCCACCACCGCTGTGATGCTGATATAAAAACGCAGAAATTGCTTTTCGCCCCTTAAGAGTCGTCCTCAGACGGAGCAATAAAGAAATATGCAAAACGCTTAAAATAATTGTATAACAATTGTTCTTTTCACTGTGTTGCGTGGTCAGCCTTTTGACCACGATATCTGTTTCGCGAAATTGATTTCTTTTGGAAAATAAGAAAACACTACACAATTTGTTTAAATGTGTTTAATATAATGAATAATGGACAGAGTATACGTGCTACCGATTTGCTTGTTGCTTGCAAAAATATTGTTATCTCAAAACGGAATGTTCCGCCCTTTTATCAGTGCGGAGGGCGGTGGGGTGGTTTCTTACCCCACCCAACTTGTTCAGGGAAGGGAGATGTCGTCACAGTTAATTTGGTTACAATTTTGAAATGTGGAAAACCCAACACACTGCATGGTCGTAGATTTACATAACTTTAGCAAATAGCCTAAAACCTGACCTGACAATAAAACAAATTGTGATACAATAAATAAAAAGAACGTATTATTCTACTAAAAAAACAATGAAATATACCAAGTCAAAAATTTCGCAATGGATTGACGTGTGTTTTTTTAAATTGAATATAGAGAAAATGTTGAGAGTTAAAGAATGTCCCGGTATATTTGTTTAAAATTTATATAAAAATTAAATGTAGGATATTTCTTAACTGGCGCCCCAGAGAAATAAGAAAATTAGGAAATACGAGAGCGCATTCGGATGTGTAATTTGGAAGGAAAAAAATGTAGCTTTAAAGATATTCCAGAAAAGACAACTTAAAATTGACTAATCAAAGATCTACACCTTCAAGGTGTGTTTGCCGTAATTTTACGTTACTAGGATTTCATTAAAAAAAAAAACATCTTTAAAATTTGTGGGCGACTGGGGTCAAATTAAATTCGTAATAAAATAGACAACACCTTTATTTATTAGGTTAGAATCATGAAAGGGTTTCTACAATCATGGATTCAGCCGCTGATTATTTAACCGAAATTTGTGAACACTGAAAAGTGTCAAAATTACAGTAAATCAAACATTTTTTTAGTGTCCGACCGAAACTAGTTTTTACGGCCGAAACCGAAACCGAATTTCTGCTTCAGTCTCAGTTTCGGCCGAAACCGAAATTTAATGTTTTCGTGGGAAAAAAAGTAAAAATTATCATGATCCGTCTTTATTTATTTTATTTTTTATATAAATTACATATTCAGTTTCTGATATTTTTAACTAATCATTAACCTATCATATTATATTATTAGCTCCTTTAGCACCCACAAAGCACAAATAAATATACTTTTTTTAAATATTTTATATTTATGAAATAAAATAAAAGCTACAAAACAAAATTGCTGTTATACTTTTTAGTAAAAAGAATTTAGCTAATAAATACGTTTAGATAGGTACACAAAACAAAAACACACATATTAAGAACTATAGTTATTTTTATTACAAGGCCAGAAACTGTCATTTTGCAAGTTGCAATCAAGTTTCTGGCCTTGTGATAAACAAAACTTTTTCGACCGACAAAAGATTTTAATAAAAAAAATTACATTTATTGTTACCTATTGCACATTATAATGATTTAATATAATATTTTTACATTTGTAAGTTTTGAGTAATTTGAATGCACCATTCTACTGATAATAAGTAAAAATGGACACACCAACACATTCAAAAAGTAGCAGAAAATGTAATTCAGAATTTATTACCCGAAAAGTCGGCGCCGTCAACATAAAAGCTTATATTAAAAATCCCTGTTTTCCATTTTCTTGCCTAGACAGGCAAATGATTCTTTTCAAGACGATTAGAACGATTGCAAAATAACTAATTTGAGACGGAGGCCGAAAAAATTATTTCTTCAAAAATTTGGTCATTTTGTATGGTTCTCTTGTTAACGAACTACAATAAAATTAAAATTAATAAGTACCTACCTATTTACCGAATACAATTAAATAAATATTTTTGATGCAAATAATCCTTCAATCGAATGTCTCAAAATAAAAAGAGCTTCGCAAAATCTTCCGAATGCAATTTCTGTTTCGGCCGAATGACAGCCAAAACCGAAACTAAGCCGAAACAAGTTTTTTTGCCGAAACTAGACCGAAACCGAAACTGAAACCGAAAGTTCGGTCGGACACTACATTTTTTGTAGTTGATGGTATTATCTTTAAACCTAGTAACTTTCGTTATTTGGTAGAAATAACTAGTGTCCGACCGAAACTAGTTTTTACGGCCGAAACCGAATTTCGGCTTCAGTCACAGTTTCGGCCGAAACCGAAACCGAAATTTCATGTTTTCGTGGGAAAAACAAAGTAAAAATTATCATAATCAGTTTTTATTATTATACCGGGTGACTATAAATGATTGACCTAAATTTAGGTGATTGGCAACAGTGAGGAATTGGTACCCCGATTAACTGTCGCGTGAATTATGTCTATTAACTTTTCAGGTTAGAATATTGTTGTCAAAAAGTGTAACTTACTGAATAAAAGCGAACGAAAAGTGACAAATAACTGAGAAAATGGTTACAGGAGTCATCGAAAAGATCTTCCAGCTTTAAAAACCATTTTGAAAACAATTCTGATATGGGCGATTTTATAATTTGACGTTTATTTGACAGTTTAAAATTTGTAAAATCAGTGTACCCAATGGATGAGTTAAAAAATATTGCCAACCTAACACAAAAAATGTCAATCATTTATAGTCACCCGGTATTACCAGTCATATTTTTACCCTCCTTATTTAAAAAAGCACAAATAAATATACTTTTTTTAATATTATGAAATAAAATAAAAGCTACGAAACAAAATTAATGTTTTAAAGTAAAAAGATATTACCTAGTAAATATGTGTGGTAGGTACACAAAAAAACACTATTTCATCTTAACAACAAATTTATTTTTTCTAAACTTTGGACATTTTGTATGGTACTACTCTGGTTAACAAACTACAGTCAAATTCAAATTAATAAGTACCTACCTACCACATACAACAAGTAAATAAATATTTTTGATGCAAATAATCCTTCAATCAAATGTATCAAAATAAAAAAAGCTTTGCAAAACCTCCAGAATGTAGTTTCGGTTTCGGCCGTAGTTTCGAACAGTCGAAACCGAAACTAGGCCGAAACCAGTTTTTTTGCCGAAATTAGGCCGAAACCAAAACCGACAGTTCGGTCGCTAGAAATAACATCACACCTCAAGATGCCCTTCTGGGATTGGTAAAATTACAAGACTTGCAACACAGTTATGTAAGCAGTAGTAAATTCTTTTCTTCTATTTTTTACCAACTAATTGTCGTTGGCAGGTGCCATTTTTTCTGGCGCGCGAGTTCTGAAAGCCCCTGCATAATATAATTTAAATGTAATAAAAAATTGTAAATACAATTAAAGTCAAATTTTTGATAACTCGAACTAAATCCATCTTCTCCAGCAAAGCAGTATACCTGCTTGTGTTTTTTAACCGCGATTAGTCGAATTTTTTGACATGTCAAAACAGGATTTGATTGCATACAAGAGTTTTTTGAAGTCATTTTATTGCGATAACACGAATTTGCCGAAATCGTTAGAACAAGCCCGCAAGAACCTCATACTCAGCATCTTGCAGAATCCGGTCCAAATTGAGAATTTTGAGAATTTCTTATCCAACGCTATTGCAGATTGCTGCTGACGTCTAGTAAAAATATTTGGACGTAGAGAAAATATTAAACAAAAAATTCTTCTTTGTTCCAGAGCCCAGCAACTACGTCTGCTGCACGTGCAAGGCCCGTCTCCATTCCGCCTGGAGGCTGGTGCAGCACGTCCAGCACTCCCACGGAATCAAGATTTACATCGAAAGCTCTCCCAGCGGCAAGGGCAGCAACAACCACAGCTCCAGCAGCGCGAGCAGCAGCTCGTCGGGATGCTCCTCCGGAGGTCCTCCTCCGCCTCCCAGTATGCGCCACCACCTTCTTCCACCACCCGACCTGCACAACCCCTTCGGAGTCGGCGGTTTGCTTCGTCTGCCGCTGCCTCCGCTCAACCACGGTCCAGTTCCTCCAGCTCCGCTGTTTTCCCGACCGGAGCACCACTACCGCATCGATCAACTAGTTAGCGAACAGTTCAGACATCACGGGCTTAACCTGGCGGCGGCGGCTGCGGCGGTGGCCGCGCAGGGGGTTCCCCAACCCCACCCCAGCTTTCCCTCGCCGGCGGAGCGCGCCCCATCTGCCACGGGCGTCCCCTCGAGGGAGCGGACCACCCCGAACCAATCCCTATCCTTGGAACCTCAGCTGGATTTTTACTCGCAGCGGTTGAGGCAACTAGCTGGTACCACCAGCCCGGGAGCGGCGCAAGCGAGTTCGCCGTCTCCACGGAAGCACTCACCGCCTTTCGCAAGTCCCTCGCCCTCGCAACTGCCACCCACAACCCTTCCCAATAACATTTCCACCAGCAGTAGCGGTAGCACAAGCAATAATAACAACAACAACAACAACAACAATAGTAGTAATAGTGCTGGGAGCAGGGCGACTAGTACCTCGCCACCGATCAAAGACGAACCCGTCCAACTGACAGCGTCCACGCCTCCCGGAAAACCCGGATCCCCCAGGAACTCGAGCTCAGGCGAAGCGGCCCACGTGTGCGACTATTGCGGCAAGAAGTTCCGCTACCAGAACAACCTGGACGCGCACCGGAGGACGCACACGGGGGAGTTGCCCTACAAATGCACGGTATGCGATCATGCGTGCGCCCAAAGCAGCAAGTTGAAGCGACACATGAAGATACATCGAACGCCCGAGGACCGCGCCAGCAACGCGGGCTCGGTGGAAACGCTGGACGGGGACGACAGCGACGACGACGAGGAAGTGGAAGAAGAGGAGGACGACGAAGACGACCTGGAAGAGGAGGAAGCGGAAGATTTGAGCGTCCCGTCCCAGCTGGCGCCCAAAAACTCCAACCAATCGGCCTCGCTGGTCGGGGAGTTGATGGACAAGTTCGGCCTGAGCAACATCGCGCAGTACAGCGAAGCGTACAAGCAGGCGTTGCAGGAGTCGAACTCGGCCCTCAAGCTCCAACTCGCCAGCAAAGACCGCGACAACAACAACAGCACCACGCTCACGAACCAGCTGAAGTTGCGCGACGAATTCGCGAAGAGTCTCCTGCCGGCGCCGCCGCAACCGCTCCCGCTTTTCCCGCCCTTCAACGATTCGTACGAGGCGTCCAAGCGGCTGAAGTTGGACTTGGAGAGGAACGACTGGTGGCTGCCGGGTCTGCCGCGCGAGTCCAAAGGCCTGCCGGGGCCGAGCGCCCTGCTCCCCAATCCGCTCATCAAAAAGGAGACGAGTCGCAGGAACGATACGTGCGAGTTTTGCGGGAAAGTGTTCAAGAACTGTTCGAATCTGACTGTGCATCGGCGGTCGCACACAGGGGAGAAGCCGTACAAGTGCGAGTTGTGTTCGTACGCGTGCGCGCAAAGTTCCAAGCTGACCCGGCACATGAAGACGCACGGGAGGATCGGGAAGGACGTCTACAGGTGCCGGTTTTGTGAGATGCCCTTCTCGGTGCCGTCCACGCTCGAGAAGCACATGCGGAAGTGCGTTGTCAACCAGGGCAAGGGGCATCTGTTGTCGACGATGCCGATGCTGTCCGGGGACGAGGACTCGTCGGCGAGCATCGCCTCCAAGGAGGCGACATGACTCTTTCCGTGGGGCGGCATGAGACTTCCCCCGCCGCCTCCGAGTCTTACGTACTAACTAGTCGCCGCGACGAACTATCGTTGGGAATTGTGATCAGTGATGGACACTGCGAGGGCATCGCGAGATCCCGTCAGGGCGGAATCTCCCGGTGGACTTTTCCTAGTTTTTGTTTAGGGGGTGCGACGAGGCGGCCCTTCCCGCTTCGAGAAGGGCCGCATCGGCGATCGTTCGATGTAACCGATACCAAAGCAATGTTTAACTTTCGTAACTATTATTGATTATTGAGTTTATTATCGATTGATTGATTCATGTATATTTGTAACGATTAGGTCGTAGGTTGTTGTTTGAGACTGAGGGCCCCGGATCGCCGTGTAATAATAATTCGGGCCGTCTCGGGCCCGCTGTACATTCCCGATCATATCATTTCTGATGGCCAGTAGCCTTGACTGTACATAAACAGTATTTATTGCCGTGTACTAGACCCACTACTGTACAAACAAGCGTCTCTCATTAAATTATTTCCACACTATGTGTATAGTATTATCATTGTATAGATGACATACATGTTTTTCAAAGTTACTCTTTAATGTTGGTGTTAGACAAAACAAACAAATCGACAAGCTCCTCACCCCTGTGCGTCGTCAACAGGGTCGTCTTATAGATTTAATTCAGGGTCACGATAATCTATAGGGAGCATATCCGCCGCTTTTTCGTTTCCGATTCCTACTTACACAACGAAGACGTCCATCCTATTCGATCGCCCGACGAACGGGCGAAGAATGCGATAGTCGATCTCATTTTATACGTTTTTCTGCAATACCGGTGAAGTAATAACAGTGGACCAGGGTCTGTTCTTGTAGTAGTATTACAGCAGGATTCAATTCAATGTAACTGTAACTATTAATGTTTATAATATGTTATTTCGAATATTTTTATTTATTTCAACGATATGGCTGTAGCACTACGGTGTTCGTATGGGCTGCACTACACTTAATATAATCGTGTTCCTATACTGAACTCCCATTTCAGTGTGTATTAAATTAAATCTATTACAATATTGAATTTTTGGTTTAATTGCCGCCACCCTTCCCGATTTATTCCTTTCTAGTTCGCGTGGGATCATTTTAACCCAACAATCGTTGGGTTACTAGCAAATAACAAATACAAAATGAAGCAGTGCGATTTATTAAGAATCATAAACGTTACTGTGCGAAAATTACAGTAATCTGCGTGCGTCTACTGAACGCGAGGTGGCAGCACCGTCGGCTGCTTGTTCTTCCGAAGCTTCTGGCGATTCGAAGCGAAGCAGCGTTGGGTTGGGAATTCATGGTGCCAGGTAGGTACGGTTTTTACCTTTCGTACCTGGGTGATATTTTGGTTGCATAACACTTTTTTTTATTTATTGATTATTGTGTGGACTTTCTGCGACGTTCAATCTCCAGCGAACTATGAATGAGGATTTAGAAAAAGAAACGACGTTTGACTTCTTACAATAAAATAATTAAAAGTGCGAATTGGGGATTCAGGAACTACACTTGCGTGCAATGAAATCGGCCCACCTCACATTTTTCGTTTTAAATTAATTTTTTTCGAGAACTAAGCATCTGATTGAAACATACAATATATGGTTCGATACATTATTGATTTAGCTTTGTAATGATGCTAGAATTAGCGAAATTTTCTTCTATTTATCAACTAAAAAGCGAAAGACAAAAAGTTGTCAAAAAAAATCATAACTTTTTTTATAAAAAGTTATAACATATTACATAAATTAAGTAAGGAAAAGCAATTTTTTTTAATTTTATAAACGCGTATTACCACCCCGTGCTGTAATTAAGGCTCTCATGCGATCATTCATCGACCTAACCAAGTTGATGGTTAGGTCTTGTGGAATATTGTCACATTCTGCTTTTATCGCATTCTTAAGCTCTGGGATGTTCCTAGCAGCAGGAACCCTGGCTCGAAATCTTCGCTTAAGCTCGTCCCATATATGCTCGATGTGATTCAAGTCAGGGCTGCACGCTGGCCAGTTCATAACAGGAATGATGTCTTCTGTAAGGTACATCTGAACGATTGCTGCGATATGTGGCCTCGCATTATCCTGCATAAACAGGAAATTTTCACCGATGAACCCGGCGTAAGATACCACATAATCTCCCAGAATATCCTCTATATATCTTTGAGCAGTTAGACCTCCTCTATTGCGACCAGCGTCCTGTGTATCGATGAAGACAAGGTCAGTTTTTCCTTCTAGGGACATTGCACCCCAGACCATACTGAACCACCGCCATATCTCACACGTTCTTCAAAGCAGCACTGTGCATACCGTTCTCCGGGTCGTCGATGCACACGTCCTCGTCCATGATTGCCATATAGACATATTCTGCTTTTGTCCGAGAAGAGAACGGTCCTCCATTCGTTCATACCCCAATTTAGATGAGAGCGTGCAAATTGTAGTCGGGCTCTACGATGAGCTACAGTGAGTTTCGGACCTACTGCAGGTCTAAAAGTTGCCAAATTTCTTTCCCGCAGCCTTCGTCTTACTGTCCACTCACTAACAGTCACACCACGGACGTCACAAAGCTGCTGTTGTGCTTAAACTGCAGTAAGTCGCCGGTTTCGTAAAATGTTGACACAAGAAATCGGTCATCTTGTTCTGTTGTAACGCGAACACTGCCACTTCCTGGCCGCCGGTGATAGCCACCCATTTCTTCATATCTTTGGTATACCCTTCGAACTGAACCTCGGCTCACATGTATTTGTTGAGACACATAACGTTGACTTAATCCTTCTTGAAGTAAGGCGACGATTTCTGCAGCTAATTCTGTGGTAGTATCCATTTGTTAAATTTTTTTGCGTACTCGAAGGGTAAATAGTGACACTGGTCGAGTGTTGATATACAGTTAACATACCAATTGTATTTTATTAGCTTCCACAGCCCGAATGTTCAATAAATGTGCGTCTAGAAAACCGACTTAATGCAAAGCGATATTTACTACAACTCTTGTAAACTCAAGAAATAACAATGATTATTATAATGTTTGATATGAGTTTGAAGAAAAATAAATAAGCATTTCAACCATGTATAGTATTTTTCAATCCAATATTTAGTTCTCGAGAAAAATTAATTTAAAACGAAAAATGTGAGGTGGGTCGATTTCATTGCACGCAAGTGTATATGCCCAATAACTATCTAATATATAAAATTTCAGTGTCACAAGTTAGTTGCCATTTTTATGAAATTTTATATTTATATTTCGGTAGGGCCGACAATCAGTCGTAATCTATTTTTCATACCCCTAAGTGATAAGGATGGTCCAGCCCAAAATTTTTTATTTTATTTTTCAAACGAAAATGATTTGTTTTAATTTATTATTACTTAACGTCAAAAAATAATTATAACCCTAAATTTTCACCTTTCTACCACCAACCCCTATTTTTTAATAGCGCTATTATTAGTATTTGTACATTCATCCACAGATGCGTTTATAACGTGCGTTCAAAAAAAAAACGAGGCTGCGTTGGCCATGGAAAAACTTTGTGCATCAATTTAGTGTAGCAAAACTTCAAAGTGTCAGTTCGAGTCTGTTCATGTTTTTTAGGTTAGCTTCCTTGTTGACAATGGGATAAATCATTATGGGATAAAAAAAAGTGCAAAACATTTCCCGGTATCGTTGTGAATCCAAACATCAATCTATTCATTGTTACAGCTTCTCCTCTGTTGAGGAGAATATCGGCACGACCAGGACGGTCATTAATTTGATATAACTGTAAGTCGTGAATAGATCGATGAAGAAGAATCAGTCTCAAAACCGAAAAATGTCTTGAGAATATTTGGCAGCACTCAGTTGCCCGTCAACCTTCATGGGTCATCAGTCTCTATGCGCAACTCGAGACCTACCAATTCAGTTTAAGAGCAACTGCATTCTCAATTAATATTTCAAAAATCGTTGTATATATAGTTAAACACGGACGTCGACCGTTAGGGAGTTGTATTACTCAATATACATTAGAGAAAAAGGTTCGGGTTTGCTTGGATTCGAAGGTTCGAAGGTTATTATTTTAATAGACCAAAAAATTTGGACGGGCTACGGCAAAAAATCGAAAGCAATTGCGTGACTAGTGAGGACATTTAATCTGGACCACTTTCTCAATGCCAATCAATAAATGTTGTTTGTTTTTGGAGTTTAATTACGGATTGTCTTTCATCAAAGTTTACATTAATTTTTTTTACATGTTTACATTTTATTTAAAGTACCAAATTTTTTTTCCCCATCATTTAAGTAATAATAATAATAATATGTTTGTGACCTACCAATCGTTGTATACATAGTTAAACACGAACGTTGACCACTAGTGGTTCTGATTTGTTTGGTTCGAAGGTTTAAAAACCAATGATTATTAAAAATGTTCATTAAAAATAAAATTAAACTGTCCTAGCGTTTGGGCCGTTTTATTTCGATGGTAAATTTTAAACTGACAGATCTTGAAATTTGTCAAATCTATGTTTATGTTTTCTATGGTGTCTACACTGGAAAGCGGATAAATTCCATGGCCAACGAAGCCTCGTTTTTTTTTGAACGCACGTTATGTAAATACGCCCGGGCAACGCCAACTAGTAAAAGTATAAGAATTAATGTTTTTGATGACAACAAATATACCTACGACACCTCAACCCAAAAACGACCCAAGACTTTGTATCGATTGTATGAAGTTTTAATTGTAAATAAATTTATAATTAAAACAATATAATTTATGCAAACCAACGTCTGGATGATAAAAAATATTCTGGTAAGTGCGTTTTCTGCAGTTTAAAAGTCTCATCTGCAATTCACTTCGTGAAGAGTTATATATCCTTCGTCAGACGAAATTGTGAAAAATGTAATTTTTTTATTGAATTTAATAAAACATCCAAAAAGTAGAAAAAGTGTTTATTCAAATTACAACGATTCCAGCACAGAGAATAGACACTATATTTGTGAATATTAAAATAGTATAATTTACACCTTTTATAAATTTTTCATATTTGATCACCAATTTATAAATATTCTGAATTTTATGCGACTCAATTATCTATCGTTAGTTCGTGCAGTGACACGAAAAACATATAAAACAATTATGATTAATTAGTATTGAAACTATTGTTACTAAAACTTGAATTAAAAATCAGTTACCTGGTCAGAACATGTTCCATATACCGATTAAATTGTTTTTATCTTATGTAATTAAATCAAACCTAAATAGTTTTTATACTTCTGTTAAAACTGATTTGAAACTGTTTTATTTCTTGTTGACTAATTAAAAATCCTATTTATTATTTTGCTCTATTCAACTACCATCAATTCCAATTTTATAAAAATAATCAAGTTAGTTTTGCGTAGCTTTATCTATGTAGCGTTTTTACCATTTCCCACTTCTCCCCGCAACACTTTTTTGTGCAACGCTATCACGAGTCTAATGTGTTAAATTTAGTCTGCATTTTCTCGGGAAAGACCCATACAGAACAAATAGTGCCTGTATTATTTTAACTTTAAATAAGAAACATTTAGTTTTGTTACGTTCCCACCCGAAAAAGTAAGTACTTTTTATACGCCGTTACATTTCATATCGAGACTTCTTTGAAAATGATCGCAATTTCCTAATCTTTGTGTGTTACGTTTATTTAGTTTGTCACTCTTGCTTTCAACTGATCCATTTTGATTATTTATGACTGTTGGGTCTTACTATTAATTTACACGGGAAAGCCATCGGCCCCGCCTTACATCATAATTATGTAAAAAATGTGTTTTCAAACTCCAAAAAAAAACAATCATCGGGTCTCCGTGTTCTGTTGCAAAAGCTGTCCAAATTGGACTTGATTATGTTAAATGTGAGAGTTGAATAATGTTTTGTAAAAGCATTTCCTTTATTTAGTATTGTTATGAACTAATAGTGCGCTTTATTTTTTAAAATTTCATGTCAATTACGCCACCCCCCCCCTATCGATTAAAAATGTACTTGTCCCCCCGAGCCGGTTTTTACAGGATCTTCTATCGATCGAAAACCAGTATCGATCATGTGAGGTGTAATTTATGTGTAATTTATGAAGCTGAGATTTCATTTTTGCATTTTATTCGGAAACTAGTGACACGTTTAATCTAAAAACACCAGGTATTGTACTCATTTGTGGATATCGATATAATTAATTGGAATTCATTATTCAAATTTTATGACGCCAAGACATTTTTCCGAATGAAAAATATCTCGGCATGCAAAGCAAAATTGCCGATTGTGATATTCTTCTTCTTTATTGCAATGATCAACCCTTAAAGCTACTTTACATTATGTGAATTATCATGTAATTTAGTCATTTAGCACAGCATTTTTGTGTTCATTTTTGTGATTTATCACACAGAATCAGTCATAAGGTCAATCGCAAAAAAATTCATAAGAATTCATAACTGATTGTTGGTATGGAACCGCGTCCATCTTCATCTGATATTTTTGGTGATTGTCGATAAAATTATTACTCTGCTTTATCGACTGCGACATTTCTGGATCAGTGTATTCGAATATTAGATGTCATGGATTCCGCATTCGTGTTTTTCGTCTCATTGTGACAAAAATTGTGTCATGTTGTCAGTCCAAGAAACATTATAGTGTCCGACCGAACTTTCGGTTTCGGTTTGGGTTTCGGCCTAGTTTCGGCAAAAAAACTGGTTTCGGCCTAGTTTCGGTTTCGGCTGTCATCCGGCCGAAACTACTACCGAAACCGTAACTGCATTCGGGAGGTTTTGCAAAGCTCTTTTTATTTTGATACATTCGATTGAAGGATTATTTGCATCAAAAATATTTATTTAGTTGTTGTATGTGGTAGATAGGGACTTATTCATTTGAATTTTATTGTAGTTTGTTATCAAGAGTACCATACAAAATGACCAAAGTTTAGAAAAAATAATTTTGTTAAGATGAATTTTTTTTTTGTGTACCTACCTACACATATTTACTAGGTAATTTCTTTTTACTTTAAAAGTATTAATTTTGTTTTGTAGCTTTTATTTTATTTCATAATATTAAAAAAAGTATATTTATTTGTGCTTTTTTAAATAAAGGGGGGGGGAATAATATGATATGATAAATTAATGATTACTTAAAATATCAGAGGCTGAATGATTAATATGTGATTGGTTAAAAAAATAATAATAAAAACTGATTATGATAATTTTTACTTTGTTTTTCCCACGAAAACATGAAATTTCGGTTTCGGTTTCGGCCGTAAAAACTAGTTTCGGTCGGACACTAAACATTACATTTAGTTTTTATTTTTTCTTGGAAAAAATTGTCATTTTTGGGCCGTTGTTTCACTTCATTCTTTCAGCGTTAATTTTTTTATGGCGTCAAGAAATTTTTTCCGAATGAAAAATATCTCGGAATGCAAAGCAAAATTGCCGATTGTGATCTTTTTCTTCTTTACTGCAATGATCAACCCTTGAAGTTACTTTACATTATGTGATTATCATGTGATTTAGTCATTTATATCAGCATTTTTGTGTTAATTTATATGATTTAAAAGCATTTTTATAAATCGAAATCTCAAAAAGTCATTGGCAACAAATTAACAAGAACTTGATGAATTTTATTTTAAAATTGAACAATTAACTACGCAACGAAGAAAAACTGAAAATCGATTTAAAGGACCCTATTTTCATTGAATCCTTATACTATAATAAAGTAAAAATTCAGAATAAAAAACAGAAATAATTCACCTAAAAAAACTGATTCTATACGATTCTAATTTTTCATCGTATCTGTTCTATTTCATTTAATTTTTTTGATACCTATTTCTGTATTATTGGTTCTGTGTACGCACTGTTATCATTTGGTAAGAGCGAAATCGTCTTTTTCTTCCCTTTTTTAGTGCTGCCTGTTCATTTCGTCGTGCATTTTTCCTAGCTATCTGAAAATCAATAACAACCGCTAGTTTTAATTAAATTAGCAACTGATATTATCTTTATTCTATTTTGCATGTCATCATTGTCGCTATATTGTGGATCCTTCGGTCCAGAAAAGCCAGAGCAAGTTTAAGAAAACCCAATTCCATAATTGAAATTCTAATCTTGGACTTTTATCCCATCAACTCGGAAAGATTCAAAATCACCAATTATACTGTTGAAAGAGTGAAGAAGTCGAACCTACAAATTATCTCTCAAATACGCATCTTATCAAATCATCTGAATATATACTTAGAAAAAATAAGAATTTTGTTCTTAAAAGTTAATACAATACACAATTAGTAGAAATAAAGAAAATCGTCAAAATACGACGAAGTTGATGATTCACCTTTGTTAATAATGTATTAAAACTACTGTGTTCCATTCCCACGACTTCATAAATAATAAACTTTTTAAATTTAATAGTGCTTATGAAAAATAATTTAATATTATTAGTTTGGCAGTTTTGTATTATATTGTTCGAACTCGGAATAATACGAAATAAATAGAGTTTTAAAAGAAATGGTTTCTTTCAAGCAAAAACCTCGCTGTCTTCTCGACTCTGGTTTTATTCGCGTTTTGGTAGTCAATCTTGTCATCAGTTATTACTGGCTTTTTCGGACAGGAAAAATGACAAATATTAGTCGTTACAAAGTGAGTTTCGGAGCGAAGCAGTTGTCGTAATCAAATCTGCTAAATACCTTAGTGGAAGAATTTTCACACAAAACCTTGACTCACAATTGAAGTTTTATTTTTGTTTCAGGTACGAGATGGGCTTGGTGGTGGTTCACAATGTATAAATAAAATGTAAAGTGCTGGTGAAGTGTGTGTTTCATCCCAAGTGGCTACGGTTCCTTTTCCAGATGAAGAGGACTGCTCGTTTCCGGAGGATTAAAGGTTAGTGATGTTAAATAACATAAATGATGAAAATGCTGCTTGGTTTAAATTTTTTTCGTTGTTTACAACGCTCAAATATTCTTTAAAGTAATGGTTTAGCTTCAAATTCTTTCGTCTAGAATGCATCACGGTAATTTTATTCAAAATTTAATGTTTTATTTTGGTTTCAGGTAGGAGATGGGCTTTGGTGGTGGTTCACAATGTATAAATAAAATGTGCAGTGAGTGAAGTTTAAAGTGCTAGTGAAGTGTGTGCTTCATCCCGAGTGGCTGCAGTTCTTTTTCCAGATGAAGACGTCTGCTCGTCTCCGGAGGATTAAAAGTGAGTGATGTTAAATTTCATAAATGAAGAAAATCTTGCTTGGTTTAAATTTTTTTCGTTGTTTACAACGCTCAAATATTCTTTAAAGCAATAGTTTAGCTTCAAATTCTTTCGTCTAGAATGCTTCACGGTATTTTTATTAAAGATTTAATGTTTTATTTTTGTTTCAGGTAGGAGATGGGCTTGGTGGTGGTTCACAATGTATAAATAAAATGTACAATGAGTGAAATTTAAAGTGGTGGTAAAGTGTGTGCTCCATCCCATGTGGCTGCAGTTCTTTTTCCAGATGAAGACGTCTGCTCTTTTCTGGAGGATTAAAGGTTAGTGATGATAAATTTCATAAATGATGAAAATCTTGCTTGGTTTAAATTTTTTTCGTTGTTAACAACGCTCAAATATTCTTTAAAGCAATGGTTTAGCTTCAAATTCTTTCGTCTAGAATGCATCACGGTAATTTTATTAAAGATATAATGTTTTATTTTTGTTTCAGGTAGGAGATGGGCTTGGTGGTGGTTCACAATGTATAAATAAAATGTACAGTGAGTGAAGTTTAAAGTGGTGGTAAAGTGTATGCTACATCCCAAGTGGCTGCAGTTCTTTTTCCAGATGAAGACGTCTGCTCTTTTCTGGAGGATTAAAGGTTAGTGATGATAAATTTCATAAATAATGAAAATCTTGCTTGGCTTAAATTTTTTCTTTGTTTACACCGCTCAAATATTCTTTAAAGCAATGGTTTAGCTTCAAATTCTTTCGTCTAGAATGCAACACGGTAATTTTATTCAAGATTTAATGTTTTATTTTTGTTTCAGGTAGGAGATGGGCTTGGTGGTGGTTCACAATGTATAAATAAAATGTACAGTGAGTGAAGTTTAAAGTGGTGGTAAAGTGTGTGCTCCATCCCAAGTGGCTGCAGTTCTTTTTCCAGATGAAGACGTCTGCTCTTTTCTGGAGGATTAAAGGTTAGTGATGATAAATTTCATAAATGATGAAAATCTTGCTTGGTTTAAATTTTTTTCGTTGTTTACAACGCTCAAATATTCTTTAAAGCAATGGTTTAGCTTCAAATTCTTTCGTCTAGAATGCATCAGGGTAATTGTATTCAAGATTTAATATTTTATTTTTGTTTCAGGTAGGAGATGGGCTTGGTGGTGGTTCACAATGTATAAATAAAATGTACAGTGAGTGAAGTTTAAAGTGGTGGTAAAGTGTATGCTACATCCCAAGTGGCTGCAGTTCTTTTTCCAGATGAAGACGTCTGCTCTTTTCTGGAGGATTAAAGGTTAGTGATGATAAATTTCATAAATAATGAAAATCTTGCTTGGTTTAAATTTTTTCTTTGTTTACAACGCTCAAATATTCTTTAAATGGTTTAGCTTCAAATTATTTCGTCTAGAATGCAACACGGTAATTTTATTCAAGATTTAATGTTTTATTTTTGTTTCAGGTAGGAGATGAGCTTGGTGGTGGTTCACAATGTATAAATAAAATGTACAGTGAGTGAAATTTAAAGTGGTGGTAAAGTGTGTGCTCTATCCCAAGTGGCTGCAGTTCTTTTTCCAGATGAAGACGTCTGCTCGTTTCCGGAGGATCAAAGGTTAGTGATGTTAAATATCATATATGATGAAAATCTTGTTTGGTTTAAATTTTTTTCGTTGTTTACAACGCTCAAATATTCTTTAAAGCAATGGTTTAGCTTCAAATTCTTTCGTCTAGAATGCATCATGGTAATTTTATTCAAGATTATAGTTTTATTTTTGTTCCAGGTAGGAGATGGGCTTGGTGGTGGTTCACAATGTATAAATAAAATGTACAGTGAGTGAAGTTTAAAGTGCTAGTGTAGTGTGTGCTCCATCCCAAGTGGCTGCAGTTCTTTTTCCAGATGAAGACGTCTGCTCGTTTCCGGAGGATTAAAGGTTAGTTATATTAAATTTCATAAATGATGAAAGTCTTGTTTTTTTAAAATTTCTTCGTTGTTTACAACTCTCAAATATTCTTTATGCAATGGCTTAGCTTCAAATTCTTAAATCTACAATGCATCACAAAACTTTTATTCTAGATTTAATGTTTTATTTTTGTTTCAGGTAGGAGATGGGTTTGGTGGTGGTTCACATTGTACAAATAAAATGTTCAGTGAGTGAAGTTTAAAGTGCTAGTGAAGTGTGTGCTCCATCCCAAATGGCTGCAGTTCCTTTTCCAGATGAAGACGTCTGCTCGTTTCCAGAGGATTAAAGGTTAGTGATGTTAAATTTCATAAATGATGAAACTCTTGTTTTTTTTAAATTTCTTTGTTGTTTACAACGCTCAAATATTCCTTAAAGCAATGGCTTTGCATCAAATTATATCGTCTACAATTTATCACGAAATTTTTATTCCAAATTTAATGTTTTATTTTTATTTCAGGTAGGAGATGGGCTTGGTGGTGGTTCACAATGTATACATAAAATGTACAGTGAGTGATGTTTAAAGTGGTGGTAAAGTGTGTGCTTCATCCCAAGTGCCTGCAGTTCTTTTTCCAGATGAAGACGTCTGCTCGTTTCCGGAGGATTAAAGGTTAGTGATGTTAAATTTCATAAATTATGAAAATCTTGATTGGTTTAAATTTTTTTCGTTGTTTAAAACGATCAAATATTCCTTTAAAGCAATGGTTTAGTTTCAAATTCTTTCGCCTAGAATGCATCGCGGTAATTTTATTCAAGATTTAATGTTTTATTTTTGTTACAGGTAGGAGATGGGTTTGGTGGTGGTTCACATTGTACAAATAAAATGTTCAGTGAGTGAAGTTTAAAGTGCTAGTGAAGTGTGTGCTCCATCCCAAGTGGCTGCAAGTCTGTTTCCAGATGAAGACGTCTGCTCGTTTCCGGAGGATTAAAGGTTAGTGATGTTAAATTTCATAAATGATGAAAGTCTTGTTTTTTTAAAATTTCTATGTAATGCTCAAATATTCCTTAAAGCAATGGCTTAGCTTCAAATTCTTTCGTCTACAATGCATGACGAACCTTTTATTTCAGATTAAATTTTTTATTTTTGTTTCAGGTAGGAGATGGGTTTGGTGGTGGTTCACATTGTACAAATAAAATGTACAGTGAGTGAAGTTTAAAGTGGTGGTGAAGTGTGTGCTCCATCCCAAGTGGCTGCAGTTCTTTTTCCAGATAAAGACGTCTGCTCTTTTTGCCAGGATTAAAGGTTAGTGATGTTAAATTTCATAAATGATGAAAGTCTTGTTCTTGCTCACTACACCCCCCTAGTTACACTTCACATTGTATACTTTCAACAAGCCGGAATACCATTGTTATTACCTGAACATAATCGTTGAGAAATGTCACGTGTCCAAAATTTCGTAATTTTTTTTTAATAGTGAAACTTTGCATCATCTCTTTCCGTTGTCCGTCCAGACTCCAGAAGAGTCCAGAGGAGCTGCATTTCTACCGTTCCGTTGCCGTTGCTTCTCAGAGAAGCTGTATTTTGTGGTCAGCCCGGAGATTTGCAGTTTCTGGTTCTAAGTAAGTTCCACTTTTCACTTATCGCCATAGTATAGCAGCCTTAGTATTGTTACTATTCTCGCAATTTAACGTTTTCACCATTTAAACATTTTCGTTATTTATTTTATTAAGCTTGAAAACACACTTAAGCTATCTATATCACTGTCGTAATTCAGGGGAATGAATTGGTTGCCCAAAAATTCAGACTTTGGTTCAGCCCGCCAATAAATTTGGCAGCTGATAGATTAGCAATAGTTGTTAGTTAAAGTGTTAGAATTTGGTAAACCAAATAAGATTTTTTTTTATTCTCAGGTAACAGTAAAAAGTCAGTTATTGCTACATTTAAGTTGTAAATGCAGTGAGATATTAAGTAATCGTTTCGCACTCTAAATTTGCAACTATCTGAGTTGCCGGATGAGAACTTTATATATCATGATGAAGGATGATGTGCAGTGTCCATTGTTTTATTTTCACTGATTAGTTGTAACAACAAATTGTTGTATACCAAACGGAATTCACTGTTGTTCGGTTTTTTAAAGCCGCAGTAGATATTTGACCAGTTAGTGGGTCCAGAAACTAAAGCAATAGTTTTTTTACAATTCGCCGAAGGTTGGTTTTATAATGTTTTGCCGCCGATGCGTTTTGGTGGATGCGCCGGGTAAATTCGCGCCATTTTCTGTTAAGTGGCACAATTAGAGGCTCACCTTCGGCGTCAGCAGCAGTCACGCAATCAATTTCTTGCACGCCCATCGTCGGGGGCGTCGAACCAAAAATTCCCCATTATAATATGAACAACAACGTACACGAACCGCCCGAAATCCGTCTCATTAATCTTAATAGTAGAGCGCAAGCAAGTCGGGCGCAGCAGCAGAGATTTAGCAGGAATAAGTGCAAGTGGTTATACAACAAACCGCACGATATGCCAGTCAAGTAGGCCCGCCATTGTGAACAACCATTCATCTAATTAGCGATTGCTGCTGACTTGGGAGCATTCACATGCGAGACTTATCGCTCTTACACTCATTAGGGCCGGATTAATCCATCAAGGATGGCGCTCAGACTGTGACGACGCCGAATCGAGATGGAGAAAAAGACCATCGGCCGAATGGCGGCTTCCGGAAGGGGCGGCTGAGCAGCACGCTACTCAATCTGAAGCTGTCTTGGCCAGGCGCGTAAAAACACCTAGCTATTATGTCTGATGACTGCGAGATGGATTTGAAGCTCTCGCCTGATTGTTCCGGCTTTGTTTACCTATCAAGCGCGTCTCCCCGCGACCCCGTGCAGAGACTGTGACTGACTGATTAAAGACATGTGTGTTGGGATTCATCGAGATTGGAGAAAGACGCAGAGAGGCGAGAACGCACAAAACGAGAGTTTAATAAACGGCTCGATTCAACGACGGTGTTGTTTCTTTGTTGCGCCCGGCGACAAGCAACTTGCAATACAAGAACGGACCGCCACATTTTGAGAGGCACTCGTTAATTTAATCGACCGACGAATCGATCCGGTTATGCAACCAGTAATTTTGCTCTTTCGACTTAAATAGTATTCTTTACAGATCAAATTTATAGTTGTTTTTTTACAATTATATAATTCATTTTACATTTATTAAAATTTTTCATTTGTATCATATTATCGAGCCAGGAATTGATTAGTTATGCACGGAGTAATATTTAAAATTGACTTGTAATAAAATGTTCATATAAAGTATATAATTTAATTTATTTGGTAAATAACAGTGATTGGTCAGTAGATTCTAAATATAATACTGTTTTTCAAGTATAATAATTAATACGATTCTTTCTTAATTAAAAGTAATGGAGGTTTAATAAAAATAATAGATTGTTTAGTAGGAAAATATGTCGCCTGAAGCTCATAGATTATTCGTTTTCTCATTGTGCCTGAAGGTCGGGCAAAAAATATTACATTTGGATTGGGTTTTAGACGCATTTTCATGTGTTTATTTCTTATTATAAACAAATAATTATTTATTTTGTTCTATTTTAAAAATGTTTATTTATTTTTTTATATATTAAAATGTTTTCTTTCAAATGTAGTTTATTTTATTTGTCAAGTGTCCCAATTCCTGTGTCTCATTCAGTCAGACGGTGACTACCGGATTTTGCTTAACAAATTTAATTTTCGTGCTGAACACGTCGCTATTTAACACATATTATTTCTAGTCATTCTTAGCATTATCTGCTGAACGTCCATGATTTTCACTGATCATTTGTAGTGTTTACTGTACGAAATGAATATTTTACTTGAGATGACATTATTATAGATACATGTTTTCTAAAATATCAACTTACCGTCTCTAGTCACAACTGAGCAGCGGATTGCTCTACTTGAAAAGCAAATTTTCAAACAGCATAAAATACTGTGCAGATTATTTATTGCGTTTTAAATTTGCCTGGTCTATGCGTTTTTTATTTTTTAATAAGGATATAAATTAATTTTACCGGACTCGTAAAGGTGAAAACGAATAAAACGAGAGTTTAATAAATGCTTGAATTCAAAAGCTGTTTTATTTGCATCCTGGCAATCAAGCACCTTGCAATGCAGGGATACAATACCATATTGTAATGAGGGGCGCTGGTAAAATGTTATCGATCTAAAAATCGATTTAGTCCCGCAACCAGTAATACATTTGCGACTTTGGCTTGCAAATTATCAGATATTTTTTTAATGGCAATTACATCATTATTTGCATAAGACAATGATAAGAAGAAAAATAACAAGTAAAATGTAGGCTTAGTTAAGTAATTAATTTAAAAAATGTTTTAAATAAAAGTTATTTGGCTTCAAGGGGGGAGATAAATTGTGTTATAACATTTAACTCACATTTTCAAATTCATTAAAAAACCCCCTTTAATTATTTAAATGGGAACGTAATAGTTTGAATTTTTATATCTTATTCCTTATACAAAAATCGACAAATTTGATTTAAAACATTCAAGCATTGTTAGGAGGGATATAAATTGTGTTATAACATTTAACTTACGAGTACATTTTCAGTTCATTAAGAAACCACTTTAATTGTTATAGGAATCTACAGTTTTTATTTTTAATTCTTTTTCCTTGAAAAAAATCGACAAATTTGCTTTAAAATATTAATTTGGGCATTGTTAGAAAAAATAATTAACAAT
Source organism: Eledona agricola (assembly GCA_964023215.1). Taxonomy (NCBI): domain Eukaryota; kingdom Metazoa; phylum Arthropoda; class Insecta; order Coleoptera; family Tenebrionidae; genus Eledona; species Eledona agricola. The sequence continues at coordinate 4,232,523 of OZ026860.1, read as the reverse complement.
AAAATTAACATTAATTATTGTAGACTTAAATTTAAATTGATGTATAAAAATCATTTCGATATTTTGCTGTGTAGATAAATATTTCATTGTTAACAATTTTTCTACTTTTCTCATGGCAGGAATACCAGTAGCGTACTCAAAATGTATGCAAAGTAATAAGGGATTTAATTGGAATAAGATAACATGTTTCAAATAAAACTTTTTTACCATTTTTATACAAGGAATAAAAGTAAAAAAATAAAAAGTATAGATTCTCATTTAAAAAATGAAAGTGGTCTTCGAATTACATTGAAAATGCACTCGAAAGTTAAACGAGATAATATAATTGCCCTTCTCACTTTTATTAAAAATATTTAAATGACTAAAAAGGAAATAATAATAGATTTAAAATTTACATTAAAGAATATATTCTGAATGATGCAAATAAGACAAGACAACCCACAAATGACTATAATTTATTACCGAATGCAATACGTCGATTAAAATAAATAATTGGAAAATTTTCTTTTATGAATTCTGCTTAATGATGTTTACAATTAGCAGCTTATTAGAACAAGCATATTTTGTGGATTTTTGTATATTCATATAAGTGATAATTTTTTTATTCACTCTGACTGTATCATTTTAGCAAAGTCATTTATTTTAGAAAACATTTTATAACTGGTATTTTATAATTCTTTATTTTTCAATATTTATCGTTTTAAAAGAAAATAGTAAATTCTATTATACAGATCCTTTTTATTAATTTTTCTAAAAATTATTTTAATTTTAATTTATATTAAATAAAGCAAATTATTATTGGTAATTTGAAATTAGATGACAGAATTTTGTTTCTTTTTTTTGCACTATTTTCAATTACATATCTAATAGGCAGTTAATTGAATTAAAATGGTAGGTATCTGTCATTTTTGCTAATAATATTTTGAAAGAGAATTTAATTTTAATTTTTTTAATCTTGAAAAAATAGGCAATGTTCAATATTATTATTGTTAACATCAAAGTTAATTAAATAAGTAGGTAATACGAGAATAGATAAAAAACAAATGTTTTACAATTACAGAAATACGTATTTTTACAATAAAACAGGTCATAAAAATAAATAAAACACCAAACTGAAAACATTTATTAAAACAAGAAAACATCAAATATTAATAAGAACCAAATATTGCTAAAAAAGAAACTTAAAACAAACAATAAACGTTTCGACAAACAAAATAACAAAACTGGTAACAATGCTAGTGTTGCGTAAAATTCGAATTACTTAATTAAACAAAAAAACAAATTACCCGTCGTCGGTTTCTTTTCGGACATTTTGCGTCGCGACGTAATTAAAACCGGCACTCTTTCACCCCCATGAATTAATAATATTACCCTTTCACGCATCACGAGCCGGGGGTCACTCTTCCCCTATCGGATCTCCCCTCTCTTTATGACGGAGGAGGTCCGTTCTGCAGACGAAGCACCTCATTGGTGGACACTGGCCATCGGTCACTCCGAACACGAAGCACGGTTCACACAGTAACAACAAAATGTTTCCTTTTGATAAACGAGGCGACATCTGTAAGAAGCAATTAACGCGAATTAACGCGCAATTAATTATTATCGGTGATGTGAAGCGTAGTTCGAGCTCCGCCGCCAAATTAAAACTGCAACGTCTCCGCCGAATATTTTCTTATAACTCTCTTCTACGTCGCGTTCCGCCATTAGCATACCTCTTCTTTCTGGCTGTGCATCTGAGGGTGGGTTTGAGGTTTTTCTTTTTCAGTCAATATTGACTTTGGATTAATTGGACGAAGAGCGGATTTTTTAGGCGCGAGCCAGGTAATTAGAATTTATTTCATTTTGCTGCATTAATTACGAATCTATTTAATTTTTTGTATCTCGCCCTAAAAATAAATAACGCGAATTTCAAATAGGAAAATCACTTTTTAATTATACATATCTAACCTAACCACCAAAGAATCGCCACAAAATAATGAAATTATGTAATACAAAATTATAAATTTTGCAATATAGATTTTCATATTAATTCAGAGATACTAAAGTTATAAGTGCATACAAAAATAAAACGAGGCTGCATAGGGCGTGGAATAATAACTTATATGAATAACTTTAACGTTCAAATGAGTGTAGCAAAATTTCGTCCTTGAATTGCAGAAAAATAAAATTGAATAATAACTTATATGAATAACTTTAACGTTCTAATGAGTGTAATTGGAGAAAAATAAAACTAAGTTCTTTTTAATAACCGTCCTAGACACAATACGTAAAAGCCGTTTGACACGAAACTAATTTTAGTACTAAATTCAGAGCAAATAGAAGATGTGCTGTCAAAAGTTTAAAATTCAAATCATTGCACTCATGCACTTACTTTGATTTTAATTTTTACTTTCCGTATCATACAGCAACTTCGTATTTTGTACTTTTCAGTACTAAAATTAGTGTCCAACGGCTCTAAGATACATTTAATATATTTTTCCAGAAATTACCATCTCTAGGTCTCGGTTTAAGCGTCCCTTGAGCAATTTTTTAAATGAAAAATGCTAACGTCATATTTTAACAGTTTCAAAAGTTTGCACAGTAAAAATAAAATAAAAGCTACATTTTATGACCCCTTCAGCTAGCATTTTTATTTGTTCGGACGTTATAGATTTCTTAATTTATGATTCGAACCTTAATTATTTTTGCAGCTAGACTAACATTTTGAAAGGTTTTCATTTGATTAAAATGTTTGGATTTTTAACTAATTATGCGATTATACTGCTGGAAGCAATGGGAGCTTGGTGATAAAGTCTCAGTTTGTAACTCCTGAAAATTTCAAAAGTCTTCACTCTTCTGATAAAATAAAATAAGACTAGCAGAAAAATGTTGTTTGTTTCGGTGAATGCAGTCGATTTATACTCAATCTAAAATGAGACTAATTTCCAACGTGTTTTATTTTATGAACTTATGTAGGCTTTCACGGTCGGTGTTATTAATTATAACGATTTTTCTCGGGATTTTTTAAGAAAATCGTTATTTAAATTTTATTTTGGTAGGTACTATGTGCTTTGAAAAATCGCGCGTGTCTCTTATGGAAGCATTATTAAAGATCTCGCTCGTAATGCAAAGTTTTTTTTTTATATTTTTAGTTTCCCTAAAAAACGAAAGAAACCCTTTTTTTCCACCAATTTTTGCAAAACACCAATATATTTAATAACCAAGTAACAGTATTCGCCAATTTTAAAAATAAGCTGTAGTAAATTGATATCGATACTTTAACAAATATTTTTATTAGCTTCTTTGCTTATCTCATCTTTTTATCAAAAATATATTGAAAACATTTTGCTCCAAGATATTTTGTCTGAAACAACTTACCAACTCTCTCAACTTTTTAGAAAGAGTTTTTGTTAGTTTCTATTTGACTTGAATTACATGAACTGATCATAAAACTGTAACGACAATAAAGTCTACTCTGGAACCTGGTGTGAATCTGTAACAGTAAATAATATTTCACCTGCACCCCAACATCTTCATGGTTCTGATAAAACGGACTGAGTTCATTAAACAAATAAAACTATTTTATATGTTTGAGAATTATTATGTTTTCTGGTTGTTGAAAAAGCTGGAATATGTATTCTTCGAGTATATGTGAGAAGTACACTAACTAGTTTCGTTTTTAATGATGTTACCTAAAAGAAATTCAAAGTTTATACTCTAATGAAAGACCCTTCTCATTCATAACCTTTCATCTGGCGAATGTCAAGATGCAGAACAAGATGCACTATTTGACTCCGCTTCCCATAGAAAGAGAACGTCATTATCGATCCCATTTCGGGTCTCCACAACTACACGTTGTTCAAATATCAACATTACAAACTTTCTGAACGTCCGACAAGTGCCGAATTAACTGTCCCAATCGATTCGAATATCTTCGGAACAAGGGGTGCAATTTTACCTACGCATCCCTTTCCAGGTAGTCGATCCCTAAAAAGGTTCCTGGACCCAAACTGGCTAATTTGCATTTCAATTCGGAGTTACACAATTTCGCTGATTGGGAATTCTGAACGCGAACTGTTAAAATGGGTACAATTTTGTAAATCTTCAAAAGTATGATTATATTTACATTTTATGATTAATATCAGTCATGTGTTGACAGTTTACTACTATTAGGGTTTTTGCGGCGTGCTCACTCCCTTGTATGTCGCTGACCTCAACACCTTTAACCTCAGGTGATGGGTGACCACCCGGCTTCCACCCCGTCTAACTGGTTCGAACGCAATTTGCCACCAAAACATGTCTTCATGTCCAATCCATCTTGCAGCCGTTGACTCAACAACATTTTATCAATTATCCCGTTATTTTCCTCGTCGTTCTGCTTCAATGGGTTCGATCAAAGCTGGTCTTCCACGTGATTCGTGATTTTTGCCTTATTACGCCCTAATTTACCCTCGTCACGCCGGTAACATCTCTTTCATCTCGTGAATGGATAGGTCACAGGTTAAACGTGGTCGCGTGTCCGACTGGTCCAGGGATCAGGGATGTTGGGTCTCGACTTTTGACCCCGCGCCATAAACAAACCCGGAGCTCTTTGAGGGATGAAATGAAATATTTCAATAAAAATGTAAGGAATGATGAGAGGACTCAGACATCGACGACTGCACTATGGGTTTACCGGGCCGTACAGTGTTACCTGGGTGACGTCACAAAGGGTGTGTTGCCGGGATACGAATCCCTCATACTCGCTGTATCTGCATATCAAAGCAATCGCACAACCAAGTCTTTCCTGTTACACAATTAGTTTTTAATCTGGTTACGCCGAAAACTCAGGCGGCCCTCTGTTACTTAAATACCGACAGGAAGATACAATATTAAAATACAGAAATCACACGCATTCCTTTTGCATATTAAATTGCGATGCCGAGGAAGTCTTCTTCGGAGCTCCATTTCCAACCGCTACTCTCCAGCGAATGTAATTTTCATAGAAAAAATCCACCCCAGTCGTATATTGTTGTACATTGGCGGGCTGCCGAAGTGCACAATGGTCTTCTTCTCAGTCTTCCGTGGTAGCAACTTGAACAATGTCCCCGAGTTCTGCGTTTGTCATTCGAGCGAGGGGCGAGAGGCGGGGGCGTCAACTCATGAAACTCCAAGTCGGTCCGTCCAAGTGTCATTACAAGCAGCGGCCATAGCTGGACCCCCCTCGTCTCCGGCCCTTTACGCGCCGCGCTTTCAAGGGGTGAAACAAAAGACGGAATAATCCATAGGGCTGTTGACCAATGGCGTGCCGGTCTGCACACGCTCCCGGCTCTTCTGTACGCGCGCTTATTCATTTGGTTAATTGTTAATGTACTCGGAATGTTCAATTCTCCACCTTCCCCGTTCGTGAGGGATGTTTTTAGTTTTACGTTTACTTTTTTTATCTACGACCACCAACGAAAATTCAACTAGAAACACGGAGTGTGGACCATAAACGTAACACGTTACGTAATGGTAACAAAACGTTCGTCTTTCAAAATGATGATTTTTGTGGATACCTTTTTTATGTTCGCTGTAAGATATTCGTATTTAAGGGTCTGCGGTATTAAATTTTAGTACTCCTTGTTGCAAAATTAATTAATAGGGCTTGAATGCGACTTGTTCAAAGATTATAGAAAAAAATTGGAAAAAATATATCACTGACACTGTCAAATTTTATATAAAATTTTATTTAAAAAAATATACAATTTTATATAAAATATGTACGTAAAGTACTTTGAATAAAAAATTATATAAAATTTTTGAAGCAGCATCACACATTTCTGTACAAATTTTACATAACATTTTTTATTTCAGAGTATTCCACGTACAAATTTTACATAAAATTTTATCTTATTTTTTAATAAAATTTTATATAAAATTTGACATAGTGTCAGATGGCCTAATGTTTTAACTTCAACCGGAACAAGGAAACTGTTCGTTGAAATAATTTCAAATTTTCTAAGATGCAAGTCCCAACAATTCTATACAACTTGGCGTCTCGATTTTTTTCAAATATTAAATGCAAAGGAAAAAACAAACGGTAAACAATTATGACTCCTAACTTTATCAAATTTAATAAATTAAAATAATAATATTATGATGATAAATTAAAAACTGGAGAAGTGCGGATCGTGTACTGTGGGGCGCTCTGTTTTTTTATGTAAACAATTATCAAATAAATATTATTGCTAAACAATTAATTTACTAGTAATCAATAATTCTGTTAACTATACCATTAAGAATAAAATTCGATTAATAAACACGTGCACGACAGTATCGAATTTTGGGTTAACAAATTTTATGTATTTGACAACTGTCAAAATATTTACAAATATCAATTTTTTTTTTCTTCAAAGGCTTTTTGATGTTTAAAATTGTGGTCTTATATAATGTATAATTTGCAGCGTGTGTCGTAATAAAATTACACACTCGTTGGATTTCCGATTCGTGTGTAATTGCCTCCTTACAACACGTCATACGTAATATACTATTTTTATTCCAATGAAGGTGGCGACACAATGTGGCGAAAATAAAGTGGAATGCGCCCTAAATCACACCCAGGTCGAAGCTGCATCTCGTATATTAATAATGTGAATTGACTGCGGCCGTTCGTTTTCCTTAAATGACGTTTTGCCGCTTTATTGGCGACATGATCCGATTTCGTAACGCTGTCCGCAGATGTAAATTAGTGCTCAAGCCGGCCGAATTAATTGCAATCGGAGATCAAGCTAGCCGTGGGTTGACAGTAGCACCTCCGCCTTACTTACCCCTCATCTGCAACCCTTTCGACTAAGACATCCCCCATCATGCATAAGATGGATGTTCTTGAAAGCGCTAATTATTCAATCAACATTCTACTATATTCATTATTAATCTTAATTATCAAACAAGTGTTAAAATAAGAATCACTGTCCGATTAATCCGACGGCCTGATAATTTTGCATAACAAATTTTGTATCTCTTTATTAAGTTTAGATAACGGCTATCGTGAAATTTGTAACTAAATCTAAATAAAAATGTTCGCGGTATTATATCAGTACACAACTTTTACTGCCTCTAATAATTTTGGATATTTTTTTACAAATGTAATATTTAAATTTTCAGCCACAGACTATAAAAACAGATAAAAAATACCTGATTTTACAGACCGATAAATTTACGGAGAAGAGAATTTAATCGACTTGCATTAAGATGGTGCAGTAAAGACTGCATCATCTAAAGAGACTTAAAATTATTCTCCGACTTTAATTTTTGCTAAATCAAATTGTGGAATAATTTTTCATTTTGAAACAAGCTGAACGACAAATTGAGGAAAATATTTTGCACCAAATTATTATTGATTTTTGGATGGAATAAACAAATTATTGATATGTGTATTTTACCACTATTTAGGGATTTTGAATTTTTTGCGACTAAAAATGGGTTTGGAGCTTACACATTATATTTTTTTCTTCTCAGACGGTTTGATGTTGTGTTTGATGTCGTAACACCCCCACCGAACAGTTTATTTATTTATTTAGCGTATGGCTCATTACAATATTGGTAAAAATACAAATAAGACCGAACCGTGAAGCTATAAATACATAACCATCTAATGAAAATATTACAGGTGCACAGAGACCACTAGAAGAATACTTCGCCCGCATCCGCACCGTCACTGGTGATGTCCATCGTAGTCGTGAACGAAACATTGGAGAAATTTCAGCGGGGTCACTTGTCGAGTTAGCCCTTCAGGGCGCTCGCTACACCCCTCCTCTTAAACATCTTCTATTGGAACACAATCTATATACCCGAAAGATGCGTCCACTAATGTTTGATATTTAATTTATATTATTTCAAACCGTTCCAGATCAACCCCTGACGCTACCGATATTATGACCGTCTTCAGCGTCCATCAGCCTCATAATGTCTTCTCAATATTTAGTTATATATAGTTTTAATTTTCAACCACATATTAATTGTCACTGTTTTATGTTTTATATTATTATCTAAAAATAATAACAGAACTCATGATATATTTTGGATTTACTGCATCGGTGATTATACAGACTAATACAAATTGCTTTAAATAACAAATTCTTTTATATAATTTGGAAACTCGGGAAAAAATCTAAATTGTAAAGAGTTCTATTATTAATATTCATTTTTCACTTGTTTATACATATAAATAACCAGTAATGTACCAAAGCACCACAGTACAAATGGGTTTCGTCTCTTTTTACAAAATTGTCATTTTCCAAAAAAAACCGAGTAGTATACTTGAAACGATGATTCATTCCATGAGTAGTATTCATTACAATTACCAATATTTTCAAGCTAAAAAAAATGATTTTATAGAGCGGTAAAATCACGGAGACGAGAATTTAATTGAATTGCATTAAGATGGTACATAATCTTTAGTCACCGAATTCTATGAATTTTTGCTATTTAAAATGGCCGACTAATTTTCTATTTGGAAACAAGCTTAATGACGTATTCAGCAATGTATAACACATAAAAATAATAATTGTTCTTGTGGTTGGAATAAATCTATTATTGACATGTGGATTTTATAATCTGCGAAGGATTTTGCCTTTTTTGCGGGTACTAATAGAAATGGGTTTCGGGCTCACGCTTTGTTATTTTTCCTGATTCCTACTAAAGTCTTTTTGGTCGCGAATTACGATTTTATGGTTTTTATGTTGCAGTATTAATACGGAGATTTTTAAAACTCTCGTTCCCTTATGACTACAACCGTTAAAGGGGAAAAAGGTTTGGTCACTAAATTATAATTTTTAAATAAAGCGCTTGAAAAATTTTTTTGAAGAAGAAGTTGTTGACAAGTTTGTTTCGATTGAAGATCTAAACGAAAGGTTGAAATATTGTTGTGCAACAATTATGCATACAACTGCAAATAACTCTGCAAACATTCGAAATACGTTTAAATTATTTTTTGTTATTTTGACATAATACTGGTCTGAGTCTCGAGTGACCATTAGCCGTATAATGTCCTCATAATTTTGTTTTTTGTTTTGTGTTCTTCGTGGTTAAGAGTAAGAATAGCTTGAGGCTAAACTTCGCCACATTGCTGTAAATATTTTTCACCGAATTAAAAGACGATTTATTATTATTATTATTATAATTATTTTATGTATGTATTTACATCCATATAGTTTTTATTTTTAATCTCATATTAATTGTTTTGTGGTTCATATCTTTCTCTACAAATAGAAAGACTCATGCACAGTTTTGTATTTGCTCCACAGGTGATTATGTCAAATAATGCAAATTATTTTAAATAACAAATTGTTTAAAATAATTTGGAACCTTTGGAAACTAACATATCGTCTCCTTAGTACTACTGGATAATTCGAATTGTTGTGATTTTGTGTTATCTAATTGTATCCGTTTAATATTTTATGCCTTTTCAATAAGTATAAAATTATATTAGAAGATTGTTAAAGACAGCTGATACATATTCTAAAAATAAATTAGATTTTTTGGTATACGAATATACCACTTTTTTATGGTTTAGAATTGCTTTCCTGAATATTAGATAATTTCAAGTTACCCAGTGAGGTCGGTATTTTTTAAAGATAAAGAAATGATCCTGTTATTAATATGTGTATTTTCACTTTTTTTGTTTAGATTGGTTAGTTAGTTGTCAATTTCTCTCAAAGAATTCCGAATAGTATATTTGAAACTCTGATTATTCTATTCGTTATAATTAACAATATTTTCATAAAAAGTTATCAATAGAAGAAAGCACCAACAAACCTTTAAAATGTGTACAAAAAATATTGACCTTAAGTGGCTTAATAATAAATAGAAAAAAATTCTAAAATGTTAATGGCGACTAAAATATATTAATTGATTTTATCCGTATTATTTTGCTTAAGCTTTACTAGTTTTACTTTTTTATTTTGTAATTTATTGACTGAAAACGCACAACCGAGTTTAATATACTTACCAAACAATCACAACAAGGCATCCTTATAAGACAAACCTAAAGTTAAGAGTTTTGTAATGTTTCTTTAATCTCTTCTGGGCGTCCCTGTGAAATGTATAACAAATCACGTCCGCAATGTTTTTAACTTAAATTTAGTTAATTTCCTTGAAAATCTCTGTAAGAAATTGCGCTTGTTTATTGCATAAGAGAAACAAAATTTTTTTAAAATTTGAAAATCAACCAGCTGTCATTATTATACAAGCCCCAACCACGTTCTAATTTGTCAAGTAATAATTTAACCCAATCATAAAGAGCACTTACCACGAACAGCTTCATAATCAAATGAAGTAGGTACTCCGATAGTAAAAATAATGAACATGTTTTTTATATAACGTGTTCGTGTTCTAAGTGACCATTAGTAAATTGATTCATTTTTCCACCAGGCGTGTGGGTATTTATGCAATTATTCAACTTTTCGTTGCATAGCCGCATCTCCAAGAAAGCCCAACGACTTCAGAGTGGAATCAATTTAATTAGCGCTTTGAGCAAACTCGGCAGAATTTATTATAGTTGTAGATGGTAAACTGCGAAATTTCCTTGCTGGTGTTACTTAAATGTGGTCAGCGCAATCAGGGGCGCTGTGCTAATGACTCTTTGGGCATCAAGCGAGGGTCGCTGCTTTCGAGCGATGCCTCAGGTCTTTCGCAAATGGATACTAAAGCTGCACCCTTAGTCCAGGCCACCATCCTTACCGACCTAGAAATACCAAACAAAATCATTAGGCGACGAACAATCAATAATAAAATATTGAAAAGTGTTAACATGAATCGGGTGAGGGTAAAAAGGTTTTCTTTCTGTTTTTGGGTTGTTATGTCTCGGATGGTAACTCCGCCTGTAAAGTGGCTAATATTTCATAAAATGTTAATTAAATTACGAAGAGATTCTCTCCGTGTGTAAACGTAACCGAATAGTCGAGCAGCGCATCATCCCTTACTGGTCTCTGGAGGTCACGCTGCTCGGTAATTATTCAGAGAGGGTCCGTCCGCAGCGGCCGAGGGAGGGGTCTCCAGCGAAATTACAAGGTTGAGGGCGTAAAGGGTTGCGAATCTACCTCCCAGCATGCACGCCATCCGGAAAAACTTAGTCTAACCAATTTCGCAAAGCCGAAAATCGAAGTTTTGTTGCGGAAGTCGAGAATAATAAATTATGAGGGTGGCGGCCATGCTGGGTCCGGTGGCGCGGACACCATCCTCGGGCTTCGCCTCCGGGTACAGTCCGGGTTTTGATTAACGATTCAGATCCAAGATTATGCCGTGCTTTGTTCAGCTTCGTTACACCATCTTTGTCTGCCGAGAATTACATGGACGTCTACATTCGGAGCGTCGCACAAACGACGGCACTTGCTAATCAGGGGAACTACCGGAAATAAAAAAACAAACTCACGCGGACGGGCTCGCCTTTAATTTTTATTTCGGTGCGTCGAAGACGCGACCCGAAATTTCGCCCTCGGGAAATGGAAACGCGCGAACGAACACTTCCGGGGTGTGGCGGCCGGATTTAAATTAAATTTAGGCGAATTTTCGGAAATGACAGTGGCGCGGCACACGTAACTTTTTGCCAGTCCTCTCGGGTATCAATTATCCGTAATAATCGCTATGCGAATATTCAGATGTATTCGGAAAGGGTTAATCCATGATGGAGATGGAGAACGTCCCCGAGGCACGGGGACGATGGGGTTAGAGTGTGAGATAACATGGTGTGAGGGCGTAAGATCACCGATTGGGTGGAGGGTTGGTGTGCCCGATATAACCCTTCAGATACGGCCGATAGGAATTGTTAACGACGTGATTATGAATGAAAACGCTTCTAATTAAATTGTTAATGTTATGTCGGCGTCGTTATGGCGCAAGAAAAAGGGCGCGCATTGCGCTTTTGTATATTCCCAGACGCTTCCTTCCTCTCCGATGTGTTGTTGTTCTTGCGAGGCGGTCATAATTTCTGGACAAGTGCCGGAAACTGTATTATTGGCCTAAATATATTGCAATAATTATTTCAGATACAATTTGCCTATCTACTGCGCTATACATATAAAACAATATTTTTTTGACATAATCAACTGTTTTATTAATATTTTGTCATTTCGCTCGAAAGTAGTACAGTCAGATATATACAACTTATAAACGTTCCAAAATAATCGGGTTTGTTCGAATAAAATTGCCATAAGGAAATAAGTTGTTAAAACAAATTTTAGAAAAAGAAGAATACCTGTCGTAAAGTAAACATTTGTAATTAATTGTGTGCAAAATTTTACTCAAATTAGATAACTCCTTTCATCAATAAAAAGTGAAAACAAATTTTATTTATTTTCGCAAGCTGAAACTTTAAAACAAGAAGTTGATTGGGAAGGAGAAAAAATTATCTTACAGAATTTGTGGTTTAAATATTTGCACTATGAAACGAGGCACGTTCTTGCACTTGACGACACGAGATCACATCTTGTTAATAATTTCAACATTTTTCGGATTTTCGACATTTATTTAAGTACCTATATAAATTGAAAACGTTTCTTCTTCTTCGAGTTGGCATCTTCAGCGTTTATAAGTGTTATCATAAAATATCGAGGGATCCATTTAACCTGATAAAGTATGATACTAACTAAAACAATGCATTGGTGAAAAAAATAAGTTATTTGGCTTCAAAAGGGTATTATGTAATTTTACTTTCAAGTGCGTTTTTCGTTTCGTTTTTTAAAAGGAAATCTATTTGTATAAATTATTTCTCAAGAGTGTTTTTTATTGGGACTTATGGGCCAATGTTTTGAAGATTAACTTCACCGCTATATGCGAAAAATAAACCTACAATTCAAAATGTTACTCCTAAAATTGTTTAAAACCGTATTTTTGTCATAGCGCTATCTATTGAATTTTTCCCACTCCGCAAACGAATGCGCATTCCAAGCAGTAGGATAGTAAAACAAACATGATAGTAATGCGAATTATTGGTACGGGGCTTTTTTATATTTTATTCTTGATTGCAAAAAAATTAAATAACAATAAAATAAAACTCTTATTTGAAACATGTTTTCTTTTTATTCATAGATCCAGATATATTCCAATTAAATCTCACATTTCTGTCATGGGAATAATAGAAAATTACTTCCGTACAAGAAAATTGTTTACAATGGGATATTTATCAACGCAGAATAAATTTAAACAAATATGTATGGGAAATCTGGAAAAAATGTACAGCAGACAAATGTTTTTACGCACACGTCAATCTTTTCGAGTTGAAAAGTGTATGAGTAGAATGGCATCATTTTGAACATGTATTACATGAGTTATGGAATTTGTTTTATTCATTCGTTTAGTTTTTTGATATTAAAATTTCAACTCTACATTAAATAACGTTAATGCTGATTGTTAATTGTTTTCTATAACAGTGCCCAAAAAAAAAAAGTTTCAAATCAAAAACTTGTCTATTTTTATATAAGAAATAAGAATAGGATTTAAAATATATGTAATTCGAAAGTTAAATGAGACCATACAATTTACCTTTCCTCTTGAAGCCAATACATTTTTTCTACAAAGCTTTCTTTTGAAGATGCCATGCCCTGTCAGGTTAAATGGACCACCCGATATAACAATATTGATCCAACAAGTGATAGTAAGTCGAAACAAAATATATTTTTTGAAGCTGTTTACTGTACCAACATAAATATGATATTTATTTCTTCTGGATGAAAGAGAATATTTGTTTTCTGATCACAGGGACGCTTAACATAACAATTGCAATGGTTTACAATGGTCCTTAATTTTGATAGTTCCTAAAAAATATTATCTTAACACGAAGCAATTGTTTATAAAACCAGTTTTTTTTTAATTTACTAACTAGCAGATAATGATGTACACGATCAAATCCCCTTTTGCTGAGGCACTAACCTGTGTAACCGGATTTCTAAAATCTATGTAATGTAGAAGTGATATAATGAGAATCGTTGCATAAATTGTTAACTGTTATTTGTAACGTTATTATGTTTTGCTTTATTACGTTGTTAATTTTTTTATTTTTCAGTAAATCAATGGTAGAATTAGAAATTCATGTGAAAATTATTGGCGACAAAATTGGTGGAGGCGCCGGTCTAACGATACCGTAAATTTTTTGTGCCGAGGTTGAGTAATAACGGGGCAAATTTGGATACGGCGAGGGGATGAAAGTCTCCGTCGCAATAATCCTGGCACTAATAGAGTCAAACTGAAACTAGATTTTAGAAGTCGGCCTCATTTGGCGTGTTAGATTGCCTTTGGAAATTATTGTACAAATTGCAATAATGCATGCATATTGGCAATTGGAAGATGTGGAACATCTTGCATCTGCCACCGCAGGCGTTCAAAGCTTCCTAACTCGATTGAAACTCTCTTCCTTTCGCTAGCGTGACTCGTTATTCCGTATTCCCACAATTATCGAACATTGACAGCGACATTTTTTGCGCGCCGTATACAGGTGTAGCCTCGGAACAAACTAATGACCATAATCCGTAATTCCCGTGCGAAAAGGGTCTGGTGCACACGCGAATTAAAATAATTAGCGCCGAGAAAATATTGGTGCAGAAGCTGTGTAAACGAAACTATATACAAAACAAACTTCCAGGTCCAAAACTAATTCATGGAGAGCGCTTAGTGTGACTGCTGCGAACAGTAAGTGTGTTTAGGCGAGCAAAGTTAGAAGAGAGAGAAAGCCGCCGGCGACTGAGTTTCTCCAAGTTGTCCTTCTGACAGGTCCTCCAAGCAAATACTAGAAGGCATTGAAGAGGAGAGGGTGCAGTAAACGCTTGGGCCGCCCTACACGCCTCCCAACACTTCGAGATGTCTTAAGACAATGTACGAAATTCACTCGGAATACTTGCCTGAATGAGGGCCAAGCACTGGACGCTTCATCAACGGAGCTATTCAGAATTACCAACGGGAATGTCGACTATTTACATTCCTTCCAGTGCGTGTTTTCCTCGGGCCGTTTCTTACCACCCGCATTCTTATTTAAATTCTTATCCGAATCGTCCGACACAAAAAACCACTCGGACCGGAACACCCTCGTTCAAAATTTGACAAAATAAAGTCCAATTTGTCCCTTCTCTAAGAGTTGCCGATTTCATAATGAAGGCGCTACTACATTTTCGAGCACAAAAAAGGATAGATTTTTTAACATTTATTTTGATTTCTACTAATAGCATCTTCAAGTGTGTTCCAGAGTCTGATCGAATAATGCTTAACCCATTTAGCATTATTGGCATTAGTTTTGTAATTTGTCCCAACCGCAGTTTATTATGAATTTAATAAAATTATATTTATCCGCCGTTGTGTTTATTTCACCTCTTCAGTACTTTACGATGTAGTTATGTTTTAGCATTATGCCACATATTTCTTCTACTTTTGACTTGTTGGAAATATTTTTTTATTTTTCAATAATTTCTTTCATTTTATAGTTAATTCGTTTTCTTAATATTTTGTAAAAGATGTGTGCCTTCCCTTCAATTTTTTACCAACAATTTTTTGTTATATTTTTATTATGCATTTGTTTTCCATAGTATTTTCCATTTTATCCTTTTCTATAAATTAATATTTTTATTTTCTTTTTTTACTAAAATTTTTTGCTCTACAGTGCAACATTTTTTTTTTTAATTAATTTGGAAATCACTATTCTGTGAAATTAATTTCGCTAACATTGTTACTTTATCATATCTACATTTTCATTCAACTTATATTATACTTGTGGTTCAAAGGACACGTAAACATATCTAGAAATATTTAAAGGCAGAATGAAATTATGGAGGAGAACGCAATAAAATATATTCTCCTTGGGAAATATCAATTTCCGAGTTCAACTCGCAACTTTCAAAACAAAATATTTTCAATTTCTTCACGAACTATAATTTAACCGCTTTGCAAATGCATTTTATATAAAATTAAAAGAATCCAATTCTGATCTATAATTTTTGTTTTAATTTTTGTCCGCCTTCAAACATACTCCAAATTCTACTAGAACTATTTTTTAATTTACTAGTACTCTTGCTGATTGTTTTTGTATAACAACTTTATTTCAATTTTTTTTTATTTATTATCTGTTTGCTCTTACTGAAACAACAGATGTCGTTATTCTGCAAATTTTAATTTTTAGTTTTTTAGCTTATCTTAAACAAGCGTTTATGTAATAAATTTACATTTATTTGTATTCTTATCGCAAAACCGTATTAAAACGATTAAACGGTAAAAACATATTTAAATTATATGGGGTGTAACTCAATAAAATATACTTTTCTTAAGAAATGTCAGTGTTCATTAGTTTAAAAGTCGTTTTGGTCAACACTGTAAAAATTTTTTAAAAATCTAGATTCAATGACCTACCGCAAATACCTTTTTTGTAAGCTCTGTTATAATATTCAATCGGTAGGCCTTGCCTTTATGTTTTGCATATCTTTATACATACTGTTTTTTTAATTATAACGTTCTTCTTTGGGATTTTGGACCGTGTTCCATTTGAAGTTCCATTAGGGGGGGTGTAGTGAACGCTCCGAGGAGCTAATTCAACAAGTGACCCCAATGAATCTCCAGACGTTTCATCCACAACTGCGGTGGATTTCATCAGTGGTTTAAGTTGCGATGTGGAAGAGCTCGAATGTGACAGCGAAGAGAACACTTCGAGCTCTTCCACATCGCAACTTAAACCACTGATGAAATCCACCGCAGTTGTGGATGAAACGTCTGGAGATTCATTGAGGTCACTTGTTGAATTAGCTCCTCGGAGCGTTCACTACACCCCCCCTAATGGAACTTCAAATGGAACACGGTCCAAAATCCCAAAGAAGAACGTTATAATTAATAACACCGACCGTGAAAGCCTACATACTTTCATACTGTTTTTTTTTTGGGATTAAAATAACGAATGTGTACGAAAATGGATTGTAGGGGATTATTTAATTTTTTTCGGGTTAGAGACTTTCATACCATGTACATTTTTATTTTATTTTATTTTACTTAGCCCAACTTTTCTGAACATGTTCAAAATTCAACAATACAAAGCCAAATTTATCTTTACTCAATGCCAATTTCTGTCTTTAGACTTCAATAAATATAAAATGTGGTCTACAATTAAATATAATATATATGGAAATGGAAATGGATGGTCCAAAATCCCGAATAAGATCGTTATTATTAATAACACAACCGTGAAAGCCTACATACTTTCATACAATTTATTTACTTGTGTTTAATATAGTATTATATTTTCGTAGATCAGGCTTTTTGACTCTTAATTTCTTAACGATAACTCGAAATGAGAGATAGTTGTAGGCAGATAAAGACATGGTAGTCACGCCAACCAAAAGTTTACAGCTGCTGCATCGGCGGTATTCAGAAATCTTTATTCCGTAAGCGATGCTTGCAAAATTTGTAGTTGTTTAAAGCTTTTAATACCGTTTCTCCATCAGGGCGGCGCTTGCACTTTTTACGCGCAATAAAATGTCGAAAACACTTTTACGCCGACCATAAAATCCGTGCGAAATTCATTAACATTGCCAATTACGGTCTTCATTTAATAATCAGAGCCGCAACTTAATAAATCAAGGGGGAGGGCGGAGAAGGAGGTTCGAGAAAGTGCAGGTTGCAGCAGGAGCCGACATCGGCTTAGTGCTCATAAAACTTGACGTCGCCATTTAACAGAATTACGCTACAATTAAGTTCGATTCGAAGTTTGTAGTTCGACGCCGACAGTGGTCAGAAGGGGGACGCATGCGTCGAGGGGTGAATGTGGCCGAACAGAAATGACCAGGCGGGAGTAGATCACAGTCTAATTGACGTAGTGAACAAAGGGTTTGCGAAGAAGAGACGCCAAATTGCGAAGTTCGTTTGCGGCTATTCGGAGAACGTTTGATGGTCGGTCACTGGAACTTGCACAAATTAGTCCCTTAAGCATTGTTCGAGCTAACGATTCAAGAACAAAGACTTTCCACAGAATTTCTGTTTCTAATATGCTTCTTCGATTTATTTAGTGAACATGGATTATAAATGAATTGTCCAAACAAAATGTTATTCAATCTTAAAGTAGCAAGAAAATGGTAAAAATATCACGTTCAGCAAAAAGTCTAATATAGAGGGAAATCGTTCTTAATGAACGTAAATAAATATATAAGAATTAAATATGCTATGCCGCTTGAAATCGCAAAAGTGAGTCTAATGTAACAAATTTTTAAAAGCAATCAGCAGCAAGTTAAAAATGCGAATCATCCCAGATATTAAAAATAGATGGCATACATTTCGGATAGGTCAACTTCTTTAAATTGCGGAAAATGCCCGATAAACAACCAAAGAAAAATTCAAAAAAAAAATATTTTAATGTTTTTTAAAATTATTATCCTCATTATTCCTTAACATTTATTTCTTTAAAATTATTACAACATTTCTATCTAGCTTAAATAATAATTATTGTAGTTCAAAGGACACGCAAAAATGTGTACATATATTTAAAAGCAAAATGAAATTATGGAGGGAAATGCAATAAAATAATATATTCTCTTTGAATAATATCAATTTCCGAGCTAATTTAACGAATTTCTAAAAGCGACCAGCTGCAAATTAAAGGAGCGTATTGTGTAAGATTATAAAAATAGATCGCATACACTTCAGAAAGGTCAACTTCTTCAAATTGCGGAAAGTGCCCTACAAACAACCTAAGAAAAATTCTAAATTGAAAGGACAGAAAAAACGTATTGTTATACATATTACCGAGAACTCCGCGTTTGTCATTAAATTCGCATCAAACCAACAATATAATAAGATGGATACATAACAGTTAAAAAATGGAAAATATCCGTTCTGTGCAAACATAAAACAAGGAGAAACAGATAATTGGCCTTTCTAAGGAATGGCAAACTTCAGACAATTTGAAGACTTAATTTTCTATATTTATCCAGGCTTAACCGCAGTACATTAGATTGTCCACAGTTTTGCTTACTACTTAACCGATGTATAACACATTAGGGAAATAATCAAACAAATTTTCAATGGTTCTATCATAAATTTTATATTCAAATGTTTAAAAAAATCTAAATGGCAAATAGAAAGAATGAGCTTGACAATATTCTTTTAAGAATCCTAAAATCGATTTTTTGAAAAACTTGTTGAACCAACTGAAACCAAAGAAATCTATGGAGCTGGCTATGGACCGTCACTTTCATGGTAAATAAATCCTCATATCCTTGATAAAGTTCCAGAATATGACTCTTTCTGATTTATCTCTTACTTATATTTTTTGTTTCTCAAATGTACTATTTGCATCTTGCTCTTATTTTTTTTAACCAGTGTTATTTAACATTTAATTTTCTTAACAGTTGTACATTTGTATATTTTTCAATATTTTGTTTAATTTATTAGAAACTCATTCCGAATAACGATTTCAGTTGATCAATCAGAAGGACTTTGTTAATTGTTTTCTTAAGAATAGACATTACCTAATTCATTTTTTCATGATGAAAAATAGCTACAGCTTAAAAAACTCATTTATTTGGCCCATTTATAATAAAAATCATCCCGATCGCTGAAATCATAAATCGTGACATTTCATAATTGCCACTTTGACAGTATAATTTTTGCGTCAACTTTAATGAAATAAATGAATTTGTTTACTTGTTGTTCGTAACTTAAAGTTTCATACATTTTTATAATTTTTTTAATACGCGACGCTAAAATTTAATTATTGGTCGTGCGAACAATTTCAACTTGTCAATAATTCACAATTTTTTTGTGTTGTATAATAAATAACAATATTTCTAAGCAGGTGATAATGAGATGTCACATTGACGTTTGTAGAGTTTTTCATTGTGGACCAGTATATTTTTAAAAAATTGAAGAAAAATATAAAAAGTTATTTTTTGACAACTAGATTAATTAATATACCTTAGCAAAAATGACGTGAAGCTGTACGCGATTTGATAATTCATAAATCAGTTTCATCTGATTGCCGTTTGAATATCTTACAATCCTTTACATTATTTGTTTCAAATTTAGTGTTTATTTTCACCACAGTTTGGCTATTAAAATATCATTCGGTAGTTCTGGGACAGCCTTTGAGATATGTTCGTCTGTAGAAACATTTATTTCTGATTTAAAATACAAAATGTTATTAAATAATAATTAAACCAATATGTAGACGTGTTTGTTAAAATATGATAAAGGATAAAAAAGAACGTGTAATTCCTTGTTCATACTGTTAAATATTTTATACCTAGGTAATTATTTGAAATTTTTTGTTGTTATAATTCAGCAATATTTTAGTTTGCTATTATTTATTTCTTTTCTGTAATTATTCTTACCTGGTAATTTATTAGTGTAATTTTATTAAAACGATATAAACGTGTGCAAACCAACCATAGCCAGGAGCCAAACCTCTAATACATAGAACTGAATCATGTGAATTAAACTGCTATTCACCCCTAGAGGGCCTAAATCTAATACAGAAAGGGTGCGGATCCTGGATTTGAATCACCCCTCACTACTATTTATATAAAAAAGTTCCACCCCACAAACTTTTAAACCGGTTGTCAGGTATAACTAACGTGCGTCATATGCTTTCATCCCTTAATGCAGATGGTACTAATAATTCCATCAAGCAGTTTATTATTTTTTCTTAGTACAAGCATCGAGTGGGAGTCCAAAAAATATAGAACATTTAATTTATTAATTGTTTTATTAGTACGAGTACATATATAAAAAATCGTTTTTATTTATGTTATTTTGGATGAAATTTCGGTTTGTAGGTGAGCGTAAAACGTCCATTTTGTGCGCCCCCAGGTAGTCGGCACAACAAAAACCCCATCAAAAATAAGGGTGTGTGTGTCCAGCACGGGTCCGAGAAGGGGAGCCAATCACTACCGGTTTTCACCACTTCAAAACAACTGTTCGAGGGTGCGACTTCATCCCGTATAGAAATATCGAGCGCGTTACACTAATAAGCAAATTTCAAACCGTAAAGAAATCTTCCAATATCCAAACACATCATTCGCACCCCTCTAAAACGTTTTGCATTTGTAAATGTCAAATATTTTCTCCCCTTCTGCTTTTATCTACACAGTTTCGGGGTAACCGGACAATGGTCTTCGAGACGCTTGTGCCGTTTCCGGCTGAAAACGGGCGCAAAAACTTATCGTCGCCTCAAGAACGGACATTAATCATGAGGGTGGACCGGGGGTGGCTTCCTGGGTCAGGCGTTTTAATATCTTCTTTGGTTTGGACGGATGAACCGCTAGAAGGGAATGAAATAATTTGAATTTTTTTAATTTGCCACTTTCGACTAACAATACAAAATAATATCAAAAACAGTTTTTAATGCTAGGACAAATGAATTAGTGATGCAAGACTTAAATTTTTTTAAACATTCACAAACATTTAATTTATTTTTAGAATGGGAGATGAATGTGAATTTGTTCCGTAGCATTTAAAAATGTTATAACTTTGACTCGGCAGCCTATTAATATACCTACTAACATAATATGAGTAACACTAAAAAATTTAAAGTAAAAACATCTGGGTGATCAAATAACTATTTGCAAAATAATACAGTTAAATATCTTATTTAAATATTATAAAAATATCCTAATTAATTTGTTAAAAATTACCTTGTTGGCAGATTTAGCAACTCAGTTTCTTTCATTGAAGCATTTTTAACAATTAAAACAAGAATTTTTGTCGTAGTTACTTTAAACAGGTCAGGTCTTATTAGAAACATTAAAAAATGTAAAGTAAACACATCTGAGTAATTAAATATTTGCAAAATAATAATAAAGAAAAATATCCCATTTAAATATTATAATAAATTATTAATTAACTTGTTAAAATTACTTTTTAGGCAGATGAACCAACTAAGTTTACTTAAAGCTTTTTTAACAATTAAAACAAGAAGTTTGTTGTAGTCACTTTGAACAGTTGTTCTTATTAACAAATTTAAACTTATAAAATATTTACTTGTGTTATTTAGTATTTGTGTTATAAGAAATGTATATTAAGTTGATGTGTTATATGTAACATTGTGTAGGAGTCTTAAGGCCGAAATGCAAATAAAACGTTTTATAAATATAAAAGATTAACTTTTAATTTGGTTTAAATTATTTAATTAAAAGTTTTTGTTTAGAAAACACGCTTATTTATGCAAACTTAAAAAAAAAACCTTTGATCAATTAAATTAATTAAAAGTGAAATGTGTAATAAATTGTAGGGTAAAAGTGCAAAATATTTCCGAATTAAATATAAATTTGTAAATGTAAATTTCTAAACTTACTCTGCCATTTTTTAATATATTTTATTTTTGCATACATGTTTGAAGAAAAATGCGTGTTTGGAGGCGTTAATGTTCAGCTTAGTAAAGAAAAGTACATAGATAACATTTTTTCCGAGAAATAAATTGATACATCGATTTTTTATAAACAACTAATTTTAGAAAATGGTAAAACGATATCGTTGTAATAAAATAAGACATGTTTTTCAAACTACGACCATTTATAGAAAAAATTTTGGGTGTTACGTTGTTACTATTATGGTCTTCAACCAAAACCTTTTAAATATAAACTCATTTCGTGTTGGCAATAGCAGCAGTAAATGTAATATTTTTTTCTAATTTTGAATAACGATCGACTGATGCTTGACGTCATATTATTTCTATATTTGCTGAATATAAAAATCTGTCATCCTTACTTTCCGTCGAATAGCTGAAAATGTACATTCTGTTAATATGAATTTAAATTTTGACTTTTGAGTATCAAGAACAGCAACAACGACTCTCAATTATTTTAAACAATTATTCAAACAATCTATTTGCTATCAAGAGATAGCAAATAGAACATTCCATTGTTCATATGTGGTATCGAATCCACGTATCGGTCAATCAATTTGAAGTTTATAGAAACCTAGTTCTCTGATGTTTCAGTTTAGATATTATTTCGGTAAGTCGAGAAGAGTTTAAAACGGATAAAGACGCAGAAGACTCTCCCTGCATGCGTCGGGACGTCGTTCTGGCGACCGTTAGAGCGTCACGATCGCCGAGGGACGCCTCCCTCGGACACTTTCAAATTTGCAATGTCTCCCCCGAGATTCTTTTAAATTTTTGACACATAGTAAAGTAAAGAACGTGGTCATCTCGCCGAAACCTGATACTCCCATTTCCGCCCCCGTCCTCAATAATTCAGTCCGCGTCCATGCACTTACTTCAACTCAAATATTGAAGTTGCAATAATGAGAATCCGTGGATTTAAGGTCGGGGGCAGTCGGGGGCGGCAGCCTCTGACCCGGGTGAAGCAAGGTCGGCCACAATAAGCACGATTACAGTTCTATGTCACATTTAATCTGCCTGTTCAAACACGGCTGTTTAATTAAGGGATAGGTTCAGCACCGTAACTTAAACACAAGTGTCCGCGCGAAAGGTTCAACGCGATTCGGGCAAACATCCACCGCTACCAAACTCGGTCTCACCACGTCCAGAAGGAAATTCGGAAATTTTACTGTTTCATTTGCTAATGGTGGCCACATGTTAACGTCGAAAGTCGGACGCTATAAATTTAAAAAAAAACGGGGGTGCGTCGAAATTTCCAACTTCACCCCTTGGGCATAAAAACGGCATAAAATTAAAATAAGTGGACCGTGCCGGGAGACGCGTCGAGGGTTAGAAGACGAGAAACGGTCACACACACGGCTTTTAGCCGATGCTGCCAATACTTTAAAATAAATAACTTTAAAAGGAATCTATGGTCCGTAGGGTCGAAATTACTGGTCTAATCCTTATTTATAACATGGCCGTGCGTTTGACGGGGACGGTCGGACTAAATCGCGACGTACGCACCCCAAGCGAGTCGCCTAATCCAGGGCTTGAAACGAAAGGGACGCTTTGCACGATATGACCAGACGCTCGCTCATTACGATTTGTTTTAATTGCTCGTTCTGTTAAAATAAATCATCGGAATTGCACTCGGACTGTTTTTGCGTCGTCGTCACCCCTTTACCACGCCATTACCGAACAAACTTCTGACGAATATAATTGCAAGCGATAACCGCAACGAGGATCCGAGCTTCGGCCATTGCGGACGGGTCAATTCCGTTAATGGCTGATAAAGTTGTGGTAAACGACCCATCTCGGTCCACTATCAGCGTGGATGCATGCGCCACTGAAGATTATCCGAAAACATTTTATTTGTCGCTGGTTTTGCATCGCGTGTCCTGAACTCTTATTACGTGACATTAGGGGCTGTTAGGACCCGTGCGACTATAACTGGTCAGTCGAGATCCACGCGTTCTTTACACGTGATGTGACGCCTTATCTTGTCCCGAAATTGAGGGGTGAGTTATCAAGACGGAAGGCGCAAGTATGAATAACGTACCTCGAGGGTGGTAGAAAATCCATTTATCTCAATAATTTTTAGTTGCTTTGTGCCGATGCGATTTTGCGACCGATTAGCTTGCCTGCCTATACCGGGTGTCTCCAAAATATCACAATATTTTTTTTAACTTATGGTTTCGAATTCAACTAATAGCAGCATAATACGTACTAGTCCTTGAGCTTCGGTTTTAATTGCATAACAGTTTATTCAATAGACAATTTTGTTGCCGAATTTGCCAACAAATTTTTATTAAAGAATTGAATAAAATACATTAATTGTGTTGGATTTACTAATATGCCTTACTAGTGCGGGTGTCCAAGTGCTCGTGGTTTAGTTTAGTCAATGCAGAGCGACGTAGAAAAATGTCAAGCTGAATTTACAGATTTTTCAGCTGATGTAATCTAATTCAATTCAAAGTGAAGTCATGATTTTTCTGTGAAAATAATTCAGCTGTCACTTATCAATTTTCAGATATACTTGAAAATATTTTAAAAATGTCAACGCCCCACTTGATGAACTTTTCAATTAAGCCCCCGATATTTAAATCAAGTGGACGGTCGTATGTCATTACAACTGAAGCTGAAAGATGGAAATTACAACGATGTCGTTGGATTTAGAGCGAGTTGTTTTATTTTTTGTCTAGAAATTTAAGAAATAAAAAATATATGTGGGTGATTTTGGATGTTTGTTCAAAGTAGCTTTAAAATTAAGTTTTTGTAGGACCCACCTTGTAAATGTATCAGAACTAATCAAAAGTTTCTAAAAAATTATGCATTTATAATATAAAAAATGTTGGCTAAGAATTAACTATTGCAATTATTTTCGAAATTTGAAAATTATTAGAATATAAATTTAATTGTAACAAAAATTTTACATTTTCTAATTTTAAACTATCTTTGCCATTTTTAATTGCTCACCCCCAACAGATTTTCTATCAGATTATGCCAAAAATAACATTAAAGGTAAAACAGTAAAATTGAAGCTGAAAAAGCACAACACTTGCGAATCTAAAAACTTTTTCCAATTAGTCTCCACATATGTCACTAAAAAATGTTATAGTTTAGCTTTAAAAGTAATGAAATTTTATGGATTTATTTTTTAATTAAGAAAAAGCGTTTGCATGTTAAATGAAGTAATTAGAATTAACCCACGCCCTACAGCCATTTATTGTTTGTTTTATATCATTTGAGATAAAATTATAAATAAGTAACTAGTAACATGAGGTTTGCTGTGTAAGAAATACATAATTAAAATAAAATAAATAAAACATAACTACTGAAGTTAGAATATAAATACAAGTAATTGGAAGTACATAATTGGGATTACTTCTTCTATTCGCACATCGGTGAATAACGAGATTTTGTTTGTTTATTGTTTTGTTTTAATCCGACCACAATTAAATTAGCTGTGGCTTGGCGTTATTGAGGAAATACTCTGTATATGTGGCAGAAATATAAGGCATAGAAATTTTCAGAATATGAACATGTTACTGAAACAAACATTTTGTGAAAACTTATTAATGCTATAAAATAGTCATTTGAAAACTGCTTGAATTATGTCGGAAATTTTTTAGTGTTACTTAGTGTTTGGCAAATGTATTGGAACGATCGAATAACTTTGTTATTTAACAAAATTTTTTCAAATTTGGCAAGAATATGGAATTGCAAATAACTAATAAATTTTTAATATTTAATTTTTTTTTCACTTTTCTTTTAACAGGAAATGCATCCTACTTATGTTTTAAATGAGACACCCAGTATGTTTTTACATTTTCGGATGCACAATAAAAAAACTACTTTCAGAAATATTAATATATTTTTTGTGTAATTATGTTAATTATGCTTAAAAAAGCCCTACAAAACTAAAAAAAGGCAATATTTGAAAACTATTTTGAAACCATTGTGCTCTGTTTACAACTTGGCAGTGATATAATCGATCAATCAAATATCATATTGACTTCTATTGCATTTAAAACTTGTTTTCAAAGTTGTCTTGATTTGGCGTTTGCTAAAAAAATTTTATGGTTTCCTTAAAAATAAAAACAATTATGTTAATTTTGAAAGTAGTTTTTAATTCGGTATCCGAAAATGTACAAATATACTTTGTGTCCCATTTAAACACATAAGTAGAAAGAATATCCTGTTAAATGGAAAGGTAAATTTTTAAATAACAAAGTAATTCGCTGTATGTGTAAAATTTCAATCAATTTACATAATGCGAGGTGGATCGAATCAGATTGCCTTCTCGACTAAGCTGAAAATAACATGCATAGAAAGTTCACTGTCGATGTTATTAAATTCGAGGCAGTAAAAATCGCAATTAAAGCGTGGTCGAAGAATTTTTGTCGTATTTCTTTGTTTAATAAAATCGAATCATAACTGTAGAAATGAGGGGATGTAATAAAGTTGAACTGCTTTTAAAACAGAAACATCAATAAGGAATCGATATATTTCAACAATACTTGATACACTTGTTTACTTTTATTTACTAAATAAATTAATGGATTCCCTTGGATTCATCCAAACACTCTTGTAATGAGCTGGTCAATCTTCTTTTGAGAAAGGGGATCCCATGCGACTTGTACTTTGCGAGGTTCTGCTCTACTTCTTACTCTCTGGCGACCATCGAAAAAGAAAAAACCAAATAAACAAATTCTTACAAAAACAGATCGATTATAGCAATTATTCCAATTCAATTATTCAGAAATTTATTTTCTTACCATTTGTAGGAATCGGTCTCTAACGGCGAGAAAACAAAGAAAAAAATCACAAGAAAATGTCTCTACAATAATTAAGTAAGGCTAATAATTTTTTCAAAAAATTTGATCATTTCCTATTTATATCATTATAAAGAAGTGTCAAGTTTCTCATTAAAATATTATATCATTACTTTTTAGTGTTCCATGATAAAGCAGAACATCAAAAACTTAATAGAATTATGCAACAACATTATTTCATCAACTAACACATGTGCTAAAGTGGTAATCATCTTCCTCAGCTCTAGTCGTATATTTTTGTATTGTTTTCAGTCAAATTTTCAGTCAATATACAGGTGTCAGCTTGCAGCAACATACCTAGTCAATTGAAACATTTTTGGTGTGTAATTTAAATTACTTTTTTGGCGCCTATGGACTTTAACCATTTTTAATAATTGAAATTTCCTGTTTCGAATTGAAAGCGTGATAATGCGCCCACATGGTGGAATCGAGGATTTATGACTTTAGAATTGGTTTCAACACTCATGAATCTGTAATTTAAAGCAGCGTCCTGGATTCTAAAAAACCATCCCCTGCATCACACAATTAAATGATTAATAGTGTTTAAAACGTAACAGCCATCGAATGGCCGTTTGATTCAATACAGAATCAACCAAAACATTTGAGGATTATGGATGTAAGTCAAAACGCATTTCCAAATGGGGGACAATTTTCCATTCTGGTCTCGAAATCGTCATTGACTTACAATGCACATCTCTGGATTAGATCCATAAAAAAATCTCGACTATTGTAAACAGTGTTCCCGTTATGGCCAAATAAAGCAGGTATAAAGGACGTCAAAGGGGTCGTTAAATTTTTTTTCATTGAACAAATCGGTTGAGTCACAAGTGGGGTGTTGCATTAAAAAATTTCTCACGAAATGCGTTTATTCCTCTTGAATAAGATTCCTGCGTAAGACGACGCGTGTCGGTCAGAGGGTGCGGTCTGCTTGACTGACCACCCCTAGCGGTCACTTTTCCCCCAACAAGCATGCGCCTCGACGGTCACTTTTTGCCAATGGTGGCGAAAAATTTCTCTTCCGCTACATAAACCGAATCGATAATTCAAAATTGCGTTAATGGTTAGTGTGGCGGAAACATATGGCGGTGGGTCGATCCGTTATGATTTTTTTCCCTTATTTCACACATTAACCCTTTTCGAAAAGGTTCCGTTTGCATACCTGCGCAGGTAATTGTGTAACGTGACGCATATGGCCGATATTGAAACTGTAAAAGGGTTGCAATAAATTTCTCATGGCTCACAATGGTCTATCTGTCTGTTGGGGTAATGCGGATCGCATCAACCGTTAGAAAAAAATAACGATTCCCTAATTTCACCGAGGGTCCTTAATAAATAGAGCACACAACTCGCTCCAACATTTTAGCAATAACTTAATAAATCACGACTTGGTTTCTTTTTTCCGAATTGTAATCATATTTGCATGTTATGGACATTTGTGCGTCTGTCGAAGTGGCGGATGATCATTTATAATCCATTGTCGACGTTCGATTTAAAGCGCCCGTTTATTTTTACCATTTCTTGTAGATTTTAAAAAAGCTCCATCAATCTAGCGGACGGCGAAGAAAAATACACCAGTCATTGGTAGTTTTTGCCGTTTCGTCGACCGGCTGACTCAGCACACGCCACCCCTATATTTTTTAACCGCCCCATACCTTTGCCACCCCCAACTACCACGTAAATTTCTTCCATTGTGCGGTTGTTTGTGTAAATAAACAAATTTATATATTATGCGTGTCAGAGATTTTGACAGACGCTCTCTCGGCCATCAATATCAGCTCGGATGCTTTGCGAGCCTGAGTGGGTATATTTTTCTCAAAGAAAGTATGTATGCAAATAAACATACGTGGGGAGTCGTTACTGTGGACCAGTGAAATATTGCCGGCGACGCCGGAGCCGACGTTGAAATATCGCAGATTTCAGGATGACGTATCATCGGCAACATTTGTACAAGAGATTTTTGATAAATTGTCGGTTTGGATTGTCGTTATTGAAGTAACGAGCGGCGGCCGCAAAGAAAGGAGCTTTCATTAAGGCAAAGCTGGATTGATTCGAGGAGTATCTTCCACCTTCGTCCGAAGCTCCCCTGTCCCAAAGTTCGGACTTTGCGCGCGCATCTGACCGCTGGACACTGATCAATAATAAGAAGATTGCAAAGTAAGCAAAAGTTTCGGCCGCTTCGGGCCGTTATTGCCACAAAGCAAGATGTTACTTCTGCAGGTCCGCCACTTACCAGAAACGCGGCGGACCCCAAAACGAAAACACACACATGTAAACAGCTGAATTCGCCATTAAAATCTAAGCAAAAGCACAATAAAAAATGCACTTCATAATAAATAAAATCGGTCTTATAAAAATAAATTACACCGTATAAAAAAAACTTGAATAGAAATTTCTTAAAACTGAGGAGCATTTCAGTTTTTAGTGACAAATTCTGTTATGCTTATACGAGAATACATTGCGGTTGGGCCAAACTCTTTGGTGAAAGCTTGACGCTCGTTCCGAATGTCCATCGTGCAGTGGTCGTCTTTATTTTATGCGTGGGCCCGTCTTGTTTGAAATGTTTGCGTAGTAAGATGGGGAGATTCAAGTTTGAAGGGAGGATGTATAATGCCGAATGAGATGATTAGTTTAATGTACAGACCTGACTGTTCTCGACTAATATTGATTTAGATTTTACTTATTGTTTTGGGATTCGAAACTTGCCCAAGATAACCATTTACCTGGAGACCCTTAGCGACGCGGATAATTAATTAATCAGGCGGGGGGCAACAAGCAAAACAAAGCGGTATTTTAATAACTAAGAAAATACGGAAAATCGTTACGGCGAAGAAAGACGAAATGTATCGCAAAACCACCGATTTCCAAGTCACTGCAATTTAACTGAGACTTGCTGGAATCTGAGAATTGACTAAAGTATGCAATTAGCAGTTAATTTAGTCCGTAATGATATCATACTTTGACTAAGCAATCTGCTTGTAAGTGAGACAATGATTATAAACGTATTTTACATATTAATTTCATCAGCACTCATGGAAATCGAAATTGTTTAAACTTATGCTCAAAACATTTCTTTAAATTCACACACATGGCTACCAGTT
Organism: Eledona agricola; assembly: GCA_964023215.1. Taxonomy (NCBI): domain Eukaryota; kingdom Metazoa; phylum Arthropoda; class Insecta; order Coleoptera; family Tenebrionidae; genus Eledona; species Eledona agricola. The sequence goes on along the minus strand of OZ026860.1, from coordinate 4,202,311 downwards.
TTGATCGCTCTTGTATAAAAATTAATAAAATATGAAACGGATCTTTTGCATTTGCATTTTTTTTGTTGTTGAATGCTTTCAAAGTGTTTTACCTCTAGATTTTTTACATGTTATTTTATAACTAATCATCTCTCAGGTCTGTAATAATAAGTAAATTTTAATTCTCAGCCTTAAATTTATATTTCTGACATATTGAAGGTGACAAAAAACGTTTGATGCTGTATTCTGCGACTTTATTATCCGATTTGAATAAATGAATCCGAAATGAATAATGATCAAGTGAAATCATTTCAAACACACTTGACCATCAACTGAATTGCTATTTATTATTGTCTCAAACTTTTGACAGACAAACAGACAATTTTCTTTTATTAATTTGTGAAACAGTGTAATATATATATTTTTTCTTCTTTATAGAAAAATTTCTTCTAATTACGCAAGTATCAAGAAAAAAACAGAATACGTACGTTAATTAGGAAAGAAAATCGAAAATCACGTAACCAAAACAAATTTTAAGAATGTATGTAAAGATATACTGGATGTCCCTTTTTAAAAACGAAATAGAAAGCATTTCCTGTTAATTCAAAGATGCAAAAAAAATATAAGGTGATTCGTTATTTGCAATCATACAAGTGTCCCAAAAATGATGGCATACATTTTGTGGCATTAGTAGAACTCGTCAAGACAGACACACATAAGTTGTTGGGTTTGACAAGTTATGATACTGGTTTAAATTAATGCCCTTATTTCTGGGACACTCTGTATATTCGTAGTAAATTTGGCAAAAAAAAAACATTTTAACTAACAAAGTTATTCGCCCGTTCCGGCACTTTAAATGTACGTACTAACCCTGTACCAATAAATACGTGATTTGAAAAAGGAAAATTGACTGTCATCTGTCAAAAATTGAAGAAAAAAGTAGCAGTAAAAATGCTTTTGAAACGATTTAATTCGATGAATTATTTATCCAAATAAGAAAAAAATTAACCAAAATAAAGCACCAAACGTATATTGAGCGTCTCTTTAAAAATCCACTCTACAGCTTATTTATTTATTGTTTAACTGTAAAATATTTGTGATTTTTATATGTGACATTACACGTAATACCAAATAATGTTTAGATATTATATAATTTTAATACATCTGCAATGAAATTTATATCTTTTTTTGTTAAATGCAAAATTTTGCTATTTCGTATTCACTTTTTCACTTTTGTTAACGTAAAAAAAATTTTTTTTGTGAATTATTATCTGAATACGTTTGTCCGTTTCGTGCAAAATTAGAAAAATGGATTCAAATTTTAGAAGAGTAAGTTTTTATTTAAATCCTTTTCGGGTAATTGTTCGGTAAAACAGATTTAACAGTGTAATTTTCTAAACATTTCGATCCAACATATTTTGATCACACACAATAATAAATTAAAAAATAACAGTAAATTAACCGAGCAGTTGGATACTTTGACTACACGTCCATTTTTTATTCATTCGTATAATTTTAAAGTATTTGATAATAAAATCTTAATAATTAACAATGAATTAATTATTTTTGATTCAGATAATATTTTTTTGTAATACAATATTAATTCATCAAGATTATAAAAAAACATTTTATTGCCAGTAAGAGTAAAATTTTAATACGTCTTAGAGTTAAAAATATATTCCATTAAAGTTAAAAGTAGTTTTTATTTCGTATCCGTATAGTAGTAAAACATAATCTATTTCATGCTTTTTTAAATTTTTTATTATTTAGAGCAAAGGGACGAAGTTTTACATATTTATTTGTTTCAGACTCTTGATATTTTAAGGTGGTACGATTTTAATACATCTGGAATAAACATATAAAATAACATTGTGGACCATTTATTATCTTTATTATAAAAAAGTAACTGTATAATAGACGTATGGAATTTAGGCGCAATTTTAATTTCGGTTTAAATATACATTTTTTTCGTTCTACTGATGATCAAATTTACTTCAATATTTGCCGCGTTTAGAAAAGACAAAAAAATCGCAGATTTCTTATAATATGGTCCGTTTTAATAATTTTTAGTAGGTGAATACTGAGGCGAGTTTTTAGGAAACTTGATCGATTCGAATTTCTGAGAAGCAAGCTGTGTGCATTTGAGTAGATTTTGGGCAGTCCTTTGTGGTCCTCGTCGCCTCCACAGTCGCAATTTATCACTGCGTCCGTGTTTGGCAGGCGACAGAAAAGGACGATCTCGATTCGAGAGCAGGACCTTTCTTTGCATTGACTTGCAGTAAAGTGCCTCCATAAATTACCCGGAAGAACTAGCCATTAGTCTGTTGGAATCGTTTGTCGCCGAAGCCGTCAATCGAACAATTCTCAACAAACAACACTGCATTAGACGCAACATGGCCGTCGGATTAAAACAGCCCCACCTCTATGACTAATTATTGTCCGAGAGGGTGGCCACCCCAACGCTCTCCTACGCGGCCATTTTGTGTACAGAAAAATTGATCGCACTCACCGCATCCTCTTCTGATATCACAGCACTTTTGACTTGGGCCAGGATCTAGATAGCTATGTGTGAACGTCTAAAGGGCAACTGATGTAATTTTGACGGTATATGGGGAACACCGCTCCTAAAAACTACCTGCAATACCCTTTTTCTTCCTTCCGGGATCACGGGGACCGAATTAAAAGGGTTGCCCATTTTAATATCGCCGCGTCTAGCTCCCGACAAAAGACTTTACCTGTCCACATATGGCATACATTATCCGGACAAAAGAGGTTCCGTTGCTGGGACCGGTGTGAAATCCAAAATTAACCCAGCACGAATCGAGTCATTAGAAACTCGCCTCGGCACTACCATCAACCCACAATAACATCAACAACACGAAGACCATTGATTTGTCTGTTTCAATATCTTCGACCGGATTATCCACCCCGACTATAAATGCGGCCCCAGATCCGCCTTAGATCGAAGGTTTTGCATTATAGCCAGTTCAATTTTGAATTTATGGCCGAAGTCGCCATATCAAACGCGGGGGTCGTATATTAGATGTGATGGACCAACGGTCACAAAGTCGCAACCCTATATTTTTAGGAGTCGCATAAACTTCGACGGATGTTCAATTAAAATATAGACCCCATCGATCGCATCTGCACATCACCCTTGCATATGCAGAATGCGGTAACGCGTCCTCTACCTGGCTTAAAAAAGGATTAAGTGTCCCAATTTACCTAACACGCATTCGATCAGATTAGTTTTAAACGGGGTGCGCCTCTCGAACACGGCTTCTACTTATCTTGATGACTGGTGGAGGTGACATTTGAATATGGAGTACTGAGGTTTTGTTGAATATGGAACAGATTGTGCAAGCTGCTCGGACAAAGGATTGCGCCTCACAATAAATCGAACCTAATCAATAGCCCAACCTTTTTTATTGCTCGAGTGACAGTCCGTTTGGACCCCAAAGACGCGAATTTCCAAATTTTCGTCGCTAAATAAAGCGAACAAGCGTGCCGCATTATAACGCAATCATCGTCTTCTATGGAGTTCTTATTTCGTCGGAAGCCCCGTCGAACTCGGAAAATATATAATATCAGGCATGGGATTAGGTGTAGCCAATCTGTCGCGAGCTCTGATGCGACCGAGTCCTAAGCTTTCGTAATGCAGGGACACACAAGTCCTTTCTCGTTTCAACCCCCGATCCCTCGTCAATTTTTAATACGTTTCTTCCAAACTCCTGAAACACTAATGTGTACAAGTGCTCTTGCTAAATGCGATGGTCCTCGACTCGAGCACCCCGATTAAAATCACCAAATCTTATCTGATTTCCGAGCGGGCAAAGTGACACCCCAGCCAGCATTAATCCACCCAGCGATCGAATAGAGCAAAAAAATCTCGAAATGAAGTCGCTTGTAATAATATTATTATATCCCCATTTCCCCTCAAATACGGACGACCCTTTTTATATTTTGTGTAAACACTCCGCCCGGTGAATTTACCGAAATAGTGTTTTTCAACAAAAAGCAAATACGACAATGGACCGCGTTTTGGGGTGGAATCGACGTAATAAGGGTTTAGGATTACGTCGCGCGAAGTGCATCACTTCGATACAGGTGCACCTCTTTGATGTTCTTTTTCGGATACAATTAAAATAGTACGGTTCGTGGAATTTTTGTGTTGGGGGTGAACTCGCGTGTGTAAAGAACGCGGCTATTGCCCCGTAATATCGGCTATTCCCGGGTCGGTATGGTAATACCTCGCGAGGCTGGACCGACGCTGATAACAGAGGGTCGCTACTATTTCCACCCCCGTTTAAAGCCCTCGTAGAGCCGACCCCGGAGGAGCCCGGATCACCGGCTACCTCGCAAAAAATTCATCCGGACGCAGTGGATCGTATGGAAGGAAATCGAGCAGTTGGAGGAACGCATCGATATTAAAAAAATAGCGCTCCCATCCGTCGTCCTTTATTCGATTTAAAATAACAAATCAGCAAATCGGCTATAATGTGGAATTACTGTTTTCGGGTATTGTTTGCCATCTGGACCGAAACTTTGAAATCTCGTAAATTTTTCAATAAACTACCCCACGGCGCAAAACCAATACACTAAATCACGTCCAAAACTTGTTATTCCACTTGATAAAACTTAAAATATGTGACGTCGGGGCGAGGCATTGTCCAAATTGGTGGAAAATACAGTTACGCGAATTACGAGCGAAGCGCACCGGCCAGGTACAATATCTGCGACCGTAAAAATCGCAACGGAAGAACACATCAATATCATCGATGACTCGTGCAGGTAAAGAGGAGATCCGTGGGAATCGCAGCCCTTCTCTGACGCGCAATAAATTCGCGAGCCGAACTCGTGTAAAAAGTCCCGAGTCACTTTATCTATTCACGCTAATAATGACGCGGAGATTTCGGTGCGATTTTTCCATCGACGAACCACCCCATTCGGGGGCAAAACCGTGCAAAAAATAATCGGATCGTCGAAGGGTTTTGCGGCCTTATAGAGTGTCGGATATTATTTAGCGCAAGGGTTAGAGAGAGGGGTAATTCCGGCTTGCAGATGTCATTTTTCAATCAGTCGGTAGTCCGAGTCGCGTCGTCGTCGCTTTTTTCTGAGGGTGTGTTTTGATATGAAATGGCCACACCCTGGTCCAGTGCACAATCCGAGTCTGTTTCAAACGCATAAACTCCCCCAACGAGCACATTTATAACCGGGGATCAGACCAGTCAAAAATGGAAATTCGTGCACAACAGCGTCGGGGGCGGGGTGGGCGCACTAAATTATCGGTTCGGTCACGTGGGTGGTTAAAAAATGCCCGTGATTCCGGAGGATTCGGGAAGAATGGATCGGGCTAAATTAGGTAGTTGTAGCCGACACTGACATATAAACTTCGGCTGACGACAAAAACCAAATCCCATTCCCTCGAGTCGCCCCTAGTCCGGGCTTATTTAAATCAGGGGCCTTGGAGACGCCTGATAGCTTCTGACGCCACAATGCGACGCTGGCCTCCCCGTAAATATACGCGATATGACAGCGACAATCTCGCCGCGGCCAATCTGACGCAAATGGTAAGTGAAATTGCCCACGAGGAAGGCGCCCGTCCATCAATTCCAAAAATTGACCCAATAAACAACTCGTAAATAATAACCTTCCAGTAACTTATTTTTCATACCGTCTGATTTATTCCAATCCACCTAAATATCCTTTTTTTCTATCGTTTGAATTGTCAGTATTTACCAATTGCAAAAACATTAATAAATCAATAAAAATCTCTACGTCTAATATTTTTTTACCAACTCTGTTGCAATTTTTCCTATTCTATTCTTCTTATCAAATGTGAAGTTAGTTCAGTCATTTCTGATAAAAAAAATACAAATCTACTTTTTTTTAATTTACCAAATTATCTAAATAAAAGATGCAGGCATTAGGCTAAGCCTAGTTTTTTTATTTGCAGTCTTTGCATACTACTCCAGGAAAGAAAAACCCTTTAGCAAAGGTGCTAAAAAATAATGTGTAGAAGTTATAATACTATTGTAATACTGGTTGATGCGTTCTTTTTTTTGGCCAAAATGTATTCTCTTTGTTCCACTCCATGTGACATTATTATCTTTTTTTAGTTTGTTTTGTTATAATTAAATTGCTTTGTGAATGTTTCCATGGTCATCAGTTTCCAAAGAATGAACAAATAAGTTGTAAAATAAACTCATCTACAAAAGTAGGTATCATCACAGATTACTCCAGATGACTGACTTCATAGGGCGATTTTGTCCGGAACTATCTCTTTTCTACACATTGAAACTAGGCGAATGACATCTTTGTCAAATATACCATAAGCAAATGTAGAGGCGCTGTAGTCGTTGCTAATACTTTTTACGACCGCTAGATGTCACTACAAAAACTTTTATTTAAATTAAAATAAAAGGCCCAATATTTTTACTATTTTAAATTTAACAATGTACAATTCCGTGTTTTTTAAACAGCGTGACTGTTTCTACGTTGTTGCTTTTTTTCGGACTAATATTTTAAAAACAGCATTTTGCTTCAATTAATCAAGCCAGTAAATGTCAAAACTTGCTTGTCGATTGAACTTGTGAAAAATTTAAAGCGAAAGAAGGGTCTTTTTTACATTATTTGTGGTATTGGTGAAAACTAAGCGGAAAAACTGCATTGTTTTCCAAAAAGTGAAGAATGGTAAGGATGTTTTATTAATACAACAAATTCAGGAAATCTAATTACAAAATTCTAGAGCAAAACTGTGGCAAGAAGCTCTAAACGGCAAAAATTCCAATCTAAAGCAAAAGTGGAGGGTTTGCAAAAAACACTTTTCGGCATCGTTAGATATTATTCCTTATTTTTGTGTATAATTTTGAAGAACTAAGCCAGGTTGCTCTATTGGTTGTCCGGCAAGTCTTCCAAAATTTCCATTAATATATAATAACCCCAAGTAATTATCATATGTGTAAGTTTTAGGTACCTATCTTAGAAATGTAATTGTTAACATTTTGGGTATAATTTTGTTTAATTTAAATTATGTAATATAATAAATTGATTTTTATAAAATTGTTTGTTTGTATGACGTGTAAATAATGAAGGAATATTTTATGATTTATTCTACAAAACAATTTTTTACATTAGTTTTGGAGAATAAATCATAAAATATTCAAAATATAATAGCATATTTTCTACCTATAAAGAGAGAAGAGAATATTTAAATTTGCCGCAAAATTTGATCGATGCGCCATCTGAAATCTGTTACATAATTTGAAGGTCGTTAAAGGTCATTCCGCCAAAATATTTGCATTGAGTCAGTCATCTGGAGTAATCTGTGGTATCATTTAATTTATTGAAATCAAACATCTCTAAAATCTCATCTTCAAAAATAGCTTTTACCAATTCTGCTGCAATCAAAATCTAAGGTTTCAGTTGCCGGCGTTCTTGGTATTACTGATAAACAAATACAAAACTAAAATGTAAATTAATTACAATTTAATTACTACTAAATTATCTAACGAAAAGTGGGCATTTGAAGGCATTAAACCTAGTCGTTTGCTTTGTACTCCACAAAAGAAAAATTAGCAAAAATGTTAAAAAAGTTATGTTTATACTATAACTTTTTTATTGTACCTACGCTTTTTTCATAAACCACAATTTATTGTTTATGTTTTATCTCATGTTGTGACATTATTGTCTTGTATATATATTTTTTTCGGTCTATCAGACGTTTCGTTCTTTTATAATTAAACTGATTTGGGAATGTCTCCATGCTCATCAACTTCCAAAGAATGATGAAATAAGTCGTAAAATAGACTCATCCGACACAATTTAATTTCTTGAAATCAAACTAAAATAAAATGTGGTATATTTTGTAACAAGTTTTAAAAGCGACAAAATTTAGTCACGAGTTTTATGTTAGCAGGGGCGAAGCGAGTAAACCGGAGAAGTTTTTGAAACTTGTAACGTATTTTTATACGACCTATTAAAAAAATATAACAATAATTTAAAAGAAATTAAGCACAAAGAATTGCAGTTAAATATGTTAATCGTCAAATTTTAACTATTGACAGTTAAACCACCTGCTTGATGGAGCCTCTATGTGTAAAAATACAACTCGTTACTAAAGATCGATCGGCCCGTGACTAAAGTGCCGGAAACACAAGAATCTGATCAAGCCAAGCGCTGTGCTTGTCAATGAATAATTTTACATTATATAAAATTTTTTTACAGTAATGCAGCAGCAAAAGTGTTAAAATGACAAAAATAAAAAAAGCCAAGTACCTACGTATTTGCACACTAAAAATTATAAATTTGATTTAAGTGATTTTTGCAATAAATTTTAATCAAATTTACCTTTTGTCGAAAATAAAACTAATAATAACAAATCTCCGAAATCAAGAGTTGATAATATTTATTTTAACTCAAGAAAATTTTGATTTGGATGACTTAAGACATATTCTGACTATGATGTTGTTGTTCTTAATATTTTGTGCTTTTTTATGAGTTTGTACTTTGTTCTACGTTAATAAAATATTATTCTACCATCCTAAAATAATACAAGTGTTTTTTTAATATGTTTTTGAGACAAAAGGGTCTAAGTGCGTTTTATATAAAAATGTGTATAACGAAGTTTTAAATAAATATACCGGGTGACTAGAAATGATTGACTTCAATTTAGGTAATTGGCAACAGTGAGAACCAGATTATCTGTCGTCGTGATTTATGTCTATTAACTTTTCAGGTTAGAATACTGTTGTCAAAAAGTATAACTTACCGAATAATGACGAAAAGTAAAATAACGGAGAAAATGGTTACAGCGAGTGATCGAAAAGATCGGCCAGTTGTAAAAACCATTTTGAAAACAATTCTGATATGGGCAATTTTTAAATTTGACGTCTATTTGAAAATTTCAAATTTGTAAATCAGTGTACCCCCAATGGAAGAGTTAAAAAATTTTGCCAGTCTAACACAAAAAATGTCAATCATTTATAGTCACCCGGTACTTACATACTGGATACCACAATACCACACTTTATATTTTTCAAACGTCTTTTCCAATTTTGAGCCACTGATTTTATAAGAAAATGAGAAACTTTAGGATCCATTTACTACATTTTTACAATTTTTCACTTGAACCGTTTTGCTTCTGACCCCTTCAATTTTAACTACTCGTGCATGCATAAATTTTGCACAAACAGTAAAAAAATGTAATTTATTGTTGCCGGTGTCAAAAAAATTTTTTTAAAGCTATCTATCAAGCACACGAAATGGGTTTGTTCGAAAAAAATTATAGTTTGTGTAATGACTACGATGTATGCTACTTTGAGCACTTATGTCAGTAATAAGTGGGTAAGATTTACTGTTAATTAATTAAATATACTGTTTTTGTTCCTTTATTACAAGTCTCAGACTTCACAATTTCCTTTCTTCTTCCACCTGTTTTCGTTGTCTCTTGCCTTGACGTCTTATTATATACATTGTATTATACGTTGTATTATATAGAAAAAGTCATTCTTATTTTCTTACGTCAGCTTTATTTTATCTCTGCTGGTTGATAACAATAAAAATGTGTTTTTTCGGAAAATAAAAATCTGTTGAATAATAAACGAAGCACCGGATAAATGCAGAGATAACATCTCGCTGTCGCGATTCCGCGATTTGCCCGATGTCTGCGTGAATTTTTCATTTTCGCCTTATCAGATCCACATTTCGTCCGGGTCGTTTTATGGCGATGGACAGAAACACTTCCCGGAATTGTTTCCATAAACAAATTACAGGCTATCGCATCGGATCGAAACGTCTGCGTCTGTTTAGATACACTTTTTGTTGAGATAATAGAGCTCCGGTCGAAACGTATCTCGTTCCACTTAAGTACACAATAAATATCTGGGAATAGGCCAACCCGAACATACATCAGCCGTCAGGGAGCTGCCGCACCATCTTCGCCTTATTTCCTTAGGGTCGAAGCGTAATGCGAGCTGACCCGCTCAGCCCGGATCTCGGGACGCCCAGCGTTTTTCCCGTAGGTTAATTAATCCGTTTTCCTTTTTAAAAGTTTTACTCTTAAAGTTCTGTTTGCGGAGTCGCATCAGCGGAACGATGACGAACAATGCGCCCTTCTCCTGGGATCGGAAACTCATTACGTCGTCTTTGACCCCGCAGTCCGAGGCCGGCCCCAGAGACCCCAAAGAACTTGGAAGAGCGCACGAACACGAATACAGACAGAGGTAGCGGCCGCAGAACTTTGTGCATTTGTTACGTCGGTGGACCAGAGTCTGCTGATTTATGCGCTCAAAGAACGCCACGATAAAAGTTTCGCAAGTTCGATTCCGAGTCGGCGATGTATGTTTTTAAATGAGTTCGATTATTTCCAGTTCAATTTAGAAGAAGCGGACGAGTGATGTTTTTGTTGTATAATGCTCGAGTTGGAGGTGATAATGCGATGATTGATGGGGGAGCTATTAACCTGATGAAAATAAGAAAACAGGGACTTAATACTTTGAACAGATGGTGTTAACGGGTTAGCAAGCCGCGCCAAATTGATCAATGGACGCCCTCGGAGGCCCCAAGCCCCGCAACTGCTAAACTTGTAAAGTTTGCGTTTCGTGATAATTACGTTAAAATAAAAAACGGACAGGTTTGATTTTTTTGGCCCGCTGAAAAATCCTCGACGAGAAGTCATAAATATTGGGGGCTGTTGTTGAGTTCCGCGATTCTTATGACGCCAGGAAAAACGTCCATGAAATCAAACGACGCGTCCGGCATGCGGAACACATGTTATGTTCCGGTTTAGGAACGAGGTTTCGGGGGTGGAATCGATGGCCACCCCGTCCGACATCCCCAAACCTAATGGCCACGCTTCTACCCACGAAATGATCGCTCCGTGGCCGGAATGACAAACGGTCACGGATGCTCCTAATGGCGTTACTTTCTGCTTCGACCAAATTGGCCCCCGTCTTCGGCTAGCAGAAACTTTTTCTACATTTCTATGGAAATGTCGAATTTATATCATTGCACTTTCTATAAGCGGGAAACAGGCGAAACGATGCATAATTCATCGACGTGTAACGTCTTGTATCCGTGGAAGGTCAGTAAAAATGGGCTTCCGACTTTGGATGCCGAGAAATCAAAGAACCTAACACCCTAATTCGCATGCTAAAGGCGCGCACAATGATGTGGCATCCAGTTTTATTGCTTGATCAGAATATAACATTATATTGGAATGTTCGGGGCGTGTGGTGTGTCCCACTACAGCGCTACCACTGCAAGGAGCATCCCCAACAAATCCTTCCACCAGAAAAACTCACAACCAAAAACTTTAAAATTTCAATCGCTCGTGTTGCACAATTACAGTTTTTATAATGTGACACAAACTGAAAAACGAGAGACTTGTTTAATTTGGATAGGAAAGTAAGTGAAGGGTATGGTCGTGGTGGACGATGGGAATGGTAAAATTCGGTGATTCTAGTCGCGCTGCAGGGCCGTCTCGCCGAACAACGCGACGGGGATCTGCACGAGGATTACCACCTCCGCAACCATTGGTCCAGTCGTCCTTACGCCTCACCGACGACGCGCTTTATTCTTATGGAATCACAGATGTCCTATAAAAATCCCAACAACACGGATTTGTTTCCTCACATATTCTTTCCGCATTATATAACGCCATTCCGGCTAATAAAAGCGTGGAAGTGCGTTATTATGTGCTTGTCATTCGGTTCCCCTAGCTGCGTGCGACTTTTATCACCTCTGACAAAAACTCAATTATGCGGTGGTCAGAGGTGAAGCTGGGATGCAGGGGTCAGCAAACAAGATGAAAACGAGTGCACGCACGCAAGGTGCGAGGCTGAACAAGTGGTCCGGCAACTGGGGTGCAGGTCAGTGCTTTTACGCGTTTTACCAAGACAAGTCGTTAGTGAGAGATTCCATTGTCCGAAGCATCTGCAGGATTGATGGGGCGAGGGGCGGCCATTTGCTAATGTAACTCGTCAATCTCGGCCTAACAGACCCGGACTATTCCGGGTCTTAGACGCAGGACCGCAAAGTAAACATTGCCTCATCCGCATTGTCCAGGATAGATTAGTGTGCTCTTCGACCGCATACTAATTTATAAAGGGATTTCGCAGAGTGAGGTCGCAGTTAAGGCCTTCAGACCCACTTAGGGAAACTGGAGGAACTAAGCACTAACCGCTGCACCTCTCCAACACACTTTATTGACAATTTCTACAATAAATTACTCAATTATTAGTTTAAAACCCATTTGCGACGGCTTATGCGAGGTTCCAGCATCGACTAAATCCTATTTACCAACACAAAAAAACAAACATCAATACGTACGCGTACTAAATAGAAAATATGTATTTCAACTATCAAGAAGTATCGTAACAAATGAGGAGGTATAAGTAGACTTCTTGCATGTGTGCTAATGAGTGTTATAATAGGAAAAAACTTTGGCAGGTCAATATCTCCTGAAACTGCCAGAAAAAATTCCACTGATTTTATTTTTAAATTTTATTGTATTGTGTCGGAGTGCAGTGATTATAAACAAGCTATTTAAAGAAGATCATCTTGCATCAGAAGTCCGGGATTATTATCATAAGCTGTTAATTACAAATTAAAAACACAACAATATTAGGTTGGTGCATAATTATCGGCGTTTTATAAAAAACAATATTTATTTGAAAAAGAAACAAATAATTATACAATAATATTGTTAGATGATTATTCCGGAGCCTAGTCACCATTGACTTTAATAACTGATTCTATAGACAAAAAAGTCACGGCTCTTGGAAGCAATACATGCTTTGACATCGGCCACCAAGCTAATCAAATCTTAGAAAATTTCCACGGCTTCCAAAAGTACCTCCCAAGTACCATCAAAGTAAGAAAAACTTATGCCGCCACTTTGACTAAGTGGCTGCCAAATGATTACCACTAAATCTACAACTTTACAGTAAGAATAACTTTAGTTTATACAAAAATAGTGGCAAAAACGTGAATTTCACTGTTATTAATCTCTACATAGTGGATCACTTTGTAGTGGAACTTAAGGTGTTTGAAACGTTCTAGTTACTATCTAAAACCACCTTTAAGTGTTTAAAATATAACTTAGAAATGGCGACAGATTTAAGGTGGTAATTACAGTGTCGTCCACGTTTTGGCCACCTCTATAAAACCTTTAAAGTGGCATACATTTTTAATGGCAACTAATGATTGTTGCCACGTTTATGCCACTATTGCGCCACTTATAGAAGTGATTTTCACTTTAAATACGTAAAAACCACTTTAAAGTTATATTCTAAAAGGTAGCCATATTTAATAACAGTAGTAACGCCGCCATTATCACAAAAGTTGAGCAGACCATTCAAAAAATTATAATTTCTTAACAGGACTACATTATTATTGTGCAATTATTGGTTTTTCGTTTTAGCTGACCAAGAATAATTAATTAAAAAAATTGTTTGCGGCATTTGGAGATAAATATTTTGAAAATTGTTATTAAAAATTTTTCGTTAATTTGTTTAAATAATCAGATATTGCGAGGGGGATGCTGATATTTCGAAGTGCAATACCTATTTTTGACAGTAAACTTGATATCGTTCTGAGTTTATACCATCTACGGTGCTGCCTTAATTTAATAATACCTGTCTATTTATTTGCAAGTAAGAATATCTTTATGGTGACTTACTAAGAATGCAGTTTCGAGTCAATGAAAAGGTAGAAAGGAGATGCGTATATTATTTATTAAGAGAAATAAGTTGAAGGAGAGAGACCGAGCGACGTAGAAGAAACAAAATCAATCTTATTGGCTTTTAGGTGGCTGCCACTTGGCGCCCACCTTTTCGCCACGTGGTGGTCAAGTAACTGTATAGTTCCAGTAACGGGGCTACCACGTGGCAGCCACGCAAAAAATGTTCCCCATTTTAGTGGTAGCCACGGAATAGAACCGTTCTTATTACGTGGAAACCACTAGTGATAAAAACTTTAAAGTGGTTACGGTAGTGGCTGTTACGTGGCGCCCACTAAAAATGCTACTTGGGCTGGTTGTCGAAATCTGATGGTCAACCTCTTCCTGGCTTATCTTCCAAGCTAGTGTCGTCAGATTTGCAACAGGCAAACCATTCACTGCCTCGACTTTCACTTATTGTTCCTTGGCTAAAAAGTTCGTTGAGATCACGAAATGACTGCGCTCCTTTCCATCCTTTTTCAAAGTGGCAAAGCATAATATGACGAATATTATGGTTATTGACACGCACTTTTATAACCTAAACATAAAATAATTTTATGATATAAAAAAGTAAACAATGATAGAGAAATTGTTATTAAAAAAAAACGCCTGATAATTATGCTCCAACCCAATATCCAACCCAAAAGAGTGAAAAATATGATATGAAAAAATGCAGGAATAACAGAATGATATGAAGAAGTCGGCGGTCCCAATCGACTGAATCGGACAGGTACAATGTACAAGAAACAATGCACGTCTTGCATTTGACATGTCAAAGCTTTTGAGCGTTTTTAAATGGTAATTCGATCCTCGACAAACAAACGTCCCACATAATAGCCGCTATGAGAAGAAAAAAAGCGTTGGCTGGTTAGGGTGCGGGACAAATCTGGACGTGATCAAGTGGTAATACATAACAAGATCCCAAGATTGCATAAATGTGTCATGAATTTAGATGGAGTCGGATCTAGTTATTAATTCCGCCGAAATAAGAAAGGTAATTATTTCGGGCCCCGAAGAAAATCACCCTTGGTGGATTTAAAATGCAAATTAAATTATTCAGTGGTATCCATATTTATCAAACAACTGACAATTCCAAATTCGTAACAAGCTGTTGGTCATGGGCGGTGTGAGAAATTCCATGCAAATTTAACTAATTTAGATCAGATCCGTCAGAGACGACATCGGGCAGCAGTATCGAAACACCCCAAGTCTCAGTGCTGGTTTACACCGCTGAAAATTGGACCACAGCGGAGAGATGCAACTACCTTTAAAATCATCTCCGCCAAATCGAATCTAACTGAAATCCCACCCACTAAATGCATCTGGGGCTGCTGTTAAATAGGTTGTTTTTAATAAGGGGTTGCCATTCAGGCGGTGTGAAACGGGTCGAGGATCCGAAGACGGGTTGTCAAGCAAGCAGGAAGGGGCAAGTTAGCCACGGGGCAAGGGACGGAAGGTCGGGTTTGGGGCTTACACGTATTCCACATCTGCGGTATGCATTATTCATGTCCGGCCTGGCCGCTGTCCTAAGTTCTCCAGCCCACCACCGCATGTCCCTGTCTAGAGCGACGGACAAGAAATCGAACCCTTGCTAAATGGCCACCGACTTGCACCCTACGATCGCAAAATGAACCGACCAATCACAGACGCTAGCCATAAAATTATTAGTTTTGAGACCATACTGAAAAAAAACTCACTATCCTCATGGGTTCCGCTGCAGCAGTTATTACTGCCATTTAAATCAACTTACAACATCATAATATCGTGTAACGCAAATGCAAAAAAAATAAGAATTAAAACATTCCTACATTTATTGTTTTTCAAAATATTCTCCGTTACTATTTATACACGTTTTTTCTATTCGAAATGAAATACAGAGTGTCCCAGAATAATCGCATGATATTTTTACATTACTACCTAAAATAATCATTAAGATTTAAATTGAAGAAAAAATTTTAAGAGTTTGGTGGTGTGCAAATGATAAATTATTTTTTTGATTTGATTGAAATGAATTACTTGACCAATCACAAAGAATTTGTTAATTACGTTCTCAAAAAAGACATTATCTAATTCATTTCCATCGTTTCGTATTAAATAGCTGTAGCTGAAAGAAAATCATTTAATTGTTTGGTCCACTGTAATCAAAATCATCAGCAGCATCGGTGAAATCGCAAGTCGTGCCATTTCATAATTGTCGTTTTGACAGCATAATTTTTGCATCTTTAAAACTGAAATGCTTCAAAAATGTTTTCGTGTAAGCAATTTCAGCTCGTCGTGATATTAAAATTTTGTTGTTTTATAAAAAATAAAAAGATTTTTAACAAGTAAGTTTTTTATTTCTATATTAATTCCCATATCCACATTTAACAAAACACGAGGTTTTCGAATGCAGGTGTTGATGAGATGTCACAATGACGCTTGTAGAGTTTTTCATTGTGGACGAGCTAAGTTTTGAAAAATATGAAAAAAATATATAAAATATTTCTACTTGCAACCTGTATATCAAAAAACCAAAACTAAAAAATGTAATGTAATTTGTAAGCTCTACATCTTCTTCAAGTGTCAGACTCCACCACAGAAACAGAAAACTGTCACTGGGTGATAATCAGGACTCTAATAAGAGCAATGGGATATTGTATCTTTTAGTCCTTTAAATATTTAACTGCTTGAGTTGTCGATTGCATTGTCATAATAATGGATGATCTGTCTTTTCCCATTTTTTTGGTAAATTTACTGATGGATTGTGGATTTGTTGCTTCAAAAATTTTAAACAAATCATGACAGGACTGGACTCAATTAAAATCAAGCAGGTTATGAACGCCGCATGTTTATTTGCATGAGATGAAATCAAATAACACATCCTAGATTGAATTACATGATAATTAATTACATTATGGTTTCTTATACCTAACTCATGAATTTTTAGTAATTACTTGGAATCATCTCTTATTGTTTTCGTAAATTCTAGAATGATTCACCGATTATTATTTATTTCGCACTAAAAGCAACTATTTTATTCTTGTAAAATATTTCGCACATGTTCAACAAAAGTGACACAACTCAAAAATATCTGTTTTTCAGTAAGCGCAAAAAAGTAAAAATGTTTTATTAGAATTGGTTAGCAATGTGCATTATTAAAACAGGACAAAAAATATTAGCAAATGTTTTTAGATTTATACAACCCCTTTCTTTGTCACTACTAAGTTACAATTTTACAACTAAGATGTGTTACTCCTGCCGGTTTAATCCGACACATTTTACTCTGCAGGGAAAGTGTCACTTAAGCTATGCAGGTCCATTTTTTTTATTTTAAAGAACTTAACTGATAATAATTTTAGATTAAAAATACAATTTTAATAACAGATATATTTTTGAAACTTGTCTAGAACAAAAAACGCACTTTTTATTGTATTTCTAATGAGGTGTCACTTCTGTAGAACATGTGCGATTTAGTTTCAGCCGTCTATGCTTTAATTTATTTATTCGAGCCGTATTCGCAAGCGATATTTAAATTATACTAAATCAAAACTGTTAATGAAATAAAATGCTCCCTTTTCGCTCTTCAAATATTTTATTTTTCCCATCTCTTGCATAATTTTATTGGTTCGGACAATGTTCAAGATTCAAACTATTATTTAATTATCTAAAAAATTATTAACGAAACAACGTGAATGCAAATCTGTGCCTGCTGCGTAAACTCGTAACTCCAAAAATGTTCTAATTTTTGTTATTATTCTATGACCCACAGAAACTCAATTTTTTCCACTGCATGTGCGTATGTATGTGTCAAGTGCAATCTAAAGTTAAAACAAAGATATAAACGAGTGCGGCTTGAAAATTATAGGAATTTGCATAAATTCGCAAACTTTAAAGTTCGATTTCCCAAAATTTACATTTTACGCACCACGCAGAAATAAAAGCGAAGACTCAGTAGGCCGTGGAAACCAGCTTTTGTTTTAATCTTTACAGTGTAGACCTTTGCCGTTATCAAATTATCAATTATTATCAATTTGACAGGAACTGTCAATATAAGAGATGTCCAAACGGCGTCTAAACCGAAGCCTGGAGTTGGAATTTGTTGACAAGACATTAAATGTATTTTAATAAATGTACCTTGAACTTCTCTAACTTAAAGTCCAAATTATGCTACACTTTTTTAAACGTCAAAATTATTCAATGGCTTACGCGACCTCGTTTTGTTTTTGTATGCACTTTATTTTTCATATTTAAGAAATAAAATAATTGTTCTTCGCTGTTTCCTGTTTTTATTTTTTGTTGTGGAATTATCCAAAACTATTTTCGGTAAATATATCTTCATTTTTCAATGTTTGATGAATTTAAATGTCTTGCTTATTTATTATTTTCAATTCTTGTGGTTGTAATTTTTTACCTTTTTGCAATCAAAAGTAATACAGGTACGTATTGCGTGATGTTGTTACGCTTTTTGTCCTCGCTCCGCCCCTGTCCCAGATGCATAAACAATACATATTGATAACAAATTCGTTCCGATCGTCTCCGACAGCGATATAATTGAATGGGCCGCGGCGGCACAAGCCGAATATTGTGCTGGGACGAAGGGACTTGAGCTATTTGTTTCCTTCAAGCCGCTGAAATCGACGACCCTGACATGTGGCCCGCTTAATAAATTTATTTTCTATGGGAAGAAGAACTAAGTTCGGTTCAGTCTTTCACGAATAATTGCGGCGTGGAAAGCAGACGATGAAATGGTAATGAAACCGCATACGGCGTCACATTCTGAGCGGGAGGTGTATGTTTGCGAATGGGGCTGTCAAGGAGGCCGTACGAGTCCCTTGGGGACTTGGAGGTCCACGACGAGACTAAAAACCCCATCCTTGCTTTTCTTACTGGCCTGGCCCACCTGATCCCGCGCGTTTAGATAAATAATTTCCCAACTTGGCGGTCCAGAGCTACGGCACGGATTGTAAATAACAATGAAGACTAAGTTATCATTGCGGTTAGGAAACATTGTTTTAATATACCTATTCTGTGATTATAAATTAGTTTGAATTTTTTCTTCCTTTATCTTGATAAGAACAAACGCATCATCAAATTATCACTTCCGTGCAAAAAATATAGAATTTGAAACGAAAATATTGAATCAATATTTACCAAAAACTACACAATTACACCATTTCAGTTTTTATGCGTAAGTTTCTACCCACATCCTGATATCTTTGCGACTGAAGAAAGACATCGTCTATAATTTCAACCCTTCCAGTTCCTGCTTCGTTAAGATCCATGGAATCGCTCGCAGTTACACTGTATCTGGATATAAGTCAGTCGATATGATATATCGCTTCTGAGAAGAATTGCGTCTATTTCTAATACAATTCATTGCCCGCGTCCATAATTTCCCTCATCGACACTTGAGGGATCAGTTCTGAAGTCACAATACAAACTGGGTAATCGCTTACTGTTAGCTGTTGCAATTGGCCAAACAACACAAAAATCGTGGCAAGCAGAAACAACAAGTTTTCAAATTTCAACACGATAGATCCAGATTAAAGAAAAATCCTAAGTGCTCAATCAAAGTAATTTATTTTCAAGTATTTACAAGTAAAATCCATAAATCTCCACAAACATTCTGATTCCTTTGCGATTAAATATGGAAATATCGATTTGGGCACTTCCAGTTCCTCCATCGTTCAACAAGCCTACGGCGTTGGTTGCTCCATGGTATCGTCCAAAGTTAAAAATACGAACTCGTGTCACTACAGCGCCTGGATATTCATAATTTTTCGACAAAAAATTGGTTTCATTGTCGGAAGTAGATAAAATTGTGCGTAGAAAAAGTGTTTCTTGCGGATATCGGTCGGCGTAACAGTCTGCATCTCCATAATTTCCCACATCGGGAGTTAATGGTTCCGGAAAATAGTCGCAGTACAAGCTAGGATAAACGTCTTGTGATTTTGTAGTAAGCGTTGTAGTTTCGGTCAAGGGAATTGCTACCGCTGTCTCCAACAACCCAAACAACACGACAAGGCACACAAACAACATGTTTTATGTTTCAAGTTATCGCGAGCTGTTACAAGTAATCAGTCGATATGACGAGCACAATAATAATCGCAAAAAATCTCCACTGCCCCTTTAATTGCATTTGAGTATTTGGCGCACAATAAACTGTTATCATTGTTCAATGCAACTGGTGTGAAGCACACTATTTAGCGTCGAAAGCAATTTATTAGGGTTAGTCGCGTTCTAGTTCGGTCTTTCCATTTGCATTCGGAGAGATATCCGAGAAATATATCAAATAATAAAGTCGACTGTAAATGTAGCATACCTGCGGTGTGGTTGTCCTGTTTGATCCTGCGGCGCAGTGAGGCCGGAGGCAGGTGGGGAGCTCTGGAAGAATGTAATTTTGCCAGGACGAGTCCCGAGGGCTTGCGGTCTTCCCTTTTTGCAAACAGTCCGGCCTCGACCACGACATGCTTAGACTGTGAACGAAGCGATCCGCTCGTTCAAAGGAGTTTCACTTAATAAGAAAAAAGAAAATCGTTTCGGCGGTTTTATTGCCTCTTTTATTGACAGAGGAAGCTCAGACTTCGCCACAAAGGATATCTTTAAAAAAACTAATGGTGCAATTATAACAAAACCGCAAATGTATTCAAAGTTGAAAAACCACCTCAACCTTTATTTGCCAATAAACACTCGATCGCCATAAGATATATTATTAAATGTATTGTTGCACTGGCGTGAATAGTCACACCACTATATTTTTTATTTCTCAAATCAAACAATTCCTAGAAATTTCATCTTATTCAAACCGACTTCGCCTCAAGAAATATCTTAAAAATGTAATCGGTCAGTTATAAAAACAAGGACCGTAAATGTATTATGGATGTGGTATGAAATGAAAGTCTGTAAACCACCTCAACCTTTATTTTTCAATCAACACAATACAATTCAGAAATTTCTACAAAAACCCAAACAGGTCAACGAATGGTAATCAGTAGTCCACTAACGACCTGCCTCCGCGCTCTTCCCTTCTGTCTCTGTCGCGATCGTGGCCGTCCCTTTTATAATCCCTGTCGTAGTCCTCCCTCCTCTTCTCTCTCCTCTCCCTGTACACCGTCCTTTTTTCGCTGCACTTTCTCGGTGACCGCGAGCGCCTATCTCGACTGTGCTCGCGTCTCTCTCTGCTGTTATCTCTTCGTTCGAATCTTCTAGAGTCCTTGTGGTCGTCCCGCTTGCTGACGTACGGACTCGGACTTTTTGCTTTCACATCGACCCCAGGCGGTGGGGTTTTACTCTTGCTGGAATCCGAATCGGAACTGCTCGAGCTCTTGCTGCTGTCGTACGCGTGCCGCTTCTCCCGTTGCCTGAAACTTACAACTCTACCATTCGTTTCGTTTGTCCGCCATCTCCTCACCGCCTTCGCAACTTTATCGCCATTTCGCGCAACTCGTCCTCGCGGTGCTGTTGCTCCTGCTTTTCCCGTTCAGTCTTCAACTGCTCGGCGATTTTGTCCGCTTTAACTGTAAACTAAGAACGTAAAAAAAGCGTAAATAAATCGCCACAATCGTTACATTGTTTGTTCAGTAACGCCTGACGCTTCCGCTTAAGCCGCTCTTGAATGCTTAAACTCGGTCCGGATTTCTGTAAACGTCAACAGCATTAAACAAGACGTTTTATTAAATAATCACATCGCACAAGACAAGCTAGTGTACAACAACTATTAAGTGATTCTTACTGACTTTGGTCACGGCGCCTGAATTACCATAGCCAGACCATTTTTCACTGTTGACCCTAGAAAAAAGGGTTGAGTGGACAAAAAAGATACGATTGCGAAACACCTACGGGCTATCCGCCGCTTTCGTTTCGCTTGGGCTGCTGGAATCGCTCAATTCCGAAGAGCTCTGGTCGCTTTTCTTGCGTCCGTAATAACGCGCCACGACTTTCGGCGGCGACTCTTTCTTGACTTGAGGACTCTTGGACTTGCTTTTGCGCGGCGAGTTCGAGCCTGTTGACGACGCTCGCTTCCGCTTGGGCGATGACGACTTGCTTCGGGATGACGAAGATGACGATGACGACGACGACGACGAAAGTGACGAGGACGAACTCGTGGAGCGTTTGCGTCTGTAGCCTCGACCGCGAACCCTGGATCGGGATCGCGACTTCCTGTACCTTAAAATAACTTAGACGAGTTCAATACACGTTTTAGAGCATTACTTGTCTCTGGACCAACTACGACGTCTTGAGTCGCGACTCCGCGACCTTCGCTTCCTGCTGTAATTTCGTCTGCTGACATATACCACGCGTTCCGAACTTGAGTTACGTCGTTTACTTCTACTCTTTGATTTATCCACCTGATTTGTTTTACTGGTCGACGGACTTTCCTCCTCGTCTTAAAACGACTTATTATAGATTTTATTAGAGGATTTGCTGCAAAATACCGCCGAACGATGTAATATACGTGATTTTGCCAGCGTTTTCAGGCGAGGGTGACTTAGATGGAGACTTGCTTTTCCTGAATGAGGGATATGTAGGAGAGGTCCTCGCCGCGTAACTAGGCGGGCTTATGACTCTATTAGCCAAACGCTTTTCTCTGTGTGCTCTATAAAACTATGACAAAAACTAGTTTTCATAATCGTTTCTATTACCGACGTTCCCGCCGCGATTTGCGTCCTGAAAACAACGCTTTTTCATGCTCCTCTTCCTTAGCCAACCTAAAACTCTCTGCTTCTTCCAAGTCGTTAGTTAGGAACGAATAAAAATCGTTAGAACTCATTCCGAAATTTCTGCCGTGTCTATTCATTTCGTGTGCCTGCACTGAATCGATTTTTGAAACGTTAATTGACAAATCAACGTCCAAATCAGAGTCAGAGTTGGCATCAGAATCATCCTCATTGTGGTATGTGTCTTGTGGCAGAGTTTGAGCTACAACAATGCGGAAAATTAAACAATTTCCAAAAATTTTGCACTTTTGCCGGCAATAGTTTTTGTTGAAAATTTCACGGAAATTTTGACAAGTTTACCACAATACCGACCTCAAGTCGGTAAAACAGTGACCATAATTATCGACATTTCGTCGTTGTCCTTAGAGTGCAAACAAAAGTGGGCAATTTGTACATGGTTTCATAGTAATTCTTAGAAATACTATAAATATTTGACAAACGCATAAACAATAAAATGTATTACCAGTGTTGTCTTCATAATTGAAACCGATACTAGCGCCCCCACTCCTTTGTTCCTTCTTTGACTTAGACTCAGTGTAGCCAAACTGTTCCTCCAAGTGCAGTTGTTTGAGGAATTTTTCTTCGTTGATTGCAAGAAACGAGTTCTGCGCTATGATTCTATAACGCTCATAGTTGATTTGGCGTTCTTCAAACGTCATCTCCTCTTCTTCTTCTTTCTTAACTGGTGGAATGTAGTCCAAATGCGCTCGGACGTCAAAACGGTCAATCAAGTTGTCGGCTTGTCCTTGCCACGGCATCCTACAATCAAATTGCTCTGCTACTGTCATAAACTCCAAGCGGAAACTCACATTGCCGAGGCGCTGTCTGCTGCAGCTGCAATCGCGGGATCCAAGTGGATTTTGCATTGTCGTCCGTGTATTTGTAGAAATTGTGTAGGATCAGCTTTCTGCAATACAAATTTAGACGTGGAACAGGGCTACAAGGATACATACGATTTTTTCGTAGAAATCTCGCCGGCGCTCCGCTCGTCGACGGTAGTCGACCAACATGCCGCGGATTTTGCGTTCTTGACGTCTTGCTTCGTGCCACATGTCTTAACGTTTCAATATAAACATTTATTAAAAAAAAAAGGATTGCTTTTTTGTTGGCAGTTGATCTAAACAAGGTAAGCTTTTTGACTTTGGTCAAAAAGCGTCGACTACTAAACACAGGAGGCGATCATCTGTGTAAGGTTATGTAATAGCACGCTATTAAAAATTTAAATCGCAACATATTTATTGTATAAAATTGATGCTACAAGCTTAGATTAGTACATAAACCAGAGACGGATTTAAAAATTAGTCATTATAAAATATACCAAGACAATAAAAATATTGACACCGAGCTAATTAAAGGAGACGATCATCTAGAATTATATAACGCGCGTTCAAAAAAAAAACGAGGCTGCGTTGGCCATGGAAAAACTTTGTGCATCAATTTAGTGTAGCAAAATTTCGAACTGTCAGTTCGAATCTGTCAGATAGTTTTTAGGTTGGGTTCTTTGTTGACAATGGTTTCGTAAACGATTATTATGTTGGGACAAATTTCAATAAATGGACGCAAAGGAGGGTGGTATTATGTTTATGAGAGCGATGTACCCATGTCCTGGCATTTATTATAAACAATTTACATAAAATTGGTCCGTTTTATTATGGTGGAAAATTTTAGACTGACAGTTCTTGTCATTTGTGGTTTCTACACTGGAAAGCCGATAAATTCCATGGCCAACGCAGCCTCGTTTTTTTTTTTTGAACGCACGGTAGTTCAATCTAGGAATTTTGTAATTATCGAAGCTAGGAACTAACTAGAGAACACAACTAGGGAATAGAGATGGGCTATTCAAAGCGAATTAGTCCAGACTTGAAAATCTAACTTAAAAAAAATGATGAAACGAGATTATTGTAATCTGCGATTCTGGCACAGGTTCTGAGCACATGTTAATTTTACGGAATCCAAGTAATGTCGTCCATTTCGTACATTTGATTTCATGAAATATCCGAATGAACCAAAACGAATCATTTGAACCGAGTATCGAAATGTTTGCTTCCTTTACTCGGAACTTGGCGTCCTTCACTCGGAAGGCCCCCCTCTCTATGATTGGCCCTGCACGGGTTGTTTTTACTGTACCTTCAATTTTTTATAGTTTCAAAAATATTTTAAATAAGTTTTACTTGGTTTGATCTAAATTTGTGGTATAGAGCAGATATTGTTACTTCATGCAGTTTGCAATCGTATAACAGCTGTTTTAATGCAACAGTTATAACGATTTTTAACCTCATTTTTTTCAACGTGTTTATTAAGAAAATAATTTGCAATGCCTACGCATGTAAAATTCACCGACGACAATAGCGAATATGATGCATCAGATTCGGATGAGGATTATACGGAAAACGAAAGAATCCTTTTAAATAGAGTGAGAAATAGAGGAGCAAGGGACTCGGACAGTGAGGTATGTTCAAATTAATAGTCGCTGCCTTGTAATATTACAATATGTACAGGGTGAAGTGTTTGGGGTTGGTTCAGGCTCAGATGATAGCGACGGCGATAATGAGAGTGACATCGCATTGAGTGATGTTGAAGGACAAGAAGACAAAGATTATCTTCCAGATGCCAGAGCTTGGGGCAGTGATAAACGCAAATTCTACTCAACTGACTATGTTGATCCTGATTATGGGGGTTTCCAAGGGAAAGATGGGCATTTGGCTGAGTTGGAAGAGGAAGAAGCAAGAAATTTGCAACAGCAGCTTGCAGAGCAGCTAGATGATGATGATTTTTCTTTGGATGTTTCCACAAATAAGCAGCAGCAAGGACAGGAGCAGTCCACAGAAGAGATTATCAAGAGCGACATTTCAAAGTTGTCCAAACGACAAAAACTGCAAATTTTGGAAAAAGAGTCGCCCGAGTTTTTCGGTTTGGTAGAAGACTTCCAGAGTAATTACTATGCTCTTTATTTGATTCAAATCAATAGAATGTGTTTGCAGATAAGATGAAAATTGTGCGAGACTACTTGCATCCAGTTTTGCAAAAACACAAAGAAGGCAAACTGCCAGATTCTCAGTCTGTTGATTTTGTACAAACTCAGTATGAGTTGACGTTGAAGTAATTATTATCGTTATTCTTTATCGAATATTGTTTAAATATTGTGAAATTTCAGCTACTGTGTCAACATTTGTATGTATTTGTTGCTTAAAGCGTCAAGAGTCAATGTGCAGAATCATCCAGTGATTAAGCGGTTGTATCAACATAGACAACTTTTGTCCCAACTCTTACCTGTCTATGAAGAAGTTATAAAACCTCAAATTGAAGCGATTCAAGCTGAGGAGGATAATGAAGAGGTTCCCAAGAAAACGCTAAATGTGCTGAAAGCACTAATGGAAAAGTCTAACACTAAAGCCAAGAAAACTAAAGCTACACAAATTGAAAGAGAGAAACCTAGTAAAAGAGTTAAGTTTAATGATGAAATAGTGGAGGCAGACATTGAAACTGCACTCACTGAAGATGTCTCAGAAGTTCAAAATGTTACTGAAAATGGTTGGTGATTTTATTGTTATTTTAACACACTAATATTCAAGTTGTAGCTTCTGGTAAAAGAGCGATTACATATCAAATTGCCAAGAATAAGGGGCTGACTCCGCACAGAAAGAAGGAGCAAAGAAATCCAAGAGTAAAACACAGGAACAAGTTCAGGAAGGCCAAGATTCGTAGGAAGGGAGCTGTATGTTATGATAGTTTAAATTATTTTGTCAAACTCATCATGTGTTTTCAGGTTCGCGAACCTCGTACTGAGATGAAACGATATGGAGGTGAAATTTCTGGAATTAAAGCTGGCGTTACAAAGAGTATTAAGATAAAAACATGATTTGTAATATTTTTTTTGTTTGAAGATAAATTGGGAACATTTTCGTCCAGAAACGGTTCTCTTGCAACATTTTACTAGAACCGTTCAAAATACATTTTTCTTTACGCTACTGCGCATGCTCTGGAAGGCACTTGACCATGGAAAATTGTGTTTTTAAATTTATTTGAATCCTCAAGATATAGCTTACAAATTACATAAACGGCCATAATTCGTATTCAAATTTGTCTCAAATCGAATGTGGTTAGAAGTGAATAAGATGAAGCAAAATTTAATTTTGACTTACCTACTATAAGATGACAAACGTCAATTGAATTCATCAAATCTTAAGTCAGAATTTAACGTTTTACACTAATGGAATAAATCGCAAGTTATGATGTAATTAAAAAAAAAAACATGTCTCAGGGCTACCACGCAAGAGATAAATTGAATAAAAACACAGTGGATGAAAACAATAGCAAGTTTGGGCAGCTCATTGAAATGATTGAAAAAGTAATGTCTGATACTAAGGAAATCCGAAAAGAGAATGTAGAGTTAAAAAAAGAAATGGAAGAATTAAAGGCAGCTTTCAAGCAGGAAGAACAGCAGTGGCAAATAGAAAAGCTGCATTTGAAAAGTGAAATGGACTCTTTACAACAAAAATTTGTTACGTTGACTGACAAGAATTCTGATATTGAAATTAGAGATTTTCAAGGCAGCTGCCGGAGCGGTGGAAATATTTTCTATGTGAGGAACTTATTTTGGGGTCGGTAGCACAAAGTCCGTCAAAACTGGAACAACAATGCATTTATTTCTGTTTACAATAAAACAAATTATTGTGCTATTTTCTAAATAGCCTAATCACTTATTACATAAATCATATACATTTTAGATAACTGTACAATTAGCCGGTTGACATCGATTAAAATATACATCTGAACACGAAAAGAGGAAACAGAAAAATTCCGGTAATACTGGAAAGCGCATTTGTGTAAAATCGAATTTCCCTAAAAAATCTGGAATGAAGGGACGAAATTTAGAAAATTTACCCTCACCTCTAATCTATAGGATTGTATCCCTATAAACTAATCGTTTTTATAAACATTGTATTGTACATTAATATCGAAAAAAGGGCAACCGTTGCCACTAACAGTGAGGTTAAATGACACAACTACTTAGTCCTCCAAGTTTCTGAACGCTTGTTGGATATCCTCGTACAGTTGGTCGAAATCGGCTTTAATTTTGGCTTCTCCGTCTTTCACTGGATCTTTGAATTTCATACTGCTCAACTGGTACAAAATATTGCTCATGGAATCCCTGATTACGGTCCACGTTATCTTATTTTCGGATTGCGCTGTGCTTTCCACGGCATGTCTGGACATATCGTACAATCCAATCATGTTCTTCAACATGCCGACGGTTTTGTAGAAGGGACAGAATCTGTCGTAAGCCGAATACGAGTTTTGTTGTAAGAAATCTTCTTTCAGGAGTTTGGCGATTTCCAGTGTAATTTTATCGGTTTCTGCGAGCGACGCTTTACCTACAAGCTGCACGATTTCGGACAAATCCTCTTCTTCCTGCAGAATCTCCTTCACTTTCGTACGCAACGAGACGAATTCGTTGAAGTTCTTGTCGTAGAAGTCGTCCAGAGCGCGCGTGTATTTAGAGTAGGAAATCAGCCAGTTGATGGACGGGAAGTGCTTACGTTGGGCTAGCTTCTTGTCCAAACCCCAGAACACTTGCACGATACCTGTAAATTAACAAAATTCGGTAACGATTTTTTTGTCATAATTTTTATTTATTTATCCGTGTAGTCAGAGAAAACTTGCAATGTTATGCAACTTTGCATAACTTACCTAAAGTGGCTGAAGTGACGGGATCGGAGAAATCACCACCAGGCGGCGATACGGCGCCGACAATCGACACGGATCCTTCCCTGTCGGGATTACCCAAGCACTTTACTCTGCCGGCACGTTCGTAGAAAGAAGCCAAACGCGCCCCCAAATAGGCCGGATAACCGGAATCGGCAGGCATCTCAGCGAGACGACCCGAAATTTCTCTCAAAGCCTCAGCCCAACGAGAAGTAGAGTCGGCCATCATGGACACGTTATAACCCATGTCACGGAAGTACTCGGAAAGCGTGATTCCGGTATAAATGGAGGCCTCACGGGCGGCCACGGGCATGTTGGAGGTGTTTGCCACCAAAGCAGTACGTTTCATGATGGACTCGGTCGCGCCCTCAATCTCCACAGTCAGCTCGGGGAAGTCCCGCAATACTTCAGACATCTCGTTACCTCTTTCCCCGCAACCGACGTAAACGATGACGTCGGAGTTGGAGTATTTGGAAAGGGACTGCGAGATTACGGTCTTGCCGCAACCAAAAGCACCGGGAATGGCTGTGGTCCCGCCTTGGACGCAACTAAACAACGCAAATGATTTAATTATTCATAAAAACAGCTACACTAAGGAAATCAAACAAAAACCACAATCACTAAAATAATGACATATTTATACAAGTGTCCCTAAAATACGGGTAAGTACAAAAAAATAAGCATTTAGTAGAACTCGATGAATGCCACAACTTTTTTATGTATCAAATTTTCAAAATTTGTCTAGCACTTTCAAAACTATTTTTAACTCTTAATTGGTGATCGTATTTCGACTAATGTATTTGGTAATCGGAGTCATAATGACCCTCTCGCTAATAATTTTTTTTTGGGACTTTGGTTATTTGGTAATAGTTCCGAAAACTTCTTAATCGTAATATTTTATTTTATACCTTAATAAAACGTCCAATCGTGAAAATAACATATATTTCTTCATAAAAGGAAACAAATGCAATGCATCTTTTCATTGTGCCATGTGATGTAAAATTTTCCAGGGCCACCAATTATTATTTTCAGAAATACAGAATGGTTGTAGTTGTACAGTGTGGAACAAAAACTTCAAACTATGCGTCCAGATTGAAAATACGCCTCAATGATGAAAGTTTTCTCTTGCACGGTATACATTTTTAGTCTTTGTTAGTTCAATTCTCTTCAATAAATTGTAATAACCGTCAATTTGATTGATGTCATTAGACAGAACTATGAACTTTAAAAATATTAAAGCGGCGCAGGGAAATTTACATGTGAAAACATTCCACAGGTAACTAGATGATAATCATTTTGTTCCACACTGTATATCGTTGCAAAGCTAATTTTATGCAATATATAAAAAATATAAGTGATTTAAGATAAAACACAACTTTGTGTCACTCATGTCAAAAATGGGACACTATGGGAATAACAGAGAAAAATATTCGGCCTAAAATTAAAAAAAAAAAATTAAAATACAAATCTGAAATATTCTGGAGTAAATACACAAAGAGCATGATTTTAAATCGTATGATTTTATTTATACACGAAAGTTTTGTTGCAACCGAAAAAACGCCAAATTAAAAACTGGAGCGATTTCGTCTTATGCATTTAATCGAGTTTTTTCAAGCAGGCAACACAACTTGAGTGAACTAAAAATAAAATTAGCCTGATGAAAAATCAAGCTCGAGTGTATTTTAGGGAGTTTAATACAAGACCAATTCCACAAAAATACCAAAACAGTCTCTGTAATAAATACTTTATTTAATGCTATTTAGACGCATTTTAATCAATTATGAAAACGCTAGGTTGCTTTTATAATCACTTAACAAATTATGTGATTGGTCAAAATTTGAAAAAATCATCGCGGTGATTGGCAGTGCCTTGAGGAGCCGCGAAATATTACAAAATTTTCATTTTCAATTTAATGTGAGACCATTTTGAAGTGTGTTTGTTAGAATATGACAAAAATGTAAGTGTAGCAGCTTTGAAGGCTGCTTACGCAGAAATTGTGTGCATACATTGCAAAGAATACTTTTAACTCTGACAAACATAAGTTTTCCATCAAATTTAATTATAACATGCGTACAAAAATAAAACGAGGCTACGAAGGCCATGGAATAAATTTGACGTTCGATAGTGTAGCAAAATATCCTTGAATTGCATAAAATTAAAATGAAGTTCTTTGTTAATAACCTTCTAACGTGCGTTCAAAAAAAAAACGAGGCTGCGTTGGCCATGGAATTTATCGACTTTCCAGTGTAGACACCATAGAAAACATAAACATAGATTTGACAAATGTCAAGATCTGTCAGTTTAAAATTTATCAACGAAATAAAACGGCCCAAACGCTAGGACAGTTTAATTTTATTTTTAATGAACATTTTTAATAATCATTGGTTTTTAAACCTTCGAACCAAACAAATCCGAACCTTTTTTTTCTAATGTATATTGTGTAATTTATAACTCACTAGTGCTTAACGTTCGTGTTTAACTATGTATACAACGATTGGTAGGTCACAAACATATTATTATTATTATTATTATTATTTAAATAATGGGAAAAAAAAATTTGGTACTTTAAATAAAATGTAAACATGTAAAAAAAATTAATGTAAACTTTAATGAAAGACAATCAGTAATTAAACTCCAAAAACAAACAACATTTATTGATTGGCATTGAGAAAGTGGTCCAGATTAAATGTCCTCACTAGTCACGCAATTGCTTTCGATTTTTTGCCGTAGCCCGTCCAAATTTTTTGGTCTATTAAAATAATAACCTTCGAACCTTCGAATCCAAGCAAACCCGAACCTTTTTTTCTAATGTATATTGTGTAATACAACTCCCTAGCGGTCGACGTCCGTGTTTAACTATATATACAACGATTTTTGAAATATTAATTGAGAATGCAGTTGCTCTTAAACTGAATTGGTAGGTCTCGAGTTGCGCATAGAGACTGATGACCCATGAAGGTTGACGGGTAACTGAGTGCTGCCAAATATTCTCAAGACATTTTTCGGTTTTGAGACTGATTCTTCTTCATCGATCTATTCACGACTTACAGTTATATCAAATTAATGACCGTCCTGGTCGTGTCGATATTCTCCTCAACAGAGGAGAAGCTGTAACAATGAATAGATTGATGTTTGGATTCACAACGATACCGGGAAATGTTTTGCACTTTTTTTATCCCATAATGATTTATCCCATTGTCAACAAGGAAGCTAACCTAAACATGAACAGACTCGAACTGACACTTTGAAGTTTTGCTACACTAAATTGATGCACAAAGTTATTCCATGGCCAACGCAGCCTCGTTTTTTTTTTGAACGCACGTTAGGACACATTACATAACATTTAATTTAATGTCCTCTTCAACCAATTCCATCTCCAAGTGTAGGTTTAAACGTCGTTTGAGCAAAATTTTGAACGACAGCTCCTGTCAAATGTCAAGATTTGACAGTTACAACAGTCTACACTGTAAAAAAAAAGAAAAGCTAGATTCCATTACCTCCTGCTAATTCTCCGTTTTTATTCGTACGCACTTTATTTTAAAGACTGGTACAAAAGTATTAAACAAAATTAACTAATAGCTGTAACTTTGCAATTTGAAAAAATGTTTAAGCAAAACTTGTTTGGTGTACTCACACACATGCACAATTTGCATTGCATTCTTTACCAAAAATGATGATTGTGCTTTCTTGCTAAGTATTCATTTTATTTTTCTATAATGGTAAAATTGCACTACAAAGTAGAGAAAAATACGTTTGTTTCGATATCATAAAAAAATATTTTTTTTTTCATTTTTGATGTCACTTGTTTACCGAACTGGCACATGAAGTGGGCGGTGGGCGCAAAAAAGAAGATCAATTCCGTCGATTTCTGTCATTGCTTGTATTGTTTAAGAATTTTGTATTTGTTTTTATCATATAATTCTTATCAACAAACGAACCCTCATCAATTTATTAGGTACCATTACAAAACAAGAGAGAACCAATTAAAAAATTACATAATTTGATACTTCAGTTCCACCTGTATAAAAAATACCGGATACCAACGTAAATTACGTTTACAGTCGAACTGCAAATGAAGACCAGGTATTTTAGGGTATGAATCATATTATAAAGATGATAACCTAGATGACATGAGACTTAAAACCAACACAAAAACTTACGGGAAAAGGGAGTCAAGGACACGTTGTCCCGTGAGTAAGGGATGGTTGGCTTGAAGCTTCTCGCTCACAGGTCTGGGTTGACGCACTGGCCACACTTGCAACATGGTGTATTTGGTTTTTTCACCATCAAACTCGGTCTCCAATACAACTTCCTATAAGCAACTCAATTAAACACCAACTCTCAACTCAACCAATTCAATAACTCACATCAACTGTGTAGTTTCCTGGATCTGCAACGTAGGTAACGGTACCTTTAGCTTTTGGTGGCAGCAGCATTTTGTGCTTAACCAAAGTGTTCTCATGGACAATAGCATAAATGTCGCCCCCAGTTAAATGCGAACCCAGCTTAATGTTAATGGGTGCGAATTCCCATTTGGTGGTACGCGACAGGGAAGGCACGTTCACACCCTTGGGAATGTAAATGCTTTGTGTCATCTCATTAATGTCTTTCAGCGGTCGTTGGATACCGTCAAAAATGGAACCCATGATACCGGGCCCCAGCTCAACCGACAAGGGTTTACCAGTACGCAACACGGGATCCCCAACAGTGACACCTGATGTCTCTTCGTATACCTGAATGGTGGCCATCTCGCCTTCCAGACGGATAATTTCACCCACCAGCTCAGAGTAGCCGACACGGACCAGCTCGTACATAGCTGCTCCGCTCATTTTTTCGGCAGTTACGACTAGAAAATATTCGTCCTCAAATCTGTTTGTGGCCCGAAGATGGCAAACTTACCGGGACCGGATACGGCAAACACGTAGCCGAATTTCGACTCGCGTTCCTCTTCTCCCATTCTTGGAAATGTCGACATTTTGGCTGATTTTCAGCTGGAAAAATATTATTACTGGAGTGCTATCACGAGTCACGTGAAAATAATTCTAGTTCGTTGCATTATTTCGACAAGGCGCTTGCGGGTAATACACGCGGATCACGTGAGCGCTCAATGGAACACCCGCGTGCCGCTTCACTGAAATGGCGGGCACGACTGGCTACGCCTACTGGAAATGTTGGATTTGTTTGGAGATTTTTTTGCGATTTCCACGATTCAAAACCAAAATACGACACATCCGACACGAAAAAGGACGCAAAACATTTCGCATTCGGCTATTAATTGTCGTAATATCGCAGCATATAATTAGGTCGAGGTGGAATATCCCGGATCGATAGTCGTCGCGATTTTTGGATAAAAATACGATGCTTAAGACGATACGGTTGTATTCGAGATTTAGACGAATTAGACTAAATTAATTTAATTTACAAACACATAAAACACTTACATGTTTCCTCTCAAACCTCGCCAACCCAACTCACAAGATTATCAAATTTGTTGAAATGTCACAAGACAGTCAGCTGACTGACAGCTCCTTGACAATTAAATCAAATGAGAATCTATATATTATTTAAATAATCTAACAACCAACATAACTTTTTAGAAAAACAAAAATTAATTTTACTATTTTACAATAATATGAGCAATTTGTTTAAATTTAAATTTAAAAAATTTGTAAATTACATTATACTTTGACTTGCGTTGTAATCAATTGCTAAATCTAGGGCACAATCATTAGTAGATTAATAACTTTACGACATTAATAAATGTTTTACATATTTAAAAATTCTAAAACTGAAATCAATACTCAATCTGATTTAAATTTGAAACAGAATAGAATTTAATTTGTAACTGAATAAAAATAAGTAGGTGGACATGATTAGGTCCTTGTAATAAGTTTCCAGTTTGTTGTTATAATTTGACATCTGTCATTGTTGTCAAAAGCACAAATGACTCATAGTCAAATTTGGAAATTAATTAATAAACCGTGAACTTAAGTTAACAAGACTTACGATGGAGTGGCTTTTTGGCAAACGTTTAACTCCCGAGGAACTCCTCCGTAAAAACCAGCGAGCCCTCAACAAAGCAATGCGCGATTTGGACCGAGAAAAAATTAAAATGGAACAGCAAGAGAAAAAAGTTATTAACGACATCAAAAAACTAGCCAAAGAGGGTCAAATGGTAAGACAAACAAGAGTAAAAAACGAGGTGTAAGCTTTATTTGGAGATGTGCATTTTGTTGTATTTGACTAGCCTTCTCAATATTCTCTTTTTTGTGTAATCTCCCCTTCATTCTAATAGTCTGCTATAGTTGTAAGTTTCATGTTTATCTCAAAACTTCAGTTTTTGAGTGTTGTCATTTACTGGTTTCAGGATGCTGTTAAAATCATGGCACGTGATTTGGTTCGGACCAGACGTTACGTGAAGAAATTCATGCTGATGAAAGCCAACATCCAAGCCGTTTCGTTGAAAATACAGACGCTTCGGTCACAAAATGCGATGGCTCAAGCAATGAAAGGCGTCACGAAGGCCATGCAAAGCATGAACCGACAGTTGAACCTGCCACAAATCCAGCGGATTTTACAAGAGTTTGAGAAACAGTCAGAGATTATGGACATGAAAGAGGAAATAATGAACGACGCGATTGATGATGCGATGGAGGACGACGGCGATGAAGAGGAGAGGTAATAATCACTGATCTGCTACAATTAACATTATTGGTATTTTTTATTTCAGTGATGCTGTAGTAAACCAAGTGTTAGACGAGTTGGGCTTGCAACTTAACGACCAACTCTCAGGGTTACCCCAGACTGCGGGGTCGTTGCCTGCTACTGGACAGAAGCAACCAGCAGCTGCGGCTGCAGCAGCAGCTGGAGGAGGCAACGGTGGTATTTCAGATGCCGACGCCGATTTACAAGCGCGATTGGATAACTTGCGCAGAGAATAATAAAACTTGTATATATTTTGTAATACTGGAAATATTTAATGTGTTGCTTGGAGCCGCTTCACATATTGTTTTTTTTACTTTTCGTTGTAGGTATAAGCGTTAATAATTAGAGGTTTTACAACGGTTAATTGCGTTTACTTAACAATAAAGTTGTATATTTTTTACGCTATGGGTAAAAAGCTACAAAAAAAAAGATAAGTCGTGTGTGGGTTACCACATGCCCAAAAAGTACTTGTCATATTGAAAGTTTGAGAACCCCACCACTATAAGTGGAGTTGCAGCAGCCACAGATTTAAATCAATTTTACTGAAATTATTTAATATCAACTATAATCTCCTTTTTCACAGAAACCACGGAATTGTTGTTTATTTTTGCTATAGAAGGGATATAGAAAACATGGTTAAAGAACTAGAAGAAAAAGTTAAATTTAAAGATTTTTTTTCAGCGGCGCGACAATGCAGGCTTGAAAATTGTGAAAATAATCAGTTTCTACAGACTTCGCAAAGTGCCTAACGATTTTAACAGAGTAAAATATGTTTGTTTTAAAAGCAAAAAAATGATAAACAAATAAAGCGTGTATATAGAACGTGGCATTTAAATAAACACGCCTGCATTTTTCTTTAAAAATAACTTGCATTTCACTGCGTCCTGTACTCAATGAACTCACTGAGTGAAAATGGATTCGGAGGAGGATATGGGATCTGGCGAAGATGAAATAAAAACACATATATCGCCCAAAAAAGGCACATGTACTGAATTTATTTAAAACTCGCAATCTGTTCATCTAATTATTAAAAATATTCCATCACTGTTGGCTGACTTTAGTCAGTGTGTACAGGTGAGTCATTAATGCGGGAATAACTCCTAAACCATGTAAGATACAAAAAATTTTCAAACAATTTGTATACTATAGGCTGCACAACCTAAAAATATTTTAATGTATACATAAATGGAACCCCCTATATTTTTGTATAACATCAAATGCGCCTGGAGCCTGGCTACGTTTTTTATTAAGGTTATAGCTAAAATTTATAATTTATGAAAATTTTGGCTGTGATACAGATTGAGCCAGGCTAAGGTAGATAGTGTGCCATGGAAATCATTTTTTCTCACATTTCAACACTGCACAGTTGTGTCATCACCGACTTCTTACTTGATTATCCATTCCATTATCCACAATGAATTTTGTTTTACAAGAACAAATCGATATATCTTACATGGTTCAGGAGTTATAAGTGTATATAAATAATTGCATGTCAGACTCGTTAAATATTAAAAGACCAGTTACATAAAATCGTAAGAAACGTCATCAAATCCTGACTGTTGTCCACTGCTCGAGTTGGCCATTTGTTGGTTCATTTGCGGACGTGGTCCGCTTCCTGTCATTTGCTGCATATTTATCAGTTGTTGACGATATTGCGGTTGCTGCAATTTTTTGCAATAATAAAATATTCACCTTTTTTTTACCAACGGTACCTGCTGTAATAAATGTCGCAAACCGGGATTTCCCCCCATTACTGGTCTCATCATTCTTTGTTGTTGCTGCGCATTGGCAGCTTGTTGGTTGCTTTGCGTGGCCAACCTTTGTTGTTGCTGCAAATCAACACTTAATACCGAATCCTACTAAACCGCCAGAAGTCGCTTGCTTACGTCCAGAATTTTATATTTAATTTCGTTTTGTTGGCATATCTGAAGCGCCTCTTGCAGCTGCGACGTCTTCATGTGGCTTATCCTTTCCAGCTGACTCTTGTACTGTTGCTCTTGCTGTTGGGCCGCTTCTAGAGTCTGCTTCAACTGGTTGATCTTCTCCAAATTCTGTTGTCTCTCCACTTGTAGTTGATTTTCAAAAGGTGCTCGTTGCGTGGGTGTGCCCATCATACCGGGCGCCATGTTAGGATTAGGAGTCGGCTGCGACGTTTGCTGCCCCATGTTCGGCTGCACATTTTAGCAATGCCATAATTTGCCATAATGCACATAATTGAATTACCTGTACCCTTAATGTTGGCTTCATCGCTCCGCCTTGCACGTTCTGTCCCAGAATTCCCTGTTGGCCGCTCGACGACACGTTTTGCGTTATTTGTCCTCCACCAAGTGCCATGGTATTAGTTTGCGACATCATGACATTCTGCTGGGTTGATTGAGATGTCGCTGGGTTGTTTCCGCCCATTTGCGGTGGAGTGTTGCCCATGGTGAGTCCACACGAGGTCTGAGGGTTGAGTTGCTGCTGTCCAGCGCCACCTTGCGTCTGTCTCATTATTTGAGTGGACTTTTGCTGCTGGATGACTTTACGCAAGCGATCGACGAAAGCGCCTTGGTCGTTGGGAATGAAACCCAGATATGCACGCTTTTCAGATGTATACAGCAAAATTAGGACTTTTATGTCACAAGCGGCGGGGTTTGCAATACTGGTGAAGTGGACGCAACCTGCCTGTAAAATCAACAAGTCGTATAATTTCGTTAGCGGTTTTGATAAACTTACAAATCCGGAACTCATGACTTTGGTCAAAGAGTCGAGGGCTTCGCACGGTTGAGGGTGGAAAAGAACCGATTTGGAGTTTTTTAAATAGGCGCCGCCGATGTTTCCTATCAGTTGTTTTGGCATCAGCTGCATTATCAGCTTGGCGGGCCAACCGTCAGCTTTTCTATAAGATTAGGATTTGTAAAAAAAGCCTCGGTTTGTAGCGTAACTTGAAACTCACAGCTCAGGTTCTCCGTCCTTGGAATTGGCCGACACTTGACAAGGCACGTGTTTTGTGATTTTTTGTTGATCGGTCGGATTCTTGGGCTTCTCGATCCACTCAAGCAGTCCCTGCCAAATGGAGTGTCTTTCCCGTCCTGGCCCCAGCTGCTGCGAAGATTGCGGCGTGCTCTAGAGCAACAATAAATAAAAATCTAAAATTTATTTTGGACCTTTACCTGCGCCGGAGACGTCGCCGCTTGATTCTGCTGCGACCCTTGCGGAATCGCAGGGTTCTGAATGCCCCCCGCAGGATTCTGGGGCATCGAGGTCTGAACGTTCGGTTGCGAGTTCTGCGTCTGATTCATCAGATTGATTTTGATTTGTTGCGAATTCATGGGCGAGTTGTTATTCACTACAAACGAAACATTATCTTGTTTTGGTCACTTCTAGAATTTCGCTGCATCTCGGGATGCTTGCTAATCTATCTAAATCGCCTAGATTAGATTCGATTACTTTTGATTGTTTCTTACAAATTTGCGAACGATGTTACATGTACCTGTTGATTATGAAGCAAATGTCTTTGGAAAAACTCTTAGTAATATGATGACCGATTCGGTTTAAGGGCGTCGGATACCTCTAGTCAGCGCATTCATGGGAAATTTTTCATTTGTTACGATTCACGGCCGCCAGATGTCGCAATGAACGATTATTTATCCATCAAAGGCAGGCGGCCAAATTTTAGCATTTTCCCTAGTTTTTTTGCCTCAAAGATTACGATGAATCGTTGTATTCGTTGTAGAAAGCAGTTTTGGAAATACATTTAACCGATATTTCTATTAAGAACGAAAATTTGAACGGCAGCGACATCTCATTTTCAAGTTGAGAACGTAGGTTATACATGAAACACGTTAAAAATAATGCCTAATCTCAGTTATTTGGCAATTTGGGGCATTCATCTTTTGGTAAAAGGTTTTGGTAAACTGAGGCATCTTCATCATAATCACATTTCAAAATAATCTGCTTTGGTGTCATCTTTTTCAGCATTATGTAAGGGCCGTTTAATTAATTAATTATTAAATAAGTACTATTACGATGAATCTCATATGATCTTAATTTAAATTGCAATGTTCAGTGAAGGTAATACCACAGATTACTCCAGGTGACTGACTTCATAGGGCGATTTTGTCCGGAGCTATCTCTTTTCTACATATTTAAACTAGGCGCATGACATCTTTGTCACAGATACCATGAGCAAATGTAGAGGCGCTGTAGTCGTTGCTAATAGTTTGTACGACCGCTAGATGTCACTACAAAAACTTTTATTTAAATTCAAATAAAAGGCCCAATATTTTAACTATTTTAAATTGAACAATGTACAATTCCGTGTTTTTTGCAAAGCGTGACTGTTTCTACGCTTGTTGCTTTTTTTCTGACTAATATTTTAAAAACAGCATTTTGCTGCAATTATAATCAAGCCAGTAAACGACAACACTTGCTTGTCGATTAAATTTGTGAAAAATTTTAAGCGAAAGATGGGTTTTTTTACATTATTTGTGGTGTTGGTGAAAACTAAGCGGAGAAACTGCATTGTTTCCCAAAAAGTGAAGAATGGTGAGGATGTTTTATTAATACAACAAATTCAGGAAATCTAATTACATAATTCTAGAGCGAAACTGTGGCAAGAAGCTCTAAACGTCCAAAATTCCAATCTAAAGCAAAAGTGGAGGGTTTGCAAAAAACACTTTTCGGCATCGTTAGATATTAGGCTTCAGTATTCCTTATTTTTGTGTATGAATTTGAAGAACTAAGCAAGGTTGCTCTATTGGTTGTCCGGCAAGTCTTTCAAAATTTCCATTATTATATAATAACCCCAAGTAATTATCATATGTGTAAGTTATACCTATCTTAGAAATGTAATTGTTAACATTTTGGGTATAATTTTGTTTAATTTAAATTATGTAATATAATAAATTGATTTTTATAAAATTGTTTGTTTGTATGACGGGTAAATAATGAAGGAATATTTTATGATTTATTCTACAAAACAATTATTTACATTAGTTTTGTAGAATAAATAAAAAAATATTCAAAATATAATAGCTTTTTTACTACCTATAAAGAGAGGAGAGACTATTTAAATTTGCCACAAAATTTGATCGATGCGCCATCTGAAAACTGCTACATAATTTGAAGGTCGTTAAAGGTCATTCCGCCAAAATATTTGCATTGAGTCAGTCATCTGGAGTAATCTGTGGTAATACCAAAAAATCAGACGATTCTGTTGGAAAATAAGGAAGTTTAACCCTCAAAACCCTCCTATGGAAAAATTGCATGTATTATTTTTTTCTTAAATAACTACTATTAGGATGAATCTCAAATGATGTTAATTTCAAGTGCAATGTTCAACGAATGCTATACCAAAAAATCAGACGAATCTGTTGGAAAATTAGGAAATTAAACCCTCAAAACCCTCTTTGCATGCTTTTTTCCCACCTTAACATGCAAACTTTATTCCATCACAATTCAGAATTGGATCGTTTAAATTTGATGTTTTTTTTAAATAGTTAGACTATAACATTATCTAATGGCCTATGTGAAATATATTTGCAAAAAATGTTGGGAAACCCAAAAAAATTTTTTTAAATTATTATTCATGGTAAAAATTTCAAAGCAACCATTTACAGGATCGTATTGCCCCAGATGCTAGGTTTATCAACAACTATGCTTTTAAAAAACAATCAGATTTATTTAAATAATTTAAATGTAGTGCAAGTAATTTTATCTGACATGCTCCTCACTAATGATGAAAATGATGACGTTGTGTCATCTGCTTTTGACGGGTTATGCTGTACAGGATTGGAAAAATCTTAAGTAGATAATCAAAAATTTCAGAGACGGTAAATTTCATATTTTCTTTAACAAATTCCATATCCGGGCATTGGTTTGGACGTCTCAGAATTTCATCTGAGGTTAACCTGGTGGTTAGGCTATTCAGTCTATTTTAGAACTTCACCGCATTTAATGCTCATTCGGCTTATTCTATACAAATTTTATTTTGGTTATGAGTTCTTATTGACAATAAATATATAAATCGTACATAAGTAAGTAATTCAGATTCATTAAACGTGTTTAATAAAAAATAAATAAATGTAAATGTTTCTGAAACTCGTCACAGACAAATGTGTGTCCGCCATTCAATAATACTATAATTTAAAAGAAAGAGCAAATTATAAAAGGTTTGCATGCACGAGTTGTCGTTGTCGTGCAAGACTCAAGTCGGTTCAAATTCTAATGACGTACTATTATGCCATTGCCGTCCATAACGAGTGTAGATGTTTAAACCGTGCAAAGTCGTAAAATATTACATCAAATGAAATCACTACTATGATATGGCAAATTGTGCAGCGGTACGGATTTATTTCTCTTGAAATAATTTCGGTGAAATAACATAATCATAATAAGGGGACGGGATTGTAGTGAACGCTACCCTAAAGATTGTAACATGTTTTCCTACAAAAATTTAAATACGTAAATTTTTTTATTTAATTTTTTACTATATGACTACAGTCAAATTATAATAAGTATTCTTCCACTTCCATTATAAGGGTTTTTTGATATTCTTAGTATTTTACTGATACAGTGGGAAGCTAATTATTCTAACTTTGAATTTTGATGACTGTCGTAACTATATCTGCAAATTCGTGACTGTTACGCATGAAACTAAATACCAGAAAACTTTTCTTACATCGTGAACGGTTGCCCTTTTTGCAAACTTTTGAAGGATACTTTTTATACCGATTTAACATTAAGTAAAATTAATTAAATTAAAGCTAGAAAAATCTGTTAGGAAAACTAATGATTAGAGTTTACAGTGAAATAAGCATAAGTATTATAATTTTTTTAATAAATGTTCGGTAGCTCAAAGAACCGATTTGTTGGAATAATTTACTCAATGTTAATTTGTTTTCGTTTATATTTTAATAGAATTTTACAATAATTGTTAAATTTTGGGCCTCATTTCGTTCTAGTCCGAACTGCAGTCGACTCTTCTCAGTACCATAAACAAATATAAAAATAATAAACAATAGTAATAATCGAATAGCAACCTGAACGCTGAACGCCTAGACCAATTAATGCAATAATTATTGATATTCGAGCATAATTGATTTTTATTGAAATGTGAGACGTTAGGTAATTGTTTTCCTGGCTAATGCCAGAGATGGATATGTATGTCTATAATTGAATAAAATTAATTAACAAAAAAAAATTATAAAGTAATAATTATAAGACTTCACATAATTTGGTAATTCGTCTAAAAAAGGCTACTAAAGCAAACGACTTTTTTATGAATAATACGCAAAGTCGCAAAGCAGTAAAACTGTAATTCAGAGGAAATAATGTGAGGGATTCTTAATTTCTCTTCTGCTTGAGACAATTTTTTGTTTTGTTTGGATTTCATTATAAGAACAGAAACGCATGAAATGTGCTTACTTTGTCCAAATTGGTTGACTCCAGCTCCTGGCATCGACGAAGGCGGTTGTGTTAATTGCGCGATCAGAGCGCTGCTTTGGGTGGTGTTCACTTGCTGGTTTGGCATGTAAGGTCGCGGCTGGTTGGGTGGCAGCATTGACGGCC
This sequence comes from Eledona agricola, assembly GCA_964023215.1. NCBI lineage: Eukaryota > Metazoa > Arthropoda > Insecta > Coleoptera > Tenebrionidae > Eledona > Eledona agricola. Next base: position 4,159,954 of record OZ026860.1, on the reverse strand, counting down.
ACCTCGGTCTATTCTGTTGATGGTAACCCGGAGGCGCCGGAAGCTGCGATATATTCATGGTAGTATTCCCCATCCCGCGCGCATTGACCACGTTTACCATTCCGGGTGGCACTCCCGGCTGAGACACCTGGTTCATGCCTTGGGCGCTTGGAGGACGATAAACCGGAGTGGGACCAACTCCAGGAGGCACTCCCGTGTTCGGTGTCATGTTCGTGTTGCTCTGCGTGCCTCCAGAAATGGGACTGTCGCTGCCGGCTAAAGGACTCGGCAACGAAGTGATCGGAATGGAAGCGTTGGGAATTTGCGTCTGACCGGAAGTTACGGCACCGGGTGGAGGACTCAAGGGACGCTCCTTCAAACTGAATCCTCTGAGCAGCACCAAATGGCGAGGGTCTTTGGCGTAGTTTTTAGTCTGCGACGCTGACAAGTCGCCTCCAGCCTTCTCAAACAGTTTGTACAACGTGGGGATCTTTCGCGGCGATATTATCGACAAATTTATGTTTTTCTACAATGTTAACGTTACAAATCGCACGCAAATAAATATTACAATACAGACTTCTTGCAAAATCGCTGCTAATTGTTCGGCGGTTTTACCAGCGTAGGCGTGGGTTTCAAACACCGGCAACATATAAGGGGGTGAGTTGCATACTAAAATACAATGCCTCTGAATGTTGTTAACGTTGGAGTCGCGCTTTTGTTGCAGCTCCTCAAAACACTGTAAAGTTGTCGCCAAACCCTCGGCAATGTTTGCGTGGGATTCACCTTTACCTCCTATTAGTCTATGAAAAACAATAACAATTTCCCTATATTGCTTGCAAACAACTCACTCCAATTTTTCGATAGCATTCATCACTTTGCTTGGATTGATAAAAGGGCCGATGGTGTCGCTACTCGGATGTGGCAGACAATCGGCAGCTTGATAAACTACAATCCCATAATAACAACTCACCCCTTCCGATAAATAATTATTTTCGTCAATATTGCCTTGGCTGAAGTAACTGTAAAAACGGATTATGCTTAAGTCAATTGCATAGTGGAATTAATACGGTTTGGATAACACATTTCAAATCAGGGTGTGTATTTCATGTCACGACGGAGCAAGGTTACACCGCTTTTGCGGTACCTCAAACCTCGTTCAATTATCCGTTCGATACTCATCATGTTCAAACTAATCCAATTAATAATAATACGTTTCCAAAATGAAAAAAAACAGTGATTCAGCACCGCAAATAATTGTTTCCTAACATTAGCTATTGACAAATGTTTTTTCGTGTCTTTAGACGCTTCAACAGTGTTTAATATCTATAAAATTGATAGTATATTTTAACTCTTTGAGGCTTCAATTGTAAATCGAATGGAGTAAGAGAAAAAAACAGGCGCTGGTAATGTGGAAGTGTTACCGCAATTGGTAAAAAGTATTAAAATCAATTGTCTTAAACAGATTGGGTTCTTAACGCCGTAAGAACACAATTCGAATTTATTAGCTTGATATCACAAACCAGGATTGACAGATTAAAATTATGTCATATTTGGCCTGGAAGTATTTAACTGATTAAAATTATGCAAAGAATCTTGAAAGAACACATGGCAGATTCGAATGAAACTGTCTAAAGAAAGAGCACAATTTAAATAAAGAGTCCAAAGGATCGAATATTGGACATAATTTAAAGAAATATATAAACTAGGAAACTAGTCCAGAACGATTGATATAAGATCGAAAGTGTATAAAACGATGTGAACGACTAATCTAGAGAAAGAAAAAAATTTGAAATTGACCAGAATTTGAAAAATGAACCAAAGAAAAAATTCTGAAATAGGCAAAACCAACGTTTCACAAAAAAACAAAGAATTTAATTTGAAAAAATGTAAAATCAAATTAAAACATATATAAATTTAAAGATCTAAATATGTCCCAGGTTGTATTGAAGGGATTTGAGTGATTTCAAGGATTGAAAAAGACGAGTGGAAAGGAGCATTATAATTAAGTAATAATAATGAAATGGAATTAATTCAAATAGTGACAGCAGTCAAAATCCATCCACGGTTGTAGCGCTACGGAAAGAAGAATGAGTCCAAATAACTCCAAGAATAATCCAAGGGAAGAATCACAAGGCAAAAAACCCAAAGAAACCAAGGATAAATTGTGCGAAACTAAAAAAAAAACCGAAGCGGAGCAAATGCTACAAAATAGAAGTTGAAATTGTTCTGTTCTGATTGTAAGAACCTTTAATAAAGTATGCAAACGCATATTTTGTTTTTAATTTGTATTTTATTTATTTTTACACCTAAATTCGTCGCTTTTGAGTTAATGGAATTTTAAGGTATTTTTTACGCAGGTTTTCTTTCATGTGGCTTATAATAAAAGATCACTTTCTACCGAAAGAATTGAATAGAAAAATGAAGAACTAATAAAAGAACAATTTATAAAAGTACCATATAACTTGCATATTTTATTTAAAAAAACAGTCTCATAAAATATTACATAAAATGGGAATGGATGCAATTCCTGTTTTTTGTTACAAATTCCAGCTTCAGGTGTCGTTTGTGACCATTTTTGTTTAACTAATAATCTGTGGTTTAACATTATGTCATATGTAATAATTTATCAAAAATCTGTGTCAATGCATAAGCTTACACTGTAAAAAATAAAACAAATGCTGTAAAATCCCTATATTTTTGAACACTCTATATTCGAGGAGGGTATTAAATTATAATGGCTATTTGTTTGTAATAATGAAATAGAGTATTTAAATAGAAAATTAATATAGTATGTTGCCTATTTGATAAAAATAAAGCCATTATTTCCTCGACGACAATTAGTGTCGTCATAATAAGCAGCTCCATGCAGTTTTTGTAGAGTTATTGACAAACAATCCGAGTACCGTAACTGATGGAAAAACACGGTAAGGAAGGGAACTTGAAATTTAAAAAAAAATTGTAAATAAAAAACTAATCGAATTAAATCAGAAAAAGGTTTTATTAAGAGAAAGTCCACAAAACAGTCATAGAGAATTTAGAGCCATAATATTTCAAGTTTATCAACCCAATTGAAACTGAAATATGTGTGGAATATTTCAATAAAATACAAAATTTAACCACAAGCGAATAAACCACATTGGGCCCAGTTGTTTCCTTTAGAAACTAGATATTTCTAGTGGCGGCTGACTTATAGACTTAATTATTAATTTGTTTTGGTTTTCAAATAATGCATAATTCAAATAACTTGAACCAAAATAAATTAAAAATTAAAACCTATAAATAAGATTATTTATTCGTCTGGCATAAGTGTGCTCCATAGCACCAGCCGCCACTGGATATTTCACTCTTTTTCAATTCGCCACAAAAACCAACCTACATACATTATATTTTCTAATTTTTCTAATTATTGTAGCAACATAGATGAAACTATAACTTACTCGAGAGAAGGAATGATATAATTTGTTTTCAAGTCGTTAATGTAAGCCCCGTTTACAGCAGTCCCTTCAATCACAAAAACAATATCGGCTTGCAAGCCGTGCTCGCCCGGACACACCACCATTTTATAATGGTTTTATATCCACTATTAAAATAAATAAAAAGCCTAGGACCGTAAGTTATCTAAATAAAAATGTATAAACTTAAACTATAAAACGCCATATTTGCAGTGTCAACTGTCAAACTAATACCAAACCATGGGTCCCAAACTATACAAATCAATTGTTAGGTACTTCAACGATTTACTTGTACCGACACTGCTTATCGAATTATTGCCACATTATATTCAAATTTAATAATTGCCCATATCAGAATTGTTGAAAATGGTTTTTACAACTGGAAGATCTTTTCGATCACTCGCTGTAACCATTTTCTCCGTTATTTGTCACTTTTTGTTCGCCATTATTCAGTAAGCTACACTTTTTGACAAAAATATTCTAACATGAAAAGTTAATAGACATAAATCACGACGACAGTTAATATGGTACCAATTCCTCACTGTAATCAATCACCGAAATTTATATTATTTATAGTCACCCGGTATAATCGGGCAAATCCCTTTGTTGGATTATTGCCTATAAAAATAAATTAGTTATAAAAAATGAACGATAACCACCTGTGTTTCTGGGGTTTGTAGATTTTTTACATTGGCGTCACTTTTATGATGACTGATGACATATCGACATTTGCCTGACGTTTTAATCAATTGATCAAAATATTATTGCACCGTCATTATTAATGAAACACCAAAAATAAAGGCTTCAGCTATTGGATCATTTACTATGAAAATAAATTAGTTATAAAAAGATGAACGATAACCACCAGTGTTTCTGGGGTTTGTAGATTTTTTACATTGGCGCCACTTTTATGTGGACTGATGACATATCGACATTTGCCTGACGTTTAAATCAGCTGATCAAAATATTATTGTACCGTCATTATTAATGAAACACCAAAAATAATGGCTTCAGCTATTACAGACAAAACTAAAGAGCGCCGGAACCGGGTAAGTTGTTCTTCAGTCGTGGTAAAAAAAATCATAACAGCTGCTTTTAGGTGCTGTTAGGTCCTCTACCTGAAGACTTTTTGCGCATCAACGTCTCCGTGCAGCAGCAACAGGAGGCTGCAGATCGCCAAACGGCCATTGCGCTCCACCATCAACTCACCACCGGCCAGTCTTATACGAATGTAGTGGGAAGGCTCAGTATCACCGTTGCTCAAGCGAAGCTGGCTAAAAACTATGGAATGACTAGAATGGATCCCTATGCTCGTATTCGAGTAGGCCACTCGGTGTACGAGACTCACACCGACCCAAATGGTGGAAAAAACCCTCGCTGGAATAAAGTCATGCACTGGTAATTACATTACAGCACATCAAAAAAAATTTTTTTTAAATTTTATGTTACAGTTTGTTGCCCCAAGGAATTAATACCATAACTTTAGAAATTTTTGATGAGCGGTCCTTCACTATGGACGAGCTGATTGCCTGGACGCAGTTCCAAATTCCACAACAAGTGCTTGCTGGTGAAACTCATGAAGATTGGTATCCTCTCAACGGCAAGCAAGGCGAAGGAGTAGAGGGAATGGTAAATCTCGTCTTGAGCTATTTGGTATTTCCGTCATATAAATACGCCCCGCCTCCACCTGTTATGGTAGTTCCGAGTGTTACGGGTGGAAGCAGCGTGACTCCGTTGAAAGTATACACTGCTCCACCTGCAGAAAGTCAGGGATTTGTTCTGAGCGAGTCTGAGTTGAAACAAATTGAAGAGATGTTTCCGAACATCGATAAGGAAGTTATTAAGACAGTGTTTGAAGCCAATAGAGGGAACAAAGACGGCACCATTAACTCCTTGCTCCAAATGGCTGAATAATTGTCTCATTTCGTCGCCATATTAAATACTTAGTTGCGTAATGTCTAGTCGCCCATTTGAATGAGTTTGGGATTGACCAAGGAGTTTTTAACACTAATTTTAATGATTTGTGTTGTCATTGAAGGTGCCAAAAATTAGTAGTGCTTTGTACTGACTGGTTTGATTTTTGCTTTCTAATGAAATTACTTCAACATTTCCATTTAGGTTAATATGTCTGAATATTTTACTAAATACTAATTAAATAATATGTTAACTTGTATGAGAATAATTATTTTATTGAAAACTTCCATTTCATCCACACTAAAACTTTATTTTAGTCGTTCTGAACTTGAACGTTCATTAGCATTTGAAGTGGCTCCTGAGGCACTCGACGCAATCCTTGAAGAAGCTCAAAATACAATGTTTTCGCCTTAATCTCTAACGGTTCGTTGATAGGAAGCAGTTTGAACAGCAACAAGTTCATTTCAAATTTCTGCCAATCCTTCAGACCATTTAGATATTTAAAATAATCCTCATTTTCGTTAGAACGGCACTTCAGAAACTCACACAGGGAATTTCGAAGCTCGGCTGCAAAGACGTCAACGACGACGATACCATACACGGACAACAAACGATCAAAATGTTGTCTGACAGCAACACAAAATTTGTCCACATCTTGATTTGCTTCCCAATAAGACAGCGCCAATAAAATCTTGATGTGTTCTTTTATGGAGTCGGTTGGGCTAAAAACTTGGTGCCAACGCTCCGAAAAAATGCGAAGGGTTTCATGATCATTTCGTTTCAATTTGGTGATTAGATTGTTGACAAAACTGTAAAGCAGAGAACGCGCGTTTTTTTCCTTGTCATGATCAGTGTAGTTAATTTCCTTGTAAGTTTTGATCTTCTGGAAGACAGCATCCATGACTTGCAGCTTGTGCGGTGACTGGGCCAAGCAAGAAGCAACAAAATCTGCTGCGCTGCGACTTTTGGGTTCAGCTAGTAAAAAGTGGTTGGAAATGATTTCAAGGAGAAAGTCCAAAGAAAGGCCGCCGTACGTCGATTGTGGAATTGCTGACAACAATTGTGGCTGGAATCGCTCTTGTAGGACTTGACTTTTGCACAAAATTCCCCAAACTGAATAAATGTAACGTACTTGAAATTCACCGGGAATTTCACCAACTTTCACCAAACGACCGAAGCTTTCTTCATCATGCTCGTTCAGTTTTGTAAAGGAACATTTCACGCAGTCCCAAATCTCATCTGAGGGATTGTTGGTGAAGTACTTCCAAGCCGCCGTGAATAGATGCTTCTGAATGGAAACATTTTTCTCGTTTTCGTTGAAATATTTTACAATTTTATGCACTTCACCGACTTCTCCTAGCTTGCAAGTTAGGAAAATGGAGTGTTTTCGTAAGGAGACACTTTTTGTTGATATCTGCTCTATAAACGGACTCAACTTATTTTCAGGTGAGTGGTAGAAAAGGTAGTAAAGCGATTCCAAACACACACCAAGAAAATCGCCTTTGCAATAATCCAGCAAAGTTGGAAGTGCTGCAAAACTTGCAAATTTTAAGCTCCGAATTATTGCTTTGTGCAACTGCCATTTGTTTTCATTATTTTCTTCGTTTTCATCAATTTTATGAGAAGTGGGTCGAAACGCCGTCAATACTTTTAAGAAACGATCGGTTGGCATCAAAACTGCAAGGAATTTGAAAATTTTCTCTGTATTATACTCGTCGGATGATAGTTTATCCAAACAATATTTAACGGTTTTATCCGGAAACGAAAAGTGGTCATATTTTTTCAAGTAACCGGCAAAATCTTTTTGCAAACAGTACGGATGGAAGGTATGTTTGAGAAATTGCTCAAAATTTTTGGAGACTGCATCTGGCTGATATTTTAGCAACCAAAAATCAATTGCCAACTCATAATATTGGGGTTCTAATGCAAAGTAATCGCTGATCAACTTATTACGATGGTTGGACTCTTCTTTTGAGCAAATAATCCTTTTCAACGTGTCCGGTAAATTGTATAAGTTGTTGGAGGAGTCTGATTTTTTTGCGGCGTCTATTATTTTGTCAAGAGATTCAACGAGTCGTGGAAACTGGTAAATTGAAATAAAGTCTGTTGGAAAGTCCTTGTTATATTGTAAAATCGACTCAATTGTAGTCAAATCATACACTTCTATCAACTCCTCGTCGTCTACAACACAAGGCATCAAATCGACTGATTTCAAGATTATAAACTTTCGTAGATCTCGTGGAAGTTCGTTCAAGCTCCAACGACTTTTCTTCTTTTCAAGGCGTAAAAACTTGCAAATGTGCGGGTCGTCCAGTTTGTTGTGGCGATGCAAAAATTCCAGTCTTGCGGTCATAACTTCATATTCATTATAAAACTCGTTGCCTTTCATTGTAATAATTTTAATAATCGACTCGATGGACTGCCAGTGACGCTCTTCCAGTAGTTGCAGCTGAAATTTTCTACGAACGCGCTGAAGAAATCTGGACAAAACGACTTCGTCGTCGTTCCTGTGATGAAAGCAGACGTATCCTCCCAATTCTGCTAACGCGTCCAAGTCATTATTCTCTTTACAATTATCCACAAGCAGCTCCAGCAACTCGCATCGCTTATAAATGTCTGATGTCACGTTAATTTTTTCTTTAACCAAAAGAAACGCCTCGCCCGTTTTCATCAGTGGGAGGAAAGCGTTTTCGCCTGCTCCGTTTTTCTTTTTAATCTCTATCCATCTGTCGCGTTCCTTCATCTCCATATTTCGAATCATGTCGTAAGTTACTAATTCGGAATGACTGTAGATTTCACTACCGTATTTGATTTTCACTGCTTCCGACAGCAGTTTATAATAATCGTTCCCGAGGAATTTGCTAATAAGCCTCAAGTCGTACGAGATTGAATCAAGTGAAGTTGGGAACAGGTTGAAGAAGAATTGTCTAAAATCGCTGGCGCTTAAAACTTTGACAAGCGTTTTCGTATGCATATGTTTATATAACTTCGACGCGTTTGCGATTATTATGTTTTTAAAACGCTTTGCTAGTTTTTTTGTCAAGCGTCTGCCCAATGACGCAATAATATTAAAATTTTGGGCTATTTCCAAAAACCGTGCTAGGTCCTTAATTGCGATAGCGTGTGCAACGAAGGAATTGCAATATTGCTTATTTAAATACAAATGAAGAAGTTGCGGATGTTTGCGATGTAACAGTATCACATGCTGATCCGTTAGAATAACATTTCGGTTGGTTAAAATATGTTCAATTTTTTGTGCCGAACATCCAACCAAAAGGTATACAGCAAAGTGGCTTCCATATTTCGTACATACGTCATCGTAGAGTAGGTCCAGTTTCGTTCCGTATCTGGCCAATTTGTTCATCATTCTCATGCGAATTACGTACGAAGTGCACGGGAACACATCCCGCACCAAATTAACAGAGTTTTCATCTGCAACGGACGCTAACTTCTGGCAGAACCATTTGTTTTTTAAAATTATTGCAGCATGAAGTTCGTCTTCGTCTTTAAGCGTTTGAAGCAACTGTGGGAACATCTGCAGTTGTAATAGGACGTCTAATTTGAAAAGAGTTTCTAGATGGTTTTTAGGTGTGATGAACGTGTCCAAGGCGTCGTGTTCCGCATGCACATTCTTCAGCAGAAGGAACAAATTCTTACGCTTTTCTCCAATGGTATCCCCAGATAAGTTGTGAAATTGGGAAACGAAGTTGTGGGCCTCCATTTCACTCTACAGATTACAAACAAATGTAAATCAATAAAATTCGAAATCGGATGAGAAATTATGCAACGAGTTTCATTCTACCATTTTCATATTTTAATCCTTAATTTTTAAATAGAAAATTCGAAACTATTTCAAGTTTGTCCCAAAATATAATAATGCGCATAAAAAATGAAACACAAATTTCAGATTTTGCGAATATAAATCGTTTTTCCTAAATAGTTCGTCTACATCTTATGCAAAGGAAGAAAAAAACGTTTAAGGGTTTTCAAGATCCAACGAGCATACAACGGGTCTTATTAAATAATACATATGTCGTGTAGGAAAAAGTAAAAAGCAATTCAAGGCCCTGACAGGAAGTGAACACTCGCATATGTATTGTCGTATAATTAATACAATATGTAATGAAAATAAAAAATATAAAATAACAACAATAATAATAATAAATATTTTGAAACATGAAAATTTTCACGGCTACCATTTAAATCGTAAAAAAATTCCTATTTATGTCGTGTGTTTATTTTAGTTTCAACTTATTTCCAACCATTTCTTAAGACAAAGATGGCAGTAGTTTTTTCAGATTAAAATATTTAAAAATTTCGTTTTCTGATTCAAATATAAATATTTTTGAGGCTGGAGATTATAATAAAACGTAGGTTAAGTAGGGCACAAATTAATTATTAAAAATGAACGTTGCCATTTTGGCATACAAAGAAAATTAGACAAATAAAAAGTGCCTCAAACCCAGAATAAAAACATAGTGTTGTAGAATAAAAAATTAATGGATAAAAATGGATCAGAATAGAAATAGAAAATATTATTTATTTATTTTTTATTTATATAGACAACTATAAAAAATCTCCATTTATAAATGAGATTTGTTGAACATGTCTACCGAAGATTTCAATTATAATAATAATACAATAATACAATAACGCTTTCTATATCTAATATACCTAATTAAATAGTGGTATTATAAATATGTAAGAAGCGTTAAAAGATTCAAACTTAAATATTTTTAAGGCTGGAAATTATAATCAGTGTAGTTGAAGTAGGGCAGAAAATATGAAAAAAAATCTTGCATTTTGGCATACAAAGAAAACGAGACAAAGAAAATAAAGTGCCTCACATCCAAAATAAGAACATAAAATGTTATAGAATAAAAGAGAATGAAATAAAATAGACAAAGCGAAGAAACATAATTCGGATAATGATAAAAAGTAAACATTAAAATAAACTTTTTTTTCTGTGAAATAAGAATTACTGAAAAACATATTTTCCCAGAATCAACAAAGAATGTAAAGTTTAAATCTTCAAATCAGATAAAAATAAAGGAAAAAAGCGACAATACAATCATTCAACCATAGCACGTGTAAATAATAATAGTAATAAAAAAGCATTAAAGAAAACATAATAATATATTATTTTTTATATAGACAACTTCAAAAAATCTCCATTTGATTGAATGTAGATGATAAATGTAAATACCAAAGATTTCATTTATATAAAATAATGACCGTAAACTTTACATATTTAATATAATTCATTATTATAAATATTTAAGAAACGTTAAATGTTTGTTAAACAATTTTAAAGAAATCCAAAATATTGCACTTGCACCCTCCTATTATTTTTGTTAAATTAAGTTGGGTAGAAATGTATATATGCAACCAAATAAACACCAAAAATTCTTGTCTTTACCATTCTGCGAGAACTGATCATTCAATAAGTAAAATAAAAAAAAGTAAGAAATGGATAGACATCAAACCCTTAGTTGTAAACAAAGATATTTTGTATGCCAATATGTTTGAGGTTATGTCATAATGCAAGGTTTTTGTTAGTTTATGTCTACGTTAATTATTTGTGATATCTTACTTTTAATAATTTTTCGTCCAATAAAGAAGAAATCTTAAATAATTTCACCAAATTCACTTTTGTGTCGTCATGTAAATACGTTTAAATACTAATAATAAAACGACACTGAGTCACTGCGAAATTCTATAAAAGATTGTGTGATGAGATTTACAAATCATCAAGGCCACTCATCACCACAACCGAAAATGATTTTAACAAAATACCTTCTTTTTTATGTAGTATTTTTACATAAAACAACTTATTATAAAAATAAAATGTATTAAAATAAATAAAACAATAAATTAAGAAATAAGTGTAATTTGTTTTGCAAAACAATAAATAAATAAATGGTGGAGCTTGAACCGTTTTATTTGTTGTTTGTATCAGCAAACAGCATAGCAACCGACAGAACCAAACCCATCCATCGATTTCCCTCTGTTTGCAACAAAAATGGAATTGGAATTGTCTCGAGTTGACTATACAGTGGTGGGCATAACTTCGTCCAACTGTCTCAAATTACTACCCCCTGGTGCCCCCAAAGAGCCCCAAAGAGTAAGACAAATCCAAGTAATAGTAGATAAAAAATGCACGAATTCGATAACAGGTTGTAATCGCCGATACTGATGGAATCCTTCAGATCTTTTCGGTCAAAAAAGAAGACATACAATTATACTTCAAAACTCTTCCAGGACCAGAAATCTTGTCCTTGCAACTGGGGGGTTCCGCAGGTATAACGCGCGTTCAATAAGTTTGTTGTTAGCCGAATGATGTACGAGTTTTAGATGCTACCGATAAAATTTTCATTGCCTCGCAAAATGAAATAAAAGGGTATACGAAGAAAGGGAAGCTGTTCGTTGCATTTGATTCTGGGATGACCGAACCGATAATGTCTATGTAAGAATGTTAATTTGAGGGTACCTGCGTGAATAAATCACACAAAAAAGTGCCTATTTACATATTTTATTCACAAACAAAATTTTTTGCATATTTCAATTTTACAATCTCGTGTCTACTAATTTTTTTACTTTAATAATTTTTTGATTCGTTAAAATGTCGGAAAAAAACAACAATTTGTAAAACGAGAGTTTGTTGGTACATATTTTATTCACAAACACAATTTCGTAATTTTTTTGCATATTTCAATCTTACAATCTCGTGTCTACTATATTTTTTTACTTTTATAATTTTTTGATTCGCTAAAATGTCGGAAAAAAACAATTTGTAAAACGAGAGTTTGTTGTTAAAGCACAAGAGGCTCTAAAAATTGTTAATTTAATGTTATAAAAATTCAGTGAGGGTATTTACCGAAAACATTCGAACCAATTAACTGTTATAAAAATATCTGTGAAAATTGTGTAGGTTTGTTTTAGGCAACGATTTATTTTTATGCGGCAAGCATGTTTATAATCACTACCGAGATTATAAGGATGTCGGTTCCTATTTATGTGGCGATCGCATTGTTGATGTAATCGCTTTTAATGCTGACAAGGTGAGTAATTATATTTGCACAAAACGACAACAAAAATTTTAAGACCCATAGGTTAATGTCACTGATTGCATGTGAAGGCCGGATGATTAGGGCATTGGAACATGCCAGGGTCACTCTTAGCATGGAAGTGGCGAGTCCTCCAACCCTGCTGCATGTAATGGAAGAAGACGGAGCGAAAACGATTCTATTCGGAACTGTGGATGGTCGGGTCGGCATTCTTGACGTGGAAAAGTACAACTAGCTCTAGCCCACATTGTCGCATTAAACGTTTAATTGTTTTATAATAGCACCCATGGGTTCAGTCGCTGGCTCATCGACAACTCCAACACAAGCACCATTTCTTGTTTGGACTGCTACGACATGACCGGCAATGGGAGTAAAAATGTGGTGTTGGGACGTCAGGACGGTTCCATTGAGGTGTACGTCGTAAATACGAGCGACTGCATGGACCCGTCGGTTCTGATTTACTCCCATGTAAGTTATCGCAACCTTGGCATCCGCAACTGGTTTCAAGATCATTATCATCGTTTTTAGAACTGCAACGAAAGTGTTTCCGCTTTGCAATGTGGCGTCGTCGGAACTCAAGGATTCGATGAAGTTCTCGTGGTGACTTATACGGGGCGAGTGTTTGGACTTACCACAGAAGCGGTAGACAAAAACGTGGGTGGAGACAGTACTGTTGGAAGCTACATCTTCTCACAAGACACCACCAACAAAATTAGCAAAATCAAGTATTTGCTAGAGGAAATTTAGCAGTGACTAATAGGTGCGACTTGTAGGAACGAAATCGAAGAGCTGCAAGCCAAAGTAGGTAAAGAACGGGAGAAGTATCAGAATTCGACTCAGTCGTTTTTTGAAGAGTTGTCTGCAATTCCTTTGCTGTCGGTCCGAGATTCGGTACATAACATAACAATATTAGCCATGCAAAATTTTAGTGTGTTTTGTAGTTCGTGTTGTCGAAAGACACGGCCACGTACAGGCTCAACATGGAGGTGCCCACAGCAGTTGACAATATTCTTCTCCAAAGCAATGTTCCCATTGACTTATTGGACGTTGAAAAAAACTCGGCTGTTGTAAGTCACAGCGATTCCGATCAAATTGGCAACTTCTTGTTGGCGACATATCGGTGTCAAATGAACACGAATCGTTTGGAAATACAGATAAGAACGGTTGAAGGCCAGCACGGGGTGCTACAAGCATACATCACGCCTTTGGTTCAACCCAAATGTAGCAGACTCAAGCAGTATGACATCAAACCCCTTTCTCTCCACCACCGAATCTACAGTTTTGACGAAAGTCGCATTTTCAACACTCTCACCATTAAGGGTGGCTTCAGCCTTGCAGAAATTCACACTTGGGTGTCGCAGTGTCTGCCTGAAGTTCCGGAAAAGCCGCAGATTTCCGAAAGTACTGTTCTGCACTTCGAATCGGCGCTTTTAGGAACGGTTTTGGAGTGCACGTACCAGTAAGTTAGACAAACTAAAATTTTGTATAACTTTGGATTTGTTAAGAAAAGGGGAGGCTTCGTTCAAGTCCGATAACGTGTCGACTGTATCAATTCTCAAGGAGTTTGTAACGAAAGAGGCCACCAAGAAAAAAATCAAAATCGATATTAATTCAAGTAGGTAACTGGTTGATTATTTAATCTTGTTAGCGCATTTTTTGCAGATATCAACGATGAGAGTATTAATCATGTGATAAAGTTGATCGAACCGAAACTAATCAAACAAAGGACGCTGAGTAACAATATTATCCTGTTGGACGCTTTGAATGAGCTGGAAGTGAGCGACGAGGAGAATCGCTCGTACATGTCGACGAAATATAAGGAATTGTTGAATGAGGAAAAGCGGCTAAGAGCGGAATTTGCAGCTCAGCCCGATTATTTGGACCGCTTATATGGTTCGTTCGATGAGGCAATGTTTCCTAATCGTGCAGTAATTTCTAGGTATCGTAACCGACTTGTACGTCGACTACAACAAATTTAAAGGAAGCTACAGCAAGTCCAAATTGATCAAAATAAAACAAATCCTCGACGAGTACTCATACGACGGTTTGGTGCAGTTCTTTCGACCAGAATTGACAAAATAACTATTAAGCAACCCAAACAAATTCAATGTCAATTATTATGTTGATTGTAAATAAATTTTGCTTACTGACATTTCTTGTTACTGACCTAGGGATGAAAGGTTAAAACCGTTGCAAATTTTCAAATTTGCTTTGTTGTTGGTAAAGTTCCGCCGATGATTGTCTGTCCTAATTCTATTAACCACTTTCCACTAATTGTCTTTAAATTTCGACTGGTTTCAAGGTAAGCGAAGAAATGTAAACAGATAAAATAAGGCGACCACCACTTATCCCTCCATTTCATTTCAATAATTGCAGGCCACGATGCGGTGGTGTGTAGTATTGTTTCCGTGCGTTTTCATGGTGCAAATATCGTATTCGATGGAAAACATCCCCGTCGAACAACTTTTACAGATTGTGATACCCACGCTTAGATCCACAAATCCGCAGTGTCTAAATCACAGCATCTTCTACGCCGAGGAGCTGAAACGACTGAAACTGTGGGCGACTGAAAGTAAGTGATTTCTCGGCAAGTGCGGTCAGTGAGGTGTTTGTTTGAAGTGTTTGATGCGTCTTCCAAATTTCCAACGGGGATTTTGTACGGCTCCACTTACGATTTCGGAAATTTCGACGAATGCTTGGATGTGGAAATACCACTGAACGAGGAAAAAGTTGTTGGGAAATACTGCCTGGCTAAATTTCACATAGAGCCGCCCAATTTCATCAAAAACGATCCGTACCGCCATTTTTCTGGAAGAAAAAGTTTTGGGAATGCGTCCGTGTGGGAGAAAGTGATCGTAAGTTGTAAAAAATCTGTTATATATCTATTATTTTTGGAATTTTAGTCGTTTTCACATGATCGGAGTCGGAACAGTCGTAACGACTTCTACTTCTCGTTCTGCATTCCTTCCTCTTGTCAATTCGACGATTTGGAAACATCCCTTCGGATTGTTACTGAAAAATTCAACGCTTTCAGCGACTTCAAGCTAACGACGAGCGTCGATGCCTTGAACTGCCAACTTAAAAACGATTTCGAATTCTCTACTCCTGACATTTGCTTCTTGTAAATTTTAATCCAGTAATGTATTGTATCATCACGACTATTTGTTTTCAGGAGTGTCGTTTTGGTATTCGCTTTATTACTTGGTATTGCTACTTGTTACGACTGGATAATGAAACTCGATGACTTAAAGCCCTACAGACTAAGTGACAAAAAACACAGATTTATGCTTGCATTTTCGGTTTGGACCAATCTCCAGAAATTGAGCACGGAGAAAGAAAGCGACGACGGTCTGAAATGTATCCACGGCATGAAAGTCATTTCTATGTGTCTCGTAATTATGGGACATCGGATTATGTTTGGTATTGGGTCACCTGTTGTAAACTCAACTTTTGTTGAAAGCGTGAGTACTGAGTAACTCATAAATCATAAAGGTCATACATTTTTGTATCATTGCAGATGTACGGAAGAGTCGAAGCGATGGTTCTTCTAAACGGCCCTATTATAGTGGATACTTTTTTTAACATCTCCGGTTTCTTAGCTTGTTACCTCTTGTTGGTGGAACACAACAGTCGCCGGAAAAACATTAATTTCGTTTATCTCTACATTCACCGATTTATCAGACTGACGCCGGCCTATGCTGTTGTTCTAGCTTTTTACTGTACGATATTTATAAAAACCGGTTCTGGACCTTTTTGGTTGCAGAAAGTGCAAGTGGAACAAGATCGATGCATCGCTAGTTGGTGGGCAAACATACTCTACCTCAACAATTACATAAATAAAGAACAAATCGTGAGTCGGCGACCCTCGACAGCCTTCCTCCATTCATTATATGCAAATTTTTTAGTGCATGTTCCAGTCGTGGTACCTGACATGCGACATGCATTTTTTTCTGGTGGCACCGATAGTAATTTGGCTGCTGCGGAGGAGACCAAGTCTTGGCCTTGCAGCATTGTTTGCAATTATACTCCTGTCTATTTCGATCGTTTTTGCGATTGTCTATTTGAATAACGAAGACGCAATTTTGTTGCTTTACATGAAGTGAGTAGGAATTTATTCATTTCATGTTAACCACGAATTATTTCAGTTTCCTGAAAGACCCAGTGGTTAACAATACCTTCAAAAATGTTTACATGCCCACGCATATGAGGGCCAGTCCTTACTTCGTGGGAATGTTTACGGGGTATTTGAAGTACGTTATGAGGACCAAGGAGTACAAGATGCCAAAATATATGGTTTATATGGGGTGGATTACTTGTACAATTATCATCGAAGTGACGATTTACTCGGCTTTCGTTTTCTATATTCCGGGTAAAGCGTACGATCCTATGATGTCTGCGATTTACTCGTCGTTGCATCACTTCACTTGGAGTATTTGTATAAGTTGGATGATTATCGCCATTTCCGAAGGGCATGGAGGTTTGGAGTTAAACTCGAAACTAGGGTTTAATACAAATTGTTGTTTTAGCTTGGATCGAACCGATTCTAGCATGGAAACCAATGATTCTGCTCAGTAGAATCACTTATACTGCGTTTCTGGTTCATGGGGCTATTCAAATCTACTCTGTAGCCACAATGCGACATCCAAATTATGTCAGCGTTTTCAATTTGGTGGGTACCACATAAATGACAATGCAAAAGCATCAGATTTTTAATGAAACATTTTTTTTCAGGTTGTCTACACCTTGGCTGACATTTCGCTTGCTTATATTTGCGGACTGATTTTGAGTATGATGTTTGAGGCGCCAATTATAGCCCTGGAAAAACTGCTTTTAAGACGAGGTACACATTTTCACCCATTCGATTTTTTGAATAACTAATTTTATTGTAGAAAAACGAACTCAAGCGAGTCTTAAAAGAGAAGAAGCCGAAGAAGTAACTCCAAAAATTAAAATTATAAATCAATTTTAATTCACGGTTTTTGTATTTTTCTATTATCGCTTTTTACTGTGTAATTTAGGTTTGATGGAACGACATACGTAAATCGTGTTTGCACAATCGATTTGTGCCGGGACAATAAGTTCTAAAAATGAAGGTCGCTGGATCAATTTTTATTATTTTCTATTTCATAGAAAATGAATAAATAAACTACTAGAAAAAGAATTTGTTTTTGTTCTACGTTTCCCTTTAACCATTCCCATTGTAATTATTTTATATCAATTAATTTGCGGTTAAAATTAACATAAGTTGTAAATTAATATAAATTAAATTCGAATTCGCCCGGCGCATCCACCAAAAACCAACAATTTTGATTATGATATTCATATTCGTTTTAGGCAAATATACGAAGCGTGAATCCTTCCATGAATAATAAACGTCGTTAATAGAGACTTCAATACACACGACACACAAGGCATGCGCCAATCATCAATAAAAACAAATGTTGAGGACACTTTAGTGTTCGACACACTTACACCTTATAAAAATGCAAAGCAAAGTCAAGAAAAAAAGAGTCAAATGGGATTAATCGAAATCGTTTTGGCTGCTTTGTGTTTAAATGCAACATGTCCTGAAAATGATGAAAACTGTGAGAAAACCTGAAAACATTTATTCTTGTACGAAATGGTATTTTTTAGATTTTGACAATCCTGCAATCAGTGCTAAACGTCTGCATTTTGCTCAGTTAGTCGAAGATTTGAGACATGAAAATCTTGTAGTCACCACACTTAGGGTACGTAAGTGATGAATTCGGTGGAAAACAAAATTAAGAACGAAAATAGCGTCAATGCGAACGCTTTGAGTAAAGGACAGAAAGAAAAAGTTCGAAGTTTTTTTTTTTAACTTATGCTGCATCATTTACCTGTTTCGATTAAATGGTTTACATCTCTGCTTTTGAATTTTAATCGCACGAGTGGTCTGTCGCTTCTTGTTCCTCTTATTATCTAATATGTTTTGCCCTTTTCTTTTTTGTTGTTGTTTTTATTTCTTGTTTTATTAGATATATTTGGTTCAGTGATTAGAGATAAGGATTCTATATCAACTCTTATTACTTTATAACAATAATCATATCCTCTGCTATTAGTTCTTTATTTATCTTTGTCTCAATTGCTTAGATTTATTTATTTATTGCTTCAATAAAGTCAAACATTTAACACAGTTAATAAAAGCATAGTGCTTGTTTTTTGTTGTTTTGAACAGCCACAACAGCAGAAAAAATTACACATTATATCTTGCCATTTTAACAGGTTTAAATGTGTTGCGTATCTAATTATCTGTTTTAGAATGACAGGCTTAGTGGTATTAAAAAAGTTAACGACACCATCGAAGGTACAGGAGTGGCTTTTGATTTATTAAAAATTCTGCAACGCAAATTTCACTTCAACTATACGATAGTATTACCAAAAAGTAACGTGTGGGGGTCAGAAAAAACCGGAGTTTTAAATATGCTGGAACGAAAGGTTTTTTAATATTTTCTCTAGCATATGTGGATCTGAAAAAAAATTACATAATTATAGGAAGCTGATTTATCTGCCGCATTTCTTCCGGTAGTCGCCGAATACAACAATTACATTTCGTATTCTCCCAGCATGGATACAGGGGAGTGGGTGGTGCTAATGAAACGACCAAAGGAATCAGCAACTGGCTCTGGTCTCCTCGCACCTTTCACTCTACCAGTGTGGCTCTTAATCCTTGTTTCCTTATTTCTAGTCGGTCCCGTGATCTACTTCCTTATTTATCTGCAATCGAAATTGTGCAAAGATGACCACAACCAAATTTTCCCTCTTTCCTCATGTATTTGGTTTGTCTACGGAGCACTTCTGAAGCAGGGAACCACATTAAGTCCCATAACCGATTCGTCGCGTCTTCTCTTCTCGACTTGGTGGATTTTTATAACGATTTTAACAGCTTTTTATACAGCTAACTTAACAGCTTTTTTGACTTTATCCAAATTCACTTTGCCCATAACGGAACCCAAAGACATTGGGGCTAAGAAATATAAATGGGTGACCACTAAGGGTAACGCCCTCGAAGATACGATCAGGGCAAACGATTCCCAGTTGAGTCAAATTGGAAATATGTTGGGCAATCCGTATGGATTTCTAGACCGTCCTGATCGAGATGTTCTTAAATTGTATGTAGACAAAAGAGACATGATGTTCATACGAGAGAAGCCCATCGTAGAGTATGTTATGTACGACGACTACAAGATTAAAACTAAAAACCAAATCAACGAAGTTGATCGATGCACTTATGTAATCAGCAAATTTTCGGTGGTTTCGTTCTCGAGGACGTTTGCGTATTCCAAACGCTTCAAATACAAACCGCTTTTTGACTCCACGTATGATCAGATCTGTTTTTAATATTCAATGCTGATTATTATTTTATTTCAGTATTCAACACTTGGTTGAATCGGGAATCATCAGGTTTAAGTTGCGGGAGATGCTCCCAGATACTGAGATTTGTCCCTTGAATTTGGGCAATAAAGAACGACAGCTACGCAATACGGATCTCTTGATGACTTATGAAATTGTTGGTGGTGGTTTTGTCGTCTCGCTTCTTGTATTTCTGGTAGAATTAGCCGTGCGAAAGGAAAGGAAAAAGCATCACAAAATTAAGAAACACTTGCCGACTGAACAGAAGCACACGATTACGTTGAATTTAAATAGTAACTTTAATACTTTTCCGTATGCTTCGAAATTTATAACACCACCACCAGCTTATCACACCTTGTACAATCCTCCCGGTGAGAGCAAGAATTGTAAGAAGAAGAATATAAACGGAAGGGAATATTGGGTGTATGATACGATAGATGGACAGCCTAGAATGATTCCTTTGCGCACACCTTCTGCTTTGCTCTTTCAATACACAAATTGACATTATAAAAAGTAATTGTCGTAATCACTTACACGAGTTTGAAGAATTTGTGAGCTGAGTGTCGTTTGATAACAATAAATAAAATTGTAGATGTGCTTTTGTCGAATTAGTGTCTTAAGAGGACAGAATATTTCACTAAATGTTTCAAAACCTAGTTTACCAATGTTTCCTAATAAAATAAATTAAACAATAATGTCCGTTTATTAAAATTATTATTTATTAGTTATTTTAAAACGCCTACTTCTTCAGAATTATACCCAACAAAGCAAATAAACCAAGATTATTGCTTTGTAGAAAAAAAAATTAAAATTTTTTGGAACAAAAAGTAATGACCGCAAAAATATTTTGTCTGGACTATTCAAACGCGAGTGGGTGTTCTTTCAAAACTCCGAATCTTCACCCAGACAGCGCTTCATTACAATTCGGACGTAACACTTTTTTCTCATTTTTTTAAAGTTGATTGTTATCGAGAAGTGTGTAAACTGATTCCAGTTTTCTCATTCGTGTGAGTCGTTGACTTTTAGGAATTTGTAAATTTGCAGCAGGTATCCAACGCTTGCATCAATAAAAGAATCTTGAGAAAGATGCATTCTCTATGTAGCATGAATCACCGTGAGTATAATAACATCACGGTCTAGTCACTTAGTTTTTGGTTTGAATCCTACGCGCTAAGATATTATCGACTTGTAATGTTGATTAATATGAATCACTCACACGATTAACGAAAAGCAATGTTAAAAATATCGCCCGCTATCGCCGGTCTCCTTAACTTCACAATGAAACGAGGACGTTGTGACTAATTTAGGATTTAGCTTACCCACGAAAATGGATCAGGACATGTCAGTCATACATAAAAATCTGATTGCAAGCTTATCTTACTAAATTGGGTTACAAAACCCAAGAAAAACATTCGTTTTCAAAACCCTTAAACACGGTTCCTTGCCTGCGTTATTTTTAACCATTATTAACTACAAGTATTCAAAAATTTTTGCAAAATAACTGGTTAACAAATACCAGTTTAAAAAATACTAAATTGGAATTGTTAGTTTGGAGTTTAGAAATAGGGGGAGAATTGATGGTATTTTGTGGCTTCGCCGAAAAATTAATTTCCATCTTGGCAAAGCGTTCTGTTAAATATTAGCGAACAAATCAAAACCATTCCAATGAAAAAATATATTTAATTGTATATATTTAACACTGGTGACAGTTTCGTTTGGAACTGCTCTTGCTAATCATGGTAATTATAAAATATAAAGTATCATAAAATACTGCTTGAAAAAAATTGACGGGGTCCAAGTGACAAAAAAAGAAAAAATGTGCACAGTAAAAACTATGAATTTGTTATTGGGGTAATAATAAAATGCTTATTTTATATCGTCCTGCATGGTTAAAATTCAAAATGTTCGGTAACAAATACAAAATGCTCAGTAAGTGTAGAAAATATTTATGAATTTACAGGATGAAATATTGTATTTTCTTAGAAATGTAGTAAATGTGTTTATTTTATACTTTTTCTGCAAAAGCTTCCTGAGCAACCAGAGAATCCTGAGCAAAAGCTTCCTGAGCAACCAGAGAATCCCGAGCAAAAGCTTCCTGAACAACCAGAGAATCCCGAGCTAAAGCTTAATGAGCAACCAGAGAATCCCGAGCAAAAGCTTCCTGAGCAACCCGAATATCCCCAACAAAAGTTTCCTGAGCAACCTGAGAAAGCCAAGCAAAAGCTTCCTGAGCAACTTGAATATTCTAAGCAAAAGCTTCCTGAGCAACCCAAAAATCCTGAGCAAAAGCTTTCTAAGCAACCCGAGAATCCCGAGCAAAAGCTTCCTGAGCAACCCGAGTTTCCCGATCAAAAGCTTCCCGAGCAACCCGAGAATGCCGAGCAAAAGCTTCCTGAGCAACTTGAATATTCTAAGCAAAAGCTTCCTGAGCAACCTAAAAATCCTGAGCGAAAGCCTCCTGAGCAACACGAGAATCCCGAGCAAAAGCTTCCTGAGCAACCCGAGCAAAAGATTCCTGAGCAACCCGACAATCCCGAACAAAAGCTTCCTGAGCAACCCGAAAATCCCGAGCAAAAGCTTCCTGAGCAACCAGAGAATCCCGGGCAAAAGCTTCCTGAGCAAGCAGAGAATCCCGAACAAAAGCTTCCTGAGCAACCAGAGAATCCCGAGCAAAAGCTTCCTGAGCAACCAGAGAATCCCGAGCAAAAGCTTCCTGAGCAACCTGAAAATCCTAAGCAAAAGCTTCCTGAGCAACCCGAGAATGCCGAGCAAAGGCTTCCTGAGCAACTTGAATTGAGCAAAAGCTTCCTGAGCAACCCGAGAATTCCGAGCAAAAGCTTCCTGAGCAACCCGAGTTTCCCGAGCAAAAGCTTCCTGAGCAACCCTAGAATGCCGAGCAAAAGCTTCCTGAGCAACTTGAATATTCTAAGCAAAAGCTTCCTGAGCAACCCGAAAATCCTGAGCAAAAGCCTCCTGAGCAACCCGAGAATCCCGAGCAAAAGCTTCCTGAGCAACCCGAGTCTCCCGAGCAAAAGCTTCCTGAGCAACCCTACAATGCCGAGCAAAAGCTTCCTGAGCAACTTGAATATTCTAAGCAAAAGCTTCCTGAGCAACCTAAAAATCCTGAGCGAAAGCTTCCTGAGCAACCCGAGAATACCGAGCAAAAGTTTCCTGAGCAACCCGAGAATACCGAGCAAAAGCTTCCTGAGCAACCCGAGAATCCCGAGCAAAAGCTCCCTGAGCAACTTTAATATTCTAAGCAAAAGCTTCCCGAGCAACCCGAAAATCCTAAGCAAAAGCTTCCTGAGCAACCAGTGAATCCCGAGCAAAAGCTTCCTGAGCAACCAGAGAATCCCGAGCAAAAGCTTCCTGAGCAACCCGAAAATCCTGAGCAAAAGCTTCCTGAGCAACCAGAGAATCCCGAGCAAAAGCTTCCTGAGCAACCCGAGAATGCCGAGCAAAAGCTTCCTGAGCAACTTGAATATTCTAAGCAAAAGCTTCCTGAGCAACCCAACAATCCTGAGCAAAAGCTTCCTGAGCAACCCGAAAATCCCGAACAAAAGCTTCCTGAGCAACCAGAGACTCCCGAGCAAAAGCTTCCTTAGCAACCAGAGAATCCCGAGCAAAAGCTTCCTCAGCAACCAGAGAATCCCGAGCAAAAGCTTCCTGAGCAACCAGAGAATCCCGAGCAAAAGCTTGCTGAGAAACCAGAGAATTTCGAACAAAAGCTTCCTGAGCAACCAGAGAATCCCGAGCAAAAGCTTCCTGAGCAACCCGACAATCCCGAACAAAAGCTTCCTGAGCAACCCGAAAATCCCGAACAAAAGCTTCCTGAGCAACCAGAGAATCCCGAGCAAAAGCTTCCTGAGCAACCCGACAATCCCGAACAAAAGCTTCCTGAGCAACCCGAAAATCCCGAACAAAAGCTTCCTGAGCAACCAGAGAATCCCGAGCAAAAGCTTCCTGAGCAACCCGACAATCCCGAACAAAAGCTTCCTGAGCAACCCGAAAATCCCGAACAAAAGCTTCCTGAGCAACCAGAGAATCCCGAGCAAAAGCTTCCTTAGCAACCAGAGAATCCCGAGCAAAAGCTTCCTCAGCAACCAGAGAATCCCGAGCAAAAGCTTCCTGGGCAACCAGAGAATCCCGAGCAAAAGCTTCCTGAGAAACCAGAGAATCCCGAACAAAAGCTTCCTGAGCAACCAGATAATCCCGAGCAAAAGCTTCCTGAGCAACCAGAGAATCCCGAGCATAAGCTTCCTGAGCAACCAGAGAATCCCGAACAAAAGCTTCCTGAGCAACCAGAGAATCCCGAGCAAAAGCTTCCTGAGCAACCAGAGAATCCCGAGCAACAGCTTCCTGAGCAACCAGAGAATCCCGAGCAAAAGCTTCCTGAGCAACCAGAGAATCCCGAGCAAAAGCTTAATGAGCAACCAGAGAATCCCGAGCAAAAGCTTCCTGAGCAACCCGAATATCCCGAGCAAAAGCTTCCTGAGCTACCCGAGAATGCCGAGCAAAAGCTTCCTGAGCAACTTGAATATTCTAAGCAAAAGCTTCCTGAGCAACCCGAGAATCCCGAGCAAAAGCTTCCTGAGCAACCCGAGTTTCCCGAGCAAAAGCTTCCTGAGCAACTTGAATATTCTAAGCAAAAGCTTCCTGAGCAACCCGATAATCAGGAGCAAAAGCTTCCTGAGTAACCCGAGAATCCCGAGCAAAAGCTTCCTGAGCAACCCCAGAATCCCGAACAAAAGCTTCCTGAGCAACCCGAGAATCCCGAGCAAAAGCTTCCTGAGCAACCCCAGAATCCCGAGCAAAGCTTCCTGAGCTACCCGAGAATGCCGAGCAAAAGCTTCCTGAGCAACTTGAATATTCTAAGCAAAAGTTTCCTGAGCAACCCGAAAATCCTGAGCAA
Organism: Eledona agricola; assembly: GCA_964023215.1. NCBI lineage: Eukaryota > Metazoa > Arthropoda > Insecta > Coleoptera > Tenebrionidae > Eledona > Eledona agricola. The sequence continues at coordinate 4,135,259 of OZ026860.1, read as the reverse complement.
CCCGAGAATCCCGAGCAAAAGCTTCCTGAGCAACCCGAGAATCCCGAGCAAAAGTTTCCTGAGTAACCCGAAAATCCCGAACAAAAGCATCCTGAGCAACCAGAGAATCCCGAGCAAAAGCTTCCTGAGCAACTAGAAAATCCCGAGCAAAAGCTTCCTGAGCAACCCGAAAATCCTAAGCAAAAGCTTCCTGAGCAGCCAAAAATCCCGAGCAAAAGCTTCCTGAGCAACTTGAATATCCTAAGCAAAAGCTTCCTGAGCAACCCGAGAATGCCGAGCAAAAGCTTCCTGAGCAACCCGAGAATACCCAGCAAAAGCTTCCTGAGCAACCCAAGAATCCCGAGCAAAAGCTTCCTGAGCAACCCGAAAATCCTGAGCAAAAGCTTCCTGAGCAACCCGAGTTTCCCGAGCAAAAGCTTCCTGAGCAACCCGAGAATGCCAAGCAAAAGCTTCCTGAGCAACTTGAATATTCTAAGCAAAAGCTTCCTGAGCAACCCAACAATCCCGAGCAAAAGCTTTGTGAGCAACCCGAGAATACCCAGCAAAAGCTTCCTGAGCAACGCGAGAATACCGAGCAAAAGCTTACTGAGCAACCCGAGTATCCCGAGCGAAAGCTTCCTGAGCAACATGAAAATATCGAGCAAAAGCTTCCTGAGCAACTTGAATATCCTAAGCAAAAGCTTCCTGAGCAACCCGAGAATCCCGAGCAAAAGCTTCCTGAGCAATTTGAATATTCTAAGCAAAAGCTTCCTGAGCAACCCGAAAATTCTGAGCAAAAGCTTCCTGAGCAACCCGAGAATCCTGAGCAAAAGCTTCCTGAGCAACCCGAAAATCCTAAGCAAAAGCTTCCTGAGCAACCCGAGAATCCCGAGCAAAAGCTTCCTGAGCAACTTGAATATCCTAAGCAAAAGCTTCCTGAGCAACCCGAAAATCCTGAGCAAAAGCTTCCTGAGCAACCCGAGAATCCCGAGCAAAAGCTTCCTGAGCAAACCGAAAATCCTGAGCAAAAGCTTCCTGAGCAACTTGAATATTCTAAGCAAAAGCTTCCTGAGCAACCCAAAAATCCTGAGCGAAAGCTTCCTGAGCAACCCGAGAATCCCCAGCAAAAGCTTCCTGAGCGACCCAAGAATACCGAGCAAAAGCTTCCTGAGCAACTTGAATATTATAAGCAAAAGCTTCCTGAGCAACCCAAAAATCCTGAGCGAAAGCTTCCTGAGAAACCAGAGAATCCCGAGCAAAAGCTTGCTGAGAAACCAGAGAATCCCGAACAAAAGCTTCCTGAGCAACCAGAGAATCCCGAGCAAAAGCTTCCTGAGCAACCCGACAATCCCGAACAAAAGCTTCCTGAGCAACCCGAAAATCCCGAACAAAAGCTTCCTAAGCAACCAGAAAATCCCGAGCAAAAGCTTCCTTAGCAACCAGAGAATCCCGAGCAAAAGCTTCCTCAGCAACCAGAGAATCCCGAGCAAAAGCTTCCTGGGCAACCAGAGAATCCCGAGCAAAAGCTTCCTGAGAAACCAGAGAATCCCGAACAAAAGCTTCCTGGGCAACCAGAGAATCCCGAGCAAAAGCTTCCTGAGCGACCCAAGAATACCGAGCAAAAGCTTCCTGAGCAACTTGAATATTCTAAGCAAAAGCTTCCTGAGCAACCCAAAAATCCTGAGCGAAAGCTTCCTGAGAAACCAGAGAATCCCGAGCAAAAGCTTGCTGAGAAACCAGAGAATCCCGAACAAAAGCTTCCTGAGCAACCAGAGAATCCCGAGCAAAAGCTTCCTGAGCAACCCGACAATCCCGAACAAAAGCTTCCTGAGCAACCCGAAAATCCCGAACAAAAGCTTCCTAAGCAACCAGAAAATCCCGAGCAAAAGCTTCCTTAGCAACCAGAGAATCCCGAGCAAAAGCTTCCTGAGCAACTTGAATATCCTAAGCAAAAGCTTCCTGAGCAACCCGAAAATCCTGAGCAAAAGCTTCCTGAGCAACCCGAGAATCCCGAGCAAAAGCTTCCTGAGCAAACCGAAAATCCTGAGCAAAAGCTTCCTGAGCAACTTGAATATTCTAAGCAAAAGCTTCCTGAGCAACCCAAAAATCCTGAGCGAAAGCTTCCTGAGCAACCCGAGAATCCCCAGCAAAAGCTTCCTGAGCGACCCAAGAATACCGAGCAAAAGCTTCCTGAGCAACTTGAATATTATAAGCAAAAGCTTCCTGAGCAACCCAAAAATCCTGAGCGAAAGCTTCCTGAGAAACCAGAGAATCCCGAGCAAAAGCTTGCTGAGAAACCAGAGAATCCCGAACAAAAGCTTCCTGAGCAACCAGAGAATCCCGAGCAAAAGCTTCCTGAGCAACCCGACAATCCCGAACAAAAGCTTCCTGAGCAACCCGAAAATCCCGAACAAAAGCTTCCTAAGCAACCAGAAAATCCCGAGCAAAAGCTTCCTTAGCAACCAGAGAATCCCGAGCAAAAGCTTCCTCAGCAACCAGAGAATCCCGAGCAAAAGCTTCCTGGGCAACCAGAGAATCCCGAGCAAAAGCTTCCTGAGAAACCAGAGAATCCCGAACAAAAGCTTCCTGGGCAACCAGAGAATCCCGAGCAAAAGCTTCCTGAGCGACCCAAGAATACCGAGCAAAAGCTTCCTGAGCAACTTGAATATTCTAAGCAAAAGCTTCCTGAGCAACCCAAAAATCCTGAGCGAAAGCTTCCTGAGAAACCAGAGAATCCCGAGCAAAAGCTTGCTGAGAAACCAGAGAATCCCGAACAAAAGCTTCCTGAGCAACCAGAGAATCCCGAGCAAAAGCTTCCTGAGCAACCCGACAATCCCGAACAAAAGCTTCCTGAGCAACCCGAAAATCCCGAACAAAAGCTTCCTAAGCAACCAGAAAATCCCGAGCAAAAGCTTCCTTAGCAACCAGAGAATCCCGAGCAAAAGCTTCCTGAGCAACCAGAGAATCCCGAGCAAAAGCTTCCTGAGCAACCCAAAAATCCTGAGCGAAAGCTTCCTGAGCAACCCGAGAATCCCCAGCAAAAGCTTCCTGAGCGACCCAAGAATACCGAGCAAAAGCTTCCTGAGCAACTTGAATATTATAAGCAAAAGCTTCCTGAGCAACCCAAAAATCCTGAGCGAAAGCTTCCTGAGAAACCAGAGAATCCCGAACAAAAGCTTCCTGAGCAACCAGAGAATCCCGAGCAAAAGCTTCCTGAGCAACCCGACAATCCCGAACAAAAGCTTCCTGAGCAACCCGAAAATCCCGAACAAAAGCTTCCTAAGCAACCAGAAAATCCCGAGCAAAAGCTTCCTTAGCAACCAGAGAATCCCGAGCAAAAGCTTCCTCAGCAACCAGAGAATCCCGAGCAAAAGCTTCCTGGGCAACCAGAGAATCCCGAGCAAAAGCTTCCTGAGAAACCAGAGAATCCCGAACAAAAGCTTCCTGGGCAACCAGAGAATCCCGAGCAAAAGCTTCCTGAGCGACCCAAGAATACCGAGCAAAAGCTTCCTGAGCAACCCGACAATCCCGAACAAAAGCTTCCTGAGCAACCCGAAAATCCCGAACAAAAGCTTCCTAAGCAACCAGAAAATCCCGAGCAAAAGCTTCCTTAGCAACCCGAGAATCCCGAGCAAAAGCTTCCTGAGCAACCAGAGAATCCCGAGCAAAAGCTTCCTGAGCAACCCAAAAATCCTGAGCGAAAGCTTCCTGAGCAACCCGAGAATCCCCAGCAAAAGCTTCCTGAGCGACCCAAGAATACCGAGCAAAAGCTTCCTGAGCAACTTGAATATTATAAGCAAAAGCTTCCTGAGCAACCCAAAAATCCTGAGCGAAAGCTTCCTGAGAAACCAGAGAATCCCGAACAAAAGCTTCCTGAGCAACCAGAGAATCCCGAGCAAAAGCTTCCTGAGCAACCCGACAATCCCGAACAAAAGCTTCCTGAGCAACCCGAAAATCCCGAACAAAAGCTTCCTAAGCAACCAGAAAATCCCGAGCAAAAGCTTCCTTAGCAACCAGAGAATCCCGAGCAAAAGCTTCCTCAGCAACCAGAGAATCCCGAGCAAAAGCTTCCTGGGCAACCAGAGAATCCCGAGCAAAAGCTTCCTGAGAAACCAGAGAATCCCGAACAAAAGCTTCCTGGGCAACCAGAGAATCCCGAGCAAAAGCTTCCTGAGCGACCCAAGAATACCGAGCAAAAGCTTCCTGAGCAACTTGAATATTCTAAGCAAAAGCTTCCTGAGCAACCCAAAAATCCTGAGCGAAAGCTTCCTGAGAAACCAGAGAATCCCGAGCAAAAGCTTGCTGAGAAACCAGAGAATCCCGAACAAAAGCTTCCTGAGCAACCAGAGAATCCCGAGCAAAAGCTTCCTGAGCAACCCGACAATCCCGAACAAAAGCTTCCTGAGCAACCCGAAAATCCCGAACAAAAGCTTCCTAAGCAACCAGAAAATCCCGAGCAAAAGCTTCCTTAGCAACCCGAGAATCCCGAGCAAAAGCTTCCTGAGCAACCAGAGAATCCCGAGCAAAAGCTTCCTGAGCAACCCAAAAATCCTGAGCGAAAGCTTCCTGAGCAACCCGAGAATCCCCAGCAAAAGCTTCCTGAGCGACCCAAGAATACCGAGCAAAAGCTTCCTGAGCAACTTGAATATTATAAGCAAAAGCTTCCTGAGCAACCCAAAAATCCTGAGCGAAAGCTTCCTGAGAAACCAGAGAATCCCGAACAAAAGCTTCCTGAGCAACCAGAGAATCCCGAGCAAAAGCTTCCTGAGCAACCCGACAATCCCGAACAAAAGCTTCCTGAGCAACCCGAAAATCCCGAACAAAAGCTTCCTAAGCAACCAGAAAATCCCGAGCAAAAGCTTCCTTAGCAACCAGAGAATCCCGAGCAAAAGCTTCCTCAGCAACCAGAGAATCCCGAGCAAAAGCTTCCTGGGCAACCAGAGAATCCCGAGCAAAAGCTTCCTGAGAAACCAGAGAATCCCGAACAAAAGCTTCCTGGGCAACCAGAGAATCCCGAGCAAAAGCTTCCTGAGCGACCCAAGAATACCGAGCAAAAGCTTCCTGAGCAACTTGAATATTCTAAGCAAAAGCTTCCTGAGCAACCCAAAAATCCTGAGCGAAAGCTTCCTGAGAAACCAGAGAATCCCGAGCAAAAGCTTGCTGAGAAACCAGAGAATCCCGAACAAAAGCTTCCTGAGCAACCAGAGAATCCCGAGCAAAAGCTTCCTGAGCAACCCGACAATCCCGAACAAAAGCTTCCTGAGCAACCCGAAAATCCCGAACAAAAGCTTCCTAAGCAACCAGAAAATCCCGAGCAAAAGCTTCCTTAGCAACCAGAGAATCCCGAGCAAAAGCTTCCTCAGCAACCAGAGAATCCCGAGCAAAAGCTTCCTGGGCAACCAGAGAATCCCGAGCAAAAGCTTCCTGAGAAACCAGAGAATCCCGAACAAAAGCTTCCTGGGCAACCAGAGAATCCCGAGCAAAAGCTTCCTGAGAAACTAGAGAATCCCGAACAAAAGCTTCCTGAGCAACCAGATAATCCCGAGCAAAAGCTTCCTGAGCAACCAGAGAATTCCGAGCATAAGCTTCCTGAGCAACCAGAGAATCCCGAACAAAAGCTTCCTGAGCAACCACAGAATACCGAGCAAAAGCTTCCTGAGCAACCAGAGAATCCCGAGCAACAGCTTCCTGAGCAACCAGAGAATCCCGAGCAAAAGCTTCCTGAGCAACCAGAGAATCCCGAGCAAAAGCTTAATGAGCAACCAGAGAATCCCGAGCAAAAGCTTCCTGAGCAACCCGAATATCCCGAGCAAAAGCTTCCTGAGCTACCCGAGAATGCCGAGCAAAAGCTTCCTGAGCAACTTGAATATTCTAAGCAAAAGCTTCCTGAGCAACCCGAGAATCCCGAGCAAAAGCTTCCTGAGCAACCCGAGAATACCGAATAAAAGCTTCCTGAGCAACCCGAGAATCCCGAGCAAAAGCTTCCTGAGCAACCCGAAAATCCTGAGCAAAAGCTTCCTGAGCAACCCGAGAATCCCGAGCAAAAGTTTCCTGAGTAACCCGAAAATCCCGAACAAAAGCTTCCTGAGCAACCCGAGAATGCCGAGCAAAAGCTTCCTGAGCAACTCGAGAATACCCAGTAAAAGCTTCCTGAGCAACCCGAGAATCCCGAGCAAAAGCTTCCTGAGCAACCCGAAAATCCTGAGCAAAAGCTTCCTGAGCAACCCGAGTTTCCCGAACAAAAGCTTCCTGAGCAACCCGAGAATGCCAAGCAAAAGCTTCCTGAGCAACTTGAATATTCTAAGCAAAAGCTTCCTGAGCAACCCAACAATCCCGAGCAAAAGCTTTGTGAGCAACCCGAGAATACCCAGCAAAAGCTTCCTGAGCAACCCGAGAATACCGAGCAAAAGCTTCCTGAGCAACCCGAGAATACCGAGCAAAAGCTAACTGAGCAACCCGAGTATCCCGAGCGAAAGCTTTCTGAGCAACATGAAAATATCGAGCAAAAGCTTCCTGAGCAATTTGAATATCCTAAGCAAAAGCTTCCTGAGCAACCCGAGAATCCCGAGCAAAAGCTTCCTGAGCAACTTGAATATTCTAAGCAAAAGCTTCCTGAGCAACCCGAGAATCCCGAGCAAAAGCTTCCTGAGCAACCCGAGAATACCGAATAAAAGCTTCCTGAGCAACCCGAGAATCCCGAGCAAAAGCTTCCTGAGCAACCCGAAAATCCTGAGCAAAAGCTTCCTGAGCAACCCGAGAATCCCGAGCAAAAGCTTCCTGAGCAACCCGAGAATACCGAGCAAATGCTTCCTGAGCAACCCGAGGATCCCGAGCAAAAGCTTCCTGAGCAACCCGAGAATACCGAGCAAAAGCTTCCTGAGCAACCCGAGAATGCCGAGCAAAAGCTTCTTGAGCAACTTGAATATTCTAAGCAAAAGCTTCCTGAGCAACCCGAAAATCCTGAGCAACCCGAGAATCCCGAGCAAAAGCTTCCTGAGCAACCCGAGAATCCCGAGCAAAAGTTTCCTGAGTAACCCGAAAATCCCGAACAAAAGCTTCCTGAGCAACCCGAGAATGCCGAGCAAAAGCTTCCTGAGCAACTCGAGAATACCCAGTAAAAGCTTCCTGAGCAACCCGAGAATCCCGAGCAAAAGCTTCCTGAGCAACCCGAAAATCCTGAGCAAAAGCTTCCTGAGCAACCCGAGTTTCCCGAACAAAAGCTTCCTGAGCAACCCGAGAATGCCAAGCAAAAGCTTCCTGAGCAACTTGAATATTCTAAGCAAAAGCTTCCTGAGCAACCCAACAATCCCGAGCAAAAGCTTTGTGAGCAACCCGAGAATACCCAGCAAAAGCTTCCTGAGCAACCCGAGAATACCGAGCAAAAGCTTCCTGAGCAACCCGAGAATACCGAGCAAAAGCTAACTGAGCAACCCGAGTATCCCGAGCGAAAGCTTTCTGAGCAACATGAAAATATCGAGCAAAAGCTTCCTGAGCAATTTGAATATCCTAAGCAAAAACATCCTGAGCAACCCGAGAATCCCGAGCAAAAGCTTCCTGAGCAACTTGAATATTCTAAGCAAAAGCTTCCTGAGCAACCCGAGAATCCCGAGCAAAAGCTTCCTGAGCAACCCGAGAATACCGAATAAAAGCTTCCTGAGCAACCCGAGAATCCCGAGCAAAAGCTTCCTGAGCAACCCGAAAATCCTGAGCAAAAGCTTCCTGAGCAACCCGAGAATCCCGAGCAAAAGCTTCCTGAGCAACCCGAGAATACCGAGCAAATGCTTCCTGAGCAACCCGAGGATCCCGAGCAAAAGCTTCCTGAGCAACCCGAGAATACCGAGCAAAAGCTTCCTGAGCAACCCGAGAATGCCGAGCAAAAGCTTCCTGAGCAACTTGAATATTCTAAGCCAAAGCTTCCTGAGCAACCCAACAATCCTGAGCAAAAGCTTCCTAAGCAACCCGAGAATACCCAGCAAAAGCTTCCTGAGCAACCCGAGAATCCCGAGCAAAAGCTTCCTGAGCAACCCCAGAATCCCCAGCAAAAGCTTTCTAAGCAACCCGAGAATACCGAGCAAAAGCTTCCTGAGCAACCCGAGGATCCCGAGCAAAAGCTTCCTGAGCAACATGAGAATATCGAGCAAAAGCTTCCTGAGCAACCCGAGAATCCCAAGCAAAAGCTTCCTGAGTAACCCGAGAATCCCGAGCAAAAGCTTCCTGAGCAACCCGAGAATCCCGAGCAAAAGCTTCCTGAGTAACCCGAGAATCCCGAGCAAAAGCTTCCTGAGCAACCAGAGAATTCCGAGCATAAGCTTCCTGAGCAACCAGAGAATCCCGAACAAAAGCTTCCTGAGCAACCAGAGAATACCGAGCAAAAGCTTCCTGAGCAACCAGAGAATCCCGAGCAACAGCTTCCTGAGCAACCAGAGAATCCCGAGCAAAAGCTTCCTGAGCAACCAGAGAATCCCGAGCAAAAGCTTAATGAGCAACCAGAGAATCCCGAGCAAAAGCTTCCTGAGCAACCCGAATATCCCGAGCAAAAGCTTCCTGAGCTACCCGAGAATGCCGAGCAAAAGCTTCCTGAGCAACTTGAATATTCTAAGCAAAAGCTTCCTGAGCAACCCGGGAATCCCGAGCAAAAGCTTCCTGAGCAACCCGAGTTTCCCGAGCAAAAGCTTCCTGAGCAACTTGAATATTCTAAGCAAAAGCTTCCTGAGCAACCCGAGAATCAGGAGCAAAAGCTTTCTGAGTAACCCGAGAATCCCGAGCAAAAGCTTCCTGAGCAACCCCAGAATCCCGAACAAAAGCATCCTGAGCAACCCGAGAATCCCGAGCAAAAGCTTCCTGAGCAACCCCAGAATCCCGAGCAAAGCTTCCTGAGCTACCCGAGAATGCCGAGCAAAAGCTTCCTGAGCAACTTGAATATTCTAAGCAAAAGCTTCCTGAGCAACCCGAAAATCCTGAGCAACCCGAGAATCCCGAGCAAAAGCTTCCTGAGCAACCCGAGAATGCCGAGCAAAAGTTTCCTGAGTAACCCGAAAATCCCGAACAAAAGCTTCCTGAGCAACCCGAGAATGCCGAGCAAAAGCTTCCTGAGCAACCCGAGAATACCCAGTAAAAGCTTCCTGAGCAACCCGAGTTTCCCGAGCAAAAGCTTCCTGAGCAACCCGAGAATGCCAAGCAAAAGCTTCCTGAGCAACTTGAATATTCTAAGCAAAAGCTTCCTGAGCAACCCAACAATCCCAAGCAAAAGCTTTGTGAGCAACCCGAGAATACCCAGCAAAAGCTTCCTGAGCAACCCGAGAATACCGAGCAAAAGCTTCCTGAGCAACCCGAGAATCCCGAGCAAAAGCTTCCTGAGCAACTTGAATATTCTAAGCAAAAGCTTCCTGAGCAACCCGAGAATAAGGAGCAAAAGCGTCCTGAGTAACCCGAGAATCCCGAGCAAAAGCTTCCTGAGCAACCCCAGAATACCGAGCAAAAGCTTCCTGAGCAACCCGAAAATCCTGAGCAAAAGCTTCCTGAGCAACTTCAATATCCTAAGCAAAAACTTCCTGAGCAACCCGAGAATACCGAGCAAAAGCTAACTGAGCAACCCGAGTATCCCGAGCGAAAGCTTTCTGAGCAACATGAAAATATCGAGCAAAAGCTTCCTGAGCAACTTGAATATCCTAAGCAAAAGCTTCCTGAGCAACCCGAGAATCCCGAGCAAAAGGTTCCTGAGCAACTTGAATATTCTAAGCAAAAGCTTCCTGAGCAACCCGAGAATCCCGAGCAAAAGCTTCCTGAGCAACCCGAGAATACCGAATAAAAGCTTCCTGAGCAACCCGAGAATCCCGAGCAAAAGCTTCCTGAGCAACTCGAAAATCCTGAGCAAAAGCTTCCTGAGCAACCCGAGAATACCGAGCAAATGCTTCCTGAGCAACCCGAGAATCCCGAGCAAAAGCTTCCTGAGCAACCCCAGAATCCCCAGCAATAGCTTTCTAAGCAACCCGAGAATACCGAGCAAAAGCTTCCTGAGCAACCCGAGGATCCCGAGCAAAAGCTTCCTGAGCAACATGAAAATATCGAGCAAAAGCTTCCTGAGCAACCCGAGAATCCCAAGCAAAAGCTTCCTGAGTAACCCGAGAATCCCGAGCAAAAGCTTCCTGAGCAACCCGAGAATCCCGAGCAAAAGCTTCCTGAGTAACCCGAGAATCCCGAGCAAAAGCTTCCTGAGCAACGCGAGAATCCCGAGCAAAAGCTTCCTGAGCAAACTAAAAATCCTGAGCAAAAACTTCCTGAGCAACCCGAGAATCCCGAGCAAAAGCTTTCTGAGCAACCCGAGAATCCCGAGCAAAAGCTTTCTGAGCAACTTGAATATTCTAAGCAAAAGCTTCCTGAGCAACCCAAAAATCCTGAGCGAAAGCTTCCTGAGCAACCCGAGAATCCCCAGCAAAAGCTTCCTGAGCAACTCGAGAATACCGAGCAAAAGCTTCCTGAGCAACTTGAATATTCTAAGCAAAAGCTTCCTGAGCAACCCAAAAATCCTGAGCGAAAGCTTCCTGAGCAACCCGAGAATACCGAGCAAAAGCTTCCTGAGCAACTTGAATATTCTAAGCAAAAGCTTCCTGAGCAACCCAAAAATCCTTAGCGAAAGCTTCCTATGCAACCCGAGAATACCGAGCAAAAGCTTCCTGAGCAACATGAGAATATCGAGCAAAAGCTTCCTGAGCAACTTGAATATCCTGAGCAAAAGCTTCCTGAGCAACCCGAGAATCCCAAGCAAAAGCTTCCTGAGCAACTTGAATATCCTAAGCAAAAGCTTCCTGAGCAACCCGAGAATCCCCAGCAAAAGCTTCCTGTGCAACCCGAGAATGCCGAGCAAAAGCTTCCTGAGCAACTTGAATATTCTAAGCAAAAGCTTCCTGAGCAACACAAAAATCCTGAGCGAAAGCTTCCTATGCAACCCGAGAATACCGAGCAAAAGCTTCCTGAGCAACCCGATAATCCCGAGCAAAAGCTTCCTGAGCAACCCGAGAATCCGGAGCAAAAGCTTCCTGAGCAACCCGAGAATCCCGATCAAAAGCTTCCTGAGTAACCCGAGAATCCCGAGCAAAAGCTTCCTGAGTAACCCGAGAATCCCGAGCAAAAGCTTCCTGAGCAACATGAGAATATCGAGCAAAAGCTTCCTGAGCAACTTGAATATCCTGAGCAAAAGCTTCCTGAGCAACCCGAGAATCCCAAGCAAAAGCTTCCTGAGCAACTTGAATATCCTAAGCAAAAGCTTCCTGAGCAACCCGAGAATCCCCAGCAAAAGCTTCCTGAGCAACCCGAGAATACCGAGCAAAAGCTTCCTGAGCAACTTGAATATTCTAAGCAAAAGCTTCCTGAGCAACCCAAAAATCCTGAGCGAAAGCTTCCTATGTAACCCGAGAATACCGAGCAAAAGCTTCCTGAGCAACCCGATAATCCCGAGCAAAAGCTTCCTGAGCAACCCGAGAATCCCGAGCAAAAGCTTCCTGAGCAACCCGAGAATCCCGATCAAAAGCTTCCTGAGTAACCCGAGAATCCCGAGCAAAAGCTTCCTGAGCAACCCGATAATACCGAGCAAAAGCTTCCTGAGCAACTTGAATATTCTAAGCAAAAGCTTCCTGAGCAACCCAAAAATCCTGAGCGAAAGCTTCCTATGCAACCCGAGAATACCGAGCAAAAGCTTCCTGAGCAACCCGATAATCCCGAGCAAAAGCTTCCTGAGCAACCCGAGAATCCCGAGCAAAAGCTTCCTGAGCAACCCGAGAATCCCGAGAAAAAGCTTCCTGAGCAACCCGAGAATCCCGAGCAAAAGCTTCCTGAGTAACCCGAGAATCCCGAGCAAAAGCTTCCTGAGCAACGCGAGAATACCGAGCAAAAGCTTACTGAGCAACCCGAGTATCCCGAGCGAAAGCTTCCTGAGCAACATGAAAATATCGAGCAAAAGCTTCCTGAGCAACTTGAATATCCTAAGCAAAAGCTTCCTGAGCAACCCGAGAATCCCGAGCAAAAGCTTCCTGAGCAATTTGAATATTCTAAGCAAAAGCTTCCTGAGCAACCCGAAAATTCTGAGCAAAAGCTTCCTGAGCAACCCGAGAATCCCGAGCAAAAGCTTCCAGAGCAACTTGAATATCCTAAGCAAAAGCTTCCTGAGCAACCCGAAAATCCTGAGCAAAAGCTTCCTGAGCAACCCGAGAATCCCGAGCAAAAACTTCCTGAGCAACCCGTAAATCCTGAGCAAAAGCTTCCTGAGCAACTTGAATATTCTAAGCAAAAGCTTCCTGAGCAACCCAAAAATCCTGAGCGAAAGCTTCCTGAGCAACCCGAGAATCCCCAGCAAAAGCTTCCTGAGCAACTTGAATATTCTAAGCAATAGCTTCCTGAGCAACCCAAAAATCCTGAGCGAAAGCTTCATGAGCAACGCGAGAATCCCGAGCAAAAGCTTCATGAGCAACTTGAATATCCTAAGCAAAAGCTTCCTGAGCAACCCGAGTTTCCCGAGCAAAAGCTTCCTGAGCAACCCGAGAATGCCGAGCAAAAGCTTCCTAAGCAACTTGAATATTCTAAGCAAAAGCTTCCTGAGCAACCCAAAAATCCTGAGCGAAAGCTTCCTGAGCAACCCGAGAATCCCCAGCAAAAGCTTCCTGTGCAACCGGAGAATACCGAGCAAAAGCTTCCTGAGCAACTTGAATATTCTAAGCAAAAGCTTCCTGAGCAACCCAAAAATTCTGAGCAAAAGCTTCCTAAGCAACCCGAGAATCCCGAGCAAAAGCTTCCTGAGTAACCCGAGAATCCCGAGCAAAAGCTTCATGAGCAACGCGAGAATCCCGAGCAAAAGCTTCCTGAGCAACGCGAGAATCCCGAGCAAAAGCTTCCTGAGCAACCCGAGAATGCCGAGCAAAAGCTTCCTGAGCAACTTGAATATCCTAAGCAAAAGCTTCCTGAGCAACCCGAGTTTCCCGAGCAAAAGCTTCCTGAGAAACCCGAGAATGCCGAGCAAAAGTTTCCTGAGCAACTTGAATATTCTAAGCAAAAGCTTCCTGAGCAACCCAAAAATCCTGAGCGAAAGCTTCCTGAGCAACCCGAGAATCCCCATCAAAAGCTTCCTGAGCGACCCAAGAATACCGAGCAAAAGCTTCCTGAACAACTTGAATATTCTAAGCAAAAGCTTCCTGAGCAACCCAAAAATTCTGAGCGAAAGCTTCCTGAGCAACCCGAGAATACGGAGCAAAAGCTTCCTGAGCAACCCGAGAATCCGAGCAAAAGCTTCCTGAGCAACCCGAGAATCCCGAGCAAAAACTTCCTGAGCAACCCGAGAATCCCGAGCAAAAGCTTCCTGAGTAACCCGAGAATCCCGAGCAAAAGCTTCCTGACCAACGCGAGAATCCCGAGCAAAAGCTTCCTGAGCAACCCGAGAATGCCGAGCAAAAGCTTCCTGAGCAACCCGAGAATGCCGAGCAAAAGCTTCCTGAGCAACATGAATATCCTAAGCAAAAGCTTCCTGAGCAACCCGAGTTTCCCGAGCAAAAGCTTCCTGAGCAACCCGAGAATGCCGAGCAAAAGCTTCCTGAGCAACTTGAATATTCTAAGCAAAAGCTTCCTGAGCAACCCAAAAATCCTGAGCGAAAGCTTCCTGAGCAACCCGAGAATCCCGAGCAAAAGCTTCCTGAGCAACCCGAGAATGCCGAGCAAAAGCTTCCTGAGCAACTTAAATATCCTAAGCAAAAGCTTCCTGAGCAACCTGAGTTTCCCGAGCAAAAGCTTCCTGAGCAACCCGAGAATGCTGAGCAAAAGCTTCCTGAGCAACTTGAATATTCTAAGCAAAAGCTTCCTGAGCAACCCAAAAATCCTGAGCGAAAGCTTCCTGAGCAACCCGAGAATCCCCAGCAAAAGCTTCCTGAGCGACCCAAGAATACCGAGCAAAAGCTTCCTGAGCAACTTGAATATTCTAAGCAAAAGCTTCCTGAGCAACCCAAAAATTCTGAGCGAAAGCTTCCTGAGCAACCCGAGAATACCGAGCAAAAGCTTCCTGAGCAACCCGAGAATCCGAGCAAAAGCTTCCTGAGCAACTTGAATATTCTAAGCAAAAGCTTCCTGAGCAACCCAAAAATGCTGAGCGAAAGCTTCCTGAGCAACCCGAGAATACCGAGCAAAAGCTTCCAGAGCAACCCGAGAATGCCGAGCAAAAGCTTCCTGAGCAACCCGAGAATGCCGAGCAAAAGCTTCCTGAGCAACATGAATATCCTAAGCAAAAGCTTCCTGAGCAACGCGAGAATCCCGAGCAAAAGCTTCCTGAGCAACCCGAGAATGCCGAGCAAAAGCTTCCTGAGCAACCCGAGAATGCCGAGCAAAAGCTTCCTGAGCAACATGAATATCCTAAGCAAAAGCTTCCTGAGCAACCCGAGAATACCGAGCAAAAGCTTCCTGAGCAACTTGAATATTCTAAGCAAAAGCTTCCTGAGCAACCCAAAAATTCTGAGCGAAAGCTTCCTGAGCAACCCGAGAATACCGAGCAAAAGCTTCCTGAGCAACCCGAGAATCCGAACAAAAGCTTCCTGAGCAACTTGAATATTCTAAGCAAAAGCTTCCTGAGCAACCCAAAAATGCTGAGCGAAAGCTTCCTGAGCAACCCGAGAATACCGAGCAAAAGCTTCCAGAGCAACCCGAGAATGCCGAGCAAAAGCTTCCTGAGCAACCCGAGAATGCCGAGCAAAAGCTTCCTGAGCAACATGAATATCCTAAGCAAAAGCTTCCTGAGCAACGCGAGAATCCCGAGCAAAAGCTTCCTGAGCAACCCGAGAATGCCGAGCAAAAGCTTCCTGAGCAACCCGAGAATGCCGAGCAAAAGCTTCCTGAGCAACATGAATATCCTGAGCGAAAGCTTCCTGAGCAACCCGAGAATCCCCAGCAAAAGCTTCCTGAGCGACCCAAGAATACCGAGCAAAAGCTTCCTGAGCAACTTAAATATTCTAAGCAAAAGCTTCCTGAGCAACCCAAAAATTCTGAGCGAAAGCTTCCTGAGCAACCCGAGAATACCGAGCAAAAGCTTCCTGAGCAACCCGAGAATCCGAACAAAAGCTTCCTGAGCAACTTGAATATTCTAAGCAAAAGCTTCCTGAGCAACCCAAAAATGCTGAGCGAAAGCTTCCTGAGCAACCCGAGAATACCGAGCAAAAGCTTCCAGAGCAACCCGAGAATGCCGAGCAAAAGCTTCCTGAGCAACCCGAGAATGCCGAGCAAAAGCTTCCTGAGCAACATGAATATCCTAAGCAAAAGCTTCCTGAGCAACGCGAGAATCCCGAGCAAAAGCTTCCTGAGCAACCCGAGAATGCCGAGCAAAAGCTTCCTGAGCAACCCGAGAATGCCGAGCAAAAGCTTCCTGAGCAACATGAATATCCTAAGCAAAAGCTTCCTGAGCAACCCGAGAATACCGAGCAAAAGCTTCCTGAGCAACTTGAATATTCTAAGCAAAAGCTTCCTGAGCAACCCAAAAATCCTGAGCGAAAGCTTCCTATGTAACCCGAGAATACCGAGCAAAAGCTTCCTGAGCAACCCGATAATCCCGAGCAAAAGCTTCCTGAGCAACCCGAGAATCCCGAGCAAAAGCTTCCTGAGCAACCCGAGAATGCCGAGCAAAAGCTTCCTGAGCAACATGAATATCCTAAGCAAAAGCTTCCTGAGCAACCCGAGAATACCGAGCAAAAGCTTCCTGAGCAACTTGAATATTCTAAGCAAAAGCTTCCTGAGCAACCCAAAAATCCTGAGCGAAAGCTTCCTATGTAACCCGAGAATACCGAGCAAAAGCTTCCTGAGCAACCCGATAATCC
Organism: Eledona agricola; assembly: GCA_964023215.1. Lineage (NCBI taxonomy): Eukaryota > Metazoa > Arthropoda > Insecta > Coleoptera > Tenebrionidae > Eledona > Eledona agricola. The sequence continues at coordinate 4,119,444 of OZ026860.1, read as the reverse complement.
CGAGCAAAAGCTTCCTGAGCAACCCGAGAATCCCGAGCAAAAGCTTCCTGAGCAACCCGAGAATCCCGATCAAAAGCTTCCTGAGTAACCCGAGAATCCCGAGCAAAAGCTTCCTGAGCAACCCGATAATACCGAGCAAAAGCTTCCTGAGCAACTTGAATATTCTAAGCAAAAGCTTCCTGAGCAACCCAAAAATCCTGAGCGAAAGCTTCCTATGCAACCCGAGAATACCGAGCAAAAGCTTCCTGAGCAACCCGAGAATCCCGAGCAAAAGCTTCCTGAGTAACCCGAGAATCCCGAGCAAAAGCTTCCTGAGCAACGCGAGAATCCCGAGCAAAAGCTTCCTGAGCAAACTAAAAATCCTGAGCAAAAACTTCCTGAGCAACCCGAGAATCCCGAGCAAAAGCTTTCTGAGCAACCCGAGAATCCCGAACAAAAGCTTCCTGAGCAACCAGAGAATCCCGAGCAAAAGCTTCCTGAGCAACCCGACAATCCCGAACAAAAGCTTCCTGAGCAACCCGAAAATCCCGAACAAAAGCTTCCTGAGCAACCAGAGAATCCCGAGCAAAAGCTTCCTTAGCAACCAGAGAATCCCGAGCAAAAGCTTCCTCAGCAACCAGAGAATCCCGAGCAAAAGCTTCCTGGGCAACCAGAGAATCCCGAGCAAAAGCTTCCTGAGCAACCAGAGAATCCCGAGCAACAGCTTCCTGAGCAACCAGAGAATCCCGAGCAAAAGCTTCCTGAGCAACCAGAGAATCCCGAGCAAAAGCTTAATGAGCAACCAGAGAATCCCGAGCAAAAGCTTCCTGAGCAACCCGAATATCCCGAGCAAAAGCTTCCTGAGCTACCCGAGAATGCCGAGCAAAAGCTTCCTGAGCAACTTGAATATTCTAAGCAAAAGCTTCCTGAGCAACCCGGGAATCCCGAGCAAAAGCTTCCTGAGCAACCCGAGTTTCCCGAGCAAAAGCTTCCTGAGCAACTTGAATATTCTAAGCAAAAGCTTCCTGAGCAACCCGAGAATCAGGAGCAAAAGCTTTCTGAGTAACCCGAGAATCCCGAGCAAAAGCTTCCTGAGCAACCCCAGAATCCCGAACAAAAGCTTCCTGAGCAACCCGAGAATCCCGAGCAAAAGCTTCCTGAGCAACCCCAGAATCCCGAGCAAAGCTTCCTGAGCTACCCGAGAATGCCGAGCAAAAGCTTCCTGAGCAACTTGAATATTCTAAGCAAAAGCTTCCTGAGCAACCCGAAAATCCTGAGCAACCCGAGAATCCCGAGCAAAAGCTTCCTGAGCAACCCGAGAATGCCGAGCAAAAGTTTCCTGAGTAACCCGAAAATCCCGAACAAAAGCTTCCTGAGCAACCCGAGAATGCCGAGCAAAAGCTTCCTGAGCAACCCGAGAATACCCAGTAAAAGCTTCCTGAGCAACCCGAGTTTCCCGAGCAAAAGCTTCCTGAGCAACCCGAGAATGCCAAGCAAAAGCTTCCTGAGCAACTTGAATATTCTAAGCAAAAGCTTCCTGAGCAACCCAACAATCCCAAGCAAAAGCTTTGTGAGCAACCCGAGAATACCCAGCAAAAGCTTCCTGAGCAACCCGAGAATACCGAGCAAAAGCTTCCTGAGCAACCCGAGAATCCCGAGCAAAAGCTTCCTGAGCAACTTGAATATTCTAAGCAAAAGCTTCCTGAGCAACCCGAGAATAAGGAGCAAAAGCGTCCTGAGTAACCCGAGAATCCCGAGCAAAAGCTTCCTGAGCAACCCCAGAATACCGAGCAAAAGCTTCCTGAGCAACCCGAAAATCCTGAGCAAAAGCTTCCTGAGCAACTTCAATATCCTAAGCAAAAACTTCCTGAGCAACCCGAGAATACCGAGCAAAAGCTAACTGAGCAACCCGAGTATCCCGAGCGAAAGCTTTCTGAGCAACATGAAAATATCGAGCAAAAGCTTCCTGAGCAACTTGAATATCCTAAGCAAAAGCTTCCTGAGCAACCCGAGAATCCCGAGCAAAAGGTTCCTGAGCAACTTGAATATTCTAAGCAAAAGCTTCCTGAGCAACCCGAGAATCCCGAGCAAAAGCTTCCTGAGCAACCCGAGAATACCGAATAAAAGCTTCCTGAGCAACCCGAGAATCCCGAGCAAAAGCTTCCTGAGCAACTCGAAAATCCTGAGCAAAAGCTTCCTGAGCAACCCGAGAATACCGAGCAAATGCTTCCTGAGCAACCCGAGAATCCCGAGCAAAAGCTTCCTGAGCAACCCCAGAATCCCCAGCAAAAGCTTTCTAAGCAACCCGAGAATACCGAGCAAAAGCTTCCTGAGCAACCCGAGGATCCCGAGCAAAAGCTTCCTGAGCAACATGAAAATATCGAGCAAAAGCTTCCTGAGCAACCCGAGAATCCCAAGCAAAAGCTTCCTGAGTAACCCGAGAATCCCGAGCAAAAGCTTCCTGAGCAACCCGAGAATCCCGAGCAAAGGCTTCCTGAGTAACCCGAGAATCCCGAGCAAAAGCTTCCTGAGCAACGCGAGAATCCCGAGCAAAAGCTTCCTGAGCAAACTAAAAATCCTGAGCAAAAACTTCCTGAGCAACCCGAGAATCCCGAGCAAAAGCTTTCTGAGCAACCCGAGAATCCCGAGCAAAAGCTTTCTGAGCAACTTGAATATTCTAAGCAAAAGCTTCCTGAGCAACCCAAAAATCCTGAGCGAAAGCTTCCTGAGCAACCCGAGAATCCCCAGCAAAAGCTTCCTGAGCAACTCGAGAATACCGAGCAAAAGCTTCCTGAGCAACTTGAATATTCTAAGCAAAAGCTTCCTGAGCAACCCAAAAATCCTGAGCGAAAGCTTCCTGAGCAACCCGAGAATACCGAGCAAAAGCTTCCTGAGCAACTTGAATATTCTAAGCAAAAGCTTCCTGAGCAACCCAAAAATCCTGAGCGAAAGCTTCCTATGCAACCCGAGAATACCGAGCAAAAGCTTCCTGAGCAACATGAGAATATCGAGCAAAAGCTTCCTGAGCAACTTGAATATCCTGAGCAAAAGCTTCCTGAGCAACCCGAGAATCCCAATCAAAAGCTTCCTGAGCAACTTGAATATCCTAAGCAAAAGCTTCCTGAGCAACCCGAGAATCCCCAGCAAAAGCTTCCTGTGCAACCCGAGAATGCCGAGCAAAAGCTTCCTGAGCAACTTGAATATTCTAAGCAAAAGCTTCCTGAGCAACACAAAAATCCTGAGCGAAAGCTTCCTATGCAACCCGAGAATACCGAGCAAAAGCTTCCTGAGCAACCCGATAATCCCGAGCAAAAGCTTCCTGAGCAACCCGAGAATCCGGAGCAAAAGCTTCCTGAGCAACCCGAGAATCCCGATCAAAAGCTTCCTGAGTAACCCGAGAATCCCGAGCAAAAGCTTCCTGAGCAACCCGAGAATCCCGAGCAAAAACTTCCTGTGCAACGCGAGAATGCCGAGCAAAAGCTTCCTGAGCAACCCGAGAATCCCGAGCAAAAGCTTCCTGAGCAACATGAGAATATCGAGCAAAAGCTTCCTGAGCAACTTGAATATCCTGAGCAAAAGCTTCCTGAGCAACCCGAGAATCCCAAGCAAAAGCTTCCTGAGCAACTTGAATATCCTAAGCAAAAGCTTCCTGAGCAACCCGAGAATCCCCAGCAAAAGCTTCCTGAGCAACCCGAGAATACCGAGCAAAAGCTTCCTGAGCAACTTGAATATTCTAAGCAAAAGCTTCCTGAGCAACCCAAAAATCCTGAGCGAAAGCTTCCTATGTAACCCGAGAATACCGAGCAAAAGCTTCCTGAGCAACCCGAAAATCCCGAGCAAAAGCTTCCTGAGTAACCCGAGAATCCCGAGCAAAAGCTTCCTGAGCAACCCGAGAATCCCGAGCAAAAACTTCCTGTGCAACGCGAGAATGCCGAGCAAAAGCTTCCTGAGCAACTTGAATATCCTAAGCAAAAACTTCCTGAGCAACCCGAGAATCCCCAGCAAAAGCTTCCTGAGCAACCCGAGAATACCGAGCAAAAGCTTCCTGAGCAACTTGAATATTCTAAGCAAAAGCTTCCTGAGCAACCCAAAAATCCTGAGCGAAAGCTTCCTGAGCAACCCGAAAATCCCCAGCAAAAGCTTCCTGAGCAACCCGAGAATACCGAGCAAAAGCTTCCTGAGCAACTTGAATATTCTAAGCAAAAGCTTCCTGAGCAACCCAAAAATCCTGAGCGAAAGCTTCCTATGCAACCCGAGAATACCGAGCAAAAGCTTCCTGAGCAACCCGATAATCCCGAGCAAAAGCTTCCTGAGCAACCCGAGAATCCCGAGCAAAAGCTTCCTGAGCAACCCGAGAATCCCGAGAAAAAGCTTCCTGAGCAACCCGAGAATCCCGAGCAAAAGCTTCCTGAGTAACCCGAGAATCCCGAGCAAAAGCTTCCTGAGCAACGCGAGAATACCGAGCAAAAGCTTACTGAGCAACCCGAGTATCCCGAGCGAAAGCTTCCTGAGCAACATGAAAATATCGAGCAAAAGCTTCCTGAGCAACTTGAATATCCTAAGCAAAAGCTTCCTGAGCAACCCGAGAATCCCGAGCAAAAGCTTCCTGAGCAATTTGAATATTCTAAGCAAAAGCTTCCTGAGCAACCCGAAAATTCTGAGCAAAAGCTTCCTGAGCAACCCGAGAATCCCGAGCAAAAGCTTCCAGAGCAACCCGAAAATCCTAAGCAAAAGCTTCCTGAGCAACCCGAGAATCCCGAGCAAAAGCTTCCTGAGCAACTTGAATATCCTAAGCAAAAGCTTCCTGAGCAACCCGAAAATCCTGAGCAAAAGCTTCCTGAGCAACCCGAGAATCCCGAGCAAAAACTTCCTGAGCAACCCGTAAATCCTGAGCAAAAGCTTCCTGAGCAACTTGAATATTCTAAGCAAAAGCTTCCTGAGCAACCCAAAAATCCTGAGCGAAAGCTTCCTGAGCAACCCGAGAATCCCCAGCAAAAGCTTCCTGAGCAACTTGAATATTCTAAGCAATAGCTTCCTGAGCAACCCAAAAATCCTGAGCGAAAGCTTCATGAGCAACGCGAGAATCCCGAGCAAAAGCTTCATGAGCAACTTGAATATCCTAAGCAAAAGCTTCCTGAGCAACCCGAGTTTCCCGAGCAAAAGCTTCCTGAGCAACCCGAGAATGCCGAGCAAAAGCTTCCTGAGCAACTTGAATATTCTAAGCAAAAGCTTCCTGAGCAACCCAAAAATCCTGAGCGAAAGCTTCCTGAGCAACCCGAGAATCCCCAGCAAAAGCTTCCTGTGCAACCGGAGAATACCGAGCAAAAGCTTCCTGAGCAACTTGAATATTCTAAGCAAAAGCTTCCTGAGCAACCCAAAAATTCTGAGCAAAAGCTTCCTAAGCAACCCGAGAATCCCGAGCAAAAGCTTCCTGAGTAACCCGAGAATCCCGAGCAAAAGCTTCATGAGCAACGCGAGAATCCCGAGCAAAAGCTTCCTGAGCAACGCGAGAATCCCGAGCAAAAGCTTCCTGAGCAACCCGAGAATGCCGAGCAAAAGCTTCCTGAGCAACTTGAATATCCTAAGCAAAAGCTTCCTGAGCAACCCGAGTTTCCCGAGCAAAAGCTTCCTGAGAAACCCGAGAATGCCGAGCAAAAGCTTCCTGAGCAACTTGAATATTCTAAGCAAAAGCTTCCTGAGCAACCCAAAAATCCTGAGCGAAAGCTTCCTGAGCAACCCGAGAATCCCCATCAAAAGCTTCCTGAGCGACCCAAGAATACCGAGCAAAAGCTTCCTGAACAACTTGAATATTCTAAGCAAAAGCTTCCTGAGCAACCCAAAAATTCTGAGCGAAAGCTTCCTGAGCAACCCGAGAATACGGAGCAAAAGCTTCCTGAGCAACCCGAGAATCCGAGCAAAAGCTTCCTGAGCAACCCGAGAATCCCGAGCAAAAGCTTCCTGAGCAACCCGAGAATCCCGAGCAAAAGCTTCCTGAGTAACCCGAGAATCCCGAGCAAAAGCTTCCTGAGCAACGCGAGAATCCCGAGCAAAAGCTTCCTGAGCAACCCGAGAATGCCGAGCAAAAGCTTCCTGAGCAACCCGAGAATGCCGAGCAAAAGCTTCCTGAGCAACATGAATATCCTAAGCAAAAGCTTCCTGAGCAACCCGAGTTTCCCGAGCAAAAGCTTCCTGAGCAACCCGAGAATGCCGAGCAAAAGCTTCCTGAGCAACTTGAATATTCTAAGCAAAAGCTTCCTGAGCAACCCAAAAATCCTGAGCGAAAGCTTCCTGAGCAACCCGAGAATCCCGAGCAAAAGCTTCCTGAGCAACCCGAGAATGCCGAGCAAAAGCTTCCTGAGCAACTTAAATATCCTAAGCAAAAGCTTCCTGAGCAACCTGAGTTTCCCGAGCAAAAGCTTCCTGAGCAACCCGAGAATGCTGAGCAAAAGCTTCCTGAGCAACTTGAATATTCTAAGCAAAAGCTTCCTGAGCAACCCAAAAATCCTGAGCGAAAGCTTCCTGAGCAACCCGAGAATCCCCAGCAAAAGCTTCCTGAGCGACCCAAGAATACCGAGCAAAAGCTTCCTGAGCAACTTGAATATTCTAAGCAAAAGCTTCCTGAGCAACCCAAAAATTCTGAGCGAAAGCTTCCTGAGCAACCCGAGAATACCGAGCAAAAGCTTCCTGAGCAACCCGAGAATCCGAGCAAAAGCTTCCTGAGCAACTTGAATATTCTAAGCAAAAGCTTCCTGAGCAACCCAAAAATGCTGAGCGAAAGCTTCCTGAGCAACCCGAGAATACCGAGCAAAAGCTTCCAGAGCAACCCGAGAATGCCGAGCAAAAGCTTCCTGAGCAACCCGAGAATGCCGAGCAAAAGCTTCCTGAGCAACATGAATATCCTAAGCAAAAGCTTCCTGAGCAACGCGAGAATCCCGAGCAAAAGCTTCCTGAGCAACCCGAGAATGCCGAGCAAAAGCTTCCTGAGCAACCCGAGAATGCCGAGCAAAAGCTTCCTGAGCAACATGAATATCCTAAGCAAAAGCTTCCTGAGCAACCCGAGAATACCGAGCAAAAGCTTCCTGAGCAACTTGAATATTCTAAGCAAAAGCTTCCTGAGCAACCCAAAAATTCTGAGCGAAAGCTTCCTGAGCAACCCGAGAATACCGAGCAAAAGCTTCCTGAGCAACCCGAGAATCCGAACAAAAGCTTCCTGAGCAACTTGAATATTCTAAGCAAAAGCTTCCTGAGCAACCCAAAAATGCTGAGCGAAAGCTTCCTGAGCAACCCGAGAATACCGAGCAAAAGCTTCCAGAGCAACCCGAGAATGCCGAGCAAAAGCTTCCTGAGCAACCCGAGAATGCCGAGCAAAAGCTTCCTGAGCAACATGAATATCCTAAGCAAAAGCTTCCTGAGCAACGCGAGAATCCCGAGCAAAAGCTTCCTGAGCAACCCGAGAATGCCGAGCAAAAGCTTCCTGAGCAACCCGAGAATGCCGAGCAAAAGCTTCCTGAGCAACATGAATATCCTGAGCGAAAGCTTCCTGAGCAACCCGAGAATCCCCAGCAAAAGCTTCCTGAGCGACCCAAGAATACCGAGCAAAAGCTTCCTGAGCAACTTAAATATTCTAAGCAAAAGCTTCCTGAGCAACCCAAAAATTCTGAGCGAAAGCTTCCTGAGCAACCCGAGAATACCGAGCAAAAGCTTCCTGAACAACCCGAGAATCCGAACAAAAGCTTCCTGAGCAACTTGAATATTCTAAGCAAAAGCTTCCTGAGCAACCCAAAAATGCTGAGTGAAAGCTTCCTGAGCAACCCGAGAATACCGAGCAAAAGCTTCCAGAGCAACCCGAGAATGCCGAGCAAAAGCTTCCTGAGCAACCCGAGAATGCCGAGCAAAAGCTTCCTGAGCAACATGAATATCCTAAGCAAAAGCTTCCTGAGCAACGCGAGAATCCCGAGCAAAAGCTTCCTGAGCAACCCGAGAATGCCGAGCAAAAGCTTCCTGAGCAACCCGAGAATGCCGAGCAAAAGCTTCCTGAGCAACATGAATATCCTAAGCAAAAGCTTCCTGAGCAACCCGAGAATACCGAGCAAAAGCTTCCTGAGCAACTTGAATATTCTAAGCAAAAGCTTCCTGAGCAACCCAAAAATCCTGAGCGAAAGCTTCCTATGTAACCCGAGAATACCGAGCAAAAGCTTCCTGAGCAACCCGATAATCCCGAGCAAAAGCTTCCTGAGCAACCCGAGAATCCCGAGCAAAAGCTTCCTGAGCAACCCGAGAATCCCGATCAAAAGCTTCCTGAGTAACCCGAGAATCCCGAGCAAAAGCTTCCTGAGCAACCCGATAATACCGAGCAAAAGCTTCCTGAGCAACTTGAATATTCTAAGCAAAAGCTTCCTGAGCAACCCAAAAATCCTGAGCGAAAGCTTCCTATGCAACCCGAGAATACCGAGCAAAAGCTTCCTGAGCAACCCGATAAACCCGAGCAAAAGCTTCCTGAGCAACCCGATAATCCCGAGCAAAAGCTTCCTGAGCAACCCGAGAATCCCGAGCAAAAACTTCCTGTGCAACGCGAGAATGCCGAGCAAAAGCTTCCTGAGCAACTTGAATATCCTAAGCAAAAACTTCCTGAGCAACCCGAGAATCCCCAGCAAAAGCTTCCTGAGCAACCCGAGAATACCGAGCAAAAGCTTCCTGAGCAACTTGAATATTCTAAGCAAAAGCTTCCTGAGCAACCCAAAAATCCTGAGCGAAAGCTTCCTGAGCAACCCGAAAATCCCCAGCAAAAGCTTCCTGAGCAACCCGAGAATACCGAGCAAAAGCTTCCTGAGCAACTTGAATATTCTAAGCAAAAGCTTCCTGAGCAACCCAAAAATCCTGAGCGAAAGCTTCCTATGCAACCCGAGAATACCGAGCAAAAGCTTCCTGAGCAACCCGATAATCCCGAGCAAAAGCTTCCTGAGCAACCCGAGAATCCCGAGCAAAAGCTTCCTGAGCTACCCGAGAATCCCGAGAAAAAGCTTCCTGAGCAACCCGAGAATCCCGAGCAAAAGCTTCCTGAGTAACCCGAGAATCCCGAGCAAAAGCTTCCTGAGCAACGCGAGAATACCGAGCAAAAGCTTACTGAGCAACCCGAGTATCCCGAGCGAAAGCTTCCTGAGCAACATGAAAATATCGAGCAAAAGCTTCCTGAGCAACTTGAATATCCTAAGCAAAAGCTTCCTGAGCAACCCGAGAATCCCGAGCAAAAGCTTCCTGAGCAATTTGAATATTCTAAGCAAAAGCTTCCTGAGCAACCCGAAAATTCTGAGCAAAAGCTTCCTGAGCAACCCGAGAATCCCGAGCAAAAGCTTCCAGAGCAAAAGCTTCCTGAGCAACCCAAAAATTCTGAGCGAAAGCTTCCTGAGCAACCCGAGAATACCGAGCAAAAGCTTCCTGAGCAACCCGAGAATCCGAACAAAAGCTTCCTGAGCAACTTGAATATTCTAAGCAAAAGCTTCCTGAGCAACCCAAAAATGCTGAGCGAAAGCTTCCTGAGCAACCCGAGAATACCGAGCAAAAGCTTCCAGAGCAACCCGAGAATGCCGAGCAAAAGCTTCCTGAGCAACCCGAGAATGCCGAGCAAAAGCTTCCTGAGCAACATGAATATCCTAAGCAAAAGCTTCCTGAGCAACGCGAGAATCCCGAGCAAAAGCTTCCTGAGCAACCCGAGAATGCCGAGCAAAAGCTTCCTGAGCAACCCGAGAATGCCGAGCAAAAGCTTCCTGAGCAACATGAATATCCTAAGCAAAAGCTTCCTGAGCAACCCGAGTTTCCCGAGCAAAAGCTTCCTGAGCAACCCGAGAATGCCGAGCAAAAGCTTCCTGAGCAACTTGAATATTCTAAGCAAAAGCTTCCTGAGCAACCCAAAAATCCTGAGCGAAAGCTTCCTGAGCAACCCGAGAATCCCGAGCAAAAGCTTCCTGAGCAACCCGAGAATGCCGAGCAAAAGCTTCCTGAGCAACTTAAATATCCTAAGCAAAAGCTTCCTGAGCAACCCGAGTTTCCCGAGCAAAAGCTTCCTGAGCAACCCGAGAATGCTGAGCAAAAGCTTCCTGAGCAACTTGAATATTCTAAGCAAAAGCTTCCTGAGCAACCCAAAAATCCTGAGCGAAAGCTTCCTGAGCAACCCGAGAATCCCCAGCAAAAGCTTCCTGAGCGACCCAAGAATACCGAGCAAAAGCTTCCTGAGCAACTTAAATATTCTAAGCAAAAGCTTCCTGAGCAACCCAAAAATTCTGAGCGAAAGCTTCCTGAGCAACCCGAGAATACCGAGCAAAAGCTTCCTGAGCAACCCGAGAATCCGAACAAAAGCTTCCTGAGCTACTTGAATATTCTAAGCAAAAGCTTCCTGAGCAACCCAAAAATGCTGAGCGAAAGCTTCCTGAGCAACCCGAGAATACCGAGCAAAAGCTTCCAGAGCAACCCGAGAATGCCGAGCAAAAGCTTCCTGAGCAACCCGAGAATGCCGAGCAAAAGCTTCCTGAGCAACATGAATATCCTAAGCAAAAGCTTCCTGAGCAACGCGAGAATCCCGAGCAAAAGCTTCCTGAGCAACCCGAGAATGCCGAGCAAAAGCTTCCTGAGCAACTTGAATATCCTAAGCAAAAGCTTCCTGAGCAACCCGAGTTTCCCGAGCAAAAGCTTCCTGAGAAACCCGAGAATGCCGAGCAAAAGCTTCCTGAGCAACTTGAATATTCTAAGCAAAAGCTTCCTGAGCAACCCAAAAATCCTGAGCGAAAGCTTCCTGAGCAACCCGAGAATCCCGAGCAAAAGCTTCCTGAGCAACCCGAGAATCCCGAACAAAAGCTTCCTGAGCAACCCCAAAATCCCCAGCAAAAGCTTTCTAAGCAACGCGAGAATACCGAGCAAAAGCTTCCTGAGCAACCCAAGGATCCCGAGCAAAAGCTTCCTGAGCGACCCAAGAATACCGAGCAAAAGCTTCCTGAGCAACTTGAATATTCTAAGCAAAAGCTTCCTGAGTAACCCGAGAATCCCGAGCAAAAGCTTCCTGAGCAACCCCAGAATCCCGAACAAAAGCTTCCTGAGCAACCCGAGAATCCCGAGCAAAAGCTTCCTGAGCAACCCCAGAATCCCGAGCAAAGCTTCCTGAGCTACCCGAGAATGCCGAGCAAAAGCTTCCTGAGCAACTTGAATATTCTAAGCAAAAGCTTCCTGAGCAACCCGAAAATCCTGAGCAACCCGAGAATCCCGAGCAAAAGCTTCCTGAGCAACCCGAGAATCCCGAGCAAAAGTTTCCTGAGCAACCCGAAAATCCCGAACAAAAGCTTCCTGAGCAACCAGAGAATCCCGAGCAAAAGCTTCCTGAGCAACCAGAAAATCCCGAGCAAAAGCTTCCTGAGCAACCCGAAAATCCTAAGCAAAAGCTTCCTGAGCAGCCGAGAATCCCGAGCAAAAGCTTCCTGAGCAACTTGAATATCCTAAGCAAAAGCTTCCTGAGCAACCCAAAAATCCCGAGCAAAAGCTTTCTGAGCAACCCGAGAATCCCGAGCAAAAGCTTTCTGAGCAACTTGAATATTCTAAGCAAAAGCTTCCTGAGCAACCCAAAAATCCTTAGCGAAAGCTTCCTGAGCAACCCAAAAATCCTGAGCGAAAGCTTCCTGAGCAACCCAAAAATCCCGAGCAAAAGCTTTCTGAGCAACCCGAGAATCCCAAGCAAAAGCTTCCTGAGCAACTTGAATATCCTAAGCAAAAGCTTCCTGAGCAACCCGAGAATCCCCAGCAAAAGCTTCCTGAGCAAGTTGAATATTCTAAACAAAAGTTTCCTGAGCAACCCGAGAATCAGGAGCAAAAGCTTCCTGAGTAACCCGAGAATCCCGAACAAAAGCTTCCTGAGCAACCCCAAAATCCCCAGCAAAAGCTTTCTAAGCAACGCGAGAATACCGAGCAAAAGCTTCCTGAGCAACCCAAGGATCCCGAGCAAAAGCTTCCTGAGCAACATGAGAATATCGAGCAAAAGCTTCCTGAGCAACTTGAATATCCTGAGCAAAAGCTTCCTGAGCAACCCGAGAATCCCAAGCAAAAGCTTCCTGAGCAACTTGAATATTCTAAGCAAAAGCTTCCTGAGCAACCCAAAAATCCTGAGCGAAAGCTTCCTATGCAACCCGAGAATACCGAGCAAAAGCTTCCTGAGCAACCCGATAATCCCGAGCAAAAGCTTCCTGAGCAACCCGAGAATCCCGATCAGAAGCTTCCTGAGTAACCCGAGAATCCCGAGCAAAAGCTTCCTGAGCAACCCAAGGATCCCGAGCAAAAGCTTCCTGAGCAACATGAGAATATCGAGCAAAAGCTTCCTGAGCAACTTGAATATCCTGAGCAAAAGCTTCCTGAGCAACCCGAGAATCCCAAGCAAAAGCTTCCTGAGCAACTTGAATATCCTAAGCAAAAGCTTCCTGAGCAACCCGAGAATCCCCAGCAAAAGCTTCCTGTGCAACCCGAGAATGCCGAGCAAAAGCTTCCTGAGCAACTTGAATATTCTAAGCAAAAGCTTCCTGAGCAACCCGAGAATCCCGAGAAAAAGCTTCCTGAGCAACTTGAATATTCTAAGCAAAAGCTTCCTGAGCAACCCGAGAATCCCGAGAAAAAGCTTCCTGAGCAACTTGAATATTCTAAGCAAAAGCTTCCTGAGCAACCCAAAAATCCTGAGCGAAAGCTTCCTATGCAACCCGAGAATACCGAGCAAAAGCTTCCTGAGCAACCCGATAATCCCGAGCAAAAGCTTCCTGAGCAACCCGAGAATCCCGAGCAAAAGCTTCCTGAGCAACCCAAGGATCCCGAGCAAAAGCTTCCTGAGCAACATGAGAATATCGAGCAAAAGCTTCCTGAGCAACTTGAATATCCTGAGCAAAAGCTTCCTGAGCAACCCGAGAATCCCAAGCAAAAGCTTCCTGAGCAACTTGAATATCCTAAGCAAAAGCTTCCTGAGCAACCCGAGAATCCCCAGCAAAAGCTTCCTGTGCAACCCGAGAATGCCGAGCAAAAGCTTCCTGAGCAACTTGAATATTCTAAGCAAAAGCTTCCTGAGCAACCCAAAAATCCTGAGCGAAAGCTTCCTATGCAACCCGAGAATACCGAGCAAAAGCTTCCTGAGCAACCCAAGGATCCCGAGCAAAAGCTTCCTGAGCAACCCAAGGATCCCGAGCAAAAGCTTCCTGAGCAACATGAGAATATCGAGCAAAAGCTTCCTGAGCAACTTGAATATCCTGAGCAAAAGCTTCCTGAGCAACCCGAGAATCCCAAGCAAAAGCTTCCTGAGCAACTTGAATATCCTAAGCAAAAGCTTCCTGAGCAACCCGAGAATCCCCAGCAAAAGCTTCCTGTGCAACCCGAGAATGCCGAGCAAAAGCTTCCTGAGCAACTTGAATATTCTAAGCAAAAGCTTCCTGAGCAACCCAAAAATCCTGAGCGAAAGCTTCCTATGCAACCCGAGAATACCGAGCAAAAGCTTCCTGAGCAACCCGATAATCCCGAGCAAAAGCTTCCTGAGCAACCCGAGAATCCGGAGCAAAAGCTTCCTGAGCAACCCGAGAATCCCGATCAAAAGCTTCCTGAGTAACCCGAGAATCCCGAGCAAAAGCTTCCTGAGTAACCCGAGAATCCCGAGCAAAAGCTTCCTGAGCAACATGAGAATATCGAGCAAAAGCTTCCTGAGCAACTTAAATATCCTGAGCAAAAGCTTCCTGAGCAACCCGAGAATCCCGAGCAAAAGCTTCCTGAGCAACTTGAATATTCTAAGCAAAAGCTTCCTGAGCAACCCAAAAATCCTGAGCGAAAGCTTCCTGAGCAACACGAGAATCCCCAGCAAAAGCTTCCTGAGCAACCCAAGAATACCGAGCAAAAGCTTCCTAAGCAACTTGAATATTCTAAGCAAAAGCTTCCTGAGCAACCCAAAAATCCTAAGCGAAAGCTTCCTGAGCAACCCGAGCATACCGAGCAAAAGCTTCCTGAGCAACCCGAGAATCCCGAGCAAAAGCTTCCTGAGCAACCCGAGAATCCCGAGCAAAAGCTTCCTGAGCAACCCGAGAATCCCGAGCAAAATCTTCCTGAGCAACCCGAGAATCCCGAGCAAAAACTTCCTGAGCAACGCGAGAATCCCGAGTAAAAGCTTCCTGAGCAACTTGAATATTCTAAGCAAAAGCTTCCTGAGCAACCCGAAAATCCCGAGCAAAAGCTTCCTGAGCAACCCGAAAATCCTTAGCAAAAACTTCCTGAGCAACGCGAGAATCCCGAGCAAAAGCTTCCTGAGCAACTTACATATTCTAAGCAAAAGCTTCCTGAGCAACCCGAGTTTCCCGAGCAAAAGCTTCCTGAGCAACTTGAATATTCTAAGCAAAAGCTTCCTGAGCAACCCGAGAATCCCGAGCAAAAGCTTCCTGAGCAACCCGAGAATCCCGAGCAAAAGCTTCCTGAGCAACTTGAATATCCTAAGCAAAAGCTTCCTGAGCAACCCGAGAATCCCGAGCAAAAGCTTCCTGAGCAACCCGAGAATCCCGAGCAAAAGCTTCCTGAGTAACCCGAGAATCCCGAGCAAAAGCTTCCTGAGCAACGCGAGAATCCCGAGCAAAAGCTTCCTGAGCAACCCGAGAATACCGAGCAAAAGCTTCCTGAGCAACCCGAGAATCCGAGCAAAAACTTCCTGAGCAACCCGAGAATCCCGAGCAAAAGCTTCCTGAGCAACCCGAGAATCCCGAGCAAAAGCTTCCTGAGTAACCCGAGAATCCCGAGCGAAAGCTTCCTGAGCAACGCGAGAATCCCGAGCAAAAGCTTCCTGAGCAACCCGAGAATCCCGAGCATAAGCTTCCTGAGCAACCCGAGAATCCCGAGCAAAATCTTCCTGAGCAACCCGAGAATCCCGAGCAAAAACTTCCTGAGCAACGCGAGAATCCCGAGTAAAAGCTTCCTGAGCAACTTGAATATTCTAAGCAAAAGCTTCGTGAGCAACCCGAGAATCCCGAGCAAAAGCTTCCTGAGCAACCCGAGAATCCCGAGCAAAAGCTTCCTGAGCAACCCGAGAATCCCGAGCAAAAACTTACTGAGCAACGCGAGAATCCCGAGCAAAAGCTTCCTGAGCAACTTGAATATTCTAAGCAAAAGCTACGTGAGCAACCCGAGAATCCCGAGCAAAAGCTTCCTGAGTAACCCGAGAATCCCGAGCAAAAGCTTCCTGAGCAACGCGAGAATCCCGAGCAAAAGCTTCCTGAGCAACCCGAGAATCCCGAGCATAAGCTTCCTGAGCAACCCGCAAAAGCTTCCTGAGCAACCCGAAAATCCCGAGCAAAAGCTTCCTGAGCAACCCGAAAATCCTTAGCAAAAACTTCCTGAGCAACGCGAGAATCCCGAGCAAAAGCTTCCTGAGCAACTTACATATTCTAAGCAAAAGCTTCCTGAGCAACCCGAGTTTCCCGAGCAAAAGCTTCCTGAGAAACTTGAGAATGCCGAGCAAAAGCTTCCTGAGCAACTTGAATATTCTAAGCAAAAGCTTCCTGAGCAACCCGAGAATCCCGAGCAAAAGCTTCCTGAGCAACCCGAGAATCCCGAGCAAAAGCTTCCTGAGCAACCCGAGAATCCCGAGCAAAAGCTTCCAGAGCAACCCGAGAATCCCGAGCAAAAGCTTTCTGAGTAACCCGAGAATCCCGAGCAAAAGCTTCATGAGCAACGCGAGAATCCCGAGCAAAAGCTTCCTGAGCAACGCGAGAATCCCGAGCAAAAGCTTCCTGAGCAACCCGAGAATGCCGAGCAAAAGCTTCCTGAGCAACTTGAATATCCTAAGCAAAAGCTTCCTGAGCAACCCGAGTTTCCCGAGCAAAAGCTTCCTGAGAAACCCGAGAATGCCGAGCAAAAGCTTCCTGAGCAACTTGAATATTCTAAGCAAAAGCTTCCTGAGCAACCCAAAAATCCTGAGCGAAAGCTTCCTGAGCAACCCGAGAATCCCCAGCAAAAGCTTCCTGAGCGAACCAAGAATACCGAGCAAAAGCTTTCTGAGCAACTTGAATATTCTAAGCAAAAGCTTCCTGAGCAACCCAAAAATTCTGAGCGAAAGCTTCCTGAGCAACCCGAGAATACCGAGCAAAAGCTTCCTGAGCAACCCGAGAATCCGAGCAAAAGCTTCCTGAGCAACCCGAGAATCCCGAGCAAAAGCTTCCTGAGCAACCCGAGAATCCCGAGCGAAAGCTTCCAGAGTAACCCGAGAATCCCGAGCAAAAGCTTCCTGAGCAACGCGAGAATCCCGAGCAAAAGCTTCCTGAGCAACCCGAGAATGCCGAGCAAAAGCTTCCTGAGCAACCCGAGAATGCCGAGCAAAAGCTTCCTGAGCAACATGAATATCCTAAGCAAAAGCTTCCTGAGCAACCCGAGTTTCCCGAGCAAAAGCTTCCTGAGAAACCCGAGAATGCCGAGCAAAAGCTTCCTGAGCAACTTGAATATTCTAAGCAAAAGCTTCCTGAGCAACCCAAAAATCCTGAGCGAAAGCTTCCTGAGCAACCCGAGAATCCCCAGCAAAAGCTTCCTGAGCGAACCAAGAATACCGAGCAAAAGCTTTCTGAGCAACTTGAATATTCTAAGCAAAAGCTTCCTGAGCAACCCAAAAATTCTGAGCGAAAGCTTCCTGAGCAACCCGAGAATACCGAGCAAAAGCTTCCTGAGCAACCCGAGAATCCGAGCAAAAGCTTCCTGAGCAACCCGAGAATCCCGAGCAAAAGCTTCCTGAGCAACCCGAGAATCCCGAGCGAAAGCTTCCAGAGTAACCCGAGAATCCCGAGCAAAAGCTTCCTGAGCAACGCGAGAATCCCGAGCAAAAGCTTCCTGAGCAACCCGAGAATGCCGAGCAAAAGCTTCCTGAGCAACCCGAGAATGCCGAGCAAAAGCTTCCTGAGCAACATGAATATCCTAAGCAAAAGCTTCCTGAGCAACCCGAGTTTCCCGAGCAAAAGCTTCCTGAGAAACCCGAGAATGCCGAGCAAAAGCTTCCTGAGCAACTTGAATATTCTAAGCAAAAGCTTCCTGAGCAACCCAAAAATCCTGAGTGAAAGCTTCCTGAGCAACCCGAGAATCCCCAGCAAAAGCTTCCTGAGCGACCCAAGAATACCGAGCAAAAGCTTCCGGAGCAACTTGAATATTCTAAGCAAAAGCTTCCTGAGCAACCCAAAAATTCTGAGCGAAAGCTTCCTGAGCAACCCGAGAGTACCGAGCAAAAGCTTCCTGAGCAACTTGAATATTCTAAGCAAAAGCTTCGTGAGCAACCCGAGAATCCGAGCAAAAACTTCCTGAGCAACCCGAGAATCCCGAGCAAAAGCTTCCTGAGCAACCCGAGAATCCCGAGCAAAAGCTTCCTGAGCAACTTGAATATTCTAAGCAAAAGCTTCCTGAGCAACCCGAGAATCCGAGCAAAAACTTCCTGAGCAACCCGAGAATCCCGAGCAAAATCTTCCTGAGCAACCCGAGAATCCCGAGCAAAAACTTCCTGAGCAACCCGAGAATCCCGAGCAAAATCTTCCTGAGCAACCCGAGAATCCCGAGCAAAAACTTCCTGAGCAACGCGAGAATCCGAGCAAAAACTTCCTGAGCAACCCGAGAATCCGAGCAAAAACTTCCTGAGCAACCCGAGAATCCCGAGCAAAATCTTCCTGAGCAACCCGAGAATCCGAGCAAAAACTTCCTGAGCAACCCGAGAATCCGAGCAAAAACTTCCTGAGCAACCCGAGAATCCGAGCAAAAACTTCCTGAGCAACCCGAGAATCCCGAGCAAAATCTTCCTGAGCAACCCGAGAATCCCGAGCAAAAACTTCCTGAGCAACGCGAGAATCCCGAGTAAAAGCTTCCTGAGCAACTTGAATATTCTAAGCAAAAGCTTCCTGAGCAACCCGAGAATCCGAGCAAAAACTTCCTGAGCAACCCGAGAATCCCGAGCAAAAGCTTCCTGAGCAACCCGAGAATCCCGAGCAAAAGCTTCCTGAGTAACCCGAGAATCCCGAGCAAAAGCTTCCTGAGCAACGCGAGAATCCCGAGCAAAAGCTTCCTGAGCAACCCGAGAATCCCGAGCATAAGCTTCCTGAGCAACCCGAGAATCCCGAGCAAAATCTTCCTGAGCAACCCGAGAATCCCGAGCAAAAACTTCCTGAGCAACGCGAGAATCCCGAGTAAAAGCTTCCTGAGCAACTTGAATATTCTAAGCAAAAGCTTCGTGAGCAACCCGAGAATCCCGAGCAAAAGCTTCCTGAGCAACCCGAGAATCCCGAGCAAAAGCTTCCTGAGCAACCCGAGAATCCCGAGCAAAAACTTCCTGAGCAACGCGAGAATCCCGAGCAAAAGCTTCCTGAGCAACTTGAATATTCTAAGCAAAAGCTACGTGAGCAACCCGAGAATCCCGAGCAAAAGCTTCCTGAGTAACCCGAGAATCCCGAGCAAAAGCTTCCTGAGCAACGCGAGAATCCCGAGCAAAAGCTTCCTGAGCAACCCGAGAATCCCGAGCATAAGCTTCCTGAGCAACCCGCAAAAGCTTCCTGAGCAACCCGAAAATCCCGAGCAAAAGCTTCCTGAGCAACCCGAAAATCCTTAGCAAAAACTTCCTGAGCAACGCGAGAATCCCGAGCAAAAGCTTCCTGAGCAACTTACATATTCTAAGCAAAAGCTTCCTGAGCAACCCGAGTTTCCCGAGCAAAAGCTTCCTGAGAAACTTGAGAATGCCGAGCAAAAGCTTCCTGAGCAACTTGAATATTCTAAGCAAAAGCTTCCTGAGCAACCCGAGAATCCCGAGCAAAAGCTTCCTGAGCAACCCGAGAATCCCGAGCAAAAGCTTCCTGAGCAACCCGAGAATCCCGAGCAAAAGCTTCCAGAGCAACCCGAGAATCCCGAGCAAAAGCTTCCTGAGTAACCCGAGAATCCCGAGCAAAAGCTTCATGAGCAACGCGAGAATCCCGAGCAAAAGCTTCCTGAGCAACGCGAGAATCCCGAGCAAAAGCTTCCTGAGCAACCCGAGAATGCCGAGCAAAAGCTTCCTGAGCAACTTGAATATCCTAAGCAAAAGCTTCCTGAGCAACCCGAGTTTCCCGAGCAAAAGCTTCCTGAGAAACCCGAGAATGCCGAGCAAAAGCTTCCTGAGCAACTTGAATATTCTAAGCAAAAGCTTCCTGAGCAACCCAAAAATCCTGAGCGAAAGCTTCCTGAGCAACCCGAGAATCCCCAGCAAAAGCTTCCTGAGCGAACCAAGAATACCGAGCAAAAGCTTCCTGAGCAACTTGAATATTCTAAGCAAAAGCTTCCTGAGCAACCCAAAAATTCTGAGCGAAAGCTTCCTGAGCAACCCGAGAATACCGAGCAAAAGCTTCCTGAGCAACCCGAGAATCCGAGCAAAAGCTTCCTGAGCAACCCGAGAATCCCGAGCAAAAGCTTCCTGAGCAACCCGAGAATCCCGAGCAAAAGCTTCCTGAGCAACCCGAGAATCCCGAGCGAAAGCTTCCTGAGTAACCCGAGAATCCCGAGCAAAAGCTTCCTGAGCAACCCGAGAATCCCGAGCAAAAGCTTCCTGAGCAACCCGAGAATCCCGAGCAAAAGCTTCCTGAGCAACCCGAGAATCCCGAGCAAAAGCTTCCTGAGTAACCCGAGAATCCCGAGCAAAAGCTTCCTGAGCAACGCGAGAATCCCGAGCAAAAGCTTCCTGAGCAACCCGAGAATACCGAGCAAAAGCTTCCTGAGCAACCCGAGAATCCGAGCAAAAACTACCTGAGCAACCCGAGAATCCCGAGCAAAAGCTTCCTGAGCAACCCGAGAATCCCGAGCAAAAGCTTCCTGAGTAACCCGAGAATCCCGAGCAAAAGCTTCCTGAGCAACGCGAGAATCCCGAGCAAAAGCTTCCTGAGCAACCCGAGAATACCGAGCAAAAGCTTCCTGAGCAACCCGAGAATCCGAGCAAAAACTTCCTGAGCAACCCGAGAATCCCGAGCAAAAGCTTCCTGAGCAACCCGAGAATCCCGAGCAAAAGCTTCCTGAGTAACCCGAGAATCCCGAGCGAAAGCTTCCTGAGCAACGCGAGAATCCCGAGCAAAAGCTTCCTGAGCAACCCGAGAATCCCGAGCATAAGCTTCCTGAGCAACCCGAGAATCCCGAGCAAAATCTTCCTGAGCAACCCGAGAATCCCGAGCAAAAACTTCCTGAGCAACGCGAGAATCCCGAGTAAAAGCTTCCTGAGCAACTTGAATATTCTAAGCAAAAGCTTCGTGAGCAACCCGAGAATCCCGAGCAAAAGCTTCCTGAGCAACCCGAGAATCCCGAGCAAAAGCTTCCTGAGCAACCCGAGAATCCCGAGCAAAAACTTACTGAGCAACGCGAGAATCCCGAGCAAAAGCTTCCTGAGCAACTTGAATATTCTAAGCAAAAGCTACGTGAGCAACCCGAGAATCCCGAGCAAAAGCTTCCTGAGTAACCCGAGAATCCCGAGCAAAAGCTTCCTGAGCAACGCGAGAATCCCGAGCAAAAGCTTCCTGAGCAACCCGAGAATCCCGAGCATAAGCTTCCTGAGCAACCCGCAAAAGCTTCCTGAGCAACCCGAAAATCCCGAGCAAAAGCTTCCTGAGCAACCCGAAAATCCTTAGCAAAAACTTCCTGAGCAACGCGAGAATCCCGACCAAAAGCTT
Organism: Eledona agricola; assembly: GCA_964023215.1. NCBI lineage: Eukaryota > Metazoa > Arthropoda > Insecta > Coleoptera > Tenebrionidae > Eledona > Eledona agricola. Next base: position 4,098,778 of record OZ026860.1, on the reverse strand, counting down.
CCTGAGCAACTTACATATTCTAAGCAAAAGCTTCCTGAGCAACCCGAGTTTCCCGAGCAAAAGCTTCCTGAGAAACTTGAGAATGCCGAGCAAAAGCTTCCTGAGCAACTTGAATATTCTAAGCAAAAGCTTCCTGAGCAACCCGAGAATCCCGAGCAAAAGCTTCCTGAGCAACCCGAGAATCCCGAGCAAAAGCTTCCTGAGCAACCCGAGAATCCCGAGCAAAAGCTTCCAGAGCAACCCGAGAATCCCGAGCAAAAGCTTCCTGAGTAACCCGAGAATCCCGAGCAAAAGCTTCATGAGCAACGCGAGAATCCCGAGCAAAAGCTTCCTGAGCAACGCGAGAATCCCGAGCAAAAGCTTCCTGAGCAACCCGAGAATGCCGAGCAAAAGCTTCCTGAGCAACTTGAATATCCTAAGCAAAAGCTTCCTGAGCAACCCGAGTTTCCCGAGCAAAAGCTTCCTGAGAAACCCGAGAATGCCGAGCAAAAGCTTCCTGAGCAACTTGAATATTCTAAGCAAAAGCTTCCTGAGCAACCCAAAAATCCTGAGCGAAAGCTTCCTGAGCAACCCGAGAATCCCCAGCAAAAGCTTCCTGAGCGAACCAAGAATACCGAGCAAAAGCTTTCTGAGCAACTTGAATATTCTAAGCAAAAGCTTCCTGAGCAACCCAAAAATTCTGAGCGAAAGCTTCCTGAGCAACCCGAGAATACCGAGCAAAAGCTTCCTGAGCAACCCGAGAATCCGAGCAAAAGCTTAATGAGCAACCCGAGAATCCCGAGCAAAAGCTTCCTGAGCAACCCGAGAATCCCGAGCAAAAGCTTCCTGAGCAACCCGAGAATCCCGAGCGAAAGCTTCCTGAGTAACCCGAGAATCCCGAGCAAAAGCTTCCTGAGCAACGCGAGAATCCCGAGCAAAAGCTTCCTGAGCAACCCGAGAATGCCGAGCAAAAGCTTCCTGAGCAACCCGAGAATGCCGAGCAAAAGCTTCCTGAGCAACATGGATATCCTAAGCAAAAGCTTCCTGAGCAACCCGAGTTTCCCGAGCAAAAGCTTCCTGAGAAACCCGAGAATGCCGAGCAAAAGCTTCCTGAGCAACTTGAATATTCTAAGCAAAAGCTTCCTGAGCAACCCAAAAATCCTGAGTGAAAGCTTCCTGAGCAACCCGAGAATCCCCAGCAAAAGCTTCCTGAGCGACCCAAGAATACCGAGCAAAAGCTTCCTGAGCAACTTGAATATTCTAAGCAAAAGCTTCCTGAGCAACCCAAAAATTCTGAGCGAAAGCTTCCTGAGCAACCCGAGAATACCGAGCAAAAGCTTCCTGAGCAACCCGAGAATCCCGAGCATAAGCTTCCTGAGCAACCCGAGAATCCCGAGCAAAATCTTCCTGAGCAACCCGAGAATCCCGAGCAAAAACTTCCTGAGCAACGCGAGAATCCCGAGTAAAAGCTTCCTGAGCAACTTGAATATTCTAAGCAAAAGTTTCCTGAGCAACCCGAGAATCCGAGCAAAAACTTCCTGAGCAACCCGAGAATCCCGAGCAAAAGCTTCCTGAGCAACCCGAGAATCCCGAGCAAAAGCTTCCTGAGTAACCCGAGAATCCCGAGCAAAAGCTTCCTGAGCAACGCGAGAATCCCGAGCAAAAGCTTCCTGAGCAACCCGAGAATCCCGAGCATAAGCTTCCTGAGCAACCCGAGAATCCCGAGCAAAATCTTCCTGAGCAACCCGAGAATCCCGAGCAAAAACTTCCTGAGCAACGCGAGAATCCCGAGTAAAAGCTTCCTGAGCAACTTGAATATTCTAAGCAAAAGCTTCGTGAGCAACCCGAGAATCCCGAGCAAAAGCTTCCTGAGCAACCCGAGAATCCCGAGCAAAAGCTTCCTGAGCAACCCGAGAATCCCGAGCAAAAACTTCCTGAGCAACGCGAGAATCCCGAGCAAAAGCTTCCTGAGCAACTTGAATATTCTAAGCAAAAGCTACGTGAGCAACCCGAGAATCCCGAGCAAAAGCTTCCTGAGTAACCCGAGAATCCCGAGCAAAAGCTTCCTGAGCAACGCGAGAATCCCGAGCAAAAGCTTCCTGAGCAACCCGAGAATCCCGAGCATAAGCTTCCTGAGCAACCCGCAAAAGCTTCCTGAGCAACCCGAAAATCCCGAGCAAAAGCTTCCTGAGCAACCCGAAAATCCTTAGCAAAAACTTCCTGAGCAACGCGAGAATCCCGAGCAAAAGCTTCCTGAGCAACTTACATATTCTAAGCAAAAGCTTCCTGAGCAACCCGAGTTTCCCGAGCAAAAGCTTCCTGAGAAACTTGAGAATGCCGAGCAAAAGCTTCCTGAGCAACTTGAATATTCTAAGCAAAAGCTTCCTGAGCAACCCGAGAATCCCGAGCAAAAGCTTCCTGAGCAACCCGAGAATCCCGAGCAAAAGCTTCCTGAGCAACCCGAGAATCCCGAGCAAAAGCTTCCAGAGCAACCCGAGAATCCCGAGCAAAAGCTTCCTGAGTAACCCGAGAATCCCGAGCAAAAGCTTCATGAGCAACGCGAGAATCCCGAGCAAAAGCTTCCTGAGCAACGCGAGAATCCCGAGCAAAAGCTTCCTGAGCAACCCGAGAATGCCGAGCAAAAGCTTCCTGAGCAACTTGAATATCCTAAGCAAAAGCTTCCTGAGCAACCCGAGTTTCCCGAGCAAAAGCTTCCTGAGAAACCCGAGAATGCCGAGCAAAAGCTTCCTGAGCAACTTGAATATTCTAAGCAAAAGCTTCCTGAGCAACCCAAAAATCCTGAGCGAAAGCTTCCTGAGCAACCCGAGAATCCCCAGCAAAAGCTTCCTGAGCGAACCAAGAATACCGAGCAAAAGCTTCCTGAGCAACTTGAATATTCTAAGCAAAAGCTTCCTGAGCAACCCAAAAATTCTGAGCGAAAGCTTCCTGAGCAACCCGAGAATACCGAGCAAAAGCTTCCTGAGCAACCCGAGAATCCGAGCAAAAGCTTCCTGAGCAACCCGAGAATCCCGAGCAAAAGCTTCCTGAGCAACCCGAGAATCCCGAGCAAAAGCTTCCTGAGCAACCCGAGAATCCCGAGCGAAAGCTTCCTGAGTAACCCGAGAATCCCGAGCAAAAGCTTCCTGAGCAACCCGAGAATCCCGAGCAAAAGCTTCCTGAGCAACCCGAGAATCCCGAGCAAAAGCTTCCTGAGCAACCCGAGAATCCCGAGCAAAAGCTTCCTGAGTAACCCGAGAATCCCGAGCAAAAGCTTCCTGAGCAACGCGAGAATCCCGAGCAAAAGCTTCCTGAGCAACCCGAGAATACCGAGCAAAAGCTTCCTGAGCAACCCGAGAATCCGAGCAAAAACTACTTGAGCAACCCGAGAATCCCGAGCAAAAGCTTCCTGAGCAACCCGAGAATCCCGAGCAAAAGCTTCCTGAGTAACCCGAGAATCCCGAGCAAAAGCTTCCTGAGCAACGCGAGAATCCCGAGCAAAAGCTTCCTGAGCAACCCGAGAATACCGAGCAAAAGCTTCCTGAGCAACCCGAGAATCCGAGCAAAAACTTCCTGAGCAACCCGAGAATCCCGAGCAAACGCTTCCTGAGCAACCCGAGAATCCGAGCAAAAACTTCCTGAGCAACCCGAGAATCCCGAGCAAAAGCTTCCTGAGCAACGCGAGAATCCCGAGCAAAAGCTTCCTGAGCAACCCGAGAATCCCGAGCATAAGCTTCCTGAGCAACCCGAGAATCCCGAGCAAAATCTTCCTGAGCAACCCGAGAATCCCGAGCAAAAACTTCCTGAGCAACGCGAGAATCCCGAGTAAAAGCTTCCTGAGCAACTTGAATATTCTAAGCAAAAGCTTCGTGAGCAACCCGAGAATCCCGAGCAAAAGCTTCCTGAGCAACCCGAGAATCCCGAGCAAAAGCTTCCTGAGCAACCCGAGAATCCCGAGCAAAAACTTCCTGAGCAACGCGAGAATCCCGAGCAAAAGCTTCCTGAGCAACTTGAATATTCTAAGCAAAAGCTACGTGAGCAACCCGAGAATCCCGAGCAAAAGCTTCCTGAGTAACCCGAGAATCCCGAGCAAAAGCTTCCTGAGCAACGCGAGAATCCCGAGCAAAAGCTTCCTGAGCAACCCGAGAATCCCGAGCATAAGCTTCCTGAGCAACCCGCAAAAGCTTCCTGAGCAACCCGAAAATCCCGAGCAAAAGCTTCCTGAGCAACCCGAAAATCCTTAGCAAAAAATTCCTGAGCAACGCGAGAATCCCGAGCAAAAGCTTCCTGAGCAACTTACATATTCTAAGCAAAAGCTTCCTGAGCAACCCGAGTTTCCCGAGCAAAAGCTTCCTGAGAAACTTGAGAATGCCGAGCAAAAGCTTCCTGAGCAACTTGAATATTCTAAGCAAAAGCTTCCTGAGCAACCCGAGAATCCCGAGCAAAAGCTTCCTGAGCAACCCGAGAATCCCGAGCAAAAGCTTCCTGAGCAACCCGAGAATCCCGAGCAAAAGCTTCCAGAGCAACCCGAGAATCCCGAGCAAAAGCTTCCTGAGTAACCCGAGAATCCCGAGCAAAAGCTTCATGAGCAACGCGAGAATCCCGAGCAAAAGCTTCCTGAGCAACGCGAGAATCCCGAGCAAAAGCTTCCTGAGCAACCCGAGAATGCCGAGCAAAAGCTTCCTGAGCAACTTGAATATCCTAAGCAAAAGCTTCCTGAGCAACCCGAGTTTCCCGAGCAAAAGCTTCCTGAGAAACCCGAGAATGCCGAGCAAAAGCTTCCTGAGCAACTTGAATATTCTAAGCAAAAGCTTCCTGAGCAACCCAAAAATCCTGAGCGAAAGCTTCCTGAGCAACCCGAGAATCCCCAGCAAAAGCTTCCTGAGCGAACCAAGAATACCGAGCAAAAGCTTCCTGAGCAACTTGAATATTCTAAGCAAAAGCTTCCTGAGCAACCCAAAAATTCTGAGCGAAAGCTTCCTGAGCAACCCGAGAATACCGAGCAAAAGCTTCCTGAGCAACCCGAGAATCCGAGCAAAAGCTTCCTGAGCAACCCGAGAATCCCGAGCAAAAGCTTCCTGAGCAACCCGAGAATCCCGAGCAAAAGCTTCCTGAGCAACCCGAGAATCCCGAGCGAAAGCTTCCTGAGTAACCCGAGAATCCCGAGCAAAAGCTTCCTGAGCAACGCGAGAATCCCGAGCAAAAGCTTCCTGAGCAACCCGAGAATGCCGAGCAAAAGCTTCCTGAGCAACCCGAGAATGCCGAGCAAAAGCTTCCTGAGCAACATGAATATCCTAAGCAAAAGCTTCCTGAGCAACCCGAGTTTCCCGAGCAAAAGCTTCCTGAGAAACCCGAGAATGCCGAGCAAAAGCTTCCTGAGCAACTTGAATATTCTAAGCAAAAGCTTCCTGAGCAACCCAAAAATCCTGAGTGAAAGCTTCCTGAGCAACCCGAGAATCCCCAGCAAAAGCTTCCTGAGCGACCCAAGAATACCGAGCAAAAGCTTCCTGAGCAACTTGAATATTCTAAGCAAAAGCTTCCTGAGCAACCCAAAAATTCTGAGCGAAAGCTTCCTGAGCAACCCGAGAATACCGAGCAAAAGCTTCCTGAGCAACCCGAGAATCCGAACAAAAGCTTCCTGAGCAACCCGAGAATGCCGAGCAAAAGCTTCCTGAGCAACCCGAGAATGCCGAGCAAAAGCTTCCTGAGCAACCCGAGAATCCCGAGCAAAAGCTTCCTGAGCAACCCGAGAATGCCGAGCAAAAGCTTCCTGAGCAACTTGAATATCCTAAGCAAAAGCTTCCTGAGCAACCCGAGTTTCCCGAGCAAAAGCTTCCTGAGAAACCCGAGAATGCCGAGCAAAAGCTTCCTGAGCAACTTGAATATTCTAAGCAAAAGCTTCCTGAGCAACCCACAAATCCTGAGCGAAAGCTTCCTGAGCAACCCGAGAATCCCCAGCAAAAGCTTCCTGAGCGACCCAAGAATACCGAGCAAAAGCTTCCTGAGCAACTTGAATATTCTAAGCAAAAGCTTCCTGAGCAACCCAAAAATTCTGAGCGAAAGCTTCCTGAGCAACCCGAGAATACCGAGCAAAAGCTTCCTGAGCAACCCGAGAATCCGAACAAAAGCTTCCTGAGCAACTTGAATATTCTAAGCAAAAGCTTCCTGAGCAACCCAAAAATGCTGAGCGAAAGCTTCCTGAGCAACCCGAGAATACCGAGCAAAAGCTTCCAGAGCAACCCGAGAATCCCGAGCAAAAGCTTCCTGAGTAACCCGAGAATCCCGAGCAAAAGCTTCATGAGCAACGCGAGAATCCCGAGCAAAAGCTTCCTGAGCAACGCGAGAAACCCGAGCAAAAGCTTCCTGAGCAACCCGAGAATGCCGAGCAAAAGCTTCCTGAGCAACTTGAATATTCTAAGCAAAAGCTTCCTGAGCAACCCAAAAATCCTGAGCGAAAGCTTCCTGAGCAACCCGAGAATCCCCAGCAAAAGCTTCCTGAGCGACCCAAGAATACCGAGCAAAAGCTTCCTGAGCAACTTGAATATTCTAAGCAAAAGCTTCCTGAGCAACCCAAAAATTCTGAGCGAAAGCTTCCTAAGCAACCCGAGAATACCGAGCAAAAGCTTCCTGAGCAACCCGAGAATCCGAGCAAAAGCTTCCTGAGCAACCCGAGAATGCCGAGCAAAAGCTTCCTGAGCAACTTGAATATTCTAAGCAAAAGCTTCCTGAGCAACCCAAAAATTCTGAGCGAAAGCTTCCTGAGCAACCCGAGAATACCGAGCAAAAGCTTCCTGAGCAACCCGAGAATCCGAGCAAAAGCTTCCTGAGCAACTTGAATATTCTAAGCAAAAGCTTCCTGAGCAACCCAAAAATGCTGAGCGAAAGCTTCCTGAGCAACCCGAGAATACCGAGCAAAAGCTTCCAGAGCAACCCGAGAATCCCGAGCAAAAGCTTCCTGAGTAACCCGAGAATCCCGAGCAAAAGCTTCATGAGCAACGCGAGAATCCCGAGCAAAAGCTTCCTGAGCAACGCGAGAATCCCGAGCAAAAGCTTCCTGAGCAACCCGAGAATGCTGAGCAAAAGCTTCCTGAGCAACTTGAATATCCTAAGCAAAAGCTTCCTGAGCAACCCGAGTTTCCCGAGCAAAAGCTTCCTGAGAAACCCGAGAATGCCGAGCAAAAGCTTCCTGAGCAACTTGAATATTCTAAGCAAAAGCTTCCTGAGCAACCCAAAAATCCTGAGCGAAAGCTTCCTGAGCAACCCGAGAATCCCCAGCAAAAGCTTCCTGAGCGACCCAAGAATACCGAGCAAAAGCTTCCTGAGCAACTTGAATATTCTAAGCAAAAGCTTCCTGAGCAACCCAAAAATTCTGAGCGAAAGCTTCCTGAGCAACCCGAGAATACCGAGCAAAAGCTTCCTGAGCAACCCGAGAATCCGAGCAAAAGCTTCCTGAGCAACCCGAGAATGCCGAGCAAAAGCTTCCTGAGCAACCCGAGAATGCCGAGCAAAAGCTTCCTGAGCAACCCGAGAATCCCGAGCAAAAGCTTCCTGAGCAACCCGAGAATGCCGAGCAAAAGCTTCCTGAGCAACTTGAATATCCTAAGCAAAAGCTTCCTGAGAAACCCGAGAATGCCGAGCAAAAGCTTCCTGAGCAACTTGAATATTCTAAGCAAAAGCTTCCTGAGCAACCCAAAAATCCTGAGCGAAAGCTTCCTGAGCAACCCGAGAATCCCCAGCAAAAGCTTCCTTAGCGAACCAAGAATACCGAGCAAAAGCTTCCTGAGCAACTTGAATATTCTAAGCAAAAGCTTCCTGAGCAACCCAAAAATTCTGAGCGAAAGCTTCCTGAGCAACCCGAGAATACCGAGCAAAAGCTTCCTGAGCAACCTGAGAATCCGAGCAAAAGCTTCCTGAGTAACTTGAATATCCTAAGCAAAAGTTTCCTGAGCAACCCGAGAATCCCGAGCAAAAGCTTCCTGTGTAACCCGAGAATCCCGAGCAAAAGCTTCCTGAGCAACGCGAGAATCCCGAGCAAAAGCTTCCTGAGCAACTTGAATATCCTAAGCAAAAGTTTCCTGAGAAAACAAACAAACGCCCCAAGTACAGACACACGTGGCTTGTTGCAGGTGTGTTGACTAGTGTTTAGTGTATTGGCTTTGGTTGGCTTACGCGTCCAAATGAGATCACGCTCTGGTGGGATGACGGTCACTGCAGCTCTAATGTTTGCTAATTGAGTATCATCGTCAATGATTGTTGTATAGTACACAACGTGACAAAAATGGCAGTGACGATTAAGTTGAATCGAATCCTTCTTATTTTTTGTTGTCTGTTGTTATTCTACTGCATTAAAGTGTTCAAATGTCTTCCTCATTCGCTTCGATTGCCCGAAGTAATTGTTTTGCAATTTCTTTTTATTTTGCTTTTTACAAATTTCAATCTTCTCATGCATTGGTTCTACGTTCTATTATCTGGGTAAATTTCACTTCAATACGCTGTACTGATTCTATAATTTTTAATAACATTGTCGTTTTAAAAATCTTATTTTGAGCTGTTTCATTGCTCTAAAGCTGAATAATATAAGCATAAATATAATTCTACATAATCTTATGTTCTGGTCTGAAGTAACTACGGCAAATTTTAACAAGCAACAAAGTCATTTAATCTTTGTCGTAAAAATGGGATTTGCTAATCATACGTTGAAAAACCTGCAGAATATTTTTAAAATTCTTGAACTTGCCCTTGCATCCTTCAATTAACACTAATATCATTTTATAATCAGGTCTTTAAACTACAAGCAATTTCGGTAGATAAATATAGAAAATAATTGCAAAAATTCGCAGCCTTGACGTTTAAATTATCATAAATTGTTGTTGTACTCTCTAAAAAAAACTAGTAAAGTCAACGTCCAAAGAAGAATGTTGCGTAAAAATGCAAGATGAAATTGATAAAAATGAATTTATTATCAGTTAGTGCACCTTCTCGTTGTTCTCAAACGTTACGATGATTATAAATATGTAATTGATAAAAATTGAACGAACATCCTTGTGATAAGCGTCGATTCGTTTTTTAATACATTTTAAGTCGTCCAAATCTGATAACGGGTACGTTGACTTTTCGATAATTTTCACGCCACAATAGGATTTAATACGATTTTAACAGCTCGCCACAAAAATGTAATAGGTGAGCGTCATCAGATCAGGTATATATAAAGTAAAAATCCGGGCTCGTCCAAATTAGTCCCTCCACGACAATGCAACTTTTAGTATTAGTAATTGTTTTTGTGGCCGGAGTGAGCGGTACTTACGATATTATCGTGGATGTCTTACAAAATTCTACTTTGCCACTCACTCCCACATGTCAACAGCAATTTGAAAAGTTTTTTGCAAACTTCAGTATGGAACCCAACTCGTGGGCCTTGCAGAGTAAGTCTTTTGCATTCTGTTTCCTGTTTGTTAATATTTTATTAGTGATTGATGCAACTTCAAAACTTCCATCGGGATTGCTGTGGGGAAATTTCGGCGAAATGGGCAACTTTCAGCAATGTATCGATGTAAATGCCGGTGAATTTCTGGGCAAGTACTGTTTGGGCTATTTATCGGTGAATGCCAACACAACTGCCTCAAATAATGCACCTATAGTTCCAACCTGGGCTTTGTGCTTCCCCAGTGGATGCGCAACTGAAGACGCAAATGTTGTTGGAAATGCTTTATTAGCTAGTCTTTCCAATCAACGAGTCGGAGTAGCTTTTTCTGATTTGCTGTGTCAAACCACACACGAAGCAAATCCAAAACTAACCTCAGCTGCCATAATAACAATGTAATAATGTTTAAATCCAACTTTGAAGTACTCAACACTTGTTTCAGTTGCATTTTAGTTGTGCTGTTGCTCACAGTAGTTGCATCAACTTTATACGATATTTATTGCAACTTATATGGACAAAGTAAGTAAGGAGATATTACATAAAAAGACTTAAAAACTCTTCCAGAAGCATGTCCGATGATTGTATGTGGTTTCTCCGCCTACACAAACAATTCAAAAATTTTCAAAATGACCACATACACACGACATCAACTCCCGTGTTTAAACGGTTTGAAATTTATAAGCATGATGTGGGTGCTGATATGTCATCAGTTCACAATCCCCGAATACGGAGCCACCACAAACTCTAAACAGTTCTTCGATTTTCTGGAGCATTTACACAGCATGTTCATAGCCAGTGGTACTTTATCGGTGGACACATTTTTTACAATCGGTGGTGCTCTCATGGCTTACGGATTTATGAGAGCGAAGCAAAACAAAGTTCCTTTCAACCTTTTCTTGTATTACCTCCACAGATATCTTAGATTAACCGCACCGTTTGCGTTGGTAGTACTTGTCAGTGCTACTCTGCTCACATATATGGGTTCTGGACCAAAATGGCCATATCTGAAGCTTTATTTTCAACAAAACTGTGAGGATTATTGGTGGTCGGCCTTATTGTACGTCCAGAACTATGTAAACGTCTCACAAATGGTAACATCATGTAAATTCTGAAGTTTTTCACAAGCAAATTTTTTGTAGTGTGTGGGACAGACGTGGTACTTAAACATCGATTTCCAACTCTATCTCATCTCTCCTGCCGTATTTTACTTTTTGTGGAAATATCCAAAAACGGCACTAATTTGTTTGGTGTTATGCGTCGCCGTTTTTGTGGCGGTACCGTTTTATTTGGCGTGGCACTACGAACTAACGGCGATTGTAAGCAATTTTAATGGGTAAGTTCGTAATGCGTCGATGAGTTCGGGTACAGTTCAGTTTGAATAATTTTCTAGTAATAAGTTCGATTTTCAAAACAAGTACTACCTCCTTACGCATACGCGCGCTGCTCCATGGATCATTGGAGTAATTTTGGGGTATTTTATCTTCAAAATAAAAAATCACGACGCATTGATAAAATTAAACAAATGGTTGGTTGTGATATCATGGGTTGTGTGTTTTGGTACAATGTTGAGTTGTATATTTGGTGGACATAGTACTCTTCGTAGCGCGGAGTACGACAAATGGGGTAATGCATTTCACATAGCATTAGTACGCCCAGTTTGGTCTGTTTCTATCGCTTGGATTATCTTCGCATGCAGCAATAATTACGGCGGTACAGGTTGAGCAATTTTAGCCACTATATTTCTAGTTTTAAAATTTATTTAAGGCCCCGTCAATTGGATACTTTCTCTTCCCATATACCAAGTATTTAATAGATTTACATACAGTATATACCTAACACATGTCACACTTCTATACGTCATTGCTTATGGCAGACAATGGCCCGATTATTTCAGTAATTTCAATATGGTAAGTTTATGAACATCTCTACTCTTGGTACGAAAATTCGTTTCAGACGTACGAATTCTGGGGAACGCTTTGGTTCACCACAGGGCTCGCATATCTCTTAGTTCTCACGACCGAATCTCCTATTATTGTAGTCGAAAAACTTTTATTAGGTAATCGATTACATATTTATTATATTTTGAAATACGATTGGTACTTTTAGGTTGGTTTGGAAGAAAGTCGAGAGAGTTGAAAAAGAAGAAGGATGTTGAAGTAGGGCTCGAAAACGCCGCTTTTCAAAACTAAACCAGCTTAAAATACAATTACCTAAAAGTATTTTGTTTTATATGAAATGAAAATTCGCAAAAGAAATGCTATCAATCAGCATCTGCTGAAAAAATCACGCTTATTTCAGACTGTTAAATTGTCATCTTATTTCGTCAATTTTACAAGTACGTTCTCGTTTTGTTCCACGCCGTGTTGTTCAGTTAATTTATGAATTTTACACTTCAGTTTGATTACTTCAGACGCAACATTGTAAGATGAGTGTTTTAAAAAATAAACGAATGTTTGAGATGTCATCGATTATGGGTGCTTGGTGATGCTGACTCGAACAGTAAAAAATAACAATCGCCGTGACAAATGTAAATAATGCTGAGTTTTGCATTTTTTCTTAGAGACATAATCGGGATCCTCCGGAAACGTTATCTTGCTTACTAGAAAAGTTATTGATATATGGCTGGTTCCGTATCACGATAAACATACACATTAAAATATAAATCAGTTTTTAAAATGAAGTTTATAAAGTTTTTACCCGTTCACAAGTTATTAACAGGATTACAAATGAAGAGGTCAGAAGCAAAAGGGTTCATATGACAAAAAAAACTAAGTAGGTATTTGCACACTAAAAACTATGAAGTCGTTATTGTAAAACGATTTTCGCACTTGGTAGGAAAATTTGGATCAACTTATTTTATCTTTTGTACCTCAAATTTACCATGAATATTATAAGTGTTTGCCGAATGAAAATATAACTGGTAATAAACAATCTCAAAAAAGTCTAAGATAAAATATCAAAAATTCATAATATTATAACTGAAGAAAATTTTAATTTGGAGGATAACTCAAGGATTGAATTAGATTCTGACTATGATGAATAAGGACATTATCGTTTTTCATATTTTTTGCTCTTTTATAAGTTTGTACTGTTCTACTTAAAAAAAAATATTATTGTAAAATGATGCAAGTGGTTAAAAATAATTTTTGGGGAAAAAAGAGTCAGTGTATTTTATATCAAAAATGTGTAACTGAATGAAGTTTTCAAGAAATATATGTTCTACATTGGATACAACACATTTATATTTTTCAAACAACTTTTCCAACTTTGAGCCACGAGTTTATAAAAAAAGCAGACTTTTACTCCACTTTAACAATTTTGCACTTGAACTCTTTTGCCTTCTAACCCCCTCAAATAAAAATAAGGGTCCACAGTTTGTAACTATTATAGATAGATGGAATCTACTCGTACCTTTATCACCCCATAAGTTACTCGCGATTGCTGAGTTGATTTCACTGGTTTCATATTGACTTTGTACACTTTCTTATTATAAATATATACAACCATAAAAATTATAAAGTCACACTCTTCTCACTTATTGAACACTGAAGATAGCAAAGAGTAAAGGCACTGAAACACTGATTTTCTTTATTGCAAAGAATATTATAAAATATTGCCTATACGTTAAAATATGTTTAATTTTTTACCATAAACAAATAAAATAAACGAGTTTGGATCAGTACTTATTTCGACTCACGTCCTCGTGTTGGAAAAGCTGTGTAGCAGTAGCACTCCTTCAGCGACACACTCTTCCGGATTAATAAATTTTACAGTGTCTTTTTTGTTAAAATATATTTCCAGCAGTTCACGAATTTTGGGAATTCGACTGGTCCCGCCTGCCAGAATGATATGTTCAACTAAACGCTTCGGAATTTCCGCCTTTTTAACACAGCCATCGACCAAATGCAATATATCTTCAAACAAATCCGCACATAATTGATTAAACTTGTTTTTAGAAATTGCTATCTCGTACAAATCGTCAGGGAACTCGTCGACAGTTATGCTCGTCTGATTGCTGGCGGACAAAGCTTTTTTGGCAGATTCGCACTTGAGCAGCAAACTTCGCTGAATTGTCGGGGAAATCGTGTGCAGCACTGATTTGCAAATATAGTCGTAGATTGCACGGTTGAAGCAACTTGCGAGATCGTTAATGGTCGCCGATGTAATCACTTTAATCATGTTAGTTTCTTGTTTTACAACTGCAACTTTGCAGTGGATCCCAAAATCCAACACCAAAGAGAAACAGTCTGATGTGATTTTCATCTCATTATGAAATAAAAACGCTGCCGCCACAAATGCGTCCTCCAGTCGCGTAACCGTAAAAAATGCTTCGTTCGCAAACTTCATGAGAATCGATGATTGTTTAATGTTGAATATAGCCGGTACTGCGAAAACCGCTGAGTCGATGGTCGTCCCCAACACTGAACTCGCTTCTTTTTTGATTTTTTCTAAAACTTTTGGATAACTGCTGATTGTTCCTAAAACTTTAATTAAAATATTTTTCTTGGAAAATATTATCTCTCTTACCGGAAGCATAGTCCCAAGGTTCATAAAATCGCTCATGGTTTTTATTCCTCAAAATTTTTGCAACACCGTTTTCATAATAATATACGCGCGTTTTAGATGTGCCCACATCTATGGCCAATTGAAATGACTTGTGACCGAACATTTTGAACTGATAAATTTGGATTGGTACCGCATGAACAGCACTTCGCGAATGTGCTAAACGTTTAAGGGCGGGGTAAGGGTTTCAGCGTAAAAAAACACACTTTTTTGCGATTTTTTTTCTCAAATATGGATTGAGCAATTTCATTCGAACCTTTTGTGTATTATTGAGCATACTTTTGACAATGTTGTGTAATTTTTTCATGCAGAATTATTGAATCATAAGCCGATAACAGAGCTTCCCCCAGAACGTCTTGGGAAAAAAACAATTTGCGGTGTTCACCATAACTCGGCCGGAAATTATCTGAAAATATAAAACCATAAAAATAAGTTAAATTATAATCAAATCTTCCCCCCAACGTTTTCTGATAATTTTTTTTTTCATTTAAAAATTTTTGGCGGCCATCAAAAGTGTGAACTGTTATTTTCTACGAAAAATTCCGCAATTTTGTGGGTGGGAAACACCCTTAATGTAAAAAAAAAAAATTAACTAAACGTTGGGGGTCGGTATTTTATATGTCGAAAATGTGTACAAAGTTTGAAATGAATCGGTCAAGTAGTTTTTAAATGGCAGTGAACACGGACTTTGAAAAAGTAGTTTTGAGAAAAACGCGTCTAAAGTTTATGAACTAAAAAAGTGAAGAAAAAAATTTATTTTTCCAACTTACACAGAATCATCGATTCCAGCTCCATACAACAGACTTTCTGCGGCATTGTCGATGTCTTGAGCCTCTTTTCTCTCAAGTCTTTGTTTTATTCTGGCTTCTTTACTCTGCTGCTCAGCTTCTTTTTTGCAGCTTTTGAACTCAACTGAACCATCACATTGAGCACATTTCACTAAACTTGCGATAGTTGAAAAAACAAGCAAAAAATCGATGATTCTTTAATGTTTTTCAACGTCTTCTGGTACACTCGCACTGGTATTTAGCTTGATTTTCTTCGATGAAGCACTTTTTGTGGTAGCCTCATCTTTAATTATTTTATTCGGATTAAACCTTTTTTTGATCTAGACAAATAAGTCCTTCCACTTTGTCGGTCTTCTCTCGAAATTTTGCTTACTTTCGGCATTTTTGTACAGGAAATGTTTTGAGAAAATTATAAAAAAGCGCACGGTCGAACGACTAACGACAAACTGACGCCAGGCCAGGATATTAATAAGACAATAACTTTAAGAATATTGCTTATATCGGCTTAAAATTTTAAGGACATATTCTTGAAATGTTAAACAATAAGATAAGATGAAAAAAAAAATTCGATTTTTCGAAAGTGAAAACCCTTACCCCGCCCTTAAGGCGAAAGGTAGCGGTCAAGTGTGCAAGAGAGATATAGATACATCGAAAAATACATAGCTAATTTTGAAGAAACTATAAAGAAAAATTATTGTTTTGAAACTAATAATTGTTTAGAATAGCAATAGAATTTGCGCTACGGTTTGATTTTTTTAATTTAATGTTTATTTAGAAAAATAGAAAAAATAAATCACAAAATAAACAATTAAATAAAAAACTGGCAGCCAGCGCATCTAGATATCAAGCTAGTAATTATGTTTCTCCAAAAAAAATTAAAAAATTGTGGTAAACAACGGCAGAAACAGAAAAATTCATTTTTAGGTAATTGATAGCGTAGCGGCGCGGATACTCATATCAGCGCTGACTCATACCATTGGAACCAAAACATTGGTTTAGTAATCCGTGGTTTTTTAGTTCACCGTTTCCAAGTGTAAGATGTGTTCCTTTGTTCCAGTGACACAATAATATTGTTGAATAAAATTTTTCCTAGATCTAAAAATTCTGAATCTCTAATCTCATTTAGAAAATGTTGACCATTATTACGTATACGTAAGTATGTTCGATCGCGAAGATACTTTCTCACAACACAATAATAATGGGAATAACGCGCACTTGCTATTTACACGTTATATATTTTTTATTTGTTTAGATTTCAGTTCAGTTTGAAGTGGCGACTGGCGACACCTTCTTTGCATTGCTCTCAATAAGGGCTAAGATGACATGTTCAAATAAACATTGTTATAATAGTTTAAACGATTTTTAAAATATACATACAGATCTTTTTTTAATTGGCCCATTAGACGTTTCTCGGCTTCTAATAAATATTGAGATTTGAAAACACCGGATAATCGCCAAACAAATGCTCTTTTCATTGTACAATTGAAGATTTTTGTACATTTATTAGAAATGCCACAATAAATTTGTAAAATTGAGATTTTTCAAATACAAATAACTGATTTATTTATTTATGTATGTGCGAAAATGTCGATGAAATTTTGCAAAACTATTTTGTTAATTTACAATGATGAAATCAGTCTTGCTCTTTGAATTGTTAGAGAGTCATTTTCGTATTTCATTGCAATTAAACAACGAACGCGAAGAGATCAAACGTTTTTCAAAATTAATAATAAATCTCGACATAAAAAATATAGGTAGAAGCCATGAAAGGTAGGTGCCATGTCTTCTTCATCTGATTGTTGCGTATAATTTAGAGGTCTTGCTCAGTTATTGAAAAACTATGATTTCGTGTTGTATTTTATAATTTGTTAGTGATTTTGTTGTCAAATTCAAAATGGAAAAACTAAAATTTGGTGTAAGCGACTCGACAAAGTCAAATTATTCAAATCGGACCATAGATAAAAATTCTACTGTGGCCGCCGCTTTTTTATAAATCACTTTGGACAAGTCCAATCCCTCGTTTTATAACATAACATTCAAAGAAAATAATCAAATAACTGTCAATCTTAGTTTTCCCTGACTTGATGAAGAAAATGCAGGATAATTGTATAAACCGGAACAAACAAAAACAGTAAAATAAGTCTAATAAATGTCTAGCTAAAATTTGAGGGGCGGTCGAGTTGTGCATTGTCTCACTTCTTCCGCACTTCTCTCCAGCCTCTTTTCGTATTTATGTAATTGTAAATTACTACTTACAGTCGTACTATTCTATCAATAAGAGTTATGAAGGTATTTTTGTGCTGCATATTTTTTTGGGCAAATGGCTACAAGGTGTTTTTTCTAAATAAGTTCCTGCTTTGGAAAATAATTTGCAAAAAATATATAAATATTTATTTATAATATGTATAAAAAAATTCCGTGAATTCTATCACAATTCCGATGACAAATCCGTTGAATAATATTTATGTTTCCGTTAATAAATAAGAACATAAATAAATTTCACCCCGGTAGTAGTCATCTGCTGAAAAAAACCTTGGCAATGTGTTGGAAGCTGATTTTAATTTAAAAAAAAATGAAATAACTAACCTAATATTAAAAATACTTTCTATAGGGTTTATTAGTTTTTGTTGGAATTTTTATCGAAATTCACGCAAAAATTTATTTTTTACATTATAATGGCGATGCAGTCGCTGATAGGCATACTGTGCTTTACAGTTAATTGTTTTTAGTTAAATACTAACCAGTGATAATCAATTCGTATCCAGCACCACAATATTTATAAGGCTGATAAAGGTTACCCACTGCAAAGAGAAGAGAAACGAAAGTGAGGGCAAGATCTGGGAGTCCCCTCACACGTGGAACTGATCGCTGCCATAAATTCGCTCGGACTTTTGGTACTACGAAGACTTTCACCACCACCAAACTGATCAACAAAAAAGAAGTCGTAGAAGAAGCTGTCACAGGTGATTAAATACAAAACATATCACACGGAATGGTGCCAACTGTTGCATTGTAGGGTCTGGAAAAACTGTCGTGTTTCTCATTCCTCTACTGCATGTGTTAAAAAGACGACAAGAAAAGTGGAAGAAACATTAATTTAGAGCCGTTGTCATCTCTCATGGTGCATGAACTAGCCGTAATAACCATGAACCAGACGCAAGAAGTATTAGATCAGCTCCTCCCCCTCTACATTCAGGTTGATTGCGGGAGCAGTATGTGACCCCCCTGGCATTTGAGCTTGCACATGTTTTACACAATACAGGTAGGACAACCTTAAATTTAAATCTTTACAATTTGCATAATGCAGATGTGTGTTGCAGTCCCAATGTGGTGATATTGCTGGACAATATTTGTGGTCGATCTCGGGAGCCATATCTTCCAAAAGAACATTCAAGAGCAAGAGTTGATAAAATTGAACCGATTTTGGGCAATATGAACACTACTGGGTAGGTAACTGCATGTTGTCGTTTATAAACTAATTAATTTTTTGGTTAATTTGTCTAGATTCCCCAAGCAGTTTGATGCAGTGAGTTGCATATTCCAAGACGAGGTACTCAGTGGGACACATGAACCAGTTCATAATGACAACGTCAAGACATGCGTGAGGAATAAAACGTAAGGATTAAAGCTTACAATTATTGCCTTATTAGAACACACATTTTCTTGTAGTAAACCATGGCAACCGGCAGTTGAACAACTGAAACCATGACAACCGTGTTGGATGAAATTAAGGACTGGAATTTTATCAAGGGATAAGAACAGAAATCGGGCCTCTAAGATCATCAGCAACAGTACAACTCACGCTTGATGCAATCATTAAACAAATTTAAAACAATAAATAGCTGTTGTTAGTCATCTGTAACTGTAGTTAGTTAGTAAAATTATATTGTATATGTAGTTATATAATTATTAACAATCTTCTTTACACGAATACTACGTAAAATTATATTGTTAAAACAACATTTAATTAGTTTAAATGCCCCAGTACAAAAAACACCTCCAAATTGTTCCCAAACCAAAAATTAAATTGATTATAAATTATCAAATTATGACTTCATCTTCAATTACATTTAGACAAAATATTTGAAAAAAAGACAAGCAATTGAAACTGAAACCTCAAGTCCAGAATAATTTCAAATAAAATCGTTGAAACTAATTCTACGATTATATAATACAAATATTTGAGTAACAAACTTAGTTGGATCATGTGGCTGGAGGGCTAGCTTAAGGGTGACCACGGCTCCCATTTCATGTTTCTTCCACTTTCATTGTCGCCTTCTTAACAGATGCAGTAAAGGAATGAGAACTGCAAGTTATTCCAGGCCCTACAATGCAACAGTTAGCATCGTTCCATGTGTGATATGTTTGTATTTAATCAACCGTAACAGCTTCTTCTACGACTTTTTTGTTGATCGGTTCGGAGGTGGTGCCACGGACTACTCGTTTTTCTTGCTTTGCTCTCATGAGTCCAGCAAAAGTTTAAAAAATAATCACTTAATCAAGAATTTATTAAACATAAAGGAACACAAACAAAACACAATTCTATGGCAAACAGCGCAAAGCATTATTGCAAAACAAAAACTTCATTATTATAAAAACTCAAACTGTGGTTAACTTAAATGCAATGTGCGAAGAATTTAAATATTGCCATGTCTAAAACTGGGCGCCTCTTCTTGTGGAAGAATTTCATCTGAAAAATCCAAATTACAGTTTCTGTCTAAATTAACAGTAAGTTACAACCATGTGAGGGTTTGTTTCGCACACGATTTTCCGTTACTTCTGGAATGTCTTTTAACTCAAAGGGTTCTCCCACACACGAGCCGTTCTCCTTGCAATAAGCGATCAAACTCCGCCAATATTCATCATATTGAAGCAAATTTGGATTTCCCACCACTATCAACAACGCTTTCGCCCGCGTCACTGCAACGTTGAAACGCTGAAAAAATCAAATTAGGCAATTTGCAATCAATTAACGTTAATTTACTTTTGGATTATCCAAAAATCCCAAGTGAAATTTCCGATCGAAATCTCGCATATCAAAGCGCGACCTTACAGTGGACACAATAATAATCAACCTCTCTTGTCCCTGGATCTGCTCAACCGACCCGATTAGTAGCTCCTCCTTTAAATATTTTTTGCGGCAAATCATCCGCAGCTTATCCACTTGCCTCTTATACGGCGACACAATTCCGATGTGTTTTTCTGAAATTTTTATACCTTGCATTTTACAACCGATGAGCTTGTCCAGATAATTGGCAACGACTTGTATTTCTTGAACGTTGAAAAAGCTGGGCGAGTTTTTCTCGCGCTGGTCCACACCGACGACGCTGTGAAAGATGAGAGGAAATTGTGGATTTGGCAAATGTTCCCAGTTCAAGGCGGCGTTTATCATATGGTCTCCAGCTGTATCCAATTCATTGTCATAGAAATGGTATTTTGACCGATTTATAATGACTGGATGAGAGCGGTAGTTCTTCAGCAGCTTGGTTAAAGCGTTGCAATTGTATTCATTTGATGCATTTCGGGCGTAGGGTTCACAACTGTTGATCAGTCGCTCCAACATTGAAATTCCTTTAAAACGATGAAAGTGTGTTACATCAAACATCGTTTGGCAACCACTTACCAAAACCGTATTCTTTGGCTAAACTGGAATGAAGAATGGGTCCCAACTGTCTGGGATCGCCGGCCAAAACGATTTGTCCGCTAATAGTAGCTTTATTATGAGTGGATAAAATCCTAGCTATGGGGATTAATGTTTCGGATTCTGTAGCTTGTCCGCTTTCGTCCACAAACACATAGCCGAAATGATTTGGGGGGCATTTGTTATTCACCAACTTTGCGGCAGATGCGAGCGTTGTTATAACAATTTTGTATTTGCAATAATCGGCCAGTGTAGGATAGAAAAACTGTCCCCGTTTGTAGTTTACGTATTCCAAAATATCATTAGGTATTTGGTTGTATGCATAGCTCGGAGCGACGTATCGAAACAAATCGGTCGTAGGAATTGTAGTAACCAAATGTTTGGCGACTTCATTGGCGGCGCTGTTTGACGGAGCACAAATTAAAATTCGTTCTTTACCACGTCGATGGATTTGTTTAACTGCCTCAATAATCGTTATTGTCTTCCCCGTTCCCGGTGGCCCAAAAACCAAATACGGAGCAGGATATGACGTTTTGTTTAAAATGCAACGAACAGCTTGTTGTTGTTCGGCATTACTCTCGATATTCCGACTAAACCATCTCATACTGGAATTGTCAACTGGTGCAGTGGAAATTTTTTTTGGAAACAGCAAGTGAGCAATATTGTCAATTCTGGCGAGCTCCACCGCTTGGTGTTCTACTTTGAACGTGTAACGGTTGAACGAGAAATGCACATAAAATTTTTTCTTTGGCAAAAATATCTTATCCATGAACCTAGAATCGAATTAGGTGAATTCCCCGACAGTTCATACACTTACTTATGGGAAAATTTCAAAGAGACGCGCGTTTCATTAATCCGATGAACAAAGCCCTCGTAAATCGTTTTACTCTCTCTGCTTTCTCTGACAAACACAGAGTCGGAGATTATAATAGAAGGCCTGTTTTCTGCCAAACCAGGTACCTGAAGTAAGGTGTAAATGTTAGAAACCGCTTAGATTTTGTCGAACAAAAAAACCTCAAGCTCCAAAAACCCGTGTACTTTGGTTAAGACTTGATCCTCCATGTCGTAATCGCGGATATCTTTGTGCAGCTGATGCTCCTCGAAATACAAAAATAAATCCAACAGCTTTGCGTAGTTGCTGACGGTAAGAGAGCGTTGCTTGTCCTCCGCATTTAACAAATTTCGTATATATTTTAACTGTTGCACTTGCGAAGGAGAAATTCCTTTAAATTCTTTCAGTCCAGTGCTCAAAACAACGGTAAGATCACTCGGCAACATGTATGGTTTCAGCGGAATTTGTACTTGATTTTTAACAAATCTAGAAAGTAGAATTTCAAACGCGCACTACAACTATATAAAACGTATTACACTTGGGGTGGTTCCCCGCTGTCAATCTTCTCGAAACGTTCTTGGAAATATGATTTCGGTCTTGGCTTGAACGGTTCCGTTGGGTGTGCATCATCAAACATAGTATCATGGGTGTGAAAAACCTTTTTATAAAGTAGTTTAGTAAAAACACAACGAACAGTACCCTTCAATTAACCCACCAAATTAAATAAAAAGTCTCGCGGCTCCGTGTCAGATGTCAAGATTGAAAGTGTGGCATGGCTGAGTCCATTCCGGTTGCTACATACTTCTAAATTAAATGTTATGGAAGCGGATGCTTCCAATTGATAAGGCAATGGCGAGACGCCGAATTCAATTCTATCGACGCTCGATTTTACGACTCTGACTTGTGATATTGGAATAGGTCCGTTTGTATTGTTTTTTAATTTTAACTGTAATGTTTTTGAAACGTTAGGTCGTAAAATTATGTTATCTACACGCAGAAAGTCGTCAATCGTAAGTTCTAAAGCTGGAGGTGGGTGAAGTTGCCCTGGAAAATATTATAATACGTTCTAGAATTTGTTAAATTTTCACGTTTGCTTCCAATTACGCGAGAAATCGGTTAATGTTATCCTTATGCTCTTAATATTTAATTCTACAGAAATGTCGTACATGTAATGAGTTGAATAGAGGAAATCTTTGGGCCCATTTTGTAATACTACACGAATTTTCAGTCACATTAATAATGGCACAAGATAAAAAATAATTTATCATGTAAAACGTCTATAGGTGAACTGAATACAAACACAAAGTGATAAACCGTGATCGATTAATTGTATTATTTACCTCTATTCAAGAAGCACATAAACCTGTGGCAGATTAAGTTGTTAATAAACTTTAAAAACTTCACGATTTTGAATATGTACTGTTGAAATAGAAACATTATAATCAATTCTGTTAAACATTGTATGATGCTTTGGAATTTACATGTTAATTAAAAAAGTCTGCACTTGCAATTTGGTTTGATAATTAATTCAAAGACTAAAGATGCTTGTAGAGAAGATAAAAGAAGCTAGACAGAAATATTTTAAGTAAAAAGTCAAAATCAGACCCCACTAATATAAACCGACCAAGACTCGTCTGGTCATCCCAAAAAAAAATATTGTTTAGTCTTTACAGTAAGAAATAAAAAGCACACGAATGGTGTGCTTAAAAAAAGCTAACCAAACAAAAAATTGGGCTGTATGTAAACGAATGCTTAAAAGCAACGACGAACGAAAGGAAACTGTATTTGAAGCGATATTAAGTTTTACATATTTGGAAAAAGTAATGTGAATGAATACGATGATAGTTGAATAATCTGCACAAAGCGGGGAAGGACTAAACTGAGTTTTTGAAAAAAAAAATTTAAAGTTTCCTATGGGTAGACTAATTAGAGATACTACCAAAAGTAGTATTAAGAACTCATTCGGTGGACGAACAAGAAGAAGAAGACCAAAAACGAGGTGGAAAAAAGGATCGAAAGAGCAAGAAAACAGCTGCAGATAAAAAGTTTTATCAAACCAAGGGTTTTGAGGTTTGTAATTTAAAATGCTATTCTATCCTGTAACAGCTTATGCACATAAAATGTTTTAACAAAAACGAAATGTTACGTTGATTCGAAATAAACACAAAGAAAGCATAAAATTACCTGCGCCATCTATCTTCGGCTTGCGTGAAGTTCTAGCGGTAGATTCCATGCCTTGATTTTTGGGAGTTTTATAATTTCGAATGTTCTGGTTGTGGTTATTTCCAATTAAAACTACAATTTTGATGGTTAGCGAAAGTTAAGAATATCAAGAAAAAACAAATTGCAATACTACCAGTTTGTTGATTTTTGTTGAGCAATGACATAATTTTGTTTTCCTTAAATACCAGCACCCTACGATTTTGTTTTTGGAGCATATAAACAATATGGGGGTACATTAAATTGCAAAATGGAATTTTCACATTCTGCGACTTTGCATATGCCTTGAAGATTTCCCTAGCTTTCACTTTCTCTATTGTAAAATCATTGAGGTGTTGGTTGGTGTAAAGATATAAGACGAAGTCGCGAGCGAAAGCTGAAATGTAATTAAAAAATATTAATAATTGCATATGAGAATATTCATGGGTTTACTTGATAGCTTCATGATGGAGTCGCACACGACTGCAATTTTGCATTGGCTTGTCTTCACTTGTTTTGCCTATTAATATCTAAAATATTGAATGTTATCACTATGATAAATCCAAATTGCACATGATCTAATCTATTAACTTGAAACTTGGAAGTCAAAAATAACGTTGTGTATGTTATTGCAAGTTAAGAACAGTCACCGTCTTAAAATTAAAAATTTGCTTAGTATGTAATTTCGTGTCCGTACTGGACTCTGGAAAAAGGGAATGGTGGGGGACATAAGAAAGAACTTAACTTTAAATTGGCTTCCCGTCAATAGATGGCACTCGTAACACTTTTTAATTACAAATCCAAAAAAAAATTTCCGGATAATTAACATGGAACTACTACCAAAACTCCTAAAACTGGCACAATTTTTTCATAACGAGTTCAGTTTTATCATATTTACTACTTTATTAAAATGTGCAGTCGGTAAAGTAGGTTGCATTACATTGAAAATGAACAAAAGTTAAGATTAGGAAAGGGCGCCAATGACAGGCCTTTTACAAATTTTTCAAAAATCGAGTTAATTTGTTCTTTTATAATGGCCTCGAAGCCGCTAATGGAAGCAGATCCCATCAAAAGCGAACGAAGCGGTACCGTGCGTGAAGTAGGAGCCCAAGCGATTTGGAGTTTGTCTTCGTGCAAACCAGGTCCGTTGAGGTTATGTCCTTGATTTATGTTTACAAGATTTTGTAGGTTTTGGAGTTGATCAATTGCGAGACGACCGAGATGACACGTACTGGCAGTCGGACGGACAACTACCCCATCTTGTCAACATCCAGTTTCAACGCAAAACCACAGTCAGCGATATTTATATTTACACAGACTACAAACTGGACGAGAGCTATACTCCAAGTCGGATATCCATAAGAGTAGGAAGCCATTTTAACGATTTGCAAGAAATCGAAGTGGTTGTGCTCACGGAGCCCACCGGTTGGGTGCACATCCCCATCAAAGACATCCGTGACAAACCAATTAGAGTGTTTATGATACAAATTGCGGTGACCAGTAATCACCAGAATGGCAGGGACACTCACATGAGACAGATCAAAATTTATAGTCCCATTGAAAGTCAAGGCTTGGCTATTGACAATTTTTTAACATTTTCTACAGTGGAGTTTCAACAATTTGCCACCATTAGATAGTAGTGTGGTATTTGCCACAACTTTTTGTGGTACGGCCCACAAAAACTTATCTTAAAGTTAAGAAAAATACACGATTTAGTTGCAGGTTTATTGAGTTTTGTGTAGACGCCTAAAATGTTGTTGTTGTTTAGCCTGCTGTTAAGCTTTAATTTTGTGAATTTGTATCCACTTGATCGTGAAATTGAAGTACTGACCAGTAATTTTTTTGATAACTTAGAAGTAAATCCCAGCTTGGCATGTAAGCATATTATTTAACCCAAATTACAGTATCATTCAATCATTTACAGTCGACACTAATCCTAAAAAGTTCATCGAAAAGCAAATTACAACCTATATGAATACAGTTACGCGCAATGAACCCGTTCACAACAAGAAAAGGCGCAGTTTATTGGACGATTTTGTACAAGACATTAAAGGTAAGTACAGAGGTATGACACATGAATCAGGCACAAGTCGGTTCCACGCCGAAAATGTCCTTAAAAACGTATCCGCACTTGTGCTCTTCTAAAAACTTGTACAACTCGCCCATGTTCATGTGGTTGCATTTAATACCGCTATTTTGAAACACTCGTTCGTCAAATGTTCGAAACTTCAAAAAACCATCGTCCAACTCGCTGCACTCTTCGTTGATCTTGCAGAAGATTCGTTTCCAGTTCATGGCTTTGATTGTCTGCCACCACTCGTTGCAGTCGCTCATTTTGCCCTCCACACAAATAATCCCGGGTTTTCCCGGCATGCAGAAACCTGTAATCTTCAGCGTGTTGGCCAGATCGACGATTTCGCGCCGCTTGGACTTGCTGTAAATATGATGCGAATAGATCCAGTACCTCACTAGGTTCTCGTTCTGCTCCATTTGTTGCTCTTCCACTTCTTCCAAGTCGACGTAGTTCTCGGCGTTGGATTGCAGCCAACATATTGCTGAAAAAACGCACGGCTCGCCCCTGTCTAAGTTCGCAACGTAGTCGGTGAGGTCTTTATTCAAACTTGCGTGCTGTTTTTTGTTGAGTTTGTGGTTGCGCACGAAGACGTCCGGTTCGGTGTCGGGGTATTCATGGGACAAGTTTATGCACAGTTCGAATTTCTGCTTGTCCACTGTTAGGTTGAGAGTGAGGTCCAAATATGCGGGCAAATCGTCAGTCCTGCCCTCCACGTAAGCGTTAACATCGGCGAGAACGTTCAAGTCTTCAACTCGGAGCTCGTTGGTGTTGTACATCGACTGGAGAGTCTCCAACTCGTCCAGTTGTATTTTCAAGTTGTTCTGGATCATTTCCGTGGCGAGGGAATGCATGATTGTACCTGTAACACAAAACATTTCAGGAGTTCATCTACTGAGTGGCGTTGACAGTTTCGGGAAAATACCGGCGAGATTCCCCACAGACATTTCACTTTTCCAACAAAATTCCACTTGGTTTGCTGCGGCGCTCACCAGTGAGGGTGTTAAAGACACTTCGAGTGCGCTGGTCGTATTCCAATATACGGTAGGATATAAATGGAATTGGCTCGGTTTGATTGTTGCTTCCAGAACGATTCGTTTGTTGAAATTTCCGGAGCTCGAGTCGTGAACGCGAGGAAACTGGCCTCGTTGGGCACACCCGACTTTACTCTAATCGCAGTCGCCGAGTACGATTCGCCCAAAACGGATTTTCATGACAAATCCGGGATTTATCAGTTCGATGGAATTAGCGGAATTGTTAAAATTCAATCCATTGACATGCACTATGCAAGTGACATCGCCATGTGGAGAATCCATAATGAGGTGTACATGTCCACCGCGCAATTTATGTCCAACAAATCGGGAAACATTAATTACGAACTGGAATCGCCGGTGTATAAGTGGATGGGCAAACATTTTGATTTGGTGCAGAGCATTCCCAGCTCCGGTGTTAAGAAAATCACACCGTTCACTATCGACAATTCCCACTTTCTCGCCCTCGCCAATTTCCAAAACGATCTCAAGCAAACTCGAATCTATTCAGAGATATTCAAGTACGATTACCACGAAGAGAAGTTTCGATTGTATCAGCGCATTCTGACGAGTGCGTGTACCGACATCCGAGTTTTCCATTTGAAGGAAAACGATCGTCAACAAGACACTTTTCTGGTCGTTGCCAACTCGTTTGAAGCCGGCACCGACGGAAGCATAAACTCAGACGCGGATTCAATCATCTACAGATTCGTCGACGATTATTTCATCCCAGTCCAAACAATTCAATTGAGTGGAGTCGTACACTGGCTCCCCGTTCAGGTAAGGGACTGTACTAACTGACACTAGCTTAAACACAACTTGAAGGGCCCCAACAACGAATTCGTTCTAATTGCAAGCACGCGTTACGACGGTATTAGATTTTTCCAGTACGACGGTTGGGTCTTCCTAGAAACACCACAAAGAAGTGCCTTGCCTACTTCTGACGTCAAATCAATTCGCTCTGTATTATTCAATAATGTTACAACTCTAGGTAACTGTAATTACAACACTAGGACGTGTAATCACCCTCAGGTTTTAGTGGTAGCGGACAAAAACACAAACGGCAATATTCCCAATTTGTTTCGTCTCAACTTTACGTATCAAAATACTCTCAATGAAATCTACAGCGAGATGATTACGTGGTGTGACTCGAGCCATGAAAAACTGGAAAATTTGGACGAGTTGTTTGTTGGGAACCCCCCTAGAGCTGATATTGACGAAGAAGTGAACAAGAACGAAACTGCCGAGATTAGTTCCAGGATCGAATCTTTGGAGACCACTTTGGATCGCTTTGAACCAACTTGCGATGTGATAGTTATAAAAAACACGGCAACCATGCAGGATCTAGTCACGACAACTATTAATAACATCCAAATCGATGAAATGTTGAACAACGTCTTGGACATTAGCGCCGGGTTTGAGTTGGGTGAGGTGAAATTTGAGTCGGTTGAAGTGAACGATTCATTGAGCACGAAAACGATCAACGGTCAAGATTTCAATACTTTGCTCCATGCAAGCGACAATTTATCGCTTGATAGTTTGATAGTCGGAGGGACTTTAACATCTCCAGGAATTCGAGTCGGTGGACAACTAAACGGAGTCACTATTGATCTTCATAGTATACTTCTCAAACACGGTGATCAAAATCTATCGAGACCTCTCAATGTCTATGGCATTGCCGTTGATAAAATGTCTGCACAGTTACTTAACGGACGAATGCTCTCGACTGTTAACTTTCAAGAAGTGGAATCAGTGGTGATTGACCACTTTCACAACTTGTCGGTGACTAATTTGAATATTGGAAGCTATATCAACGATGTTGACATACCAACTTTGAATAAATATGCCTTGAAAGCTTTTGGAAATCAAACTATTACATCCACTTATTCGTTTGATCACTTGCGCGGTGGAAATCTTGAAGTTGCAGGTCATACATCTGGCAAAAAACTGTCAGATTTGATTGGGATAAGCAGTGGCAGTTACTCCATCAAACAAGACTTGGTTTTCAAAAACAACCTCTTTGTCGGCGACCTAAAAATCTTGAAGAATATTAATGAAATCAACGTCGACGACGACGGCAAAATGGACATCCTCCTCAAGGATAATGCAAATGAACTGGAAATTTCTGGCGAGAAAATTTTCGACGACGTTATAATACACCGCGCTATCTACCTGCAGGGACATATCAACAGCACCAATTTAGAAAAAATGAATCCTGTCGTAACCATGAACGAGCTAATCGTTTTGGAAGGCAGCAAAGCAATCATCGGGCAAATGCAAGTTGAGAATTTAGTGAGTGCATCCGACGTGGTGACTAAAGACGGCGCTTTTTCGCTGAACAAACTTAAGAACAGTGGATTGAAACTGGACGCGAAGAAAGTGAAACCGCACCTGCAATTCGTGCAGCAAATTAACGTCGAAGACATCTTCGCCGACACAATCAACGGCCGCGAACCCGAAAACTTCGTAGTAACTGGAAGCGAAGACACTCAAATTATTATGGGATCCAAAGTTTTTCTGGGGGATTTAGCGATTACGGGTGCAACGGGAGCGAATAAAATTAACAACGTTGACGTGGACGAATTGGAAAACAACGTTTTGACCATCGATGGAGACCAAATGGTTGTCGGCAAACACCACCTCAAAAATGTCAAAACGCATAGGTATAATAATATCCTCTAAATAACATTCATATATTTTTATATTTTTTAAAGAATTTCTGTAAATAACACAATGTTCAACAACACCGCTGTTAAAAGCATCGACGACTTGGAAGTTACAATAATCGATGATGATTTACAAATCGCTGCGATCGAAGCGAATACTATCAGCGTTCGTGGATTCATCAACGGCTTCGATTTTGATAGAATCGTAAACGACACTGTTCAAACTGACGTGGAATGCACAGTAACCGGACACAAATTCTTTAAAACACTCACTGTCGACGATTTACATGTGCAAACCGGACTTGAGGTTGATCAGTGGCATGAGACAAACCAAATCTCTTTAACTGGACCTCTTGTTGTAAAAAATTCATTTAAAGTTGGCAATCTCTACTTTGAGGAAAATTTCAACGGAATCGCTCGTAGTGACTTTGCTGAGAGTCAAACCGAAGCCGATGGAAGCACCACAGTTGACGGAAATTTCACTTTTGATAGTCTTGTAGTTTTCGGAGACGTTTACATCGCGTCCAATCAAATCAACAACGTTAACATAACCGATTTGGTGCAAAACAGCGTCAAAGTTGATGAACCCTTCAATTTCGACCGTGTCACATTTGGTACTGATTTATGTTATCAACTATCACACGTCACATGCATTTTTGTAGATTCCGCAGTTGTATCCAAAAAGCCGGTTCTTCTAACCGGCCAAATCGAGAACTTCGATTTTGACAACGCCGTCTTATCAAACTCTGGCCTGAACATTGAGATTTTTAACGAAAAAACCTTCAGCAATGTCACAGTCAATGGAAGTGTCGGTTTTGCATTTGTTAACGACTTGAACTTGACTCAGTTTTGTCAATTCGCTATGGGCGAGATCGGCCATAAGAATGTAACAATTTCAGGTACACATGCACACTTTTTCAGACTTTGTGTAACTGGTTTGCTCCAGGCAATGCGTTTTTCGTGAAAGGTCCTGATGTAGCTCACATTAACGGAGTGAGTGTCAAAAAAATTGCACAAGACGCTTGGTTTGGTAATCAAGATTGTGAATTAAGCGGATCGTTCAGTTTCGGGGACGTGATTTTTAACGAAGAAGTCACAGTCCTGGTATGAAGACTACAATACTGAAGATTTGATTTTTTTCATTTGATTAATTCGCAGGGTTTTGTCGACAACGTCAGCCTTAGTTTGCTGTACGAAAATTACTTCAGCAAAACAAAAGATCAAAATATCACCGCCGTGTTTACTTTCGACAATATAATTTTTAATAACGTCTCAGTTCCGGAGATTGCAATACGCGGCGACGTCAATGATATAAATTTGGACGAATTCGTCCGAACAGCTTTGCTTCGTGACTACGATCAGATGTTTGAAACCGTCGTCTTTTTTGAAAACTGCACAGTCACGAGTACGAGTTAATTGTTTATTACTTATTTTCTAAATGTGTTTGTGCAGATTTAACTGGCGATTTTAAAGTCAACGGTTTAAACCTCGACAAAGACATCATGAGATACGATAAGGTGAATTTAGTCACCGGCAGTAAAACGTTCCAAAATTTAAACATCGACCACTTGAAATTGGACAAGAACGTCAAAATACAAAACGTGGATGTTTTGGATTGGTTCAAAAATATTGTGCTCAGGACCACGGGCTACAACATCACGGGAACTAAAACTTTCACAAATGCCACGTTCAAAAACGGATTCCAGTAACAGAATTGTGGGTGTGTGATTATGCAACTGTTAATTTTGTTGCAGACTTGATGGTCGTCTCAACGGTCTAACGTTTGATATGGAAAACATAATGGTTAAAGACGTTCCCCAAAATATCACAAGCGTAAAAACGCTACATTCTGGTACGCCAAAAGCGACCTTCTTTAAAGGAATCAAGTTGAAGGGGACGCTCAACCAAATCGATGTATCCAAACTAATCAGCGATCAAGTGATTATCACACATCCGCAACACATTCAGTACTAGTTTCAACATTTCAGGCGTACAAAAACAAGAATAATGTCTTCAAAACTGACATAAGTTTACACAACAACATTACAGCTGACCGACTCGTAATTAAGAAGACATTCAAAGGTGTCAATATTTCGGAACTGGTGTCCAACATTACAAATTTGGGTGCGCTAAATAATTTGGTTGACGAATTCGAGAAGCTGTTGGAGATGTCTCGTGAACTGCAGGATTCGCTCAAAGGTATGTATTTGTGTTGTAAAACGCATTTTGTAGATGTGTTTTAGGCCAAGCTTATCATCTCCACCGCTACAAACTAATCCAAACGATTCCCGTAACGAACAGTAAAAAAATTTTATGTCCGGACGGTGTGTACAGAATTGGCGTAATGATTGATTCTTTTTCTAAAATGCGTTTGTATGGATGGCACGACGACGAGCGCCAGTTTTTAGACGATGGAGGTTGTGTTGAATCGGCGATGAATAATCGTGATTTATATGTTTTTGTAGCGAGTATCAAGTTCACAACAAGTGATCTAAATTACGTGGACCAAGTGATGATGGGGCGATACATTTACACGGAAACGGGAGATGGTAAAGGGTATTTTACGCAAATGATTGAACCGGCCGAGACCATAGACATTTCCACAAACACAACCTTTTCAACGACTTCGTTCGTTCTTCCAGACGGTGCAACTTGTACCATGTTTTTGTATTATAAATGTGTCCCCAAGATATATTGCGAGACCGGAAATGAAATCAAATTTTTACAGTCGCTGGAGTCTGTCGCGCACAAGGTGAGTGACAATGCAAGTTACCACAATTTTTGAACTATTTGAACAGGCGTCTGCGATTACCACAAACGATGGGATGTACTTGATTACGATAAACGAACCCAATGGAGGACCCAACTCTCGCATTGTTTCGTGGAGGTTTAATAAGGTCAGCTCCAGGTTCGAGGCGCACCAGTCGATGTTTGAAGAACACCCCACGAGCATTTCCACAGCGTCACATGGGGGCTTCCACTACTTGGCCATCGCTTCCGGACATTTGCAAGATGCGATTTTTTCCGGAAGCGTGGAAATTCGAAGATTTGACAAGTTTAGGCGGGCGTTTCTCCCATGGCAAAGTCTCCAACTTGACGCGCCTATTCAAGTCGAGTTTGCAATTCTGCCCTCCAAAGAGCTACTTCTCTACGTTGTCACCGACAATCCAACACAACCTTTACTAGTTTTTCGATATGAAGGTGTAGCGGGATTTAAGTTGTATGTAAGTGGCTCCACTCTCCCCAAGATATCGTATTTGAACCAGTTTATGGGTGGAGCCGATCGGCATTTCATTGTCGCGCAAAACCATGATGAAATTAACATTATACAAGCGATTTTTAAAGGTGAAAAAATCGAATGATGAAATTCGAAAGGGGATTTAATAATAAGCGAATTTGTACCTGTCTGTTTGTTATTATTGTTAATTGTTGTAATTTTTAAACGCACAGTTTAGTGTGATGATATGTAAATTAAATAAAAATAGATCAGAGATGATTAAGAGCGTGAGATAACCCTTGATTTGATAAGAAAGCGTGACATAACACAAAATGCAGTCATCCACACCAAGACACATTTTATTAATCGTGTTAATTTGCAACAATTATATTTTTTTACCTTGCATTTTTGGCAGTTTGAAGGTTTGACAAGTCGACATGTGCTTTTGACGTTTACACTGACAACTGTTTGTGTTTTGTTTACTTGAACTCTCAAAGCGCGCACGTATAAAACAAGTGAGTGCAACGCGCAAGCGCATTGCATGCAAAATGCAAAGTGTAGAGGTGTTTTTTGGGTTGCATACGCTTTTGAATAAATTTTAAAAATATTGAACAAATATATTAATAAACACACCATGCCCAAAAACCTGTGTATCTGGAATAAACGATAAGCTGACGTAACAAGTACTTTGCATGGAATTTTTTAATCAATCCAAGAAAATATTGGTAGTGAACCAACAATGGGACACTAACGACAATAATTGGATTAAAACCCAATTTCGTGTGGAAGTGGAGTCCACAGGGGGGCGAGTGTGGGCCACGTGTCGTGAAAGAACACCAGTGAAGAAGTCACGTGCCTCCGGATGAGATCATATCTTCCGATGACCGAGCGATTGTCGCTTCAGCCCCATTGAAATCAAACCCTAAAGTGGATAATGGTTGTAATGGGCGTACGAGTGGACAAACAAGTGTTTCCGATTTAAAAGCAAATGCCGAGCGATTATAAAAGATGCCGTGATGAAATTAGCGGCATGATTGCCGAATACATTAAGAAGCTAAGAAGAAGAGTTTCAAGCCTAGAATTTAATTAGAATGTAAAGGCGAATTAGTCGGTTAATGCGGCTGTTCATGGCTCTTAATAAGATAAGAAGCAATTTGAGACTGTAATGGCGTTAATATCTGAAGCCTCATTTCATAAACATCGATTAAAGGGTTGGAAGGCAAGGCCGGCAATTCCGTCCCTCTCGCTGTGCAAAATCGAAACGAAACTTGGACCAATTAGAGAAAGCTCTCGAGTCGACGACAGAATCACGAACACATAGATTATCCGAGCGCCGAGGAAAAAACGCAAAAAAGTTCGCGTCCGCAACTACAAAACACATAATTCATTTAATGAAAAAGCTTATTGCACGTTTTGTGTACCCCAAGCAATCAGCAGAAAGCACAGAGTGTGTGGAGGAGGATCGACGGAGATGTGTGTGTGTGCAATAAGACAAGAGTGCCGCCCGACCGACTACAATCTAGACTAATAGAACGGATGAAAACGGTCTAGAAATGAGTCTCAACTCTGCACAAGAGCAGATTCCGGCCAGACAAATATCTCTGGCGAAATAAGAACAGGGGAGAGACTGATTGTCCTCATTGCCTCGGGACAGGAGTCCGTGTCTGTTCCGGATTGGCACCGGAAAAAGGACGCGCGGGCGTTCCACCAAGAAAAAGTGGAGCTTTTCCACGGTCAATTATTAAACGCTTCCCAAAACCGACTTCTTGCGAATCGAACAGCGACAATATTGACTTTTTACTTGGGGCGCCTTTGTTGACATTCCACCGACAAAAAAGAAAAGGTCATTTCATCACCGAAAATTTTACTTTTTTTTATTATTTAACTTCAACTCAACCCACGGTGTTTAAATAGTTGACATAATTTTTAATTACAATTAACCCAGATGTTTAACTATATATTTCACAATAAATATGTACGATTTGCTTTTACCACGTGTTATATGTAAGTTACTCGAACCTAAGAGGAATAAACGCTACTCAAAAAACATTTCACTTGTCCTTAAATTGATTGCACGTTGAATTATGGCACATAATTAGCTACTCAGTTTACCCAACTAAACAATTTGCTGCTTCAAAACCACGAACTATTTGTTTACGAAAATCATTGGGACTATACAGTTGCCAGACACCTATAAATTAAATATGCAACGAGCATTATTTGTTACAATTATATATCGAAATTTTTTATTTAAAACTACAAGAAATTTTGCTTCAGTATCAATCCAGCTTACAAATAACATAAGCTTTGTGAGTGATTTCCTACAAATCAACGTTTTTTGGTATTAGACTCACACAAGCAACATTTATTTTTGTGACAGAACGCAATAACTTATTATACAGTGTGGAACAAAATGATTTACATCTAGTTACCATTGCATTACCCTTGTAAAAATACGATGTGCCGCTCTATAAAAAAAAGAAGGAGGTATCCTAACTTCAAAATATATATTAAAATGTCAATACTATGCGTCCAGATAGAAAATACGCCTCAATGATGAAAGAGTTCACTTGCACGGTATACATTTTTAACCTTTGTTAATTCAATTAACTTCAATAAATTGTAATAACTGTCAATTTCATTGATGCCATTTATTGACAGTATTATAAACTTTAAAAATAGTAGAGCGGTCTAGAAAAATTTACATGTGAAAAAATTCCAAAGGCAACTAGATGAAAATCATTTTATTCCACACTGTACTTTACAACTGAATTGATTGAATCGATCAGAAAGATGTTAAAGTTTTATGATTTATTTGCGATTTGTGTGTTGGTGGAATGGCACGGCGTCCGGTTTGATCCTGTCTCAGGTCCCCGATCTCCGCTCCGGGCAATTTGTCCAAGAAGCGCTCCACCTCTAAGATTCATCCCGGAGTCTCCAGGGACCAACCTAACTATGGCCGCCCCGCTCTATAATAAACATCTATCACGCTGTTTACTTTTCACTTCTTCCAAAGCCGAATTGACAAACTTTGGCCCGGTCTAATGCACTGAAACGCTTTAATTGATATTAGTAAATAGACGAAGCGAGCGGCGCAAATGTAGTCCGAACAAGTGTCTTCATTGAAAATAAATTTGGTGGCACTTACAGGGGTAATAAAAGCACGCTTCACCCCTGAGCGTCAAAAGGCCATCTGTAGCGTTGCGGTAAGCAACTTCCACTTGATCAGACTTTGACTCGGTCACGTGGCTTGTAGATGAGCATTTGGCAGTTGGACTCCCCCATTGTCGTCCCTTTGATTTATGAAAGTGCAAATCATTTATCAGTGGTGTACGATCCGCTCGTCTCTGCCTTTTTGACACGTGCTGACATATAAAATTTAAGTGTTTGTCAAAAAATGATTTGAAACATGATATCGTCCAATTTTGCTGTGGCAGTGGTTACTGTAGTACTGAGAGGATTGGTGGATAGAATCTTGGCTGCCGTAAGGGGACTCGAATTTAAGTGACATTTTCATATTGCGTTCCAGATTCAAACACCCACCATCAAACGTTCAGTACTTCCCTCCTCAGCTGGTATTGTCTTATTTTCTGGAACTCTGTATCTGTTGTACAATCGTTTGATTCAAGGTCGAAGAATTCAGCTACGTTACAGTACATCAAACACCAGACGATCGAAAGTTTTGGATGGTCGCATCCGCAGTGAAAGGTATTTCGTTTACACCAAACGAACGTTTTAACCGAAGCTTTTTATTTTAGATCGCAGTCCAGTATTTACAGTAACGCAAGAGAACACCGCTCTTGGTCGCCTCGAAGATTTCGATCTTGTCGATCACGAAGTCGATATAGTACAAATTTGCTAGATGCCACTAGAGATTCTTTGCAAACGCTTCATAACGAGTGCTCGGCTGTAGCTTCCGCATCTTCAGTCAAGTGCAGATGCCCCAACAACAACAACAACAACAACAATAACACCAACAATAACAACAACAACAACGTGGAAAAGCCCCCGAGTGTTTGTACCGTAAAATCAGTTGCTCAGTTAAACAAAGGATCTCCCAAGAAAGTAAGCATGGACCGATTCAACGGTTTTGGCGATTGCAATTGGAAAGAACAAAGGGCCACGCTTAAAAAGCGTCGCGCAAGGCGACGAGTAAAAAAGACGCGCAAAACCAGAAGTGGTAAAACCTACGCTTCCTACTACCATTTGTCTTGATTTGGCATAAATACACGTTTAATCGTCTCAAGTCCTATTTTTATTGGCCACCTCCCTAAATGAGCGTGCGTCGATGCACTGGGGTCCCTCGAATCCCGCAGGACCGCCGCAGGAAGACCTGCGGCTTGCTCACACACTATATTTACGATGGGAAGGAGACGCAGACTTGGGTCGCAGCATCTCTCATGGGTTTTGACTTTCAATTCTGCGCCATAATAGCGATGACACATTCGCGTACATAGGAAAAAATTCACAAACAACAAAATAATATAGCTTATTAAAAGCAGTACGTCGCATCGATTCAAGCTCGCGCATCATCTGTTTATTGTTACGTGAAGAGTTTTCTCCTCGATTGCGCGCAGCCCGCACAATAACTTAATGGCACATGACTGGATCAGGCCGATAATTGAGCATTTCGACGACATTAACGGATTATTATTGAAATTAGTATGGAATTATTTTGCGTTTGTAATGAGATTGGGCGCAACAAGTCGGGCGGCGGTTGAGCAACATTTGAATATGGAAATTCGAGATGGTGAGGGTCGACTTTAAACAATCGCGGATTAGGAATGCACATACATTATGTAAACAAACAAGATGCAACGGTAAATGCGCAAATTAGAACCACCCACTTCTATCTCACCAACATCAAAAGAAACCCAACCAAGTAGTGACTTTTTGAAGTGATTATTAAAAAAATTAAACTACTAACGTCAGGAAATAAACACCGACAAAATTTAATCTGGTCCGGGGTCTTATATAGTCTTTCGTATAACATAGCTCCTTTTATGGAATAATAATTTTATTTAAAATAATTTACTAATTTTATTATTTTGGAAGAAAAATGTTAGTAGAAATTGTTATGGATGCCTAAACCGCAACGGTTCTTAATAAAAAAAGGGTAATGTTATGTAATGTTGTAATTTTTATATTTATCTAGGAAATTTGAAAGTTTCTGGGATTACATATTCTACTATTCTACTGTTACCAATATTATTGTAATATAATTTCTTTAAAATCTCACATTGTTTAAGCAAGTTGCAGTTGACAGAACGAATAAATTGAATGGCATTTGGTCTAGCATTTGATTCATTGCCAAAATGAGAAAAATTAATTTGGATAGTTAGCATTTTCCTTCATTTGTGTAATGATTATCGAAGTAAGTTAACCGAGTCAAAAACGACTTGTTGCTGTATTGGTAATGAAGCACCATCAAAAACATTAGTACAGGTGGTTACAAAAATTTTAATTTGGACGTAAAAACTAGAAGGATGAATCTCGTGAAGACCTCCATAAATTGCAGTTGTCACATCGATGCAAGAAATTATGACATGTGACATACGGGTAGATTGAGGCATTCCTAAGCATTGACATAAAAGAAATAAAAACATGAACATTTAAATGTATGACTTTGTACTCCTTGGACTTGCAATGGTATAAGGAAATGTTACAAAAATTCTGAGAAAAATCGTCAAATCTAGTTTATGACACAGAAGACGCAATTAGAATTTATTCCTGAGCCAGAAACTTAGCGTCAATTTTGAATTTCCAAAATGAACCCACACCAACATGACTTCTTCGTTCTCAATGTGTTTAAAAAAATAATCGTTTCGTTTTTTGATCTTACGCGTAACATTATTATCGTGGCTCTAAAAGACCGAAGAACAGTCAATGCTAATACATAGTCAACAATTTCCTTGAGGAGAAAAACATGACAATGCAAGCTTACACCAAATTAAACTCGAAAATTAAATACTTCAGAATAAAAAAATACAAACTGCCCTTGTAGTTTGATTTAGAACCTAGTCACAATTTCCTGTTCCTTGATTTAAAGAAAATATGCAATATCAGCGTTTTAAAACACCTGAAAAAGTCGTTGAAGACAAATTAATTGTTTGGATAGCTCGTTCCGAAAGGAAAAAATTTTTCAACGACTGGTTTGAACAAATTCCAAAATACAATATATAAACAGTAACTGAGACTATTTTGAGAAACAATAATATTTCTTTAAAACCGTTTATGATTTCTTATTATTTCTAAAAATTCTTGGTGCAACCCACGTAGTATAAAAATTACGATTTGGTGCATATTATTTAAGCCTTACATTTTATTGAACCGTGGTTTTTAAATAAAAACGCAGCAGCAACATTCGAGATTTGAAAATAGCAAGGCGATTGAATAATAAGTAATACAGGTATTCCAGAACTACCGCACGGTATTTTATATTAAATTGTATCATTTACTAAAATTGAAAAAAGAAATAAAAAAGGAAAAGCTCGTCGACAAATCAAAATTTTATTGTGTTGTATAAAACATTACAATTTTTCTAAGAAGTAATTTTTTATTTCTATACTTATTCTAAAATTATAACAATAATATTACAATACACAAGGTTCTCGAATGTAGGTGTTGATGGCGTTTGAGAGTTTTTCATTGCGGACAAGCAAATTTTTGAAAGTTATCGAGAAAATTATAAAAAGTTGTTACTTGTTTAGTTGGTAGTCGGATTAAGTAATATACCTTAGAAATGATGGAAGAAATCTTTACGCGATTGGTCAGATTCAATTGCTTGCCGTTGGACATTTTTTCTTTCAAATTTAGCATTTTATTTCACTACAGAATTGGCTATTAAAATATATTAGTTAGTTTTGGGACACTCTGTATTGTGAAAGCTGCTTATTTGACCAACAAACAATTTTAAGAATTTATTTTGTCCCAGCGTATAACATTTTTTAATATTATATCTGGCGTTTTTGTATCCTGCACCATTGCAGCTAACACATGGCATTTCATAATTAATAATTTATTAATTTCTGTATTTGTTCAATAGTTGCAACACGATTTTGGTAATTTCAGACTTACAAAATACCTAAAAGAAGTCTGCCTAGAAAATTAATTTTTACAATTTCCGCTGATAAATATGAAATCTGATTTATTTTCTAATAAAACTCTTCACTGAACTAATCCAACATGAGTTCATTAACTTATGGAATAAACTCCATCTCTGAAACATGACTTTTTCGTATTGTCACTAACGAGTGGGAACATTTATGTGACGCGCGTATTAACTTCCAAGTTGAGGGAGATTTTCTAAACATTTCATTTACTCCTCCAGTAGGTTTTATCGACAAGTGAAATGGAAATAAATGAAATATATTGGTGGCGTAGTGGTTTTTATAAAAGCAAAATAAAAAAAAATAAAAAAAAACTTTAAAGTCAATTTTGACTTTGCTTTGCATTGGAATGTATTGATATATTTAAAATAGAACTTTCCACCCCTTGCAATGCAAGGCACTCAAACCCAACGACGAGGAAGCATCCCCGGCCAGAATCTCTTCGACTGGTTTTGTTTTGAGTCATAGTTATAAAATACACAACGCTTCGTATTATATTTTGAATATCTTTAAAATGTTTGAAAATATTTTTCCTAAAAATACAAAGATTGACTGGTGAAGAAAAAAACGTTTTACAGTGCGGAACAAAATGATTTTCATCCAGTTACCTTTGCATTACCCTTGCAAAAATACGATGAGCCGCTCTTTAAAAAAGAAGGGCGGTAACCTAACTTCAAAATATATATTAAAATTTCAATAATATGCGTCTAGATAGAAAATACGCCTCAATTATGAAAGTGTTCTCTTGCACGGTATACATTTTTAACCTTTGTTAATTCAATCCACTTCAATAAATTGTAATAACTGTCAATTTGATTTATGTCATTTATTGACAGTATTATAGTCAGTAAAATAACGTGCGTTCAAAAAAAAAACGAGGCTGCGTTGGCCATGGAAAAACTTTGTGCATCAATTTAGTGTAGCAAGATTTCAAAGTGTCAGTTCGAGTCTGTTCATGTTTATTAGGTTAGCTTCCTTGTTGGCAATGGGATAAAAAAAGTGCAAAACATTTCCCGGTATTGTTGTGAATCCAAACATCAATCTATTCATTGTTACAGCTTCTCCTCTGTTGAGGAGAATATCGGCACGACCAGGACGGTCATTAATTTGATATAACTGTAAGTCGTGAATAGATCGATGAAGAAGAATCAGTCTCAAAACCGAAAAATGTCTTGAGAATATTTGGCAGCACTCAGTTGCCCGTCAACCTTCATGGGTCATCAGTGCGCAACTCGAGACCTACCAATTCAGTTTAAGAGCAACTGCATTCTCAATTAATATTTCAAAAATCGTTGTATATATAGTTAAACACGGACGTCGACCGTTAGGGAGTTGTATTACACAATATAACATTATTAGAAAAAAAAAGGTTCGGGTTTGCTTGGATTCGAAGGTTTATTATTTTAGTAGGCCAAAAAATTTAGACGAGTTACGGCAAAAAATCGAAAGCAATTGCGATAAATGTTGTTTGTTTTTGGAGTTTAATTACATTTTATTTAAAGTACCAAATTTTTTTATCCCTTCATTCAAGTAATAATAATAATAATAATAGCAATTTAAAAATAATATGTATGTGACCTATTAATCGTTGTATATATAGTTAAACACGAACGTTGACCACTAGTGAGTTATAAATTACACAATATACATTAGAAAAAATAGGTTTGGATTTGCTTGGATTCGAAGGTTTAAAAACCAATGATTATTAAAAATGCTCATTAAAAATCAAATTAAACTGTCTTAGCGTTTGGGCTGTTTTATTTCGATGGTAAATTTTAAACTGACAGATCTTGACATTTGTCAAATCTATGTTTATGTTTTCTATGGTGTCTACACTGGAAAGCCGATAAATTCCATGGCCAACGCAGCCTCGTTTTTTTTTTGAACGCACGTTAGTAGAGCGGTGCAGATAAATTTACTTGTGAAAAGATTTCAAAGGTAACTAGAATAAAATCATTTTGTTCCACACTGTAGATTACACAAGGTCCAACGACAAATACGAAGAAAACAAATTGAGTTTATAGAAGCTTCATGGACATAATAATCCGTGATTATATAAGCAATAGATTTGAATCCGTATTGGTTGGCGATTGGAGAAAAAATGTAAATTTTGAAAAAGGAATATGAACCCGTTTGCAAGAAGTTTAGAACAAGCTTCATGAGATTGTACATAATTATTCGCGATTATGCAAGCAACACATGTGAATCAGTATTGCATTGGCGAATGGACAATATATGTAAACTTTGAAAATAGAATTTGAAGATGTTTGCAAAAAGTCCGCATATTGGATTCGTCTCCGGGTGCGGAATTCCTTATTCGCGATTCGATTTGGGCCCCGAGCGATATTGCAAATAAACAGACATAGGAAATGTGCTCGCATTTGTTTACCCCCTGCATATGCGGCGATAATCCGTCCCTTGTCCTACAGGTGTTAAAAGATGTCCGTCTGCGATCCGAAGTCGGTGTTCGAGAGAAAAAAAAGGGCATCAGATCGGCCCTTCGGAATCCCAATTTAATATGAAACACGGGTATTTTAATATTCGACGTTCATATGTGTGCGAGTTGTCACTCCTCGGAAGTCGCGTGCTCCAAGGGTCGATGACGTAAGGGCGCCTTCCCAATGACGCGCGGCGTCGGGGAGCGGGCGTCGCCGCCATTGGCCGGCGTCGTCGTCATGGAGGGTGGAACCGCCCCCGTTTTTCGCCCCCTAGTTTTTCGTATCCTCCCCTAACAGAGTTATTGAATTAAGCTTATCATTTGATTTCGACGTAGCAGACAGTCGGGTCTTCCGCGCGGTTCCGTCTCTTCGAAAAACTCTACGAAGCAGCGATTTTGGCAGTAATCGGGCCGTAATTCGATCATATTGGGGATTTGAGATTCGATTATCGCAGTGCGTGTGCAGAGATGGACTACTCGTACTTGAACCAGGGCTTCGACTCCAGCTGCATGGACCCCACGGGCCTGGGCAACATGCCCTGCTCCTACGGAGACCTCACCTCTTGCGGGCAGATGTCTCAGGCGGCTTACCGCTACACGGCCGCTGCTGCATCCATGGCGCGCACCTACAACCCCAACGGAGGCGCCATGGGTGTGCACCACACCGCGGCCGGGTCCCAGTGCGCAGTCATGGGCGCCAGGCCCCACGTCCAGGACGTCCATCGCGCCTCCATGTTCCCGTCCTCCATGAACCTGCAGAGTAAGTCACCCATCTACTAGCACTAGGACCGCGCTACGAGACCGCTCCCGGCCGCCCGCTGGAGGCAGACTGACGGATGCCGAAGCCGTGCTCAGCTTCTTTTTCTCATTCCCGGCATTATAAGACCATAACTCAGTTGTGCTTCGCTAACAAGGTTACACCTCGACCTTATCCACTACAGAGAGGCGGCCCCCACCACCGTTCAAATTAAATAATTTAATAGCAGCGAAAGTTTATTGTGAATAATCTTGTTTGCCGGGTGAGGATCGTCGAAGAACCGAGAGAATGCCAGAAAGATGCCAACTTTTATTTGTTTAGGTGCATCGCGGACGACGACCTTACTTATAGGGCTCTGCGACCCATCCAATTATTTTCAATGTTTCTATACTTCTGCAAACTGACAATTTTTTACGTCAATATTGGCTAGGCGTTACCGTCGGCAAAACGACCAAATACAAAACCTAAGTGTTTTAGGTTTTTTTGCTACTTCAAAATTGAAT
Source organism: Eledona agricola (assembly GCA_964023215.1). Lineage (NCBI taxonomy): Eukaryota > Metazoa > Arthropoda > Insecta > Coleoptera > Tenebrionidae > Eledona > Eledona agricola. Next base: position 4,055,567 of record OZ026860.1, on the reverse strand, counting down.
ATGAATATGATAATGAAATACTTCAAATTGTGTGATCATGAAATCACAAGTATGCACAATTTTGATGGAATTTTCAAAAACTTCTATCGTAAAGACATCTTTTCAAAGATATTACATTGAAATTCGAACAAAATTAAATTCATTAATTTATTTTTTAAGATTTTTCTTTCTTTTACAAACCATTAAATTAAATTGGATTTTAATATACTAGTCAGCGGCTTATTTTAATTACAAACTTATTTTTCAGGCGCTTCCTATTAAAATTATTTGCAGAAACAATTTCATTTTCATTACTGCCAGTAACTTTCGGAAATAATTTGATGTAAAATGTCATAGTTTTAAGTAATCCGCATAATACACAACGAATATATTTTTTATGATGTGGAAGAATGATCTTCTTCACTTTTTACTCAATCAATTTCTTCTTCTATCAAATGCCTTGTTACCAAAATATTCACTCTCAGAATTTTAAATTTTTTAGCAAAATCATGTCACAGATATTACAATTCAAATCCAAGTGAAAGGTTGCGGCTCTCTGATATTTATTACGAAATGACACCTATTAACTTATATTTTATGTAATTTTTTATTTCGTTAATGATTTCTAACCAACCTCTCCGAACCAATTATTTTGATCAAATCAAGTTTCGCTTACATACTTGTGTTCCAAAAATTATTTATTAGATTATTAGGTTTTTACTAGTTTACTAGTTTTTACCTACAGAAGCAAATCGAATTGCTTCCAAAAGTTTTTTCAAATTTCGTTTGAAATATTCCTTGTTTTAGAAAATATTTTCATATTACTTCTACCCATTTTCAATCATTTTTAACCAACCTCTCCAAATAAAGTTTCGCTTACATACCTACTTGTTTCTACTCGAAAAATTATTTTTCAGATTATTAGGTTAGGCACCACATTATATACAGAAACAAATCGAATTGCTTCCAAAAGTTTTTTCAAATTTTGTATAAAATATTCCTTGTTTCAGAAAATATTTTAATATTACTTCTACCTATTTTAATATTTGATACATTAAGACTAACCTTATCCAGCATAATTTATATCACTAGGAAATTGTAATTCATCTGTAGAATAATTTATTAGTAACATGTAGGCTTTCACGGTCGGTGTTATTATAATGGAACTTCAAATGGAACACGGTCAAAAATTCCGAAGAAGATCGTTATAATTAATTTTAGTAACACTATATTATTTTGAAACATTTCCAAAAAATAAATAAACAAGCATTTAAATAAATAAGCATTTATTGTGTCTCGCAACAAGTACAATAACAAAATAAATATAATATACAGTACAAAAATAAAACAATACTAAAACAAAATAAAATAAAAGTGTGAGATAAAAAATAGAACAAAGTCCTGAACTACATAAACTTCCACTACCCCTGTATCATTACCGGTTACAAAAGTAATATTTGCAATTTGAAATTATTAAAAAGCGCAAGAATTAAACGATATTTCATTTTAGAATTTATAAATGTTTTTACGGTTTTGTGTCAAATAATAAATTAAATAATATTTTTATCTACGCTCTGTTATAATCTCAATCGAAAATTTCTTATATCAATTTCATGAATTTTTAATTTTAGTTGCAAACGGAGCCGGATATGAATTCTAAGAATAAAAAAGAGCAGTATGACCTTTTATTTGTCAAATGAGTGACAGTTAATAAAAATGCGCTATTTAACAGAAAATCTTAGAATTGACATTTTAATTATGATTGGCTTTGGCGACAGAATACGAACCCAAGCTAAAAAAAATAAATATAAAAATAAATAAAAGGTTAAAACTAACAAAGTTTGCAAAGAGAATTAAATTTTTTGCAAAAAAGAGATAATAAACCCGCGTTTGCACCGCATGAAGACAAAGAAGAGCATCGAAGCATCTTAAAAACAGTTTTTAGATATTTTTTCTCACACAAGACATGAAAACGTTAAAAAATATATAGTTGTACTGCTTTTTTCATGAGCTTTGCAATGAGGCGCTAAATGACATCTTTTTATTTGAAAAAAATGTTAATTGTATATGTTATGCAATAAATGTTATACTTATTCTTTGAGATCATGACGGGCAATTTATCCGGATATTAATAGGTTGAGTGATTTTTTAGTTTTTCAACATTAGCTTGATAAAAAGTAGAGATTGATGAATGAGCTCAACGGAGAGCGTTTCTTATTTGCCGGTGCACTCGTGAGCGAACAGAGAAAATCAAAGATCGGACGTAGAGCATAAAAGATTTATATTGTTTGATATTTAAAGCAAAAGACAAAGAAATTCGTCTTCCGAGCCATAAAAGAAGTTCCTTCGACCATAAAGTTACTTCTACATGTTGCGACAGTAAAAGGACGATAAAAATTCGATGCGCATTTACATCAATTTTCCTCCTCGGTTTATCTCGTTGCTTTCAGATGGAGGACTTGATGCGATTCAACCGGCTGAAAACCGACACATTTTGGACAAATTGTTGCGATCATTTGAAAATTCTTATTTTTTCATATTGTCTGACCGCGGAGAGCAATTAATCTTATGGCATCCAAATTTATAGCACCATTCTTTTGTCGGACGCGGCCACAAATTGACCACGACAGACATCCTTTTCGTACATAAGGAATCGTTCCCTCTTACACAAACAGCGCAAAATTAACTGCCGCCCAGCGAAATTCGTGGGCTGTGTTTTTTATTCGATGAAGAGGAATTTTGACGAACGATCCGGCCAAATGAAAAGCGAATTACATATTTCCACCCCTCCTGTTTATTTTCTTTCTATTTCAAGGGGTAAATGTTTGCGTTTTCGCGCGGGGAAAGAAAGCGAAAAGAGAATGCGATGATAATTTCGTGAGTGATGTTTGGGTTGTGGGCGCCTTCGTTATAAAATCATAAGGTGATGACACAGCTCGGCACGATTTGACAGAGGCTGCAAGATTTCCTCGTGGTCCTTCCTGTAAAAGACTTTGCGAATTTGCCGTCCTGGCACGAATATCCAACAAGACAATTAGAAACTATACGAACCAGTCTGAGCAACGTGGCGTAATAATTGCGGCAACAAAACCACTTGCTACAAAATTCATACGGCTCATGCGGTAAACTCCTAACCGTCTATTAAGTTATGTGGAATACATTTAAACCTTTCCCGACAATAACAACCGCTGCATTAATAGTCGCGTCCAATTTCTAGCAAACTAAACAGGGGAACTTTAACGGGAGTCAGATTTGCAGGCCGAGGCGGACATTTTTCATTGCGTAAAGAAGGGAGAATCCTGTTGCGATCAATATAGGCGTTTCTTCCTGCTAAAGTTCCTGCTAGTGGCTTGCAATGGCGGCACGTTTCAAGCAACGTGACAAAATTCAACCGCCACGCATGCTTCACAGTTTTAACACTTAGTTTGAATTATGATATTACAGGCGGATTGCCTTACAAAGTTTACCCTGGTCACGACGGTGTCCTGACCGAGAAGAGGAAACAAAGGAGGATAAGGACGACGTTCACATCTGCACAACTCAAGGAACTGGAACGGGCCTTCCAGGAAACGCATTATCCTGATATCTACACGAGGGAGGAAATTGCCATGAAAATTGATCTCACGGAGGCCAGGGTGCAGGTTAGTCAAATTCAATTGCGAAATTTGCGCAAAATAGACTAGTGCTACATAAATTTCGCTTTTGGCCAAAAATGTAATTGGGCGGAACGTTACTAAAGCGAAAGCTCATAATTGACCTTATGATTCTTTGAAAGCGTGCCAAATTATTACTTTTTGCGTCTTCTGCGTCGTGGTCAAAACAATGGCACTTGACGTGGGTGTGTATAAATTTAGTGGCAAACTGAACGATGTTAATATTTGTCAATGTCCGCAAAAAATCGTCCGGTGCCAAACCGTGTGAGTTTCTAAACAAGAAACACTTCTAGCGTTGGGAAGCGGCCTAACAATCTCATCAATCATTTCGGTCTTAGGCCGATTGTAACTTGTTGCGGGCGTGTCAGATGAAATAAAACGTTCAATTTTTTCGACCGAGGACCAGATGGTCGTCCCGTCCGGATTTCGTGCCTCTTCCTCATTTTTCATTTCGTCCTTCCGACGCGTGCTCAATTTAACTTTTCGTCGGTGGCGCTGGCTGTAGCGGCGGTCTCCCGGATTATGAAATATTCAAGAAAACAACGGGAAACCCAGGTGCACTAGCACGCCTCTTACAACCGACTAAATTAAAGCTAACGATATCAATATCTATAAAAGTAATTCCATCACTTTCCGTTTCGGCCCCCACAAATTATTCATTGTCGTTACGGCGGCGGTGTCTAAAACGCGCCATCAAGACTTTAATGGATGAGCTTTGAGCTTATCCGGACTGTTTTATATACGCCGGTGCAGCGCGTCATGGCTGATGGGGGCGGCGACATGCCGCCTGCAACATGGACGATATGCTAATTAAAATTAAAAGGCGACGCCGCCGTCACCGACGGTTTTTCTGTATAGATATTTTAATTCTACGTTGGGTTTTACCACACGCACAAATCGGTAATTCAAAAGTTTACACAATTTGCTTATGTAATATTCTGCAGTCTTATTTAAATTTCAGTGTTTTGGGTATAACTGTACCTGAAAGCCAATCTGTCGTAACGGTAAATAGAATACGGAACGGCGATATCATGCAATAAAATTGAAACGATCCACATGTTCTTCAATACACAGTTTCGGACAAAAGTAAAGAAACAAATCTAATATTCAATAATATTTATATATAATAATACAATAATATTATTAATATTAAATATAAAATAAAAATATAAAAATAAAATTTGGTAAAACATTATTGTGCATTAATTTTTTCTAATGTACTGACTCTCACTACAAAACTACACAACAAAAATTCTACCGGGTGACTAAACATGATTGACATTTTTTGTGTTAGGTTGGCAATATTTTATAACTCTTCCATTGGGTACATTGATTTTCAAATTTGAAATTGTCAAATAAACGTCAAATTTAAAAATTGCCCATGTCAGAATTATTTTCAAAATGGTTTTTACAACTGGAAGATCTTTTCAATCAATCGCTGTTCTCCGTTATTTATCACTTTTCGTTCGCATTATTCAGTAAGCTATACTTTTTGATAGCAATATTCTAACCTGAAAATTTAATAGACATAAATCACGACGACAATTAATCTGGTACTAATTCCTCACTGTTGCCAATCACCTCAATTTAAGTCAACCATTTATAGTCACCCGGTATATACTATAATAAAGTTGTTTAAGCACTCAATTTAGTGCGTTCATAGCTTTCTGAGTTTCTTAATAAAAATAGTGTAATTTTATTTTTCTTGACTGGTGTGTCATTATTTGAAATTTTATGTCAAACATCAAACTAAACACCAAAACAAAACGTTACAACAAACTAACGTTTATTTAAATTAACAGTCCCCGATTATTATAGACATTTATCGTTACATTTGCTTGTGTCTTGAGCATTTAAATTAACCTCAGACAGGTTGTTTGCCACAATATTTTGCTCCAAATTATTTTCACCGCTAACTGTTGTGCCGTCTATTTGCATTTGAAAATCGAAATTCTAGTTTTGACAATTGTCGTATTAACACATGCAAAATTTCTCAAATTAAAATAACAATGCATTGCAATAAAAATGCATAAAATATGACAAGTAGAAAAAATTGTATAAAAAAACGTTCATAAGTCTATTATAGCATTCGTCCCTTATAAACCTACAATGTAATAAAATAAAATATGCCTAATAGAACTCGGTTCTTTACTATACTATTACGTGTTATTGTTATTTGTATTTTAAATCTGGGACAAAAGCAAAGAAACATTTTACAAATTTAACTCAAGATAAAATACTTGGTCTAGTAGGCGTCTTGTTTAAATGTTATATGTGAGCTTTTTATCTGTCAAAAATCGTAAATTTTTAAAAGTTTATCAGAAAATATTTATAAACTCATAATTAATAAATTTAATTCTGGAGAAAAACAAATTCAAATAGCTCGACAACTAAACATGTGTTATTTCAAAAACAATTAAATTGTACAAGAAACGAAATATTGTATCTAGTGCTACAAAAAATGACAGAAGAATTAAAAGAGTATTCATCCAAACCCCTTTCGCATCATACTCTCAAATATAAAAAGAACCTCCAGGTGTAAATGTATCTGTAATATATAACGTAGGCTTGTCAATGTGGGATTACATGGTCGAAGACCCGCAAAAAACATACGATCTGAAATGGAGTTTGCTCGTGAGCACCTTCTAAATTGCACTACGGAGAAGTGGAAAACAGTATTGTTCTTTGCCAAAATCAGATACGACATGCACAAGTCGGATGGGATTAAGTGGATACAACGGTTAAAAATGAAAAGTTTAAGCAAAAGTACGCAAAAGGGACGTGCAGGATATGTTAAAATTTGGGGATGTTTCTCTGATAATGGAATGGGTCCAATATGGTGCATTGATGGTATAATGGACATATTTGTGTATAAAAATATTGTGCAGAATGAGATGCTTCCAATATTTGAAGATAATATACCGCTAAGATGGAGTTTCTAGAACGACAGCGATCCAAAACATAATGTAAAAGTAGTAAAGGACTAGTTAGCTGTTGAAAATATGACGAAATGACTTGCACAATGCCCAGATCTCAACCCCATTGAGAATGTGGGGAATGAATTTATCGCATAATTCTAGAAAAATTTGATTAAAAGAGTCTTTAGTAAATGCAATTAAAACCGTTTGGAACGAAATTTCGCAGCGCTTCATTGTCAACCTTATGGCATCTACGCATAGAAGATGTGTTGATGTAGGTATTACAAAGAAAGAAACATTTATGTAACAAAATATTTAATAAACCTTTTTTTGTTGTAATCTTGTTTCTTTATTTTAAACCGTTTCAAAGCGCAAAAAAGTTAATTTCTCTAATTCTTTAAATATATTGAATTTATAGCGAGATTTGATGCCAATTTGCCGACTGTTACCTATATTAAATGTAAATTCATTTTTAATATAGAGTATTAATTTTTTAAAGCAATGTCAGTTGGCCTAAGAAGAAGAAAATATCTCGTGCTATTGTATTGTAAATAAATTTAATTAACATCAATTGGTACTAAACAAAAAATATGTGAAGAGCTAAATTAACTAAATATTTTAATTTTTATCTATGCATATAGAAATAGTAAAGGATTGTATCATTGGTAATTTTTTCATGTTTCAAGAGTGTCTTGCAATACTTTTTTGCCTGCAATACACCACAGTGACTCACATTTCTCCCCTTGCTTCCCTTCCTTCTCAACTATTAACATAACATTTGAATGTTACCAATGGCACTGCATTTACCTTTAAAGAAACTGTAAAAAATGGTGATGGAGTAAAAGTAGAAGCCAAATAATAAAGCAATAAATTTTAATAATTTACACTTTCAGCACCTTAGAAATTTGGTATAATAATATTCAGAAATGAGAAGAACTAAAAATTTGTGCACATTTTCAAAATACTGGTGAGCTTAAAAATTGAGAGTAATTATGAATAGGTGGAGTACTTAATTGTTTTATTGCTTTTTGCCCAATATTGCGTCAGCTGAGCAATAGTTTTGTTTTATTCGTCCAGTTTTCTGAGTAGAGAACAGAAACCGACACTGAACGCGACTTTCTACTTATAGAAAAAAAATGGTTTACTGCAAAAAGAGCTCATTGTTAAATTATTTCAATAATTAGGAATTCGAATTAAAACTATTAAAAAATTAATTAAAGTGATAGGTATTTATTTAAAACAAAACAGAAACTGTGATCAATAATACAAATTTGAATCTTTAATTACAACTAATATATTGTGAAAAATTGGCATAAAATTTGTGCTTAATTTTATTGAACAGAAGTGTACGTCAATTTAACCTAATAATGATGACTCATTTTACTTAACAATTTGTTACAAAAAACGTATTGTGGCTGGATAACTGTGTTGAACAGAATATAAATTCTATTTTGCGTACTTATTAAGTAAATTCCGAAGGTGTTCAATCAATCACATACTTTTATGTCCACAGATACCTTTCAGTCTCATAAATGGAAAAAAGGTCTTGAAATTTTTTATGTGCCGTAGTATAATTTATTTTATACTAATTGTAAATTGAATTATAAGAATTATGATGAATATGAGATATCTCAATTTAGAAATTGGAGAGACGCAAAAATAATTTACCAGATTTTGAAATTTCGTCTTCCAAATGGTTCATTTAAAGTTTCATTTATTAAGTTCACTGTTGAAATCAAAATATTTACAGGCACAGACAGAGACACGGCAGCAATTATGAAACCAGTATTTTTCATTAGTGGAAGTGTATAATCATGTGTATTTAGTATGTTTATTAAAACTTTTTTGTATTCACTTTATATTATTTTTTGTTTTGTATTATTTTCTTTTCACACTCTTTCGATTACGAAGAGGAAGCTGCAGGAAAGCTCAGGTGGAGTACTTAATCGTTTAATTGCTTTTTGTCTAATATTGCGTCAGCTGAGCAATAGTTTTGTTTTATTCGTCCAGTTTTCTGAGTAGAGAACAGAAAACGACACTGAACGCGACTTTCTCCCATGAAAATCGAACGCATTATCCATTCCCTGACTACCGCACGTGTCTTTCGGTAACAAGATCCGGAAACACTGATAGATCATCATCGACGCCTCCGGTCGCTCCTCTCCATGAAATCTCTTTTGTCACGGTACTACAAGACCCCATTTGCTTGTTTGTAAATCGGTGTTAACATGACGGGTCACACGACTCTCATTTACAGGCCACTTGACTCGACGAGCATCGATAATTGCCCCCCTCGACCATACCATAAATTTCGCGACATGAATTTTAAATCGGGCTAATCGCCAATATTATGCAGTTGCAAAATTGGAACGGGCGCCGAAATGGCTTAATAAATTCTTCGGCGTCCATCGCGTCCAATTACAAGATGTGTTTATAATAACAAAAATGAGTCGGATGCGAAGGAAATCAAACGCATATATCAGAATTAGGGCGCGTGTATGGGGCCGCGACCGCGGAATGGTTTGCGGGTAAAATAGTGACGAGAACTCGCGTCATTTAGCGAGTTTTATGGACCATATGCGAGCTTTATCTTTTCGGTCCCAATTCCCAGCGCCGCCCCCGAAAGGCAGGCGCATATGTGTGGAGGTAGAGCGCAGTCCATTTATGCGAAACAATTTATTAACACCAGTTTTGATTGTGTTCAAAGTGGAGCTGGCTTCTACGTGACCGTGACTCCCACATTGTATACAACACAGAAATTTGAAGTTGTGTGAAAAACAATCGTTACAATTATACACTTATTTAGATTTTTTTAGCAACTTACTTAATCAGTGAATGAAACAAAAAGTCGAATTTTTCAAAGTTAAATGAATGAAAACGTTATCACAGGAAATGAACATCAATGTAAATGCAATAATGAACGAATGAACTACTTCCAAAAAGCGCTCAGCTTTTGCATTTTATGGGGAAAATTACAAGGGGGATGGCGTCTCTACCGTCTTTTACTTGTATATGAAACGAGAATTCTCTTATTTCACTTATTTATTTAGGGAAAACTTCAACACAAGATCTGAATAAATCGTGGCTTCTCCAAGTTTCTCCAATCGACTTAATACGTGATTATCCTGTTTATAATGATTTTTCATTATGTCTGGCGGTCTTTATAAACCATTTGCTTTAGTTTATTTAAACTGTGGCGGCCGCGACCTTCCCACGTCGCAGGCCCCAGCTGCAAATTGTAAATCTGTAATAAAGTGTACATATTCTCAAATAAACAAGTCGTGCCGCCTCCAATTTCCAACCCCGTCATAAATCCAGGTCAACATGACCGTGAGAACCATCCTGTTTCACCCTCCTTCCTTCAACACCAAATTTCCACTTTTTCCAACTCAAAACTCCAGTCAGTCCAACTCCAGCTTCACGACATCATCTCCACGGCACGACAGTAAAACCGAAAAGCTGACTTTCATTGTGACTCCTTGCGCCCCAATTATATCGCCCGCGCTAAACATCCACATTGGTGACCCCGACGTGATCCCAGTGATTTCGATCAAAAAGCAGTGGTGATAGTGCGCGATATCGTCTCCACCCAGCACGAGATGGCCCAACCCCAGCAGCCGCTACCGGTCGACCGCGAGGAGTTCGATCGCATCCTCCTGGAACTGGAACAACTCCGGGCCGAACGAGACGCCTCCCGCCGACAACCCCAGGCAGAGGAACCCACCCCGCAGACATCGCAGCCGACAGCTACGACGGAAAGCGTGAACCGCATCACCGAGCGCCTGCCACCCTTCCTCCCCTGGGACCCAGAGATGTGGTTCAGAGCCTGCGAACAAATCTTCGAGTCCTCCCGCATTACCGCTGATAATACAAGGTTTAGTCATATTATCAAGACGCTAGACCCCAAGGTCTGGTCAGAAGTCCGCGACATAATTATGGACCCGCCGCAGAAAAATAAGTACGCAACTCTCAAGCGCGAACTTATTAAAAGACTCGGCGCCACGCAGGACCAGAAGACCCGACGTCTGCTGGAGGTCGAAGAGCTGGGTGATAGGAGACCCAGCCAATTCCTTCGCCACCTGCGCAACCTAGCGGGTTGCGCGGTGCCGGAAACGATTATCCGCATGCTGTGGTTGCAACGGCTGCCGACGGACATACAAGCTATCCTAGCCACCCAGAAAGACGCCCCCCTGGACGCTGCGGCCGAGGTAGCGGACCATATCGTCGAAGCCAGGTCCTACACCCCCCAAGTGGCAACGACGGAACCCGCCCCCACGAGCAGACAACAAATGGAAACAATGCTGGACGAGAAGTTGACGAAACTTCGTATCAGCCTCTCCGAGGAAATCTCATCCTCTCTCCAAGGAGAAGTCGAAGCAGTCGACACCCAGAGAGGCCGAAACGGTAAGCAGCGTCCGTTCGGCGCTAGGTCCTACCCGCAGCAGCGTCAACCTTCTCGCGAGCGACGCAGCACGGACATCTGCTGGTACCACCATCGATTCGGCAGCGAAGCTAAGAGATGCCAACCTCCATGTACGTGGCGATCGGGAAACGGCCAGGGCAATCGTTAGAGACGGCGAACGACCCCAGCCCCACAGCGACCAGCCGTTTATTCATCACCGACCGCACCACAAAGACGCGCTTTCTGGTGGACACCGGGGCCGACATTTGTGTTTATCCCAGGACACTCATCCGCGGCCGGTGCGAAAAATCCACATACGAGCTTTCCGCGGCAAACGGTACAGTCATCGCGACATACGGCACGACGCTGATGAGCCTAGACCTCGGGCTACGGCGCGTGTTCCCATGGAAATTCGTCATCGCCGACGTGGACAAGCCGATCATCGGCGCGGATTTCCTCGCTCACCACGGACTCCTAGTGGACGTACGCCATGGCCGCCTACTAGACGAAGTCACACACCTGACATCCCGTGGGCAGGTGACGAACACCAACAGCGTCAGCGTCAGGACCATAAGGCACGGTGAGCATCAATTCACAAATTTGTTGCGGATGTTTCCCGGTATCACGCGACCCGACGGCCGCGTCTCCGAGCCCAAACACTCAACGCAGCACCACATCCGCACCACGCCAGGTCCACCCGTCGCTGCTAGACCCCGTCGCCTCGCACCGGAGCGCCTCACCATCGCGAAGCGCGAATTCAACGCCATGGTTCAGATGGGCATCGCAAGACCGTCGCAGAGCAGCTGGTCATCGCCCCTACACATGGTGCCCAAAAAAGACAATGGTGTGCGTCCCACCGGTGACTACAGAGCCCTCAACGCACGCACCATTCCCGACCGTTACCCGATACGGCACATACAAGACTTCTCCCACATCCTCTGGGGAAAGAAGATCTTCTCCGTCATCGACCTGGTGCGAGCCTACAACCAGATCCCGATGGCTCCCGAAGACGTCCCGAAAACGGCAATCAGCACCCCATTCGGCCTCTTCGAATTCATGTACATGTCCTTCGGGTTACGCAACGCCGGCCAGACGTTCCAGCGCTTCATCGACGAGGTGCTCAACGGCCTAGATTTCTGTTTCGCCTACATCGACGATATTCTCATCGCGTCGACATCGGAACAGGAACACCGCCAACACCTGCAGACGCTATTCGAACGGCTCCACAACTACGGCGTCGTAATCAACCCGGCGAAATGCGTCTTCGGCGTGTCAGAAGTCAAATTCCTCGGATATTTGATCACGAAAGACGGAACTCGCCCGCTGCCCGAGAGAGTGGAGGCGATAGCTGCATTCCCCTTACCAACCACAGCAGAGGGACTCCGACGTTTTTTAGGTGCCGCGAACTTCTACCGCAGGTTCACACCTAAAGCAGCGGAAATGCAGGCGCCTCTCCACCAGCTTCTGCAAGGCAACATCAAGGGCAAAGCCAAGTTGACTTGGACACCAACGACCCAGCAGGCGTTCGAACGCTGCAGAACAGCCCTCGCCGAAGCCACACTCCTGGCACACCCAAAACCCGACGCACAGCTGGTGCTCGCGTGCGACGCATCCGACACCGGCGTCGGAGCGACGCTTCAGCAAAGAATAGGGAACGACTGGCAACCGCTGGCCCTATTTTCCAAAAAGTTGAGCCCCACAGAGTCCAAATACAGCGCCTTCGACCGCGAGCTTCTGTCCATCTACCTCGCGGTGAAACACTTCCGCTACATGGTCGAAGCAAGACCGTTGACCATCTGGACGGACCACAAGCCGCTAACGTATGCTTTCAGATTTCAAAAGGCCGACACCAGCTCTCCAAGACAAGCCCGCCACCTCGACTACATCTCGCAGTTTTCAACTGACATCAGGCACATTCCCGGCAAAGAGAACGTGGTCGCCGACGCCTTGTCACGGATCGAGGAAATCTCACCAGCGATAGACTTCGCAGCTCTCTCCACCGCCCAAACAGCAGACGCGGAACTGCAGGTCTTCCTACATCCAGATGCGTCTCTGCAACTCCAACAAATTAAGATGCCCGGCACCAACATCACCGTATATTGCGACATCTCCACCTCAAATGTCAGACCATTCTTGACGACACAATTTAGGCGTGCGGCTTTCGACAGCATCCACAACATAGCGCATCCCGGCATCAAAACCACCGTCAAACTCGTGACACAACGTTACGTTTGGCCGTCGGTCAAATCGGACTGTCGAGAATGGGCCCGCACCTGCCTGCAGTGCCAACGCGCGAAAGTCACCCGCCACGTGGCATCACCGATCGGAACATTCGCACCACCTTCGCGGAGATTCGAGCACGTCCACATCGATCTCGTGATCATGCCACCATCGGAAGGATGCAGATATTGCCTCACCTGCGTGGACCGATTCTCACGCTGGCCCGAAGCATTCCCCCTGGAGAACCAAGAAGCAACCACCGTGGCGAGAGCCTTCTACGAGGGGTGGATCTGTCGCTACGGAACCCCTCTTCGAGTGACCACCGACCAAGGCCGCCAGTTTGAATCAAACTTGTTCAGAAATCTGAACATGTTGGCCGGATCAACACACCTCAGGACCACCGCATACCACCCAGCAGCCAACGGCATGGTCGAGCGCCTCCACCGCCAGCTAAAAGCAGCAATCAAGTGCCACCAAGCCGAGCAGTGGACGCGAGTTCTCCCAACAGTCTTGCTGGGTATTCGCGCCGCCTGGAGGGACGATCTGCAAGCCACCGCCGCCGAAATGGTGTACGGCGAACCCCTGCGACTTCCGAGCGAATTCCTGGTCTCGCGCACCGCCGATCACGAAGACAACGCCTCAGATTACGTTACGGACCTGCGACGCTTCTTCCAGGACCTCCAACCGACGAACGGTTCACGACACGGCGACCGCAAAACGTTCATTTTCAAGGACCTTGCGACCGCCGAACAGGTGTTCATCCGACACGACGGACCCAGTGGACCCCTGCAGATGCCGTATGACGGCCCCTTCAGGGTGGTGCAGCGCAACCCCAAGACGTTCATCGTGCAGGTCAAAGACAAGAACACCACCGTCTCTATCGACCGCCTGAAACCGGCATACATTCTGGCGGACGAAACGCAACAATCAACGCCACCCCCAGTGCCATCACCCACTCCATCAGTAGCTCCATCACCGCTGACGAGGACGAACCAGCCAACACAAATCGTCACGCGCAGCGGAAGACGCGTACGCTTTGCAGATCGCCTGCAGGTCAGCGGCTGATCCAAAAAATCGCGCTTATCCGCTAAACATCCAACGGGTTAATCACTGGCAGGGGGGTACTGTGGCGGCCGCGACCTTCCCACGTCGCAGGCCCCAGCTGCAAATTGTAAATCTGTAATAAAGTGTACATATTCTCAAATAAACAAGTCGTGCCGCCTCCAATTTCCAACCCCGTCATAAATCCAGGTCAACATGACCGTGAGAACCATCCTGTTTCACCCTCCTTCCTTCAACACCAAATTTCCACTTTTTCCAACTCAAAACTCCAGTCAGTCCAACTCCAGCTTCACGACATCATCTCCACGGCACGACAGTAAAACCGAAAAGCTGACTTTCATTGTGACTCCTTGCGCCCCAATTATATCGCCCGCGCTAAACATCCACAAAACAATATTTTGTCTAGCTCGCGTTGTGTTTTTAACTATGTATTTAAAATGTTTGGAAAAAATTTAAATGATTCAAGTAGTGAGGGCGAAAAATAATCGGATCCGTTTTTAGTCAAACTTCATACAATCAATCGCAGAGAGCCACAAAAAAACGTGCTGGGTTATTATTGTGTTCGAAATTCAAAGATGAGAGCTTCAAATTGTTCAGGACATTTTTTAAACGTTTGACATCATTGCATATAATTAATAATGACCTCTGGAAAACTTTGTTTTCTCAAAATTTTTTAAATCATGTTTTGGACTGCAAATTATTAATTCCAACATTTAAAAATAAGCATTTGTTACCGAACCAATTAGCGAATAATTTTTCAAAATATAAAAATTTAATATGGCAATTTAAGACACCTTTAGTAGGAATTTTTGATTACTAAACCATCACTAGCATAGCATTAAATGGAATAAATTTTTATCCAACAGTAAACATGTTTTGGTTTCTAAATTTTTTTATGAAACTGCTGACAATTGAATTATGTAAGTATGCATGGTAATTTTTAGTTTAAAAATTCCAAATACAATTTTGTATCAATAAGATTAATACAGAATAACTGTAATTTGTTACCGAACCAATAGCGAATAATTTGTCAACAATAAAAATTGAATATGGCAATTTTAGTAAAAATTTTCGATTACTAAACCAACACTAACATAGCATTAAATTGTATAAAATCTTTACCCAACCGTAACATTTTTTGTTTTCTAAATTTTTTTATAAAATTGCTGACAATTGAATTATGTAAGTATGCATGGGAATTTTTAATTTAAAAATTCCAAATACAATTTTGGATAAATAAGGTTAATACAGAATAACCGTATTTTGTTACCGAACCATTAGCGAATAATTTTTCAACAATAAAAATTTAATATGGCAAATTTAGTAGTAGGAATTTTTGATTACTAAACCAACACTAGCATAGCATTAAATTGAATAAAATCTTTACCCAACAGTAAACATTTTTTGTTTCTAAATTTTTTTAATAAAATTGCTAACAAGTGAGTTATGTAAGTAGGCATAGTAATTTTCAGTTAAAAAATTCCAAATCCAATTTTGTATAAATCAGGTTAATACAGAATTGCTGGAACATTAATAAGTAAACTTTTCCTAGTAGGTAACTCAGTTCGGAAACCTAATATAGTTACTGTAAAATTTTAAAAATAATAAATGAATTGTGTCTTTTGGTCTCTGTGTCAGTAATTTCTGCGCGGCGAACCGTCGCAGGATTAACCCTTCATCCTTTCAAAAGCTGAACAAATTGGGTTACGAAATTTGAGTAATCTATTGTAATAACAGAATCTCTGATCAAAAATTTTTTTCAAGATGCTATTGAAAATGTATTTGCACCGCTACAGATTTCAGTGTTGGAAAGTACAGAAACAGCTAGCAAGAAACGAAATTGGCATCGATTTCGCTGTTTTGGGTTTGTTTTGAAGTTTAGACCCACCGTCCAAGGCCTAATAATAATGTTTGCGTTTATTAAGGACTAATCCAAGTTTACGGGCGTTTATGGTAGAGTCCTAACGAGTGCGCGTGTAATGGCAGCACTTAGGGGCCATCTGCTGGCCAGGCCGCCAATTTATCCCGCCGCCGCCGCCATACCTGCCATACATTTGTTTAATTTCCCCGTAGATATTTGCCGATTGTGGATTCGATCTGCGGGAGATAAATATTGGCAACAAGCGATGGACCGGAGTTTCTTCCGCTCGTTAATCAGATTAGTCTGCGGCCTCCAGAGAGATGCCGTTTCACTTGTTGTGACCACCGGCATCTGTATTCTGCATAGATGAACGCAGACGCCGATGTCCAGCTCGTAAACTATTCAAATGCTCATCCATCAGACACTGACAGAATTTATGGAGGTCCTCCGAGTCCGCCCGAGGGTCGAAAGACGGTCGCGTGAGACCAGGAAACGCAACATCATCAAACATCTCCGTCGTAAAAAAACGCTAGCAATCTACGAGGCGCGTTGTCCTGCCGCCGCTCGATTGATTTGTTAAGGCCTATTGTTTCCCCTTGACACCCAATCCTGTTGTTTGTCAAACCGGCAACAATTAGGATCAATTGAATCCGGCCCTTCGCCCCTCGAGGCGGACGACGTTCGGCCAAAAAGGCGGAACGCCACCCCTTTTATCCTACCACATGTCAGCGAAGACTACGGTTAAGTAATGAGTATCAAGTGTGGCGGTAACGCGAATCAGAAATAACTCGCGATTTCGGAATCATCGACGTGAGAGCCATGCCAAAACAACAAATACGTTCTAATAATCTTTATAATACGTGGGAAACGTCACCAGGTTTATTTCTGGGCACAGGTTTCCTTAACAGTCTGAAAATTCCAAGCGACGCGACGAGTCGCATTTATTTTTTCGCCCAAAATAATTTTTTGTGTATTTTTGAATATGCAATGATTCACTTTGAGTAAGAGTGTTATTTTAAATCGCCGACGCCACGATTTTTTTATTCAATTATATTTTATGACTTATTAGGCAAAAACTTCGATGAGGTGTTACCAAGACTTTCAGATCTATCTAAATATGGTCAGCTTTTTGTAACAATTAATTTTGACCGTTAATTTGGCTGCTAAAAAAGCAAAAACGTTGTCTTGGTATTTTAATTTAAAAAAAAGGTAACAGTTATGTTGCGCATATATTTTTTAAAGTAAATTATGACAGGCGTAATTTTGTTGTGTTTATATCATCTCAAGGTGCAGTTATTTGTTTATTTCAGTATGTAGAATATTGGGTCATTGCTATTTTTGTTGGTTTATAAAAGCTATTACACCCACATAAATATACAAAAAATCTTAACATAAGTGTGAAATCTGAGCTTTTCTGCTAAAATGAAATCAAATTTATTTGTGTTATTATTACTTCTCTTCTTTACCACTAGTTTTTGGATTAGAAGACTCAGAATTCAACCGAAGTAAACAAAGTTACGATAATGACGACATCGTTTAGATGAATCTTATTAAAGTATATTCATTATTTCCCTTAGAATTTAAAATATTTAGGATAACCCGAAAATTTAAAGATACCTAATTTTCGGTCGGTAATAGATAGAAATCTTAATTTGCGGTCAGTATACTATTAAGGTTGTGATATGTTCTGGAAGCCATTTCTGAATAAGCATGTTCATTGCTTATGACTTTTTAAACAGAATAAATTTTTTTGTATCCAAGTTTTTGTAATGTCTTGAAATTTTCTCTTCCACTCAGCTCCATTACACTCCATCATATCCCAGAAACACCTTAATAAAAGAACAGGCTAAGCAACACATTTTTAATTTTTGCCGAATTACAAAACCACGGTAAGATAATCATTGTAAATACCTAATTGTCTATTTTTTTTTTAAATCATTGGTAGTGAAATAATGACTTGGAGTGTGTAGATCAAAATTCAAAACACCATTTGTTTTATCTCGAAATAGTTTCAAAACAGCAATTTATTTCTTTTGCGTGATTCTCATAAAGCGGAAGGAAGCGATTTCAAAATATCAAAAGCTGACTATTTTTGAATTTTATTGGCTTATTTTAAATTGGACATAGGTCGAATTAAAAAATATGGATTTTTATATGATATATTTTGAAACATATATTTCTTTTAGTTTGATTTTTCACAAGTTTTTTTATTTTTCACATTGTTTCTGATAATGGCATTAATTGTGCTCTAGACACATAAAACGTAAGATTTAATGTTTATAATAATTGTACTTTTAAAAAAAAAGTATTCAAATTAAAAATATTGTAACGTTGTGCTTTGGTGTTTACTGTAATGTTTGACATGCTATTTTTGATCATGACATACCACCCTAGAAAACCTAAATTACCCTAGTTCTATTACGAAACTCAAAATAGTATATTACATATTATATCGAGAGAGCAATTATACACGCCATATATATTGGTTTGTTTCCTTTAATCAATTTTATAATTGAAAATTTTAATAATAAAAAATAAAATAAAATTGGATGTGAATGTATCAAGAAAAATAATGTCTTTCAAATTGTGTAAAAAAATATGGGCTTCAATTTAAAATAAGAAACTTGAATAATATATATACTACGGCACTTCTAGTAAATTAGAAGCAATTTAATATCGTTTTTAATTTTTTGAAATCGATCATTTGATTCGATTTGGACCATAAATACAAATTCCACAGCACCGGCCGCTTTTTAAAAATTTTTTCACAATGTATGTACCTCTGATCAGCAAACTGCGTCAATGGAAAAACGCGAGCACACTCATGAATCAAACAAGTAAACTTTAGAAGAAATTTTGGTGTTGCTAGCCACCTTTCGTTATCCATAAATCCCCGATTCCTAGCGCTCTTCTAATTGTCCGGAATCAGATCATGATCTCTCCGATTGAATTAGTCCCGGCCTCCGTATGCCCTTTCCGAAATAAATGAAGTGCGTCCTGCGTGACGTGTACCCGGAATAAAGCCGGGCAACGGTACAGAAACGGCAAACGATAATGCGATTTGAAGCGAATGGTAATCGGCAGACCAGCAGACGGCACACGAGATAGACATTTATTTTATTGCAATTGCCAAAGCACAACTGCTACTAACACTCAGTCTAATCACTTCCCGTCACAGCACCACAACATTGTCCCGATATCTGATGCATCCCTCTGTGTATCTCCGCACATCTACTGTATAATTGCATTTAGATGCCATCGATCGCCCGATTTTTCCGACAATTAAGCAGATTTGAATCCACTGCGGACGAAAAATGAAGCGCGGGGAATGCAAAATTTTGACAGGCTCTGGCTCTAATTATAGTCTGCTCTCGTTCACTCAGCCTCAACCCAATTCTTGTTGCAACACCAAATCAAATATACAATCCGCACCTCAATAGTTCGCTTCATATCAGATTTTATATATAAATTACAATCAAAAAAATAATACTTAATAAGCTACTAGTAAGTCTGAGTGGTTACAATTTTGCATTAAAATGTAAGTAATTTCCTTTCAAACGAATGGGAACAGATTATATATTTTTGAAAGGGATTTGTGCATTCTAAGAATGAGACCCAGTTGCGTTAAACTTCTTATCCATATGATTATATGGATATTATTATAGACTAGCAAAGAAAAAACTAAGAGTGATAAGTTTTTAGAAAATTTCATAACAAAGTCTGAGGATTTGTTTTTCCGAAATTTTAATTTATAGTCCAGGTTGATGCCAATTTATTAACTGATGGATGCGGATACTACACTGTGGATCAAAATGATTTTCATCTAGTTACTTATTATTGTTACCCTTGTAAAAATACCAAGTGCCACTCTACAAAAAAGGAGGGTGGTATCCTAACCTCAAAATATACATTAAAATTTCAATACTATGCGTCCAGATCGAAAATACGCTTTAATGATATAAGTGTTCTCTTGCACGGAATTATGTTTAACCTTTGTTAATTCAATAAATTGTATTAACTGTCAATTTTATTGATGTCATTTAGTGACAGTACTATGAACTTTAAAAATAGTAGAGCGGCGCAGGAAAATTTACATGTGAAAATATTCCAAAGGTAACTAGATGAAAATCATTTTGTTCCACACTGTTTCAATCTAGACTCTATACTAATATTATAAATGCGAAAGTTTGGATGTTTATTGCTTAATCACGACAGAACGGCTGAACGGATCTGGATGAAATTTGGCACAGAGATAGATTATAGTCTGGAATAGCACATAACGCTACTATTTATCCCAGAAAAATGTTCCCGTGGGATAGATATTTTTGTTTTTCATAGAACAAGGGATGGACATGATTTTTTGCATAGTAGTAGATTTTTTAAGTGTTAGGGAGATGATTAAGGAGAGGGAAAAGTAGGGAAAGAAAGGTCCCTTCAATGCGAGTTTATAGATAAATAAATTGAGAAAATATTAAGATATTTCGACCTGGAACAAAAACCCATTAGATACTTCGTTTACATGTTAAGAACTGTATGTAATGTAGTACACAAAACGGTATTGGAATAAATAAATAAGTCAATCAATGAGTTACAAGTTCCTTAATTTATATCGTATGGTTCACAAACATACAGATCAAAATTTCCACGCGAACGAAGTCGCGGGCAAAGCATAGTAGAATATAATGATCAGTAGTAAGAAATTAATTTGCGGTAAACTGCAATGGAAAAGTGAACAAAAAAGATGCTGGAAGTCGACTAATTTTTTGCGCGTTATTTGCTGGGCGGGGATTCCCACGCCGGCCAATTCCCTAGGCCGTACTAAAATATTTATGTTGATATTTTGATCTGGCGATTAAACAATTACAGTGACAATTCGGGCCCGTCTCTCGGGGGGCATATCGCGTTCTACCTCAGTCGAGTCGTTCCTTTTCGTTCGTTCGTCACAGTGGCGGCGCATTAGTTTCTCGATTACATCCCCCCGACGTACGTCACTCCCATTATGCCCCATTTAGCAAGTGGATCTCCCGGGACTGAGTCGTCGTGAGAATGAAACTCGCCCGATAAATCGGTAAAAAGTCGCACGCCACGACTAAATCATCCCCGTCCACGTAAATTATGCATTTCATTAGTTAATCTCCATAAGTAGGGTTGCAATTCGAAGAACCCGTTATAAATTATGTTCATCGTGTTTACGGGAAAAGACGGCGTAAATTAAAAAGTGCGACATCGGAGGAGGGTGTCCGCGAAATTTAATCAACGACTCTTACAATCTAAATCCAACAGCCGCGAATTTTCGGAATTAAAACGCTCATAGGCTGGGATAATTAAAACAAGGGGTGCGCGCGGAATTATAATTATTATAAACATCGTCACGTTATTGTTTTATTGTGCATCATCGAATGTTACAAGAACAATTTAAATGTGAAAATAACACACAAGTGCACCCCTACGCATGGCCACCCCTCAGTGTGACCCCTGCCGTTTAGCGCTTCTCTTTGTCCTGCAGGTTTCCGAGTGGAAATGATTTAATATTCATTACAATAGCAAACGGACTTGCTACTTACATCATAATCCACCCCTCGCGAAATAATAGAAAAGTGTTTGTCATGTTTGGTAACATGTGTTGCCGATAAACTCGTCTTAATTGAGTGACGTTCGAACGGATTTTTTAACCATTACACATTAATGAAGAGATGTTAACACGGCCATCTCCAAAGTGGGGCCTTTTCAATATTGAAAATGCCGATTACGTATGCATAGATAGCGCCATCTTTTATGTCGGGTGGAGTGTGGTTGTAAAAGTGTCTCGGTTTGGCTCCATAAAATCCGGAGCAGGTTGTTGCAGCATGTTTGCCGGAGGAGATGCGATGAATTTATGGCAGGCGTGCAGATTAACATCAGCATCACATCACAGTTTTGGACCGAGTTTGAAAAACTGCAATTACTCGTACTGTACTGTTTTTATTGGAGATGTGCTTGCTGCGCACGATTTCGGACAATTTATCTCTGACGCTCGTCGCCGTAAGAAAACAAGAAAGGCGAACAGATGTAGCGCTCTTATTTTGTTTGGATTATCTCGTTCGGAAAGTAGGTGGTGGATTCTGGAGTATTTGTGCAGTAGATTAGCCAGACCGTCGGCTAAAAACCGTGTTTGATGACACACACAGAACGAGGGGACCGAACATAACCGGCAGCACCATCGTCACCGGCTTCCAGCGTTCCGCGACATTTCGTATGCACTGTGTATTTAACAAAGTGACAAGGGAAACATGTGTATTAAAGGAACCTGCCCTCTTCCGCAATGTGTGAAGCGCTTAACGCTCGTTGTTTGCTCTCGGTGCTCGCTTTTGTCAGCGAAAAACAGAGCAAGGGGGACGTGTCCCCTCAACCGCCACCTGACACAATACTCATTACGAAAGCGGGGACGTCGATATATTTCTTTTCGTCGATTAGCGAGCAAAACACTTAACAAAGTGCATCGACTTGCCGCGAATCGTTTTTATTGAAACAAAGAGCCACAATCGATACGGAACGGTGGTAAAGTTTTTGGTAAAATTTCCAATTTACACCAACTGGAACTGGAAACTATGAGTAGAAGGAGCAGCAAAAAAAAAAATCGAACTGCGTCTGATTAATCAAAAGTCGAATCTGGTATAAAAATTTCAATAAAAAATCAATAGAAAGGCAACTGCCCTATTATGCAATTTTTTTAGTTTTGCGTTAACTTTCAAACAAAAAATATGAACTGTTTTCAATCATACTCGTAATGCTAATGAATCATGTTTCATCTTGATAAATAGAGCTGGATTTCTGCGATTTTAAGCATGACGTGTCTACAAAAATAGAGCCTGTGATAAACGGATGAGTCGAAACTGTAGGTTGTTAAACGAATTTGTCCTACCTGACACTATGTCTATACTATTTACCAAATAACGTGAAATTTTTATATTTATTTACTTAATTCGAAATGATCAAGCTATTATGATGTTTTCAAATGTATATCAATTACAATAAACCCGTTAATAAGAGTGTCATTAATTTTTATTTGCGTTCTGTTGAGTGTTAACTAAATACATACTTATTATATTAATTAATTAAGTGTTTTCTTTCATTCAAGTTCCTAATTATTGAAACAATGAGCTCCTTTTGCAGTAAAATATTAATTTTATATTTTAAAAACTACACCAAATGTGCAATTTATGAAAACAACTTCCCATATTAGCGTGGTCATTTTTTTAAACTATAAAAAGTCGAAGTTAGCTAATAAAAAAAATTAACTCATGACTCGTGCACAATTGTTTTTTTCTTCCAACGCTAATAGCACTATTATTTTTGTCTTTGCTATACTGTGATTAATAACAGGGCTATTTAGGATTGTGTAATACAAATTTGAATCTTAAATTACAACTAATATATTGTGAAAAATTGTCATAAAACTTGTGCTTAATTTTATTGAACAGAAGTGTACAACGACAATTTAAGCTACTAATGATCATTGATTTTACTTAACAATTTGTTACAAAAAACGTATTGTGGCTGGATAACTGTGTTGCACAGAATATAAATTCTATTTTGCGTATTAAGTAAATTCCGAAGATGTTCAATTAAATTCATATACTTACTTTTATGTCCGCAGATGCCTTTCAGTCACATAAATAGAAAAAAGTTCTTAAATTTCTAAATTTTTAAATGCAGTATTAAATGCTAACACTTCAAAAGTCGACGTCACGCAGATGAAAATAACATTTTTTTGAATTAGACATTCCAATATAAATTGAACAACATTTCTCCCAGGCCGTATTTAAATTAGATGGTTGATATAAGATGTAACAGGTCCTGTTACAGGAAAGTAAAGCTTGTTACAAATGTGACTTTGAGGGACGAGAAATTGAACTGACGTTTATGTCAGCGAAATCCGTTAAAGCTGGGCTGAAATTACCAAAATCTAGAACGTAACCGTAACAGAGCACTAAGGAAAATTACGAAATACCTTTAAAAATTATAGCAATCAACAGACAGAATTTTGTAAAAAATTTCTAGTGTCAAGACAAGCAGTTGAAAAACTAGAAAAATGAAGATTTGTTTCAGAACTTATTTTTATTTTATTAACATTTGTTGCAATTCTTACAGCTACGATTTCCGTTTCATTATACTGTTATGTTTTACTGTATATTTTTGTTGAACCATATAAATTGTACGAGTACGACGTATCAAACAAAATTGTTGTTTTTAAACATAAACATATTAGGCGAATAAGTCGCATCTCTCAAAACTTACTTTTACGATAATTAATTGAAATATTTGCCAAAAAAATAAATAAAGCTACATACCTATTGAAATAATGCACATTACGATAAGTATATAAGAGAATAAATTGCACATAGGGAATATAAAACATCTTAATCTTAATTTGGCACAAAATATTACTTTCAGGGCAGGTAGTAGATTTAATAATTTTAAGAGAAAGCGCAAGCAAAACCTAAATGCTTAACACATAGGTGCATTTTTTCACCGTTAAAATGATCAATTACAAATATATTTATTCAAAAATAAATAAGGAAGATGCATTCAACTTGGTGGAAGACATTAGAAAATCGCTCTTTAATTTTTATTTGTGTTTTGTTTAGTGTTAAATAAATACTAATTATTTTAATTAAACAAGTATTTTCTTTCATTCGAGTTCCTAATTATTGAAACAATGCTTGCTTTTGCAGTAAAATATGAATATATTTTTTTCTAAAGTAAAACCTAGCAATATTTATATTATATTTTAAAAACTGCACTAAATGAGAAATTTATGAAAACAACTTCTCAGCGTGGAATTTTTTTTACAGTGTGAAGAATCGAAGTTAGCTAATAAAAAAATAATTAGTGCGTCGTGAATTGCGCATAAATGTATTTTTGTCTTAATTATACTGTGATCAATAGCAGACCTATTCAGGGTTGTGTAATAAAAATTTGAATTTTAAAATATGGATTTTGTAGCCGTAGCACTCGAAAAACTGATCTAAAATGCAAATATTACGAAAACACCAATTTTTCATTAAAGTTATATGGTGATATTCTGGTCAATCAAGAAAAAGTAAAAAGTAATTAAAAAGTAGTACAATTAATTCTTTTTTCTAGTTCACAGGGGCTCGTTATCATAACATCCCCACTAATTATATTTTACTGCATTATTATTTTAATAAATTTCGTGATTATTAAAGAGCGAATAGTCGGGCAAAAATTAAAGGCAGAAAAGGCACAAAAAAAGGAAAAAAGGTTACAAATTTTAACAAAAAAGAACAGTAAAAATTTTAAAATGTACTTTCAAAATGTATTACACTTACATATTATTAAAATTAATTTTATTTTACCACCAGGGGGTGATTAAATATTTTTCAATTTTCTCCGCTAACAAATTTTGCTTTTTATCGGTCAATATGTTTTTATATTGTGAAAAAAATCTTTCCACATCACAAGATGTGACCAAAGCATATTTTAACATTATTGACTCTTTATTTGTCAATTGTCAATTTAATATCCTCAGCAACGCCGTCCTCATGAACTTTGCCCACTTCCATAACCTGGATTTATTTATTTTATATTTTGAAAATTTTCGGCTACTTTTCGCCCCGTGTCACCAGGGAAATATTCGGTACGGTCAAAGCTCACTTTCTAGAAAATATGTTCGACCCTTCTAATAAGCTTCCGTTTGAGAAAATATTTTGTCAAACATCATACAATAGCAATTATTTAAAAAAAAGCACAAATTGAAAAAACGTAGAAAAAAGGCAAAACTATTATTTTTAAAAAATGGCACAAATTGCTAAAACGTACAAAAAAGGCAGACACTAGGCATTTGCCTGACTATCCGCTCTTTAGTGATTATGAATAATGATAAAAATACTGTGTTGGTAAGAGCAGATTTTTTGATTAATTAATGTAAAATACGAGTACGCAATACACAAAACTGCAATTATTTTCTATAACTAAGTATAATTGCGGTTGTATTTTGTTTTCAAGGCTAGATAGATAATTTTGTAAACTCTCCCCGTATATCCAAAATTGCTAATATTTTTTAAAATTCATTTTAAATTTGTAAATATTATTATATCAAATGTGTGGTATTCTCAAATTATCACTTGTTTAACATTAAATATTTTGTTCTCGTGTTGTCTTGTAGGTGTTCGATTTATTTGAGATCTGAATCGAATTTAGTAAAATTCAACTGCGCCCCTTAGTGTCCCCCTTTCCACAGGCGGCATTTCCACACAACTCTCGCGTATACGGGATGACACAATAAATAAAAGCAGAATTGATTACGCTGATTGCCTCGCGGCCTGCGTTTAACATAAATAAAACGAACAGAGCGCTAAATTGTACGCGGGAGCAATTTTAATCGGGCCGCGTACGCGCGTAATTACACAACAGAAAGGGGGGGCGGCGGTGGCGGCGTTGGCGGCGGCATCATGCCGAGGGCAATGTTTATGAGTTCTTTAAATATTATTACACGGCACGGGTGATTGTTGTTTGCACAACGATACGGCTAATCATGCGTGATGAGGCAGTTAAGTGGCGCTGATTGATTCGAGGCCGCCTCTATAGCCGCCGCCCCCTGATTGACTGTGACCTTTTGACTTGAAATAATGTCACACGAGAGCGACGCTTTTTTGCGCCCTAATAATATAAGAGCGCCGTTTGACATAATTGTCGGTTTGAAATCCGGCGACTTTATTAAGCTCGGTGAGGTTAATAATAAAAGAGGTTCTGGTGGAGTGGCAGCGTCGCGTAGGTACGTCTACGAGATGTGACAGCTTTGCACAGGTGCCGTAGGCGGACGACCATCTAATTAGACAAAAGCTGCAAGAAGCAGTTTTGTTGCAAGTCAAAACGGCTATCACGGCAACTTTGTCCGAAATTAGCATCGAGCTACTGGAGCGTTCATCCGCCGAAGTCAGTTGATTGGTGTTTGCGAAGGATCGTCTTGCACTGGTCGGCCCTGATTTCGCTCTGATTTGAGCAGACCGCTGTTTTATTGGCAGACAATTAAGAGTCATCGGTATTCGGCTCTCATCTCGCTGTTTACAAGTTTGATTGAATCGACATCGGAGGGACTCGGTCGGCTCTAACAAGCTTTTTTAAAAAGTCGTCGAACTACTAAATGCTAACTCTTCAAAAGTCGACGTTATGCAAATTAAAATATTTTTTTTTTTAATGAAACATTAATATAAATTGAACTACATTTCTCCCAGGCCGCATTTAAATTAGATGGTTGATATAAGATGTAACAGGAAAGTAAAGCTTGTTACAAATGTGACTTTGAGGAACCAGAAACTGAACTGACGTTTATATCTGCGAAATCCGTTAAAGCTGGGCTGCTATTACCAAATTCTAGAACCGTAGCAGAGCGCTAAGAAAATTTACTAAATACCTTAAAAATTATACAGTGAGCATGTTTCTTTGCATATAAAACAATAAAATTTGTAATGTGTTACATAACAATATTTTTAAGAAAAAAAATTTTATTTGTTTGTTATTTAGTAATTTAATGATTATAACAATAGCAGTTTATTTAAATAACATGAAAAGTTTACAAAATAATCAGATTAAATGTTCAAACTGCCTACCTTCTTCAAGTTGACAATAACTAAGACGATGTTCAAATTTTTTTATGACATTATTACCAAAAATTTCTAATTTTTAGATTTTAATTTTTTCACAAAAATATTGTCTTGTAACCTATTACAAATTCTATTGTTTTATATGCAAAAAACCATGCCCTTTAAAATGACGCAACAAAAAATTAGGGTTGCCAATTAAAAAAAATTAAAATAACGCCATGGCCTTGAAAGAGATGCCATAACAAAGCAAATTTTTATGTCAGAATTAGCGCATTTAAAATAAAAAATTTACGTGTCCAAGCGATTTTTTCTGGCGCTCCTTATAAAAAAGTTATCGAATTAGTTCCAACCTTTTGATCCACACTGTATGTACAAATCAACAGACATAATTTTGTCAAAACTTTTGAAAATGTTTTGACACTAACATTCCATGATAATATTCAGAAAAAATAAGCTTTCGAATGATGTCAAATTTGACCCCTATTGCTATTTAAAAAAATATTTGGCTGTGTCTTTCGTAAACAAACAATGCAAAACAATTGAAAAAATTTGGGATAAAAGGTATTAATTAGTAGAATTCATATCCCAAATATCAAGTTATTCGGCTTAATAGTTTTGAAGATATTAAGCCGGTTCCATACGTTTTGACCAACCTCTATATACAAATAAATAGACATAATTTTGTCAAAACTTTCTAGTTTCAAGACAAGCAGTTGAAAAACTAGAAAATGAAGGTTTGTTTCGGAATTTATTTTAATTTCATTAACATTTGTTGCCATTCTTACAGTCACGATTATTTACTTTCCGTTTCGTTATATTGTTACGTTTTACTGTATATTTATTTGTGTTGAACCATATAAATTGTACGAGTTACGACGTATCAAACAAAAGTGTTGCTTTTAAACATAAACATATTAGGCGAATAAGTCGCATCTCTCAAAACTTAATTTTACAATAAGTAATTGAAATATTTGAAAATATTTGCCAAAAATAAATAAAGCTACCTATTGAAATAATCATATAGAGAATAAATTGCACATAGGGAATATAAAACGTAAAATCTTAATTTGCTCAAAATATTACTTTTTGTACTTGTATCAGGGCAGTGTAGTAGGTTGAATAATTTTAAGAGAAAGCGCAAGCAAAACCTAAATGCATAACAAATTGGTGCATTTTTTCACCGTTCAAATAATCAATCACAAAGATATTTATTCAAAAATAAGGAAGGAAGATGCATTCGGCTTGGCGGAAGGCAATTTGAACACACAGTTTAATTTTTATTTGCGTTCTGTTTAGTGCTAAATAAATACAAGTACAAAATATTACTTTTTGTACCTGTATAAGGGCAGTGTAGTAGATTGAATTATTTTAAGAGAAAGCGCAAGCAAAACCTAAATGCATAACAAATTGGTGCATTTTTTTACCGGTCAAATAATCAATTACAAAGATATTTATTCAAAAATAAGGAAGGAAGATGCATTCGACTTGGTGGAAGGCAATTTAAACATACGGTTTAATTTTTATTTGCGTTCTGTTTAGTGTTAAATAAATATTTATTATTTTAATTAAACAAGTGTTTTATTTCATTCTAATTCCTAATTATTGAAACAATGAGCTTCTTTTGCAGTAAAATATCAATATATTTTTTACTAAAGTAAAACCTAGCAAATTTTATATTATATTTTATAAACTACACTGAATGAGCAATTTATGAAAATAACTTCTCAGCGTGGTATTTTTTTACAGTGCGAAGAGTCAAAGTTAGCTAATAAAAAAAATTAACTTCGTGCACACATGTTTTTTTTCTACTATTACTTTTTCTACTATTATTTTTAACTTTTCTACATTGTGATCAATAACAGGGCTATTAAAATATGGAATTTTGTAGCCGTGGCACTCGAAAACTGCACAAAAATACAAATATCACCAATTTTTTATTAAAGTTATATTTCGATATCCTGGTCAAATCTAAGCTGTCCCTATCAACCCGGGATGACGTTCGCTTTTAGGACAGCCTATATAGCAAAAGTGCCTTTAAGTACATAATTTATTTTTTTCGCTCTGATTTGAGCAGACCGCCGTTTTATTGGCAGACAATTAAGAGTCATCGGTATTCGGCTCTCATCTCGCTGTTTACAAGTTTGATTGAATCGACATCGGAGGGACTCGGTCGGCTCTGACAAGCTTTTTTAAAAAGTCGTCGCAACGCACTGAATTTTAAATTGACGCCGGAATCGATACGACCGCTTCTTTTTAATGCCAATTAACATTTCTTTACGCTCACTAGGTTTGGTTTCAAAACCGGAGGGCAAAGTTTCGCAAGCAGGAGCGTCTGGCGCAGCAGAAGGCTTCGAGTAATTCCAACGAAAATTCAAACCCGCCAAGCAACATCAAAGCTGAAACTAACGGCAACGCGAAGAGCACTTTGAACGGGAGCAAGGATATCAAACCGGGGTCGCCACACTCCAGCATCTCCACCACCCCAAACTCCAACACGAGCATCTCCAGCCACCAGTCTTCCAATGGCATCGACGTCAAACCTACAAGCGGCAACGGTAATAAAAATCATGCATTTTGGACAAGATCACGTCCAAACACCAATATTTATGTAATTAACCGCGTCAACGACAGGTTGGACTTAATTATCGACTAGTAAAAAACCTCATCCAAGTCCCAAACTCTGATATTGATCAAAGCCTAGTTCCGTGGATTCAGTTGTGGACCCACGTAACGAACTTCCCATGAAGGTCGTCGGTTCAAAGATGTAAAATTGGGCCAAAGGTCGCCGGCGATGCATCAAAAAGCGTCGCATTTTATGGGATCGAAAGAGACAATATTATTTTTATATTCGAGAGATAAATCTAGCGAGCATCTGGCGAACATCAAAACGTTTCATATGTGTTATTCATTCCCAATAAGTGGGAGGGTCCGTTGGTCCGTTCTCGCCCTCGCTTTCCTGCTGATGCTGCTCCTGCTACAGCCTCTGTGCTGCAGGACGGCAGCAGGACAGCTCGCCGCGCCATTCTGACATTTAATCTAGAAAATTGCCCGCTGCCGCTCATTTATTTCCATTACTGTCAACTCTTTAGCTGGCGCTCGAGGAACCGCTCGAGCCGGCAATCTGATGTCATATTACTTGATGAGGAGAGTTCTTATAGGCGATGGAGTCGCAATCCAGACGTCCCCGATCATTAATTAGTCGCTATTTATTTCTCAAAAACCAGAAACGACCCTCCTGCCGAATCGCCCCTATTACGTTGCTTCCAATTTAGTCGCCGATTCATTACAACTGGACTATTTTAATCGTTTTAAAAAATGTTTCCTGAGATAATTATTAGGCAAACGGCAGGTTTGGATTACGTTTTATAATGTGTTTGCAACATGAGTTCTATAAGTTTGCAAAAGCTGGATGATTAAATAAAACCACGAGCGATTTGAAATTATGTTTGCAGTGATAGAAATGCTAACTGAATTTTGTTGTTGTGGTGGTCCATTGAAGTAAATTTTATCTTTTATGTCCTTTACTTATAAACACAACTGTTTTAATAATTTTAAACAATTAATTTTTTATTATGAAAATTTTGATGCTTTAACAGAACAAAAAAGCCACCATTCGGAATACCACAAAAAAGGTTTTTAATTCATTTGTGTTTTTTCAAATAATTATTATTTTTATTTGTGCTTATGCATTTCAGTGACGTCAGTTGCATTAACTATTTTTTAATTAATGTTTTCAGACAAGCGTGGAGGTCATATTTATTTTAAATTTTCCTTTCAAACGTCTACTCATTTTCTATTAAAATTCTGCTCATTTAACTGTTTGATACGTGAGAAAATTTTTTCACGTTTTACGAATGGAGATAATTTAAATGAGTTATTGGGCACCAAGAGTAATAAATGGCAAAAAATGTTTTTACCCCAACTACAGTCCTTTCTAATAGCCTGAAATAATTAATAAATACCAATGATATAATTCGAGTGTTAAAAAAACCTAAACGATCTTAAATAATCATTATTGATAACTAGCAATTGTAAATAGGCTCCCTAAAAAATTAAATAGTGCCCCAAAATAATTATTGCTTCCAAAAAAATATAATGAATGACTGATATGGTGGTCTACTTTCTTATTTTTAGTCCTACTTACATTATTTTGTTGTACATTTTGTTGTTAATTTTGCAATATAATTTTTGTTAGAAGATAAGAAGAGCTTTGTTTTTAAAAAATAGTGAATTTTAGTAAAGCGTGGAAAAAATATTTATATATTTTATAATTTTTTCTTTCAAATGTTTACTCAATTTTTATGTTTCACGTGTTACGAGTGAAGTAAATTAAATGAGCACCAAACTATTTATTGAGCATCAAACGTAATAAATGACAAATCATTTTTTTTACCCCAACCAAAGTCCGTTCTAATAGTCTGAAATAATTAATATACCAAATATTTTATTCGAGCACAACTAGAAAAACGATCTTAAAAAATCATTAATGATAACTAGTACATTTTTGTTGTACATTGTTACAAAATATTTTTTTTACTTTGCTTATTAATTATTGTTAGAAGATAAGTAGTTTTGTCTTTAAAATATAGTACTTTTCAGCCAAGCGTGGAAATAATATTTATATATTTTTTAACTTTTCTTTCAAACTCAATTCATGATATAATTTATATTTAAATTCTGTCCATTTTACTGTTTGATACGTGAGACGTGTTACGAATGGAGATAATTTAAATGAGCACCAAATTATTTATTGAACACCAAAAATAATAAATAACAAAAAAATAAAAGTGTGTAGGTTTTCACGGTCGGTATTAACACCGTTGCTAACAAAAAAATGTTTTCCCTTTACCAAAATCGGTTCTAATGGGCTTAAGTAATGAATAAATACTACACCTATTATTCAAGCACTAAAAAAAACAATTTAAATAAAATATTATTGAACCGCTAGCCCCCCCAATGGTAAATAGTTTCCCTAAAAAAATTATTAATAAAATAAAATAATGATTGATTCCAAAAATATATTTATAAGCAACAAATATAATGAATGAGTGGTATGGTTGGTCTACCTTCTTATTTTTAGTATACCTACTTACATTATTATGTTGTATATTTTAACAAAATGTTTTTTTATTTTTATTTATTTATATTTAATTTTTGTTAGAATATAAATAGAGGATTCTTTTTAATATATAGTACTTTTCAGCCATGCGTGGACATCATATTCATATATTTTTTAGTATTTCTTTCAATCGTTTACTCCATTTGTATTAAAATTCTGCCCATTTAACTGTTTGATACGTGAGAAAGAAGATGTTTTACGCGTTACGAATGGAGATAATTTAAATAAACACCGAATTATGTATTCAGCACCAAAAATAATACAAAAAAGTGAATTAATAAATAAATACCAAATATATTATTGAAGCACTAAAAAAACTAAACGATTTTAAAACAGCATTATTAATAAATAGAAATTGTAAAAATGCTCTTTAAAAAAATATTAACTTATCATAATTGTTCGTTCCAGAAAAATATTTGTAAATATTTGTACATTATTACAAAATGTTTATTTTTATTTTGCTATTTAATTTTTGTTGGCAGATAAGTAGAGCTTTGTTTTTAAAATGTAGTTAGTAGTAACTGTTTATAGTATTTAATTTATTTAGAAACAAATTCCCTTGATTTTCAGTTCTTTTGAGTTGGGGTTCCCTAACTCTGACGTAAAATCTTATTTCTTCGAGTATTAATTTTGTATATTTTTATGCTCAAAGGTTGGGCCTCAAATATTATTTTTGAAGACAAAGTACGCAAAGAAGCTACCAAACCAATTTTTTTAGGTACCGAATCTTAACAATATTGGGCTAAAATTTTTGAGCTCCAATATTTATTTTATAGTCGGAGACCAAAACAACATGATTTTGGTCCCCGCTTAAATACTAACCGTTACGAATTACCTTCCCATTTTTTTAAATTTAACTTTGCTTTATTTCTATACAAATTTATACATGACATTTTGGAGTTTTTTGTGCTTTTCTATTGAATATCTTAAATAACTAATTTTATTATTTTCTACAACTGGTATTGAAATAATATTTTACACAATTTACACATTATAAATTGATAAGAAACGAAAAAGGATGAGATGGGGGAGTTAATACCGAGTGTATGATGCATATCTTGTGTTGGGGCTTTTAATGAAATTATAGTGAAATGTCATCGTTTGCAGGCAAACTAAGCGATGAGGCGATCATTTCGAACAACAACAAATGGTCTATGAGCCCGCAATCCTGCAACACGGCTCTTTTGGTACACCAAGCCAACAAAGTCCTCTCCTCTCAACCGCCCCATCTGCAATCTCATCACGGATCTCATGCCGCAGCTGCCGCCGCCGCCGCGTTGTCATCCCCTTTTACATCACTTCTTGGGGCGAGCGGAGGTGCGGCATCTTATCTACTTGGTGATCATCTGAAACCCACATCTGCGGCTAACCATCTCTTTTAAAAAATTACAGTTCTAGCAAAAACAAATTCTGGGTGTTTTCCCTGCAAGCTGCGTTTTCGCATTAAATTTAACGGTGATCGTGCGATTCAGATCTAAGAATGGAAATTTTATGATTATTTTCGGCGTGTTTGTATGTTTTAAATGATTGTTAGCATACGCTTGGCACCCTGACAGTGATTTACAAAAAAAAATATACAAAAAATTGTAGCAAGAACGAAAAGCGCGAACAAATGACTTTTAATTTTAGGTGTCATTAGCACCCGCAAATCGCTCTTTTCGGAGATTTATTATATTCAATGCCAAGTTACGCCGTCCAGTTGTCCTTCCTTTTTTGTTGCCGAAACACGAATGCGGATTAACGGTCGAAATAAATTCTAAGATTGTAGGTATTTTTAAAGCTGAGTCAGTGAGGCGCCCAGAATTCGGTTAAAAGTTGGAAATCCGTCACAAGAATTATTGATGAATCGAATTATACGATCGGTATACGGATTTTCTGTTTCATGAAGAAAATTGTACATAGAAT
Source organism: Eledona agricola (assembly GCA_964023215.1). Classification (NCBI taxonomy): domain Eukaryota; kingdom Metazoa; phylum Arthropoda; class Insecta; order Coleoptera; family Tenebrionidae; genus Eledona; species Eledona agricola. Next base: position 4,020,842 of record OZ026860.1, on the reverse strand, counting down.
ATGGTTGTATACTGATGATATTGTGTCTTTGTATTTTCCAATCGCCCTGTATATTTGTACATATAAGAGAAAATGTTTGTGTTCATCTTAGTCGTGTAATTTTCGAGGTTGTTCACAATATCAATCTATCCCTCATTCTAGTCCACTATTGTAATAATTTCGTGTAAAAACCATAAAGTAAAAATAAACGAAATTACTGTACTGCGTTCGAATACACCCGATTCATGCACGCAAATATTTCTAGAATGTTTCGTGATAAAGAAAACTGAATAATCTACTAAATATAGTGATAGAAAAGAAGCGTGTCGTCACGACGCTGGTGGGAAATCGCGTCTGTATAAAAGCGCCGCGACGCTCCGCCACTTCAGTTTCTTGAACGGTGCACAGGTACCAACTCAACCGGAAACATGTCTTTGGAACGTCAAGTCCGCGCTAAGCTCGCCTCTAAGCGCAGCCCGCAAGAAGACAAAGAAGCCCAGGAATGGATTGAAACCATCCTCGGCGCCAAATTTCCCCCGGGCGAGCAATACGAAGATGTAATCCGCGACGGTACCGTGCTGTGCCAACTCATCAACAAACTCTCTCCTGGGGCCGTCCCCAAAATCAACACCTCCGGCGGTCAGTTCAAGATGATGGAAAACATCAACAAGTAAGTGAGTCTTGCGCAACGAACGCTATCTAATAAATTGTGCAGCTTCCAGGCGGCCTTGAGAGCTTATGGAGTCGCCGACGTCGACGTCTTCCAAACCGTCGACTTGTGGGAGAAGAAGGACATCTCCCAGGTGACCAACACCATCTTCGCCTTGGGCAGGGCCTCCTACAGACACCCCGAATGGCCAGGACCGTGGTTGGGACCCAAACCCTCCGAAGAAAACAAGCGCGACTTCACCGAGGAGCAGCTCAAAGCTGGACAGACCGTCATCGGGCTGCAAGCTGGCCAAAACAAGGGAGCCTCCCAAGCTGGACAGAACATCGGCGCCGGCCGCAAAATCATCCTCGGAAAGTAAATCCGCCCGCGCAATTTCCACATTTTTTATTTAAATTCGTACATATGTAAAATTATTAATAAATTTATTTATTTATAAGATGTGCGTTTTGACTTTCCATGATTTGGGTCAGTTCCACGTGGGCTGGACTAATTTTGAAACGTTCCCATAAATATTAAGGACGCACCACGGTCATCGGATTTCGCGGAATACGAAAATAGATACTCGCGTTCTTGTACATTTTTGGAAGTACTGGAAGTGCGTTTTATTGATTTTGCATAAATCGGTTCATATGGAGGCGTGGGAGGAAAATTCGTCTAAACAATTGTAGTGTATTTTGCACGACTGCATTTTTCTTTTAATTATTTGTTGCTAGAAAGTGTCAGACATTAAAAGTTTTTGATAACCTTATTTCCAAATTTATAGGATTGCCAAAAATAGAGACGTAATTGGTTTTTGTCATTGCTCTGACGTTGGTTGTGACTTAATTTTGGCAACAATTCATAATTATGTAAAGATATCGCCTCTTACTATGCCAAGTGACAATTATAACAATTAAAACGTTAAGTCATTTGTAAATGATGCTGCTTAACGAAACTAATTTATAATCACTCTAATATTTTTATTATTAATTAATTACGTTTTCATTTCTAATTATAAAAAAGAAAATGGTAAATCAATATTTGTAATGATTTGATAAGTACTGAAGCGACCTCTTATTATTATTGTTAGATTTTAGTGTCGGCATTAGAGAGATTTGTCAAATTTTCTATAACTACCTTTAAAATGTTCCCTGCTTACTCTACTGAAGAAGAGATGGAGCCGCGCTGTTTTCCCTCCAATTTCTCTTATCTTAAATTTGTATTAGTTGTCACAGTATTAATTTCTGTTCTACTTTAAAAGAAGGTAATATCTTGTAATAAATAAATTATATATTATATTTAGTCTTTGGAACAAATTCATTTTACAAAAACCTACTGAATAAAAACACATTATCAGGATTTATCATTATACGGGCCTGCATTTGGATTAAGGATTATATAGAGCGTATGTACAAAAACACGAACATACACAAAAAACAAAACGATTTAGAGTAAGCCATGGAATACAGCTTTTATTTTATATTTTTCAGTGTAGACGTTTGACATTGACATATGATGGCATTTGACAAGAACTCCAACAACCAAAAAGTTGCTCAAAAGATGTCTAAAGCGACGCCCGGAGATGCAATTTGTTAAAAAAGACACTAACGTATCTTATAATGTATCAGGTCCTAAATGGTTGTCAACCGAAAACTTAATTTTAAATTTTTCCATCTCAAGTTCAAAGGAATTCTAAATTCCCTACTCTGAAACCTTTTTTATTTATACCCACGTTATGAATCCGCAAGTTTTTTCTTCTTATATTTTAAGTAAATAAACATATACATAATTTTTTCAGAGTTTATTTATTGTAAAAATTGTTTAGCGTTTATTTTGACCACACTGCCCCGCTGTTACAATTTTCAGGACTCCAACGCTGCCAGGATTATTTTTTAAATGACATGAGAAGGCGCATTTGTTAGCGTATGTAACTCCATCTGAGGCACAAACCGGATCGTAGATTCTTGGGCAGGCACAAAACTTTTCTGCTGATGCTTCTTGTTCAAACGACACCAATAAAATACTTAACACCAACAATATATTACGGACTAATTTCAAATAAGCCATTGTTCAGTTCAGTTCGTGCTTAACGATCGATCTACAGCCAAACTCAATCAGAAACTGTTGATTAAAGTATTAGTCACAATCGTTATCATCCTAAAATAGCGCACTTAAAAGCAAAATTCGAACTACTCAGATTTAGGAGTCTCTGATATTAATAACACCGATGATAATAGTGCTGTAATTTCCATCAGATTTCAAACTGAAATACTTATATCATACTAAATTCAATTCCCCGGTTTCCCGGAAAAAAGATTCTTTTTTTATAAAATGGGATAGATATGATTTTACAAAGTACATTTCATCGACGATTTCTTAAAATTCTCGACCTACCATCAAGAAATAACCAAAATGTACAAAAAGTTTGAGAACTTTACACTAGACTCTAGAACTAGATTTGCATCAATTTTCCTGAAAACTATCCAATTTCAACTTGTCTCCCTTTTCCAGAAACGGAATTACTACAATTTTCGATTAAATTTGCAATTAGCAATAATGTTTTTAAAAGACAAAGTTTGATTCTTCAATGCAACTAATTTAAATATACAAAGAGCTGGGATCGTGGAGATCTGAAGCAAAAAAAATGTCGAGAAAAATATTCTACTACTGTTCCTAATGAAGTCTGATTCAGCAGCCGCTTTCAAGTTTGTCATACTTTTGGCAAGGTTTCTGAAGTCTTCGAAAGCAAATAAATTCTCACCAGTCCAAAATTTACTACGGCACTGACGTCAGCGATACGTTCTCTATTTTAAAAAACGATCTTGAAAAAACTAGATTTTTAAATTTTTGCTTTGGAAATTATTTCGGTGTAAGATTTCCCATTAAATTCCTGTATCATAGGCCTCTTGCCACCGTTTATACGGCTTCAACACAGATAAACACCAGGTGAAATGTTTATATCCTATTTCATGGCATATGTTACATGTAAAATTTCAGTTTTCACATATGTTAGCCGCCCACTGGTCTTAATTTTAGAATATCTCTAAAGCACGAGGGCAGATTTTTATGGAAACAGCTCGTGCATGAAGAAAAACTTAAGAAAACTTTTTTAACGTAAGAGTATTAATGCTGACACCACACTGTTTCCAACATTAAATATGAAACAATAAGAGTTGTTGGTTGATTTGTAATATTTTTCAGCATTGATTTTAAAGTCGGTTTGGATTGATAGCCAGACGATTAAAATAAATTAAATTGCAAGGCGCTAAATCTGGAATGTAAAGCTGCAACAACATTTCTAATTAAGCCTTTGAACTACACGCGTGTTTCACGCGTTCTTTAAAAGCAAATGTTTCGTTCGTTCGTAATTTTTAATTTTTTATTCAGGATTCGAAAATTATTAACAATTCATTCAATGAGTTGGATTTTAGAATTATTATTTATTTTTAATACCTATAAACAGGTCGCAATGCTTTGATATTTGTTGATTTGTCCTGACAGTTTTAACTTTTTAATAAAATTTTTTATAAAACAAAAACAATGTTAAATATCTTTAAAATAAGCCGAAATACGAAGACATTTTAAAAATTTTAATATACTAGTAGTAGTAACCTGTGAATATGTACCGAATTCCTGAAATAGTCCTCACTGAAATAAACACAACAATTAATTAGGCTGAACCAAAAATACCTAGAAATGAGTCAATGAACTTCCGTATCCCTGATCTAGCGATAATTACATTTATTTTTGTTGTAAAACGCTAAGTGAGTCAGAAAATGAAAAAGTAGTCGGGGGCTTATTTTGGAGCACGAACTCATAAAAGCTCGAGTTGTATTTCGTGGGGGCACCGACTATGATTTATTACTAAGGCTTTCCAATTAAACAGGACTTGGCAGTGGCAGCCCTGGACGGCGTCCACGGTCGTCACCGTTATGGTAAAACTCGCCTTTTGATTTTTCTCCATTTCCATTAAATTTAGATTATGAATAATAAGCCGACTGCCAAAAGCTTTTTCTCTATCGGTTTCCAACGTAAGCATGACTCAACACTCAGACACGAGTTTTATTTTTGACCAGCCGAAATTGCGTGGGCCCACAACAACACCGATTTACAAAACGCGCGACCATCTCCCAATCTCTAGAGATAATTATTTCAACACTTCACTTGCGCCAGAAATAATTCTTTATAGGACTGCAGTCGTCATGCACACCGCTCGACTGCGTCCGAAATTCTAAAATAAAAAAAAATTCATCGCGATTTATCTGAGGCCGCCTTGTTTAGCGGACTCTAGGTCACTTACATAATTTTATTAAATATAAGTCTCCGAAAATATGAACATGCACAATGTCGCATTATACAAATTGGCCACGATTTTTGGCATCGTCTTAATTAATTTTGAAAAAACTAACGTTCGAACCGGAATATTCCCAAATTTATAAATAAAACTGACGATTACTAGTTCGGTTTGAGGAAATTTCCGCTGATTGAACTGTCCACACAGTATAAATAAAGATAATTTGATAGCGCTATGATTTGTTATTTGAACATTTGTATAAAAATGTTATACGTAGTTTATTTTTCCGTTTCGCTGGGACATAAATTTTGTGTTTATTTAATGATGTGTTTGTTTGGGTTGTCAACTACATGCGATATTCCAAGAATTGAAAATAATGTGGCAATTTCGTTCAACTACAAATTTTATATGGATGAACTAAAATATAGTTTCATTTGTAGATTGTAAGCTTTTTTTTCTCTGATTTCACACACAAATGTTAATGTTCAAATTGAAGCTTATATTTCTATAAAATAATAAATTTTGTAAACTTCAATACATTTTCAAGTTTAATGATCTTGGCATCATTTCTGAGCTGATATAAGCAAGTAAAAAATAAAGTTACACTATTTTATTGTTCATAATTTAAAGCTGGATGATTTTATTTACAAAACTTGATCGTCTAGACAAGCCAGTTTTGTTTAAATGAATGGCTAGAAGATTCGAATTTATTTTAGGGCCATATTTATAGTATAGTGTTTTACTTTACTTTTACTTGTTTTGCTTTTTAGCCAGATAAAAAGAAATTGAAATCTTAGTAAACTGAAATTTTATGCACTTATATAAATAGACGAAATCTAGTGGTAAAAATATGTTAATTTATTTTCGGATTACTCATTAAATTTATTGTTGCAAAAAAAAATTCTTAATAAAATTTTATGCAACCAAAAATAATTAATAAACCACAAAAGGCAGATCAATGAAACTTGGTCAGCGTTTTCCCATAAAACGGGGATATATGTAAGCGACTTGTCATTTAAAAAATTATTCCTAAACAAAAACGAACAAGGGCGACAAATCAATTTTTTCAGTTTTTTGAGATGCTGAAGGGATTTTAATGATTGATTACTTGACACTTGGAATTCTCTTTCATCAGAACAAAGCTTTAATATATAAGATGTCATAAATGCAATTCACCAAGCTTGTTTTATATACATTGATCCACCATTTCACCAGACAGCTCCTGACAAGTTAACTGAAAGAAAGTATTCGGAAATATGCCGTTATGGCAAGAATTCAGGATTCAAAAAATTTAAAAAAGGTGTTTTTGCTTAAGTTCAATAAGTGTCTTGGAGATTATGTTGAAACATAATTTTGATTTATATGTTAGAAACGAAAAATACTCTTCAAGCATGGTCGCTCAAACCTACGTCTAATGGTGTTTAAAGTTCGTCGATCGCTCTTTTACGGTTCATCAATTACGATATTTAATGACCAAGAATTTTTAATTGGGTTATAAATTATTTTATAAAAAATAATAGGTACTCAGGACTTGATAGTAAAATTTAATGCAAAGTCCGAAAAGAAAATTAATATTTATATGTTTTAAGAGATATACATTAAAATAAATAAATATGTAGTGGAATTTAACAGAATTTTTTGATGACAAAAAGGACTGATATTTTTAATAAAACTCGAACAATAAAATGTTACTACTGTTACAGCAGTACTAATGTTAGTACTGCTGCGCTGCAACCTCTTTATTTTTCATTTATAGGTATATAACAAGAACTTAATTTATAATTGTATATTTTTCCAGTTGTATTTACCCTCATAAATTTATGTAAAGACAATAATAAATGAATTCGAGGCTGGAAGATGTTTTTATTACACCGACAATTTAATCAACATTGTAAACAACAGTAAAACAGTTATAAATTCAATTTACATTAGGACTGTTAATTAAGGAAGTTTTACAAACAGAATTTTACCAAGCTAGGCCAGACGCGCAACCAAAAATTTGACAATAAGTTGCACGATCCAAAAATCTATTATTTAAAGCATAAAAATAAAAACAATTTTCAATAAAAAAAATGGTTTATGTTAGCTTAATAAAATTTCATCGTAAGATGAAAATCCTAAAAATCTATGTTTACATAGCACGATTGACATCAGAATGTGTGCCAATTCTTTGATTTCGATATCCCATAAAAGAATAATTTCGTTACGTTTAGTGTATCTAAATAAAATTTGATTTATTGTACTTAATTAAGGGCCGGTTTTTCATTCGTTGGTTAAAGTTAAACCTGCATTTAAACTAAAAATGCAGTATTTTGATTGGTTAAATTGCAAAAACTTCCATAGAAACCTACTAACTAGAGGTAAACCAACGATTGAAAAACCGGCCCTTAAAGTTTATAAAAATCCATTTTTTATTTAACTGCACCGTCCCAAAAACCTTTTTTAAATTTGACAAAATTTTTCACTGATTTTTGTAAATGGCACCGCTCTTCAATTTTATATTTTTGTAAACTTTGTATTTTAAATTTAGTAATGTAACAAATTATTTTTTTATTTTTAGTTAAGTATTCATTATTAAATTAATAATTAATCATTTTAGCTAACAATATTCACGAATTATATGTCAAGTACCCATATTTAGACAAATTAGTACTTTAAGGTTAATTAACACATAATCGCACAAACCATGACTCGCCGGACGTTAAACTTGTTGTCGCTTATCAGTTGTGTACTTTAACTGTAATTTTTGTTAACATAATAGGCGGAAACACAATCAGGCTTCACCATATTTTTTTCCAAAATTTCATACCAATATGTCGTCAACTGCCTGTTACTCAAACATTTTTTAAGTGAATATTTGTTTAAGTTTGTGTATTTGTAAAGTGACTAAATAAAATGAACATGAGGCGTGTTTTTGCTGTGTGACATTAGAACAAATAAAACATACGTTACAGTAAAGTATGTTTGAGAGGAAGAAGAACTGCAAAACTCGAATTGTTGGAATGAAATTTAATACACTGCAAGATTTTCCAAAAAATGCGACACTTTCACTTTATTTTGGGAGCGTGAAAATCGATTGTTCGTCACGGGTGCGATTGTACGCAAAGTGATGCATCACGGCGAAGCACAACAATAAGTCGTTGCCAAATATTGCATAGACTGATGAAAAATCGCGGCATGACTAACAGAACGCATATTTCAGCGATGACCCTTTCGATGACGTTCTCCCCGCCGAAATTTCGGCCGAAGTGGCGGTATCAAGTTTCCGCAAAAGGTGTGGTTTTTATCGAAAAAGTCCATCTGTCATCCGTGCATCTCACAGAAATAGAACGCTGCTCAAAAGGCTATTCCCAGCATATTCCACTAGGAGGTGTCCCATCCCTCCTTATCCATGGGGTCGTGTGCAAAAGCACTTTTATAGACTAGGAGCGTCGCCTTTGGGGCATTCGAATTTCAGTGGTTGTAGTGTAAGGACACCATTGAGGACCTCTCCATCGACTACTGCACGATTCCGACCAGGTACGCGAGTGTTTCAGTGCGTAGTGCCCAAAGTGCCAAAAATTTTACGCCCTCCGTGCACCTGTGCCCTTATTTGGTAACCGATGCAAAGTTCTGGCATGACGCCAACGCTAAATTTGGCCCGCGTCGTTGTGTTACGACATTGGAACGGTGCCAGTTGACCTAATAAGAGGCGAAAGGTGCAGCGGTTGCACCTCTTGGCACCGGTGTCGATGACCCCATCCCCAAACTGATAGGGTGTGCTTGATTCCAGGTCGACTTAGATCAAGATGCCTTTCAAGCCTATCGAAAACCCGAAATGCCCCAAGTGCCAGAAATCCGTCTATGCCGCTGAAGAGCGCGTGGCCGGCGGATACAAATGGCACAAGTCCTGCTTCAAATGTGGTAAGTACCCCACGGGGGGCAAAGAATGGATCACTAAAAGATTTTTTAGGACTGTGCGGCAAGATGTTGGACTCCACCAACTGCACCGAACACGAAGCTGAACTTTTCTGCAAGAACTGCCACGCCCGCAAATACGGCCCTAAGGGTTACGGCTTCGGCGGTGGTGCCGGATGTCTTAGCATGGACACCGGATCCCACCTCCAACAAGGGTAAGTGTTGCCTTCGAACCCCACTTCTGTTCTCCCATTTACACGAGCACACAGTAGAGGTATCGGTGAAGGCTATACGATCTTCGTGTTTACTTGAGGGCTTTCCTTATCTTGTCTCTGTGCCTGATTGTGCAAGTTAACATTTCTGATGGCGATGCTGCGTCTGCTTGCTAATCAGAAGTGTTGCTTGGAGCCGATGCCGAGTTGATAACAACCTGTCATTGAGTGTCTATCAAAGCATGACGTGGTCCTTTTCTGTATCGTAGCTCCTAAGGAATCAACCGGGGAAAGAAGCGCGGCCTTGTCGACACCATCAGCCATCTCGGCCGCCTCACAAAACCTACTCCTTCCATCCCACGTATAATTAATTATATGTTGTGTTATATTTATAGATTTAAAAATAACAAATAGGTTACTGTTTATAAAATTTGTTTTACATGGTACAAACAATTCGACTATTACTTTGTAATAGTTGAATCGTAATAAATCACGCCGAAAATTACACGCTCTTATCTGAAACCTTAAAAACACACTCGGGAAGTGTTAATAGATCACTCGGTCTTTCTAACTCCCCCCATCCTTTAGTGATTGAGCAGCGCGACCAACGGTGAGACATTGATGATTTAAGCATGGCTAAAGGCAATCTGCTCTTCTTGCTATTAACATAGTTGTCATTTTCCTTCCCTAACTCCAGTGATGGGATAAGGAAGGTGCCCTCAAGTATCACAGTAGTTGTAGGCTTTTCAATCACCGGGACCGACTTTACCTTCTCTCATTACGATCTCTCATTTCTATCTTTTAGTTTTTCAATTATACTTGTCTAGCTCATAGATTTTAGGCAGCAGCGCTTCAACGCAATTATTGCTTTTTGTATGTTAACACCTCACACACACCACCCCAAATGTTTGATTTGTGTTGTCTGCTTGTAGCGACGACATTGTTGTATCTCGAGCCCCCCTTCTGCCCAAGGCCATCGCGAAGGCCCCCGAAGGCGAAGGATGTCCGCGATGCGGAGGTTACGTTTACGCCGCCGAACAAATGCTCGCAAGAGGACGAGTAAGTGCATGCACTCGCTTTTATTTTCACTCTTCTTTTTCTGACCATATGGTTAGGGTTGGCACAGAATTTGTTTTCGTTGTAAAAATTGCACCCGATGGTTGGATTCAACATCACATTGTGATGGTCCAGACGGGGAAGTTTATTGCAGAGGTATGCGCACCTCTTGAGTGCCTCCTTTCCGCGTGATTACTGTTACTCCCAGCATGCCTCACTCGTGTTCTTGTTTATGTCCAGGCATTCCACAAGTCTTGTTTCAAATGTGGCGTCTGTGCTAAAGGCTTGGATTCTGTGAACGTCACCGAAGGTCCTGACAGGGATATCTATTGCAAAGGTGCGTCCAGCACTTCCTTACGTTCTCCAATCAATAAGAAACGTATCTGATAGTAGTAAAATAAGATGCGCTTCTATTACTGATTTAATGTGCATGACTTAGTTAAGAATTGTATATGTTGCCTTTGAATGATATCGTGTTGTCCTATAGTTTGTTACGGAAAGAAATTTGGACCGAAAGGATATGGTTACGGCCAAGGTGGTGGCACCCTTCAGAGCGATTGTTACGCCGTTAGGTTGGTATTCACCCCTTCCGGTGGCTTTTCACCTGCAGATTCTTAACGTAATTTTTGTCGGTATATTCCAACAGCTTGCTATGCTCAACGCTTTGGTCCTCGAGGAATCGGTCATGCTGGCGGCAATTTCCTTGGACTAATGTGCGATATTTTGGATCTCGAATGGCAGAGGTACCAAACATGTTGTAAACGTAAATGTCGCACCTCTGTCACTCGTCTAACAGCCCGCTTTGATGCCCCCAATAACCGCCAAAACTAATGTCAGTTTAGAAGCTCAAAGCTTGGTGTTTTAGCGGTGCCGCTCCCAGGACCACCGTCGTCGACACCGCGTCCATCAAAGCTCCTCCAGGCCAAGGTTGTCCCCGTTGTGGTGGCGTAGTCTTCGCCGCCGAAGAGGTCCTCGCTAAGGGAAGACCTTGGCATCGCAAATGCTTCAAGTGCAAGGACTGCACCAAGACGCTCGACTCCATCATTGCATGCGACGGTCCTGACAGGGACGTCTACTGTAAAACTTGCTATGGAAAGAAGTGGGGCCCGCACGGATACGGCTTTGCTTGCGGTTCTGGTTTTCTTCAGACTGATGGGCTGACGTAAGTTTTACAACATTTTATAATAACACCTGCTAACGGTTGACTTGCAGCGAAGACGAGATATCTCAAACACGACCCTTCTATAACCCCGATACGACCTCTATCAAGGCCCCTCCTGGACAAGGTTGCCCAAGATGTGGAGGAATGGTTTTTGCTGCCGAACAGCAACTGGCTAAAGGAACTGTAAGCATGGCAACCAAAAAAAATATTTTTACATAATATGAATATTGTGCAGATGTGGCATAAGAAATGCTTCAACTGCCGCGAATGTCATCGCCCTCTCGACTCCGTTCTGGCTTGCGATGGTCCCGACCGCGAGGTTCACTGCAGAGCTTGCTACAGCAAATTGTTTGGGCCTAAAGGTTTCGGTTTTGGGCACACTCCGACTCTGGTTTGTGCCGATGGTGGTGCCCCAGCTGCCATCCACAACGACATCAAACCCAACAGCGGTCCCAAAGCGGCCCCAGGTCTAGGATGTCGTCGTTGCGGATACGCCGTTTACGCTGCCGAACAAATGATCAGCAAGAACGGAATATGGCACAAGAGGTGCTTCTCTTGCTTTGATTGCAAGCGTTCCCTGGACTCGACGAACCAGAACGACGCTCCCGATGGCGAGATTTACTGCCGAGGCTGCTACGGACGGAACTTCGGCCCCAAAGGGGTTGGTTTTGGCATGGGCGCAGGAGCCTTAACCATGGCTTAAACTATTTGATCCCCAACAATTTCTGCACGGTTGATCTGTTTGACCAAGCGTGTCTTACAATAAATACTTTTTAGCTTGTGGTTTTAGCACGAATAATATAACTACTAAAATGATGCTTGAGGACGCATATTTTTTTGAAGAGATGATTTTTGTGATTCCGTTTTGATGGAGGAGATGCCAGAAAGGGAACAAGAGTCGAGCGGCTGATTCCGATCAAAACCAGTTGTTTTATATGATTATGAAAGACTTCCTCGAACGACCAGGGTCAACCTGAGATTTTTGTACATATCTACATCGGCCACAATGTTGGTCTAATATTCTATACAGCTTTGCGCTTCGCTACTGTACTCTATTTGTTTTTATGCTATTTACAACCCAAATCTTTTTGTCTAGGTGTACTTAAATTGTATATTATGTTCAATAAAAAGCTAATAAAAATAGACTCTCTTCGTATTTTTTTTTAATTTATCCGAGCCGATGAATGTTATTAATTCAACTCCTAAATACTTACAGCAAAAAAGTTACAAAAAATTATATCGGAAAAAAAATGGAAAATGAAAATATAAGTTTGAAGGTAACGAAAATAAACAGAAAAAATAGTATAAGTTAAATGCATATAATGTGTAATTTTAATCTAGCTAACTTTAAGAAGCGATAAAGCGAAACTAAATTTTTTCGTTTTGTATCATAATAGAGAGTGAGTTTATAACGATAAAATTAAAAAATAAAAAAAAAATTGCCTTTGTTAACGAGTTACTCACAAAAATACTGAAACAATTTACCTGTTTTCTAGGTCAAATTAAAGTTAGATAATTACTTAATATATTAATTAATAATAATACGCCGTAAAAGAGAATATTTAACCCAATTAAAATTTGACGATTAAAAATTAATATTTTGCCATAAAAGTTATTTTTTTCTTGCATGCCAGATTGTGTAATTAAACTTACGTTTTAATGCTTACAACATGTGGATGAATAAAATAATAAATAAACATATTTTTTGTTTCAGCATTTTTGGTCAATAACCTGTTAACAAAAACGAAGTCGAGTTAATTTGTCGTTATAAACTCATATTTTACGGATGGGGCGTGACTTACGTTCTTTCTGTATAAATTCATGTGTTTTCATAAACATTTCGTATCTAAAATAAAAGACTTCAACATTTTTTCATTTTTCGCTTGAAACATAAACTGCTCTATAATTGAAGCGTTACCCCAAAATTTTGGCTAGATGATAAAGCTAGTGAAATTTTTGCATTACTCGGATTTAAAAAAGGTTCGCCAAAGCCCATTTCATTTCTAACAGAAAGTGAAATTAAAGTCATGTAGTCATACAGTGTATAGAAATGCAAATCTGTTGTAAAAATGAATACATTTAGGACATTCCTAATTTCCGGAAGGAATATCTGTACTTGTTACAATAGTTCGAATATGTACTTCCTGATATCATTTCCTCGTGATATGTTTTCTTAGTCGCTAACTCTGGACTAATTTGTACCAGATTAACTGTTTTTCCTTTTGCTTTTTTTGGGTTATCGTTTAGGAAGTAATTTATAAACTCAGGTATAGAAGTGTTTTTTTATTATAAAATGTTATAAATATTACAAAAAATATTTTAACTTCAAATTCAAATAAAAAAGTGGCTTATACTCTTTTGTCCTAACTTATGAATTCGATTAAAATATCATTTTAAATCAATTTACTTATAGGATGTAAATCAGTCGGTGTGGAATCCTAAAATACCTACAAAAATGACTATACGCATTTTCGAAAAATGTTGACTTGCATTTGTCGTCTGACCACCCAGCGAAGAAATAATTGTTTTAAATTTAATTATACAAATGATAAGTTAATATAAGTTTAAAGGAGGGTAGTTCTCAAACAATTTAGCTGTTTTGAGTAAGCAGCAGTTGCTTCAGAATCAGCTAAAGATTGTTGAGGCCTTTGGGGGCGATGAATGTTGGTAAATGTATTCGTTAGGCAGCCAATTATTTAGGTAAATTGCAGGAACCTATCGAGCGTGTTGCTGGTTGTACTGCCCGATTGTAGATGGCGCCTTATGAGAGGAAAACGGGGATTTCCCACCATCACACCCTTTGGAAAAAATACCCGACACGATTTCAGCACCTCAAGTAATTTAATAAAAGCATCCGGTCGACATCAGCAGTAAATTTTAATGAAAGTTGTTGGAGCCTTGCACCGCAATGGAAAGTAGAAGAGCGTTCTGTTCGGTCATTACATATCCATGGTATTGCGTTCTGAGCCCCAACGGTAACATATGTTAGTAAAGTCATTTCTTTTTATTGACTGCCGTACATCGTACACCTACTTCGACCACATTTAGGGCGCCTTCTATTGTCTGGATCTTTTATTCTCGTGGCCGTTTGGAGGGTTGGGAATTAGATATACTGCAGGCGTGTTCTGGCGGTTTTCCGCATAAACAATGAAAATTAGGCACGCTCTATTTGTTGCGGTGCGTGCTAAAAAATAACACTTTTTCTTTCGGTTAGGAGATGTTTGTCGAGGGCTGTGGGGGAGGGTGAAAGGTCGGTTGCATGTAATGGTGGTATGATGTAATGCGATGTGTAGAGAATGCAGTAAGAAGCAGGTTCGGGCTCTTAATGGATTCCTCACTTCCCGGATAAGTGCGAGTTCTCGACGTCCCCCGCCACCCCCAGCCACGTCACATCACACATCCTCTAAAAGCCCAGTCAGTGTTAAGACCTTAGCTTTTGAAAGAAATGCCCTCCATCCCTTGCGCCCGCCACTCTGCGATACTCTACTCAAATCTTGTAAGTTTCTGTCCGTTTTAACAGCGAATATATCAAGGAGAGCTTTTGCTTTTACGCCACCAACTTCATGTATATTTGCGTCTTCCACACTTAAGCCGATATTTTCGTGTTTGAGCTTTCACGTGAAACTTTCCGCATACGAAACGCTTTCTCTGTTGATTTATTTGAAGAGCGCTGAAGGGTTCATTCCATTATGGAAAGCTGCGACTGATTTCGTTATTTCGCCAACAATCGATAGGTACACTCATATTTCCGCGGCAATAAAAATCATTGCACGGATTACGATATCGCACTAAGTGGAAGATCATCCAGATGTTGCTTGAGCACCGGGAGATCGTTTGTTTAGATGGCGTAATTCTCGGCATTATGGCTCGGAAAGCGCTTTTACGCTCGAAACGTCGTCAATTTCGGATAATTCGAAAAATTAGATACCTCCAGCTACAGAAAATTGCGATTGCATAATCGAAAGCTAACGATTTTACAGGACATTAAACATTTATGCTGGCTGGCACATTGAAAACTTCTTTAATTAATCTCGCCGAGATACGGTCAGGTCCGGATTTAAGAGCTTGTTTAGTCCGTGATGGCGTCCTCGTTCCTCACAAAGTGCACTTAAATTCCAATTATTTCCTTTCAAATTAACGGAAGCCCGGCACATTCGCAACTTTGTACATGCAGAATCAGTACGGACCTCTACAACCTCAACTTGTAACTAGTCTTTCCCTGCAAGCTGGCTTTTTCCGAACCTTTCCAGATTAGATACAAAATTGAACTCTATTAGTCTCCCGGCCAAGCGAAAACAACTAATTAACTCGGTTTTACCAAAATTACCCAAACAAGAAATACGTTTTTATCAAATTGCAAATTAATACCGTACAAACTTTCATAAAAATTTCACACTTAAAATAATATTAAAAGACCCAACAGGGTGGTTTTTCACAGTTCACTGCGGTGAAGATAAGAAGATTTTATCATGAATATCGCAGTTTGATTAGTTCATTCATCCATAAATCATAAAAAACGTGGTTGATATAATCTCTAACCAAAAGGTAACAAAAAGTTTGACCTATATATTATTTCTCAAAGGTGTTTTTTTGTCGATACGGCATATCTCCTTTAATACTTCATCAAAGGCAATGATTGAGCCATAATTTTCAATATTACCTTCACCGCTATCTGCGAAAAATAAACAAACAATTCAAAATGTTGATGTTTTGTTTAAAATTATTAAAAACCGTATTTTGGTCATAGCGCCATCTATTGAAGTTTTTCCCACTCACATAGCGCATTCCAAGCGGTAAAATTGTAAAAAATATTTCCTAATTCAAAAATTGATTTTCTTGCTTTCTAAATAATTTTTTAGTTCACTCACCGCTCATAAAATAAAATAACGTCTAATATAAAAATGAATTTTTAATCAGAATAAAGGAAATGAGTGGAAAGATTCAAGGATATGAAGACGATGGGTAAACTGCGTTCTGTTATTTGTGTGGGATTATTTCAAAGGCACCTGTTTAATAGATAAGGGTTCAAACTCGGGACGATGATAAGTTATAGGTGTTTGTTGACTGATAGGGATGATCAGTGGGAATCGATGAATATCAGTGCTAAATGAAGGAATTAATGCGGAATATCGGCGTTTCGGGGCCCCGGGCACATCCTTTCAAGATTTAATCAAGGTAATAGAAGCTTAACTGCGGCCGCGTATATCCACATTACAAATTGATTCTTTGGAAAAGCACAATTTTGTTAATGGCCACGCCGCGAATAAGTCTTTTTCAGACAGTGCAGCAGATAAGTAGCGAGCTCGGCGGTCGGGCGTCAGATCACCAACTTTTCCATTACATTATGAAATTCTGGGAATAAACAACGAAGGAGTTTAGCTGATTCGGTGTAGCGTCATGTTCGTTCGGTCAATCGTCGGAGGATGTGGGGCGTCGGTCTCGCAAAGGCGCAGCAGAAGCGAGAAGTAACGTCCATTACCTTAATGCACTGTTCTAGTCCCTCTCTAGGCTGATTAATATTGCATTTCTTAGTGTTGGGGCACTCGGAGTCCATCTGCCCCCCAGGGAGAGGCGCGTTCGCATTCAGAAAGCACCGAAACTCAGAAAGCATCGTCGTCTTACACCTTCAAATTCGACCTAACCGACGTGACAGTTCTTTGCGGCCCGAGCGCCACTTCACTTCTTTCCTTCCACCTTAAATTTTAAAACCTATCTACAAATTGCCTCTGCGATGCTAAAGTGGACTTATGTATAATGCAAAAGTTTTCGTATTTTACGCGATCCATAACGATGCGCAATAACACTATTGTCTCGAGCCGTTCGATCCTTCATCCCTAAAACTAACAACCAACCCCATCCATAATTGAAGAAATTTAACCCCGAAATGTCACCGCTCTAAAATATACCCCTCGAATACCAATGTTCTAAAAGAACTTTTCAAAATCAACAGCTTTCTCCATAATTATGACTAAACCGTTATTTTTGATAAATTCTTGTATTTGCTTAAGAAATTGCAGGAACAAAAAAACATCTGAAAGGAATTGACCAATCATAACATTGTATAAACTTCGTCAAAACAAGTACAAAATAGAAATTCTATGATCGTATTACTTAATAGTAATATCATTTGAAATTTACAATGTAAAAAGCCAATTAAAGACGTACGTACGGCAATTATTTACTCCGATGAGTATGTTTAACAAAAATGTTGACGAAACGTTTGGAATTGTATATTTACATACACTAGATAAAATCTAAAATCGCTACTATTATTTAATCAAAACGTTTTTTTGGATTTATTAAATAACAGCAATCAATTTGGTGACCGTAAAAAAATTTCACTTTTTATGAGCAGCATCTCTTGATACATAATTTTACCACTCACTACTGATTAATGAATAATATTTAACAAGTAAAAGTAAAAAAAATAAACGGAATTATGACTATATTAAAAATTATGGAAGAAATAACAACATACATATATTAAAATAGAATTGCAAAAACTTAAACATTAACGTTAAAAAAAAGCAATTGATTTTTTTTCAACACATTAAACTTGATAATATGGAAAATACCACTAAATACCACGACGATATGGATACAAAAACAATGCAAAACTCGTCTAAAATTAACTCTAGACGCATAACTAAATTCTGAAAATTTGAATAAACCTATAAATACGTTTGCATTATTGGTATTGACATGTTCATTTGGAATAATAAAATGGTCGAATACAGATATAGAAAATATAAATATGTCAGCAATATTAAAACTATAGACAGGCTGCACCCAAACTATTGTAAAGAATGAGGAGATATTAAAATAAAGGAAATAGACGTGATTTTCTTTGACTTAATTTTCAAAACAAGGAAATAATTATCTATATATTTAAAACATTAAAATAAATAAAAGAGTTCTTAAATCAAATATATAATCTATATTATTCTAAAAGTTGTTAGAATATTTTTTAAATAAGGAAATAATAGTCTATATATTTACAATATTAAATTAAATAAAACAGTTGTTAATTCCGATAAAAACTACACACCTCATAATCTTGAAACAAACAAGAGAAACAACAACCCATTAGATATAAAATCGTTAGAAAACAAGGAGAACGATTGAGTTTTCTAAAAACACTACACGGTAAATAGCGCATTATTCATAACGAATCAGTAAGAAATATTCGTAGAAATAGTTAGAATATGAGCATTGTATCCATAAACATCGATATATTATGGCGAGACAAGATTAAGTGAAATGAATAATTAATGATAATTCCATCGAGGATGACTTATGCAGAAAATGTCAGCAACAAAAAAGGACGAAAGTTCACATGATAAAAGATTGCAAATACTTGCTGAAACAGATTACACTAAGAGGTACAATGCTTTGGATAAAATATTGATTAATTTAAGACGATATCATAAATATGAACCCGCTTCATTTTCCGAAAATGAAAGCTACATATATTCTATCCTGAAACGTTTTATATACTGATAAATAAAACAACACCATGTAATCGACAAGATATTACCTATATTACAAATTAAATGACAAAATTTTTAAACCCAATATCGTTGATGTAAATTAACATGGCGAGACAGGAAAATTTTTATTACATATATATTATTGTTATTATATATATATTAATCAACTGAATAATAAATAGATAATATTATTTTATAATACAAAAACACAACTAAGAAATTAATAATGAAATTACTGACGCACTACACGTTGTAATAATCAACTTGATTAAAACATTTCAAATTTTCCAATTTGTCTTGAATATGCTTTTGCTGAGTAAAATATTAATACAATAATAACAATAAATAAACAAAAATATACTTTTTGCATTCACTGACGTACGACACACGTTTCCAATCTACTCGTTTGTCTTAAAAAGCCTAAAGCTTCGAATGGCGATTCCGTCATCTGATACGCACAAAGATGGTATCGAGCAATTGCCATATAAGTAAGTGATAAAAATAAATGTATGCGTTGTAGAAATAAGGATTGTAAAGAAGAAACTAGAAAGTCAATTATGTGAGACGTATTTTTATGCACCCGCCAGGAAGAAGTATTCATATTAATTTTTTAAAATCTGCTTGGTCTTTATTTACATAAAATTGTCATCATTTACATTTTTTTTGCATAGAAATTTATATGTTTGCAAAATTATATTGTGGAGTATTTTTTTTTATTTTACAAAATTGCATACAGCTAGTGCAAAATTTCATAATAAAATGTGTTCATTAAATTATGGCCCTCATGATTTTCTATTGCGTTTTTTTGTGTCGATTGAAGTGATTAAAGTTTACGCCGTATTCTCTCGTACATAAAACTACAAACTTTCTTTTTTCAAAAAAAGTCAACTGAAAATCATAAAAAAAATTCATAAATTTTCCGGATATTGCGCTAGTTGTTTATAAACGTTTAACAATTTAGACAGACATCAATAAAGAGCTTTAATCACCTTAAATGTTTTTTTAATATTCAATATAATTTCGAATATTTTACTGTAATAATTGAAATTTTTCTTTGTCATTAACGAAATTAACAATTTCACCATTTAGCATCATCCAAAATTGAAGATTTTGATAAATTTAAATACTCATTATGAACCGAGTAGGTACCGTGGCAATCAAATTTTCATTAATTTGTTGAATTGAGTGTTATAAATAGTCATTGCATAAGCGTATAATTGCCAATAAAAAAGCAAAAACAAGCACATAATTGAGTGTTAATAAACAATGGTTACATAAAAAATTGTATGTTGACTTTTAAATCTTGTTTATAATAGAGAAAGGTAAGCGGTATCGAAGCAGGACTTTATGAATGTAATTTACTATTGAACAGCAATGTTTATTATTGAATTTAACGATCGCAGAATTTATTTTAATGCAAAAATGTAAATTTTATGGCAATTTTCGAGAACGCTACACCTGCTTGTCGTCCTAATAGATTAAAGTGGCTCGACTTTCATAATGAATTAACATATGAATGCATGATGTAACTAACATGTTTCACATAATTTTTTTCGAATGACTAATGGAACATTAGCCATCCCAGGGCGTCGGAAGGTCTACAACTGAAACAAATTAGCTGGAAACATTAATTAAATTAAATTTACGTCTGTGTAGAATCGTAATAAAATAATTTAGGTAGCATGTTGGTCGGAAGGGAGGTAGGGAATTTCAGCCAGCACTCCTCTGTTATTCAGTTGTACACATAACGTGTTACTTTTATGAATGTGGCGGTGTCACTTGTCTCCTCCATTAAATAATAATTAGGGAGAAGAAGAGAGACGTTGGCGTGACTTTAGGCGATTCATCTCGTCTTGATCAATCAATTTGAAAATTGCGAAACGGAGATGTGCAATAACAAAGCGTTTCTGCCAACACAGTCCAATTAAAATTTAATTAAGCGTCATAAATTTTGGCGACGCGGGCAAAATTAAGATTCACTATATGACATTGTTTAGACCGCTCGAATAAAGTGGCATTAGATTAATTAAAAGTGAAAAAGTGTGTTTTATTACCGGCTCCTTCCTTGGATGCATTAAGCGCGGGGATTTCTTAAGTGAACTGCCGACTACGGCTATTATTTCACATTAATACGGCCGCTTTTAATGCTCCGCCATAATGCGAGTTTACTGTTTACTTTTTATTCAAGATTGATTGCTAATTTGAAAGCTCCGGCACTTTTTTGCCCGTCTTTAAAACACCTGCAACTGGAGCCAAAACGTTTTGCGATATACGGCCTTAATATTTAAAGAGGTTTTTTCCTGAATAAATAAGGCAACGACTTGAAGCTTAAAGCTCTCTCGATTTCTTAATATTGCGCGGCTCCATTGTTCACGACAACAAGCCAGTCCGCCGCATAAATCAACCGATAACAAATTAATAATAATAAATTAACTCTTTCGACTTGCGAACTACTAAATGATTGATTGTTAATCATTTCTGTCAGCTGCGACAACGTAAGCGGCGTCTCCACCGCATCGAAATTAAACAGAGAAACACACGGCCTAATTAAATTATATCAGCTACCTGTATCGCTTAAGAGTTACGGCGGCGTCGCGACGCAAAGAGTCGACGCAAAACCCACAAAAACTCATCGCAATCTGGCTGCAAACACGCTCAGTTTGTCTTGAGCGGCGCGTGTGGATGGATGTGTTGCTGCCCGAAGACCTGAGTTCAAAGCAACGTGCTCAGCTTGTGTGACTTAACACGTTTTGGTGACAGTTCTGCAAAAATTCCGCATCTGGACTAAAGCCCCCGTTCAGGACATCAGGCAAGTTCACGTTTTAAGACGAACGAATTGCTCGTCGCCGGATTTGCGACGCTTGTTGATGAAAGTGCTGCATTTGTGCATCCGCGTTGCAATTTACTTCCTCGTTACTTATTGCGGAATCTATGATAAACGGTAATGGGAAACACGCGCTCGTACAATTTCCAGCCCCATCCATTTTCCCGCACAATATTTTTCGCGTTGACAATACAAAGCTGAGGAGAACGGTTTGTTGCGGAGTTAAATTCGAAGCGTTCGGGGGCGATATGGGTCAACCGCCGCCCATTTGGCGAAGACACAGGTCCGCGAAGTGGGTGAAGGATGTGGCGAGAGCGTCAAAGAAAGAAATTGTAACGCAGCGAGCGACCTGTGCCCGATAAATCCGTTGACGTTTTAATTGCACAATTTTATGCAGCGTTGCATTTAATTGCTTTAATTAATTTCCATTCTAAGCACACATAAAAGCCATTATATATAATTAAAAACTGTTCCATTATGTGACCTGTATCATTTTCCATTCTTCATTTATTAGCGGGCAATTATTGTTACGAGCACGAATCGAAACTAATCTGTTGAAACAATTTGCGGCGTTACGTTTAATTAACGCATTTAGCGCTCCCGTGCCAAGGAGGTTTCAAAAGAGCGCTCTGTTTATTTTGAAGATTGAATTAATTTCGACTCGGCACCCGGATAAATAATAAATCGACGGCGCGAAATTGCCTGCTATTGGGCAAAAAGGCGTGTTGATTTACAGCGGTGCATACTTTGTAATTCGTAATTAGCGCTGAACTCACGTAAATTGGTAACGATATAGTTATCGTTTATTGCCGCAGTTAATTGCGCCGTACTGCCTTGTAATTAAATCGCCTTTCGATAATAAAATAGTAAAGTTGCCGCCGCTAGGACCCGCGGCGGTTCATTTTTGTCCCGCCAACTTCCGCCTAATTTAATCCGTCTAATGAAACGAATATCGGTCCTCTTCGGCCAAGTTTCCGGGACGTTCCAGGCGCCTATCTTGATTATGAGCTGGAAGCGTCGTTTCGACGTCGTCGTCGTCGTCTGATTGGCACAAATCCCGCGCATCCCGCCGGGGAATGTTTTAATCAGTCTCGCACCCGTTGCTGATTGCCTGCCTCCGAAATAAATTAATGAAGTGGCGCATTTGCGCGTCGAACAAAACATTTCCAGGTAAGACTAAACGTCGGTTTTGATGGAAAACGTGATCGGAATGGGGGAGACAGCCTCCAGGAAATTGAACTGCGGGGACGTAATGAAGACGACGGTCGAACGGAGACCGTTCGCTCTAATCAAGAGCTACAAATGAGACGAGTGTCGTCGCGCACTTCTTTGCCCTGTGATATGGAAATTAGCGCCCGCCGGAGGCAATCGACAAGTTTTAAGATGACGCGAAAACTTTCACAAAGACTATGAGCACTAATCATTGGAAATCGGGTTTGCCGGTCGGCGAAGATTTCCGTCGGGTTTGTTACGCAAAGATAACAACCGAAGACGTTGAGGGAAGCGCTTTTCTTCGGCCGCATCGCAACGATATCCGTAGGTTATGGTCGTGGTCAATCACTCTTTTGCAGTTCATTTCCTATTCCTTGTTCTTTGTCTTGCGTTCGGTCGATCTTTAACTGGCCTAGCACGTAAAACAAAACGAAAACTCGATTATTAAATAAACGTTTCAAGCAGTGTTAAGAACCTTTTCAAATCCCAGTACCCTTAATTCTTTTTTACTTCTCATTTCAACTAAGCAGTAAGACTGAATTGCATCGATTTTCCATCTTTCGAATTTGTAAAAAGCGGCTAAACCGTTCAAAATAAAAATATGACACAAACCCCATGTTGCATAATTTTTATTATCTGCAGCATTTTAAGTGCAAATAGCCACTTTCTGTTCATGATACCGATGTCACGTCAATTTGGTTCAACACAAAATCCTTTTTTACAATTTTGAATATGTTTTATATTCAGTTAGTGCAAAGTCCCGGAACGGTCAAATTTTTTCGTATTGTTATTTAATAGTAACGTTCTTAAACGGTTTTTATAACTTTGTTATTTAAAAAGTTTTTTTTTAATTTGGTACAAAACAACGAATTTATTTCTAATATTTCGATTTTTTTTCACTTTTCGTTTAACAGGAAATGCTTCCCACTTGGGATTTTTAAATGGAACACCAAGTATACATACATATATGTATTTTATTTTTGCATGCAGAATAAAAAACTACTATGAGAAATTTTAATATTATTTTTTATGGTTAAGGAAGTCATGCAAAAAATTTTAGAAACGCAAAATCAATATAATTTTGAAAACGATTTTGAGACTTCAAAAATGTTCAAATTGAACTTTTACAACTTGTCAGTGATAATTATAGTCGACCAATAAAATGCCTTAGTGAATTATGTAGAATTTAGCACAATTTGAAAATTTTTTGTAGCCTCAAAAGGTTTTTCAATAATATATGCATTTTTTGTATGGTTTCCTTGAGAATAAAAAAATATGTTAATATTTGCATTCGAAAATCTAAAAATATCCTGGTGTCTAATTTAAAAAACATAAGTTGCAAGCATTTCCTGTTAAACGAAAGGTGAAAAAATCAAAGTATTATAAATACATTCTTTGTTTACAATAATATATTCGTGCCAAATTGTAATAAAAATATTGTTTAAATAACAAAGGTTTTGGACCGTTCCGGGACATTACAGTAAGTTCCCTCTTCCTGAAAAACGTTCATTTTGGTAAAAAGTTGACGAAAAATTTATTTTGTTGTAAAGAGGTATGTACAAGGTGAATTTAGATTGTGTTGTTCTAAACTATTTAAGAAGGTTCACTTAAATTCTTTTATCTAATTTTGTAGTCTCTAGAAGATGAAGCTATTTTCAACAATATACTGGTTGTTTGAAATCATTTTTTTACAAATTATTAATTGCTTTTAAAAAACTTTATAAAGATTAGTAAATTACTTGACGTTTCGTAGACGTTGGCAGCTATGAAATAATTTTTCAAAAAGTATTTTTGCAAAGCCTCACTCAAAACAATTCTTTCTAATTTTGTTCATAATAATTATAAAATTGTGTTGAATATGATATTGTCGCAATAAATTGTGTTAATAATATTATAATTGTATCAGTAATTTTTTTACCTTTATCTCTTCTTCTCCTTTGAAATAAAACAACTCCATTGTTTGAGTTATTTTATTCTTACAGACGATAATACATATTATAGAATATGGAACATAATATTCTTGTGTATTCAATTAAATTTTTGGTTTATAAGCTTATTTTTCATAAAGTTGACATTAGTTTACCATAACCTGTATAAGCCGTAAGCGAGTTTTGATATCAATATTTTTGCAATACCCTACAAAATTTCCATTTTAATAACTGCTTGATTGCTTGGAACCAATAAATTGCTAAGCCTATAAAGCTAAATCAAGGGCTATTAACAATATGAAATTATAAATATGTAAACGGCATGGAAATAAATAAATTCCCTTTGAAATGATTTGGATTGATTTGGATTCGGAAAAAAAGCGTAGCTTGTAGGTGTAATTTGAAAAAAAAAATGTGGAAACTGTATCATTCAACATTTTGAATTTATACTCCTGATGATTTTCTGCCTGTAGACGCATGAAGATAAAGCAATTTGGAAATTGTAAAAGTGGAGTGTACTCCATCGAATTGCTATTACTTTTTCGTAAATCTTTTCTTAGTCATTTTTCTGTTTTACAAAGCGTGAATGGTAAAGTTATGTGATTTATAGTGGATCAATAAATGGGACAAGAAAAAATTATTCGTGTCTTTCTCTTTAAACAAAAACCGGGGTCGGCCGAACTTCTGAAAAATATTTACATTTTATTGGTGTTTGATAAAGAAAATAAATAATAATAATTAGAAATCTATTTTAGATTTTCTAGATTAGATTTAGATAGATCTAGATCTAGATTTAGATTTTTCTATTGAAATGAAGTACCTAGAGAAATAATTTACTGTGCAAATGCGTGTTTGCATGTTTAGAAGAGCTGCCATTTTTAATAATAAAAAAATTGTAAGAAGCTACTCACTGACTCACTTTATAAAAACTGAAATATTTACTTTATGTGCAGCAGAAAGCATGGTAAAAAATCACATGAAGTATCCTATGAAAGATTTCATTCTCCATAAGCATTTACTTTTATTTTCTTCGATATGTAAATTACAGTCCTAACTAAATCCTTCAACAGAAAGTACTAATTTGATTCAATGCAAGACCTATAGAAAACTAAAAAAACTCGAAGTAAAATTAAAGTAAAACTAAAACTGGACTAAAGTAAAACTCGAAGCGAATACAATTTTTTATTGATATTAATCATTATAACATCGAAAGAACTTAAACTAGTACTTTTTCAGTAATAATAGAACCAACTCGAAGCTACGAAAGTCTGAAGTTTAGACCACATTTAAGGATAATTTTAAAGGGGATTATGGTTTTTAGGAATGAAAACGAGGTAAGTACAAGGGTTCGTTTGACAATTTGGAATTGTCGTGACACCAGTGTAATGTAACAAAGTTAGTTATTTTTGCTCGGGGCGAGATGCGTGAGTGTTAGGCGATGGGATCGTGAAATGTCGAGTCCATTAGAACGTCGAGCGGTCTCAAAGTGCAAGCCGTCCAGGTATCCTTGCAGCTGATGTATAATAGTGTCACTTTGATGTGGTTGCGGTCATCGGAACAATACGGGGCATCGGCCATTAGGGCATGCAACATAGCCGTTCGACTGTCCGCAACACTTTGCTAGTAATGAGCTTTTCACGTCCGAGCTTTTCTCATTAGTGTAACAGGGCCATTCGCTCGTTAGCACAGCGCAGCCAACTCAGGCAGCAGCCAGCAAGCAAGCAAGCACACAGACAGACGAAGAAGCCACATGCCATTTCATTAGTACTAACAAGAGCGGGACGGCCTGCCTCCTATGACGACGACTAGTACGACCAAGTAAGTCTTCGTTTGGCAAAGACCGTCGTCATTACACAACACAATCGACACTCGTTAAGGTCATTAGCGATATCTGGCCGTCGTTAATTACCGCACCGGAATGACACTGAATTACGCGCAAATTCTCGGTAACGCTTTAATTAGGAAAAGGGTAGTCCCGTGAGCCAATCGCAAATCGTTCACATACAAAAATAACCGCCGAATATCATTCGACTTTTATGTTGGCTGCGTCGCGCATTTATATGTTTGTAAAGCTGCTTTAATTGGAGAAAATGTCTAAATACGTAAGCCGTCCCGTATGACAATTACCTTAATGGGCCGTAAAAGAACGATAAATTTCAATAATTGGCGGTAGTGATAATAACGCAGCAACAATTGTGCTCGGATATACGAGCAAAAAACAGCTCGTCGACGAATTAAAACGGAGCTTAATGGCTATTTGTCGTCGTAATGGAGTTTCGTCGAAACATGTCTGATAATGACGACCGCGAAGACTGAACGGACGCCACCCGGTGTATAGTGACTCGTCTTGT
Organism: Eledona agricola; assembly: GCA_964023215.1. NCBI lineage: Eukaryota > Metazoa > Arthropoda > Insecta > Coleoptera > Tenebrionidae > Eledona > Eledona agricola. Next base: position 3,993,788 of record OZ026860.1, on the reverse strand, counting down.
TATTCATTTACTCAACGATTTAATACGTATTCGACTAAATGTAACTGCACGAATGTTAAATTTGCATAAAAATATCGAATTTAAGGTGCGTATTTCAAAGCAAGAACTTTGACCAAGTAAACCTTCCCGAAATGCAATGTGGTAAAATAAAAAACTATACATGGGTATACTTTATATTCGTTCTTACACCTTTTATAACAACAACTGCATATATTTTCTTAATCATTTTAATAACAGTATTTGTAGTTTGTTTTATACAATACGCCGTTGAATAGTAAATATGTCCACATTACACGAGTTGAAAAATAAATCGGCCCAGTAAACCGCTTGTGTGCGGATCGCGTATAGATAATATTTGACCTGGGGCTTCGCGTGCCGTCCTCCTCGTCTTCCGCATTAATTCCACTCGTCGTCGGGAGTTAATCAACCGCTTGTTAACATTAACGAAGGAGGCATTGTGGCGCGGCCGCCACTAAAAATGTCATTCGGTGCCGATAACGAAGCTTTTGAAGACGCATTGTGGCTCTTGTTACTGGGGCTTTGTGCGTGCGTTTGCATTGAAAAACTCAGACGGAGGGCGGACGTTACGTCACATACGACCAATTTGTACCCCACGGCGACGGACGGACGTGAACAGATATGCCAATAAAGGGAAATGTTGTCTTATTTCATTTCCAAATCGGGCCGGCCGACTTCTCGCACATCGCCCGGATTTGATTTAAAAAAAAGAGAATAACTATCACAGAATCATCCTTCTTTATAGACTTGACACAGCTCCCATATTTGTCAATCAGGAAAGAAGAGTACAGGAAAATGAGGTGAATTAAAAAAAGAGCTTATACGGTGTGGTGGCCGAAGATACTTTAAACATGTTTGTCATTAGTTTTTACTTGTTAGAAGCTAAAATACTTGCAGAAAGTGTTTTGAACAATAAAACATTCCGTATTTGTTGTCGTTAAAAAATGTATCAACAGATTCATTCACCATCCGTCAGCAGCAAATAAATACCGTGTCAGTTTGAAAGTACTGATTTTTGGGGACAATTACAGAAATGTTTCAGTAAAACAAATAAAAAATACAACAAAAATTGCAACTATAGGATATGCTTTACTAAGGTGTTGTCTGATAATTATTGGTGCTTTCCGACCGAAAGCAGCGACCAAAATTTGTAATTTTTTATTTTTCTGTACCATTGGTTAAAAAAAACGTTATAATTAACCTGTAAAACTAACACAAATTGTTTTTACGTATCATAGTTTCCTCTACTATTTGAAACTTTTCGATACAAGCAACAGTTTTTGTAGTCACATTTGCCAAATTAAAAGCGATACAAAATAAAGAGCACCAGTGTTATTTTAGTGTTTAATTAAGCAAGAGTTTTCTATAACAATTTTTATAATAATCCTGAAATTTTTTGTTTTTGCATGTTTTCTTTGTTTAAATTTGTAGCTTCTTCGTTCTTCGAAATGTATATTCAATTAATTAGTGTGTGAATGCAGGCTGTTAAGTTTTTGTTTGTACTGTCAAGTGAATTACCGTTATGTTGTAATAGTTCTGCACCATAATACTATAATATATACAGAGTGACCCATTAGAAAGCGGCCACCTCCCTAAATTTGTTATTTATTGGTCGACGATTTTTTAAAGATAGGGTTGGAATAAATATAGTGTGGAGCCAAATTTCAGAAGCAAAAATTACTATTTTTAATTTAGAATATTTTTAAATGGGTGTCACCAAAATTTTACAAAAAAAATATTAGTGGCTAGCATAAATATAGCATAATCACAATTTTGTAAAAAACATTGCTTAATCGGTTTTTGATATCGTATTCTGATAAGGATAAATTAATTTTTGTTTAAAAGGGTTTGATGTTGTCATGTCTGTCCAGGGAAGGTTTGATAATAAAAATAATACCATTTTCATCAAAATGGAGCCGTATCCCATAAAGTGTGGGTTTGAAATTTTTAAAGTTCAACTGATAACGGTCTAAACCATAATTTTGATAAAATAAATCAATTTTAATTATGCTATATTTCTGTTACCATCTAATATTTTTTGTAAAATTTTGGTGACGCCCATTTGTAAATACTCTAAGTTCTTACTCACATTAGTAGTAGTAAAGTGCTAATATTCTATTCAATAATATTCAACGTAGGCCTTGAAAATTAATTTTATTTTCTGAAATTTGGCACTACGGTAAATGTATTGAAGCTTTGTAATTAAAATATATTCGTCTAATCGACCAACAAATAACAATTTTAGAGAGGTGGCCCGCTTTCTAATGGGTCACTCTGTATATTTTTAGTTGAATTGAAAAAAATACTTTTTTGTTATTATGATTAAATAAAGGACATCAAAACACAATTAATTTTAATTATTTATTTTTATGGAATTTTTTTCTCTCTTTACATTGATCGTATGTTTACGAACTCACATGTTTATAACCAAATATAATTAATTCTGCATGATAACAAGCAATATACAACAATTAATGACTTAGAAATGCATTAAAAGCTATGTGGACAAACATGGAACCTGAGATCTTAACTAATCTTGTTATAAATATTACCGAATTTAAATTTTTTTGAGTTAAAATCTCATGTGCACTCACTATTAATGTGAAAATATTGTACTTCTAATAAAAGAACTAGCAACTTTTTTATTGCTTAAGGTAGATTCAAACTTTTCATTTGTTTTGGAATAAATAAAGTAAATACATTTTAAATGGCTTTTATTTACTTACATAATTTATTTACGGTGTTATACGTATCGATTGCCTCAAATTAATACCGCGTAATACCAATTTGACAGAAATAATATGACAATTTAAATTGAGGATCCATATTGATAAAAATAGAAAGTTTACTGTTACAATGGATATACGAGGTAATGAATAAAAAAATGTCCAGTGCAAATTTCGGACTTACGAGGTATTGATTTGAAGCCATCGATATGAGAAATAAATCTGCAAAAAGGGGGTGAGATTATGGTCATGCACCTTAGGTTATTACTGTTGTGGAACACGCAGTTTATTACATCCAAGTTAAATTCAAAGTGTATAACTATAAAGTTAATAGAATTTGATTGTATTTGGTTTAAAAAAGGGACAAAAGTATTAAAAATAAATAATTTATAAAGAAAATTATGAAATGAGAAAACAGAAAGAGGAATTGTGAGGATAAAACACTTGCGGGAAATAAGTGTGTGAAATGAGACAACAATAAATCAAAATATTTACCATCTTTATTTTATGTAATCGATCGTCGACAATGAATTGCGCTGCATCCGATTAAGGTTTGCTGTTATATTTGAGTGATCTAGAGGCAGTCAAGTGGATTAAATTAAAAAACCTAGCTGATGAGACAACTAATAAAATTCAACGTTTTTACACAATGTTGTGGATATTGAAACGGGATTACAAAGTTGAAAGAAAGCCAGAGCAAAGGCACACAAAGAGACAACAAACCCAATTCGAATTACGGGCATATCCGAATTATGGGATATTCGAACACCAGTCACACCACAACACGATCGACCGACCTGAGCGTAATTGCACGGCCAGATTCCCAATTAGGGTCGCATGTGCGTGCCTTTATCTACTCGTGTGATAGTATCTCGTCAACGGTGACCCTTAACGAAGCCAATCTTTTTTAACTATACGCGAAAGCTTTCAAACAAACGTTCGGCCTTACACAAATTGCTAAAGCAAACAGCACGTTTGGAACCACGTCGGTCGGTCCCCAAATAAGGCACGGGTTTTTCATTTTTGTGGGCGTGCGGGGATTGATTTTCGCGTTCAATCTTCGTCACAATGGTCGAAAAACGGCTTTGTCCGGCACGGCCAGGCGCGAAGTTCGGCTCGTCCGGCACCGGGATCGTCGTGTCGTCGATAAAATCCACTTTGTAGTTTGTCCGCGCGGCATTTTCGTCCTTGTATTTCCAATCTAGGAGCTGTCACGTGGATCCGAACGCGATCTGTCGTCGAGTCGGTCAGCGACACCTTTTTCAATTAGAGAGACGGGGCCTTGAGTGACACCACGACTCCCAGGGGCGGCGTCCCCGGCCAATTGATCAGAGAACGAGTCGGATCGGCCGAAAATGATATTCGGAGCCGGCACTGGCGTCGGCGGTTCCATTGTCGATTGCCTCCCCCGCTAAACGTTGCCCGTGATTACTGATGGACGAGATAAAAGCAGATCGACCTTCCAGTTTTCGGAATTGAAACGACGAAATTGAATAAGCGGGAGAGAGCCAGTTGCTTGATACTAAGCGAATAAGAGAAATATCGCCTGGACGGGACGTAAAATATTGAAAAATTCCGCAGCACTCCTAATGCAATTTCACGGATGTTACGCGTCCTACCTACGGAGGGATTAAGTATCTTAACTAAATTAAAAATATCGATTGACTCGACACCCCCGACGCCACGGACCTCTGTTTTTATGAAGCACCACTTTGAATTAATATTGACGCACCACTCGCGCCTCCACTCGACCTTCTGCTACACTTTATTAGGGGATCGGTTACTCCTCGGCTCGACTTTCAATTCCTCCACCCAAATTCAACCCAACAATTTAGATGTTTGGTCAAGAATGAATATCCAACAAACTTTGGGACCCGATAAATTTATAGACGCGCATCGTATGTTGAGCTTTCCTGCAGCTTCCTCTTCGTAATCGAGAGAGTGTGAAAAGAAAAGAATATTAAACAAAAAATAATATGAAACGAATACAAAAAATTATAAAACATACAAAATACACATAATTAAACACGACTTTCACTAATGAAAAAGACTTGTTTCATAATTTGCTGCCGTGTCTGTGTCTGTGCCTGTGCAGGTAATGAAATATTTTGCTTTCAAGAGATCTCGAAAAATCAAACTTTATATAAATCATTTGGAAGACGAAATTTCAAATTTTTTAGATTCTTTTTGCGTTTCTACATTATGTAATGATGTCCAATTGCTAAATTAAGATATCACATATTCATCATAATTATTATAATTAATTTTACAATTAATGTAACATATAAATTATTTAAGTATTTTTTACAAATTTTTTAATATTCGGGTTCCCTCATTTATATATCTATTCACCACTTGCAAATATGTACAATTTATATATAATTTAATTAATATTATCTATGTAATTCAATTTAACTTTAGTTTGAATTAAGATATTGTATGTTTTATTTTATTTTATTTATTTTTTATATATTATTTAATATTCGGGTTCCGTAATTTATATATCTATTAGCTACTTACAAATAAGTACCATTTATAGATAATTTAATTAAAATTATCTAATTCAATTTAAGTTTAGTTTGAAATAATATATTTTATGTAATGTTCAGTTATAATGTGTTTTTTTTTAGATTATATTATATCAGGTAGTTTTTCTCCTGTAATTGGTATCTTGTAGTACTGTTGGGTAAATTAAAAATAAATTGATAAAAAAAATTATGGAACGATTCCATTAAGGCATATTTTATTGCAAGAGTCCAAGTTTATAAAACCACTGGCGAAGCCGGACGAGTGCCATAATAGCCTTATGAGCGAATTTTTTGTACTATTTTTTCTACAATTTTAAATTAAAACTTTGCAATTTTAAAATTTGGGAAATTTTGCATGGGTTGGTACGACAATTGTCAAAATTAAAATTTCGATTTTCAAATGCAATTAGACGGCACAATTGTTCGTGAAAATAATTTCCTGCTAGATATTGGGGCAAGCAACCTACCTGGGATTAATTTAAGTGCTCAAGACACATTCAACGTAACGATTAATGTTTATAATAATTGTACGTAGTGATGTCCAATTTTTAAATTGTTGTATCTCATATTCATCATAATCCTTATAACTCAATTTACAATTAGTATAACATATAAATTATTTAAGTATTTTTTATAGATTATTTAAAATTTGGGTTTCCTAATATATGTATATATGTATCTATCAGCTACTTGCAAATAAAAACAATTTATCTAATTCAATTTGTGAATTAAGATATTTTATGTATTGTTCTGTTATAATTTGTTTTTATTTATTTATACTATGTTAGGTAGTTTTTATGCTGTAATTGGTATCTTGTAGTACCTACCTGTTGGGTAAATTACAAATAAATTAAAAAATATATATTTAAGAACGATTCCATAAGGCATATTTTATTGCAAGAGTCGGAGTTTATAAAACCACTGGCGAAGCCGGACGAGTGCCATAATAGCCTTATGAACCAGTTTTTTGTACTACTTTTTCTACAATTTTAAATTAAAAATTTGGGAAATTTTGCATGGATTAAGATATTTTATGTATTGTTCAGTTATAATTTATGTTTGTTTATTTATACTATGTCAGGTAGTTTTTATCCTGTAATTGGTATCTTCTAGTACTGTTGGGTAAATTAAAAATAAATTAATAATAAAAGAAATTATAGAACAATTCCATAAGGCATATTTTATTGCAAGAGTCCAAGTTTATAAAACCACTGGCGAAGCCGGACGAGTGCCATAATAGCCTTACGAGCGAATTTTTTGTACAATTTTTTCTACAATTTTAAATTAAAACTTTGGTACAATTGTCAAAATTAACATTTCAATTTTCAAATGCAATTAGACGGCAGAATTGAAAATAATTTCCTGCTAAATATTGTGGCTAGCAACCTATTAATTTAAGTGCTCAAGACACATCCAACGTAACGATTAATGTTTATAATAATTGTACTTTTCTAGGAAAACCTAATTTAAATAAATAAATTACACTAGTCCTATTACCAAACTAAAAAGCTATTTACGCACTCAATTAAGTGCTTTAACAGCTTTTTTATTAGACGCGAATTAGAAAAAAAATTATGAAATTAATTGTGATATGAATGCTTTTCCTCTTTGTAAATAAAGATTATTGATTTATTTATTAATCTCGCTGTATTTAATGGGCCTGACAGAATATAAAATTAATATTTTCTACATCTTTCGTGTCAGTGTTACTAGAAGGAAAAAATCTTCGGAGTAGTTTTGCTTAAGAACTGTAATTAAAATATTGACAAGTGTAACTGAAGGGTAATATTTCAGTAAAGGGGGATTCCCTGCCGTGTAGGTCGGAGTTTCGTCGCAAAATCACGTGACTAAAACTAATTAAAATCCCGGGATAACGGCGGCAACGAGACATAATGTGAATGTCGGTTCGGAAACTGAATAAAAACTGGGAATCAAACCTGCTCCGAAAGAGTGGAGGCTTGGTTTTTTAATTAAATTATTACCACCGAATTGATTTGCCAATATTGTAGTGGCACGCTGTAGCGCTTGTTAATTTAAAAATTTAATTATTCCATACACGCCGTTGTGGAGACGAGCGCGAGGGCGGGCGTATGGATTTTTTGCCGAGCCAACAACACCAATCTGCAACAAGTTTTCACACAATCGCCGAAATAAAAATCACCTCAGTAATTCGTTTCCCATTGCTAAGCCTATTCCGTCTAACCCCTACCGCAAAGAAGTAATCAACGACGAACCCCCACCGAGCTGCTATTTGCATTTGTGTTATTCCACGAAATCGAGAATCTATAACACTAATTAAAACGTGGAATAAACGCCAATCAGATTGCAACCTACGTTATGTTCTGGAAAAGGCCATAATTAAACTGTTGATTTTTTTCGGGCGCCGTCTCTTTCCAGCCGTTCCGCCGGAAAATGCAATTCTCCTCACCTTCTCAGCGATTCGGACAGCTGAAAGATTTCCAATAAACGCGCTCTACCCAATTTCCTCGTTGCCGGCGATATCCTCCACCATCGCACGTTTGTTGCCCAGTTAAATTTAACTCTGCCTTCAATTTCAGATGACTTTCACGATAAATGCGATTTAATTGTTTCTTTGGGATCGTTAGGCACGGATCGGGAGGGTTCGCCTCTTCCTACCGCACCCTTGCAGAAGTAACAATAATTGTGTTGCATAATTGAGAGACGTGACTTTTAGGTTTTGCAGGGCGGAATGACAATCATACACGCGTCCCAGGAAGAATAAGTCATTGTTACGGGGTGATCCGTGGATATAATTTGACTATGTAATAAGAATGCTTATGTGTACTTGTTAAAATGTCTTCAAAAGCTTATTTAATTTATCTCACTCACTCCGGTGCCAAATTTATTTTTAAATTTAAATCCATGTTCTTGGCTTATGATGTAATACATGTTTACCGGGTGTAACAGGTTCATGACACACACCCCTTTTTTCCGTAATTTTAAAGGTAAATATATATATTATTTGGCATAAAAAACAATTTTTTGCAACTGTCGGTTTTTAATTCATGATTGGAATATAAATGAACGAGACCGCAAAAATTGCATTTGAACCTAAAAAATTAACATTTTAAGCAATTTGTAATTCATGATATGCTATAAGGGAATAAAATAAAAATAAAGGGAAAACCAACTTGACGACAAAATAATATTGAGATAGTTGATTCTGCTGAAAGCTCGGGGAAGGGGGAAATATTGCCTTTTAAACAAACAGTGACAAATGACATGCATGGATAGAGATGTGCAGGAATTCTTTACCGAAAACTGTTTGGTTGTTGTCTTTCCGAAGCTTGAATTATTGACTGCAGTAAATTTACTCTAGGCGCCAAACTTTGGAATTAAAAAACTCTGAAATGACATTAAAAATTAATGAGTAAACATAAAAAAGGCGATTCAAGCAGCCAAGATTATTAAGGTAACGAAGTGCTCTTAAAAATGGACAAATAGTTTCAAAGTAATGTTGAAGACAAATATTTCTAAAATGCGCCACACCATCCCAATGATTAGTTACAAGAGCATAAAAATTTCTTCTTCTTCGATCCAACGGGTGTCGTAGATCCATCACAAATAGTACCCAGTCCGAAATATGTATTTGTTGGAATATTGAATATTTATAAAAAGCCGTCTTAAGAACTCGGATAGAAGATGTGGTCATTAATACAAATGTATTAATATGTAGTACCGGGTAAATTGACAATATCAGAATTGTTTTCAAAATGGTTTTTACAACTGGAAGATCTTTTCGATCACTCACTGTAACCATTTTCTCCGTTATTTGTGACTTTTCCTTCGCCATTATTCAGTAAGCTACACTTTTTGACAACAATATTGTAACTTGAAAAGTTAAAAGACATTGGCAACAGTGAGGAATTGGTACCAGATTAACTGTAGTCGTTAATCTGGTACCAATTCCTCACTGTTGCCAATCACCTAAATTTGAGTCAATCTTTTATAGCCACCCGGTATTACCATATTACATAAATTCTAAAAATTAAAAAACGTAACCATAGCTCCGTGATTCTGAAGAAAGGGATTTGTTTGAAATTAGATATTTTTTTGGAAAATTGATTTAAATCGATGTGTCTGGTGCAAATCTAGTTCTAGTGGGAGGGTTCTCAAATGTTCAATATGATTAGTACTTTTTTGATGTCTTTTGATAGAGCGCGAATTTTAAAAATATTGTGAAATCATAGATATCCCATTTTGTAAAAAAAAACTTATCCCTTTTTTCCCAGAAACCACGGAATTATATTTCTCGCCGAATGAGTAAATTCACTTATTCATTCGGGTACAAGCTTTTTGTTACTGTACAACGTAAAAATATGCGTATTATTTATCGACCTACTTCTTTTCTTTCCAATTTTGTTGTTGAAAAGCTTCAGTTTGCTTTGTATTTCGTATTTAATTAATACAAATTTGTAAGTCATCATTCTTCTAATATTCTTTCTTTTCTGAAATGAGTCGAGGACAACTTTCACGTGTCGTTTCTACACGTGTTAAGATATTTATATGTGCTTTATTCTTTTCTACTAGGACTGATTTAATGTTACAAATTTGTAAGTCATCTTTCTTCCAATATTCTTTCTTCTGTGAAATGAGTCGAGGACAACTTTCACGTGTTAAGAAATTTATATGTGCTTTATTGTTTTCTACTAGAACTGAACTAATGTTCTTGTGATAATTTAGCAAGAGTCATAATAAAAGCAGAGGAAATTTGAGTGCACATTTGGCAAAGTTCTTTCGGTTACAAAGGGCATGTTTGCAAGCACCCAGCGTACGATTTGATTAAACAATGACGTGGCGTCTCATTAATTCCTTCTGGTGGCGCCTTATGAAGTCGTCGTAATTGCTTCGGTGTCGGAACCGGAGGCGGTTCCACCCGAGCCGATATTAATAAAAACCAGAGCAGAGGGACGCACTTATTGCACATTATATGGCGAACATAAGCATATTGAAAATGCCAGGGCTCGCCTTATCTATCTGCGGTCTCCAGAAGCAATAACGTATCGACGGGGGGTTCGAGGGGATGACGATGCCGCAGAGAAGCTCGGATTTTAAACGACTCATTAAAAGCCGGTCCTGAACAGTTATCGCTTATTAAATTATTGGGATCAGTTCGGAAGCCCGCCGCCATTTTCATAAGTTAATCTTCTTAGTTGGCGGTATTTTTTTCTAATTAAGCCGAGTTATGGCCACCCTTCTTGTCGGTCGATGAACGTCCGTTTCGTTACGCCAGGACTGTACTTGCACGCTTGGAGCCCCCGCGGTGCCGACGGTCTTTATGTATACCTGGGACACATCACGGCGAATATGTGACCGAGCTTAACATATATTAGCGAATAGAGAAAGACGCTGCTGCGACCGTGATTTAAATGTCAGACTAAGCTTCTTACACGCGGAATCAATATGGGAAAGTTGGCGGGACTTGTTTGTTTATCGCCGCAATTAAACAAATCATCTACGAGGATGTGCGTTTTTTTGGGGGTGCGAACGCCGGTCCGCATAGCGAATAACGAGCCCACCGAAGCTGACCTAAGAATGTTAACGACATGTATACTGCATTAATTACTCGCGCACTTGGAATACTTGGCGCGATTAAGCTTAATGTCGGATAATGCGAGCCTGAATCGCGTAATGAATGACGTTACTTAGCTGCCTGCGGTGGATGGTGCGTCAACATCCCACCCGCTCTAATTATAATTATACAACGTCTAGAACAACCCTTAATGCTCCCGCCTGCATATACGCAGACATGTTTGGATTTATGTCGGATCGTTGGAAAAACTGTCGGAACGATAACGACCAGAGGAGGAGGAGGATGATCATCGTTTCGGTAATGAGCAGTCTGCCGAGCCGTTTTCAGGAATTAAAAGCCCGGATTACAGCCGGATTAAGACGCGCGCTCGTGACACGACGACGTAGATTTCGATTCTTTCAAAATTTCCTTGATTAAGTTTTAATAGCGCACCTTTAGAATGCCATTACACACTCGGCTAATTTTACGAGCATTTTATTCGAAATTAGCTGAAAGATATGAGTTGCAAAGAGCACATGCCGTATGCCATCACTTAAACGATCCATTAACAGCTCCTTGTTTACGTTTATGGAGTACGTGACGTGTTTTAGCGATTTGTGGCCGTACACCTGTTCGTTACAAGTCTAGGACTGCAAAGGTACTCAAACTTTTAAAGCTCTACAATTTTCTTTCTCTCGACTCGGCAGATATTATAATGCACAGTCAATCCATTCTTATAATTTTACTTTGTTTCAGAATGAACAAGTCATTTTCAGTTATACTATTTTCTTTGAACTACCTTTTCAAGTAGTTCCCGCTACTGCTTAATCCTTTCTTGGATTTTGATTTGAGCAGAAGTAGCTGAATTATGATGCAAAAACCGAAATGATTAAATTAAGTCTAATAAACTTTCCAAAATAAGAACATATTGAAACAAAGACAGATGGGAAATGAACCAATTTAGAAATTTTAACTTAAGGCCGTTTGACACTATATCAAATTTTATATAAAATCTTATTTAAAAAAATATATACAATTTTATCTAAAATCCGTAATTGAAATACTCTGAAATAAAAAAAATTATATAAAATCTGAACAGAAATTTGTGAGGCAGCATGTATAAATTGTTTTATTTCAGAGTATTTCACGTACACATTTTATATAAAATTTGATATATTTTTTTAAATAAGATTTTATATAAAATTTGACACCATTTCAGACGGTCTTTATACACAAAACAAATATCTGGAGTAAATTTAATTAACACCAATTCAGGAAACCAATTAAATGGTGGACACAACAACAAAACGTTAAGAACTTTGGAAAAAATAATAGACGATAATTAATCTGGAATCAAGAAGCAAGGAACAAAAGTAAATTGTGTTACAGACAAGGATTCGAAAATGGAATAAACTTTAAACCTTTTTTGAGAGAGTTATAGGGAATAACATGTAAATACATTTCTGAAAGCCGGCCAAAACAGTAGTTATTTTACAATAAGTATACAGCGTGTCCCAGAAATAAGTGCAAAAAATTGACCGGCCGTAGATAATGCAACAACTTTATTATGTAATAATGATAACGATCTTATTTGGGTTTTTGGACCGTGTTCCATTAGCCCCGAGGAGCCAAGTAAAAAAATATATAAAAAAAACAAATAAGATCGTTATCATTAATAACACCGACCGTGAAAGCCTACACACTTTCATAAGTTTTTTATGTGTCAAACTTTTGAAATCCTCGCTCATGATTTGTATAATAATTTAGTCAAGAAACAAAGAATTCCAAACATATAAACCACGTGCGATTTAAATGTCAAAACTTGTCAGAATATATTCAAACAAAGAATATACGGACATTGTGTTGGCTTATGGTGAAGCCCAAGGAAACATTGTACCAGCATAAATAATTTATAGCACCTGTATTTTTACTGCTTTTATTCGCAATAACAAAAATTTCATTTATGATAAATATTTGATAGACGTCATTTTTATTGTCTTTATGAAACATTGTTACCATGATTGTTTTTTGTTTGTATGGCGTTCTCGCAATTGTTAAGTAGTAGTAGTTTTTAATTCCTCGAATAAAATCTTCAAAAAAAAAAACATAACTAGAAACCCAAAGGATCTATGAAAAACATTTTTTAATTTCTCGTTGCTAATGGCGAGATCTTACACCGGAAAAAATCTTGGCACTTATTTCAGGGATTAGAGATGATTAAGGAAAACTGAACATAACATTTCCAAGACAACTTCTAAATACAAACAATGTAGGCAGTTGGCGATCAGGCTTAGTATGAAAAAGATAATATGAAGCTGGAATAAGTAAAGGTAATATCTAATAATAAATGACAACTCATCTTTCTTTAGTTCCTTGATTAAATTACTGAAACCTATCGGTGTTATACAGTACCGGAAATGATGAAAATTTAAAGAACAACAATTTAGGGAACTAAAATGGGAGCACAAATATACATATAATAGAGCTTGAATAACAAGCGCTGTGCTATAATTGAAAGATTGGTGTAATAATTTCAATCTTCAAAGGAACGAAACGACTACAAATTACAGAGGCATCATACTTTTTTAAGTCAGCAAGATATGCTTGCACTTATTGGTAGTTGCAGGAAGCCCTACGCTTTTTATTTAAAACATTTTAAACTTAGCAATCTGAAAACACTATCATTATTAGGTTTTAATAATGTGTTCACCAAAGAAAAACACATACCATTTGTTCTAATAACTGATTTGGCAAAAACAAATTGATAACTAATACAATACCAAAAACCAGACAAAAAAAAAAGTTAATATTGTACTAACTGCTAAATAGAGTGAGTGGTACTGGCAAATAAGGGTAGAGTCTTCATAACAAAAAAGGAGCTCGTAAAGTCAAGATAACGATGTCCAAAAGACGTCGTATGGAAGTGAGAGTCGTTAGGTATTAACTATGAAATTCCTAAGAATGTGTGAAGAGTCAAAATAGGAAACAAGATGATTAGAGAAGATTTGAGAGTGAAAGAAACGTTAAAGCACGTGTATCACCAAAGCAAGCCTGCAATGACGCAGTTATGGTAATTTCAAAAGAAGAAGGAAGACAAGCAGCAATACTAAAAAAATAATGAATTTATTTTGAGTAGACGATTAGATTGAGGGACGATTCCGTAATATTTGCCTACTAAAACTGGCATCAATCGAAATCTACGAAAGCGTCTTTAGATAATTGTAAACTTTTGCTGCCGTCTTGCAGCAGCAACTGTATATTGGATTGATTGGTGTCTGTTCAAACTGGCTTCATTTAACACAACCTTATCGGGTATCATGTCGCCTTATTGATTTGAGCTTTCTGTAAATCACCTGCCAATATCATTTCGTGCGAACTGAATGCTTTCATTATGTACTGTCATTTGTATAAAATCCTTTGAGGGTGTGTTGCTTTTTTAACACTTTTTAACACTATGTTGTTTCCTGTTTTCAAAGTGCAATATTAGTCGTTAACGATGTAAAACTCATATCGTTTCTAAATTATTTGTTCGGTAAGATAAGTTTAACCTTTCACTTCTTCGCCAAGTGGAGGAGCTCCCCAGCCGCGGCCATTATGCAATTTTCCAATTTGCATATTTGCCGTACGACTTGTTTATAGACGCTTCTCACCAACGACGATAAATAATGAGATTTAATTACGTTGATTGTCGTGAACAATACTTAAAAAGGCCTCTGCTTGTAATTTCCTTAATAGAATCGTGTTATATTCTTAATTATCTAATGATAATAAATGACTGTTATTACGGGAGATCGTTATTGAATAGCCACAAGCACAATACATTGTGGGTTTGATGATGAGATCATAGCGTATATGCTGTGTAAACTCGGCTCGGAATTTGTGTGGAGGAAGAGAAAAAGATGCTGAAATACGACTCGCGGAGCGGCATTATAACCAGACTAATTAATTGAGAATTCCTTTTATATACATGAGTTGTCGGTGTGTAGAGTCGTGCATTTTATGCAGATGGGAAGAACTGATGGCTCCAATTATCCGCAACAGTGGCGCACTCGAATAAAAACCGTCTATAAGCCACATGTTTGCATAAAGAACGCCAACCTTACGGAATATATTCATTAATTGCGAGATAGAAAGTGGAAACGTAAAATATATAAGACGGATGACAATTACGTTCGCAGTGGCGTAGGTACGTGGTCGCCCATTAAAAATACAAATCGTCCTATGTTAAGTTGCAGGCGACACGAACTTCTGATAGTGCTAAGTAAATATGTTTGCGCTCCTGAGTAATTAATGTATGGACGTTTGGAGCAAATAGAGTTCAAAGTGTTTATAAATGCACATAGCCGGAATAATGGGGAAACGTACTGCGGGCTATAGTTCACTCCGGTGTATGGAACTGTTGCATTGTGTCCCGGGCCGGGGTCAGTCGTTTCATGACTTGTATAATGCACCATTCAAAGTCATTAATGTTGCTTGGGCAAGTTGACGTTGACGACTCTATTCGATTGGGTTCAGTTTTTCCAAGAGGAGAACCGGAGCTTTCGCATGCAGTCAGCAGCGGAGATAATTAAGCAAACATCCTCGCTGCTGGACTAATTTGAACGCCAACAAGGCAGCACCGCCCCCAAACCAAACAATTTTCGAAAAACGATAGCGTCGTTAATGAACGTTGCGGTTTATTGATTTCTAAATTTGCAATTAGCCGGCGATAAAATCTCAACAAATACAAAAACACCACCAACAATTACATTTCGCTTGACTGAATATTAATAACTGCACTAATAACCTGATTAGATCCACAAATAAACACGAACAAATACGCAAACATGCCGCCATTTATTACATTAAATATAAACGGGCTTGCGAAATAATTAAAACTGCCAAGTGTGGCGCAGAAATGCCACTAATTGCCTTTTGAACACATTTCTATGACTAATTCACCTTCGGAAAACAAAGGCGGAGAAACGCGACTCGTTACGACTACAAACCAAACAAACACATATTTAGCTAATTGTTAGAAATTGTGTGTTAAATATGATGAGAATTGGCGATAAAAGAAATTTTTCGAATTCTGGCCGTGCAGGGAAACGTCAATTTGGGACATACCAAGGAACGTGCGGCAAAATGTTCTGATTACAGAAAACACAGTCAAACACATGTTGCTTTCAACTCATTGATGGCACACTTTCACAACTGTCGTTTTATTTTATAATATTTTAGGTAGTTACTATTTGCCAAGTTTTGAATCTATGTTTTTATGTAATATTTCCAAATATATCGTCCACATCTGTCAAACCCAACGACTTTTCTTAATAACATTTTGTTGTAAGCGTCTTGGTTAATAAATTTAATTTGTTTGAATATTTGACTTTTATTTTGTTACCCGCCTATGGATAATAATGCTCCATGTTAAACATTTATAATCACAAAATAAAAAACCACTGCAAGAAAACTTTCCCTACTTTTTGGTTCTTTCAATGCAGCTCTAACCGTTGCTATTGTTGTAAAATTCTGGAATTTAATTTAAAATTGTCAGATTTATCAAATCCATAAACAACTCGTCAATTTTAGTAAAGGTAAAATTCTGAATCAGTTGCGATTTCGAAAACATGGTAGATACATAAAAAGTGTTGGCGTTGTTGTGTTTTGGCGAGTTCTACTACTCGTTAAAATTAATGCCATTAATTCTGGGACACCTGTATATTATTTAGATGAAATTTTGACGTTTTTTCAATTCTCATCAATTTCGCCAGAAGATAAATAAAATTGTGACAATGTCGTGAAGGATTCTCTTGTACTCGTGCATCAAAACTGACAAGGAGATGTGCTTTGTAACTTTTACGTTTAATATTTGATCAGTGTAGGTGATTCTGAGATGGGTCATACATCTAGTTTTTCTATATTTGCAATCCATGTCCGGACATTTGCATAAGAATAATTTTGACGGACGTTCTAAAGAGATTGAGTTGGCTACCTGCGATTCATAAAAAGATATGATATCCAGACATGTTGTCGTGGTAAGGAGTCTTTAATTGAACATATCGAACAAGTTTTAAATGGTATTCCAGCAACTCGTTACGTGTCATAACAAATTAATCCGGTTGTCACAAAATCAGTGTTGGAACTGCACTTATTTCTCTTCATATAATTTTTTGGATGAGCTCTGGCTTGTATTTTTTTCAAAAACTTGACTGAGAACAACAATTTCATGTTATACTTCTTAATTCATTTCTTTTCATATCGAATTAGGTTTTAAAATATCATTTAGCATAATTATTAAGTAGTAAGTAATAGGAATATACTATAGGAATATACTTAGTTGGCCCCCGTGCAAAGAATTCGCTTGGAATGCGCATGCGCTTGTAGAGTGGGAAAAATTCAATAGATGGCGCTATGACCAAAATACAATTTTTAATAATTTTAAAAGAAATATTAATTGTTTGAATTGTTTGTTTATTTTTCGCATATAGCGGTTAAGGTAATCTTCAAAGTGATGGCTTAATCATTGGTTTTGATGAAGTATTAAGGGAGATATGGCGTACTGACAAAAAAAAACACTTTTGAGAAATAATATATAGGGATGTTAAGAGTAAAAGCTAGATATTAATAAACATTTTAATTTACAATAATCCCCTGGTTTCTTGTGCCTGGATCATATCTCTAAGATAGTGGTAGAAGTCTCGGTTGCAAATGTAATATCTGCATTAGTTGGTGTTGTATTTATACCCTCGAAGTGCGGTGGGGGTGTTACGACAACGTTCGTGTCAGGCGTAAATATTTCTTCGGATGTCGTCATCTTCGTATTTTTTAAGGCCGAATGCCAGTTTTTGTCCAACTTCGGATTTTCGTTTTTTTTGGTGTTATTTTAGGGTATACCTCGGGCTCAGAAAAACTAATTTAACTGGAAGGAAATACAAATAATTATATTCAGGCAGGGAAGTTGTCAATCGTCCCCCGTAAAATATCGGTCGTCGGGCCAATAAGCAAGCGGACTGGCTAACCCCAAGAGTAGAATGTAAGCCAGTACGACATATAACCGAGTGAACAGCAAATAGCTTTTTCTTTGAGTATAATTTCTGGAAGGAAATTGAGAAAATCTTTTATATTTCCCTTTTTCATTCTCTTTAGGCCGATCATTTTTCATGCCATCTCCATCCGATCTGGCGGCGGTTGGCCGGACCGGTCCAGTTCAATTAAGATGGTGGCGGTCCACGGGGACGGCGTGCCCTCTGCAGATATATAGATGATGGCCTCGAGTCACCGCAAGAGCTCGCTTTGTCCGTCGTATTAATCACATAAGCCGAAATGCCGGCCGTAAACATTCTTACTTTTTATTAAAAATATTTCCATGGAAGCTCCCGCAGGACAATGGGGACTCGAAATGGAGACGTGACTTATGACGAGTGCAATTATCGAGAATCGGGATAAATTGAATATGCCCCGAAATGACTTTCTTTCGCTTCACTAAGTTTGTATAAGAATTTGAAAAATCTCGGTGGTATATAGTCGCTTCTTAGCGAGAGATACAGTTTTCAATTTAAGGATGTAAATTAGTTCAAATTAAATCGAAAATATGGATTCTTTTCATTCTGCAAGCGATCTAATTAAGATAAGGCGAGGCGCAGTAATAGGTTGGCGTCGAGAGAACCCTCCTCCGGCTTATGCCACTCCGTTGTCAATATACACAGGGAGATTTATTTATATTCATATCAGACACTCGGCTGGATTTAAATTTCACTTCGCCATAACACATTTCCCTGAATCATGTTAATCACATTAGACACGGCGCATCGAAAATCGCTTCTTGACGACTTCCTCGATGAGCGGAAATATCTTCGACGATATAAAGTACACGCCTACAGGTGACAGTCTATAAAATCAACAAACTCCGGGACTCGGGAAGCCACGAAAACAGATAATGGCAGATTGAATAAGAACGTAAGTCGGGGATGTAACGTTTTGTTGAGACAGCGGGATAACGGAACGAACAGACGGCACGAGCGTCGTTTTCCACATTTCTGGAATGCCGCAAAAATTAACAGAAGGTTTCTTCCAGTTTTTACATCAGCGCGTGCGATTCTCGTTAACGGGAAAGGCTCGACACGTCCAAAAACGGACGCTTTGTCGGTCGGATCCTATATGGAAGTCCGTTTCCGAGAACTAATAAAGCCGTTCCGTAATCGACTGACAATTACGCGCGTTTTATGGCCACGAGATTTATGACGTTTGTCTGTGAGTGAAAAACGCGCCACCAGTATGTGATCTCTAATCAGCTTTTTGTCAGCGCCGAACGAGCTTGGTTCCATACAAGAAAGCGTAATGTAGGAGATGCAGTGGATTACCACAGCAAAGTGGTTCAAAATAAAAATTAATTTTTTGTTTGATTTTACTTTGTTTGGATGATTTGGAGGGACAACCGTATGCTATATTGTGCATGGTAACTTACCGATTTATCTATAATTGGTCATAAATACAAAAGAAACTACATTCATAAGGGCGTCGGATACCTATTATACCTATTCATTTAACAAATTTCGGTCTATTACAATTCAGGATTGAATCGGTTAAATTTAATGTTTTTTTTTCTAAAAGGTTATACTATACATTAACAATGATTGCGTTACTTCTAATAGAAGAAATTGTTCAGAAAGCTGTAAAAATTTTTGGAAAAATAAAATTTTTTGTTTGCGCAAGTATTTATTGAGTCGAGTTTGCTCAGATGCTAATTTTAGCAGCTTCTATGCTTTAAGAAAAAGTTCTTTCAGATCTTTCAAAAAATATTTAATTTGTATTGGTTCTAATTTTATCGGAGTACTAATAGCCCACCTCTTAGAAGAGCACGCTTCAATTTTTTTTAACACGAAAACGAGGAAAATAATTAAAATAATCTGCATGGCAATGTCAGATCAGTTTAATATATGCAGTATCTACAGGTTTATTTTGACACAAACCAATTGAACATATTTCTGGTCAACGGTGAATTGTCTTTATTTCTTCGGCTTTAATTTTTGGGCTTTTTGTGTGATTTGTCGCTTTTCCTCTTCTTAACACTAAGAAGACGAACGGTATGCTCTGATTTAATATTTCCCTCTCTTGTTACGAGTTGCATGGGCGTTTTTACGACGAACCATCAATTAACTTTATTCCATCTAAAAATTTTGAGCTCCGCGTCATTTATCGGTCCACTGCAATTCAGGATTGAGTCGGTTAAATTTGATATTTTTTTGTAAGAGGCGAAACTATGATGAATGCGTTAATTTTAATAGAAGAAATTGTTCAGGAAGCTGTAAAAAATTTTGGAAAATAAAATTCTTTGTTTACGCAACTATTTATTGAGTCGAGTTTGCCCAGGTGCTAATTTTATCAGTTTCTATAATTTAAGAAAAAGTTCAGATCTTTTAAAATATTTAATTTGTATTGTTTCTAATTTTATCGGAGATACTAATAGCCCACCTCTTAGAAGAGCACGCTTCAATTTTTTTTAACACGAAAACGAGGAAAATAATAAGAACCATCTGCATGGTATGTCAGATCAATTTAATATGCAGTATCTAAAGGTTTATTTTGACACAAACCAAATTAACATCATTCTGGTCAACGTTGAATTGTCTTTATTTCTTGGACAGAGGATGTGAGCTTTAATTTTTGGGCTTTCCGTGTGATTTGTCGCTTTTCCTCCTCCACTACTACTACTCTTCTACGGTATGCTTTGATTTAATATTTCCACTCTCTTGTTACGAGTTGCATGTGCGTTTTACGCCGAACCATCAATTAATTTTATTTCATTTAAAAATTTTGAGCTCCGCCTGATTTATCGGTCCACTATAATTCAGGATTGAATCGGTTAAATTTGATGTTTCTTTGTAAGAGGCGAAACTATAATGAGTGCGTTAGTTTAAATAGAAGACATTGTTTAAAAAGCTGTAAAAAATTTTGGAAAAATAAAATTCTTTGTTTACGCAACTATGTATTTTCAGTTTGTTCTTCCCCACTTTCTAATGCACCGGATTCTGATATTAAAGAATATTTTATTTTTTATGGCGATCAACCTAATAATTACAATATTCATCGTATTGTACGTATTTTTGAAGAATGCAACGACTTGGAAAAAGTATGAAAAATTCAGAAATTAATTTAAATGGAGTCGATTCGCTGCCGATTGCAATAACCGTTGCAATATCGCGCGCGCATTTGGCGTCATAATCGGGAAAAGCGCCAAAGTGAAAATTGTAATGTTTATCATTTGTCTGGGGGTCCCGCGCCTTATTTATCGTCGGGACGATAATGCTGTGTGTTCAGCGAAGTAGATTCCTTATCGGTCCCTGTGCACTGCACTTTATGACGAGGAATGACCGAAACGTGCCCGACCCAAGTCTGGGGTTGTTTCGCGCTAATCTGCCAAAGTGGGGCACACATAACCCCCCCGACACGTGGGACGGTGCAACCCATAATTTTAACTAATTGGGTTATGATTCACGGTAATGGTCAACTGATACCTTGCGGATCGAAGCAAGTGGGTTATTTATGATGAGCCAAAGCCGTATATTGTCAGACTTACACTGCAAATATGAGACCTGTAAGTCGGGAAAATTGGATTTTCGAGGGGCTTCGCGTTTTAAATTAATCACGAGGATCGGGAAAATAAACGCGCAGATGGTGTGTTGCAGTTTTAGGTGGGTTAATGAGAATTAGTTTGTTTGAGAGAATAATTGTAGTTGCGTGCGTTATTAAATCATTCGGCGCAATCTCCTTGATGCAGGCGGGATCATCTGAGAAAATTGTCTGGATACTGCGATGTTCCGGCTTAGGAAGAGCCATTCTGCTCCAATAACCGAGCCAATAACAAGCTCAGACATGATTCACCTACTCTCCGAACTTCATTCCAATTTTTACGGCCCGGTGTAAAATACATATTAACCGCACGTAAAACTCGTCATAAATTTACACCAAGTGCAAATGAAGATGTTCGGTGAACCGCAACGGTTGGGTCAAACGATTTTTCAACAATTTTCAGGACTTTTTGGCTGACTTTTCAAAGACGACACGCATTTTATCGTCCCCTCTTATGAACAACCCTCCGCACTCGGATTTAATTTAAAATGTCGTATAAAAATTGGACGCGACATAAAAAATAACCGGATACATTGTATCTGCGTGTCTGCCGTCTTCTACTTCTATATATGGTTTTATGAAAAGCGGCCAGTTTCGTAACAACGTGACGGCGAATTTAAAACGGACACATTTACCAAAGCAAAAGAGCAGATTGCTTTTTTATGGCCGTATTTATTTCAAATGTGATCTGGAATTCCTTGTACGAGCATTTTTATGCTTGACTGATGCAGAGATCAATTAACTTTGCTCCATCGACGTTTCGTTATTAAACGCGGCATTTTGAGGACGCTCACTGAAATTTTGAATTCGTATCAAATGACTTTAAAAATTGTCAAATTGATTTGAAATCATTTATTTAACTCAATTGCGTTGAGCTCTATCATATTTGCATTTTCCTTATGATTAATTTTTTTTACTTTTTTTTTAAACGCGATATTTTCGATTTTTTTAAGGGGAGATTTCGGCAGACCGATGTTAGAAACTCGAAGGGATTTCAGGGGAGTACATTGCAGCTCTCGGTTCCCCTTCCAAACCAGAGCCGAATATTATTGTCAGTAATAAGAGTGGTCCTCGGCTTGGGCTTGGGGTTTTACAATTTTATTGGACCCAGATGTAGTTATCTTTATTTCTATTTAATCGTCTATCAGTTATTTCTGGAAGAAAATAAGTAGAATCTTTGCAGTTTGTGTAGGTTTTTACTATTCTCTTCATATTATTATTTCAAAGTTCCTTCCTATCTTTTAAACACTTTGGCTGACAAAAAAAAAATATAATTTTAATAATGAAATAATTTTATTGATTTCAAATTGTTCCTGAATTTGATAATAATAATCGTAATGGTTATATCAATGCGACTTTGTTATTCTGAACTTGTGATTTTACCAATCAATGTTGCTTGAGAACTATAGTCTTTTGCAGCAAAAGGACATTTTACTATCTTACCTCAATGATCCCATCATTATCTACTGGTGCATCTAGTGAAGCCCCTAAATATGACTCAGACGGTTGTACAAAAAACCCACATTCACAAATTGACTTTTGAGACACCACGTATATGTTCCAGAGCAGCTAATTCATGATCTTTACCCCATTTTGTTGAAAAGGTCGACGCATTTTGGTATAAAAAACAGTTTTTGCACGAGGGATTTTATCTTTCATCTTGAAAACACAACCAAATTGCTCGCTGTCAACTTCTTCAATCGCTCACTTCTCCAAATAAGATTCAGAGATTTTCCTCGACTGTTCTTTCTAATTCAATAATTCCTTCCTAGCATTTTTCAATTTTTCCAAACATTCGTCTACTTATAAGTAATTTATATGTTTCAGGGAGGCGTAAATTATCCATAATATCTACTTCTGCTTTTCCATAATTTCTAACAGATCCAGAAGAATGCTTGTTAGTTTTCTGCTTCCGTTCTAATTTTAGCTTCCTATAACGCCATATTCTTGTTGCGAGCTTTTTGTACAAGAATGTGCCAACACATTTGTGAAACCGACTTTACGTGCCATTTAAAAAAAATTAAATTGTGAAGTTTTGTTTTGGACGTTTTTATTAATGATTGTAAGTACCTAGAATGTGATTTAATTATTGTTGATACCAGCAATAGATTTTACAAACTTTCGATTATCGACTGCAAAAAACAGTTTGCGTTTTTTCCGCATGGTTAGTGCGAAATCGTTTTATTGATAGACATCGTAAATGCAAAATTTTGTAAAATAATTAGCATATATCTAAAACTATGACAAATAGAGAGACAACATAGATGCACTGGACTCAGATAGAAAAGGGGGACTCGAAAATTGAAGAAAAACAGCGTATTCCGTTTAAAATAACAAAGATGGCGTCCATTTCCGGTATAAAAGAAAGTGCCACCATATTGAAAATAATTTATTTCGATTCCCAATGGTTAATTTCGGCCCTGTTCCAAATTTTAAGTTTATAGGACAATAGCAAGTTGAAAATTTTCTAAAGACCGCTTTAAAAAAACAGCCCTGTACGTAACGCAAAACAAATCGATCTGATTTATGTACATGTATTTATTTCTGAGATTCCCATAACGTGGTTTTTATGCAAACCGATGAAAAATTAATCTTATTTGTATTATTTAATTCGGACTTTCTTATATCGCGGTCTCTCCATTTAACGCGGTAGGAATTAATCGCGATATAATCGCGATAGGGTTGACTGTAATTGCAACAATTTACATCGATCCGAGCCAACAGTAAATAAAAGCAGATAATATAACAGATAATAAAAATTCTGGGTTGAATTCTTTGCTGTTCTAAGAAATTTGACTTGACATTCAGTTTTCGTAGATATTTTACTCAATTATGGAATTTCCTAGAAAAGTCATTAGGGCAGGTACAGGTCCAAATTTTTAGATTTCTTATCCGTTGTTGAGTTAATTCATGTTGAAAATGTTGTAATTTTAAGCAACTTTCGTATTTTTTATAAAGGTTTCCTTAAAGAACTTTGGAAAAAGGAGCGTGTATCCCCCTCGAATCAAAGTTCCTTTATACACAGAAAAAAATATTAGTTGATATCTCTTTAAATAAAAGAGAAATTTATCTACGAAAAAACGTCATTTTTAACATGGTTTTGCCTGCCGAAATTTCCACTTAATATGATTTAGTTGTCATCGAAATGTAACGTCTACATTAATTAGACGACGAGTTATAAGGTATAATTTTTTTCAATTACGTGTTTTTGTCGCCGAAACTGTTTGATCTGATTTTATAAATATATTTTGTTACAAACTAAATGAAAGTTTTTCTGGTCAACGGTGAATTGATGAATTGTCTTGAGGTTTAATTTTTGGGCTTTCCGTGTGATTTGTCGCTTTTCCTTTTATGTTACGCTGCGAAGACGAACGGTATGCTTTGATTTCATATTTCCCTTTTTTGTTACGCGTTACATGGGCGTTTTTACGACGAACCGACGCTCAATGAACTTTATTCCATCTGCAAATTTTGAGCTGCGCGTGATTTATCGCATTTCCTCTTCCGTTACACTAATCCCTGTTTTCTGCCGCCACCGAAACTGTTTGCTTTGATTTCATGTTTCCTCGCTCTTGTTACAAGTTCCCAATTAGAGCCAGCCACCTCTAACATAATTAGACCGGGTTTGTAACACGACCGCGTCTGCGGCGGCAATTTCGCGCCGTCGTCGACGGCTTATCTACAGCGCGACTTAATGAGACCTCCGCCGCAGAATCGGCTGCAGGAGGAAGGAATATCGAGAGAAGAAGTCGCTTCCGCCGCTCGCGTTCTACTGGCGCTCATAATTCGATGCACCGCGTTGACGATTTGTTTCGTAGGGATTTTATCCCGGCGCCTCCACCACCGGCGACGATTTGCCGAGCAACAGGTATCTTCAATCCGGGGGAGGTGGTGAGGTGGTGGAGGCGGCGAAGTGCGCCCGTTCGCGATTAATAACCGGCGCCGCTACCAGGACCGGGAGTTGGCGGCGAAAGTGAGTTTAACATGCGCATACTTGGAGGAACCCCCGCAGATTGATTTATTCGATTACGGCTCTCATCGTCGACTCGCGTCAAGGTTTTTCTCTTTTATTTATGGCTAATTAATCCGGCGCTCCTTTGATTTAAGTTCTGCTCACCGAAATTTCCACATGTTTCGGACATGCCTTCCCGCTGGGAACGATAGCCGCCGCGTGGGTCGATGGCGCACTTTTAGATAAACAATTAGTCTCAATCAAAAGTTGATTGCACGCAAGCCTCCTGAGAGGTAATTAAAAGTCAGCTTTGTTCCACCCGGCCCCAGACCCCCTTTCCGATCAATCAAACGAGTCTGGTCTGCGTAATTGCGTGCCCGACCAAAGCGATAATTAACAATTCGCGTTGCGATCGCAAACCGTGAAACTGATTTCATGCAGTCGAGGCTCGAGGATGCACTAATCGACCCTGAAAAACCGATCGAATTTCGACGCTGCGTTTAAGTTAATTCAATAAAAATTGTTTTTAAGATGTTTCCTAATAAACCGATGGCCCTTCAGTATTATTTAGAACCCTATTCTATTTCCCATAATCTCCAGGACATTTTTTACTTGAGCAAACTTCTTATATTTGTCTTTGTAACAGTCTGTGGTCTACTTTCATTTTTGTGTTTTTTATTCTCGTTTTTCTGAGTTCTCCAAAAACCTTATCTTCATTCACTTCAGAATCCTTCGGGAGGAATAGTAAATATTACAGAAGGTTAAAAATTTTGAGAAAGAATTTTTCGAAACTTTGATATACCGATATACCGGTGAATAACCGATAAACGATTTACATTTATGTACCTAGAATTTGAAAAATTTTTGTGAAATGTTGAATCATGCTTGATTAGCTGGCACATTATTTATATATCGGCAATTGAAGCGATTTTTATGAGGGTTGATTTGGAAAAATAAAATAAAAATTAAGAAATACCAATACAATACTGCGACGGAGGCATAAAAAATATACGAAACAAGTTCTTTTATGTTTTCAAATTTTCACAGCTTCCTATTGCTGCTGTTTTCAGTTTTGTATATACAGAGTGTGCCATTAGAATGCGGATCACCTCTCTACAATGTTTTTTTGCTAATCAGTTTAAAATATTTTTTAATGACCTTGAATATAGACTGTGGTGCAAAATTTAGAAAAAAATTTAAGTTGTATTTCCAATTTTTTTCATTGTCACACACATTTCTTACTTTACTCTGACTACGCTATTGAATTCAGCATATTTTCACAAAAATGTCACCAAAATTTAAAAAAAAAATATTAGGAGTAATTGCTAACAGAAATATAGCATAGTACAAATGAATTTATTTTATCAAAATCGTCCATTAGACCGTTGTCAGTTGAACTTTAAAAATGTCAAACGACAGTTATTTTCCATAATGGCAATCTTTGTTTTATTTCAACAGTTTTTATTATAATTAGATCCAGCTCCATTGTGAAGAAAATATATGTTTATTAGCGAGCGATTATTTTTATTATCTAAGCTGCCCTGGTCCAATATGACAAAAACAAGAAGCCCTTTAAACCATCATTTTTTTATACCTATTATTAAGTAATTTACATGACTATTCAAAACATTTTCATTAAATAAATAAATTTGAATACATATGCTATATTTCTGTTAGCAACTAATATTTTGTTGTAAAATTTTGATGACATCCATTTGAAAATATTCCAAATTCAGTGACGTGGTCAGAGTAAAGTTTAAAATATTGCCAGATAGAGTCAGATTAAGGGTAAAAAATAACTTTTTTTTATTTTTTTCTAATTTTTGGCAATTAAAAAAATCGTGATATTTTTTAATATTTTATAAAAGACCACAGTGATGTATTGAAGTTCTATCATTAAAAAAAGGTTTAAATCGACCAACAAATAATAATTTTATAGAGGAGGCTCACCTTATATTGAGTCACTCTATAAATTCACTGAATTATAATTAAAATCCTCGCTTTTTGGAATGCAAACCGTGAAAATAATTTTACGCGGTCGACGATGCAGAAAAAATAATTCAACACTGCTCTAGAAATCAATGATGAAACATTCTTTTTAAGGTGTATTCACAATAGAAATTTTCTCTATTGTCTTGTCACCCTATTCTATCACGTTTTTCTAATCTACTCTACCCTCCAGCACTATTTTTCACTCTATTTCATTTCCATCAATCTCCAGGATACTTTTTATTTCTTCTCACATTTTCTCTCTGCCGGCCTAGGCCACTATCTACAAATATTCTGTTCTTCCTTAATTTGACTGCTCGCTTCTGTTGTGTATTTTTTATTGTTCATGTACTGCAGTATTGCAGAGCATATGTTAAAATAAATTTGGCTATTTTGTGAAGACGTTTCTGGTAACAATTTGTTAATATTTGGGAAATGTTATCATAGCATCAATTTGGTTTTGTGTTTATCTCTGTAGTCCATTATGAATAAATTGTGTTTAATTTTCTATGGTGGGTGGTGAAACAAGTACAACTCAAAATTATGCAAACCAATCGATTTGAGAAGTAATTTAGAAACATCAAAGGTGTTTTTTAATTATAAAGTTTATTATAAAAATTTTCGTTTGGTAACAATTTTCAATTTAAAAAATTACTTATGCTTTTTTGACCTAAAATTATTATAAATTGGAGTAAAATGTTATTAAAAAAAAATTACTCATGCTGTTTAGCTCAGTCGACCTGAAATCTTAAAATATCTACAAAATATACTTTTACTAATTTTCGTAGACTTTTGGCTTTCATTCGTTTGACCACGCACAATGAATTTTATGTAAGTATCAAAACTGATTTAATTTTCGACTGCTGAATTTAATCCATTATTCTCAATTCGCATTTCGCATTTTTCCGATTTTACTACAAATTTCACTACACACTTGTAATTATGTAAATACAGTAAAATCTGGTACGTTTCATGCTATGTAATCTATTTTTTGTAACAGGGCGATATGCATCACTCTAAAAATTAAAACAGCTGGAATATTAGTTTTTAATCACGCATTATTAAATTTACCTACATTTATTTCGCTAAGAGCTGTTTTGTGATGCAATTATTTGAATTCGAGTTCTGTTTAGTCAGTACGAAACTGTTTTTTATCTATACACAAATCCAATCTTGCTCGAGTGAATATGTTTTTTCTGAGTCAACTCGCTTTTAAAAATATAATTATACCAAGACGACTGAATCTGAAATCTTCATATTTTCATATACATTTATATTAAAATAAATTGTAATTGGGTTGGGTGAAAATGATGATGATGCAATTAGTAAAAACGAGTATCACACGAGAAGCTTAATAAATAAAAATATACAAATTATGTAAAAATAAATTAAAACGGTGAAATGTCTTAAGTAAATTAACACATCCGCAAGTAATTTACATGGGTAGTTACACAATTAGGGCTAAAAAATTAGCTTAAGCGATTTTCATCAAACTCTCGTGTGCAGTTACATTTCTAATTGCCTGGTTTGATGTTTTCTGATGAATGTTTCGACTCTTACCATTTCCATCAAGTTTTTTCTTAATTAATTAGTCGCACTAACAGTCAGTCCTCGACTTGTACAGCGAAAATCCATTACCAATGCGGAATAATAGTTGTAATAATTTCGATAGGATAAACGGGCCTTAATTAATAAATGGCGGTAAAGAGCAAAGTATTGTTCTTGAACGAAGAGCGATGACTGTGAGATATTTATATATAAACCGCGAATAACGGAGATGATTAATGTGGGGCTGTAGAGGGA
Source organism: Eledona agricola (assembly GCA_964023215.1). Lineage (NCBI taxonomy): Eukaryota > Metazoa > Arthropoda > Insecta > Coleoptera > Tenebrionidae > Eledona > Eledona agricola. Next base: position 3,964,628 of record OZ026860.1, on the reverse strand, counting down.
TGCACTTCTTCGCATAAGCCATCCTAAACACGTATATGAAATTTGACAAACGCCACCGCTCCGCTCTCGTGTGCATGTGTATGGAGTCGGGTTTAACTAATTACGCTAATTAACTAATTAAATTCCAGCCAGAAACTGGGTGTCGAGGGGCGAGACGTACAACCGACGTACGACAGCCGGATTCTGGCTGCAGTAATTAAGGCAATATTACAGTCCTGTCCTCCATAAATATGTTGGCACTTGCCATAAACGAAAACCGTGTGTCACAAATATTAATTTCATTAGGCGAATTAGTCGAGTTTCGTTATTTATGGAAAAGGGACATAGGTGAGGCGGGATGCAGGATCAGGAGCAGAAGCAGGAGCAGGAGCAGTCACCACTACCACCCCGAGCTAACATCGAAGAACGCTATCTGGCCCCGGCAGCCGTTAAAAGCGAGAAAGAGAGTTAAATATTTGCGAGATGACGGGAACATTTGTCAGCGCGGCTCAGCAAGTGATCAGCTTGTCGCCGTCTCCAAACAGATCCTGAAACAAGCAGCCCCTGTTCATTATGGGATTACGCCACTTTGACATTTAATTATTTAAAGTGAGACCGTGGGTGGCGCTCGGCGAAGGCGACTGCGAAAACCCGCAACCAATTTATGTGAGAAGCCGAGGCCGGAGTTAATACCGACAGAACTGAACTCTCATTTCGGCTAAAGCTCGTACGTCACTCTCTCTCTCGGGCTAAATTAAATAAAGTCTGGCCGTATCTGATCGCTGGCCATCCAATTTACAGATCGATCACGTCGGACGTCGTTTCTTGTCGCTGTTCCATGCCGACCCATGAAATATTTAACGGACGAACACCAATCTACCGAAGAGCGCGTCGAAGGCATTAGCTGCTTACCCTTCTTCATTTCCTCTAAAAGCATTCACTCGCTCCTACAAACGCGACTACGATGGGTGACCACCACCAGTATTTATACAAAACGCGTTTCACAGAAACATACCAATGGGCTAGGAATTCGACGAGAATTTGTGGGACAAGTGCGTCACTGCATTCCGCACTAACTCTGCATATATCAAATTTTGCAGATACTACCATTGCATTGAGCAAGAAAATATTTCATAACGAAGACTCGCTGGGGGGTTCAAAAAGTCTCAGTAGTCTCGAGTTAGTTTTGCCATAGTTCATGGAAGAATTTTGCCCATTTGCCTTGTGTATGCAATTTTGCAAATACATATCCATTATTCATTGGGAAATGTATATGTAATTAATTACGAAAACTTGATCAAAGAATCAAAAAAAAATATTTACAGTTAGTTCCAGAATGAAACTATACAGGTGTGCTTAAAAATGGCGGAAAAACTGTGCAGTACGTTGTTGGATAGTCTATAGAAACTCAGGGGAAAATAGTAAAAAATTATTGTAGTTCAATCCGAGAGATATAAAAGGTTGAACACGACACTTCTATATTATACAGTATTTTAAGGAATATAATTACTAAAAATAAAGGGGTACCTTTCTTCACTCAGGCAATAACAAAAAAAATCCTAAGCTTATTTTACTGTTGAATTAATAAAAGGTTCAATTTTTTACATCATAATGCCATCAAAATCAATCTGGCATCGCTGGTGCTAATAGTGGCAATTATCTAAAATAAAACCAAATTAAATTTTTTTTATTCTGAATAATTAATAATTAAGAACGATTCTAAATTGTTTATTTTTTAAATTACAAAAACAAAAATAAAGAAAAATTAAACATTCTCAATGGAATCCAAAATTTAGAAACAAATAATATGCAAACTTTATTCACGTTCATCGCATATACTTTGTAAATTTCTTGGATCCTCAAGAAAAAATTAAACATCCTCAATGGAATCCAAAATTTAGAAACAAATAATATGCAGACTTTATTCACGTTCACCGCATATATTTTGTAAATTCTTGGGTCCTCAAAGTCAAATTTTCCACACACATATTTTTAAATTTTTGTCACAAATTTTTGTAGTTTTCTTTTCTTTGCAAACACTCAATTGGCACCTGTTTTGTATTCATATGCACAAAACCAAACTTGCATTTGTTGACATTTTCTTATTCTTCAATTAACAAGGCCTTGGAAAAAATATTCACAAATACCGAACAATAATAAAGCATGATTATTAAAAAACTTTTGGCAAGAACATTGTGCTGCATCATTTACATTTATCATCATTTACCTTTCTTCACTCAGGCAATAACAAAAAAAATCCTAAGTTTATTTTACTGTTGAATTAAAAAAAGGTTCAATTTTTTACATCATAATGCCATCAAAATCAATCTGGCATCGCTGGTGCTAATAGTGGCAATTATGTAAAATAAAACCAAATTAAATTTTTTTATTCTAAATAATTAATAATTAAGAACGATTCTAAATTGTTTATTTTTTAAATTACAAAAACAAAAATAAAGAAAAAATTAAACATTTTAATGGAATCCAAAATTTACAAACAAATAATATGCAAACATTATTCACGTTTACCGCATATATTTTGTAAATTTCTTGGGTCGTCAAGAAAAAATTAAACATCCTCAATGGAATCCAAAATTTAGAAACAAATAATATGCAAACTTTATTCACGTTCACCGCATATATTTTGTAAATTCTTGGGTCCTCAAAGTCACATTTTCCACACATATATTTTTAAATTTTTGTAACAAATTTTTGTAGTTTTATTTTCTTTGCAAACACTCAATTGGCACTTGTTTTGTATTCATATACACAAAACCAAACTTGCATTTGTTGACATTTTCTTATTCTTCAATTAACAATGCCTTGGAAAAAATATTCACAAATACCGAACAATAATAAAGCATGATGTATCAAAAAACTTTTGGTAAGAACATTTTGCTGTATCATTTACAATTTATAAAATATGAAACTCATGCCGTACTTTTACTGTACGCCGTAAATTTTACGATGTATGCCTAAGTACACTTAGTATAATAATTTGGTGTGTAAATAAAGCAATTTTTTCAAATATCGATTCCTAATTTTTTTTAATTAGAAAAAAACAAAAATAATAAAGAAAAAATTAAACATTCCCAATGGGATCCAAAATTTAGAAACAATTAATAAGTAAACTTTGTTCACGTTTACCGCATAAATTTTGTAAATTATTGTCCTCAAAGACACATTTTCCACACACATATTTTTTTATTTTTGTAACAAATTTTTGTAATTTTATTTTCTTTGCAAACACTCAATTGTCACCTGTTTCGTATTCATATATACAAAACTAAACTTGCATTTATTGACATGTTCTTATATATTTTTTTCTTAATAATACAAAATTGTTATTTATTTATCTTAAGTTAGATAGGGTTGCAAACAGCCACAACAATTACAAAGTTGCCAAATTGAGCATGTTAATCAGCAACTTTTTTCCTAATAACTGAGAAGATTAGGACGATGGATTATTTTTAATTATTTTTCCTAACTCCCTGAATATCTTCTAATAACGTAGTGAAGAACTTATCCGCCATTTTTGGCACACAATGTACATATAATAAGAATTTTTGGAATAATTATATTGCCCAAAAGTCAGATTCACTCGCATACAGTATCGGCACAGGTATCGGCCAAAGTAAAGAAACGTTAGTAATTGTATAAAAAATGTATAAAGTCTGTATTAGAAAGAAATTTACTTTTACAGATTAAAAGAATGCTCTCATTTTTATTTTTGGTTTAAAAAAATTCGAAGCAGATCTTGAAAAATGTTTTTTCTGAAATTTGCCACCACAGTAGAAATTGAAATTCTATCATTTAAAAAATCATTTAAACGACTAACAAATAACAATTTTAGAAGGGTGGCACATTTTATGAGTCATCTATAAACATATAGAAAAATAAGAACGAACTGTTTCCTCTATGTGTAACCCGTGCAACGCTAGTTAATAAATATATTATTAAAACTCACTTTTCGTTTTTTAGTTTTTGTTGTGAAAGTCTATCGGTAGTACAAAAAGTTTGTTAAAATTTCTAATGCATAATACTTTTTTATTAATAAATTAAATTTGTGTCTATCTTTTATCCGATACGTTTCATACTATTCACCTCGCACTCCTTCATCAACACATCTACCAGCATCATAACTTGACCAATTTAAATATTTCAGTAAAAGGTAGTCTCTGATTAAATATGAACTAAATATTACTCATTTAACATTTTTCAATCGTAGTTCATCAGGCTAAGATGACTTAATAGGAGAATGAAAAAACGTGAGTCTTCGGTCATTTGCTAAGTTATCACTTGCGACTTGAGATAAATCAGAATTGTTTTTTTTCTGTTGGAAGTAAATGAAGCTGTACATAATGAACTTAAAAAACTATTAAATCTTAATAATAAGACACAATAATAATTCAATTGTTAACGAGAGTAACAAATACGGGCCGATTTGTAGGAAAGCGAAATTGAGTCCGAGGTTAAGCTGGTGTATTACAGCATCTATTTGGTATTCTTTGGGTTTTCCGGGAGCCCTCATCCGGGCCGAAGCTGTGGTCAAAGCCGTAATGAGGGACAATTATTGAAATTCCGGGCCGCCTTCGGCCGCGAAGTCGTTAACTTTCGTTCCGGCCGTTTGGGCGCAAAAAAGCGGTGTCGTTTGGGGTCCGCAATTATGTCCGCAGCCGATATTTGGAAATTAAGCTTTTAAAAGCGCGGAGAAGTTATTATGCGAGTACACAAACCCGCTTAAAAATCTCGGCGAGCGTAATTAATTTTAATTCAGGCGATCATAAATAATAATAAAAAAGGGAGAATTTATGCAGAAGGCCAATTAGACTCGATCATTTTTATTGTTGGAGAGTATCCATTTAAAAGCATCAGAAAGACTGGCGCTGCTATTTTGGGGGATACATCTCTGGAAATTTTAATTGTGTACTCGCTCGTTAAAAACAGTTGACGTTTATTCGAGACTTAACTTTAATTAGAGAGCTGCATATATCAAACTGCACTCCGGTGCACTAATTGAAATAATTCCCGCTCTGTGACAGCTCCAAGTCGCTTTCATAAATTGGCCCCCGACTGCGGATTAAAAACGATTCGACGAACGATTATCGTCGCCTTTTCCTCGTTTTCCTCGTGTGGAATAAATAATTTGCCGATAGTCGAGCGCGTATTAGGGCCAGCTATCGAACCTGCCTATCCGTGTTATTGTTGCCGTGTCTTATGTCACAGTGAAGCAAACCGAATTGACAATTTTCCGGGCGGTTTCCTTTCGTACTCCGCCAAGAAAACAGAAAATAGGAAGCTTCACACAAAATAGGTTTCTGTTGGGAAAGACGCGGATAACGAAATAAAGACTTATTGACGGTGTTATTTTAAATTTCACTTTTCTGAACGGTTTTATGGCTGCGCGGCTCGGATTCCTTCGACATCCCACCTTTTCTATAGGAATTTGCTCCGATACGGGGCGTGCTGGCAAATTGCGAGATCTAAAGCAGCGATAATTATTTTTTTAAATTCTATTTACATTTTCGCAAATTTATTCATTACTAAATTAATCACGAAAAAAGTTTTATTGAAAATTCTAATATGCGAGTATTTTTAGGGTTTATTGCAATCAAGACGAGGCTACATCGGAAATTAGTTGATCGAAAAATGATAAATACATAGTTTATTATGCAACAACTACTTACTATCTGTCTTGCGATTATTTCATGCATATACAAAAGACTGACAAAAAACGTTTGATGCTGTATCTTGCTTATTTGTCATTCGATTTAGATAAATATTACATCACATGAAAAAAACACTGCAACATGAACTATATGCTATATTTTCTTGCCATAAGTTTTGACAGATGGCAGTCAACTTTCTTATTTCAAATTGCAGTGTAAGTATATATTTTTTTACTTGATCAAAACATATACTAAAAAACATTTGTGCCCACTCTTTATTATTCATTTGTTTTCTGTTTAGTTTTAAATAAATACCTATTACTTTAACAAGTGTTTTTATTCGAATTTCTAATTATTGAAATCATTTCACAATGAGCTCCTTTTGCAGTACAACAAATATTTTTTATTCTATACTAAAACATAGCAAATGTTATACTACAATTATCGAATCTCCAAGGGACCGAAAATTTCCTTCGAGTTAGGGAAAATTCTACTTATAGAAAAATACACTGAATCAAGTTTAATAGGCATTATAAAAAAGCACTATCTATGTATAATACATATGCAGATTCGTACCTACATATGTACATTCAAAAAATAAAAAATAAACATAATTTTTCTATTTGAAAAAATCAGTATTTTTTGTGTCTAACTGACCATTTCAAAAGTTGATCCTTGTTTTCTAAAATAATGGTCGATAATGTGTTAGGGAATCCCAAATTTTTCTGCAATATTTATATTTTTCTTTTCCTTCTTCTTTACCTCAATTTTTCCTTAAGCGTTAAACATTTTAAATTTCGCCTCGATCTTTTACACTAACATTACAAATAAACCCTTTGTGAAACTGCACCATCGTTAGTGCAATTCGTTGAAATTAAACTTAATCAGCTTAACTTCACTAAATGTACTAAGAAATTTTGCTTGAAAAATTCAAGTTAGACTTGGCTACGTCTTAAATATCAGTTCGAGAATTAGAAAGATTCGAGTATTAATTAATCGAAGTTCGACTTACCGATAAAATTACTGGTTGAGATTGATAAATAATTTTATGTTCACAAAAAATTCGAATTAAAGAATATTTATAATAGAATTATAGAAGTTCGAGTTAAATAAATATAATGTATTTTAGAAACTACATTAGATTATTTTTATTTAATTTATCTATAGTATGAAGAGTCGAAGTTAGGTAAATAATTTTTTCCTTCCAAATGTTAGTTTTATCTTGAACAGTGATCAATAGAAATTTAGAAAATATTGAACATGACTCGAAAAATTGTGTCGATTTTCACGAAATTCATAAAAGTGCCAATAGCTCAAAAAGTCACAATTATTTAGTAAGACCACATTTTAATAGTCTGGTCAGCCCTGACGTTGACGTTAAATTTTGGGACATCTGTAAATCCTTGTTTTTTCAATTGCAATTAAAATACGTTTTTGTTTTTCCTTTGATGCTTGTGAATTCAGAAGAAAATTTGTTACAAAAATGAGTAAAAAATGCAATTTGAAAAAATATAGTTGACTGTAATCTGTCAATAATAATTAGAGGCAAAAAATAGGAGTTTAGTTCATGCTGCAGTATTTTTGAAACGATTTCATCCGATGTATCACTTATCCAAATCGGACAAAAATGAGCAAGCGTTTTTTGTCAGACATTCTGTATCAAGAACGGTATTTAGTATCACGATAATTGCGTTTTTTGTGGCACAAGGAAAATGTATCTGCTAGGAACACTAGGAAAAAGATCAAAATATTTTTGCAAATCATATGCTACCTACTGAAGCATTTCAGGTCTTGGTTTTGTGTTTCAATCTGATAATGCAAGAACAAACGTTTCATTCCAAACTAAATAGGTTGGGCAAAAAAATCAAATTCTAAGCAATGCCAACCAGATCTGCAAACTGATTAACAGCTTCTGGAAGCTCTTAAGGACGATAAATGTAATACATCAAAATAATATCCTGAGGTTTCTTGATTCGTAGTTATTATTAAACTTAACTTCGAGTTTATTTTTTATTATGCAGTTTAAGTTTAATTTTTCCATGTTTCCTAGTATATCGGGGATAGAATGGATGAGAGTTTTTGAGCAAAAAAAATTTTTTTTTTGTGTGGGGCTAGATAAATATTGATCGATATGTCTGAAAATGGGGCTTGAAGATCGCCTCGGTTGAAATGCACGGCGCGCATACCCGAATTAGCTCGGAGCCGATAAGAGGTATTCCTGTAAAGCTGAGAGCATTTCAGGGGCAAACAATGCGAACGAAGCCTACACCGGTCTGCACTTAGTGGATATGTAAAACCCGGTTAATGCGTCGAGTCGCATTGATCTCTCTTTCCCCTTGTCCTTCGACAATGAATCACCGAAGCGCTAATCAAATTAACTTTAAAAGCGTCGTCGAAAGCTTTTACTGGTCAACTTATGAATAAGGCATCGGTCAAAGACCATATCGCGACGTCTATAGAGCTTCGACTTCAAAGCGGCGACGCTTTCAGTTAAATTGTCCCTTCGGACGGTCGGCGTCATACTCGGCGGCCCAAATAATGGTCCCGTTTGAGCGCGACCACCACAATCGGCGTCCGAACGTTAATTTCAATTTGTCTGCGACACGGACCTGTTTACCCGAGCACGTGTTAATAAATATAATAAACTTGTTTTGTTTGTGACCGCTGCGAACGCGTAAATCAGAGGCCGTAGTAAGCCCTCGGATCTGGATAAAGATAAATTACTTTCAGACTAGATGTAATTAATGAAATTGTTATGTAAGCGCACTAAACCTATTACGGCTTAGTGCGCTGTAGTTTCAATAAAAGTCAATTAAATTTTCTAATTAAATCCTTGTATGAGTGTATATAGTGTATAAAAGGCACAGAAATGGAACCGATCCCTTGCGCCAACGCCGGCACAATTATTACACTCTCACCATTTCAATTACAACTTCAAATTACTTTTGAGATTCTTTAATAAGAACTCGGAACACATCTGCACGATACGCGAGCGGCCGTTTCTGCGCCCTCTCACCGCGACCGTCACTCTTGAGGACCGCCCGCAGTTCCAACGCCAAAAATCCCAACAATCAAAGAGAATTCGGCGCAAATTCGATCGATCGCGTAAGGAGTTTAATTTTCGCCGGCTCGTTGGTCAAACTTGATTGAAACTCGTCGAGAATTGCAATCTTGGAAAAAACTTTGATATCCGGCAGAAAACAAGCAGATGCCGCAAACGATATCGGTACACACACACACACACTCGCACTCACGTCCAGACACAATTCCGCGTTCGGTGATATGCAGCCATTCAATTTTAAACTATCCAATTTTTCATTTCGGATTTAATAACGTCAGTCCTCGGCAATGGGATATTTCGCCCGTTCTCCATTTCGCCCGTTCTTCGGCCAGTCACGAGCCCAATATAATATTAAGAAATGAAATTGATCTCTCCCCGCCGCCCTCGCCGATGCTAGATAAAAGTTTCTGATTACTTTCGGGCGCGCTTTTTTCCACGCAAACCTGCCGATTTTATTATTCTCGCATTCTAATTGAACGGCTTCGATCCGAAACGAGGCGGTTTATTTGTCGTCGCGCCTCTGCTTTATATTTGTGGAATCAACAAGGCGAGTCTTATTTCAAATAATACTTGCATAAATCCGTTAACAGTTTACGGAGCTCGCGTCTGAAATAAAGCAAATACATTTAAAACGGGAAATAATATAAATGTTTTCACGGTTGCGCCCCTAATCCGACGTAGGTAAATATTTAAACGGGGCGTTATTTTTGAATCGCTTTCCGGGCTCAATTTCCAAATTTCGAACACCTGCATAAATTGACAATCTCCACCCCGGGATAATCTGCCTCCGTAAGACGTGCACTTTGCTCGAAGGGTGCACTCCACTAATCTAGCAAAAGCCCCTGCATTATGTATGACTACTCACAGGCACTCTGTTCGCTTTATACCCGCCCGGGCCCGCATTTAACCCCTCATCAGAGCGAAACTCAAAAAGGAGGACAAACAAGCACGTGCCACAACACCTCGGCTTACATAACGTCAAAAAATCGGACTAATCCCTTCGTTGACGCACGGGCGACAACCACATCCTTATCATTTGAGTCGCCGCCTCTTATCAGTGCTTATTAAGTCCGACGACTAAGATGAGCAGAAAACGGTGCGAGATCTTCCTCAGGATCGTCGTGTACTATGTTATTTTCTCGAACATAGTAAGTGCCGTCACGTCCCCAAAAACACAAACCCTAACGAATTGTTCAAGACGTTGCCGATTTTGTTGCTGTTGTTCGCCGGACCGTCTTCCTGCATCACAATTTCCGATCTTTTGACTTGTGTTGTTTGGATCGTCAGCGGGGTTTTGCTGCTAATCGGCACAGTACAGGTCGGTTAAGTCGGGAGTGCCTTTTTCGTATGTAAACCATTTTGTAGGGGAAGGAAGTGTGCGTCCGGATTTACGTCCTCCTGACCACGGTTTGTCTCCTGATCGCACCCATTTACCTGGGGGTCTTCTCGGGCGGGACGGACCGCTTTGCTTGTGAGAACCGGAACACCGTTACCATCATACTTCTCTTGTTGTATTTTATTATGATGTGGCCCTTTCAGTATTGCGTCTACTTGTTTTATAAACAAATGGCACAAAGCGCCCAAACCGAAGAAGAAGAAGAAGAATCGCACGTTTAAGAGTTTGTTTTGTCGGGTACCTAATAAAATAGTGTTTGAGTTGGCGTCCGGGTCCAGGAGCACACGAATGACAATTTGGAATAAATCTGATGACGAATCGGAGTTTTCGCGTTATTGAGCGTTATGTGTATAAATCGTAAATTTCGGAAACAATAAAGCTTTACAGAAAAGTTGGTGTGTCATAAAATATGAAGCCGTTGGATCGCGATTAGAAGACCATAACTCTCGTGTGAGTAAATCTCGGTTTTGGAGATTATCCGAACTGTGGAGCCATTCGGACTGCCGTGAATGTAAAAATAAAACTGTCGGCAAGTCATCGACGTACTTTATCTCGGAATGGTTATATCTCCGTGTTTGCTGGCTCGATTGCCGCGTAAAGATCCTACGTCCATTACTTATGGTCGTCAATAAATCAGTTGTTATTGTGCGCTTCGATAATAAAGTCGCTATTTGATTTTTCTACATTGGCAGTATTTTAAAAGTTTTTCGGAGCGGAGAGACGGCAGCGGAAACGACACTGACTAAACTAATGCAATAAGTAAAGCCATTTATGTGAGAGCAAACCGAGATCTTCGGCGATTCGAAATGGGAGCCTTTTATGCTGAAACCAGCCGAGCACTCAGCTCCTCGTATACTCTTTCCCTCCTCGACATTGTGGCCGACCACTTAACATTACCCCATGATTGGGGTTGTTTTTATCTAAGAAGAGAACAATCAATCCCGAAAAAGAGAAGCGTGTTATAATTAAAATCCGAAAACAGAAAAGGGATGAAGAGCACCAACACTGTTTCTAATTACAACGATGACTCTTGGTAACAAGTCCTTTGTTTAGGTGCAGGTGTACGTGTGTTCATTATTCCCGCATCTCCCTTACACTTGTCAGTAATTTAGCCGATACCCCTTCCTCCCGCTTCCCGAGGGATTACTTGAGAAGGATGTTAATTAAAGTGGAGGACGGCGTCGGTGTTATTTATACGCGACGGTCAAATTTTTTTCGCCCCTTAAAAGATTTAAACAAATTAAAAGTGTTGCATCGGCGGCCGGTTTCTTATTTAAGGGCGCCGTTTCCATTGGCCGGGGGAATTGCTCCACAAATGAGGCGAAAAATAAGCTGTTTTCGAGGGGGGACGGCGGAAGGGCGAGCAACGGCACTTTTAATGCCTTTCAGCCAATTGCAATCTAATCCAAAACCTTTCAAAAGCAATCGCGAGAATCTTAAAAAGCAATTGAAGCCAAGTATCGAAGTTAATCGAATAGTGCAGTCCCGCGGCCGACTTCGGCCTTTGACTGCCGCCCCCGCCCTCAACACGCTCATTTTTGCCGATTTTCTGTTTGATCAGAACGAAACGAGTTGTGTAATTGCCTCGCATCCGGGCGCTCATCGCAGGAACGTGCAGAAGGACCTCCTACGCTCCTTTCCTGAAAAAGGGGAGGAAGAGCTTTCACCTCTGCTAAGCTTCACACATTTTGTGTTTGTGAAACGTTTTCTGAAAAAAATTATCAACATACATTTTCTGAAAATATCAAACAACACAGCACAATTAATTTTTATTTCTTCGTTTCGTCATTTGTACAGTCGTGGCCGCAAAAAACCAGGGATGTCTCAAAGCAGTTTTTAACGATTTTCTAATTGTTGTAAGTTGTTTAGTTGTCCTAAAAAATTCACAAAATGAAATCGATATAGACTAAAAGGTGTAATACTAAGTAGGTATATTTAATTTGTTACTTGTTGAAAAATAAAATTGTCACAATATAACTGTGTAATTGTTGGTAGCATTATTTCTCTTAAAATTGTAATACATATATGCTTGCCCATTGAATTTTTTCCTAATATTCCAACATATTCGCCCACTATCGTGGCATATCCAAGACCACATTTCTGGTTTTTTTGAAGATATATATTGTTGTTTGAAATCTATCGTGGCTTCTATAAATATTTTTATGCATCTACGATTGAAACGTTTTTTCATTAGAAAAAATTACGTATCTTCAAAATTCTTCAATTTTTTAATTTCTTTCAAATCCAATCGATCATCTCACCTGCAACAGAAATTTCAACACAACAAAACATTTTTAAAGTGCAATATTTTTATCTAAAAAACTATTTTCAAGAAAAATGTCGAATAAACAAAAAATGTTTATTACGATCCAATTAAGTATCCTTAATTTTTTCGGACTTTTATTGTTTTGATTTATTACATTGTAGTCGCAGGAGATATGGCGGAAGAAGGAACATTTTTGGTATTTATCAACAAATATTCCCAGCAAACACAATATTAAACAAAAAATTATAATTAATTCAATAGTATTTGATGGTTTAGGCAGTATTCTTTTTAAATTAATTTTCAAGATATCGAAGTAGTGAAAATATGAAGATTTCAATTAAGAAATTGCTCGTTTACTTCTTACGATCAATTATTCTTACGATCATTATTTCGCCTGAACGTGAAATATATTGCTTCAGATAGAGGAAGATAGAGAGAGATGAGGCCGTGTGGCCCATGCATTTTAGACATTTCCGTCACAGAAAAGGTCCCAATCTCGCTGTCTTACCTTCACATAAAAAGCTTAACTTCAAATCTTCTTAAACGTAATAATATAAGATTACAAATGACAAAGCTCAGGTAACGACAATCTGCAGGAACCCACTTGGGTTCCGGGTTCAGCCACCCCATTCCTCTTATGGTAGCATTTCCTACATAATCACGTAGCAAACCTATTAAAGCATCATACATACGAGTTGATATTTTACTAATTTTGGACCGTGCAAAACCTGGACGACCTAAAACTGTTACCAACGACGAAAATTATTTGAACGTTAAATGTTATTTGATGTTAAATGTGCTAGGTAGATATATAGATAGATAGAACAAAACGGAGCACTGCTCTTCGTTAGGGCCAGGAAGTAAATAGAGAGCATTTTGAGCATCTTTTGTGTTATAAAAAAGAATTGGTGTTTAAAATGTATTATAAGGGCTGGTTTCTTAATTAAAAGTGTTATTTTTACAATTAAACAGGTGACAAAGAGCTAACGTCAGACTAAATTCAACATTTTGAATTTTTTTTTCATTTTGCACTAAATATTTGTTTAATTTTTAATGACAAATGAGATATAACGTGCGTTCAAAAAAAAAACGAGGCTACGTTGGCCATGGAAAAACTTTGGGCATCAATTTAGTGTAGCAAAACTTCAAAGTGTCAGTTCGAGTCTGTTCATGTTTAGGTTAGCTTCCTTGTTGACAATGGGATAAATCATTATGGGATAAAAAAAAGTGCAAAACATTTCCCGGTATCGTTGTGAATCCAAACATCAATCTATTCATTGTTACAGCTTCTCCTCTGTTGAGGAGAATATCGGCACGACCAGGACGGTCATTAATTTGATATAACTGTAAGTCGTGAATAGATCGATGAAGAAGAATCAGTCTCAAAACCGAAAAATGTCTTGAGAATATTTGGCAGCACTCAGTTACCCGTCAACCTTCATGGGTCATCAGTCTCTATGCGCAACTCGAGACCTACCAATTCAGTTTAAGAGCAACTGCATTCTCAATTAATATTTCAAAAATCGTTGTATATATAGTTAAACACGGACGTCGACCGTTAGGGAGTTGTATTACTCAATATACATTAGAAAAAAAAAGGTTCGGGTTTGCTTGGATTCGAAGGTTTATTATTTTAATAGGCCAAAAAATTTAGACGAGTTACGGCAAAAAATCGAAAGCAATTGCGATAAATGTTGTTTGTTTTTGGAGTTTAATTACGGATTGTCTTTCATTAAGTTTACATTAATTTTTTTACATGTTTACATTTTATTTAAAGTACCAAATTTTTTTTCTTCATCATTTCAGTAATAATAATAATAATATGTTTGTGACCTACCAATCGTTGTATACATAGTTAAACACGAACGTTGACCACTAGTGAGTTATAAATTACACAATATACATTAGAAAAAAAAGGTGCGGATTTGTTTGGTTCGAAGGTTTAAAAACCAATGATTATTAATGTTGTTCATTAAAAATAAAATTAAACTGTCCTAGCGTTTGGGCCGTTTTATTTCGATGGTAAATTTTAAACTGACAGATCTTGACATTTGTCAAATCTATGTTTATGTTTTCTATGGTGTCTACACTGGAAAGCCGATAAATTCCATGGTCAACGCAGCCTCGTTTTTTTTAACGCACCTTCGATATGCGTGTGCTTTATTATTGAACTCTTCCAAAATATTAAATTTGACTCTCGGTGCTACGTAAAAAAATATCAAAAACAAATAAATGAATAAAATTAAAAAAAGAGAAGTACTTAATAAAAATGTTCCAACTTTTCCTAACTCTATACAGGTGACCCAGGGCTCCGTAAAAGCTCCATAACGTTTTTACTATTCGAGGAATCGACCTGAAATTCTTTTTGGATGATAGGTGCGCTTCCGCTGCACATTTTAAAAATATTTCCATTTGTATACAGGCTGTACAAATATTATTCAAAGACCAAAGTTATGTTTTTTTAAATGGAACCACCCCATTTTGATTTTATTTTTGAATTGTATACTAAGTTTTGCGTTAAATTTACTTACTCTATCACAAAAACCTTTTTGATGTACGTCATTTTATGTTTCAAAATCCCTTCATGTAATGTTCCGTTAAAAAATTCATATCTTCTAAACTATTAAAGAAAACATACCCATTTTTTTTCTGTAAAGTCTCTAGACTTTGGTCAATCTTTGAGCTATTGCCGAGTGGCGAAGGAATATTCCAACGCTTACTACGTTTTTTTGAAAATGATAAACTACAAATAGGGAAACCTCGATTTTTTCAAATGGAGCTTTTTCGATATAATTGTTTTATTAAAATATTATTTATATTTATTTAAATAATACACTATCCATACTTTCTAGGAACCCTGTATTTTTATTGTGTGGATGAGAACTTCATTGAAACGTATCAAACTTATTGAAACAACAGCAGAAGTACAAAGCTATAAAGCTCCGAAATCCATGATTTCCTTTTGTTTTGCTTGTAATTTGTTGAAAAAGAAATATATCAACCGCGTTCAAATCATTGCATAAGGACGATCGACCACTTCAAAATAACATCCACATTCGTGCTTTTCGTATCATTTACATAAAAAAAATATTGTTACAAATAAAATCAAAGTCTTGCAGGATCGTGCTTCAACACATACCAAAAGTGCTATAGCATTTATCTACAGGTTCCATTTTCGTTATGTCGTGTTTGTGCCTCAGTTCTGTTCAAAATGTATCGAAACGACACCACAGGTACAAAGCTCGGCTAATGATCTCCTTTCAGGATTACGCTTGTCTTATGTTTAAGGATCATTAGCTGAAAAGGGTCGTATCAAACACGTGTTAAAATAACTCGGCAAGTACACAATATGTTTTGTTTTATTTTTAGGTGGTCTCACATCTTGTGTTTGTGCATCGTTTTCCGAAAAATTTAACGAGATTTAAAGCTCTTGTCGTTTCTCGCTTCGGATCCGGATTCGGTCTCATCGATATTGTTTTTCAGTTCAGTGGGTGAAGGTTACGGTACAGTGATGTAGGACGGAATGTTTGGTCGGGGGGAAAACAGCTGGGAGCGCGGCGCGTACAAATATCTCCCGTCTCACCCCGACAAACCCCGGAGCTTTCATTCATTCAGTCATACCACGACCCGACGGGCGCAGAATGTGCATTAACCGCCTCGACAACTCGGATGAACCGCACTTTTACCGCCTCCAGACTTTTCCTACTTTTTTCCGAAAATATCGTAAATACGGGCGTAATGCACGATTCTTGTATAAATTTTTGCATATAAAGCGGCAGGCGGTGGGGTTCTTCATTAGGCTGCCAGAATGGCGTCGTAAAGTTGACGAGTCGCCAATGATTTAGTCGCGGTCGTCGTAAACTAAAAAGTAGTCGGATCGGGTGGTAAATAATGAAATGCGTTTTTATTTAATTGCATCTGGTGCGTGTGCGTGGCAGTGGAGTGGAAGGCGGCGTCGTGAGAAAGTGCTCTTCGTATTATAACTTGATGGTGCGCCGTCGCCTAAGACGTCGAGTGCCCCGTCTCGGCGCCTGCAACTTCACCTAAGTGTGTTTTAAAAGCTTTTCTGACATCTTGACCGAAGCGGACACTTTCAGACATGGAATGGCTTTCATTCCAGCTCGGCATGTCTCGCCGAACTTGGCCTAAGTGACAGTTCGGCTCTAATATCGTCCTGCTATAAAATTTAACAGGTTCGAGCTGCGACACGTATTTGATTTTAGCCAAGTTTCTAATTTAATAAGTCGAAGACGTCCGAAGGTCGGTTTGAATAGGAGGAGGTGCGGTCCTCTTGGAGGTGGCCCTTGGAGGGAATCAATCCCGGTCGTTAATATAACGAGGTGCCGGCATCGTCAGAAGCGAGCTTCCCCCAGCTACCAGGTGTCAATTTGTTCTAATGGATGGTGGATGAAAAACGCCACCGCTTGAAATCTCCTCAGCTCCTATAACGACCTCTCATTAAAACTACCGTGCCGTTATATTAAAAAAACTGTCAACTTCAATGAGAGCTTTATTATACTTTCAGCCCCAAACTAATCGAACTTTATTACACTACACTCGGGCCCGTGAATTATTTAGTCGACGAGAGCGAAATCTTCAACTAGTTCCGATGGCAAATTACGATCGTGTTTCAAGCGGGGTGGGGCTTTGTTAAAAACTTTCGTCTCCCCTTAAATGACGATACTTTTTCGTTGCTTTTGCTCGAATGAGGCACGCATTGCCATCTAAGGATATATTTAAAATGAGGGATGAGAGCTTGTTAGAGTTTCGCACGATTCGTTACCTCCAAAGGCCGCCAGCCGTCAGTTCGGAAGGCCATTTACTAACAACTCCTGAATTTATTTACTGTAATTGTGCTCCATTCTGATTGCAACATTTATTGAAGCTTAATTTAACTCCGACTTGTTAGGCGAACTCTTGGCATTTTTCGAGCTTAATTTCGCAGACGGATTCAGCGCGGCTCCAATTAACCCCGTGCATTTGTGTAGGTACCCCATCCTCCGGAGTTTTTTCTGCACCGAAAATTAGATTCCGGCCACTTTCTTCCCCGTTCAAATAAAGACGACTGTCGTTAGTTATATTTTCCTGTTTGTTCAGCTCTAATCCCGTCTCGTTAACGTTCCGTCCGCTGTTTACCCGCCACGAAACAAATACAATAATTGTCAACAAAATCGACACGTCCAATTAGGCAAATTGAGCCGTCGCTAGGCCGTTCCCTAATTGCGGCGTTCCGTGAAATGGGGGGCGGTCGGGGGGCGACAATCTTGCCCCGACCGATTAGGTGCACATGTGGGTTTCACTAATGTCGAATTGATAAGCGGGTAGCGAGCGATATCGGTAATGAGCCCGCATGGAGGCGGTCAACCAAGTCTTATTGTGTCTGTTTGTCAGTTGCAGGAAGGGGCCGAGACGTGCGATGGGGTGCTTGGAGGTCGTCTGAGCGGCCAAAGCTCTCCGATTATGCACAGCACGGACAATGGTTCGGGTGAGTAGTTTGTCTTCATCTTTCTTCATCGGGGTAGTGAGTGGTGGGAGGAATTTTTAATTGCCAACTTTGATTGTCGTAATTATTTGGAGCCCTCGGCGGAACAACCAATCACGGTGCAGAGCAATCTCGTCCCGGCGCAATTAGCAGAGTTCCTTATTAATTAATGCAAGCCGCTTACAGACAGTTTACTTAAGATTCGGCCGGATATGAGCACAGCAATGGAACGAGGGTGCAAGGGGCTGCAAGGAGGTAACGTAATCAAGCCGCCCCTGCGAGATAATTATTTCGATAAATTTAATATGATCCATGCACATACGTGAGTGGTTACCTTAATTGTTATTGTTAATTTCCTGGTGGCAGCTCGAATATAACCCACTTGATTAGACTTTGTTGAATATTTGATCGGGAAACTCGGAAAACCCAGTCCGTCTCTCTCTCGTCTACTCTACTAAACGCTGCACCGATTTCAGGCGAGCTCGTCCGCAATTAATTCGTTTAATTAGGTTCGGCTTTGTTCAATCGGGGCCGGCTCTAAAGCTCTCGGTATTACCCCTAACCGGTTAAAGCTAACCGCGCTTGTAACGGAACGAATTTTTTCAAGTCTTGGGATAAGAAAAGTGGAAATCAAACTAACAATTTTCACAATTATTTATTTCCTTTTGGTAAGTCTCACAACATACCGAGCGAGTAAAAATTCGGTGTAAAAATTATGAGATATTATATTACGATATTATATTATATTAACGACATATTATAAATGATTTTTGCACTTGGGAAAAAAAATCGGAATGGAAAAATTTGAATCAACTTTTTACCTCCAATTTACCATTAATATGTAGTCTTTGTCGCACGAAAATAAAACAGTTAATGAAAAATGTCAAAAGAAACAAAATAAAAATCA
The DNA here is from genome assembly GCA_964023215.1 of Eledona agricola. Lineage (NCBI taxonomy): Eukaryota > Metazoa > Arthropoda > Insecta > Coleoptera > Tenebrionidae > Eledona > Eledona agricola. Next base: position 3,945,868 of record OZ026860.1, on the reverse strand, counting down.
AAAGTTGATAGTATTGAAGAAAATTTTGATTTGGATGACTCAATAAGGGTTGAATTAGATTAGAAAGTCGTATCTACGAAAAGTAATATTTTGTGCAAATTAAGATTTTATGCATTATTTCATTTAGTTGTGGCTAATATTTTCCAATGCGTATTTTAATTGTAAAAGTACTGGGTGACTATAAATGATTGATATTTTTTGTGTTGGGTTGACAATATTTTTTAACTCTTCCATTGGGTACACTGATTTTCAAATTATGAATTGTCAAATAAACGGCAAATTTAAAAATTGCCAATATCAGAATTGTTTTCAAAATGGTTTTCAAAATTACAGGTGGAAGATCTTTTCGATCACTCGCTGCAACCGTTTTCTCCATTATTTTTCACTTTTTGTTCGCCTTTATTCAGTAAGTTTCTCTTTTGACAACAATATTCTAACCTGAAAAGTTAGTAGACATAAATCACGACGACAGGTAATTTGGTACCAATTCCTCACTGTTGCCAATCACCTAAATTTAAGTCAATCATTTCTAGTCACCCGGTAGATATTAACAATGTTCCAAAAAATGTTTCACTTTCGTTGTTTGGTATGGTTCAATTTTATGGTTCATCAAAAATATCAGAGTTCAAAACCAGTATATTAATTATTAAACACGTAAAGAAACTGAAAGTAAATAATTTTAGCAGTAAGAATTGCAAAACAATTTTAATGCAATTGAAATAAGGTTCTCAAGTCGAATGCAATATCCTGAAACGATTTTTCATCAAAAGTTGATAATATTATAATTGAAGAAAAATTTGAAGGAATGAATTAGATTAGAAAGTCGTTATGTAGAAAAAGTAATATTTTGTGCAAACTAAGATTTTATGCATTATTTCAATAGCTTCATTAATTTTTACCAAATATTTTGCAATACGTATTTCAATTGTAAAATTATGTTTTAACATGTTCCAAAAAATTTTTCACTTTCGTTGTTTAGTAGGGTTCAACAAAAATATCAGAGTTCAATTCGAGTATATTTATTATTAAACACATAATTAAACTGAAGTAAATCATTTTGACTGTAAGGATTGCAAAACAATTTTAATGCAATTCTCTCCAGTCCAGTCCATAACAACATCCTGAAACGATTTTTCATTAGTCTCATTTTTGAACTGCATGTCTTGAAACCAGAAGTTTCTTCTAAGAATTTTGTCTACTGATTGATATTATTTTTAAGTTATTTAGTAATTTTTCCTTGCGCTCTGATGTGACTCCGACAATATTCAGTTTTACAATTTTCTAAATTCGGCCCAGCTTTAACCGATTTCGCAGTCATAAATCACAAATCACATTTCTAACTTAAAGCTTTACTTCCCCTGTTACATCTTATCTATTTAGTATTACCTATACAATTTCATAATCTAGAAAATCAACAACTTTTTTTTCTGTTCTACTTGGTGGTGGTCTACAAACATAAAAGTGTGCCCCCGTTCAAAATATTTCAATTGCACATCTTCGGAATTTACTAAATACAAAATAAAGCCACAATACGATTTTTGTTAATTAAAATATTAGAATAAATGGTCGTATGTACATACATGGATACAGTCAGATACGACAAATTCGTTCAATAAACTGCAGTTCCGCCTTTTTCGTTTAACACAGCCTCTGGTTTTCTAGGTACGTCATACCTAAATCACAGCAACCCAGCTATATTTATCGAGATAAGACAATATGTTTTAACACAGATAGAAAACAGTCCTTACTTCTTGCTTCGGCAGAAACTGGAAAAAATCGCAGATATTACCTCTATCCTTAACAGTTTATTAATTGTTTTTAAAATTTGGGCTTTTTTAAAAGTTGTGTACTTTGTTCTACTTTAATAAAATTTTATTTAACTATCCTAAAATGATATAAGTGATTTTTTTTAAGGCAAAAGGGTCTCAGTGCATTTTTCATCACCAATCCACAAACTTAATAAAGTTTTCAATAAATATATAAAATTTATATTTTTCAAAGAATTTTGAACCACTGATTTTGTATTCCGGATAGGAGTGGCTTTTTCTCCATTTTTATCTGGTACATATTTTGTGTTCTATATTCTCCAGTTTTCTCGAACTCAGTCTGTATTTTTTCTCAACGATGCATTACATATTTTTGTTGTTTACATAAACTATATACATTTTTATTGGTCGGTTGTTGGTCAAGTTAGTCGACTGTCAATCGAAAGAGATTGAAACAAACAGCCTTCTACAAATATGAGCAACCGAGCGACGAACTGGCAAACTGCCTGTGCTTGGCGCTGTTTCTCTTCGGCAGAGTGATTGGGTAGAGTGCTCTATTGTAATCGGTCGAACAAGACAATCCCATTATAACGATGGATCAAAGCTAGAGGAGCCACTCTTTTAATGCACTTTTTATTAAATATTGATCAAATACTGATATATTGCCGGCAAGCTCGATTTTACGATTATCACGTGATAAATATCTAAAGCTAAAGCGAGTGATGGAGAATATTTCCGGAGGCGCGCGGACGAATCGAGACGCGGAGCGAGGCGAGGCACGGACGTACTCCATTAGTTCCTTAAAAGACACTTGATTTTTAGTCTTGGCGCTTTTTACTCGGAGCTAAAATGAAAATAAATCCTTTTGCTAATAGACTGCTACACGACTCCGCTATTATTTTCAAGAAAGAATGATATATATGGTAAACAGAATCAGAAAATGCACTCTGCGAAGTATACACGAGAGATGGGAAAGATGTTCGAGGGCGTTACAGCGAACTTTACTTCGGTATCGGCCGATTAAAATATATAGGCGCCGATTCCGTAATGGCACTTCATCAGGAGCGTTGCCAGGAGATACCGCGACGTGAGATGTCTTCTTGCAGGTGGTGCAGTCAGAGAGAGGCGGACATTGTATGCGAGCAGTTTTCGAGTAATAAACGTGAATAAGCGGGCATGCGAGTCATGCAAGTGTGTGCCCCATTTCGCTATAAAAGTCAACGAGTAATATAAAATTCTAATATAAACGGCCGGATACAATCTGGAAATACATTGTGGCGTGGCAGCGCCGTAATCGATGCGGTAGTTTATGCAAAGTGGAGGACCCAGGTTGACTTTCAAAGGCAATTTATAAAACTTGATAACGTAAAACATTGTGAAAGTTTCCTCAATCATGCTGAGTAAGCGCCGCCGCTGCCGCTACCGCTGCCGCCACTGTGTTCAATGTTGCCAACTGGAGGGAAATTTCTCGTTTTGAGAGAATTTTAAAAGCAAGAAAGGAAAAAAGATTACAAAAACGGGGAAATTTTTACGCACTTCTTCGAATACTTTTTTTCATTCTACTCATCATTGATAACTGAATCACTATGTATTATATCACAAAGGTTGTTTTTGTCGGTACGCCACATCTTTCTTAATACTTTATCAAAAGCAAAGACTGGACCATCATTTTGCACTTTCACCGCTATATTGTAAAAATTAACAAACTAATGTCCGACCGAAACTATGTAGTTTTTACGGACGAAACCGAATTTCGGCTTCAGTTTCAGTTTCGGCCGAAACCGAAACCGAAATTTCATGTTTTCGTGAGAAATATAAAGTAAAAATTATCATAATCAGTCAGTTTTTATTTTTAAATCCATCACATTTTAATCATTCAGCTTCTGATATTTTTAACTAATCATTAACTTATCATATTATATGAAATAAAAGGGGGAAAAAGGGGGGGTTTATTTCAAAAAGCACAAATAAGTATATTTTTTTTAATATTATGAAATAAAATAAAACCTACAAAACAAAATTACTTTTAAAATATACTTTTAGTAAAAAGAATTTACATAATATATATGTTTAGGTATGTACACAAAACAAAAAAACACTGTTTCATCGATAGTTATTTTTATAAGGCCAGAAACTGCAATAGACAGTTTCTGACCATGTGATTAACAACACTTTTTCGACCAACAAAATTGTTGTTGAAATAATTTCGGTTAGGGGATTTATTTTTCCCCTGTTGGCGGTACCTATTCCACGATATAATGAGATTAAATAAATTTTTTGACATTTATAAGTTTTGAGTAATTTGAGTGAACATTTCTACTGATAATAAGTAAAAAGGTTAAAGACACACCAACACATATTCAAAAAGTAGCAGAAAATGTAATTCAGAATTTATTACCCGAAAAGTCAATGCCGCCAACATAAAAGCTTTCATTGAAAATCCCTGCTTTCCATTTTCTTGCCTAGGCAGAAAAATGATCGTTTTCAAGACGATTTGAGCGCTTTCAAAACAACTAATTTGAGACGCAGGCCGAAAAAATTATTTCTTCTAAAATTCTCTTGTTACCGAACTACAATAAAATTAAAATTAATAAGTACCTACCTATCTACCAAAAACAACAAATAAATAAATATTTTTCATGCAAATAACACTTTAATCGAATGTATCAAAATATAAAGAGTTTCGCAAAACCTCCCGAATGCAGTTTCTGATTTTTTGCCGAAATTAGGCCGAAACCGAAACTGAAAGTTCGGTCGGACACTTAAACAAACAATTTAAAATTTTTCTTTTTACAATATTAAAACCCGTATTTTGGTGTTGTGCCATCTATTGACAATTTGTTTAATTAAGTATAATGGATTAAGTTGTAACTTAATATACAACTGAAAAATGCTTAGTGTATTCTTTTAAATAATTTCTATTCAACAATATTCAATGTGAAAGTACTTTATATTGAGGAGGGAAATTATGTCTTAGAAACGGTTTTTGCAGGTCATAACGGAAAAAAGCACAATCACAGGTTGGCAAAATTGAGTGTGTGGAGTTCTTGCGAACACGTGGTGGAGTAATCGACGAACGCGAGCGACGGAGATGCGACAGAGACGCGAGATTAATTAATAGTTTAATGGCTGGGCATACAAGTTATAGAGATCTAATAATTCACGATCACGCTGTAAATTGTCATTTATCATAATGTAAACTTTGACTTTGCAGCAAATTCAATTAATGTCAATCCATCTCTAATCTAAAGCCGGCTTGCAGACCGCTCGTTAATGCATTCGAGAGAGAGATAACGCGTGTAATTGATCCGTCTCCAATTAGGCGGACAGAAATTGCCAGAACTAGATGCACCTTCACCCACACCCCCGAAGAGGTGGCGGTTGTTTACATTTTGCTCTCCAAAACGAAGAAAGACTGGGGTGTAGAGGTCGGACGCCGACGAAGGCTTAACGAGTGGTAGTGAGCCGAATACTTTTAAAAGAACAGCGCTCTTGTCCGGACATTCCATTAACTTCATCGGATTCGCAAAAATGGCACTTTAACATTTCTTTTATTCCGTCTCCGTCTGGTAGGACGGACCTTTCGTTTCCACTCCCGCACTAAATTTAAGAGTCGATTATCATTTTAACTGCTCCTCCACTTAAAAGGCACTCTGAATTTCTTTTGTCGGAATCCACGGGGAAGAAAAACATGCAGCGGTGGCGAGCCGATATTGCCCTTCGGAGGCTACTAAGTTCGTGTTTACCGCAACCGCAACACGAATAATACATGCCAATCGACTTAGGGCCGCGCTAAGAAAAGCCAATAATTCACATCAAACATTTAAGTTGGAGTTGGTTATTGTGCGGCTGCGATGGAGACGTCGAACAGTTTCCATTCATTGACGAAATGCATTAAGACCATTTCCAAGCTGCATTTTCTTTCATATAGGCGAACTGGGCTAATGGCAAACGCAGATTTGCACGAGACGATAATTAAAACCGCAATTCATACCGCCACTAAAAAATTCGGACGGGTGTGTTAATGTTTCGTGTAAAAAGGAAAATCGTCTCGATTCAATTTCCGTACGCGGCATATGCTGGAGTTAGAGATGAACCGAATCGATGTCTGGTAGTCACAGCGGAAGATGTGCAAATCTAAAACGTGCGGGTTTCAAAGAAATGGCAAAAACGGCGAACTAAATATTTTTAAATGGGCTTATAACAGTTGTTCGGTAAGCAATTAATTATTTGTTTCCAATACGGCTAAGTTTTATGAAATTTTCTTCAGCCGATAATTTTTTATATTAAAAACAACTGCTCATTCGTTTTCGTGCGAAAATGATTTTCACAGAACCCTTTTCTTTGTAGCGGTGCGAAATTCCGAACTGGATTTTTTTCAAGAAATTCTCATATAAGTATTTGTGCTGCGTATTAAAAATAAAATAAAAAAACTAAAAAGTCAAAAGGAAACTCAACCTGTTAAGGTGCTACATGTGAAAAACAAAATTAAAAGTTGTCAGAAAGTTAGAAGAGCCAAAATTCTACGTGGTTTTTTTGGGAAAGGCGGATGTTGAAAATTTCCAGGAAAATTTATTTAAATTATTATCCATCCATCCACTTAAATCAAATCTACGTGAAATCCTAGATGTTCAAAAAAAAAACTTATTCCCTTTTTCCGAGAAACCCCAGAATTTTGGCCCATATACTGGGTGCCCCAGAACCGGCGCCGGATTTAAAAGTGTGGAGGCCCAAGGCAAAATTGTGATTATGATAAAATCGATTTTTTGAAATTTTAAAATATATTTATAGTTTATTTAGAGTTCTATATATTATTAATTATGCATTTAAAATTTAAATTTGTGGAGGTCCATTTGAATGTGTGGTGACATCTCCTCAATAGCTGGATTCAAGAACCTCATACATATTTTGTAAATTTGATATAGAATAAGTAATAAGAATTTCTTAGAAAAATTGTTTTTTTTTTTATACACAATACACAATAAAAATTTGAAGTGAAATTATTTATACGAAAACGTTTTTGAAGGTTTTCACTTTTAAAATTGACGCAAAAAAGTATAGTATCAAAGTGACAATTATGAAATGGCGCGATTTATGACCAAACAATTAAATGAGTTTTTTCAGCTGCAACAATTTTTGATAGAGACCATGGAAATAAATTATGTAATGCCTTTACTTGAGAAAGCAATAATGAACAGTCTTTCTGATTGGTCAACTAAAATCGTTTGCCTTTTGAACACCACTGAACATTTTTTTCTTCAATTTGATAAGAGTATTAACAATTATTCTACAATTTAATATAAAAATATCCTACGGCTGTGGGATATTCTCTAGAGAGCATACAGTCCAAGAATGGTGCTTTAGAAAGCATTATTTCTCAGAAAAATTTATTCTTGATACAATGGCCTGCTTGCTCTCAAACCCCCAAAAACTATTTCATTTGCCTGTAACCAGTTAGAGTTATACTTTAACTTTTTTTTTGATATAAATATTTTTTCGATAATTAAAAATGGAAAATTGAAAAAATATATGGTCAGCGAGTATATTTCGCTGTCGATATCGATCGATAAAAATAAAGTCATTAGGATAAATTCTTTTCTTCATAGTCAAAATTAAGATTATTTGTGAAAATCCTTCAAAATTATAGTTACACGTGCTGACGGGGATTTACTGAATAAAAATAGTCCAAATAAGTCCCAATAAGAAAATAACTGATGCAGAACATTTTATTAAAAATGATTTTTTCTGACAAATCAATAATAAAAAAATCCTGTTTGTAGCTCCGCCCGTGGTCTTACTGTATACAGGTGTCCCAAAACAACGGTGACATGGAAAAAATTACACGTTTCTTGAATCCCAGATAAATCCATTTGACTTGACTTTTTTTCTAAAATATTACGTTTGTCGACTATAAAACGCCAAAAAAGATTAAAAATTGGGGCGATTGTGCAAACCACAAAAAAAAATTTCAAAGTTGTCTCAGAAATAATGGCATTAGATTTAATCTTTAGTAGAACTAGACAAACACGTTTTCAATGCACCATTTTTTCGAAATCGCAATTTTTTTTGTATTTTACCCTCCCTGAAATATGGTTTTGACAAATTAGTGACATTTTTAAACTGAATTTCAGAATTTTACAATAATAGCAACAGTCAAATGAATGAGTAGCTGAGTAGGGAAAGTGCAGGCATTTTTTGTTCCGCACCAAATCGTTTACAACAAAACAACAAAAAGTTGTTGGATTTTACGAGTTATACTACTGGTTTAAATTAATGCCATTATTTCTGGGGCAGGTTGTATAATATAATAACATAATTTTATTGTAACACCCCCATTGTTTCCGGATCGAACGAAATTCTCAAAATTTGGCACATTTGGGTCAAAATTCGATTTATTCAAGTGCTTCGTCACTACCATCGAAAATTACCATTGACCATGTGTTCAGTTGTTACGTACTATCAACAAAAACGCACATAAACCTTGATCGTGTTTCCAATTTTGTAATTCTTTTGGTAAGGGGATCAAAAGGAGAAATCGTTTGAAGGAAGAACATAAAGCGAGGTAATTTTTGAAAGTGTTGAAGTTGGCAAGCGCCGAGCCGAAATGTGGCCCGCGTCGCCGTATTCCATTTTATTTGAAAGAAGCAATTCCGCAATCGTCGGGATTAGGGACAGATGCAGCGCGTATCGGATTTATCCTCGTGGGCGTTTAAAAATTGAAAATTGTAAGTACATTATGCAGATGTCGTAAACTGGGCCGAATACATTTCGACGACATTAAGAATCCGTCGATATGAAATTTGGCAGCAATTTCAATTTCATCGTCCGGGCAGATCCACGTGCACCCGCCAGGATATCTGTTGGTTATTTGATATTCGCCGATATTTACGATTTCGTTCCCGTCTGCCTGCTAAATCCATCGGACCGAACGTCAAAAAGGCCGAACCTGGTCTCATCTCCTCCACTATCTGTAATACACGTTCGAATGGGAAATCAGACAGGCATCGAAAACACTCGGATACGATAAAACTTGTATAAATTCGTACGGGAGACGGCGATAAATCTTCCGCTTAAGGATATTGTTTGAGGCACGTGACACTTCTGGCCTGCTGGATGGCGCTGCCGCTGATATTAAGCACTCTTCAGATGGCCCTCTTCGCGCCTCGGTCCGAAGAGGCGAAATTAGTAAACTACGCCACTGACGTTTCTAAACTCCCCTACGTAATTTGTTCGAGTTCGCATCACGAACACGTCGACTCCTCCGGGTCCGGAACGAAGTTAATCTGCAGATAAGTTTGCATATCATCGTCGGTCCCCGATTCCCGGAAAAATAAATACAAACTCGATCCGGACGGGCGGCCATTTGCCGCTCTCACCTAACGCAATAACTGCAGAGAACCTTATTAAGAAACTTTGATATTACATAAAGGCGGACCGTAATACATTGGCAAAGTTTGACAGAGTGACGGATGAGGTGGGGAAGCACGTGTGTGCCGGAAATCATCGGTCTCCGGGGTGGAATTAAAAGGGCGCCTTCTCTGACCGCCACCAAACACGAAGCCACTTTTTCAATAAACCCACCGACGAAATTAAAACGAGTAAATCTCGAGATGTTGTCGCTGCATACGACCGGAAGCGTTTCGGATTTGTTGCGGCGGAATTCGGGAGCGATGGAAAAGTGATGGTTCGATTAGGGTCCCTTCGAGCGGGTGGCCGGAAAGTTGATGCTGAATAAAATTTAATTAATCCGGTGAGTTATTGGCAATTTGTGCCGGCGAGAAATAATCATTTCAACACAGGAACAGACTGCAAACTCGCTTTATTTACGGTTAAATTAAAACTATCGTAATTATAGTCGGAGGAAAGGAAACGGCGGCGCAGAGGTTTCGGGATGCCGTTTGCCATAATCTCATAATTCGTCTTGATGGCGGCGAGTTTCGTCGGTAACGCGAGGATCCGTATCGAAATGGCCTCTAAATATCGGATCATGCGCTTATAATTAAACGCGAAGGGGCATTACGTGTGTAAAAGTAATCTAGGTTGGACGTGCTCTCGCAATGCGAACAGATACTGATCTTTTTTAATTATCACTTTAATTAAAGTAGGCTTTATATTGTAATTTATCGCTCTTTCTGATCCAATTTCCATCTCATTACATCAATTTAAATTTTAACTGCTCTTCGTTTATTTACATGTTCTTCAAGTCTCGGATGCTTGGCGGCCAGCCAGATGAATGGACCAATTCTTATACGACCACTAATGCTCCGAATGCGAATTCTTTTTAATTTAATGCTTCTTTTACTTGTGTTCAAATTGAAAAACAGCAGCGAACACTGGCGATTTGCAATTCTCTTGCTCGATTCCAGACCATCCGCACAACACATGCAGCGTCCACATCTCAAGACAACGACCGAAACCCGGATTTGATGCCGTTTTTCTTTGATTTAATCTTTTCGCATCGTACGCCACTGCACTACGGATGCAGTCATCGTAAGCAAACCGACTCACATTTTCTTATTCGATTTACATAAACAGATACAGTTTCATGTGGTAGTTAGCGGCATAGGAAACTTAATTACTTTTTGAATTTTAATCGGTGCACTTTCGGCGGAAGTTGTTTTTAGTTCGCCTCTGATTAGTTCGAACGGAAATATTAATTCATAAATCGAATTAAGTTCACCGCACACGGGATTCGAAGTCGATCGGAACGGAAATCTGCAATCAAATTGTGTGGCAAATCCAGACTTGCATCGACTTTCCAGTTTTCCTCTTAGGTACGCTAATGGAGATAGTAAAAGAAAAAAAAACGCAAATTATGTTTGCATACGTTCCAAAGAACTTGCGTGAAATGTCGTAAGTTATTAGCAGGAAAAATAATGAATCATTAAAAACTTTATCCAAATCCAAGGTTTATTTATTTAAGTTGAACAATATACACGGTGTTTAAAAAAATACGCAAACAAAATAAGTTGATTTCTTGGGTTCCCACACTTTTTTGCGGCTGCTATTGTGTTTTGTAATCCAAATACTTTAAACGATTTGCTTTAGGAGCTTAATTTCATAACTCAATGAACAAGATCTTATTCTGATTCATAAAAATTATATAAATAATAAATGCAAATTATGTAAACAATAAATGCTTATATGGTAGGAATTGTAGCTTTGCTTAGTGAGCGCTTTTAGGAAATATAAAGACTAGAAACACATGTCACCGTTACATTATTATGTTATCTCGCCGATTGTAGTTATCTTGTAATAAATTTTTTAAAAACTCCTCCGTCGACTTCCAAAATATAATTTAAACGAATCAGCTCTTACGAGACTGTTAAAATTAACTGGTATAAAGACATTCAGCTTGAAGATCAGTTCTCTTTTATTATAATTGCCGGTGCTTTCTCCCTACTACTTTCTAACACTTTTTCCGTGCAATCACATTCAGTGATTTGGAGAATATCCAATTTGTTTTAGGCCAAAAGTTGAACTTTATTCTTACATATTACGTTTCTATCTCGTCCCAGTAGAGCACAACTATCCTTTGTCCAAAAATTTTGATTTTTGTTTTTTTTATGCTTTGTATGTACGTGTGGTCGTTCTATCTACTGCAGATGAATTCAGTTAGTAACAAAGTAGACAAAACAGAATATTACATTCGGCTATTTTGGAAAAAATATTTATTAATTTTTGTTTCAATATGGGAAATGCAAGATAAAATTTGCATTGTTCATTATTGGGACTTGCAATATTAGTTGGTGAATAGGTGAAAAATTTATTTTTGAAACTTTCCGATGTGATGAAGTACAACTCGAAACATAACTGGAAAATTTTGCAACTTAATACAAAGTCGGCGACATTATTATAATCGCAAAAATTGAAATTAAGTCTCAACGGAAGAAAATAACATCGCTGCAATTTTGATTTATATTGCAATATTAAATTCTGGAGCCAATTTTGCAGTATCTTATAACTTCGGAAAAATAATTAATTATCATTAATAAACATTTATTCATTTGATTTTGCATCAAAAATATTAACATCCTTGCAAAATCACAATGTACTTGCTAATATCGCCTTACATAACTAAAAATTTGCCACTCTCTCGGATGACTGTATGGTGCATTTTTTATCATATAAAACCAAACAAATTATTATTTACTTATCAAAAAATAATTCGAAAAAATAATAAGAGCTGCAAATGACCGCATTCCTTAAAAAACGTGCTGTTAATTTTTTTAATTTTTGTTAATTTAACCATAACCATCAGATTGATAAATTTGCAATAAATAATTTATTGCAAAATTATTACCAAAACAAATTAACATCGCTGCGCTGCAAAATTTACATCCAACTCTGTATGTATAGTAGTAGTAGTATTAACTTTTCATGAGGGTGGCATATTTTTTAGGCATTTAGTATAATAATTTAATTGATACATTTTTACAACATTGATACAAATTGTTACAACGCGCCTTCAAGATGTGTCAAATGATGTTAAATTATACTCCTTTTGCTATTAAAAAATCAAGTTGGCTATGTCTCTCGTAAAGTAACAATGCAAAACAGGTGAAAAAATTAGGCACAATAGATATTAATTAGTAGAATCCACGTCCCAAATTTTAAGTTACTTCGGTTAATATATAGTTTTGAAGAGATTAGGCCGGTTCCATACTTGAAGAACTTGTGTATAGTGTAATTTTTTGTAAACGTATTGTAATTATATCTCAGGCACTGACTCAGTATGGTTTGGTGTCAAAATTCACTTCAAAGAGAATTTTATTACGTTTCATTCAGAGTCACAATTATTCTTCAACTAATAATAATTAATGTCATTGGAACCCCATCTTCACCCAAGTAATATTCTGGGAATGTCCGAGACGCATTTAGGCACCTGTATTTATTAATTACCACACGTCGGGTTACGATTCTGACGAAACGAGCTTCGAAGAGGGTCCGATATAATTTCGATTGGCTTTTTAATAAAGCGGCGGCTTTAATGGTTCTATTTGTTGGGTGAACGTTAAATAATTGGATAAATGAAACCTGTTCGGCATTCCGCGGGCAATGAATTGATGAATAAATAATTGCGCGTTTCATTTAAATCGTTGTCTTGGTTAGATTGCATTCTCTGTCACTTATTAAACACCAGAGATATGTATCTGCATGTGTGATCTTCTGGAGTAGGTGAAGTTGAGGGTGTCGAGTGTCGGCATCCTGGGCCGCATGTTATGTGATAGTTGCGGTCAGCAAAATGTAAAACGGAATTAATGCAACATACTCCAGATCCGAGAATCGACTTGACAGGATATCATTACGTATCAGATTTAACGAGCGGCTTTGAATCCCACGTTCCCCGAATCCGAATAAACAAACAGAAAATCTCCATTATCCCGTAGCCTATTCTTAATTATAGCTGCGCTAATTAAAAATTTATTTTTCATTTGGAAACGTTAATTAAAATTTCTGCGCGATATAAAAAGTTGTGTAGTAAACCAAGACGGACGAAAACAGTCTTAATCTCGCTTTGAAAATTTAATTTGATTATTAAAAATTTAAAGTCTCGAATGTTAATTAAATTGCGTACAGAAAGAAAGGCTAATGAAATGTCAGGACTCGAGAGAATGTGATTAATTGTTGGGATCAGCCAGCGCCTCGGGCCGGACGAAGACGGCACGCGAACAAGAAAAGAAAAGCGGTCCGGGAAAACACCTTGCCTCGGTGACGCCTCGACGGCTTAATTGAAACGCCATCGGAGGAAAACACACACAAGTCGCACGTAAATTTCCCTCATTGTTTCGGACCTCCGGAAAAACGGCAAACAAGTTTCACGCGTTATTATCCGATGATTAATGGAGTGCACGCGCACGGTTCAATTGAATATTTGGGAAAAGCCGAGCTCAGGGTCCGCCTCTTTCGGATGATGACAGGCCGGCTGAATGGTTGGTTTGAGCCAACGGATTTCGTGTTGAGCTTATTTTAACGATCCTGCCAGTTACAGATGTAGGCACAAAGCTCTCTCGGAATTAGTCTCTATCAAATCTCTATTATAACGATTCTAACAGTTTATGCTGATTATGTCATTTACATTTTGATGGTATTGTGTGCTAATTTCGGCGTATTGTTCGACTAATGGCGCAGAAACGCGCGTCTCGTTCCTGAGAAGCAAAACCACCTTCTTGACCACACCTACGTCTTAATTGGAAATCTCACATCCTGTCCGCAATTTTCCACCTAATTGAACGGCCTAACGGAACGCTTTAGCTAATGCAAAACCGTATGATGGCCGCTTAATAAATTCGAGCAGAAATGATTTTTTATAGATCCCGGAAATGCATTATCGCGGCCTGATGGAACGCGTTTGCCGAACGAGAGTGGTTTGAGTTTTCATTTACATAATGGAACAACAACAAATGCATTTTGTATTAACTCCGGAGATTTAATGGCAGTGAGTGGAGCGCCGGCGAAGAGTGTGAGGTTAAGTGGAAGGGGTGAAACCCCGTCATTACGCCTCACAAAAATCGAATTCAACTCCTCCACTGTTTCCCCGATCGCTCGCCGCTCAAACAAAACCCCCAAATGCTCAAATTAGCACTAGTTTTATGAAAATACAACTCCTTTCAGCCATTAACATAAAAGAGTGGCGTACGCGAGGTACGGAAGCTCGGCTCGTGTGCTTTAGCGTTTTAAGTAAACAAACCGGAAAACATCTCTTTTACACGTCTATTGTAATAGCTCCCTTATTTATGTTTGTAATTTACATACGTACGCAGGTACTGTAATATCATACGAGCAACTAATTACTTAAGTGCATACTTTATTAAAAAGAAAAAACTCATTAGCCGGAGTTTGTGCTGTTAGAATTACAACTTAATGTTGCTAATGCTGGTGGAGGTGGGTTGGGGACGAGGGACGACGCTTCGCCTCTCAGGAAACGAGCAAATGAGTTTTTTAATTTGCTTAATGAAAAGTGAATTGTTTTAATTCGCTCATGTCTTCGCCTAATTACTGACGTCCACCGTCCCCACCATGAAATAGGATATCCTCTACACTTGCACATCTTAATTTTTTATTAAATTATTCAAGTTCTATTTTACAATGTTGTTAAAACCTGAAAATAAATATTCCTTCCAAAAAATGTCGTTCGAAACAATTTGCCTTATAGATAAAAAATGGTATTTGTTAGGCCACTGAAGGTTTGCTGACCGAACTAACTAACACAATTGTACTCAATTTCTTCATATAATATTACTTCCACGGCTCCATAAGAATACATTTGGCATGCTTAAATCTAGTTTCTCCTTTATGGTCTTTACTTCTTCAAGGCATTTTTTTGCCACTAAATACACATATGGATAAGGATACCATTTGTGTGCACAAACAGCACAACTACTATATGATTTTACCATTTTCGATGATCAGAATTGAGTTTTGCAATCTTTGTCATCATTACATAGTTATTCATGCTGGCAGCACAAATCAATCAAGCTCATTTTTTGCTATCTTTTTTCACGCCGTTCATTATAACCATTTACTAGGCAATAAATGGCGATACCTTACTAAACTGTAAAGTTGAAGTCTTTGAGATGTTACCGATCTATCCATGCAAGGAATACATACGCAAGGACGCAGAACTGCTAAATTTTATACTCAAACGCGCCGAAAAAATGGTACCAATAGTAGCACAAAAACATCGGTTATTGCGAGATGTCATGGAAGTGAAATAACTTCGGATTTGTAATAAATCAAAATAAGAACTTGTAAGTGCGACGTCTTGTAATGCGATTTGTTGGAATCAAATAAGTAACAGACCGCGCTTCCCTTGTCAATATTTTATATTTCAAAAGACTACAATTATATTTCTTTATTTCAATTCTCAAATACGAAAACTTGAACAAGTAGGAAAAAATGTTTCAGGTCTCGTTATTGTAAATTTGTAAACTTCTAGGAATGTCGTTGGAATTATGAGTGATTATTTATTTTCTGAGAAACGAAAATCCGAAAGCTAATAATTGCAGAGACGTGGAATTTCATGTTGAGTGGAAAATTTTCTTTTCCTTCTTCAGATCGATGTAGTGCGCTCTTGGTAAAATATTCGCACCCCGCGTAGGTGTTGATTTCGGTTCTCTTCCAGCGGATTAATTAAATCCGTCGAAAATCGTTGGGAACAATGGCGTTATGTTTGGGTATAAAGAGGGTGTGCAAATTCGTCCTTAAATCGGCGGGACGTTGACAAATGGGTCTCCGGCTTCGCGAATCAGTACCGACACTTAGCCCTCTTTAGTGGCCGCTTTTAATTCGAACGCACTGGCTAAATTTAATTACGGGCGTCGTTAAATTTGCACGCCACATAATTGCTGGCGTCATTTCAAATATGACACTCGCATAATATGGTAATTCTAGAAAATAATTCTGAAGGCGGAAATTAAGAAGATAGTGGGCTCCGTTTGAATACATAAAGCCATTTTACTTGCGAGCTTGTTTTCATCAGTTTTCTCATTCGGCTTAAACTATTTTAATTAAAGCAACGGCTAATTTAACTAGACAAATCTTCCAGCGTGCGGAAAAGAGGCTCTCGAAGAATACGAAGACGCCGACGTCATCGCCCCTGCTACACTTATTGTTGTTGTATAATGGCGATGATTACATTCAACACTTTGCCGCTCTCATTCTTCGCTACGAATCGATGCCGACGTTCCCTGTGCCCATAATCATTTTTCAGGGGCTTTGTATTCGCGTTTTTAAAAATACAACTCGGTAATTGTTGCATCTAAGCGTTGAATTAATGGACCGGTCAAGAGAGGGCGCCGTCGGGGGCCAGGTTTGCACCCCGACTAGATTAAAATCATCTCGAAAAAGCGTTCGAAATTGGACTGAATCGTTGCTGGAATCGACGTTAATGAGGTGTGGGTTTTAGTTTGGCAGTCGGTGTTTACTCGTCGAGACGCAAATTGATAAACAGGAGTATCTGGGTGGAAGCGCAGATCACAATATGAGATTATTCCGCCTGGCGAATTACAATCGCCGATTTAATTAAACTAGTGTGTACCTACGCAGCGGTGTAATTGGCAAACGCCGCCACCTCTCTCCAAGAGATGACTTCCATCACCACTTACACAGAAATGATCGAGGGCAGGATAATTATTTGCGGCGGCGTGCGTATGCCAAGGCATTTTAATCAGGTTGCATGCAATGGTCATCAAATATTGAACAAGGACAAGGGTACGTCGGATCATTTGAAAAACGTGCTTAATTTATCGGCACTTGAGCGACGAAGGAATTTGAATGGCTTTTAACAACATTAGCTCTTTGCTCTCGGTACGGTGGGACTTGTACTAATAATTTATCGATGACATTACGTAGGTGTCGTGGTTCGGTCCTGCTGCGTTGACACGAGTCATAAAATCGTCTCCGTTTTTTCCGTAGTTAACTAGAAAATTATAATGCCATCCGCACCATGTAACTGTAATAATATTGATACATTAATGGTGGACGGCGATAAATAAGCTCCGTCCGTATAAGTAATGTGCTCCTCCAAGCCCGGGTCTTGATTGCTCGTAAACTATAGCTCCAAAGAAATCGTTTATTTTTCGTTTTACTAATGGGTTTCAGCTACCACACTCGGTTTGAAGGCTAGGTACTTATGCAACCGCCTCATGTGTTTCTATTAATTCTTCTGTCTACTCTTTTTCATTGGTGCCTTGAAGTTGATATTTTCTTCTCTTTCCCGCGCTTCTTTCTGCTTCCTGCCCACCATTCTCGGTCTTGCTTTTTCTTGATGTATGTGCACATGATGTTATGTCAATTTATATGTTGTATCTTAATCAAGTGCCAACCGAAAAATTTTCGAATTGATTTTTCTTTTACTCCTAGTAAGAAATACTGATTTTTAAATTTTAAGAATATACAGTATGTTTGCGCATGGTTACAAAGAGAAATTTTTTGTAAATTTTTGTTTGCTCAAAAAAATATATTTTTGCTAAAATGGCCTGCTTGTACTCAAACCTCCAAAAACCATTTCATTTTCATTTAAACGATATCAGTTGTTTTTTTAATTTTTGTGAAAAATTTGAAAAAAGCCAAGCTGGCGCATTTACCGCTGAAAATGTCAAAATAAATGCAAAGTATTTTCAAAAATGTTGTGTGTTTTTTTGTTCCTTTTAAATCGCAATTTTAATATGTTCGTTTCAAAACGCTGTTGGTCTCGTAATGCCTAATATCTTCATTTACATGTTAAGCAGGACTAGATAGATTGTATTCAAGAAGATAACTGCAATACGAGACACAAAAATAATTTATATTGAAAATAATTGCTAAAACCATAACTGTAAGGGCTGAACCATTTTACAGGAATAATGTAAAATTATTAAAGACAGGAAAATCGCTTGTGAATATAACACTTACGCATCAAAAAAGCTGAAAATTTTATTTATAATTTATTGGATAAAGCCTATTGAAGAAAATACTTCAATAGTAATAAAAAATTGGGCGCAGAGCAATGGAAAAGCTGAGGTTTTACAAGGACCTTATTGGAAACAATCCGGACGATCTGCCAAATTGTTATGAAAATTACGCTGAACTTAATGCTTCATTCATACACCAAATTATTATACTAAGTGTGTTTTCGCAATAATTGTAAAATTTACCGCGTGCGGTAAAAGTACCGCATCAGTTTAATATTTCATAAGCTGTAAATGATACAGCAAAATGTTCTTAACAAAAGTTTTTTGATACATCATGCTTTATTATTGTTCGCTATTTGTGAATATTTTTTCTAGAGTCTTGTTAAAGTAAAGAATAAGAAAATGTCAACAAATACAAGTTTAGTTTTGTGTATATAAATACCAAACAGGTGCCAATTGAGTGTTTGCACAGACAATAAAACTACAAAAATTTGTTTCAAAAATTTAAAAAATATGTGTGTGGAAAATGTGTCTTTGAGGACCCAATAATTTACAAAATATATGCGGTGAAAGTGAATAAAATTTACTTTTTTTTTCTAAATTTTGGATTCCATTGGGAATGTTTAATTTTTATTATTTTTGTTTTTGGAAGATGGAGATGAAGATCCAAGATTACGGCTGTGACTATTATTTTATATTGTTGAGGATCGTTACCAAAGTGCGTTTCTAGAAATCCATGTTTTGATTTTAGTGTACTTTTGATTGTTTTTGTTCATCTGTTTTGAAGACATAATTTTCACAATAAACCATTTTCAAAAAAATTGCGTCATTCGTGACAAAACGCAGTTTTATTCACCTGTTTCTTTCATAAGTTACTTTTTCTAAATGTAACATTCAAAACGCAGCATTTTTCTTAATCGTTGCCAATAATTGAGTACAAAATTCAAGCAAACATTATATCTCCTAGCTGCATATGCTGAGCCAACTATTAAAATTTAGTGTAGTATTATCGCTACAGAAAAGTCATCATTACTCAAAAGTATGTTCTTGTCAAATACTGCGTTTTGAAATATACCTCCACAAATATTCTCATTGAGAATTAATAATAGTACCTACTAGCAAGCGAAACTATGGCAACAACTGTAATAAATGTTGGAAAATGGAAAAAATATTGACAGCGAGGATAAATCACGCGATGCTAAATTGATGGCAATCGACAAAAGTTAAATTATTTAAGATAAATTCTTTCCTGGATAGTCAACAACAGATATTTGTAGAGATATTTCAAAATTTTAGTTAAACGTCCGGACAGAGACAATTACTGCTATAGTTTCACTTACTGATAAGTACTACTATGAATTATCGATGAATATTTTTTTAAAGTCCAAATTTAAAAAATTAAATAACAGTATATTAAAAAGCGAGTTCCATAATTCCATAGTTCCATAAGTACCATATATTTTGGTGCAAGAGTCTCGGCTTCGCCTGTCGTTTTATAAAGAACGAATGCCATAATATCCATAATAACGAGTTTTTTTCAACATGCCATCTTTAATGCAATTTTTAAAATTTTTGAAATTGTGCATGGGTTGGTTGACAAAATTGTTAAAATTGAAATTTCGATTTTCAAACGCAATTTGACGGCACAACAGTTGGCGGTGAAAATAATTTTCAACCTGGGATTAATTTAAGTGCTTAAGCGTTTATAATAGTAGGGGAGAGCTAATTTAAATAAAAAATGTTGTAACGTTTTGTTTTGGTGTTTTGACATGACATTATTGATCACGACATAGCACAGTAAAAAAACAAATTACACTAGTTCTCTTACGAAACTCAAAAATTAAGCTATCAACGCGCTTAATTGAGTACCTCAACAGCAAGTGTCCGACCAAAACTAATTTTTACGGCCGAAACCGAAACCGAATTTCGGCTTCAGTCTCAGTTTCGGCCGAAACCGAAATTATATGTTTTCGTAGGAAAAATAAAATAAAAATTATCATAAGCAGTCTTTATTAATTTTTTTAATAAATCACATATTAACCATTCAGCCTCTGATATTTTAACTAGTAATTAACTTATCATATCATAGTATTTACCCCCCTTATTTCAAAAAGCACAAGTAAATATATTTTTTTTTTAATATTATGAAATAAAATAAAAGCTACAAAACAAAATTACTTCCTGTAAACTTTAGTCATTTTGTATGGTCTTCTTGTTAACGAAATACAATAAAATTCAAATTAATACCTATCTACCAAATACAAGTAAATAAATAACGTGCGTTCAAAAAAAAAACGAGGCGGCGTTGGCCATGGAATTTATCGACTTTCCAGTGTAGACACCATAGAAAACATAAACATAGATTTGACAAATGTCAAGATCTGTCAGTTTAAAATTTACCATCGAAATAAAACCGCCCAAACGCTAGGACAGTTTAATTTTATTTTTAATGAGCATTTTTAATAATCATTGGTTTTTAAACCTTCGAATCCAAACAAATCCGAACCTTTTTTTCTAATGTATATTGTGTAATTTATAACTCACTAGTGGTTCGTGTTTAACTATGTATACAACGATTGGTAGGTCACAAACATATTATTATTATTATTATTACTTAAATGATGGGGTAAAAAAATTTGGTACTTTAAATAAAATGTAAACATGTAAAAAAAATTAATGTAAACTTTAATGAAAGACAATCCGTAATTAAACTCCAAAAACAAACAACATTTATCGCAATTGCTTTCGATTTTTTGCTGAAACTCGTCTAAATTTTTTGGCCTACTAAAATAATAAACCTTCGAACCATCGAATCCAAGCAAACCCGAACCTTTTTTTTCTAATGTAGATTGTGTAATACAACTCCCTAACGGTCGACGTCCGTGTTTAACTATATATACAACAATTTTTGAAATATTAATTGAGAATGCAGTTGCTCTTAAACTGAATTGGTAGGTCTCGAGTTGCGCATAGAGACTGATGACCCATGAAGGTTAACGGGTAACTGAGTGCTGCCAAATATTCTCAAGACATTTTTCGGTTTTGAGACTGATTCTTCTTCATCGATCTATTCACGACTTACAGTTATATCAAATTAATGACCGTCCTGGTCGTGCCGATATTCTCCTCAACAGAGGAGAAGCTGTAACAATGAATAGATTGATGTTTGGATTCACAACGATACCGGGAAATGTTTTGCACTTTTTTTTGATCCCATAATGATTTATCCCATTGTCAACAAGGAAGCTAACCTAAACATGAACAGACTCGAACTGACCCTTTGAAGTTTTGCTACACTAAATTGATGCACAAAGTTTTTCCATGGCCAACGCAGCCTCGTTTTTTTTTTGAACGCACGTTATTTTTTATGCAAATAATACTTCAATTGAATGTATCGAAATAAAAAGAGTTTCGCGAAACCTTCCGAATGCAGTTTCGGTTTAAATCAAAATTAAATGGTTTTTAGCAGGCCACAATATAAAAAAAATCTTAGAAGTAAAACACATCCTTTTTGAAACCCCATCCCTGGACCAGCTGTATAGCTTTGTTCCCAAAGATCTCCCAATCTCAAATTCGAATTGATAATTTAGTAACTCTTTTCCCTGCTTCTTCATAGATTTGGCTTGGTTGAATAATAAATTTGATTCCGATCGTAAGTTCCCTAAATTTTTTTTATATAAAATTGGAACAGTTTTTTTGACGATTTTTTGTCTAGTTCTTCTTAGATGTTAAATTACAACAATTTCTAATACCACCATCGACTTGAATAATTGGTACAAAATTAGAAGACCATCGTCGTTATTGGAAAAATAGACGCTGGTACAATAGTTTCGTGGTATTTTACTGTCACAAGTTCGGATTGTTTGATTTGGTGAGTCTTCCCTCTAACCCGTCTTAATTGAGTAACATTTATATTTGTGGTGTTTCCTTTATTTTGACAAAGAGACGGGTCCCCAACAGCCTATTAGAAGCTATGCCAAAATGCGGCGTAGTGATTTTGGCGTATACGAAGTCACGGAGTAGTCTCGGAAGGGCCATTTGTCAGCAACCATTAGCGGCACTTTGCAAGCGGGCGCGCGGTGACACCCTAACAAGCGGATAACTGAAATAAAGAGCTCACCTTGTCTCCTCGGAATTATCTCGTATCGGGCCGTACGGCCATTCGTTACGATTTCTCGTGTTTGATTTAATGGAGCTGACGTACCGGCATACGAAACTAATGACTATTTATTTGTTGGCGCAGAGTCCGGTGGGGAGCAAGCGGCGAACGGCAGAGCTTCGGTGGCGGTGTCAGCGGGCCCCACGCCTGTTCCCGTGTCCGTTTCGACGGCCGCCACAGTCACCGGAGTCGGGGTGCGGGAGTGCGCCGGATGCGGCAAGAGGATCACCGAACGCTTCCTGCTCAAAGCTCTGGATCTGTATTGGCACGAGGACTGCCTCAAGTGCGGCTGCTGCGACTGCCGCCTCGGAGAAGTCGGCTCCACGCTATACACCAAGGCCAATCTCATACTCTGCAAGCGGGACTATCTTAGGTAACTTTCATCGTTCACACTCAATTCGGTAGCTCGTCCAGTGGTTAAGGGTCGTAATTGGCGCAGATCAAATTAATAATAAATGTGCGGCTTATAGAAGCGGGATGTCAGTGGTGGTGGTAGAATCTTATTCGAAGTCAATTTGGTGTAATGTAATTTTTATAGCACGCTATAGCTATAAATTTTATAGCAATCTACACGAGGAAATTGGTGTAGCACGACAAGGACCTTATAAATATTGGATCGAATTGCTTTTACTAATCATCTTGCGGGTTCTTTTTCAAATTGCCATTCAAGCAAATTGATTCGCTTAAATTTTAATGAGGTCTACAGACAATACATTCTTCGGATGGTTGCGTCGAGTTAATTCCCCACGTCCAGATGTCATTCTGACCTTTGTAGAGTTCCTCGAAACAACACCGCACACAATTACAATCAATATGTTCTTTTTCTGTTTGTTTGAGATGCAGATTGTAGGAATGAATCGTTTCACTTTTAGGCTGTTCGGAACGACGGGATACTGCGCCGCTTGCAACAAAGTAATTCCGGCATTTGAAATGGTAATGAGGGCAAAAAGCAACGTTTATCATTTAGAATGTTTCGCTTGTCAGCAGTGTAATCACAGGTATGTTGAATATTTCACCGTTTAATGGTGCAAATAGGACATTTTCCGCAGTTTTGGTTAAATCGACATCAACCGGTCGTTTTTCCTCTCTTGCAGGTTTTGCGTCGGCGACCGGTTTTACTTGTGCGACAATAAGATACTCTGCGAATATGACTACGAAGAAAGGCTGGTGTTCGCCAATATGACGTACAACCCCAGCAGTTTAGCCCATATCAGAAGGCAAGTCAGTAACCTACAGGTACGCCCTTTCCGCAGGTGATATTTTCACTATTTCCCGTCCTCATCCCCGTTTGTCGTTTATCAAAACTAACCGCCAATTGTAAAACGTATTATTTGAAGAGGCAATTATCAGCATAACATCAGCAATTAAAGCGTTCACTATAAAATTATAATGCTTATATTGATACTAATGATAATATTCGTCATATTTTATGATAAAATATGAACACAATGTTTAAACATTGTATTGTTTAAAGGCAATTAATCAATAATTGCCGAGAGACGGTTTCATTGTATATATCTGTAATTACTGTTTCAATATTTTCTCTAAAATTTATACGGTTGAAATGATTCCATTTCCTTGTTCTCCTCTCCAAACGAGTTTACCATTCCATTTCTAATATAGATTACTTCAGTGATTACGTGCTTCGTTTTTATTGGTCGCTTGCGACACATACGCTTGAGAGAATCAATATGGACTGCGTTAAAAAATTGCGAACAACTGTAAATTGTACAAAGAACACAAGTTAATACAGAAATAAGGAACACCTCTTATGCTCTCATTTACTTGGCGAGGCTTTCTCGAAATTAAATGGTCAATGCTCTCCTAGGGTCTCGTTCCAGGCTAATTTAAACTGTTATCGAGTTTATACGGAGTGTTTGGGGATGACGTGGGCTTTGCAATCTTCCGCCGTATCCAATATGCACTTGGCAGCCAAGTAAACTATAGCCATATTCAAGCTCACATTATTTTTACTCTTTCGATTGCATCTGTCTCTCGATTTTCTTCTCGAGTTTTTCTGTTTCTATCAACAGTACAATTGAAACAAATATTTGTTGATTTCCAAGAAAATTTTTTCTTTCCAAAAAACTTGTTTTAAAATCACCTGAACTAACTTTATAGGTTTCTTTACCTATTACAGTACAATTTTATAATTTTTTAATTTAATATGTTTTTCACAGTAAACCGATTGTAACCGTCACTGTTTTTTGTAAAAAATTGTATAACATGAAATCCTGAAATGAGTAGTAGTAGTCGTGTTCAAAAATGTTAGTAATATTTCAATAGAAAAATTAAACAGCTTTCAATTACATTGCCTAGAATTATTTTTTGAGGGGGCATTATTGTAATTAATTTCAGTAAAATGCTAATAAAAATAACTGTATGTTTTAGAAAAAAAAGTTGTTTCAAAGAGCTTGAAAATAGGATTTTCGAGTAAGTAGATGAAATTTTCTGAAAAATAAAAAAATACAATTTTAAATCTCTGTAACTTAGTGCGAAGACTTACCGCGTTTATGTTCTTCGATTTTCTTGAGCGTGTTTTGGAAATATATATTTATGCCATGAGTTCCTAGGATTGTTTAAAAATTCTAAAATCAATACAGTGAAGACGACACGTTTAAAACCTAGTGAAAGGAAAATTTTAAAGGAAAACGGAAAGGAGAAAATTAATAACGCTCAGTTATGTTATGTTCTAGGATTTTGTTAAGCGTTTTTTTGCTTTGGCTTCTTAGTAGTGGTTAAAAACAGTAAAATGAAGACATTGAAAACAATACTTCAAAAAACTGCTGGAAGGAAAGTTTAAAAGGAAACCGCAAGGGAGAAAAGTAGAATTAAGCAAAAAAACTGCAGGAAGGAAAGTTTAAACGGAAAACGAATAGGAGAAAATTAGAATTGAGAAAAAAATTAAAACGGAAAATTATGTATTTAATGAAATACTAGATATGCAAAGGGCATACTACATAATATAGTTGCTTGAATTAAACGTAATTGTTTAATTAAGTAATTAAACTTAAAAAAACTGTTGGAATGAAAGTTTGAAAGGAAAACGAAAAGGAGAAAATCGAGGACATTACGTGTATTATGTACTTCGATTTTTTCGAGCATTTTTTTTTCGGAATAGATATTCTGAGTTCTTAGGAGTATTTAAAAGCAGTAAATGAAGACATTGAAGGCAATACTTCAAAAAACTGCTGGAAAGTTTACTAGGAAAAAGGAAAGGAGAAAAGTAGAATTGAGAAAAATAAATAAATTTGAATATTATGTATTTTAAGAAACAATAAGATATACAAATGACATAATATATTTGCTTGAATTAAACGTAATCGTTTAATTAAGTAATTAAACTCATCAACAGTAAGTGCACATGTCCTCAATAGTGACTGATGAGGTAAAACCATTAAAAAAATTATTATAATAAAAATAATAAATAGATTTTTTTTTCGAAAAACAGTGACTTTGACGACAAATGACTTTTGAAGTGCACTTACTAAATAGGCGTAATTCTTACTTTTTATAAAAAAAACACAAGTTGTTTTAAAAACATATATTATTATTATATTATAAATACATATAACTGAAATTGTAAAGATGACATGATTGGTTTGGAACAAAGCCAAGCATTCTAGCAAGTGGATTTGTTTGAAAGATCTAAATAAAATTTAAAAATTCTTAGTTACTTAATCTGGGAACATACTATACAGGTGTTTCGTAATGACGGTTTATTAGAAAAGAAAACAGAATGCAATAAAATGAAATGAACTTTTCCTCTTATATAAAAATGCTAAAAAAGCACTTCCATCTATAAGTCGGAGTCAAATTCATTACTTTAATTAATCAGGACATTTTTATTGATGGTTATCGAACCGCAAAGGAACAAGATGTGTTTTATTTTAAGAGCAAAAACCATAATACAATTTTTTAATTTTGTTTCCGCGCATTCTGTAATTTATTGCTTTAAAAATTCAAAACGTGTGACTGAAATCTAATCAAATCAAGATTATTAAATGTTGCAGTTTTTTGCCTTCCGTTTTCATTATGTGTCTAACAGCTCTAGTTCGCATTGTATATCATTTAAAAATGAAAAACGTGAGGTTTGAAAATACGAAACCTAGTCGAATTAAAACTTTTAGATGCTTCGTTTTAACGCGGTAAAAATGCGGTTTATGCCTAGAGCTTCCAGAATTTTTTTTCTCTTTTTGAAATCTATCAAATTAAAACTTTTGTAATGTGTGCTGTGTTTAAATCGGGTTTCGGAGCACCATGAAACAATATTTGTTGTATTTTAAAAACGACAGGTCACGCTAAGATCTTTATTCGGTACGTCTGCGTGCGTTTGGAAATTTCAAAACTAATCAGAATGTTTGCGATTTGTTGGGAGTCCGGCGGGACCGAGGATAAATATTGTTCGAAAAAATGATTTGGTAATTTTGGAGGCGTTTTTAATTGGCGGTTTTTGTCAGGGCCGGCTTAAAACAATATTTGTTGTGTTTTAAAAGGAGCGGCTATCACGCTAAGAGCTTCATTCGGTTGCTTTTAGCTTCCAAACAAACCACTTTGCTGAAAACTTTACTTCAGTCCATTTGCCCGCACCATTTAATGATTCTCATTTATCGCTTGCGGCGTGTTATTTTGAACGTTTTTACGGTTCCGTTATTTTCGTTCTCATCCTCTGCCCGATCAATCCCGTCCGAGCTTTCAGTACAGGTCGGTTGGTTTCTTTCAGCCATCGGGCGACAATCTAACCTCTGAAGGTAGACCTCTGACGACCCCGTCCTGTTACAGCGAGAAGAACTCGGACATGGTCCTGGGCGGCCCACCGCGGCAGCCCATTAGCACCAACCATCGCGATGACGGCTCCAGCGGCTACGGAAGCCCCGATTCGGAGACCTTCGAACCGCCGCCCCCACATCACTGACGCCGGACCAAGAGGGACTCGTTCTCGAATAAGAGTGCAGTGCAGTGCGCAGCGGGAAGATCTCATTTGTGCTAGTCTACTTGCCAAAAACTCAAACAAGACTCACTTATTATCGGTTCTCTTGCGTTCTCACCACTCTCGATTGTATACGACCGGTACCCCATGAAGGAAGCTTCTCGTGCATTGCTATTAAAACACGGAAGCCTCTCAAGGGGTGCCACTTCACTTTCGTTATTGCCATAGTGAGAGTTATCTCCTTCAAATATGTATACTGATTTGTGGCCTGTTGAGATCACTCAGGTGTCATATATAATTTCCAAGATGCATGTTTATCTAATTACCCTCAAAGGGTGGATGTACATAATATTGAAAGATAAGTAAACACTTTTGTGATTCGATTGTATAATTTGTAAAAACAAATCATAGGACTTCCTTATTACGACTGTGTCCCGTGAGGATCTGTTGCTGAATCCAAAATCACTATTTTCATTTTGTCATGTGATATAACAAAATTGATTTTTAGATGTAATAGAAGGCTTCTTTTTATACATATCTCGTGCTGTTTATGTTTCATATATTTTTATATAAGTTAGTACCTAACTATGCTATATTTATGTGGGAGCATCATAAGATAGGAGCTGGACGGACTAAATGTTTTAATAATGAAAACTTCCAGTAGAGATCTTGTGGATGTCACTTGATTTTACGCTTGAGCAAAGTGCTTCATTTCTTAAATGAATTTAATTTCACGCTCATCCTTGAAATACTTTAAATAATTTTCATATTCATGGCGACGTTTCCAATTTTTTCATTTTTATTTTAAAAACTTAACTAAAGTCCATGACGCCGTTATGAATATCCACTGTGAATGTCTATTGATGATCTAAACGAAATAAATGTTTGATATTCATCATAAAACAATTAAATTAACATAAAAAATTGTTCTGTTACAATTTCAAATATATGAGTCTCATCCATATGGTGACTTAGCTATTCTTCTCCGCAACTTTCCGAACATTGAAAAAATTAAACCTGAAAAAAGATTCCGTTTCAAACATTGAACCTATTAATGGTCAAGCTTTTTCGAGGAACAAAGTAGAGAAGTTATAATTTCCAGTACGATGATATAAGCACGAAATTGCAAACCAAAGAGCAGACATTTGTTTGAAATTCCGAACTTTAGATTATTATAAATTGTTTTAGGATTTTGTAAAAACAAGCATGATGAGACATGTAGTCTGTCCAACTACTCAAGATATTTGCATTATTGTTTTTCTTATACGTTATCGATCTTGTATATAATAGTTATTACTGAATAAATGTTGTCTTTTCGTTAAGGTGGTCACACTTTAAACCCTGCATGGTTAAATGAGGTTTTATTGATAATCGAAACGTTGGATATAAAAATAATTTGCGAGCACCAAAGATTCGTAAGTATCAACTTTGGCCAAGGGATGGCACAGCAAAAATCTACACATTCATTTATATAATACACGAAATGTTAATGCCGTAAAACTAGTTCGATTGTTTAATCCTAAAAACGAATTAGTAACTAAATTAATAAAAGCATTACATGAGATTTTTTGGTCAAATTAGGAGATTCGAAAAAAAAAGGTAGTACCCATTAAAACTCGTCGTGTCGGGCTAAAGCCTCACCAAAATCTG
Source organism: Eledona agricola (assembly GCA_964023215.1). Taxonomy (NCBI): domain Eukaryota; kingdom Metazoa; phylum Arthropoda; class Insecta; order Coleoptera; family Tenebrionidae; genus Eledona; species Eledona agricola. The sequence continues at coordinate 3,916,969 of OZ026860.1, read as the reverse complement.
TGGCTTGGGAACCGACAAACAGATCATACTTGTTCAGAATTTCGTCTTTGGCCAGCTGCTCGTCGGCGTCGGAATCAGCTTCATAAATTAAATGCCTCGCTTCCGCTTCTGCGTGGTCAAAATCCTGTGGCAAAATCCAGTTCATCACTTCTTCTGTATCCATAAAACCGTCGCCGTCCTTGTCCCTGTATGTATTAAATTGTTCTCGTTCGTTATTAACCCACTCTGGTTCCTCTTCATTTTCCTCGCCTTTGTACATGTCCCCTATATACTCCTTCAGCGATATCTTTCCATCGCCGTCTTTATCAATATCCTCCATGGTCTCCTGCACCACGATATCTTTCATATGTGTAGATTCTTCAGGATGCAAGAAATGTAAAAACTCCTCTTTAGTGAGGGCGTCATCACCGTTGGAATCGGCCACTGACCATCGCCGTCTATCCCGTTTCATCATTTGCTTATACGAAAATCCTTCACTATCTTTTTCTGCATCTGCAGGATCCATGCTATCCAAAAAACCGTAAACGAGTTTTCGGTAGCGATCCCACGAAATAGTGTCTTCGTTTTCGGGATTGTGCTGCTTCCACTGCCGATCCACGTCTTCAGTGATGTAGCGTTTTTGCGTGTAGCGAATCCAGTCCTTCAATTCTTCACGGGACACGTAACCGTCGTTGTTGTTATCGATTTTATCGACGATTAATCTGGGTAGAGTAGAAAACAACACGCCATTACTTCATTTCACGCTGTACGCAAATCTCGTTATTGTTATCAAATTATTAAGTGGTTGGGAATTGGACCGGAATTTTGTGGAATATTTTAACTTACCCTAACCGCCTTTTACTTTCTTCTGGAGGCAGCTGGTCGAAAGTTTTGGCTTCTTCACCCAGAAACGCTTCATGATCGTACTGGGGGTTGTGATGTTCACTCTGGAAGTGTTCTTTATCGCTCAACTCTCTATCAAATACTCTATCTTTTTTCTCTTCAGATTTGGGTAAAGCCAAGGCTCCAGAGGAGGCCAGCAGCAAGAACACAAGCACTGTTCGCACTATCATTGCTGCAAATGTGGGGATTTAATTAAATTTGACTGTTTTATTAATTATGATGATTGTAATCCGCCCACCAAGTGATTACTTTTTACTTCGATAAAGCGGTGTAAAACAAATTAAAAAAATTCCACCTAACCTCAAACACTCACCCAATCCTTTGCGACCGAGTCCTTTTTTGGTAAAACTTCACAATACGAACGAGTTTAATTCATGAAATTTGAGAACTTCCGCCACTTCCAACTCATCAATGTCTCTGCTTTGAATGATGTTTAAAGATCTTGGGATGTAAACATGGGATGGGAATTGGTAAAACAGGTTTCGTAACTTGATATTACAGAAAACTTTTTTAAATATTTTTTTTTTTAATGTGTAGTTTTGAGTAAAGTTATTACAGTTTTATCAAAAAATACAATTTTATATATTTTGTTTGCGACGTTCAATAAATATTGCAATATATAAACAGAAAACTGTTACATAGTTTTGAGAAATATCCAGTAGATGACACGATGGCTGCCTTTTTGAATTTTACTTCCTACTAGATACCGGGTGTCTGTAAATTATTTAATTTTTTTATTTGGTTGGCAATATTTGCTGACTTTTTCATTGTTGTTTTCATCAAATGTTATTTCCAATAAAAGATAAGCAAATGTGCGTTTAAAAAAAATGGAGGATCTGGATGCTATGAAATCTAGTATATTTTATTTTTTCCAGTGTAGACGTTTGAAACTGTCAAATCATGACATTTGACAGGAACTGTCATTCAATAATTTGCTCAAATGACGTCTAAATCGAGACCAGGATATGGAATTTGTCGAAGAAGGCACAATAGCTACCTTCTGCATTGTGTTCGGATCATAACAATAAATTTAATCTTAAATTTTTGCAACTCAAGATCGAAATTTTGTCACACTTTTTCTAACGTCAAAATTATTCATTCCGCAGTCTCCTTTTTTTTAAACGATTGTTAGTTTTTTTTTTGCCATCAAAAGTGCAATCGATTCTTACCAAAGTATTGAGACTGCTCCATTAAAAAAATTGATTTATTTAAAATATGTATATTGTATATCTTTTATATGACAGTTTCTGGCCTTGTAATAAAAATAACTATTTTCGCTTAAATGTTAAATAATTGAAAAATAACTGAAGTAGGTAAATTAGAAATTATACGAAGTAGGTATAATTATTTTTTGGTAAATAATCCGAAAACAGCGTAATACATATACTGCTCACTACATATAGTCAATTTAGAGGGAGACTGGGGCGCTGGGACACCTGTATATATTTTTATATAAAACATTTTTACAATGAAAATACAACTCATACAAATACAATTTATTCTAAACATAACTTTTATTTAATATCAAATAGTTATTTATGGGTGCAATTTCAAGTATAAAAAAAGCAAAAAAAAAAACGAAGAACCCGGGAATAACGAATCGCTTAAGTTTGTAAAGTATATTGTTTTTGGTGTGCCTTCTACCTTAAAAAACATGAATGCCTCAGATATTGCTCGTCCTTTTACAGCTATGGTAAGACAGGAGTCATTGCTAGCTCATCATTGGCTTTTTCTTTCTTATCTATATTTATTTTGTACATTCATTACATTGCGTGCTGATTTATTTATTTAAGAATTGGGGAAATAGAAAAACAAAAATAAAAAGATTATATAAAATATGTTAGGAGATGAATGGAAATAGTACAGTTGTTGCATCATTTTTTAGAATTGTGCTTTACGGATAATTTAATTTTCAACCTTAGTAGGATTGGAGGTACTTGTCTTCAACCCTGCAACCTTAAAAAACAGGGCAAAATCTTTGAAAATGTAAATTTTTAAATATACCTTAAAAACGTCAAAATTCTTTAAAAAATGTGCAATGAAGGGGCCTTATTAGTAGTCATCCTATTGAAAAAACATATTATTAATATTTACGAATATTTTACTAAAATCTTTCACGTTTAATTTATTTTGCAAAAGTAAAAAGAAATATGTTTTCTTATCACTGAAAGCTCTCTACGAAACTTTACAATGTGTACGTTATTGCATAAAACTGTTGTAGTATTTTATAAATTTTTGTCTACGAAGAAATGTCGTTGTCTGTGTATCGAATTTGCATTTACACTTTTGCTCTTTCCCATGTCTCTATTAAATCACAATGTAATATCGTTGTTTATGGAATTTTTATTCACTCTACTTTGTATTTTCTTATTAAAGAAGTTCGAGGATTGAACTATCTTGTCTATCCGATTTCATCGGAGATGAGTGAGTCATACTGATTCCTTAAATAATAGAAATATTTCAAAGTGGAAATGTAGCCACTGATTGTGCGGTTTACATAAAGCGAAAATCACTTGGGGTTCCAGAATCAAGGACGAGGTAGACAAATCACGCAAACGAACAGATAATAAATATATTTCCAAAACAAAATAACAAAAGTGAAATTAACGAACGAATAATAAATGAATATTGAATGAGCAAACAATAATAATGAATGGATGATGAACAATATGAACAAAATATAATACAAACGGTTAACTATAGTGATATATAAAAAATATTAAAATTAAATAATAAAAAATAATAATAGTACTGAAACTAATGGAACTTTAAGTGAAACATGGTCAAAAATCCCGAAGAATATCGTTATAATTAACAGTAGGAACTGAATATTAAAAATTCCTGCTTTGTCAGCAGTGTCAGCTTTTATCAACTAAAACTAAACTATAATAAGTATTAAAAATTCCAAACTTTTGTAAAATAAGAAGTATACATATTTACTTAACATGCTGGCAAGATCACCAATATTAAATTAGCAACAGTTCGGTAGAAATGGACATACAATACATATTCACTAAATGATTTTGCTCCAGAGGTGAAGCGCATAAAACGATTCGACACCGAATAATACAATTTGTGCTTGATTTACATATCACAAACAGAACAAAACATTCAATACATAGCTTATATTCTGTTTGTCCAATTTGCCTCAAAAATAGCAGGTTTTTTATTTTAAAAACCCGAACTATTCTTAGCAGCACAAAACATTTTCACGTGTAATCGTGTCATCGTGTAATTTTTTAAAACTTGAAAAAGGGGAGTTTATAGTGCCACGATTTAGACTGCATTGTCAGAGTGCTGCATTTTGAATTTGCATAAAATTTAACAAACATTTTATGTAACATTTTTTCATAACTTGAAATGTTTTTGTCATGAAATTTCTCGAGATTGCGACCTGTCCAATAACTTGCTGTCTCGGACGTAGATATTTGAATAATGCAATAAAAGCGGTCCGCTACTTGTTGTCGTTGTGTAAAAAACTGTAGTGTTTGTGCAATCCTCGCAAGTCAATCCTTGAGGCATTGGCAATCAATGCCTTAATGAGCAATTTCCTAATCAATTCGCGCCGGATTGAGACAGAAGCAATTAGCAATTCACTTCCTCCAAACTTCTCATCACCCTCGATGGCGACGCTCCACCGGAACGCCGAGATTAATTGATATTCATATCATCGAAAACGGTTTAATAAAACACGTCCCTCACTCATCGATCCTTTCAGTTTTATGAACGTTATTATGGCCTCTAGTTTTCAACTCCAATTTAATTAATGACGACTCGGATACACGCCGCACCGTTTCAGCAACATATCCTCAGCGCCGATTTAAAATAAATTATTCACGAAATTGCGATGATGCGGGTTGTGCTGAAACAGAACACATATCAAACACCAATTAGGGACTGTAATGTCCACTTTCCGATATTAGGCAATTTTGTCGCAGCTATCGTTCGTCACATTCATTCCGAGCGTTTAAATTGAAGTAGTTTGGAAACACCCTCCCTTCTATATGTCACAGATGCTGGGGCCCTGAAACATCACTTTCAAATTATTATCGAACCAGAGAGCGACGATATGAATTATTCCTACATAATAATTAGGATGATCAATACTGAGAGTTTTTATAATGGTGCAGGAAAATTAAGTGAATACTACTACAAAGAGGATTGAATAATGCATTCGAAGGAACTGGGTCAAAGTTTAAGTAGGTATATAGCGTATTATTGACATTGAACCCAACTTTCCAACATGCAATAGAAGAATTACCATTACAAAATGCAGGAGTTCGAAATTGGATGAGACGGAAGCAAAAAATGTACAGAATATGCACATTAAAATCGAAGGATGTAATTTAGTTGTTCTCCACCTCTTCATCTGCTATTCCCTCCATAATGTAATAGTTGTTTCATCATACAGGAAGTTGGAATGAATTTTTAATGGAAAAGTAATCAAACTTTACAAATTAACAACAAAACATTACAAACGACTTGAGGCGTATTTTGCACGACGCTTCGATGACAGCATCCAACAATCTTGACCCTTATTCTTTAATTTCGTTGCAACTTCCGTTTCCGCTCACTGTGACAGTAAAAAAAATTACAGAATTTTCCGATTACGTCAACCCTTTGTTCGCGCTAAGCTCTCGCTCCGTGTCATTTTCTGCACTGGCAAGCATCAATCTTCTTTAGTTGTACATCCGTCAAAATCCCTATTTCCGGGCGACCGAATCCGGCCAAGAGACCGAGATAATGGCCATGCTTATATGTCCATCAGCCCGAAGTCGAGAAACATCTCAACGGGTTCATTTAATTGGAAATTAAAAGAAAACCTTGCGTAGCAATGACGAGCACATGTAGGGCATCATCGTGAGGAATATATTTGGAAACAAGTTGTAAAGAGCGAGTTCGAGTTTCGATGGCTGCAGGCTGGTTAAGTCTGGGAGCGGTTGTGCTTTTCGCGGTAATGACGCACAGTTCGGGGCTTCCTCGCGAGTTACTCGTCGACGAAGAAACGCCCCCCATCAAGGTGATCACGATGGAAGATGAGGACGAGGCGCCGTGTCACATAGATTACCAGGTGAGAGCAAGCGAACATTACCGCGTCTAAGTGCGCCAATTTCGCTCGAGAGCTTCAAACGCGAACGAGCCAATTCCGACGTAATCTTAATTGATTTCAGGTCATGAAGAGAGTTGCAGGAAGTTGCGTCAAAATGAGCAGAAATGTGAAAGCGTGCGTTGCTGGTAACTACGTGAAACCACTGCATCCTGCATGCATGTACGAGTAAAACGACTTTTGGCCACGTTCTCACGACGACTCTCGCACGAAACGGACAACTCTCGCGCACATGGGCATGAATTTTGAAGCTTAATTATGGACAACTTTGCGGACCACGTTAATTTTTTATTTTCTAATTAAAAGTTTGGCTTGTATTAATGGACTTGTTTAATTGACACAAACCTGAATCGATAAAAACAATCAGCTCATATGGGCCGAGCCAATCCGTCCTATTCACTGAAACTAATTCGGCGGCATTAAAACACCGAAAGCGCTGCACAGATTAATTTTTATGCGGCGGATTTAAACGATTCGACTCCCAGTTTCATTAAAAGTAATAAATAAAACAAAGAGGAAAATATCACAAATTCATCGAATGGTACTCAGAGCACCGAAAACATTGGAATAGATTCGGACATTTGTGGGGAGGTTTCAACTCATAGAATTTTAATCAGTATTTATTTATTTCAAATCCAATTTATTGGTAATTGCTTTGTACCCACTGAATTATAGATCCTGTTTAAACGCGTTCGTATTAAAATATTCATAGACTTTGATGTTTGATTCAAACTGGTTTGACTTCCAAAATACTTCGATTTCAGGTCTTCAGTTACTTAAATCAAGAGGGTTTTTCAAAATATATATCTCAATGCTAAATGAAAGTAATAAAAAATAGCACACTGTATATAAATATGTTGGTGTGTAACTAAACATTTGGTGTTAAAAAAGAGGCGACGACGATCTGGGCAAAATTATGTAATCATTTCAATTTTTTGTTAGTTTGACGTAGGGGTATTTTTTTAGACAGTATGCAACTTATGAGTTTCGTATTTTCAACTAAACGATTCCTCACAAACTGCTTGAATGTTGAATCAATTTTTATAACATCCCAAGTTTCGGATGTAGTAATATCAAACAGAGAATCGCACAAATGTAAAAATACAAATTTACTCACTATAAAAACTTAGTTAAAAATTTTAATATTAATTTATTTATTTATTATTGTTATACTTATTTTACCTTTCACAACATTTTGAATATAGTACTTCGTCTAGTACCTAACCGTGTTTTTGAAATTTTTTCTGTGAAATCATTATCTCGCAAAATGCCTAAAGGCAAAAGTTTATCAGAAGATATTCGTAAACTCATAATTAATAAATTTAATTCTCAAGAAATACAAATTCAAATAGCTCGACCACTAAAAATGAATGAAAGTGTTATTTCAAAAATAGTTAAATTGTACCAGATACAAAATAGTGCATCTAGTGCTCTAAAAACAGGAAGACCTCGAAAATCTGAAACAAACGACGAAAAAATTAAAATGGTATCCATACCATTTCGCTTCATTTTCTCAAATAAAAAATTATTACCGGATTTATAATGTGCCTGCCTATTTATACTAGACGACATCGGTTTGTCGATGTGAGATTACATGAACCAAGGCCCGTTAAAAAACAATGTATTTTTGCAAAAAAACAGACGATCGAAAATGCAGTTTGCTCGTCAGCATCGAAATTGGAAAGTGGAGAGTGTTCTCTGGCAAAATCAAATACGATATGCTTAATTGGGATGGGATTAAGTGGGTACGGCGGTCAAATTATGAAAGATTTAACCCAAAGTACAAAAAAATGACTGTAAAGCACGGTGCAATAAATGTTAAAATTCGAGGATGTTTCTCTGATAGTGGAATGGGTCCCATACGGTGCATTGTTCGTATAATGGAAACAGATAAATTTGCGTATCTAAATATTTTGAAGAATCAGATGATTCACTGAAGAAAATATGCCGTTAAGATAGATTTTCCATGCTGCGAAAATAGTAAAAGACTGATTAGCCGCTAAAAATGTTACTGAAATGAAATGGCCTGCACAAATCCGCGATCTCAATCCCGCTGAGAATGTGTGGAATGAAACTTACAGCATAATTCGTGAAAATTCAAGTAAAAAATTTAATTCAAAAAATTCTTTACTAAATGCAATTAAAATCGTTTGAAATGAAATATTGCATCGCTACATTGGCAACCTTATGGCATATATGCATAGAATATGTGTACAAGTAACACAAAGAAAAAGTTATGCAACAATATATTGAATAAACTATTTTCAAATTGGAATCATGGTTCTCTCCTTTTGACTGTTTCAAAACGCAAAATTTCTGTAATTTTTTAAATATATTATTGTTACAGTATGATTTATTTTAAACCAACTTGCCGACTATTATAGTGAAAGTTCAATTATTGTTAATACAGACTTTGTATATTTCTTAAACAGTTTCTAACGTTTCTTTACTTTTGGCCGATACAATATGTGTATTAAAAAAAAAGTAAATCATTTCATGAGAAAAAAGGATGTATTATGCATGTAATTTATTATATTATAAAATACTCTAACTACTTCATACAGTAAAGGATTAATTGGCACTAATTAATTCCTGCAAGTCAGAAGTTTAATAAACCTAAAACAACGAAATTTGTGTCCTACACAAATATAAAAATCGTCAAAAAAAAAGGAAAATTGCTAAAATCAAGGAATTGAGTTGCCAAATAAGAGCAACTTATTTAATAATGCGAATCTTTTCAGTCACACTGCACTCATGAACACAACCAACAACTCTGTTATAAGTGAAAACAGAATTTACGAATTGTAAATTGTAAATAAATATCTACCTCAAATTTGTATAACTATCTTTGAGGAACATTGGAAGAATTATTGAAACAAATAGGTACCTTGAATGTAAATATATTTTGTGTTCAAGTATAATAAATCAATAATTTAAATGTCCTAACAGTCGAAATGCGGGTAAATTCTAAATGAGTAAATTCATCAAGTCTTCAGTTGCACGTAACCATTGTCTTATGTATGCAATTATTTTTGAATTGCTAATGCAATTGCAGGATGGTTACGCAAAATTGTTCAGTTTATTTAAAACACATTTTTCTAGACCAAATCTCGGTTATATTATTAAATACATTATTTGTTATTATGTTGAGCCATTTGAGTTTCAAGTTGCATTTTATGAGTTCAGGAAATAACAATTTTTATTTCAAGGGCCTCGAGTTTGTTAATTACGAGAAAAACTAAAAATAAGTGATTGCATCCAATTAAAGGCGATTTTCGAGCGAGATAAAATAATGCGTAGGGCGATAATAATGAGAGGTCTTTGTTAACTGGTCTATAGTAACTTTGTTCGATTTAGTGCGAGATTTCCTCCGTTGAGAGAATGTTATCGACGTCTGACACTACACAATGCGTTTTTCCTTTCTTTAATACGTTGTCAGCACAAAAAGTCCTTTCTACACCGACACAATGAAAAATCGAAACGCTTCATTCCCCGACAAGCACGCATCGATTCTTGCCAACTCTAGTCTTCGGAGATTAGACGCGAACTTGTAAAAACCGCATACCTACTTTCATGGGAATTAATAATTCAAACTCATTGGCTCAGATGGTGGTTTGAACTCGAAACAAAACCCGCTGAAGACAAACTCCGACTAATCTGCTTTTACAATTTCAGTGATCTTGAAACAGGCCCGAGAGTGCGTTCGAACGTCATCGTTCAAGTGTAAATGAAATTGATTATGCTGGCGAGCAGACAAATTTACCCCAAATGCAACCATCATTATTTATTACTCAACCGGACCGGTTATAAAAATTATTCTTACAGAGCAGTTCAGGTGATGTATTTCCGGATCATCATCAAACATTCATACTCACCGAACATGTTGCAACTGTAATAAATCTACAACTTCTTCTAAACCGTATCAGCTCTCAATGTCACTAAACTCCGCTCGGAATTAATGAACGTGCCTTGCAAGAGCCTTCGATCCCAAGTTTATTGTCGCAATAAAGTGTACAGTACACCTAAAATAGCTTCATTTGCGACAATTGTGTTCGGAACTGCACCGAACGGAATGACAGCATTTAAACTAATAGAAGGAAAAGCACTTGCACGTGAGTTGACTTGGCGCATCTCGCTGTTACGAAAGCTGGTATGTAACATTGCTCTCCACTGCACTTTGTGTAGTCAGTCCTGGTTGAATTAATTGAAAACGGTTTGGATTCCGTGTGGCGACACTTTCGATTTTATTAAACAAACGTGACACGGCACTGCTGGGGGAGTGCCGCTTTTACTGAACATTATTGGAAATAGGGGTGTTTTTGTTCGGAAATATTTTCCAGTGGATAGCTTTTTGTCGGGTTGTGTTGTAAGGCACGAAGCGGATAAAGGTAAGAACAATGATATTCTTGTTTCTTTGGAAATATTAAATGAAAAAACATTCAATTGAAAACACTCGTAATATAAAAGTAATGATAATCGTGTTTGTTGAGTTTTGGTGGATGCGCCGGGTTGCGCAGTTATGTTAAAACATAAAATTGCGCACTAAATAATTTGAGTTTGCACTATTGCCACTATAATCACAACTGTAATTATAGAGATTTTAAAGAAATTAGATTAAAAATTGTAAATAAAGACATAAACATAAGAATAAAAAATAAATTTTTTATTCTTAGTTCCCACGCTTGAGGCAATGATTTATGATAAATGTTTGACAAAAACGTGCCGTTTATCATTTTCATTCGCTAGTTATTGGTTCAGAGTTTAGGACGACGAAGCACTTTGCCTGAAACCTTCTGGAAAACTAGCCATAAATTCCGACGATCGGAGATACGGGTCCCTTGAGCGGTTAAAGCAGCTATATCGATAGATATTTATTTAATATTTACACAAAATCCTTATAAATTGTGAGGAATAATAGTAGCAGTACGTCATTCCACAATCTTCACATAAAAATATAAAATCTGACAACATTTTCAATTTCCACGAACGAAACCGAAACGCATAACAAATGTTGGTGTTTACGTTCAACAATCATGTAACGAAGCAAGAAACGCTTGTTATTGTCTGCAAAATTCACTGCAACATAATATAACTGATGTTGTTTGTAATTTGGAAGCAGAAAGTAACGGCACTATAAAACAGCATCGCCCTAAAAATAATTTTACGAGCAATAACGCGCGTTGACACGAGAATTTGCCGCCTCTTCTTTCGAAGCAATAAAATATTAACTATACGTTGGCACAATATAAAATTCTGAAAGTTCCTCGCGCGCGCTCACGACTTGTATCGGAATAATTTGCTTCTTCAGCCTCTGGCGCTTCGGATATGTCAGACAAACTCCGAGCTATCGCTGCTTCCCAGAGATTTCGACGACGAAGACGACACTCCCACCAGTAACGAGCAGTCACTATCGGAGTCGTAACCATAACCCAGATCGTCTTCGTCGTTTGAATATTTCCTGGATCATAGCTCGATGACTTCGGGCCCTTTCCAGGTGATGCCGGCTCGGAGCAAATTGCAAAATCGCATCACACCTCCGATAGCCACCACCTTGAATATAACATGGCACCCTGCAGATTTCCTGCAACAATCCAATAACAACTACTCACGTTAATGAGAGTCCTCGATACAAAAAACGCCACTTCCGTCTTGCACAAAGCGTCGAACTGCTGAAGAAAGAACGAGCTCAGGGTCGAAGTTCTTAAAGCTTTACAACTCCAACAACTAATTAAAACGAAGTGTTGGAGATGTAAAGCGGTTTGATAACGAGTAGGAGAGAGAAAGTAACGAAACTCACATGCAAATGAAGACGACCTGTTTTGTTACTTACTCTATTTACGTGATCTCTGAGTACGTTGGAATACACCATGGAGACGGCCTCCAGCGCCATGAAGGTTATAAAACCAATTATCCAAGGTATCACGAACGATATATTCTCCTGTAACAAAGATAATTGAACAGAAAATTTAATTTAGAACTGGGAATGTTTTATTAGATCAGACGTTTGTGTGCAATAAATGTCCCAACTTATTGGATATTCAACCGAAACTAATATTTCTTACAAAACGATTTGCTTTATTAATTGCTTATTTAAACACTGTAGTGTTGTAGGGTAATAAGCGCCATCCAGAGAATCCCATTAGGGAATTACGTGTTTCGAATGACCCCAATCTCCGATCACACTTACATTAAATCTGTTCATTCGTCCTCTAATTAGCTCATCGATCACGTTCCAAAAACACTTTATTACGGAGGAAATCTCCTTAGATAAAATTACTCGGAGCTCTAATTTATGAGAACGTATAAAAATAACAAATGTTTGTTTTGCACTGTTGCCTCCTCCGGTGATTCATTTGTGCGAAACCGAGAATAAATCAAATAATTACCAATTAACATGTCTGCAAGTTGGTTAACCGACGCATCGTTAAACACGTTCAGCTAATTAAACCAATTAATTAAGCAAATGAGAGAAGAAAACGCCAACGGCTGTGAAACAACTGTTGTTAAAAAAAGCCAATATCGGGCATGTAATTACGGACTCGGCACGTTTTTGCAACTGTCTTCCAACAATAAAATAGATTTTGAAATCATTAGAGAGTTTTTTGCAGAACAGATGTCGATATGTTTTTATCTCGCCCGGCGCATCCACCATTTCTCTGAAATACAGACGAGTCCTAAGATAGTTTCTACTGAGACGGTGCAGCTCGATAATTGATAAACTTGTCAAATTCACGCACCGCTGTGCAAGAACCTCAATCAATAGACTCTGCAAGCAGTTCGTGGACTTAACTTAACTTTAGTCAACAATGTAGTCGTAATTGAAGCAAAATTCCACAAATTGTCCTCAATCGAAAACAAATTCGAATAAAATCTTTTTCATGCATCGCTGACTAATACTTTGAGTCAATATTAGCATAGGGGACGACCCTTTTACCGTTGGACGATGCTAATGTAGCTTGAAATCCCCCCTTTATCTGAAAATGTTTCAAATAAAACATCGTCCACTCAAGACGCGCTTTAAAATCCGCTTACGAGGCCCGGGGAAAAAACGTTTTTCCGACGATTTACCCAAGAAATAGTTCTCTAAACGTCTTAATTTTTGTTGTGGAAAAAGATCAAAATGTGTGATAAATGGTGGTGAGAACTTCACCCCGAACAAAAGCCATAAATCAATGTCACAAATATGAAGTGGCCGATAAATTTCAAAACTTGAGCAATTCACACTGCAATTTTGTGTCAAGTTTACTAATCCCCGTTTATTAGAGAGCCGTTTGAGGCCTCTATGCGTAATAAAACTTCAAAATTGGGTTTCTTTGACAGATTGTGATTAACAAAGTTTTAAATAACACATTACCACCGAGCGCGTTTTCGGAAGAGTTGGCCCGGCGGTGTCGATTTTTCACCCTTTTATACGGTCGATGATGTATAGGCCCGGCAAAATGATCTCCCCGAAGAGAAATAAACGCCGAAACAGCTGCCCGTTGAAAATTTATTGTTATTTACAACCGCGAAATTCAAAGCGGTCGACCGTTGAAAAATTAGATGGAAACTCGATTAGGAAAAAGCTCATGAAGCGCGAAATTCCTAAGTCGTCCGTATGAAACGAAAAAACGAAGGAGCAGCTGCACAAATAAAACTCGCCAATAAAAAAAGAATGTGCTGATTTCCACGTGTATGAATTTCCAACGAATTTCTCCACTTCAAGATTGGAAAATTTTCTCTCCGCACTTCGAGTCATTGTCGGCATTCTTATCGTCCTGATTACGTGTTTTCGTCCGGATGAAAAACGGCGGGTCGTATTTACATTTCAAATGTGACAAATGCGACGAATACAAATTTCTGGGACCGCATTCGAGCCACCCGCCGACGATTGGGGATGAATTTTAATTGTCCAAACTGATCAATTTCCAGCCGTTATTGGCGCTGCTGAAAAACGCTTCCGGCTTTGCGATGGTAATTCCTAACCGCAGCTTCCTCTATTTGTTGTTTCTTATTCGGAACACGCTGGGCAAACACTGTTATGCTGCTAGATTTGATTCGGTTCCCTCGGCGAGAGCCTTTATTTGTACATTTTGTTTGGTTCGTTCGCGTTATATCGATGTCGCACTTCCGCGAGAAAACATCCAAGGAGAGTCAAAATTTACACAATGCGTGATACGTTTCGTCTCACTCAATCATTTCGAGTGTGTTGAAACGGGCGAAGTCAGCGATCTTTTATTCAAAAGCACGGCGTTTGTTCCTCGCCAGTTAAATTGAACGCATACACAACGCATGGCTTCATTTCGACGCTGCAATCCCAATTATGAACGAAAATTGCGAAAACATTCATTTGGGATAATTCGTTTATCTCCGACAAGTGCACGCTTCGTTCTAAATTAACGGTTACACTAAACACAATCCTTCGAAACACATAAAGCGTAAACAATGAAAGATTTCTGATTTCTACCAACATCCTACGGTTCGATTATAATGTGATTGCAGGATGTAATTTTTTGTCGCTTGACACCTCTTGATTGGTGCAATCGCTGCAGGTGCATTGACAATCGATTTCACCGCAAAAATCATTTCAACGAGCTGACAGCCAACAGCGCTCGGAAAAGTTGTATCGAGTCGAATAATTTGTTAGCAAGTTTCGGGTCGATAACGTGTATGAAACCTGAGTGATAGATTACCTCGAGTGTTTACAAAATTTTTTGTTCTTGTGTTTTACACTCTTCACTACTGGAAGCTGATGTTGCAGGAGCAATTAAGGCGACGTTTGATTGGCGGCTTAAGTAATCGAGGATAATGAAAGACGATGCGATAATGTCAATCGAGCGACTTTAATGATTGCACATCCATCAGACTCCTCGCTTTTTCAACAAACATCTAGCGGTTTAATTGGGATTAAAATTTTAATCCGTGTGTGGTGGTTGCGGATCACTGACTTAAATTTAGGTTTCATCGATTCCGCTTTGGTATTTCTAATCACGTATTTAATACGATTTTGGTATTCGGCAATGGAAACCAACGGACGATCGCTGCAAATTCAATTACCACGCCTTATCAAAAACCATATTATCACGTTAGAATCGACAACCCCACTTTACACATTTATTTAAGGGAATGTGCAAAAATTCCGCTTCTCGTTTTTTTGGGTTCTTCACCCATCAGTGACAAATATTAGAAAGTATCCGTGAAATATTTTATACAAAAAACTATTTTTTGTTAGTACATTATTTTACTAATTTATAAAATAGCTAGTCAAGTTCAATTGCGAGCAAAACAAAAACTGATAAGGAAGGGAAATAGAGTGCACGAGTTATTGTGTTAATCTTGATGGCAACATTACTTTACGGCATTAATATGTAAATGCTTAAATCTGAATTAATTTATATTGCATTCCTGATGGGTAAATCCTAAGGCACCGCCACCCTTTTAATCCAAAATAATTTGGAGGTCTGACCTGGTTAGGGCAAAGTCCTGGCTTCAAAGTAGTTTATCGAGCTAGATGTTCAATCTGTTGTAGTTGACAATGTTAAAGACATTCTATTTCTCATTGTCTCTTTGCTTCAGAAATAGATCGATTTTTTACGGCTCCTGTGTGAATGGTTCTTGGAAATTTATTGGATAAGATCTGCTTCACAAATCGTGTATACCAAAACGTTTCTGCTTATAATTTTAATGTTGGACGTTAAGCTTCTGCGGCACGGACGTAATTAAGTTAAAGATTACTTTAGTTTAGTTTTTACAGCCAATTTAAGACTACTTTGAAATTTGTTCGAATTGTAGAGTGTCTCAACTTGTTTACTTATTACAATTTATAAAAACAATTTTCAGAGTTTTATGAAGAAAATTGAAGTCGTTGTTTAGTTGATACTTTTGACCTTATTCTTTCAGTGTGCTACAGGAAGGGGATTTCCAAGACAAATTTAATTTTAATAGAAGCAATTGACGTAAATTCTGGTGATACAGATATGGAAGGGATTTTATCAGGACAAAAGATCTCGCAAGATATTGTTGAAGCTTTCAACGAGATATTTTAAGACTGTCCTCGAGCTTAAATGGAATGAACCACTTAAGTTGGAACACATTTAGCATTGTGAGATGATGTTCTCACTAATTTCTGTTTTAAAAGTTTCTTTTAAAATAAGTACCTACTAATAAAATTGGTGACGATATTATTTCAAAATTAAAACGAGGCAAGATAAACTCTTTATTTTCTGTGATGATGGATGGTGGAGCAGGTCTTAAAAAGATATGACACCAGTTTCCAGAAGACGTTTTTATTGTGTTCTTTATAACATTGTCTCCGGTACATTTTTACTTCACCATGGACACACTTTTTGCCGCAATTTTTATTAATACTACATTTTAACTTTCACAGAATTCGCCAAATGTTGCACACATAATCAATTTTCATTTTATTTGTTTGAGAAAGCAGTTCAAGTCGTCTTAGTTTTTATAAATTCACTCTAGATCGACTTACATTTTTTATAAAATTATTTATTCGGTGTGTATTTATTTTATTAATATGTAACTTTTCTCATGAAATATATTTACATAATAGGCTCGTAAAACCTTCGTTGATTTTTTAACGTTTAAGTTTACGTTAAAAATGTTTATTCAGTTCGTTCTAAAATTCAAGCCACTTTCCCAAGCTTTACGGAAACAGATGTTTAAAATTTGTTTTTTTTTCTTGTTTATTATTTGTCGTTCATCGTCTGTAATATATTTGCGAACAAGGTTATGATTTTACAAGGAGCGCGTAAGTTAATTAGTGCCAGACCAACATAAGTCGCGCTAATGAACCGTTGTAATCAAATAGAGCCTCCTGTAATTCGATAAAAGCGGCAGTATCATGTTCGTACAGCATCTCTTTGCCATAATGATATCTCCAGCCGCAAGGACGACGCACAGCATGCACAAGAACAAACGAAAGCTTGTCGTACAAACACAATAACTGTTTGCACAATTTAATCAGAGCCTCTAATGAAAGTCAATTATGTAGCAAACTGCTCTTGGCAAACAACCGATACTATAGTTTTTATTTTGGCAGAAAGACGTGACCGAGATTTTGAGCGGTGATCAGATTCTGATATATCAGCGACGTGTCGAGAGTTTATAGTTTCCTTGACACGTGCCGGCGCAAAAAAATTCCCACCGAACAATCGTCGAGGGAAAAGTCTGTTTTTGAAAGCAATTATTTGTCGTTTGTTGTTGCAGATAACTCCGTTAGCTTGTTATCTGGTTTATTCGGACATTGTGCGCTTTCATAATATCCATTCAGTCTTATTGCCATAATAATAGGGCCGATAGCGATGGAAATTAAATTGGAGCACCGATCCAATTCATTATTTTGCACAGATCGCTTTTAACAGATTTCACTGGAGCAAACAAAACCTCCTAAATTAAAAATGCTCCACTTTTACGTCGTTTAAGCAAATGAAATGGAACGAAAAATGAGAGGTTGTTGGAATTAAATGAAGTCTTTGGTGGAATTCGCGATGAGGTTTGCGTGCAGCAAATAATCCACACGGACATAAAAATTAAGAAATTAAAATTTCAACGTATTGACATTTCATTTTTATTATCTCTTTGCGTCTGAGTCTGGCCTCGCAACACTTCGCAAAATGTATTGAACGTACAGCCAATTAATTTTTTCGATACACATTAATTTTATTATTGCTTTCCTTTTCAAGTGATAAAAGGTAAAGGTCAGAGACGAGGTGAAAGTCAATGTAAAAATGCGGTCTGTGCCAAATGAAAATTTCTCTCGACAGTAATTTTATTGGGAAATATGTGGGGAAAATGGTATACACAACACTAAATAAATATTTTTAAATCGCATTGTTGAAACTTTTTATTTGTGATATTTAAACGAATAGACAGCAGAGTGGAAACCAGTTTTGTCAATAACAGAGAATGAATTAAACGTGTATCGAATCTTTTCACTCTTCCCCAATGTCAGACACACGTTTTCCATATCAATCGTACTAAATTGAACATGAAAAAACAATTATCAAAATCACAATTCATAATTACTTAGATACCATGTTGTGTATTTTCCAACAATTTATTAGTAATTTCTTTTTTAAATGTTTGTTATGCACCAAATCAAAGTAACTAAATGAAACGGAACAACTTTGATGCTTCAGAAGTCAATAAAGCATGTTATATAAATTATCTGCCCTGCAAACAAAATAAAGAAAATAATACTAACGTCACATAACACAACATTCCGCAATACTTGAGAGTACAAAAAAAATTAGTAGATTCGTTATTTAAATGTAGGTTTCTGGCTGCAATTTATCGGTCGGATTAATTCAATTTCATCGTTTTCTTATATATCCTTAAATATCCAATTTCTTTACATCAATTAGATAATGTAATGTTGTCCTTTAGATTTATGATTTTTAAATTCCACAGCGAAAAATTATATTATTGCCGAATATGCTAAAATAACAGTAAAATTTTTTTACAAGCTGTACGCTTTCATAAAATTACTGCTAATTTGAAAATATAATCCATTAGGATTGTTTTAAAGCACTTTGCTTGTTTATTTAAATTTTGGTTGACTTGAGTCATTAAACGAAACGAAAACACAAATATTAGCAGCCGACTCTTGCCACACAATTAAGCATACATCACAAAATAAAATTGTATTATTAAAAGTTAGGGATTTTAGATAATGTGGTCATCGCCATTTGAATAACTTTTTTTTAACGGTATAATGAACACATCAATACATCCCACCTTACTTTAAATGTATTTTCAAAAGAAGTGTTCATTTTGTAGATTCTTTGCAATAAAAATATATTTTTATTGTTTCAATATGATAACAGTGAGAACAGTTGTAAAACAAAATTGCCAAAGTTACTGATATGTATGTACAACCGTGGACAGTCAAGAATAACACTTTAGTCGGCGGGTGTGAAGCAAATACCGACTCAATGACAATATCTCATAGAGTCGGTATTTGCATCACACCCGCCGGCTAAAGTGTTATTCTTGACTGTCCATGGCTGTACATCAAATTGAGTTCGTGTTTTACGATTAATATTATAAAAGAGATCAATAAAAGTCATGTCTTTACTGCATTAACAAATTGCTATTAATTACCAAAATCCCTGATAAAAGTCAAAGCAATTTACAACATTCTAGAAAGTAAATAAACTAATAAATTAATATTGAAGCACTTGTAATTTTCATTTTGTACATAAAACATTATTTCCCTCTTTTTTACTTAGTGCTAAAAGCTCAATTAATAAATGTGCTTTGTCAGCGTTATTGTTTAAATTCGATTAAGCTGGGATTAGGGTTTCTTATCGTGGCCTTTGATCGAGCAATTCTGACAGATGCGCCTAAATCCTGTTGTAAAAAATCCATTACAATCGCTTAGGCTTTTTACAAAACCGAGATTCAGAACGATTTTATCCGAAAAGCGCTTTATCGCTCCATATGAGTAATCCGATATTTATCCCATTCGAGCTTGGACGGTTTGACGAAGGAAAATTTATCAATTATCTACGACGAAACCGCCAAATCACCAAATAAATTAATCTTCCGTTACGTTCCTAAGAAAAAAAGTTGCGTAATTCCGTCTGTGCTGACTCACTAACTTGCTGGAAAATTTTTATGAGACGATCTTATTTTTCAGCCTTGGCTGAAACGGATAATCTAATTTCAGGCGAATAATTTCCCTTGCCACTTCAAAGACGCCCGTTTGAATTAAAGTCGCCGGTTCTAATAAATCCATGAATTTTTGATGAAAAGGCTCGGACTCACCTTATAGATTCCAATCAATAGGACTATACTTAGAAATATCATAAACAGCTGGGTGCCTATAATAGCCAGGTAAGCAATCTGGACACCTGCAACAAAACCTATTTCAGGAAGCTGAAAAATATTAAACTTTACCAGTCACAAAGTTCGCATACGAGTATTATTTTCCTACACAGACCAAATATTTGATCGGAGATGTCTCAATTCTGATACGGTTTCCCTTTTCTTCTTGGACGCTCATCGATCGATTTAATGCAAAATTTGTGATGGTTTATGAGCGCGGATCATGATAAGCCGATAAAAAATCCCCATATAAAATTTTAGTGAGGTGTTATATGCGAAAGAAATAAAAAATAAATTGGTCGGGTGAGATATGACAACACATTTCGCTCCCACATTTTTCAGTCGGATGAAAAATGGCACAATTGAATTCCTGCAATATTTTAACAAAGAAATTTCTTGAAGCCACCGCTTAGTGTGATATATGGAAATTTCCAAGAAAATCTTGCCTGAAAAATGCGAGATTTAAACCCGTGTTTGCAGAACTGTTAAATTTGTATAACGAGCAGAAGAACAATTCTCGCTCAAACTTTGGCCAGGAATGCGACTTTAATTTTCTAAAACGACATTCGCACCTACTCACCGTAGTATACGTCCTCCAGGCTTGAATACTTCTTCACATTTACGCTTATCCTCCAGCTATATAGCAACACCACAAGAATGGAAATGTTCTGGAAAAAAAAAACAAAACATGAAAACAAAGAAGTTTCATTGAGCGTCAAATGGTTCAAGTAGCTGCAACCAGTACCAGTATGAACGGGTTAAAATTAATTAAAGTAAGAATACTTAACCGCCAGGAATCAAAGCAACAATAATCTATTTTAAAATTATATTTTTGTTTTAAACGAACAATTATTATAGGCTTCGTATAAATCGCAACTAATTCGGGTAAAATGGTGGATGCGCCGGGCCACGAAATAACCTTCGGCCTCGATCCCAAGGCAATTCCGCGGGCTATTATAATATTATTTACATTTTAAGTGCTTATTACCGCTCGAATCACAAATGCTGAACAATATTATTCAGTGGTGATCACAGGACAAACACTTACTAATGTGTATATTGCAGCCGTGACAGCAGCCTGACGTGGACTCAATATCCTGCAGTAACCTCTTCCGACATAACTGTCGTACGGATACAATAGGGCCGACTTCATGACTACCACATTATGTCCATCTGCAACAAATCATTTTTCACACTTTTCATCTGCATATTCACACTATATCATCGATACGCCACAAGTACAGTTTAAAGCAATTTACTGATTTTTTAGTTATTAAATCAAATTTTACAATAAATTGGCACAAACAATAAAAAACTACAAGGACCCAAATATGTCCAAACACTAAAAATTATTTTTTAATACTGTGTGTGTCCCTATATTTCCTGTCCATGTAACATACAAAAATTCTACTTGTACAACTAAACTCACTATTTTATTTTATTTGACATGTCATGTAATTTTTAATTTGATTTATTTTGAAGACAAATACAAGAGCCGAAATATGCGTAAACACTAAAAATTATTTTTTAATACTGTATATGTCCTGATATTTCCTGTCCATGTAACATACAAAAAAATCTACTTATACAACTAAACTCATTATTTTATTTTATTTGACATGTCGTGTAATTTTTAATTTGTTTTATTTTGAAGACAAATACAAGAGCGCAAATATGCGCAAACACTAAATTTTTTTTTTAATACTGTGTGTGTCCCTATATTTCCTGTCCATGTAACATACAAAAATTCTACTTATACAACTAAACTCATTATTTTATTTTATTTGACATGTCATGTAATTTTTAATTTGTTTTGTTTTGAAGACAAATACAAGAGCCCAAATATGCGCAAACACTAAAAATTATTTTTTCATACTGTGTGTGTCCCTATATTTTCTGTCCATGTAACATACAAAAATTCTACTTATACAACTAAACTCATTATTTTATTTTATTTGACATGTCATGTATTTTAAATTTGTTTTGTTTTGAAGACAAATACATTATTATTGTTATTAAAATAAATTTTATAAAAAACGAAAGGTCTGAAACGAATCACTTAAAAATGGCTCATAGTCGAACACGAATTATCAAATTCCCAATTTCAACACGGTTCAAAGTTATTTCTACTTCGAGTACGGTTCATTTATAACGCAGCTGACAGTTGATAGCTTCGAGCTTTTAGCGAAATTAAATCTCATGAATTCCGGCAAAAAAGTATAAAAGAAATTAGAGCGTAATGTCAAACGTCAAATTTACACACGAGGTTCGAATGAATTTTTAGTCTTTGTCGTGGCCCCAACGGTAACAAATTCATCATTTGGTAAATAGATTGCAACTTCTTCAGCTCCGAATGGCGCTCTTTTGTCTGACTTTAATGCAATTCGAGTGCTCCATTATTAATGAACGATTCAAATATTTGCATATTTCTAGATAAAATCCGTACCATTCGACGTAAGAATGCAAGTCCCGATCGATGATTTCCCTCGTCGCTTAAATTCATTTGAAGAATGGAACAATACAAAATTAATATTGCCGCAATAACTTGGCAGAGTCACGATTTATAGTTGTCCGATGTTTATTCGGATTTGTGCATTTGATTGCGCCAATCCCGTTTAATCGCTTTAAAAGCTCTTAGACGTCTGACGGGACTTTGTGCCAACAATGGAGCTTTTGATGCTGTGCATATAAAAGAACAATAAACGTCAGCGTTGATCGAGAGCTGCTAGATACGTTCGTTTTTTTTTAAGCAAACGCTTCGTTCAAATGGCCTTTACGGCAGTGCTTTTTACGAAGACATGTAAGCGACACCGAGGAAAATTTTGCGACATGGCTGCACACGAATCGGAAACATAACGAACGTAATCCGCGACGAGGATGGGGGTTGTAACTTTGAAAAATTGCAAAGTTCGCGCTAAATTAGTTAAATCAATTACAGTAAAAGATTTCCGAGATGAACTCGTCGCAAAGTTTGTCAATTTTAAAACGGCGCGGCGGCGCGTCTTTGCCACTTTCGCGAAACATAAACGGCGAACTTTTCCGGTAAATATTTCAACGAGGTCGTGCTGGATTAATAAATCAATAGATAATATGATGGTCGCGTGTCCTTCCTTGCACGTGCGCCTGTGATTGCGTACGTAAATTGCGCTCCTGTTTTAAATATTTGGGCAAAGTTATTCAGGCGCACTCGGCATATTTACGCCCATGTGCATTTTCCAAAATTAGTTAAATAAAGTTTGTGGAACCTCCTTTACTGCAGTCGCAGTTTACAAGACGCTCGCTTAAAATCATCCTTGGGAAACTTAGGGAATGTCCATTAGAGGATTATTAGATTCGACTCGCGCTTGATAGAAAAATACGGGTAAATTTGGGATTTTCTTTCGAATCCCCGTCATTCCTTATTTTATTTCCGATACGTTTGCGTCGTCGCTAACCCCGCAATCCGAAAACAAAACTAATGGTATTAGTGTTGTATCGCGAAACTTTGGCCATCGAATTTTTTCTGCTGAAGCCATAAAGATTTGTCTCGTAGCGATACAAGTTGAGTCGAGTTTTTATTCCCAAGGAGCAGCACTTTCACTCCTCGAACAAATCTCTTTTGATCGAATGTTGTCCGACCACTCAAAGAATCAAAGTTCGGTTATAATCACGCGCGTCAAATAATACATGAAACGAGCGTCATAAACGCAGTTACGAGAACATCCCCGAACGCCAATAAACTCGTCAAAATACGGCTGAATTTATTCAGCAATATGTGTCAGAGTTGATACAAGTTCCTGCACCGCGTGATTTATGCATGCCTATCCCTAGACGGGAAATAAATAGAACGTCATACTGATCTCGATTCTTTTTAGAATTTAAAATCCAATTTCGGACGGAAATTGGAAGCGAGCAAATTTATATAATCGACTCTCCGAAATTGAAAATGATGGCGATGATGTGCGTTTTTCAGAGCGGATTTAAGTCATTTACGCTGAGCCGCGAAGAATGTGACGTGCGGCATGGTCTTTACAACTTACACTCTTTGTAATTACTCTCTCACTGACGTTTTGAGCCGCATTGTCGGGTTAATCCATCGATCTTATTGTTCATATAAACACAAAAGCCGTTGAGGTCATTTCTGACGTCACTAATCGCCCCAAACAATGTCAAACAATTCAGCACGTCGCCTCTAAATACAACGCGTCAAACTACCCTCGCCTTTAGCCAAGAAAACGGACGAATTCCCTTGTTTTTCGGTAATTATGCCTCGCTACGGTTCATTTGGACTTGCGGTTTTTCCCCGACCATATTTCGCGACGCTGTTGACAGCATAAATGAAACATTTTGAGAGAGTTTCCGCAAATTGTGTACTTTTATTGTCGCGTGGGTTTCTCATTTCTGGTCCGGCGTTCCACAAATTGCGTCGATTCTAATTTGGAAATTTGGTCGCGTCTGCACAAAGCTTTGTTCTAAAGGTGGCCCTTTTATGTTAATATGTACTGCGTGTACAAAGGTCTGATCATCAAGCGGGAGCAGCTGCCATTATTTACCTCTGTTAGTACTTAATTCCTACATTACGCCACGCCCGACAAACAAACATTACTTACGTGTTGATAAATAATTATTAAGTCATGAAACCTTCAACCATAAGTTATTTGCAGACTGCACACCTCTAATTTGTTGACCCGTTTTCCCAGTTTTCCCAGTTTTTGATGCCTTGTATATTTTCTTTGCTTGGTTTAATGCAATAACAAGCTTGCCACAAGTTATCAGTGAAATTAGGAAAAATAATGGAAAAAGACTGCATCATGACAATGCAAGTTCAGACATAGCAACTCAAAAAGTAGAATATTCATAGGACACAAAAGTACAGTTAATTCCATTCCCTTAAAGCCCTAATTTTGCACCGAGAGTTTTTTTCCTGTTTCCTGAAGTAAAGGAAAAATGCGAAGTTAGCCTTTTAGAATAACTGAAAAAGCCGTGTAAACTTACAAATTCCGTATTAAATTTTATATACAGAAACAAAAGTATCAAATGAAGGGTTCAGAAGCAAAAGGATTAAAGTGACAAAACAAAAAACTATTTATTTGTTGGTGACAAAACGAAGTGATTTAACGCACTTGGTGGAAAAACTACGAATAAAAAATATCAACAAAGACAAAGAAAAGAGATAAAAATTTTAATTTAGATAATATTATAAACTGAAGAAAAATTTGATTTGGATGACTCAAGGATTGAATTAGGTTCTGATACGATGAATAAGTTTTTCATAATTTGTGCTGTTTTATGAGTTTTACTAAAGAAATATTATTCTTCTATCCTAAATTGTTGAAGGTAAAATGGTCTAAGTTGTATATCAAAATGTTTAACTTAATGAAGTTTTCAATAAATACACAATGTCCCAGAAATAATGGCATTAATTTTTACCAGTAGTAGAACTCATCAAAACCAACACTTTTTCTTTCTATGTACCATTTTTGGAAATTGGAGTTTTGTTTTAGCATTTTACTCTCTCTGAAATTGCCAAGCTGCCTATGGATTTGATAAATCAGTGGCATATTTCGATTACATTCCAGAGTTTTACTATAGGTAATATCAACGGTCGAATTAATGAGTTGCTATGTCGAAAGAACCAAAAAGTAAAGAACAATTTCTTGCTGTATTTATTTGTTCTGCTCTTATCGGTGTTTAACATAGAGCATTATTATCCAGAGGCGTGTATTAAAATGAGATTCAAACAATTTTAACTCCTAACGTTTACAACAAGAAAAGTTGTTGGGTTTATTGAGTTATACCAGTGGTTAAATTAATGCCATTATTTCTGGAAATCCTGTATACAAAACAATTAGATACCACACATCTATATTTTTCAAACAATTTCACTTTACAATTTTGCACTTGAATCATTTTGCTTTTGACCGCTTCAAATAATGGCTATAGCTGAATTTGAAAAGTTATGAAAAAATGTTTAATAGGAAATTTTTTTGGCTAGATTACTGATATAGTCGTTTTCAATTATACCAAACAACCAAAAAATGGTTCCGTCCAAGCGAATCATGGAAAAAAAACTAATAAATTGGAATATTTTATCTTCAGACACTATATCAAATAGATCAATTGTTATGTTTGCAACTTTAACACTTAGTTGACAAGATTATTTAAGTAGATAAGCAATCTTCAACAGAAAAAAAATGGTTTACGCAAATTTGAAACAATAAGCCTTTTCTTTTCTTGTACAACCGTGGACAGTCAAGAATAACACTTTAGCCGGCGGGTGTGATGCAAATACCGGTTCAATGACAATATCTCATAGAGTCGGTATTTGCATAACACGGGTGTTATTCTTGAGTGTTCATGGCTGTACCCTGTAGTCTTAATGATTATTTTACAATTAAATACAAAATATCATGCGGTGGAACACTTGTAGATTTTTTTAATAAAGAAGAATAAATTGATTTAATAAGAAAACACAATCATAATTTTTGATAAACCATAAAACATAGTTAAGGCATTATTGCAAACACACCAATCAAGTTATGTCTTAAACATGTTTTCATAACTTTTCAAATTAAAAAGTTACAGCCAAAATTTGATACTTTTATTTTACTTTGTATACTTCGCTCCGTATGAAAAAAATGACGACTGGTTGGAACGGATGCAAAAATATATATTTTGAAAAATAATAAACCAACTAAATTTAAATCATTTTCGTGTTCTCGCATATTTATAGCTGTTCCTTAATGATAAATAATTTCATGTTTCACTCTAATCATCTACTCTTTGTACACACTGTATAAATAACGCTTGGAGTAGATTTATCGTCTGGGAGAGATTTCCATGCACACAACGCCCCATACAAAATTTATAGCGAGAAGTACATTAATAATCCGAAGCAAATTTATGCGTTCCCGGATCGGAATTAATAATTTAAAACGAATAACATTATTTTTAGGTTTAGCGATTAGCGCAACTTTACCAAATTGAATTTATTGTGGAAATGTATTTTGTTTAATTAGCAAGTGCATGAAACATGCGCGCCAAAACCACGCCGGAGGTGCGTATAAGTGCTTTGTTTGTTAAACTGCAAGCGCAATATGCTGCACAACTAATAAATTAACACTCGAGCCGGCTGCTAATTATCACTTGAAAAATCCCAAATTTCAAGGATAAATTAGTCCTTGCATCTGACAGTTTAACCGTAATATTGCCAGGGGGTTACATTCCACGAATCGATATCAATGTTGAAGAGACATGTCTGCGGTAATGACCAGAGGGTTATTCACTAGTGGCCATCCCTTCAAAATTAGTTCTTACAAAATCATAGAACCAGATTAGGAAATTGCGCTCTTATGTACTAACGAAAATAAATTCTTTTATAATTTAGAGCCGACTGGCACGAAGCTGGCAGAGTTTAAACCTGACAATAGACTTTATAATTGAAGCGCTCCTCCAATAAGCCAACAATAGTCAAGATTAGCGCTTATGATATGAGGCAAGTGCTTGTAAAATTCCCATTTGCATAATTAATCTGCTTCCTTATTGCATTTGAGCAAGAGAAAGTTCTGTGATGTGCTTTGAGGACCCGGAAACTCATCTCGGCTGAGACGGGCGCCGCTTTAATTTATTGTTTTCCTTATTTCTGACCTGATAAATTATTAACTGGGCAGATTTCATGATGTTGCGTTCTGCTTTAACTCAAATCGAAATGGAACTAAGTTCTACCTTGATGACTTGGCAAGTTGAAAGTTTGCTACTCTAACAGTGGCTCCGTTTACTAAACAGTTAAGTGTTAATTTCCACTTGAAGAGCAGACACGAGCGAAGTAAAAACGGAAGCACTCCCCGTCTTGTATTAACTGGAACCGCAACTGCGAGTCCGCGAACTGTAAAAGTACCATTGCATCCATTATTCACCCTTCCCGTCCACCCTAAATGCAGCCGCACAAAATTGCATTTAGTCAGATATGGTATTTTACGACTATTAGCGCGGAATTATTATATGTGGCAAAATGGTGGATGCGCCGGGCCTCCGTTTTAACTCAGTTGAAAAAACGAATTGAAATTAATTTATCAACAACATTTAACGCTTTGATATCAGCTGTAAAAGCAACATTAGCCCCAAAAGTTATAATTAATTCAAAGTGCGACCCAACCGACCGCCAAGAAGAACTTCCCGCTGCAAAACGGGAATGGTGAGACGTTATACGGTTAGACGTTATTCCGCAATCGCATTTATCGCATCTATAAACATTTCGCTCTGCTAGTCTGGAAATTTTCATCAAAATCGCACACCCTATCACCTCATTTTACGATGAGAACATTAAAAGAGTGCACGCTTTATGGACGAAACGCAAAACAATGTTTATTAACACGCACTCCACTTCCGAGCCGGTGCACAGACTCGTAAGGGTGAAATTTGCGGCAACTGAAAGAAGAGTGGAGTTGAAAAAGTAGTGAGCGTTTCGTCGGGTTTGTTTTATCAGATTCCTGATAAACATCGAAAACCGCACGTCTATTATGTTGGAGTGGCACTTCAATGCTCGTAAATTGCGGGAGATAAAGCACGTTAAGTCAGGAAGTCGAAGTTTAGGGAAAAAGCCGAGATAATTGGAGACGTGGCACCTGTATTCGATTCGACAAACAGGAGGACAAGGACGTTGTCGTAATGGACGAAAAATAACATTATTTGGTTGTATTTAATTAAACTCATTCAAATATGTAATACCTCGGTACTGACATACAAAAAACCCAAATTAAGTCCTGACATTTTAAAAATTACAATATGACGTGAAACAACAACAACCCCCACTTGAATTATGCCTTCGGGACCTTGAAATCCTTGTTACGACATAAACTCGTTGAAGGAAAATCATCTTATTTTGTTGAGACAAGCCAGTTTAAAACCGGCGGGAGTGCAGAAAAATCCATGTGAGACGCTTATAAAATATCTAGAGTAACTACGTGCTGAAATTGTTGGCTTTTTCTACTTGTATTACATAAATCGCATTGTTATTTTTGTTAAATTGTTAAAAACCTCAACTTTTGAAGAACCACCCACCAGTTTGTGTTTTTTAGAAACGCTGGCAACAAATCATGGTAACTTTGCTCATTTACTCCCGAGAATACATGATCGTGCTTCTGTGACGTCTTAAAACAATGACACTCTGATGTAAGAACCACATATTCACCTCAGTCATTAATAATAAAAACTTTAGCTGCTGAAGAAGAATTGTTACCAAATCTTCGAAATCTTACACATAGGTCTCATACAAATTGTGCAAGAATCTGGTTTAGGTTTACATAACATTTCACAAGGTTAGATTTACCACCCAAATATTGTGTTATAGGGTTGAAGTTAAAGGGTCATTACGCTGAATAAAACAATATTATTTCGCAAAACAAATACCGGCCTGTTTACGAAATACTAATGGAAAGCTTTCACATAACTGAGCGTTCCTGGAACAATACCTAATATAATTAAATATCCAAATTGTGTTTTAATTGAAACATTTAAATAACACGGACAAAAAGATAACATACAATCAGTGTTAAGTCCTCGAAGCCTAACTACAACTCGGAGTGAATTTACCGAATTTAGGTAGTGGAAAATGAAATGGACATTTGGGAGCTTTTCCACAAATCTCTTTCTAGATGTGTGAGAAAGGCCAATTTCCTTTTAAAAAGCTCCCAATATGAGAAGCTGCGCCCTCACGATATATATTCTATTATTCAGTAAACAGATTTTCATTTTATTTCGTTGCGAACGGGCTCTATTTCGGGGGGCTTAATGCGCTTTTAATAATTTATGAACCAACACAGGAAACCGTTTCGTTCACGTGATGGTGGTAAATAAAATGGCATGATTCAGACTGGTTTGGAGAGTGTGAAGGATATCGCCAATGATCGGTAACCTTGTGGACTATAGTAAAACATCGGAGTTATTAAAGTTGGGAGCAAACAAAACGCCTTTGTTTTCGTAATCTAAATGACACGAACTTAAACAAAGACCTAAAGACTTCGTCGACTTAAGCCGTTAAATAATGAAGTATATTTTGTGGTAAACATTACATCCGCAACATGAATTATTAAAGCGACTGTTGGGGGTGGATTTCAAAGGACCTTCTCAAGACGAGCACTGCTTTCCGAAATTAATGATCGCCAAATTGCAACGTCACCTCCAGCGTTAATCAACTGCAAACTGCGCCGGATTTTGACTCCATCAGCCGACAAATAACCTCCCAAATATTTACATCTAAAGCCGAATGTATTCGATGCATCGTTATAAAATCCTGAGAGCCCCAGAAGCTTTGTGTCCCGCACCTAATTTACTCTTCGAAACGTATGCCCCTGCAGCAACGAACGCTGATAAGAGACGTCATAATGGATAACGTTATGTACAACGTGATTTACTCGACGCTGGAGTCTCGACACATTTGCATGCATTACGCCACGAAATTACTTAGCCGCCAAAAGAAGTTTCGGTCTGTGATTTTTCCGAGTTCCATCAAAAGCGAACCGATTGCGATTGCTGCTGGATAAATTTTTAACATGTCACGAATAAATTATGAAAATGCAAGTGCGGGTTGGAGACGTAAAAATTATGTTTAATAACTGAACAGCAACAAACTACATATTTACTATAAAAACGGTAACACAGAATAAAAGAGAAAAACAGACAACAGACTTATTAATATGAATCTAGCCCGTTTGTAATCCTTTTTTCAGATCTCATTGATCATCGCCTCACTATCATTAAGTAACTCCTATTCAAACGGTCAGCTCTAAATGTAATTTCAGTTTCTCTCAGACCAACAATTATTCCTCATTGGGTGGTAATTGTCACCATGGTAAATTAGAGAAACTTTAGACAGTATTACACACAAGAGTAGTAGTAAGTGAAAAAAAAAAAACAGATCAAATGCACATGGAAATGGCAATATTACAAATATTGGGTGCGTTGCTAATAGGACATGCCACCAAATTTTTAAATCCTGCTTTAGTCGGGTTCTACTTTAAAACGCTCGTTCCCTCAAATAAAAACATAAAACGGAACACGGGTTGTGTAATAGGGGCTGTTTGTGTAATTAAAAGGTGCGTAATTATAGCTAAAAGCTGGTCCTTTGCACGCGTTTGTTTATTATTTACGCCGAACATCGATTTATCGATTCGCACACAATACACTTTGACATTTTTTGTGGGCTAATTGAAGATTGGAGAGCTTTCCATGAAATTTATTATTCTTTTCAGTAAGTGAAAGCACAGTAACCAATCGATATCGAACCTTTTGCTAAGACGCAAATAATTCAACGGTAGCAACGATACGAGGTTAAATTCAAAAGTGATAAAGATTAACACTTCCACTAAATTAATAACTGCGATGGGGGAAACAACTTAATCCCCGTCTGATTAGTAACAAGCACGACATGATAACGAAAAGGGAGCGAACTCATTGCACTTCTTGCTATCAAATTTCGCGCTCGATTTAATTAAAAAGTTGGCAGATGAAATGTGACATTGAAATTTCGAAAAGCTCTCGGCGGATATTAATTAGAGGCGGTAGTTCAGAGTTTGACACAATCAAAGATTTAAATCGAATTAAATTTCCTACAATTAATGCCGCCTTGTAGCGCTTTAATGCAGCTAATAACTACGGATTTCCCTCAAGAGCGCGGGATAAAAATTGAAGCGGTTTGGTGTTAATAATGAGGAACTGACCTACATAAAATTTCATTAGAGACAAGTTGAAAGAACAGCGTATTCTCAAGAGACTGGGTAAGATTCTAGAAAGACGATTTTATGAATTAAATTCCCGTTTGCTTTTAAATTGCTCCGAAAATGAGCTTTTGAGGTGATCATCTGGCATGTGTCTGACAGTTTTGCGTAGAAAATGTGTAATTAGGGGCGGGTGCCAGAAAAAATAAACAAACGAGTAAATTGAATGGAAGTTAACTAAAAACTGTGGTTAATTCTCTAAATAATTCGTAAAAATTATTTCCAGCAATTTTAATTAACTGAAACATAATTGGTAATTATTGAATTTTTTTTATAAAATTATATACGCAGTCAGATGTGCAATATTCACAAATATAGACACGAGCTTAACTTAATAAGCGAACCGGGAAATTTATTAAATAAATTATTATGAGAGAAGATTTAATTTGGTGGGTTAAGAACAGGTCCCAGCTCAGTCCTCGCAAAGAAGTGCAGGGAATATGCAAATTTGACACAGAGGAATGTTAATCGTCCGGAATCCTCTTATCTGGAGAAAATTAAAGGCCTCCTCCTAGTTGATATCGAACTCAAACTGCCTGATAACAACAGCTAATCTTGTTTTTAATTAAATCCATAGTTCTACGCATGAGACCATTTAACTAACTCCCTCATGAATATTCAAAAGTCGCTGTATCAGCCTTTAGATAAAATGTTGGAGTTCTTAGCTTAAATGCAAAGTCATGTAAAGAAAACAAAAATTTCAGATAAAGTACCCCATTATTGTTATTATTATACTCTAAGAGCTGTAATATATTACTACAAGTCGGCTGTTTAGTTTTACGTAAAGTTATAAAATCCAGCGTTAGTCTGCATTTTCACTGATTTATTCCTTTCACAAAGTTTCATACGTTATTCCGGGCGATAAAAATAAATAATGAAACTCGCTTTCGCTTTGTTACTACCGTCGCGGCGCTTCTAATGGACGCTTTCCCGATAAGCACATTTAATGAATACGTCACGTTATAAACCATCCATCACTGGAGTCATAAAAAACCCATTGGTAATGATTTCAAAATAGCAGGGGTGCACAAAAATGCATAGTAAAATTATCGTTTTACCTTTTTAGGAAATTGGGCCACACGTTCTATAAATCTGAAATAGATAACTTTAAGAAGCAAGTTCAGTTAGTAAAGCGAAATGGGGGACAACACAACACTATATAAATTATTAAATTATATATAAAATATCATAATTGCAGCGAAGGACACCACAACCTGCACACTCTGAAACTAAAACGCTACTAAACCGAGATAAGAAATTTTGCTGAATTCTGGGAGATTTTTGTTATACGAGCGAAAAAATTGCGCACAACAAAACTAGAAATTAATAAACTACGGCTAATATATTAGGTGAATTAAATTGAAAGGCACTGAAATCGAAGCGGAATATTTTAATTTGAATGGCAGGTCGACTGTAAAAAAATTTGCAAGCCCAGAAATGAGTAAATAATTAGTAGTAATAGTAGTAATACATATAACGGAGATAATCCGAGAAGAGGCAATAACTAAAGATTTTAAATAAAATAAGAAGCAATGAAGAGTGAGTGACACGCAATTGAACCTATTTAGTAATTCAGTTTAATCACAACCTGCAATCGTACTTATTGTAAATAATCAACTATTTCAAGAAACAACAAACGCTCATTGGAAATAAAAATTCAAATTATAAATGCAGGTTCCGACGTTGAAACTGTGATAAGAATAAAAAAGTCTACGGTATCGATAAAACAAGAAGGAAAAAGTATCAGTTTTTATGTGCGCGTATAATTCGTCGTCAATAAAATGCAAGTTCAAAACATTACATTTTATTAAATTGAGTATTGGGGAAAAATAAATATATTGGCGGTTCTTGGACTGACCCTGTTTCCCTTAAATTAGCCAACAAAAATAGGTCTGGACGTGAAACCGTGATCGGTTCGGAGATAAAGTTATTCGGACGTGTAATCGGAGCGGATGTTTTTCCGGCCCGATCATCACGAAGTCAAGCGGCTAGGAAAGGTTGAATGGAAACTAGTTATTAATATTTCAAATTGAATCCTTCGTATACACGATTCGGATGAATAGCGGAGTTTGTTTGATCTTCATTCCGACGAAAAAGTCTGATTGGATGTTGCGTTTAATAACGCAACAAGGAGTTTGAATGGCGGCTGTGATTTCGGAAAAGAAACGGAAATTTTGCTTCGGTTCGTTGTGTCAACTCCGTGCGAGACGATTTTTAAGCAACAGGCTCAGTGGAACTAATGGGAAATTTTTAATTAACCTCAACCCGGCACGCTCTTTGTGTAATTAATATCTGCTTTTATCTGCACGGGCGCAGGTCGATGGGGAACATTAATTGTAGTTGGGATAACACGTCGACTCGAAAGTTGGGCGCAATTAAAATATCAAAACATTCACGAACGGCGACGCTTTTTATATACTATCCGGAACGAAATTATAAAACGAGACGCAATATATCACATACCTTTATTGGGCAATAAATTAACAATGACGAAATAAATAAACGCTATTAAAAAGTGATTCCGATTACTGTTGGGATTGCAACAAGTCCTTGTGGGCAAAACCGTACTCCTTGCCTTCTTGATGTCCGCCTTTCTTGGCAAACTCCTGGAAGTCCTTGTGATGTTGTTGCTTTCCTTCCGCTCCTTTAAACCCGCTATCCTCGTCCACATATTTTCCATTATCCAAATATCCTTTAGCTCCCTTCTCGCCAGCTTGATAAGCCTTATCCTCATGTCCGCCTTTCTGGAACCCTCCCTTTTCAGCGGCTTGGTTTGCGTTATAATCCCCGTATTTATTAAAATGCCCATTCGAGTCAGACTCGTCGTAAAACGAATGATCCTTCTTGTACTCGTCTTTGTGGTGAACTTTATGAAAACCTGTTGTCTTCGATCCCTTCTTGTGCTTGTTGGCCTGGTGGAAATTCGATCCCTGTCCCCCTTTGGACGCTTCTTCTTTCTTAGCGTAGTGGCCAGCCGCATCGTGATGAGAAGCCTTATTCGCACCTTCTTTACTGAAATGCTCCTTGTGCCCCTGCTTGTCGTGTTTGCCTTCCTGTCCCTTGTCGAACTGCTCCACAGTCTTGAAACCAGTCGATCCCTTTTCCCCGTGACTGTTCTGGTTGGCATCCGCAAAACTAGAGCCTCCACCTTTTTCGAATTTCGAAGAGTCCGCTACGGCAATGGGAATTGGAGCGAGAATTGGGTGGCTAAATAAAACATTAGAGCGTATGGTGTCGAGGCGTGGAGTTGAATAATGAACGTACCTGAGTTTGGGGATTTGTTGGGGTAGAGCGTTGAGGGCGTAGCCTTGTAAACCGTAAGTCGGATGGCCGTTTAAGCCGTATCCATGTAGGCCGTACGCGTTTAGCGGGACGCCACCGAAGGGTGCTTGTAATACTTGGGGTTTGTATTCCGGCGTTAATGGAAATTGCGGCGCCAGCTCTTGCGTGTAGGTTCCCAGGGCGAAAGGCTGATACGCGAGCTGATTTAAGCCCCCGAGAGTGTTGGAGTAGGCGGCGTGGCTTAACGGCCCTCCAGAGTGCAGCTGATACGCGTAACCTGAAGCAGAGGATTCCTGATCATCGATTTCAGACCGCTTCATGTAGATCTTTTCCATGGCGTGCGCTCGCTGCGCCAGCAGAATTGTTGATAACACCAGAAGGCACTTCATCTCTTTGAAACGACACTCCACTAATGGGTTGATTGTGGCGCGGCGGGGTTTTATAAGCCAAGATATTTCGACAACGCCAGTTTTGTAATGTGCGAATAAGAGCTAAAGGACATTGTGAAGTGAAGAAATTGACCTGGTATTTGAATTTGTCACATTTGGGGTGTTCCGGTTGACCGACAAGTAGGAGATTGCCTAATGTTTGGAATGTTCAATAGAAACCGCAAAGGTTTTGATAATTGTTGCAGGAACGAAGACTTAAAGAAAAGCGGTCAGGGTGCCCAAACCCGTGGACGCACAAAAAATATTGCACCACACAAACAGAAATCGAAATTATCACCGGCAGTTTTGTTGCAAGGAAATGTAGGTGCGTGAGAGAAAAGCGGATATTGTGTCCTAAACGTGCCATACAAAAAACACATAAACAATGGAGATAACGTTTGGAAAATTGGAAATTATTACTTGTGGAAATTGTGGCTTTAAATATAAATAAACACCTTTTATTTTTCGTTATTTATGCGCCCGCAAAATGAGATAAAAAAGCATGTAACACAATGTGATCTCCAGTATCCGTTGCAATTATGTATAACAACTTGGAATATTGAATTGAGAATAGATTCGTGAATAATTCATTATCTTTCCTCGTCGAATAAAAACCAATTAACCAAAAATTATCCAGAATAACTACACTTTTCAGCAAGCGAATACAGAAAAAACGTTTCGCCACTCGTCCCTTAATTAGGGTTAAAATCCAAGTTGCTGGTGAAGTTAAAATTATGTAAATTCGATCCGTGCCCAGTCGGAAAAAGTTATTGCTTGGTTAAGTTAATTTTTCGGAATATAATTTGGGTCCTGGAGATCCGGGACGCGGTCCGTATAAGCAATCTTCATGGTAATTTTCCGGGTCGTTAAAGAGGAGCACTTGCGAAAGACTTCACTTTTTGAATGGGACATTACAACAGTCAACTAATGTACCGTTTCCTATTCAAGTTCAAACAGTCTATAACGCAATCCATCTGCGGTTTAACGCTAAAGCCAGAGGTTTTAAATGAGACTGACAGCCTCTAATGTAAGATCATCATTAACGAATTCAAATCGGGCCAACCGTAGTAATTGAGCGTTTCGTCCATTTGCCACGTGCTATAAATAATCGGATGCAGGTAGATGAGTAAAGTTTTAATGAGTCCAAATTAAGAGTCCTTGGCTTCGGTGTGCCAGATCGTCGCTAATCAACGCCCATTCTTTCATTTAACAATCATAATTAACGCAATACCTCGCTTCGGACTGGCAAATTAATTTATGGAGTCGCTGCTCGAAATGAATTTTTACGGCCGCATACCTGCTTTATTTAGTAATTTACCGGAAAGCCCATCCAGCGCCGTTACCCTCGTTACTTCTTCTCTCCGACTCCCTAATTTCATCAGTTTCAAAAATTTACGGTTTTAATAAAATCAACTTTGGTTTGCGTTTCAATTTTGTGCGGTGTTGATCGACCGATCACGAGACGAGTGTAGAACATCGCATTTTTCGTGTTTGTGGTTTAAAGTTTCGACAGCTTGAACTCGAAAACTT
Source organism: Eledona agricola (assembly GCA_964023215.1). NCBI lineage: Eukaryota > Metazoa > Arthropoda > Insecta > Coleoptera > Tenebrionidae > Eledona > Eledona agricola. Next base: position 3,880,160 of record OZ026860.1, on the reverse strand, counting down.
GCAGAAATTAAATAAGTTTGCAATTTGGAGAGCGAATTGTGGCGGTACGCCTGACCTCAGCTCATCTTAAATAATGTGTGTTAATATTTAACCACCTTTACACGGATTTTCCGGGCACCTTGCATAAAACAGGCGTGTTAATCTATTGTCATAAATCAACGTGTCATGTAGTGATATAGCTTACAAGCTCGAACAAGAGCAGGTCATCCGGTTTGTGAATAAAATAATAACGGCGCATGCAAAAAGCTCCATCAATGGCTTCACAGCTGAAAGGTCGCATTTAATTAACAAACCGCCGGTCGGTGCACTAAAAAATTTAATGAAAAACTTGCAGAGCCGCGAAGAGACACACGCCGCTAATTTAGAAAGCAATTTCTTTAAAGCTTGCGGCTGACGGCGAATGGTTGAGGTATTTTCGTTGAATTATCTCGCGCTTTATGTAAACTCGAGGATGTGTTTTCTAATGCGACATCAAAGGAAAATTGCGTCTTAAGGCGCGCGTATTTTATCCGCCAGAATCTGTGGTCGAATGTGTCGATGTCGTTAACGAATTTCCCTCGATCTGGCATCGGAAAGTAAATTAATTTTGCGGTTAAAACATGTTTTTCGCACAACTGAAAATGTCATTTCCGGATTGGAGTGACGCGTCGGTAACTCACTTTACGAAAGCTGAAAACGCTCACAGACTTTAATGCGGAATTAATTGAATTAGTGCGTCTTAAAAGTTTCCGTTTTTCAGACTTGTTCACGGCGGATAATGTATTTGAATTAAATTCTACTTACGAGGAAGCGACAATTTGTGAACATCTAAATATCTGGACATTAAATTTTTTTACAATTTTCGAATTTATGTCTGCTTCTTTAGTAGTTCGAAATAAATATTTGCAAGATTTCAATCCAAATGTTTTTCATTTAGTGTGGTTTTGCAGTAATCGCGACTTTTTATTTGTTATTGAATCACTCCGGTAAAAAGGCAAACAAATTAGCAGTCTCATAACAACATTCACGTTGAAGTGGGTTCGTCATAAAAAATCAATTTATGAAGGCGTCTTGCAAAAAAATTTGCAAATTTTAGCGTGGCATCCCCAGATTTCTTATTTTTCTGACCTGGCTTATAAAAAATATTCCGTCCCTGTCTTAAACTAACTTTCACATGTTCAGTCATATTATATTATTCGTTTGTAATAAACAAATTAAGAAAATGTGAGGATACTTACATGAAGCAAAAGGGGAAAGCAGGCGGACGAGGGATCGCTCTGTCCCAAGTAAACAGAAGTAAATTGATATCGAGGGTCCCTTTTGAACTTACGTAAAACAGACGAAAACACACATCAGTCGTCACATCAACACTTGTTCCACCAACAATATCAACCAAACTCCCGCCAAAGTCCGATAAAATGTGCTTTTATCCCTACTCCGGCGGAAAGCTCGGGCGCAAGTTCAGAACACGCCAGAAGCTCCGACGCAACACACCGGATAGTACTTAAGCTTTCGAAGAGATAAAAACGCTTTAGTGCTTTTGTCAGTTTTGTTTTCTAGAGAACATTGATTTGGCATTAAAGGAAAATACTTTACCGACAATACTCGGAACGGCAAACAAGCAGGGTTTTAGGAATGGAAAAGGTCTAAGAAATGCCGACGAGCCGCTATTAATCACGATTTTTTCCCGCACGGATTTTGTCTTCTCGAAAGCTTTTCTCCGATAAAACTTATCGTCAGAGGCAGGAACGAGACAAACTCAGAAATCAGCCTCGACATATTTATTCATCATGCCGCTCATAAAGCTCTTCAAAAACGGGGTGTATTTCATGAATCATATCCGTGCACGTCATGCTTCTTCCGCACTTGCCGAAAGCTTTCCCGTTGCAAGCTCTTGCAAGTTTACAAGCTGCATATGCAGCAACAAGAGGAGCGTTATCGTTCGTCAGCGTTTCCAGCGCCCAAAACAGAAAAGTCGCCGTTGCCCCTGAAAGCAAATCTCCTTGCCCTCCACAGCGGCGTCCCGACCCTCCACCGGAAACCTTCACACAACTGCTTCTATTGAAAATCTCGTCTTCGTGGCCTTTGCATATAAACGTTACGCTTTTTGCCAAACTCAAGTATTTCTCGGCTTGTTCCTGTTTATTTCCTTCCCCACCGCTTTCCGTTAGTTTTGTAAATTCGGCCACGTTCGGGGTTAGAACAATCGGAGCGGGGTAATCTTTTAGGATCTCGAAATGAGTTGCAACGAAATGAAGACCATCGGCGTCGATCACTAACGGCTTCCTGCGCGATCTGCACTTCAGAACCACTTCAGTTATAACCTGCAAATTAAAACAAACTCAAATTCCAATTAAATTCCCGATCGAGTTCGACGGGGTTTCCATTTAAAACGTTTCCGACGTTTAAAGAAAATTTAAAGAACTCTAGTTGAGTGATTGCGAGTCCGCAACGATGTCGATCAATAGACAATACGTGTGGAATGTTTTCGTTGTTCTTCAGCTCGTGCCGAATGGAACTTAGCCGAGAGCTAAAGTGATTTAAAAAAATACAAACTCGACGAAAATTGAATTAAAAATTGGAAAATACTGTCACACAGCTGCACGACAACGAGCATCGGCGAACGGAATAGAAAAAAAATTAATAAATTTAGAAAACGTACAAACCATTACGCTCACAAAGCGCGAGCTTCAAAGAAACGAAAATATGCTGGAAAAAGTTTCGCAGACATCGTTAAGGGTTGGGTTTTTGTCCCTGCGGGAGCTGCAAATCCATTATTCCGAATCAATCCGGGCGCCAAATTTCACACACCCCCGAAGCCCGAAAACAATAGCGTTATGCGTCATTCACCCGGCCAATCATTTGCCCATAATTTCGATACCTTAAAAGTCCCAGGTTCGCGTCCCAGGCCGGGTCCGATGATAATCACGTGAAGACGGTCTAACCACGGTTCGATTTTCGCTGCGGCGTCGGGAGCGTCCAGCAAGGGATGGACAATCAATTCGGGGCTGTACGATTTGATGACGGGTGCAGCCTCTTTGCTACAAAAGACATGACTCAAGTCGGCTCCCACCTTCAGGGCCGAGATTGCGGCAAAGTACGGAGCACCTGCAACGTTTAAACGCCGAATAGAAATTCGCTCTATGAACAGCTTTAATAAATATTTGAGTCGTAAAGTGGCGAGAAAGAATTCCTCCTTTGAAATGCATCAAAGGGCGGTTCGTTCGTGCATTTTTATTTGGAAATTTAAAAATGTTGCGCAAAAACACCGCACCGTTCTGCAAGGGACCGGCTCATTTGCATAATTCTTGTGTAAATTTCTAGAAAAGCGCCAATAACTTGACCGTTCCACTTTGAGAACGAGTATTTTTTACACGGCAAAAAGGAAAGGAAATTGGGTAATTTCTCCGGAACCGTGCGAGGTCTTCGCGCTTGCATCTTCTTAATTAAGATTTTAATTAGTTCGCGCGTGCTTTAAAATAATTTCAAACAAATTTTCATGCAAAAGTTTAAGCAAACCGTTATATTATATGAGTTGTGAAGCACGCCGCTTCTCGCAACGCATTTAAATAATTAAATGTCAGCAATGTACAACGGCAAGAATCAATTTTTCTGCAATTTACACTTGAAATAATAGGACTTGAGCAGTTTCTAGATAGTAAGTTCGGCACAATTTGACAACTGAAAGTAAAACTTGCTAAATAAATTGTGTCGCAGATCATAAAATCCCTTTGATTAAACGATATTCCTAGAAAAGAACAAAATAAAATGTTGCTTATTTGCTTAGAAATCTTGGCGATATCTAAATGTTAAAGAATATTATTCGCAGAACGGAATAAGTTTACTGATTTGCACCAGCGTTGTAAAGAAATTCCGTAACAATTTAAAATTGGCTCCAGTAAAAAACAAAAGCCGTATTAACGAAATGGTGAAGAATTTTATCTTGAAAAAGCGACAAGAATAAATTCTAAAAGGACCAGGGATGTTTTAATAATAATAAAATAGTTAATAATAAATAAAGCTTTAATGATATCAATACACATATATATTATATTTTCATGATGTTCATACATTAATCATTGTGTATTCGGCATAATCCATATAAATTTATGTATAATCCAGTCCATAAATTTACATGAGAACTATACTCCAGTGGAACTTCTATAACTCGAATTTTTTGTGAACAAAAAAAGGAGTTAACAATCTTACCTAGTAATTTTGTCGACGCAAGTCGAACTTTTATTACTCGAATATTTCTAATACTTGAACTGATATTAGCCAACCCCAACTCAAATTTTTCGAAGAAATACATACAGGAAAAGCATATATTTTCTTGGCGCGTTTAGTGAAGTTAATAAATAGGAAAAAAACAAAATAATAAACAGGATGGGTACAAAACAAAAAAAAAACTTATCCAATATTTTTTATTTGTACATGCAGTCCATTCTTATATTTTTCTTGTTGCAAAATAACTCAGTCAAACCAAATAAAAACAAATTAAAATCAAAATCTATAAAAAAAATTATTTATTTCTCGAGCATTAGTGGTCACGTGCCCCTGTGCCCTTTAGCACCAGCCGCCACTGGAAGTTAAGCTGTGTTAAGAATAATTTTTCATCACTTTCACCATTGTTTAAGTATATACTTATTAAGTATATTGTTTAAGTATATATTTAAGAATATACTTAAACAATGCTTTCACTAACGGTGCAGTTTCACAGATGATTTATTGGATATTAGTGCAAAAGCGAAATTTAAAATGTGTAAGCCTAAAATTCAAATTAATTTCCGAGATGTTGTTGTTTTAGTGCTTGGTTAGAATATATTAGATAAATATCAAGCTTCTATAAATTCTATAAATAATCTATAGTGGTTTTACATACTTACCTTTAAATAAAATCAAAGAATAAACAGAAGAATTCTTAAATAAAATAATTTCTATCGTCAACTATCAACTGAAGCATAACAGTGCTGTACGGGGCGTACAAAAAATAATTTATTGTAACATTATATTACAGGCGCCATCTATGTTTAGACGCATTAAAACTGACCTGTGTACTCTAAACTGCCACCAAAGACACCAATCCGGCCAGCCAATCCTTTGTGCTTATCATTGGTAAGAGGTGGAGCCAGTTGCTTAGTCAGAATCTCAATGTCTTGAATCATTTCGCAACGTTCAGTTAAATTAATGGCACGAATGTTATTAAAATGTGGTTTAAAAAAGTGTTTCAGACAATTATTGATAATCACTGACGGCCTCGACAATGACACTACCATTTTTTGACAGCACCAGTCGACACAGACTTTTGTTTTTAGACAGCAAAGTCACATAGTAAAAAACAGACACGCGGCGAGCGCTATCTTACGAGATGTGGTGACGGTACAATTTATGACATGGGAAATTTAAATTCGTTTTTTCTGTTTATTTCGTTTTATATCATCCTTCATTGAAACAACAATTTTTTTTTTCATTTATATTTATTACAATATGAAGTACATTTTTTAAAATGTGTAAAACTTTAGTTAGGCCTCTGGCCCAGTTATAGCAAAATAAATGCACAAAATGATCTACTATATTATTTTGTAAAATGTGATTATGATCTTTCCATTTTAATTTAATATTTTAAAATCAATATTTTCTTGTAAGTAATGTTTCAATTGTCTAACAGATTTTTTGCGATGGCTTACATAGTGAAATAGGCGCAGTGTTAATTCATAAATTTTACAAAAAAATGAAATAAATTTGAAAAAAAATATCTTGGACAAATCAAGTTCCAGAAACTTGTTGTTTCCTGTACTTTCCAACCAAAGTTTAAAAAGATTTAAGTCTCTCTCTGGATTTGGAAATCAATGCCTAGTGGATTTTATATCCTCGCAATTCAGGACGCAACATTTTAAAGGCATTTTATTTCTATTTAGGTATAAGAGAACAGGATTAGGTAACTTTTTACTAGGATTGTAAAACGTACATACCTGATAAAACACGGCAAAACTACGTATAATACTATCAGAAGTTCAAATAAACAATAAACAAATCAACACCACAAAGAACTTCAAAATATTAACTTATTACATAAACTGAAATTAGAAAATTGAAGTTTGTCAATTTAATAATCGTTAATAGCTTCACCACCTAGATTACAAGCAATAAAAATATTAATAAAAAACAATAACCTGTAACAAAAATCAAAAGTTGTTCTGTATGAGCGTAACCTCATATTCATAGAGATAAGAGCCCGTGAGTCGACACTTCTATCTTCCACTCTACAGAACTCTGCATTATCGTCAGTCATTCGAAATTTGAACACAATATTTTTTAGTATTTTATTCGGTATATGACAAAGTCCTACAAAGGAATTACAATCGCCTATAAAAGGTATCAAATTTAAATAATTTTTACAAGATACAACCGTCAATATGGCAACAATTTATTGTAAAAAACAAACGCTAAATATCACAGCAGCGTTAAGGGAAAACATTGATTAACAATAAAGTCCTACGACTTCAATACTGCACCTTGAAAAGTTACATTTATACCTACAAAACGTGGAGTTGGGTGTCTATTTTTTAAGTGTAGGATGCAGCACATGAGCGTTAGATTGCTCACAAACGCACTCCAACGTTTTCCCAATCGGCAATCATAGTCAAGTTTACGTTTTCAAACCTCCACTTTTGAGTTTTCGACTTTTCATCACACTTACTTACATAAAGCTTCTTTTGGCCGGGATCGCAATCCAGACATCTTGGATTGCCGCCGTGCAAAAACCACTGCTTCTCCTGGTCAAGGCAAAAGTAAACAACTTAATTCGGTAAATAATACATACCACGTCGTATCTCCAATACTGATTTCCCTGCGCCCCGTGACAAGGATATAGCACCACATCTGCCTTGTCGTTTGGATCAGACACGTCCAAACACAACGTTTTTCCTTTGACCCTAAGATCTTTGTGCCACGTCAACGTAAAATTTTGCTCCCCTCGCTTTTTTGTTTCCTTCACGCATTCCGCAACTGCAATTACCTGATCGCGGTCTTTATAACCGGAGTCCACGCACAATTCCGGCGCCGCCAAGTTACGAATCTAAATAAAAACATGTAAAAACATAAAACCGCATAAATGCTATTACTTCTCCCAGTCCAAAGTCTCCAGGTTCAATTGGAGGGTATTTGAGAGGCAAATCGAAGGCAATTTCCTCCATAAACCACTTGAACGGTTTACAGTGCAATTCTTGTCTTAACCGTTTTTGTTTGGTTAAATCACCTGGATCGATTTCGCGATAATGAGGGCGACGTTTGTACAAAAACTCTGCATACTCATCCATCCACACCTCGGCCACTCGCCTGTAATTCTAAACCGCGGTTCAGTCAACCAGAACGCGAAATATTTCACGACTCACTCTTCCAACGAAATCGCCTTTGCCCGGATTCGGAAACGGTGCGTATTTCCTGTAAATGTGGCCGACTCGCGAACAGGGCGCATCCACCATTTGGCCCCCACACTGCCATATTTTAAAACTCAACTCGTATTGCTCCCCGCCCCATATATCAAGACCCTCATCATATCCACCCAGCTCCCAGAAAAATTTAGTGCTGATGGCGAACAATCCACCTGCCATAACTGGACTCCTACATTGCCTCACAATAAAAAAAATTATATAATAATAATGTTTACTTGAAAGGTTCAGTTGGATGTTCCAGATCCTCAGGAAGAAGAGGCAAACGCTTGTAGAAAAACTCCCAATCGAATGCACCTCTAGCACCTTCATCCTGCGCCCGATACTCGAACGTTTCGTATTGTATTACGTCGATAAAAGGACACACGCAAGTTTTATAGTCCTGAGCAATTGGTTCTGTGAAAGTAAAGCGTAAATGCGAACCCAAACAACTAAATTATTGATAGTGACCTAGCAAAGGTGGTAACCAATTAATGTTGGCTTCAGTGTGTGAATCTAAGAAAACTAAAACGTCGGCTGTCGCTTCTTTGGCCCCTGCGAGGCGAGCCCTAATAAGACCACTACGTTCTGGCAAGTGAATGGCGCGCACTTTTGTAAGATTAGTTGCTAGGTAGTCGTCCAGCGGCTTCTTACTGAACTCTACAACATATTATGATGACAAATTAGAATTTAAATCCTCATAAAAAACAAAGGTGTCACTAAGCAATTATCGTCGCAGCCCTGGAGGCTTATTTTTTATCTTCAACAGTTTTAAGCATACAGAATTTATAGTCAGAAAATTCAAATCAAGGTAAAACCCATTAAATAACGGACGCATAAAAAATAAATACAGGGACTTATTATCAAACTATGGCCCTAAAATAAACAAAAATACATGCAATTGAAGGAAAGTTATTATTTAATACGAGTATGAGCGTATTCAATTAATTCAACAAAACATCGTTGAAACCATTAATGAACTAGAAATCACTGTCGACGAAATAAGTACAAAAACATCTAAAACAAAGAATAAACAGGGAAAACGATGGTAACAGACCAAAATTACAAAAAAAGCACTTTTACTGACTGAAGCAATCGTAATTTGGAAAAAATAACGGGCGTACAATTATGAAGGAAGCTGGCGGAGTAGGGCATGGAATCACTTTGGATTTGTTTAAGTTTAGAAAATGTTGAAATTATGTTTTTAATTGTGATTTTCGGACACATGTAAGGTACAATTATGGACAGTCAAGAATAACACCTAGCCGAGCGCGGGGTAATGTAGTGGAGGCCCCCACCTCTCATAATTTCCCACCTATCGCTCGACCAGTCGACCGCACTTCGCACCTTTCCTTTGTCCTGTAAGCACGTTTCGAACAAAATAATTAATTTATGGCGAATAAGCGCGCGAACTGCTTCAGGGAATGGCAACCAAGCCTCGAATTTTACATTACATTACATTGAACATTCAGCGAAAAGTTCGCATGCGTAAGTTCACCGGTGATAAACCCTATTTTTGAAATGTCTCGTCCATGCGGGAACCGGCGTCCACCGTTGAATGAAACTTGCCGTGTCGCTGCGTTATCAGCATTTTAGTTTTAACCAATGAGAGTGTTTGTTTGGAGGCCGCCACTTTGAATTCGCAGTTCTCGGCTAGTCATTTAAAGTGTTTGAAACCGAAGGTCGAATTTATTTCCTGTAAAGAGTTCAATGACCTCAGCCTCCCAATTCTTTCCTATCATTAATAGCAACCCCGGAATCCCCTTCCGCATTTCGATACACACTTGTGAGCCTTAATAAAATATGCGTAATTAATATAGCACACAAACTAATCATAAAGTGACGCAACAACGTCCGCTGCGTTTGCAACAAATAATCCACTTATTAATCTCTAAACATCAATTAGAATGTCAACAATCTTATAACAAATATTTAAAAGACGCCAATAATGTCTGGTCCGGAAATGAATCATAACCGAAGAAATGCATTTGCAAATTCGGTCGAATTATCGCCGACCTTTGGCCAAATGTTCGGCCTCCGTCAAATTTGTCGTCGCCGAAATTGAAGAGGCACGCACTGAAGGTCAAGCGCTATTATAATCACAACAGAAAACGACACGTTCGTGCATTTATATGTCAGAATTAGATAAAATTCATTGTCGAATAATCCTAAAAAATTAAGGGTAATAATGAACTAATGCAGAATGGTGATGGGGTACTTTAAGGTCCACCATGGAATTACACATGCAATAAATTATCCCTTATAAAACTAATTCGTCGCATTTGTTCGTGAATGGAATAATTTGCATTTAATTCACTTGAATTGGTAAGATGTATACCGATAAATTTTGTAGCACGTTCAATAAAAGTTATTAATTTACCATTGAGATCATCATCTAAACATCAATTAGAATGTCAAAATTTAGTTGACAGAATGCCAGAGAACTAAGTAAGGGTTTTGCGATGGAAAAAGGATATGAAACTACAACTACATATGGCCAAATTTCTGGAAATCGGTGAAGATGTCAATTCCGATCATCGCGTTCTTATAAATAACGATTTACAATATTTTGGAGAGCAGGTAGAACTTATCAAACCAACTAAAGCCAATGCTTCTAGAATAATTGCCCCAAAAGTAACAAAAGAACAAGTCGTAGCAAATGATGTAGAAAGATTAGACCACGTAGAAAATGAAGGCATGTAACTTGATTCATCTGAAATTCCTGTTTTACACAAAATTTGTCAACAAAATAAAGTCCGAAATGGATAGCGTACAAAGTTTTAATGATTTGAAGAATCTTAACAACAATGACTATCAACAATTTATACCAGAAAAGTTATTTTTGATGATTGTTTACTCGTGTCAGATGACGGTTGTCAGGACTGAAGAACAGTCATCAAATTCAGGATCTGATTAAACATTTTCTTATTATTTCATGTAAACTCAATATAAGTTCTGTTTTTTTAGAGATTAAGTCTTAATTTTTTATGTAAATCTATTAATAAATAGGTAAAAAAGTGAAAACATACAATTCTCGAACTTAAAGATGATGATACTCATATAAAAATGATCCCTGCGTTCGGTAGATTAACATATAAAAAATTATTTTTGGGGTGTTTTTTACATTTCATCCCCCAGGACGAACTGTTGACGACCAACGGATATCTTCTAATTTGGAGATGGGGAATCGTTTAAAAGAGGTTCCAGCTTTTAATAAAAAAATGCAAACAGAAATCACACTTTTGAGGCTTCGAGAATTCTACTAAAGCGCGTAATCGCGGCGGACTATTTTTCAATAAATTCAACTTCTGAAATTTGCTGTCCTTCCATAAATGTAGACCCGAACCGTATTTTATCGAAAAAAGTTTATTCTTACCACTAGCATAATTACACGCAATCAAATACTTAATTTTGAGGAAAAAGTTTATTGGAATCACCAATTCTTCGTCTGAGAACTGGAGTCAAATTTGCCGTTCTCAAACAGAGCTCTTTTGATGTTTCTAATTTAATTTTTTTTATAGGTCTATTAGAGATTTCTCGGATTCTAAAAAAATTGGTATTTTTAAATTTAGCACACGGTCATTGTTCCACGCGATCTATCTTTCTAAAATATTTTTATCAAAATAGCACATCCGATTATACTGGAAGTAGCCTTCAACTGATTGTATTTAGACTTTTTTTTTGACGCCGTTACATTCTGTGCTACACTTTAGATAATAGTTATGTTTACTTATTTGTTATGGTTACGGAAATATCACAATTCTTGTAGCTCTTTTAATTCTTTGGGGAGGTCTGATGCTTCTCGGTTAAATGCAGTCACAATGAGAACTGTCAACCAATTGTTTCAAAGAATCCAATGATATGATTTAAACAAATTTTAAAAATGGCTAGTTGCATGGGTTTGTTAGAAAAATCATAACTTTTAAACTGCTCGCAATAAAGAAATATGCAAAATGCCAGATAATTGCAAAATAATGGTTCTTTCCACTGCATGGTCGTAGATTTACATAACTTTAGCAAATAGCCTAAAACCTGATCTGACAATAAAAGAAATTGTGGAGTTTGTATTAGTATTGTGATACAATTAATTAAAAGAATGTATACCTAATTCAAATTTTAAAAAAAACCAGAAAAAACAAATGCAATTATGTCATGTCGAAAATTTTGCAATGGATTGATTATTTGATTATTTAAATTGAATATGTTGTGAGTTAAAAAATGTCTCGGTATAATTGTTTAAAATTTTTGTAAAAAATAAATACAGGATATTTCACTCACGCCCGAGAGAAAATGAGTAAATAAGAGATAGCAGCTGCTCAATTAAACAACAAAAACGAGACTTTGTGTATCCTTCACGCTTCAACTCCACACCCCACGAGCCGCGTGATATCGTCTCCAGTGCTTGGTAGCGATCACGCGTATAGACAAAACACAATTAATCTAATTAATCAATTAATGAAAAAAAAAATTATAAAAAAGATTATTTATTTCTCTAGCATCAGTGGGCACCTGCCCCTGTGTCCTTTAGCCCCTGCCGCCACTGGGTTATACCCTCAGACTAATTATTTGAGAGAGTTCTCATTGATTAACGTAATTAAGAAATACCAATTCCATAGTAATAATGTAAGTTGACAATTTTCAATAGCGCTTATTGATGATTTTGGCCGATATGAAGATCTTGCGCGCAACACTAGTTCAAATTAAAGTTACCAAAAAAAAAGTAAGACATTACCAAATCGACTAGGTCTGGCCAAGTGTTTTATATGTGAACCAGGCAGTAACTTACTGGCATCGTCCGCAAGATCGAAAACCAAGTTTATTGAAAGTATTAAACTCAGAAATGGAATCACTAAGGGAAATGATTTATCGTCAAATCTCAACAAATTGTTTGCCAATTTAAATGAAATAGAACAAAGTCCGAAACTTTATTGGCATAAAAATTGCTACAGTAGTTATATTCTAAAAATATTTCTGTATACAAGAAAAAACATTCTACAAACACTACGCATCTCGATCCCGATACTGCATACATAACCACATCAGTTTCTCGTACTTGTCGCTCTGCTAATTAATTTGATAAAAAGTTATGTGCGTTTTGCCAGAAGAGATAACATAAAATGAAGTTATGTCAGGTGATGAGTTTAAATATCGAGCAGAAAATCAAAAGAATTGCAACGAAAAATCGATGACTTACTTGCAGCTAAAATAAAATACTATTCAAATTGCCTCACTTCACAACTGCAACAACTTAAGGCGACAAATACAAGCGCAACGAGCGAAATGAATACATATGTCGTAGTCTCTTAGTGAAGCACGTCATTTCATGAAAAGTCTAGGCAATACATGAACTGCCGGCATATTATGTATATTCTTTATTTTACACATTCTCCCTAGTTTCTTCGTGAAATTATTATCTCGGCATTGAAATAAAATTATTTAAAACAAAGTTCTTTTAGCATCTAATCCAATCTAGATCTTATCTTACACAATCTGTCGTGCATAATAATGAATATTGGTCATTTCATGAACAGTCACCTTTTAAATCGCGGCAGATTGTGCACAGCTAAGTGAAACATAATATGCCGAGAGAGAAACGGCATTTCATGAATCTCCATGGGTTACAGCTTTTAATAAGAAAATGCAATCATAAATCACACTTTTGAGGCTTCTCTACTAGTGGAAAAGAATCAAGATTGGTATCAGCATATTTAATATTCAGAATAACGTCTATTAATCGAAACATAATATATTTTATGTGCAGATAATTATTGATATTTTAGTAAATATATAATACGACAAAGCATTTATAAATAGCACAATCAAATGGAAGATTTTGATTGATAATTCATTTTCAAATATTACTACCGAAATTTTTTTGTGTTATTCTACTTCGTTTAGTATCCGATGAGTCTCATGGTCGCAGGTTCGTGCCAGATATGGCTAGACATCCCTGAATGATCGGCTCGGATTGGTAAATCCCGTGCCAATGTGTCCTGTAATGCTCTTTTTGCACGTTACTAAATTCGCGGCATGTGCATTATTTCATTGCCCACGGCAAATACCTACTTACTGCAATAAATTACTAATTGTAAAGGTTGTCTCAAAAACTGTTTTTTTTTAAATTGAGCCAATATTTATATTCCATCGTGAAGAGGATAGTTCTGATTAAACATGAAATAAAACATCCGGAAAATGGCCACCAGGAAACATAAGGCACGGGGTCATTCTTATCTTAAAAATTTGGATAAGGTTTTCGCATAACTACGGTTAGGGCGAGTGGTGCTTAGATGCTTCAATATTCGGCGAAGGGTTTAAAGACAGCGAAATATTAATATTACGCTTTTTGTTTTGCTAGTTTTGCCTACTACGTCTGCACCAATAAGTTTTTCCCATCTTAAAAAGAATTAAAACACTTAGTCGAATTTGAATTTGCGAAACTCACTTAATCAACTTGTCCACAATTGCAATAGAGAAACAATGAATGAAATTTTGCCTACCAGTGAGGAATTTACTGTCCTGATTATTGATCATTCTCATCATCATCATTAAAATATTTAAATTTTCTACCAATTACACCTTGCGAAAGTTTCATTTCATTTTTCATTTTCATTTATGCTTACATAAAAGTGAATTGTGACTTCATCTAAAATTTGCTTCTGTATCGATTTGTGGTATCCAAATTGGGTGCTGCCATTTAAAAAATCAATGATCAAAGTGGCAATGACAGTTTTTTCTCAATCAAGTCAGATCGAAAATTTGTTCTAACTTTCTACTTTTGATTCTCCAAGTTTCGCTTCTTAGGTCCAAACCGTTTTCCCATTATAATTTTTAGAGTAGTCATGAAATTTATATTTCAAAGATAAAAAAATTCATAATTCCTAAACTGTCAGAGCAAAGTATCGACAACGCAAGTCTACAGGAATCAGAATAAATAGACAGACAAGAATATGAAATAAGGAATACAGGGTGCTATTTAAATTAGGAAAGTTGCTTTCAATTCCGGTTAAACCGGAAATGGCACAACAATATACATATTTTGCTTTCATTCCCTAAGGTCGACCATTGCAAGTTACCGAATATCAGACTTTTGGTAAATTAAAAACTTTTATTGAACGTGCTACAAAATTTAGCGGTATAAATCTTACCAATTCAAGTGAATTAAATGCAAATTATTCCATTCACGAACAAATGCGACGAATTAGTTTTATAAGGGATAATTTATCGCATGTGTAATTCCATGGTGGACCTTAAAGTACCCCATCACCATTCTGCATTAGTTCATTATTACCCTTAATTTTTTAGGATTATTCGACAATGAATTTTATCTAATTCTGACATGTAAATGCACGACGTGTCGTTTGCTGTTGGGATTATAATAGCGTTTGACCTTCAGTGCGTGCTTCTTCAATATCGGCGACGACAAAAACTTGACGGAGGCCGATAATTTGACCAAAGATCGATGAATCGACCTAATTTGCAAATGCATTTCTTCGGGGGGGTTATGGATCATTTCCAAAATTTCCCACCTTAATATAAATATTATTCAGGGTGAAATATGAAAAACCTTTGCTGCGGTAACTTTCTTATTTGTTATGCGATTTTAATAAATGATACCTTAAACGAAATCATTTTAAAAACAATACAATTTGCAACGACCTAGTTTTTATTAATTCTCGTTAATTCATTCGACAGACGGCAACCAACATTTGATTTTCAAATGAAACTATTATTATTTTTATTCGGTTTAGACATTTTTTTCAGTAATGGAAGAAAGTTACAGCACCAAAGGTTTTTCATATTCCACCCAGCATAAATAATAATACTTAATTATTATCAAAAAACAATATTTATTATTGGTTGGATACCGTGAGAGAAAAAGAGAGAAATTTCTTGAGAATAAATAAAATAAAAATAAGTTTTAATTAATTTAACCTTTTATTGTAAGCTTGCCACTGCGTATTCGTTGTATTGTTTACAAGTTCAACCTTTCGTTAAATTAAAATACGTTTAAAAAAACCGTAATATTTGTTATAAGATTGTTGACATTCTAATTGATGTTCAGATGATGATCTCAATGGTAAATTAAAAACTTTTATTGAACGTGCTACAAAATTTATCGGTATACATCTTACCAATTCAAGTGAATTAAATGCAAATTATTCCATTCACGAACAAATGCGACGAATTAGTTTTATAAGGAATAATTTATCGCATGTGTAATTCCATGGTGGACCTTAAAGCACCCCATCACCATTCTGCATTAGTTCATTATTACCCTTAATTTTTTAGGATTATTCGACAATGAATTTTATCTAATTCTGACATGTAAATGCACGAACGTGTCGTTTTCTGTTGTCATTATAATAGCGCTTGACCTTCAGTGCGTGCCTCTTCAATTTCGGCGACGACAAACTTGACGGAGGCCGAACATTTGGCCAAAGGTCGGCGATAATTCGACCGAATTTGCAAATGCATTTCTTCGGTTATGATTCATTTCCGGACCACACATTATTGCCGTCTTTGGGTCAATATAGGGTTAAATTACACTTGTATAATGCATGTGCAACGCACACAGATTTTTAACGAAAATGTTGTTTTTATCAAAAAATACCCCACTTCTACCGTTCTTCAATGGAATGTTGTCGGAGGATTCTCATCCGCGAAAGCAAAACTCTTGGTTGTAATTCCCCAAAGCAGTTCGCGCGTTTACTCGGCATAAATTAATTATTCTGCTCGAAAGGTGTTTACGGCACAGAGGAAAGATGCGAAGTGCGGTCGACTGGTCGAGCGATAGGTGGGACAGATTATGAGAGGTGGGGGCCTCCACTACATTACCCCTCGGTCGGCTAGGTGTTATTCTTGGCTGTCCATAATTGTACATTTAGTGCATTTTTAAGAAATCTAATACATAATAAATCTACACCAGCAAATGTTTTATCTGACAGTTCCTGTCAAATATAACGTGCGTTCAAAAAAAAACGAGGCTGCGTTGGCCATGGAAAAACTTTGTGCATCAATTTAGTGTAGCAAAATATCGAACTGTCAGTTAGAATTTGTCAGATAGTTTTTAGGTTGGGTTCTTTGTTGACAATCGTTTCGTATACGATTATTATGTTGGGACAAATTTCAATAAATGGACGCGAAGGAGGATTATGTTTATGAGAGCGATGTATGTACACATGTCCTGGCATTTATTATAAACAATTTACATAAAATTGGTCCATTTTATTTTGGTGGAAAATTTTAGACTGACACTTCTTGTCATTTGTGGTTTCTACACTGGAAAGCCGATAAATTCCATGGCCAACGCAGCCTCGGTTTTTTTTAACGCACGTTATATGTCAATGTTAAACGTCCACACTGTAAAAAATAAAACGAAAGATTCCATGGTCTACTCTGAATCCTTTTTTATTTGTACGTCCTTGAAGTGTTATGTGATATAAAATATGTAGTAGCAGCTTTCACCAACTCCAAGATTGTGAAAATATTTTTCACTACTTAATGCTTTACAAATTTGTAGACATTCAAATTTTGATTACTTATTTAAGCTTCAGCATACAATGAGAAGATAAAAAAATTCAATTTATATTTCGCTTTTTACTTCATTTCGTTATAATCCCTCGGATTAATAATTACATTCATCAGTTATGTATAAAAAATTCTGTTAAATAATGGGAAAAACTATGTTAATATAACTCGGCCATAAAATCAAAAAATAAGTAACACATGAAAACATTGTTTGCATATTGATGTTATCTTATGCATCCTTGACAGTGCAAACTTTCACTCTTATTATTATTGTGTAATTACTAACTGCTTAAACCGCCAATATTTTTATTTTTGACATTTTTTCAGGTTTGAGGAGACCGCAAATAATTGTGTGTTTTATTTTTAAGTGACTAGTCATAAAAACTATACCTTTGGAACTAAAGTCGTCGACCAGGATGATTTCTTTGAGCAAATGAGGTGGTGATCGATTAACCACGCTGTAGGCAGTTCTAAGCAATGTAGTCCAGTGCTCATTATGAAATGGTACTATCACACTAACGGAAGGAAGATCTTTAAGATATTTTTTGGCCTTGCACCTATAAAACCAAGGTTCCATCAATTTCGCCACTGGCAAGTGAAAGTGGTTGAGTTACACTTGTCCCAGTAAAGTGTAATAAGATTAGCATGCAAACCAATGACCTTGCTTTGTGCTTAGTTTTACTTATTGCAATTCTGTGTTGAATTATGCAGTTATTACCCTTTGTGGCGAATGTCGGGCACGGCTCGATCCAACGCGATCTTATCACTTAAGGCAGCATTAAATCCATTAACTTTGTACAATTTCTCATAGTTTCCCGAGTCAGCAGCACTGAGAAATGCCTGTTTTCCTTGTTCCCCAGTACCTGAGATACATAGCGTCAATTCAAGTAATTTCAAGCAAATGAAAACTTACCCCGTCGCAGCGCATCCCTTCGAACTGCATCATAATCATGCCAATCGATTTTCTCGTTACGTACCACCCTGGCCTGAGCCCCAAAACCAAACCAGAAAACTCATAACCTCACTCAAACCCTAACTTAACTCACCTCACGGACAACCGCGGGAACAGAGCGTTCCTGTCGATCGAAAGTCGATCGAATCCTGAAAATCCTGAACAGGAGAACCGTGAAAACGACAGTCACAGCTGAAAGCAGCAGAAATTTGAACAGCGTCTTCAGATTGCGTTTCATTTTTCCATCGACGTGTAAAACATGTCGTGACTTCGGGAAGGTTGTCTGATAAGATTTAACGATAATAGCTGCAGTGATAGCAGGATAAACTTTGCAGGTAAAGCGAAAACATAACCTCACTCGCCGCCGTCTCACGGGAACTACTGTCAGCTTGTTCACCTTCGCAAGTAAACAAAAGCATTCACGTTTTCACGGCTAGCTGCGATTGCTCCGCGAAATTGAAACAATTGCAAAAAAAAGAATAGAAGGATTTAAAAAAATTGCAGCGCCATCTTTTTTCAGGATAATAGATTTATTATAAATAATCGCAACAATCATTTGGAATAATGTATTAAGGACATCAGTAGAATTAGTACCAAAAGCAGCAGTGTCCAAGTTTTCTTTCAACTGCTCGACTGCATTACCGATGATGTTCAGTGCAGCTGTAAACGAAACGTTAAACAAATTTGGAGTTAATGCCTATTTGCAGTAAACATAAAAATAATTACGCAACATTATAGCTTTAAATGCAACTTATAACACTACTAACTAATTTTTTCTATCTGGATTGTAATTGTAGTGGTGTACATTCCTTGTTTTATTTATAAAGCACATATCTATAAAAGACTGCATTTCCTACCAACCTTTATCAAATAAGAAATTTGTCTACGCTAGAAAGTGCTAAAGAGGAAGAACTTACATTCCATTGCCAAGCAATTTGGTGTGTCTAATAACACTACGTTACAAATGAAAAAAAAAAATTAAGTACCCTCTTCAAATTTTCCTGTTTATTTATTTATACTTATCCCTTAATAATAATAACGTGCGTTCAAAAAAAAACGAGGCTGCGTTGGCCACGGAATTTATCGGCTTTACAGTGTAGAAACCATAAAAAACATAAACATAGATTTGACAAATGTCAAGATCTGTCAGTTTAAAATTTACCATCGAAGTAAAACGGCCCAAACGCTAGGACATTTTAATTTTAATTTTAATGAGCATTTTTAATAATCATTGGTTTTTAAACCTTCGAATCCAAGCAAATCCGAACCTTTTTTTTCTAATGTATATTGTGTAATTTATAACTCACTAGTGGTCAACGTTCGTGTTTAACTATATATACAACGATTGGTAGGTCACAAACATATTTTTTTTAAATTGCTATTATTGTTACTTAAATGATGGATTAAAAAAAAATTGGTACTTTAAATAAAATGTAAACATGTAAAAAAAATTAATGTAAACTTTAATAAAAGACAATCTGTAATTAAACTCCTAAAACAAACAACATTTATCGCAATTGCTTTCGATTTTTTGCCGTAACTCGTCTAAATTTTTTGGCCTACTAAAATAATAAACCTTGGAATCTTCGAATCCAAGCAAACCCGAACCTTTTTTTTCTAAAGTATATTGTGTAATACAACTCCCTAACGGTCGACGTCCGTGTTTAACTATATATACAACGATTTTTGAAATATTAATTGAGAATGCAGTTGCTCTTAAACTGAATTGGTAGGTCTCGAGTTGCGCATAGAGACTGATGACCCATGAAGGTTGACGGGTAACTGAGTGCTGCCAAATATTCTCAAGACATTTTTCGGTTTTGAGACTGATTCTTCTTCATCGATCTATTCACGACTTACAGTTATATCAAATTAATGACCGTCCTGGTCGTGCCGATATTTGTTGGAATGTTTAATTAAAAACCAGAGGTCCTTTGATATAAATGTATTGTAATGTATAAATGTAGTAACTTATTATTTGCACGAGCGCTCTCTGAGCTGGCTAAAAGCAAACTGAAGCAAACTGACTGAAAAACGCACAAACTGCAGATCATTGAGAGTATGCGAGACGTCGAACAATCGTAGTCAAAACAAGTCCACGTTAGACGACATCCGGACGCCTCACACACTCACAAAACTTGTGAATATTTTTCCAACACTCCCACGTATTCACAATCTTTTCAATTCAATTTGCGCTTAAAAACAACTTAAACAATATTAAATTAACAAATTTAGTTTAATAAGTAAGTCGTTCAACATTCGTTTTGTAAGCGGTTTTGTGAGTAAATCCGCCAATTGTTCA
Organism: Eledona agricola; assembly: GCA_964023215.1. NCBI lineage: Eukaryota > Metazoa > Arthropoda > Insecta > Coleoptera > Tenebrionidae > Eledona > Eledona agricola. The sequence goes on along the minus strand of OZ026860.1, from coordinate 3,859,969 downwards.
CTTGAACTCACGAAACGCACTGAAATGTTGCCCTTTTCGCATTCATCACGCACAAAATGCACTTTCACATCGATGTGCTTGGTGCGGCTGTGAAGTTGCTGAGCTTGGGCTAACCTGATGGCTGATTGGTTGTCGACGCCGATGTCCACCGTTAAGATGTTGATGTCCAATTCTTGAAGAAGAGACTTCAACCACAGAGCCTCTTTGACACCTAGGGCTAGGGCGATGTACTCCGCTTCAGTGGTTGATTGTGCCACCATTGTTTGTTTTTGACTCTTCCATGTTACTGGACCGTTGGCAAGTACAAAAACATACCCACTCGTTGATTTTCTGGTCTCCGTACAACCAGCGTAATCTGCATCGGTATATCCAGTGACTTCGATTTTTGATGTGTTGGAGTACACTATTTTGTAATGGGACGTCTGCTTCAAATAGCGTAAAATTCGTTTTACGGCTTGCCAGTGATCTTCACTCCAGTTATTCAAAAAACGACTCACTTGATTTACGGCAAAACTGATGTCTGGACGACTCGAAGTAGCTAGGAAAATAAGCGATCCAACTGCTTCGCGGTAAGGCTGTCTCTGCTTGCACTCTGTATTATTTTCCACTGATTTTAAACGTATACCCGGATCGGCCGGAATTGCAAGTGGCTTTGCATCACTCATTTTAAATTTTTCAAGAACTTTTGCAATGTACAATTGCTGATGAACGGTTATTGTTCCCGCACTCAAGTCCTGTTGAATTTGAAGTCCAACAAAATGCATGTTGTTGTCTAAACTCGCGATTATTTTAAACTTGTTCTCTAAGATTTTAATGAGTTCGTTTATTACACTTGGCGATTTTGATATGATCAGTCCATCGTCCACGTAAATTGCTAAGTAAATCTCGAACTCAGCAATTCGACCGACAAACACACACGGATCGGATTTTAACTGTTTAAATTTGTACTCACTCAGAAAAGACACGAACTTATGATTCCAGCATCTAGGAGATTGTTTCAGACCGTACAAACTGCGGTTGAGTTTACACACCAGGTTCGGCTCTTCCTTTGAGACAAATCCTGTCGGTTGTTTCATGTACACATTCTCAACTAATTCACCGTATAAGAATGCCGTTTTTACATCAAAATTCGCGATTTTTAGTCCTTTTTCGGCTGCTAAGGCTAGCAAAATTCGAATTGAATCATAACGCGCGACGGGTGCAAATGTTTCTCCGTAATCCACTCCTTTTTCTTGTGTAAAACCGCGTGCGACCAGACGGGCTTTGTATCGTATCGGATTGCCGTTTGTATCACTTTTAATTCGAAAAACCCACTTATTGTCAATGATTCGCGAATTTTTCGGTAACTTCACAAGTGTCCACGTATCGTTTGATTTTAAAGAGTCCATTTCTTCTTCCATTGCTCGACGCCACTGTTCCGCATTTTTGTCTTTTATTGCACTTTCGTAACTGTCCGGTGTTAGAACTGCACAATAAATCGCTGGTCCATAATAATCGGGTCGTTGCAACGTACTTCGATCCCTTAATATATGAACGTTCTCTTCCGCTGCGTCTTCTTCATCCTTATTCTGTTCGTCTTCTTGTGTTGCTTCCGATGCTGATTCTTCATTTATTTCACTTTCCTGATTCTCAAATGTTATAGGAAACACAGAGGGATTTTCTTCTTCTTCACGTGATTCTTCTGGTGACTCGATGTTCATGGGGCCACATACATCAGTATGAATCATTTGTCCCGGTTTATTCTCTCTCTTCATTGTTGTCGAATGTGATTTTTGGAACTGTTTACCAAATTGACATGCTTCACAGAATTTTTCTTCTCGATCGTCAATTTTTAAACCACGAGATTTTACTGCTTTCTTTATTGCTCCGTAATTGACGTGACCAAGACGTTCGTGCCATGTCTTCAATGATGCTTGCTTGCTCAGATTACACTCCAGCTTCGACCTTATTCTGAATTTCATCACCCACAAATTATTTTCGCGAACACCCACACATGCAACATCACCATTTTCTTCTTGAAACTCGCACTTGTGTTTAAATGCTTTAAAGATGAACTTTTTGTCAGTCATTACTCCCACTGAAAACAAACTCCGATTGAGTTCCGGGATATACAAGACATTATGCATTTCTCTGTTGTGCCACTGGCCTTGAACTTGGACTTGGATGTCGATGTTTCCAATACCGACTGCTGATATTACCTTATCATTGGCAATTTTAACACTTATGGGCTTCTTTAGTGTTTCGATGTGTGTGAACCAATCTTTTCGATGAGTCATGTGGACGCTGGCTCCTGAATCACAAATCCACTTTTCTGAATCAATTTCTGAACTGGCTGAATAAAGCAATGAAATGTCGCTGATAAAAGCATTTTTTGGCTTTTCATTTGACTTTTGTCTGTCGTTTGCTTCTGCTAAGCGCTTTCGACATTCACGCGCCCAATGCCCTTTCTTTTTGCAGTAATTGCAGTTTGTCTTCTTTTTCAGATCTGCAATTTTGCTGTTCTTCTTTCCTTCTTGTTGAAGTTGACCTTCTAGTTTTGCTTGAAGCGCTTTCACTTGTTGTTCTAGAAGGGATGTCTCATCTTCTTGCGTGCTCATCCTGACCTCTTCTTTTAGCAGGCGTGCTGTGAGATACTCCAAATTTTGCGATTTGGGAGCAACTGAATCCCATGCAGTTCGAAAATTGTTAAACTTCGGCGGTAGACCGTTGATAATCTTCGAACACACTGCACTTTCACTCACTTTTTCGTCGACATCGTTGAGTTCTTTTACGATTGTTTCAATTTTGCACAAAAAACTTGACATCTTCTCTCCGGTGCTCATCCGCACTTCATAGAATTTTTGCTATGTTAATTCTCTTGACAATTCCGTCTTCTGCTCGTGCAATGTGGTCAGCTTTCGCCACATTTCCATTGCTGTCTTGCAATTTACCAACGATTGCAGGACGTTCGGTGAAATTGTTGTTAGCAGAACAACTTGGGCTTTTGAATCCTTTGCTTCCCAAGCTGCCCATTCAGCAGATTTGGTGTCTTCAGGCTCAGGTTCATGTCCATCAACGACTGACATGAGCTTTTCGGCTTTGAAGACGATGGAAACGCTGAATTTCCACAATTGAAAGTTGGAACCATTCAATTTGACGATCTGTGCAAGATCACTTCGCGACGCGGTTGCCATTTTATACTTTCGTTCAACGGGAATACTAACACTTAATTCTGTACCGACTTGTACTACACTTATACACAGTTTTAGTGACCTGGGCCCATAACCTGTTGGAATGTTTAATTAAAAACCAGAGGTCCTTTGATATAAATGTATTGTAATGTATAAATGTAGTAACTTATTATTTGCACGAGCGCTCTCTGAGCTGGCTAAAAGCAAACTGAAGCAAACTGACTGAAAAACGCACAAACTGCAGATCATTGAGAGTATGCGAGACGTCGAACAATCGTAGTCAAAACAAGTCCACGTTAGACGACATCCGGACGCCTCACACACTCACAAAACTTGTGAATATTTTTCCAACAATATTCTCCTCAACAGAGGAGAAGCTGTAACAATGAATAGATTGATGTTTGGATTCACAACGATACCGGGAAATGTTTTGCACTTTTTTATCCCATTGTCACCAAGGAAGCTAACCTAAAAACATGAACAGACTCGAACTGACACTTTGAAGTTTTGCTACACTAAATTGATGCACAAAGTTTTTCCATGGCCAACGCAGCCTCGTTTTTTTTTAACGCACGTTATATCCTGTTTTTTGTTCTAACACGTACTATTTTTTAGGTACGGTTATTAGTAAAAATCCAATAAAGTATCATCTAGTATTTATATATTTTTTAATTTTATTAAATGTTATTCAAGAGACCGACCACAAAAATTCTTATTAATATATTTGCAAAGATTAAAACACAAAATATAAGATTGAAAACATATATTGTACTCAAAACATGTAAAATTTTTAACTTTCCCTTTTATGTTGGGAAGTATCTACTCGCTTCAAACGCCAATAGTAATCGCCTAACATAGCTGCATTCCAACGACCTTGATACCGTTCCTCAAGTCTTTTTACATCTTGGTGAAACCTCTCTCCCTGTTCATCACTCACGGCTCCAAGATTTGAAGGAAAAAAGGAGAAATGGGAATGAAGAAAATGAATGTTTAACGACATTCCGCATCCTTTATTTTTATATGCGTGTAATAAATTGTTCTCTAATAGTTCCGCATTTTCGGCTCTGTGATTACCCAAAAAGCCATTTACAACAGCTTTTAGCGATGTCCATGCGTCTAGCTTTTTATCAATTAGCTTTTGGTCAAAATTTTGATCTTTCATTAACTGACGTATTTGTGGTCCGATATACCTTTGCGTCACTTAATTTTGTAAAAATGGATTTTAAATATAAAAATCCTTCGCAATTTTTACTCATTGCTTTCACAAAATTCTTCACTAATCCGAGCTTTATATATAGGGAAACTATTTTTCCCTGTGATTTTAGAATGTACTGTCCACACAGGTAGCAAACTTGTTTGGGGAATTTTTGCACTGGTGACGGCCACTATTTTCGGTATTCATTTTGAAAAATTACACAATTACGCTCACAAATAGTTAATCACAACTCGTAAATTGTTTATCGCAAAGATATTAATATGAAGTAAACATATTTCGCCAATAACTATAACGTAAAATGAGAGTAGCTAAAAAAGTTCGGATACCTCAAAAACAAGACGTGATACAAACATAATATAACCACTGCCTACTTACTGTAACTAATAGCAATCTATTTTAGCTATCTGTTTTTTGGGTACCGATATCGTGTCACATAGTGTAATTAGAAATGAACTAAAACATTGATGAGTTTTAAAGCAACAGACACAAGTGAAAGGAGACCTGCACAAGACCGAAGAACAGCGGCTATAATATCAGACAAGACTTTTTTTGAGGATTCAGGAGTTACGGCAAATGTTCTCCTTTACTCACCAGAGAACATCGCAGATAACGTTTGCAAATTGCACATTTACTTTTGCGTTACTCTACTCTGACAATTGACAAAGAAGATTCCACAAACGACCTGAAAAACGAACAATGCAATATTTTTGAATTCGTCAGTTATGGTGAAAGTGTCCGAAGATTTAAGGAGTAATAACTGCAGTGAATTGGCCAGCTAGAGACTCTCATTTAACGCTGCATACGTAAATACGTTACTAAATATCTTCTTTTACACTGTTTAGGTTAGGCCACAATTGCTTTTTGCCCCTCTTGAATTATTTTGACAAAAAATTTCAAAATAATTTTTATTTCAAAGTGACTACAAATATAAAAGGATTAAGAGTAGGCCATGGAATCTAGCTTTTGTTTAATTTTTTACAGTGTAGACGTTTGACATTGACATGCCATGTCAACCAAAAAATTACTCAAAAGATGTCTAAACCGACGCCAGGAGATTTTTTGAAAAGACATTTAATGTGTCTTGAAACTCAAGCTTAAATAATTTCTACCCTGTAACCAATTCCAAAGTAATTCCACCGCCTACTTTGAATTGTTTTTATTTGTATCATATTACAACGTATTTTAATAACGGTATTAAGATAGAAATAATGTGTTGTTCGAGAAAGATTGTGGTTTTGTTAACGGAGTGGCTTTTCTTTATGAAATCGTTGATGTACTTATTTCTGTAATTTGGAGTTTTGGTTGATTAGAAAAATTCTGTATATTTAGGGTATTATAAATATTTGAGAATAACAACTCATAATATTTAATTTGTTGTTAAAAATTGTATAAAAAATATACCTACGTATACAAAAAAAATGAAACGACTTTTCTTTTTATATAAATCCCAGTAATTTAGGAACACACATTACCTACTAGTTATTTATTTCTGTTAAGAATCTGTATTCGTGACACATTGATTTTATAATTTGGTGTGCAACAATACACAAAAGAATCGATACGCGCAAACAAGACAATTTAACACACTGTTTTCGGTTTGACTTGTTTGTCTCCACGTACGTTTCAGATTTCAGGTTTTGTTTCGCAACACTGTCAGTTAATTGCAATTAACATTCAAGCGTTACATCGTTTGCATAGAAAGCCAATTTTATACTTGAGGTTTGTTTGGAAATGTCTTGTATAATGAAACTACGTATGGATGGGATAAGAGCACCAAATCCTGGGAGACTTTAGCGACATCAAGGAGAGTGGAAAGTGGCGGATTCAACCAATTGATCATCGCGGTACAAAGAGTGGAGAGTGCTGTCGTGCACTCTTCCTAGAGTAATAATACAACGGGCGAAATGTCAAGTAAATAAATTTACAATTTTTTAACCGCAAAAACAACTTTCACACGAAACAGCCACGCCGGCTTGTAGTACAAAAAAGTAATGTTACGTATTTGAAAACAATTCTGCAATAACAGTTCCATCAAAACCAATAAAATAGTGGCAAATTAAAGGAAATTCTTTTATTGTGGGCATATTTGCGTCAAAACCAATACAAACCGCTTGTGTTTGCTTGCCTATCCAATCCGATATTAAAGTTCGTTCGCTTGTGCGTTCTTCTCGGTAACGCTTGCAGAGATTGGATCATCCCGTAATAATGAAATGGCTTTATTCAAAATTTTACTTAGTATTACAGCATTACGTGTTTGTTCACTAAAGTAATGCTTTCAGGATAACTTTCGTCCTATTATCCTCGTTACTAGGAAACTTTATGGAGCTACAAAGCTTCAGCTAAGACTCATTTTGAAGACAACTACGTTGAATCATGCATTAAAAATTTCATACAGTCATCATAGTTAGAAAATAAATTTGCAGGTTTGGACTCACATCTCAAGCTAACTAAATTGCTAAAATAAAGCCGCTCGTGCAGTTTAAATAATTTAGGTTCTAGGACAAAAAATACACAAAACCCGCAATACTATAATTTCAGCAAAACTTCGGTTGTATTAATCGATTTTCTCCAATTGGTTTCGATAATCTAAATGTAAAAATTTCAAATGGTGGAATTTATGTCAGGGGACAAAAAAAAATACACAAAACCCGCAGAACCATAATTTCAACATAAATTTCGGCTGTATAAATCGATATTGTTCTATAGCCTTCGATGGTCTAGATTTAAAAATGAGAATTCGAAGCATACGATTTTCACATCTTGTCTAAAGTACGAGTAACACTTTATATTTGAAGAATTATGTGTTTAACGTGTTCGTGATGATCGATTGATGTGAATTTTTAATGGTACTTTGACATCAATCAGATGTCGTTAACAAGTTTACTTCTTAATCAACTGCGAGACGATGAGTTGAAATTAGGATATTTCTAGCAGCGAGCCACCGAATAGTGGACTCGTTAGACATTCCTGTTTCCTGTAAAATATAGCACAAATAAATCAATTTTAGAATTAATTGGTCTTACGAGTACATAAAAAGTAAATGAATCGATATAATTACAATTTAAATAAACCCATCGAGATAAGCGGTTAAATCATTTAAATAATATCAAATGTATTTAAATATTTATTAGAAAATGTTTTATCTATTCCTCGGTAGGCATCACGAATTAATGATTTTAACAAGTTAAACTTTTTTTACAAAAAATGAAATGCAAATTTATTTGTCATTATAATTAGATTCTTAGATATGGGGTTATTATGCGAAACGAGTTAACACTGTGATGTGAAAAGTTATTTTTAAAATTTTGCATTTTTACTATTTTTAAAACTGGTTTCAGCACCTCACCTTTCTGAAAAATTTGACTTATGCGTCCAATTTCCAGTTAAAATTAGACATGGTTCTTAGCATATTACTAAAAATTATAAATAAATAAATTACATATTATGCATTCATGTCAAGAATGACAATTTTTTAAATTTTATTCTCAAATATTTAGTTACGGCTTCAAAGGTGCTTTTAAAATAGAAACGATTTTAATATATTATATTAGCAGCTTCGTCATATTTTATATAATTTGCTCAGCAATAATAAAAGTTACTTACCACACAGTTATTATCATGTCTTTTTCTTCTGTAATGTGTCATGTCTACAACTTGCATGTTAACTGTTTATTTTTTTATTTATAAAACATTTTATTGTTTAGGAAGCATAATGTGGCTTAACAAATAATAGCACATGTATTTGTAGGGTACGAATTCAGATGTTTTATTCATGCCAGTCGCCTGATCGTTGACTACGTAAATGTTTGTTTTGTTTTGGAATATAAAATTATTGTGAGGAGGTGACATTAAAAAAAAGGTTTCATTCCAAATTGTAGCAAATTCTTGAAAGACCGAACGATGCGGCTTAATGCCAATCAAGAAAGCGAACTTTCACAAAGACAGAAGACTCATTGCTGGAACAATGCTTTGTGACATTTCTTTTATTACTAAAACATTGTAATCAAAAGTTTTCCAAGTGATTGATTACAACCGTGAATTATTTATTAATATTCGTTGTTTATGAAATTGTTTTATAACACTTGTAGACGCAACCTTGATATTTTTATTACATATTACTTCGATCTTTCCATTATAATTCCAGCGACCTTCGGCTGGAATATTTCAAAATAAGAACAAACTCGAAGGCGTTTACTTTATACGAAATATCATTCCGGCTTTCCCGGATTAAAGTCGGATTCGATTTCCGGCTGAAGCTTAGGGACGATTTAAAAATTAATTAAATCTAACAAATTTCTCCTTCTCTCGGGCGACATTTCTCAAATAAATTCCGAACAAACACAAGGCCGAATGAAATAGGAAATAAGAATAAAACAAGAATGACCGCTTTAGAATGTTTTAGGTGCTCCCCTTCCTTCACTGATTTGACACTAATTCGCCATAGTCGACCTCCAACAATGGAGCTTAGCAGAATTATTTAAATTAAATCCGCGTTGCGGATGGCGCAAACACTAGATCGATACCATCTTTCACATTAAAACTTGGCAAATGAGAATTCGCTCTGTTTAGCATTTTTATGGTGCGGCCGGAGTGACAGAACGCTCCGGAAAAATACTTAATCCGTTTAAATTCTTCGATCGAATGCGTTTACACGCGGCGCTAAACATGGCAAAAAATCGGAAATTCGGCCAAACACCTGGACGCTTGCGCCCGATATTTGGGCGCTTCAAAACTTGGGAAACGTCACGACGCCGAGCGTCAGTTAACGTCGGTGGCCTCGAGCGCCAACATCACCGCGTGAATTTCGAGTTTGCGACGTAAAGTCCACGCCACTAACTTAGTCATGGTAAGCGCCACTCCGCAGTGCTTTTCCAGTTTTTTGAAAATAGCAGACGAATTTTTAAAAGTCGCCCAATTAGCAGGAACAAACGCATTGATTCGGTCGTTAAAAATAACGTTCAATCAGCTGATGTCTTGTTATAAATTTAGAAATAGGCGCTGAAATTCGTGTGGAAATTACATATTGCTGGGTTGAAGTGGCCCGAACTGGTTGTTGGTAAAAGATCGCGTTTTGTTGTCGTTTGCGTATCGATTCGGTGGGACGTTTTGTACCGGAATTACCCTTATTAGGAATCTCAAATATTTTATTCCCATCAACAAACCCCTACTTGGATGGGTTGGGCATCTGTTTTCCAAACAATCGCACGTAACGTGCTGTTGACAAGTTTTTGTTATACTTCCCGTGTGACAATCGATAGACGACGTTTCAAAGAGCTGGGGGTGGAAGATAACAGCCTGAATTCGCTACACTCTATTAAAAATAAAAACTATTCCAAAAACAAACTTTTTAAATAAAATTCTTTGCCCTGCTTGTTAGAATAGTTTTCAAACTTGTGCTGCCCAAACTAAGTTTTCAAGACTGCAACCCTTACAAACTGATAATCAGTTTTACCAACTATATTAAAATTATTAAATCTAATGCAAACAATTTATATCGTAATCAGTGGCAACACTAATTTGCAACAAATGTTAAAATGTAGAATCGGTAATATATCAAGTACAACAATTTGTGAACTGCTGCTGCAGACAGCAAATGCGAGAGAAATTATTAATCAACAATACATATCAGTTTTTCGGGTGCCATGGCTCTAAAATTTCATATTCTAAAAATCTAATTTTTGTTACGCATCTCTGAATTATCCTGTTATTGGTCACAAACAAGATATAAAACATAGTGCCTATGTCTTTGGAAAAACACATTTATGTCGGATTCATGAGTTAATTTTTTTTATTCGCTAATTTTGACTATGTACGCTAACTTGGCAAGTAGTTTTTATAAATTGTCCATTTAGTCTAGTTTTATAATGATATAACATTTGTTATGGTTTACATTACAAAATAAGTTATTGCTAGCCCATTCTGAAATTATTTCAATAATTAGAAACTCGTATGAAGTAAAGAGTGTGGACAAATTGCAAGTCGAATATTGGTCGAAATAATTTCTCACTCCTCATTGGTAATCATGAGTAATGAGCCATCATTTTACAACCACTTTGGTGTGAACAAAACTCTTCTAAAATATTTGGCATATATTTTTTAAGAACGTGTCGGATTCGACTTGGTGTCAGGCAATTTGAACAAACTATTTAATTTTTATTTGTGTTCTGTTTAGTATGAAATAATCACTATCATTTTAATTTAACTCCTATTATTCAAATAATTTCACAATAAGCTTCTTTTGCAGTAATTTAACAATATCGTTTTTTCTGAAGTAAACCAAAGCAAATGTTACACCGTTTTAAAAACTACACTAAATGAACACTTTATTAAAACAACTTGCCAGGTTCGCTTGGTAATTTTTTTACAGTATGAAGAGTCTAAGTTAGGTAATACAAATATTTAATTTAAGAATAGTGCAAAAATGTTTTTTTCTTCCAAAGGTATATCACTATCAGTTTTATCTTGTATGTACTGTGAAAAAATAAAATTAATAAAATTCATAAAAATTAATCTCTAAAACTAAAATTTTTTTACTAAGATTATATTTTGATAATCGGGTGAGTCATGAGCTGGCTAATCGGCTCTGCAAGGAATGACGTTGAGTTTTAGGACAGCCTGTATGATAAATATATATGTTTTAATCCATAGTTAACAATAATCTAGTGCAAAAAGCACGTAAAACGAGAGCAAAAAGATTGGAGAACCAAACCGATTTTGTATGATCTGATTTTTTTTTCATAATTACTTTTTACTGCTTTGCCAATAAAATAATAATATTGTCATATTGTTTCGGGACTGAATTTGTTTCACTTATGGGTATGACGTTTCTCTGTTGTTCTGCATTGCAGTTTAATACGTTCGTGGATAACATAAGATCGAAATCAGTTGAAAGCTTTCACAAACTATAGTGAAATGTGTAAATTTGTTCAAGGGATAGAAACAATAAACCATTTCCCTCTAGCTAAATCCAATCGTTGGGTTGTAAAAAATAAAGCTGCCTTTATCCATCTTGTCGGTGTAATGTGACCACGAACGGCAGCAACAATAAAGTAGCTTAGAAAAACAGTGTGACAGGAGCCTAGTGAAGATGTTTACGGCCTTACATAATTCAAGTCAAATTTCTGCAAATATAGAAACGGTATGGCAATTTATCAGCAAGGAAATCCCGGAGTTAGGTATATTGCACGAAAATTCGCCTTCCGTTTCAGCTTTAAATAAGATTAAATCGTGCAGAAAAATGTAATCTGGTCAGGATCAGTCTCTTTCAAGATGAAATCTCAAAAAAACGAGCACGCACACATCGTTGGAATTCAGTTAAGCTTGTCGAAAACGACCAACAATTTGCTTTCAAATTCATAAACATGAAAGCGTAATCAAATTTGTGAAGTAATTGTAACAAAATATATCGGCCTCGGGTGAACAAGTTGATTATTCAGTGCCCGTTCTTCTTTGTCCGCGCAATAACTGTTAATTCCTTTTATACAACACAAAACCCATTTTTCATTTTAATCCAATTCATAAATTCGTTGTGTGTGTAAAAATTTCCCCGATCATCTCCCGTCCCACATCGAAGCAGCAACCTTTTCATAAACACGTTTCGGGGCCCGGTCTCCATACAAACTCCCATTTTCCATCAACCCCGACAGCATCTCCAACAACGAAAACAACATTTTTATCCCTCCCTTGTCCCATACAAAGAAAAAACATAAATTCGCAAATCCCCGATCGCTCCAGCGCGACTTTTATGATGAAATACGAAGAAACGAATTATGTTTATCAGCTTTTCGACTTTTGTTTAAAGAAATAATGGCGGGCTCCGTTATCCGACTGCTCAGTCTTCGCCACCCACACTGAAATAATATCGATGTTTTATGATAATTGTCGTCGTTCACCAACTCGCTGGAATCTCGTTTGTTTTATAAAGTCATCCTCTTAACGTCGCTTCCTTCTGTTTTAAAAATGAAGCACTTCGATCACGACTTTAATAAAATCGTCTTGAGTCGAGCAGATGAAGTGAAATAAATTCCAGCTTAGAACTTACGGTTTCAAATAAAAACAAGAAATCATGCAAACTGAACCCGAACAACCTAATTCAATTTGTTCGCCCGGATTATAAAACTCCACGGAACCGCGTAATCGGCCATGTCAAATTTTACAGACAAATGTGGCCGAAACGTGCGACTAAATAAACAAGAAAACTTTAGATTAATGAACGAATCTTGTTATCGATTAATTATGGGCGTGACACGGAACAAGTTGCATTGTTATTAATCGCTTGTAGCGTTCGGAGTTGAGCATGTCTTCAAATGGCGCTCTTCAGTCGGTGCGACAACGAAAAGAATTTGCAATCCTCTGGAGAATGTCTAACTTAAAACACGTGCGACTCCTGAACCATACATGAATGTTAGACTTGTGCACTACAAAAAAACAACAACTGCTGCTATTTTATGGATCTTACACGGTGGGAGTAAGCTTTAGGAATATGTTTAACGTTTTTAATGGATGTTCGAAAATTTACAATTTTGCTAGCGATTTTAGAATTATATTTTCGAGTTGTTTTGAAATAAAATTAACAAAAACAGATTATCTTCATATTATGTGGATTCACTAGTTTTTGGAATATGTGAAAATGAAACGGTAACTCATCGGCGAAACGCCACATTATGCTCATGAGAATTCACATTTATATAGGGGAAAATTTATAGACTCAATTTTTTATTGTTGATTGGCATGCTTGTTTGTAAAAAATTGCTTCCATTTGTTGGTGATAATGTGTGACGACGATAGGCGGTTATTTTGTTTTTCTACCAGTATAAAGCACCAGTTTTCTTTTCATTAAACACTTTGTTAAATCTTGAATAGTGGCTCATTCACGCCTCTTTTTCATGTGCTTGTTCCGTTTTCAATAATCCGTTTATGGTGCCTATAAATTACATACATTAATACATTAATTTAAGCCAGGATACATTCCGGGATTCATGTTTAGTTTGAAAGCGATGTGTCGTTAAAGCTGTGATAAATTTCTGAGTCAAATATTTAACAATATATTTTAAACAATTTATCTCATTTCAATGCCAATTTTATGATTATAAAAGCAATATCGCAAACGTTTGTAACAAAAACTTTATCGTATTCTTCGGCAGAAGTTACGTCGCATCTAAATTGCAAAACTCCATCATTTTCCGCATTTCATATTCGTAATTTGTAATTCGGAAAATCTGTGGTTTATATTTCACGACCACTGCATTTGGTCCTTGTATTTTATTCATTATTTTTATGCTTTAAATTATTATTTAGGCAAATTGTTTTTGATGGCTTTGCGATGCATAATTGTATAATTTGTTGAGTGTAATTGGTAATGGCAGCACGAACGTTGTTGCACTTCTAGACTCAATTCTGTTGTGACAAATGAAGAAATTTGCATATTATTCGCCTGCAGCTACAGTAGAACAAAGTTCAGGGGCGCTGATAACTAACTTTAAACGTGATAACTTCACAGGCATAATTTCAAACTTCTATTTCCAATTTATTCGGTTCTGACGCTGACCACTTTTTTACTGGCGCTTTTGTTGTTAAAGTGAGTTTTTAAATTTTATTTGCTGCTTGTAAAATTATTTTATATACTTCTGTCCGCGGTTTTCGTCTTACAACGATTTATAACGAGCAGTAATTTCAGACCCAATTCCAGGCTCCTATCACCTGGACCAGGTAGTTCAAACATATAGGGATTCACAAAGGAACAATCCGTTATAATTGCGCAAATGTTTGTGTTGCTGTAAATTTCGTAAACTTCGCTCGTGAAGCCCGTTTCAACGATCAACTCGCATAGCACATAGCTGAAAATAAGTAAATTGTTGTCCTGTCAAATTTAGAGCTTATGCTAGTGCTTATGAAACTTCCTATTTTATTTCTTATACAATTCTATCACATCCCGCTTTCAGCTTTATTCAAATGGAAATTTTCTTTTAAATCATATTATTGCAAAACAGTAATTGAATGATTCATTCATTTACACAATTTCTATTATAAAAAAATCACTAATGAAATAATGTAGAAAAACGAGCAGTGTTGAAATTTGCAGCATGAACTGGTTGCAGAATGCACTACTTGTTTTTGTATGTTGGCAAATCCACTTTTTGCGGATACTACCCTCAACTTGGTGCATACAGAGATTGGAATCTAACATATACATACATACTAACAAATAGAGTAAAACATGGAAGTTGTACCTTTTACTTCCACTCTAACTAAACTTGTTTATGTAAGTCGTTGTTTACATGAGAAAAGATAAATGTAAATCGCATGCGAACGACAGATTCAATTTTACAGACTTAAACATGAACGAACAGTGCTGCCAACTCGCAATATGTGTGTACGGAGGAATTTCATTTATAAGCATAAACAAATCGTCTGCTCTTATGAGGGCGCTTACATTTCTGATCCAATCTGTCTCGGTTGAAGTTGTGAGTGGCGTAACTTGCTCTATTACGAATAAAATATGCAAAATTCGCTTTTGATTGACAATTAAATGATTCTATCACAATCAAGTCATGACGACCGATGGAAATAAAACTAAATTGGGAACCGGAGTTGATATTCGCTTCGTTTTTGATTAAACGCATTTTTATCGAGCACAAGCGGTCCGTGTTTACATCAGATCTAAATTTGCGCTTTCAACGCTTAGTCCACTTGTTTTTCTGTGAAACACAGGAATATTTTTAGACGACAATTAATTATTTAATTCCATTCGATTTTTGCATATTTTCATGTAAAGTTTAAGCGGCGCCTTAAATACTAATCGCCAGCTGTGCATAAATCTCTCCATGGGAATCGATTATTATTTTAATCTACTCTCCCATATTGAAGCCATTTCCACAAAATTCCTACCGGAATACTTGGGTGCCAAATCTTTTAATCGACGTTTTACATTGTAGGCAGGCAATAAAAGAGGTGAAGGACTCTCACTGCTTTAAATTGCCTCATCATATCACACCACGACAGTCAGCTTACATCAGCAAAATCTCTGCAGTTGGGAAAAAAAGCACAATTGAGGCGCAATCTTGTAAATATTCGGCTTCAAATGACACAAATACCACAAATTTGATTTGATTATATTTAATGGTAATGAAGCTTCGTTACGAGTTTTGTTTTTTATTGGAGTAGTCATTTCTTAATTAATTTCAAAACGGTACCAATCAATATGTATTTGAATAGTGTGTAATTCTAAATTTTAAATGAGAAATGTATAATGAATAGTATTCTCTTAAGTTAACAAGTGTTCCTAATCCAATGCTCTGCAACTCGCCCCAATGGGAATATTGGAAATAGCCCTGAGCTAGTACAGAGTTGATTTATTTTACATTTATTTACAAAAACTAAAGCCGTTGTAATAAAACTGGTAATTAAATCGCTATCGATGCCTTTTGAATTGCTGTAATTTATTTGTTCGTTATCGTTAATATTTTTCATAGAATCAATATTTAGACATTGTCTGGCACCAAAATGTAAAATATTTTTAGTAATTTAGTAAATCCGTTAGGAACAAAATAATGCAACATGAAACGCCCACATAAAAGTAGAGAAATGGTAAGGATAAATATGCTGCATCGATTGCCCGATGTAAACATTTTAGCTTATTTATTTGTTAGTTTTGCTATAAATCCTGTTCGGTTGAGCTTTTTCAGGCGTTAAATCATAAAATAATTTTTCGTTTAAAAGTTTGTTCTGACGACAATTGCAGAGTATTTTTCTTAGGTAAAAGACAACCAACCTGTGTACAAACATTTTTCATTCTGGCAAATTTTGTAGTTTTTCAATCTCCAGTTTGTTTTCAGAAAGAGTAACAACTTTATAATAGCATTAACAAAAAATTCTACTAGAATTTGCAGTGGTCCCAAACTGGTTCAATTGGAAATACAATATTTTGCAGATTCAGCTAGTTTAAATATATCCATAGCAGTTTAATTAACAACATAGTATTATTAGAAAACAAACAAACAATCCCAATGGAACACAGTCTAAAAACCCGATTAAGGACGTTATTATTAATTCCAAAGAAGTTAATTCCCACATGGAAAGAGCGTTGTTTTATTGCTCGATTTCAAACTGTCCATCGAAGTTTGGTTTCTGCTGTAATGAGTGCGGTTGGTTCGTTCTGCTGAAATTCGATTCGATTTCCAACTTATCATCAAATGGTTAATTAGTAAATTGGTTCTAAATTTCTTTGCGATATCTGATAGATCGCAATTCTCTATAATTAAACTAAATTGGACGAATCAATTTTAATCTGATAAGACTAATTCCCCAATTTCTGAAAATGTATGTATACCTACTTACCAGAGAACGGTATTTGTTACTTATTGTATGGGAAAATTAAAAATATATGAATAATTTTATTAACACAATTATCTCGTAAAAACTAAAACTATTGATAAGACAAATAATATGTATTAGTGACCATAATCCAAAGATTCTGAAATGATATTTGTGATAACTCATGATATTTAAAAATAATTACATTATTTTTTGAGGCCGGTTTTTCTGGTTTTGTTATTTTGTGACAATTAACCTAGTGTGTAAATAATAAAGAAATCCATTCAAACTGTGTTTCTTTACGAAGACACCCGCATACTTCGAAGTTGTATAAACTTCAAAGAAGTAACACCTTAAGGAGTACTTAACAAAAGTTTGATTCCAGGAAGACATAGGTTTAGATGTCCTCCTGCTGGTTCTGTTTAAATAACTTCACTTTTTACTACTTTCAATTATATTAAAGGCTTTTCAGGCCTGCTTTGAACTAAACTATAATTTTGCCATCGCATTTCTGTTGAAATCTTTTATCAGATATAAATTATGACAGTCCGACTCTTGATTTAATTACATAATCGTTTAACTTCGGAATGAAGCACTTTTTTGTAAGTCGTACAAAGCAAGCACTCGTTGACCTAATTATGTTTTTCTCCTAACGTCAAAATATTATACTTTCCAGGATGTTATTGGCCTTCAATGTGCTGTGAATTTTTTACTTCTTTAATAATTTGTTTCCTACGAAGATCGCTTTATAATTTAATTATTGCGTTCAAACAGATATGTTTACATTAATTTGTGAAAAATTGTGATCGGTGTATTAGCAGCAAAACTTGGCGTTATGTGTAAAAATATAAAACGAACAATAAAATGCTTCTTATTAATATTTTAGAAGCTGTCATAAAATAAAAAATATTAATTTCATTTGAATCCGGTCCAGTTTCACGAGCCGCTGGAGATAAAAGCGAACATAAAAGAAACGATGTATAAATTTATAATTTTATTTTTCGGCAAGTTGTAAATTCAACAAATTGTACAGCGAAGTGGAACAAATTTTCCGCTGAAGCCACCTCTGTTGTTCAATATAGCGGTAACTGCTTCAGTTCCATTATTTACTTTCACCTTGAGGTGGCTTAATAAAAGTATGCAAATGAAGCGAATCGCGGCAATTCATTCGATGGTTACAATTGCATCATCTGAATTAGAAGTGGGCAAACATCTTCGTTTCGTTCTTCAAATGCGACACGAAAGTAATTTCACAAGTTTGTTGGTTCTAAATCGCGGTCCCGCCCAAATCTCTCTATGATCCTCCGCAACTCGCAGCGAAATTAATTCGCCTCTTCGTAATGAAGTTCGTTCTGCATTTAGCGGCGAGGCCCTCTCAGTATTCCGCTTGTTCTTCGCTTTAATTCTAATGCGTCGGTCCAAGTTTCACCACTTTTAAGGGCTCTGTTTAGAATGGAGACGTGGGTGGATTTCCAATGAGGATTTAGAAAATTGGGGTTTGTAATTTCGGGTGATTGATCGTTCATTTCGTGTCTAACATCGTCATCAGTCATTACGCCTTAATTCGATTAGCAACTTGTGTGCAGTCAAATTTCGCAGTTTAGCTCCATGTATCAATTGCCAACACAATTTAGTGCCTCACACATAAATTACTCTCCAAGTCGTAATTTATAGAAGGCGATTTTTACACGTAGACTGTGAACAATTAATCCGACCCGAAGCGTGGCAAAAAAATTTCAGAAATTAACTTCAGGTAAATAAACAGTGCCTGAGCCCGTGCCAGAAATTAGCGAAATATTTCATTGGCGATTGTTCAATAAAACGGCTCTCGGCTCTTCGCTGAAAGGCCTCGCTCTCGAGTCGCGCTCTCTCCGGAGGATATAAAATAAATTACACCAACAAAATGTATAAATTTTGTTGCGTTTTATTATCCTCCATACGGACTTGAACTTTGTGCCATAAAGCGGAGCCTTATCAGTTTTTAATCACGAGGCTATTGTCTGAAGCTCCGGCGATCTTAGTAATAAATCTAAAAACGCACAAAAATGAAAAAAATGATGGGGCATGTTGAAATTTAGACCGACCCCAATCTCCGGAAAAGACCTCCGGACTTAATGGACCAATGTGCCTCCGAACATCATTTAGAGGTTTACACCGTAGGCCCTTTTTCTACTTTTCCAACTCTGAAACAAATGCTACGGGATTAACTGTTTTTTCCTCTGACTCTTCGTAACTCTGTTACCCTTAAAAATGAGAATTGCTAAAGTTAAACCAGTTTTTAGAACACGCCAGAATTTCGTGGAACGTCATTTGTTGGGCGGGATAAATTTAAATAATTTTCGGATATTTTTCGATTCCGTTTCTTCCACTTCTTTCGTAGACACCTTTAGTCGATAATAGGTCTATCGATTTGAACATTTACAGTTTTAACATTTTTGTTTCGTTACTAGTGATTTAGAAATCAATTCAATTAAAATATTTTTTGTTCGGGCCGAGCTAAAGGGAGGAAAAAAACAGATACTGAACGGTTTATTTTCATGTTTTTGCGTTTTGAACTCCTGAAAAATATGTTTAAAACTCAGTTATGCATATTATGTCATATCCAAGTCGAATGAAGGATTTTAACGGAAATAATCTATCCTGGGATATTTTAAAATATGTAATAAATTTTCGAAGACATTCCGTCCTAATTACTTTAGTTTCTCAAACTTTTCAAGCTCTTATCTTTGCCGTAAGTTTCGTTTTATGATACAGCAACGCTAAATGATGAATTTGTCTTTCGAACCGGATTGTATCCGTCCTGAAAGCTTTTTCATCATTAACTTCGTGACTGAAAAGAACGGTCTGTGCACGCAGATAGCTTTGAGCGGTCTCGGCAAAATATCCAAATTAATCCGTTTCGTTGTATCTTGGACAATGCACATTTTTACCCATGTTCGTTTTGTTTCCTTCGTAAAAAATTTAATTAAACTTTTAATTGAGGCGCTCAGAACCGGCTCACGTATGGATATCACAATCGAGTCGAATTAGCATCCTAATGACTGAGATGAGCTGTGAAAACAGGCTTCGATTGCAATTTTTTTTTTGAGGGTTGCGCGATTTGATCATGGGTTCGTCCGGGTCCAAACAGTGCAGCTGCCTCCGTCGACGCCGCAGGAGCACGGCGTACGAAGAGGAAACTTCCAGCTCCAGGTCCATCGAGATCGACATCCGGAAGAGCGAGCCTCCCCTGAGGACCAGTGCGCGCAAAACAACAACAAAATGTTTCAGTCATATGATTCCCGAGAAGATTCTGTGTTGCTTCAGGGAAGACGACATGAGCATGACGAAAATCGAGCGCAGTGAGTATATTTCCTCAGCCATTATCAAGATGAACCCCCGCCCATCATTATTAATCATTTTTATGCGGTAGGTCACCACGAGGAAGCCATAAATTCGCACGTGGTATGACTTATCGCCCCTCGCCACGAAAGCATTGTATAATCTAAATCTTGGGAGACGAAACTGTTATAAATATTACTCCTGCGACTCATTTCCATATCAATTTGCGTTCCCGCCGAGCACCATTAAACTTTTTCAATTAAACTGCTTGCCACAAGCATTGACTCTACAAAAATCACGGATTGAACGCCACCACGAACGACACGATTTTTCATTTTGAAAAAGACACATGTGCGCCATTAATTTACGACCCACGTATCTCCAAACCCAAATTTATTGATAAAACTGTACAAATGCGGCTTAGTCTCGGAATTACACCGTCACCCCTTTGTAGGAGGATTTAATATTTAATTTAAAATTTCAAATAATATATACAAGAAATTATCTGTGTCATGTCGCATAATGTACGGCGGCCCGCACACAATATGTTGAATACGAGACGAGTCCCAATAAATTCTTTGATCAAAGGATGGAGCTTGCATTGTTGAAATCCTCGAATACTGCATCAAACCTGATGCACTTCCGCCTATGATAACGCCATGGTAATCAATATCTTTAGATTCAAGCCGGCTTTTGCTAATCGAGCAATTAACTTTGTGGCCGTAACCGCCAATCCACGCTCGTCATCTAATTCGCGCGTTTCCACAATCTCTAAAAAAAGTTCGATTTATTCAAAAAAAAGGTTGGGGGGTTAAAACTATTTTGCGTTAGTTTCTTTATAGAGTGCCGATCCAAAAGCAGTGTAAAAAATATAAAGATTTGTAACGGAATTGAGTTTACAAAACAGACAAAGAATAGGCGAGAAAATCATTTAGTCGTTCTAACATTATGTAATTTTCAACCAAAAATAATGAATGCAGCTTACGGGTGCAGCGTTTTCCGTCTGTTTGGTAATAAGCCAAATACACGTTGAGCCGCAACACGGCACCTGTACTGTTTAAAATGCTTCAAAAGAGGTTTTATAACTGCATTAGGCTTCATGCATTTCCGAGTTCAATTACAACGTTGTAATCAATATCTTTTCATACAAGCCAGCTTTTAGTAATCGAGCAATTATGCTCGTAACCACCACACCACACTGCTTGTGGTGCTTATCCACTCTAAAGATTTCCTTTAACAAAACTAATTTGCTTAAACTGAGCTTTCTACAAGAAGCCAAAAAAGTTCCAAAATTAATATATTTGTTTAAATTATTTCAAAAAATTTCTGATACGAAGGATTAATTTTGAATGATATTGCTACTTCTTGGGTAGATATTCTTGGCGGATTCGAATAAGGGGGGGGGGTTGAGGGAACAACATAAAAATAAAATAAAAAGCGGATATGCGGATATCTACCGAATATGAAAATAATAAAAATAAACAAATGAAAATGACGAAACATTTGAAAATAACTATTTAAATTCCCGTCAGATTTCTCAAACTTTAACTGACTAAAAATGATGAACAGGAGTTAGTTGAATGTTGTCAGTTTTATCTTTACTGTCTTTTTTCTTGCACTTCTTTTCTTTATTTATGGTATGTATTGTTTCTTATTATCCCTCATCAATGGTGATTTTATTATACTTTTATTTGTCAATATTGTATTTTCATCTTTTATTAAGATTACGAATAAGAGCCTAGAACCGAAAAATCCAAAAGTACGTTCTCATTTCTGGTATAAAATGCTTTTCAATTTCATTTCATTTGTGCTTCACTTACGATTATTTCATGTTAGCCTGCCCGTTCGAAAACATTAATTACAGTTCTAAATCTTATCATTTTACGTGTTACGTGGGTAACACAATCGGTGAAAATTTTCAAATCAATAAAATAAACATTTTTGAAATTTTGCATGTTATGAAGTACAACTCGAAACATAAAAATTTTGGAACTTAATTCAACGTCGGCACTATTGCTAAAATTGCAAAAATTTAAATTAAATAATACATATCGACAAAACAAAATTTACGGCGCTGCAAAATTGGTAGAATTTATATTGCAATTCTTAAGATGTGGAGCCAAATCTGCATCAACCTTATACCTTCGGCAAAAAAAATTATTAATTACTTTTAATAAATTTATTTTGCATCAAAAATATTAACATGCTTGCAAAATCACAGTGTACTTACTCAAATCGCCTTACATAACTCCCTCCGATTACGGCATTTTTTATAATTTACAACTAAGTAAATTATATTATTCTTTACTCAAAAAAGAATCGAAAAAATAGTAACAAGTAAAGACGTTTTTTGCTCAATACCGCATTCCTTATAAAAATTTTGCAGCAACCATCGACATCAGCAGACTGATGAAATTTGCAATAAATAATTTTTTGCAAAATTTTTACCAAAACAAAAGAAATAACATCGATGCAACATTTACATCGAGCTCTGTAAAATAAAATTTATTCAAATTAGCAGCTATTCATGAGAGTGGCATACTTTAAGCATTTTTTATAATAATATTATTGCTAAATAGTATCAACATTTTTACAACACGCCTGCATAAGTCATAAGTAGCTGCAAATGGGTCTCTACATCCAAAATATTGCAATATAAATTCTATTTGCTTTGAAGGGATGTTAATTTTTTTCCGTCGAGATATCACTTAATTCGACTTTATACGATTTTAGCAATGTTACCCATCTTTAATTAAGTTGCAAAATTTTACAGTTATGTTTTGAGTTGTACTTCATCTCATCGCATAATTTCAAAAATGTTAGAAATATGTTTAAAATTGTAGGTAACACGTCTCTATTCACCTTTACCTACTTCTAAGTACTTCAAATCTTTTATTTATTTTATTCCTTATATTTGTCTATTTTATTATGTAACGTTGCCTTGGAAGACCCTTGAAAATATTTGAACCTTCAAGCAATTTAACTTTTTGCTTTTGGTGCTGAAACATAAAAGAGTAGAATTTCAACGACCGCGGAGAGGCTCAGTATTTGTCTCAAACTTGTATTACAGCTAAAATTATGTTTTTTGATTGCTGCTGGTAAGAAAACTCATGAAGATCTTCAGGACCAAGCAGCTTAAAACCTGTAAATAACTCTACATTTAGGAAGTTACGAAATTTTTATTTCCACAAAAAATTAAAATATATGATGACAGGTGGACAAAGGTTTACTTTTTATATATTTCATTGACACAATTTGCAGAATACGAAACGAGATAAAATTTAGCTTATTTGCAACCAAAGCAGGAAACTTGTTGAACATTTCTTCAATAATTTTAATCACAGCATGTTTTAGTTCAATCCAGTTTGCATAATACATCGAGTGACCATTAGACCTAAAACAAAATCATTAAAAAAATATACGAATACAATTTTTAATATTTACAACCGACACTTTTTGGGACAATAGCCCCACTGTATAAGAGTGTCCTTCCAATTCTGCATACTGCAAAGCGGTTCGTCCATTTTTATCGCGAGCATTAATGTTAGCTCCTTCGTTCAGAAGCAGAGTGACGACATCGTTGTGTCCACCTATAGCCGCCCAATGCAGAGCTGTACATCCATTATGTGTGACACTATTAACATAAGCCTTCATCTTTCTTAATAGACATTTGAAAATATTAAGATTGCCCAATGCAGCAGCCTGATGCAAGCAGTTGCTGCCATTATTGTCGACAATAGAAAAATCCTTCATTTCGTTCACTAAAATCTGCACGACTTCCTGGTGATTCTCAATAACAGCCCAATGTAAAGCACTTCGGCCACGTTTGTCTCTAGCTCCAACATCGATGTGTTTCATTAAGAACTGGCAAGCTTGGACCTGACCAGATTCGGCGGCTAAATGCAAACACGTCCTTTCATCGTTGGTCAACTCTTGAGCATAATTCGTTTTGTCCAAAAGAATTTTCAATATTTCCACGCTTCCATTTTTGGCAGCCAATTGTAGAGGTTTGAATCCGTAAGCGTCTTCTATTTGGAAGTTGGCGTTTCTGTACAAAAGCAATTTGACGATTTCGCTATTGTCTTGGTCGACAGCAAAGTGTAGAGCAGTCCAACCGACAAATGATGGCTTATCAATTTCTAATGTATAGTCCAGAAGAAATTCAACTAGTTTTGGGTCTCCGGTCTTAATAGAAATATGCAATGCCGTGCGTCCAAATTTATCACAGGCGTTTATTTGGAGAGCGTCCTCTTCGAGCAGCTTCTTAATAACGTTGAGATGTGCGTTAGCAGCGGCGAGATGAAGCGGAGTTCGTTGTATGTTGTCAACTGCGTTCAGGTTTGCGTTTTTGGTAAGAAGAAGAATTACGACTTCTACGTGCCCCAACGAACAGGCGAAGTGTAAAGGTGTTTTTCCGTATTTAGTTTTTGTCTCGATCTCCACGTCGTTTTCCAGTAAAATTTTAACAATTTTCCAGCTGTTCCATTTGACGGCGAGGAATAGTAAAAATTCGATAGAATTTTTGAGCATGGAGCTTGATGACAACATGCGTTGAAAAATTTTATGGTAGGAGAGAACTGCAGAATAATACAAAATGGTCCACTTGTGTTTTGTAAAAATATCCAGTTCAAACACTTTTTCACAATATTCATTACGTTTCTCTAAAATTACTTGGAGTGGTAGAAGCGAAAATGTTTTGCAGGCGAACTGCAGCGGATTCCACTGAAGTAAATAATCGTTTTGGAGCAAATCTCCTTCTGCCAGTACAATTTCCAAAATTCCTCGGTAGTCCTCGTCGATTTTACGATAAGCTCTAATCGTTTCGGGATACACTTCTTTGGAAATGTCGTTCAGAATTGAGGGACTAGTTCCGTGGGAACAAGCCAGGTGTAAAGCATTGCGTCCTCCTTTGTCCAAATCAAAAATTTGATGTTTATAGTTTCGCAGCTGAGCAATACTTCGGTTTAATACGGCCACGTGAGCAGGCATATCTTCCACGAGAATCATGTTGAACATAAGTCTAATTCGAGCATATTCTTCTTTAAACAAAATATCCTTGAGAAGTTGTCTGGCGTGCAGGCAATTGTCCCTCAGCCAAGACGCAGCGAAGTATTCTGCGAAGAAATTGTGATGGAAAAATGCATTGTCACGAGTGATCTGGCCGAGAATTCCTAAAAAATCGCCTTTGCTTTGCACATCTTCCACAAAGGCGTCATCAATTTTCAAATTAAGCAAATTAAAATAACTGCGATCCAGACAAGATTTTAATCCGGCGATTTGGTACTGTCGCATCCTGAATCGTTTGCTATCGCTGATAACGTCTTGTAAATAATCCCAATGTGTGCATTGGTTTTTAAAAAAATAATCGTGGTATCTTTTGGTAATAAAGTACGGAAACATTTTCGTCCAAACGAACATATTGGCTTTGATTTGTTGTGAATTGTCTTGCAAAATTTCTGTTATGATATAAAGCAGCAAAGGCACCTCCAATATATCCCTGTTTTCCAAATTAGCCTTCACGTTTTTAAACACCTCTTCGTTTAAGCTGCGTCGAGGCAACCGTTTCTGGACGTACTCTTTTTGTTCTTCGTCACTGAAGCTACCAATCCGCATCGAAAAAACATTGAAGTAGCTTTCAAAAGCCTCGGCCAAGATCGGTGTCGTTGTCACCCAAATTTTGAAACCGTAATCCAACAGAAGTTGCAAATGATCTAAGGCGCTGCTGACGTTTTCGTGGTACAGCTTGTCTAACTCGTCAAAGAAGAAAACAACTTTTTTCTTACGTGCAAATACTTGCTTGAGGCGGTTGAGCAGCAATTCGTCGTCAGAAAAGTTTAAGAAGTAGTTACAAGTTTCACTAGCCGTGTGCTTTGTCCTGAAGAAGTTGTTGTGCTCTTTTAGATTAACTTTGATTGGAAGTAAGTGTGCAGGACACGTAAGGTGTAACCGTTTCAACAGTTCTGATTTACCGATTCCTGGAAGTGCCGCGATAACGTTGATTCGGTTTTGAAAGCGATCATGCATCGTGGCTTCTTTTACAATCGGCTTACTTACAAACACGTGCTCTTTCATTTCTTTTATGCTGCCGTTCGTTGACTTCCACTCAAGATGTGTGTTATCAAATACTGTAAAATGGTGTACGTTATTTTGCGTAAAGTTTTTGATTTCCTCTAAATCGTTTTGACTTACGTCGCGCTTGTACAAAACCAAATTTGCGGGGTTTGTTTTTTGGGTTTCTGTTTGCAAGTATTCGTCGACTGTGAGAAACTTTTTTTCCGTCGTCTTCCGCAGTCGCTGAATTGTTTTGAAATTGCCGCCGTGGCTCACGACCAAGAGGTCGTTGTAAATATCGTCTATTGTGTGCACATCTAGAAGAGTAGTTGTGACAACTCTTGATATATAAGGGTTTACCAAAGTTTCCACATTAATTCTAAAGCGATAACTTCCTTCCAACATACGGAAGACGTCCTCGACTTTAACAAGCTTTGCCGATTCGTCGTCGTCGCCAAACAAATCCGCAAAATTGTACTCCGCTCCTGACAAATCAATCTTCAAGAGTTGTGTGATTTCTTTAAATAAGTCATTGTTTCTGATTGATAAGTCGTGCAAACTGCTGAAAACGTAAAATTGTTGAAGATCTTGCGGGTTAATATCGCACTCAAACAGCACGACATGGAGATTATCTTGAGGTTTCCTTAATTTTATAAGAGCGTTAATCACCGATCGGTTAGCATGTTTCAGAAAAATCGGTTTTCCTTTCGAGTAACAACTGATTTTGTGTTTCATCTGCGCCCCTAGTTGCGTATTCGAAAAACGTACGTGTTTTTTTACAAATGTAAATTTTTTAGCAATGCACAAAACATCGTCGTCGTCACTAAAGTACGAATCGGTTCCAAATTTTTTAATCAAATTTTCGTCCGTGCTACCGATTATAGTAAAATCAAAAATTTTGAAAATCTTCTCCAGTATCATGAATGTCGGATGTTTCGTTGATGGCACCAGAAGATATGGAGAAATAATCATGTCAAATATCCGTATGGCTAAGGTTTCTTTCGTTAGTTGCTTTTCGGAAAGTTGTTGCATATTCAGGTGTCGGAAGATATGAATATACTCTGTGACGATGAATTTATTAATCGTTGGGAAAACCTCTTGAAACACCTGATTGACCAGATTTTCAGTATCGCCCATATTTTTTTGATATGCGTAAAACGAAAATTTATCAAAAAACGTGGGATCGATTATGCATTCCTTCTCCTTAAGACCAAATTTATAAATTTCGTGTGTGGTGCTCTCCGACGATGGATTATAAAAATAGCTCATTCCAGGACACAAATGTTGACGACTCATTTCAAACCTTTTCATCTTATGCAAGTGTTTGTCGTTCGTGTAAGCATTTGTGTAGAGAATAAAATGATAATCATTTCGTACCTCGATGTTTGTATAACATTTGCCAAATGTAATTATTCCGAAATCGTGATTTTCGTTTTCCACATACTCGGGTCTGAAGTGCTCATTTTTTTTCTCTTTGTGCTTGAACTGAAACGCGTAATTTTGTGGACCGGTTTCAGTTTGCAGGTTTACGATCAAATCGTCGAATATTCCGAATTCGCACATGTTAGTTTGTATTGTAAAAGAGCGAATAGTCGGGTCCTGGAAGAACTTCAAACAAAAAAGGGCAGGAAGCATTATTTCGTACTCTTGTCCCTTATTTCCGGTGCCTTTCGTCTGCAAGCAGGTTGCAACTAAATATGCAAACTTGTAACTAATTCACTTACATTCTTAGACTTGGTAGCACTGGGATCAATCATTTTAAGAGGAAACAACGAAAACAAGCACCATCGACTATGTTTAGCCGCCAAAGTAATGACATGTCAAGCGTTGAACGGTATCAAATAATATTTGAAGTTGATTAGATTAAACACGACCTTCAATATTTGTGAACTTTGCAGGATGAGCAGAGATATGTTGTTGGATATTGTCGGTGTACTGTATGCAACTACACACTTTATCATTTTTCGTTCCGATTTATCGCGTTTTCCCACTCCTTCAAAGTCCCATGTGGCCAATGCGCCTTATCCTGACCACAACTTATCGTTCCAGAAAATACAATGTCGTTTTCTCGTCTGCATACAGTTTTTCGTATATTATCAATAAATCTCGGGGAACTTGTAGGAATTAACCAAGGCGAGCAACTCCCTTTGATCTACTTAAATATGAAATAATATCTTATCTCGATAAAGTTGCGGAAACACGCGATTTTTACATAACCCAGAGTGTCCTTCGTGGTGACATTTCTTTCGAGCATTTCTGCCCCTCGTTTTATCGTACAAGAACGTTTATTAACATTCCGGGCATTCGTTTTCAGCCATAAAAGCGACATTGTTGATACAAAAATGGTATCGAAGGTACATGGCAAGACTTGAGGTGAGACGAAGATACACCTGGACGATATTCCAAAGCATAGAGTACGCCGGCGAACAGGATCAAGTGAAGGTGAGGCGGTATTTTTATTTATTTATTTTGAAATTACATCTCGGCTTTGACGCTGAAAA
Organism: Eledona agricola; assembly: GCA_964023215.1. Taxonomy (NCBI): domain Eukaryota; kingdom Metazoa; phylum Arthropoda; class Insecta; order Coleoptera; family Tenebrionidae; genus Eledona; species Eledona agricola. The sequence goes on along the minus strand of OZ026860.1, from coordinate 3,831,398 downwards.
CTGTAAAATGAAATCGGGTTTCGATGGCCGCAAAATCAATTTACTCCTAAGTGGGACTTCAATTACGTCCTAAGCGCCTTTGGTCGCCACTCACCCGTCCTATCATAATTCTATCAGCTTCAAGTAAAATTCACGGATACACGTGCTCTTGTTTGATGCAAATCCCTCTTCGATAGCTCCTCTTCAATGATTTCAATTCGGACCTGTCGGTCCTGGTTGTGAATGGATTAAAGCTTCATCGCTATTGAATGATATGAATGAATTACCGAAAGCTATGTGACATGTAATGCTCACGATAAATCTTTTCCAGACAACGAAACGAAAATTCTAATCTGGAAAATTTTATCTGGACGGCTAATCATGCGACCTATATTTGAAAGCTGTATGTTGTCCGTTAAATTAAAAAAAACATCTTCAGCGGGAATTGCAAGATAAATATATAGACATTCACATTTAATTAAAGTTGCTACTTAAAAACGGCTTCTCGGACATTATCTGCTTTCGTAATGTTATAAGTAGCACCTGATCCTTGTACAAAAATCTGCGGTAAAAACGTAACTAAGCCGACACATAATAATTTAAATAAAATGGGTAAATCGTATGCAGAATAAATATATAACTTGTTAAAATTGGTAGATTAAGGTTGCTAATAGAGAAGACCTAAATAAACAGAGCAATCGCATGCGGAATGAAGCGAGCTAAATAGGAAATTCTAAATATTCCACAGGATATTGAAATTGTAGGGAAGCGTTTATTTCTATGCACGGAACGCATAAAAAGCATAATTAAATTTCATAGTTCGTCGTTTAATAATCGTGATCGTCACGAAAGCGCATCATAAAAGATTTCGATATAGAACGATCAGTCGTTATAATTTGCACGGTAGAACGGTGTACCTTCCACGTGATTTGACCATTACCGCATTTTCTCTGAATAGAGATATTATTCCCCTTGCATAATTTCCACACAACCATTTTCAATTAAATTCATTCTTATGATCTGCTAAATATAAGCAAGATTGTTATTAGCGTTACGAGAGAAGTGAAACTAAAACAATAATGTGAAAACATTACATTATTGTTCAGCAAAACCATTCAAAATTTTATACGCATATATTCTAAGAGAGAAATTTGCGATTTTTATAATCCCATTACAAGTCTATCGGTATATTCAGCAGACATAAAGAAACCTTTTAAAGTTAGCTGGGGATTAATTTTATTAAATCAATCGATATAATGTGCTTCAGTTGTGTACGGTTTTTACTGCAGATAATTTCGGACAAATTGGGTTCAAAACTGATAGTAACACAAAATGACGGTTTAGTGTCAAATTTTAACCACATATCATTATATAAAACAATTCTTTTTTTTTTTTTTAATACATAATGTGTATAATCCAAAGAACACTTGCATTGTTTTCATAGAGGATGAAATTTCCGATAGACGACTACTGATGGATTACTTATTTAGAAACATTTCAATATCGATCGCAATTTTACGCTAAATACACATTTTTGCGTCAAATTTTAGATTTTATTTAATTAACGTGCGTTAAAAAAAAACGAGGCTGCGTTGGCCCTGGAATTTATCGGCTTTCCAGTGTAGAAACCATAGAAAACATACACATAGATTTCACAAATGTCAAGATCTGTCAGTTTAAAATTTACCATCGAAATAAAACGGTCCAAACGCTAGGACAGTTTAATTTTATTTTTAATGAACATTTTTAATAATCATTGGTTTTTAAACCTTCGAATCCAAACAAATCCGAACCGTTTTTTTCTAATGTATATTGTGTAATTTATCACTAGTGGTCAACGTTCGTGTTTAACTATGTATACAACGATTGGTAGGTCACAAACATATTATTATTATTATTATTATTATTATTATTATTTAAATGATGGGGAAAAAAAAATTGGTACTTTAAATAAAATGTAAACATGTAAAAAAAATTATTGTAAACCTTAATTAAAGACAATCCGTAATTAAACTCCAAAAACAAACAACATTTATCGCAATTGCTTTCGATTTTTTGCCGTAACTCGTCTAAATTTTTTGGTCTATTAAAATAATATACCCTCGAACCTTCGAATCCAAGCAAACCCAAACCTTTTTTTTTCTAATGTGTATTGTGTAATACAACTCCCTAGCGGTCGACGTCCGTGTTTAACTATATATACAACGATTTTTGAAATATTAATTGAGAATGCAGTTGCTCTTAAACTGAATTGGTAGGTCTCGAGTTGCGCATAGAGACTGATGACCCATGAAAGTTGACGGGCAACTGAGTGCTGCCAAATATTCTCAAGACATTTTTCGGTTTTGAGACTGATTCTTCTTCATCGATCTATTCACGACTTACAGTTATATCAAATTAATGACCGTCCTGGTCGTGCCGATATTCTCCTCAACAGAAGAGAAGCTGTAACAATGAATAGATTGATGTTTGGATTCACAACGATACCGGGAAATGTTTTGCACTTTTTTTTATCTCATAATATTTTATCCCATTGTCAACAAGGAAGCTAACCTAAACATGAACAGACTCGAACTTTGAAATTTTGCTACACCACAGGCTACACTAAATTGATGCACAAAGTTTGTGCATTGCCAACACACCCTCGTTTTTTTTTGAACGCACGTTACAAAGTTGGCATTTATTTACATTTTTAGGAATATTTTTCAATGTGATTGTGAATCTCTGAAAATAAGAACATATCCTTGCATAAACACCTCAAAACCATTTTCTACAAAAAAGATTGTTTGGATCTTTTGAATGTATATATAATAATTATTATTACACAAAACAAAGATACGAATGATAAAATATAAAAATTATTAAATAACAAATTAAAATTATCAGAGAAGCGTTGGAACATTTTGTACAATAAATGTTGCATTTAATAAAACAATTTCAAGTTTGGAGCAAATGTGTCACGATGAATAATACTAAAATAAAACTTAAAAATTGAAATAGAATATCCTTAATACAATTCAATGCTATTTTAGTAATTCAAATTGGAGCAAATAACTCTGAAAATGGAAGCACAAATACGTATTTTATTTTTGGTGAATAATTTGGAGTTAAAATAAATAATATAAGTAAAATAATAAAATAAATAAACCGTGGATCATCTGTGAATTTTGTCATTGCGCAAGCAACTACTTGTGCACTAATTGTTAGAATTTTTCGCAATTTAAAAAACAAGCACACTTACGTGCTGCATCTCGTACTGTAATAATGTCAAGAAGTTAAAAAGCACCACACGTCCGATGCGCGAGTTAACTCTTATTCTTCGGTGAGTTCTCGCCTTTGGATTTGCGTTAAATTCGAATTTAATTAAAGTGACTCCTGCTTACATTTTAATGTCAAGAAGATTCCGCCTTGTCCGCCCGTGGATAATTAATGCAAACAGTGCTCGAACACAAAAGTTTCGTCACCTGCACTCATCGCTATTCAAAATCAAATTAGTGTTTTTCCAGCTGGAGACTCTCCAGTCTTAATCACATTAGAATACCTCGAGATGCGGCAATTCTAATAATTCCACGCGAGTCTGGGGAGTTTGTCGTATCGATTGACTCGTCAAACAACCGACCCCTCACTAATTATTTTTATTTGATTACGGTTGTGACCTAGTCCCGCAATTCGTATTGTGGACAGGACAGAACCGGTGCGAATCAGATCGAGCGAAGTTGAGAGAACTTGTTCGAGTCAGTCGGGACGACAACGAAGTAAAAAAGTTTTATAATGTAAAACTTCAAATGTGAGCATCATTGTTGTGTCATTGCTTTCACAAAAACTCAGCGAACCCCTGTCCTTTAATCCGCAACTCCGGTTTACGGTTTGTTTGGTTTAGACGCCCACTTGCATTAAAAATAGTCTAATGACAATTTTTATGAAAATAGAAGAAGTCGCTAGTTGGAGAAAATGGAAAGACCAACCGGATTTGGATTTGCTCCAAAAACTTGGTGACGATTTAAGCGTCGGTGCCAAGTTGAAGCGGGCATGATTTAATCACGGACTCGCTTTGTGTCCGCACACAGTTTCGGACGTATTTTAATTAATATTTATCTTGAAACCGGACTACCAGCATCAGCAGTAAAACTGAACTGAAACTGAGCATAATTCACTGTCAGAGATCCGAGATGTTTGAATTTCATTTGCGCTGACACCCTGAAAAATGATTTCCGTTTCAGCTCTACAACTTCTTCAACGCTCTGCTCACGCACATTCCAAACACGACGAATCGGACCTCCGAATCTTCGACGACTTCCAGAAACTCGTCAATCGGTGAGTGCAGCAATTACGAAAATTCGAAAATAATTCCGAGCGGCTGCTGCATTATTCAGCGCGCTCGAAGGTGCGGAATTATGCTTTCGCACTCGTGTCTTATTTACATGAAGCTCGCCGTTATTTACATTACAATAAAGGCGGGATAAACAGGCGCGGAATAATTAAAAATAATTGATCTTGTTGCTTTGTGATTTTAAAGAGGATCTCGACATGAAGTTTGAAGACGAGTCGGACGACTGCGAGGACGAACTTTTGGATAACAGTGAAAGGGACCACAAATTCAAATTAGATTTTCCGATGGACGAGGAGCAGCTGAAGAGGTTGATCGAGCTGTACAGAAGACGCAGGGTAAGGTGGCGATTCTTTCAAAACACTCGAGTTCGAGCTCGCAAAACCCTAATTACTCCGCCCGGGCTCTTTATGACTACGCACGCCGGAGAGATTTTCACGTGAAATATTCACTTTACAGCACTACCGACTTCACGCCCGTTACGTGGCTGAAATACTAAAAGAATCCATTATTAAGCTGAAGAGATTACCCAACTTGAACCTCGCTTCCACCGCCATTTCCAAGCAGATAACTGTCTGCGGAGATCTGCACGGGAAACTTGATGATCTCCTTGTCATCTTCCACAAGGTAATTACCACCTTCGTAACGAAGCATCGATCGAAGTTCCGCACTTTTATTTGCGGAAATTGCGGTACGTTCAGGATTCGTGCAACAATAAATTAACGTTGCGGCGGTTGGTATTCACGGCCGAGGGTCCGAAGTATCATCGCGCAAAGCCCTGACCTCGAAAGCGACGAAACGTCGAGGGATTCACAAATTATGGAAATTTTCGGGACGAAATTGTTCCGGTTCTGTTAATTCCAAGCGTCGGGAAAATTCTTTAAAACGAAATTGAATTTGGTAAATGGTGGATGCGCCGGTATGATCTACTTCGAAATTGCGCCCCGTTTAAAACAACTGACGCTTAAATCGGTCCGCGCTTCCGTTTCAACAAATTCGGCGCCCGAAGATTACTTTGTATTCGGGAAGCGTTAAAACCTTGCCCTTCCGTCTATAAAGTCGAGCGTAACCCTATTTCGTGCTCTCTATTCATTATCGCACCCGTCTACTCTCTAACAAGATCTCTCTTACTTTGTTAAATCGATAATTATCGGAAACTCAGCTAATGATAATCTTTTTAGAACGGCCTACCGTCACCCGAGAATCCGTACGTGTTCAACGGGGATTTTGTCGATCGGGGCAAACGGGGCATTGAAGTGCTCCTCGTCTTGCTTTCGTGCATGCTTGTCTACCCCGGCGGTGTTTTCTTGAACCGAGGCAACCACGAAGACAACATAATGAACTCGAGGTGAATCCGACAATCGTTACTCATCGAATTAATAAAATCATTGTTTGTACGGCAGGTACGGCTTCATCAGAGAGATGCAATCCAAATACCGAGTAAGCAAACCAAGTCGAACTAGTTAAACGCGATTCAACTAAACCGATGATTTCAGCGCAATTCGGAGAAGCTACTGAAGCTGATCGAAGGGGTGTATCGCTGGCTACCCCTGGGCACCATCGTCAACAACAAAGTCCTGATTGTGCACGGAGGAATTTCCGACACTACAGACCTCGATCTCATACGAAGTTTGGACAGGGGAAAGGTAAGGATTGCCTCTTGGAATATTTCGGGGACTTAAAGGCGTCAAGGATCGCACTTCACGCGTTTAAGTACCGGCGCGTTTTCCATTAGCTTGAAAGGTTTCTCAGAAGTACGCCGCAAATAATATTTGCGCACGAAAATGTATCTATCTAATAGTGTACGCTAAGAGTCCCGGCGCATCCACCATTTCCGCTATTCCTGCTTTTCAGTATACTTCGTTGCTGCGGCCCCCCATCAGCGATAGTTCGGCTCCAGGTGCCGAGCTCATCGATAAAGTGGAATGGAAACAGGTGACATTTGCCTTTGTCGAAATCGTTGAAAAACCGAACTACTTTGCAGGTGTTCGATATCCTTTGGTCGGATCCACAAGTTGGAAACGGCTGCATTCCAAACGCGCTGAGGGGCGCTGGGACCTACTTCGGCCCGGACGTCACCAAAACCTTTTTGGAAAAGAACCGCATGATGTACATCATCCGATCTCACGAATGCAAATCCGAGGGATACGAAATAATCCACGATAATTCCGTTAGTACAAATTATATTTATTTTATTTCCACGAACCAATGTAATTGTGTAATAAAAAAAACCAACTAATGACCACGATTCGATATAAAGTATTTTATTAATTGGGGCACGCTGCGGTGTTAATTATTAGATTCATCTGAACGACGCAGCCTGAGGTATATCTCATCATCACAAGATCACTCTAATCCGCGTTGAAGTTGCTTCAGGCCGCGTGAGGCCATCAGCACTCATTTGAGGAAAATTGTGCACACGAATTGGATTACTACGTCATTACATAAAATAAGAAAAAAATTATATTGTTAGCGCATTTTTTTAAAGATGGACAACAGTATAATATAATGATAGTATAATACTATTGTACAATTGTATAATAGTATTGAAATATATAATTTGCAGAAAAAGAAACGTGTCAAAATATTACAATCATGCACATTTGCAGGCATTCTGTGAATATAAAAATCGCTTGCCTGCATAAAATAACTATTATGTAAAGACTGTTGTTTATGATTATGAAGTCATGCTTTTTGTCCGTTTAATTTTTTGCGATCATTTCGATCTTTTAGGAATTCGATAAAAAATAAAATCCTCTCATTTATTACAAGTAGCGGACCCAACAGACGTCCAGTCCAAATTTCAATAAATTTGTTTGTGACCGACTATCCTTTGTAATTGTGTCGAATTTTTGTTCCTGAAAAATTTTCCAGGACCATACGAACACAACAAAAACAGAAATACAAAAATACCATGGAAAAGAAGCATTTTATTTTTTCCCGAATTTTCGGGCCATTTTCCAAATTTTCTTCCCCTAAAAACCTTATTCGGACTATTACGAACATTTAAAAAAATTATAAAATTGGTCCAGCCCTTCTCAAGTGATGCGCTTACAAACGAACAGAATTTAATTTTTATTTATATGCATAGATTCTTCCCGTTATTATTACAAAGGGATTCATTAGGATTCTGTACGGTGCTTTAGGATTGGGTAAATTTTTTGAGATTGCAATTAGGGATTAATTTCCTTTGGTTTCATCTTTTCTATAAATTTATTTAATATGATACATAAATATAAAAAAAATATATATATAAATAAAAAATTTATATTTTTTTAATATTTGGTTCTTTTCAATCGCTTAGACCTTTAAGATTATTAACCCTTTGTTCAATAACTATATTCAATAAAATGCCATTATTATTTCGAATCGTTTTTTCATTTCTATGTAAAAAATAAATGTTTGGTGTTTCTTCAGCAAGCGGATTCCGAATTTAATTCATGGTAGTCTCGTTTTGCAGTAAATCACATCCAAAATGCCATTTACTAAATTAGTCCACCGCTTTTAGTTAGTTTGCATTTAATGGAAATCAGCAATTTCGTTTTTATTTCCAGGTCATCACGATATTCTCGGCGTCGAATTATTACGAACTGGGCTCGAACAAAGGGGCCTATTTGAAATTGGTTGGACCTCAATTAGATACTCATTTTGTGCAATATATGGCGGCGGCTGGCAGAGCAAAGAGGCTGACATTCCATCAGAGAATCGGTTTGGTGGAAGCTTCGGCAATCCGCGAACTTCACGGGCAAATAATGACGAACAAGACCAGATTAGAAAAAGAGTTCGTCAAGGTCGATCCGGAACAGACAGGTGAGTAGGGCGCAATTTGCCCATGCCCCAGGGAATTACACAATACATGTCATCCCGTCGTTGTTTCGATCTGTGGCATTTGCATAATCGATTCTATGTTTGCAATGCGATTGTCTGCGAGCCGATTTTCACCTAATTGAGTTCATGGCGATACAGCGCGACCTGAAAATATTTCCTAAATTGTCGACGATGAATTAAATTGTTCTGGCGCATTGCTGTTTGCATTTGTATGTGTTGCAGCCATACATAACGTTATAACGTTATTCATGCATTCGTTAAATATGCGAGGTGCTCCACTTTTGTCCTTATTGCATAAATCTAGAGCTTCACAAACAGCTTCATCTGCGCTTCTTGATACCTTCACTCGGCTGGCGTGAAAATGTTACAAAATATATACAAAAATTACAATTTAAATATTCTAAAATTTACCAATATTAAAAATGTATGAATTGCATGTATAATTTCTTACCACAGAAGGTTGATGTGCTGAATAATAAATAAATAATAAGCATATTGAGCCAAAGAGTTGCGCTTCTGTAATAAAAGTAGAAAAAGACAAAAAGTGAAAATCACTTTGTGGGTACTTACGCAATTAAGGTTTACGTGCCAAAGCGATTTGATCCAAATTGCGCAAATACAAAAAATAAACTTACAAAAATTCATCCATGTAATTGTGCCATTGGACGGCAATCTAAATTTAAAAAATACAAATAAATTAAAAGTGCTAAATATTCATCGCCCATAAAAAATTAATCGTAGAGTGATTTCTACTCGCTTTCGCGCTCGCCTCATCATTCCACGGAATCGAAAAGGTCAAACCCATAAATAAGCACTGAAACTAATAAACGAATTACACGGCGAAATTAGATTTCAAAGTTAAGACAATCCGATAACGAGGCAATCTCTTTCAGGTTTCGTCACTGTGAGCGAGTGGTGCAAAGTAATGGAACGCGCCACTGGCTTAGGACTTCCGTGGCGAATGCTCAGAGAGAAACTCGTGACTCTCGACCCTGAAACACAACAAGTAAATTATAGTTCGACTTTCGAAAACTTGAGCAGCCACAAAATTAATGTGAGCCCCGAAAATCTCCCTAACCAACCTTTAACCCGTGACTTTCAGTCCGTCCAAGGAGCAAGCACGGTCGTAGAAACACTCTACAGAAACAAAGGTAATTTAGAGGCGATTTTCAGGATCATCGACAAGGACAATTCAGGTAAGACGTCCTCGCCGGGGCGTGCTCGAACTGAACAATGATTCGTTGGCAGGTTTCATAAGCCTGGATGAGTTTTCCGAGGCTTGCAACCTAATCAAAGAACACATGCCCAATCCAATCACGCAAGAGCAGCTGGTGGAGATTTGTCGTCTGATGGACATCAACAAGGATGGTTTGGTCGATTTAAACGAGTTCCTGGAGACGTTCCGGCTCGTGGACCCCGAGAGTCGCATGACGATCCAAGAGGAAGAGACCACTAACGTGGAAATCAATGCTGTTGCTCAAGACTCGCCCCACGAAACTCCGCCCGCCACGCCCAAACACGTCATGCTCACCGTAGACTGCTCTCCGAAAGAGTCTTCCCTAAACAATTCGAACAACGTCCTCACCCAGTCTCCGGTGCTCAGCAGTCGCTGCGGAGACTAACTTCCTCGCTTCGCCTTCTGTTATTTATGTCGCGGGTTGAGGAGGTTCCTCGAACGACGCAATAACGGTGTGCTTACTACACATTTATGATATTCCGGGGCCATTCGTAGGGGTTAGCAGAAGCATATCTCTCTGATTACTGTTCGGCATTACGCAATTACTACGTTATTGTATTCTCTCAATGTGATATTATTTTTATATCGTTTTACGTAGTTGTACATAATTATTTAATATGAAATGAAATAACTCTTGGGTACATATCTAAAAAAGAACAAATGATTTTTGTAACAGTCTTTACAGTTTAGTTAAGAGAATTTGCTGTTGTATCTCAAGCTTAATAAATGCTGTTAAGACACTCGATCCTCTACTTTTATAAAACTTTTATTCACTTCAGTACACTGTTCTCATTTCTTACATTAATACAGTTCAGACTCGCTAATACGGATCAAAATAATAGCAATTGCACGACGAAATTAAACCAGGAGCTAGGAACTCAATTGAGGGGCCACTACGATGTAAGAAATGATCGATGACTTTTTTTTTATATAAAGATGAGGTAAATTTAAGTAATGCATTAATTCTTATCGATACATATTACAAATATATTTACAAAGAGAGTGCAATATGCACATTATCCAACGCCACCGACGGTCCTTCAGAGACCATCAACGGACAGCGTTTTTTTTTTTTTATTATGTATATTCACAGATGCATACACTTGCCACAGACATGATAAAATTTCAACAGCAAATTTCAACAAGAATTCATCTAAAAACGAAATACAGCAAACATCGCTCATCGAATGAGGTATTTCGACACTTGTAAATGCTCGCGAAACTAAATTAGTTACAAAAACTAATCGTTAGTGATAATACATGAAATAAACCTATACGTTGTTTTTTTTTATTTATTATTAAAAATAAGGGCGAGTGCACCTACTGAAAATGAATTAATCTACTTAGATCTGTCATCTTGCCATGCAGTACATAAATAAAATAAATTAATGATTTCTGAGTGGAATGATTGGTTGTTTCTTGTGCGGGTTTTACAACATCTTGTCCCGTCCAATCCGATTTATACACGCTAAAATTAATCAAACAATCTCAATCACAGCGGTCTATTTTTTATATTTTAATTTTACTTAGTGCGTCCCTCGATCTTAAAAACAGATCTGCAAGTCTTCAGTTTCTCTATAATAAATCCTCAAGCTAACATCCTCTACCTGCGTCGGACATTACGACAACCTTAAAGGAAATTCGTGCAAAAATTACAACATAAATTCATTCGTCTAAATCAGTTCGATCAAAGCGGACATACTTTGTATACTAAAAAGCGCAATTCATCCACTAGAGAGTAAAACCGCTTATATGCACGCGTTTTTTGTCGTCTGTCGCCCGACGGAAAAAATCGCAGCGTTTTTTATATGCGCGCTTTTATGGATCGATAATGCCGCTCTATTTTGTTTGATCTAAAAACGCCGCCATTTTTGACAAAAAACACGTGCATAAGAACGGCCTAAAGGTTCGTTTGAAGTAAATTTGCGAGATTGCACAGTAGTTACGGCTGAATTCTAAAAATAAATATTTATATCGACATAAAGGCGCCTGAAACATATCGGCGTTGTCAAGAAGTTCGTGATAAATCGTTCACGTGAAAACGGGTCGACGTAAAAGCTGCGATGCATTCCAAATCGAATTGTATCACAATGGTGCGAGCTGATAAGAAATTTAGTGGCGGAAGATCGAGAGACGCCCAACACTCACTCGTTCAATACATCGCTTAGTAAAATAAATAAATAATAGAAAGAAGGCTTTTACTGTACATTGCGTAAAAAACTAAAACTATATAAGGAATCGCGTTAAATCCTAAAGGAAAGTCATGTGTGACCATTTGAACTAGTGGACGGGATATCGATCGTATGACTCTCATTTCCAAAAATTAATTTCAACCGCTTCATCGGTAAATGAATCGTCGTCTCTTCCGCTAGCCTGAACTTCTTCTCTTTTTTCCGCTCTTTCGATTTGCGCCGTCGCTTTTTGGCCGTGTGCGAGTACTCAGTCTCAACTCCCTCCACTTTTAATACTTCATATTCCACGCTGCCCTCGTCGTTCAGACTGTTCCCCGTTTCGATGACTTCGTCCAAAACCGGACTCCGCTTCATGCGAAGCGTCAGCTTTAAACCGCCGCCGCACTTTTCCGGCGTCTTTTCCGCGATTTTCGCCGGCTCCGGCTTTATCTCCTCCTGCCACTCGTCGTCTTTCTCCGGGATTTCAGGCATTTCCTCCGCCTCACCGTTGATCTCCTTTTTTATCTTACGCAAACAGAGCGAATCTCCCGATTTGGTCTCTTCGTCCTCAAACTCGTATACGTCCTTGGGATTGGCAGTGATGTCGGTGTGTACCTTGGTGAGGCGCGAAGAATGGCGCGTTTTCAAGCGACTGGGTTTACCCAAGCCCAGACGCTTACCGTTTTGGTCGTAATCGACTTGGGGCTCCAGCTTTGGCATCAACGCTTCCGCACTGAGACACTTGTGATTGCGCAACGTAATTCCATTATCGTTGCACGGAGTGGCCGGTCGATCTGTATCAAAAAATTTATACCAATGCAACTATTATCCAGTTCCTACCTGAGGCGTTGCATACTCCTTTGCCGCTTTCGTGCTTATCGTTGAACTTCTTGTTCTGTTGCGTGGCATCGCTCACCGGATCCTGATCGCTATAAGTACTCGTGCAGCTGCTGGCGTTGCTCTGCATATCGTCCAGAAGATTTGTTGTCGTTTGCACCACCTCCTGATTGGCTTGTCTCGCTTGTCGCCGCTGTAGCCTCGACGCTCTTGAACTTACCAAAGCTCGTTCGTTTATCACAGATTTGTTCTCTTCGCACTTTTTCGTTTCACTACTACCGCTCCCGACACTCGAAACACTACTCAAACGATTCTTCCTCTGAAACTCGCCAATATCCGAAAACTTACACCCTTGCGCTATCAGAAGCTCCGCGTCGTATTTCGTCAAACCCTTCTGTCTCAACTCCTTCATGCTCAACGGCGCCACGATTTTTTCGTCGTCCACGCGACTGAACCCTTCGTTTTTGCTGCTGTTGTTATTATTGTTGCACCGTATCTTTTGCTTTGTCCGATTGATCCGATTGTCGGTTTCGCGTAACCTATACCCGTTTTCCTCTTTCTTATCGCTTTCGGTCGCGAACGCCCCCATACCCCGTCGCTCGCACGTCTCGCACTCGCAGTAGCAGTTCTTGTCGCCGAAAAAATCCTCGCCGTAGAAACACGTAATTTCCTCACCCACCTCGATATCCCGTAATACTTTAACGCAAGCGGTGTCGCGACCCGTCGCGACGAATTTACAGTTGGCCCTGCAGTCGTGGTTGATGTAAGCGGCCGGACCGAGCCACAGCTGAGCGCAGTTCTTCCTGCAGCTGTACATCACGGAGAAGTCGTTCTTGCCGGGATGCAGCAGCTGTTTCTCTTCTTCTTCGGTCAGTTCGGCGATGCAGCCGACCAGACACTCGATCTTGTCGTTTTTGTTCCACTTCTTCGTCGAGGAGATCTTCGCACCCTTCTGGCCCTCGAGGGAGTAGCGGAAGCATGGTTCGATTACAAAGCCCGACTCCACGTCAAACACTCGCAGGTAGCGGTATATCTGCAACGACGATACTACTCATCTCCTATTGTAACACAACTAAGAGTATATCGTTCGCTGCACCTACAGCATCACAACTTTCAATCGTTGCAAGCGTTTTTTCTTTAATCTCACTGGACCAATTCTAGCGTCAAAAGAAGGTAATAGGTTTTTTAATTTTTGCCCATTATTGCATCTTTAAGTAATGTACAACATTTATATGACGCAATACATCTCTTGCGAATCTGACTCTATAAATCAATCAGCAGTCAAGAATGCAACAGATACAATATCTTGTTGATATTTTGTGTTTGTACACTGCAAACTGAAGATTTCAAAGAGGCCATGCTTAATAAACATCCACAAATATTTTTTGAAAATAATAAAAAATACATTAATTTATCCAATTCGCAGCCATATACATGTTAGATTTTATGGAGGTCGGTTTAATATTAATCGCATTTATTAGCTTTTATATCACTTTATTCTCCAAATTTTAATGGACAACCCAAAACGAACGGGCTACGCCCAAAACTCTGCTGATTATGTTTTTGCTCCTGACGCTCTGGTACGTTGCGTCACACCCGGGAGGGGATATTCGCCGGCACATTCTAACAATATTCGCTGGCATATTCTAACATCTAACACGGCCATCCTGCGAGGGCTGCGTCCTCGCAGCTGCGGTATGCGTCTGAAGCTGTAACTTCCGCTGGTCACAATCAAATGTTGCAATCCTGGCCTTCAACGGGTCTCCTTGCAGTTGAAGTAAAATAGCAACGATGAAGTCAAACACGATTCAGCCCAAGTCTGCATGAGCCTGCAGAATCAACACGAGATTCAAAACAAATAGTACAGCAGAATCAACACGAGATTCAAAAACAAATAATAGGTACAACAGAATCAACACGAGATTCAAAAGCAAATAATACAGCAGAATCAACACGAGATTCAAAAACAAATAATACAGCAGAATCAACACGAGATTCAAAAACAAATAATACAGCATAATCAATCAATAGGCTACGTCCTCAGACGCTCGTAAGCCGCCACAAGGTTGGCTTGCATCCGAGAATCCAAGCGACGCAGCTCAGGAAAATAAGTTCAGCAGAATCAACACGAGATTCAAGGAAAGGAGTTCAGCAGAATCAACACGAGATTCAAGGAAAATAAGTTCAGCAGAATCAACACGAGATTCAAGGAAAGGAGTTCAGCAGAATCAACACGAGATTCAAGGAAAGGAGTTCAGCAAAATCAATCAATGGGCCACGCCCTCAGACGCTCGTAAGCCGCCACAAGGTTGGCTTGCATCCGAGAATCCAAGCGACGCAGCTCAGGAAAATAAGTTCAGCAGAATCAACACGAGATTCAAGGAAAGGAGTTCAGCAGAATCAACACGAGATTCAAGGAAAATAAGTTCAGCAGAATCAACACGAGATTCAAGGAAAGGAGTTCAGCAGAATCAACACGAGATTCAAGGAAAGGAGTTCAGCAAAATCAATCAATGGGCCACGCCCTCAGACGCTCGTAAGCCGCCACAAGGTTGGCTTGCATCCGAGAATCCAAGCGACGCAGCTCAGGAAAATAAGTTCAGCAGAATCAACACGAGATTCAAGGAAAGGAGTTCAGCAGAATCAACACGAGATTCAAGGAAAATAAGTTCAGCAGAATCAACACGAGATTCAAGGAAAGGAGTTCAGCAGAATCAACACGAGATTCAAGGAAAGGAGTTCAGCAAAATCAATCAATGGGCCACGCCCTCAGACGCTCGTAAGCCGCCACAAGGTTGGCTTGCATCCGAGAATCCAAGCGACGCAGCTCAGGAAAATAAGTTCAGCAGAATCAACACGAGATTCAAGGAAAGGAGTTCAGCAGAATCAACACGAGATTCAAGGAAAATAAGTTCAGCAGAATCAACACGAGATTCAAGGAAAGGAGTTCAGCAGAATCAACACGAGATTCAAGGAAAGGAGTTCAGCAAAATCAATCAATGGGCCACGCCCTCAGACGCTCGTAAGCCGCCACAAGGTTGGCTTGCATCCGAGAATCCAAGCGACGCAGCTCAGGAAAATAAGTTCAGCAGAATCAACACGAGATTCAAGGAAAGGGGTTCAGCAGAATCAACACGAGATTCAAAAACAAATAATACAGCATAATCAATCAATAGGCTACGCCCTCAGACGCTCGTAAGCCGCCACAAGGTTGGCTTGCATCCGAGAATCCAAGCGCCGCAGCTCAGGAAAATAAGTTCAGCAGAATCAACACGAGATTCAAGGAAAGGAGTTCAGCAGAATCAACACGAGATTCAAGGAAAATAAGTTCAGCAGAATCAACACGAGATTCAAGGAAAGGAGTTCAGCAGAATCAACACGAGATTCAAGGAAAGGAGTTCAGCAGAATCAACACGAGATTCAAGGAAAATAAGTTCAGCAGAATCAACACGAGATTCAAGGAAAGGAGTTCAGCAGAATCAATCAGTGGGCCACGCCCTCAGATGCTCGTAAGCAACCACAAGGTTGGCTAGCCTCCGAGAATCCGAGCGCCGCAGCTCGTATCTGTTGTGGTCTAACACTCTAATAATTCGAAACGGTCCTATGTAACGTGGCCAAATTTACCACTACCTGCTAGTTGGGCGTCTTGTGCAACAACCAAATCATTGACTTTAAATGTTTTGTCTTGACGCCGTTTTGTATTGAAATTGTGTTGCTGCTTCAAAAGACCATGAGTTAAACGGCTTCTAACTTCTCCATGAACGTCATCCGCATTTACACCAGGATCAACAGGTGCTGGCACGTTCTGTAGGAAAACATTTTCTGCGGGGAAGCGAGATGTTCTGCCAAACATTAAAAATTCTGGCGAGTACCCAGTGGCGGCGGATATGGTTCCATTTACAGCATGCTCAAGCATCGGGAGTTTCGTTGTCCAAAGCCGTTCGGCCTCACCTGACAAACTACTTCGTAGCAGGTTAAAAAGGGTCCTCATGACGCGTTCATCTTGACCGTTGCCGCGCGGTACTCCTGTAGCTACTTGATGAAACTCGACATTCCATTCCTGCAGCAGTTCAAGGATTATTTTGGATTTAAAAACAGGAGCTCTATCCGTCATTAAACGTTTTGTTGCATGGTTAGCGATAAATAACTCACGAAGGGCAGCATTGGAATTACTTCCAAGACACTACCACGACAAATCTAGAGAAAAACGATGTAACGCGCGCAACCGTTCCGTCGCGCAATCCCCTAACGTTCTAAAATTCGAACTAAGCATGCAAGCCGCTTTGAGCATTCGATCATGAGCATTCTCGTTATTAGGATACGCAGTTAATAAATCGTCTCGTAACGTTTTCCAATCGCGGCTGATCGGACGCCATTTTTCATAAAAAAAATTTAGCCCTACCTCGCAACGCATCACCTACTTTAAGAAGCCATACTCTCTCACCACAGCCGGTTTCATCTTTAACATCATCGATAACTCGTAACCATTCCTCCACCGAATAGGGGCTATCGTCTGGGTCCCACTTGGTGAGGTTGAAATTAGTCGAAGTAGCTGACCCGCGGTCCACCTGCGGCGATTCTAGGCGTGGACAATTCTCAGACGGCTTCCTCAATTCAGTCAGCATCATCTTCACCAATTCCGTGACTTGGCTAACGGGCACGGCAGGATCAGTCATAGTGGCCGCTGCTGGGGTCGTGGAATTTTCCGCAACTTGGCTCATGGGCACAGATGGGTCGGTGGCAGGCACTGGTATCTTAGGGCGGTTCACCTGGCTGGTGATCTCTTCTTCAAAAACGTCGTCCATTTCCACAGTTACATCGGCACCAACACTCATGTTCGTGGTTAAACGTAGGTTTAGCACTTTGCTTTTTCGAATCCCACTTCTGATGTTAGATTTTATGGAGGTCGGTTTAATATTAATCGCATTTATTAGCTTTTATATCACTTTATTCTCCAAATTTTAATGGACAACCCAAAACGAACGGGCTACGCCCAAAACTCTGCTGATTATGTTTTTGCTCCTGACGCTCTGGTACGTTGCGTCACACCCGGGAGGGGATATTCGCCGGCACATTCTAACAATATTCGCTGGCATATTCTAACATCTAACATACATTTTGTGTTCTTTCAAATTAATCGATTGAGTCTTTTAATACAATAAAACACAAAAATATCTTGCCATTCTAGAGATTCTTCCGATTTCATTTATCATTATAAATATTAATTTAATATACAGAGTTGCTCATGAACGTTAATTTAATGTTAATTTAATCAACATTTTCAAATGGAACAACTTGTATATTTTTGTATCATTCGATTACATTTTTGATGACGTTTTTAATGATATAATTGAATAGTGGAATATCGCTAATTTGGAAAAGAGTTGGTTAAGAAGTTGAAAAATGATCAGTCACAAGTACGTCATTGGTTAGCTTATCAAAAATGTGATCGATTGATACCAAAATATACAAGGTATTCCAATTGAAAAATGTGATTGAATTAACAACTTGCGTTCATGAGCCACCCTGTATAGTAAAATATTTGAATTCAAAGTTTGAACTAACCACTATAAACTAGACGATATTAAAAATTTTCTGTCAAAATTTCAAGCCAAAGTTCTCATTGGTTTGGGAGCAGCGATTTTTCAAAGAAGGGGCTTTTGTTGGTTTAAATGTCAAATGTCGAAATAGCAAAACAACTGAAGTTAGGTCGATAATAGTATACAAAGTAAATATCCGAAAATAGCGTAATATATTGAGTGTTCCATTTAAAAAAAGATGCGTCAATATGTATGTGGACATACTGTATATAAACGGATATTTTCAGAGTGTTCTCTTAAATGGGTTGTACATTTTGTCAAAAACCGCATATCGATATCTATTTCCATTTTAGAGTAATGTTACTGTTAATGTTACTGCGCTGGGACACCTGTACATATAGTGTCCTTTCAAATTAATCGATTGAGTCTTTTAATACAATAAAAACACAAAAATATCTTGCCATTCTAGAGATTCTTCCGATTTCATTTATCATTATAAATATCACAGATAGGTATGGCGCAAAAAAAAACATCGATATCTAAACGAATTCCATATCGCCGCTTTCCGTAACATAAATTCAAATTAGACATTGGTATTTCAATACATTTGTGCGAAAAAAGTAAAATTGCGCTAATTTTCATAAATAATTTGATACAAAAAGCTCAGTTGTTGCTTAATTAATACGTCTGCATACGTCCAACGCCCAATCACGAACGAAAAACTATGTTGCGGAAAAAGACAAGTTTCCACAATAGGAACTCGCTTTCAGTACAGTCCCGAGTAACTATTAAAAAAGAAACACCGTTACCTAGAATGCATTTCTAAAAACTACTTTGCATAGCATCTAGGAATTTTCTTTGTTCAAACATCGTCGAAAACGAAGTAAATTCAGACAAATATTTACATAACTTTTGTTATTTGAACGTCAGGAATGCGTTTCAGATTATTCAACAATTATTTTAAAATATTGCAGGAGTAATAAATTACCTGGATTTACATGCACCAATTTCAACATATAAAACGCCTAGGCAAATTGCAAAATAATAATTTTTTTCAATTTAAAAATTATAGGCGTTTTATAAAACTCCGAATGGCTATAAGTTTTATTGTAAAATGAACGCAAGAGCGATAATTTTTTACATTGCGCCTGGAATAAGCCGAACATATTCAGAGCTGATACAATTAGACTGCTCCTGAATTAGGCGAATAATATCACACACAGGTCCAGGACAATGTTGAAATGTCCAGTCAAGATGTTAAAAATATGTTAAGATCGTGGCTTAAGGATAATAATTCAACAACTTGTATGATATTTTGTCCAATGGCAGAAAAATGCCTCTTAATATAGAATAATCGAACGCACACCCTATAAAGCATTATTGGAGGTTGATTTTGCGGTTGGAGTTTTTTCTTCTGATGTACCGACAGAAACAGTAAGAAAAATAACAACGAAAGTAGACTTAGAAAGGGTATTGACTGATATAACCGTTTAAGTACTGTTATTGTTAAAAATTTAAAATGTAAGAATTAGCATTTATTTTTTCATACCACATTTAAAATATATAACGTGCGGTCAAAAAAAAACGAGGCTGCGTTGGCAATGGAAAAACTTTGTGCATCAATTTAGTGTAGCAAAACTTCAAAGTGTCAGTTCGAGTCTGTTCATGTTTTTTAGGTTAGCTTCCTTGTTGACAATGGGATAAAAAAAAGTGCAAAACATTTCCCGGTATCGTTGTGAATCCAAACATCAATCTATTCATTGTTACAGCTTCTCCTCTGTTGAGGAGAATATCGGCACGACCAGGACGGTCATTAATTTGATATAACTGTAAGTCGTGAATAGATCGATGAAGAAGAATCAGTCTCAAAACCGAAAAATGTCTTGAGAATATTTGGCAGCACTCAGTTACCCGTCAACCTTCATGGGTCATCAGTCTCTATGCGCAACTCGAGACCTACCAATTCAGTTTAAGAGCAACTGCATTCTCAATTAATATTTCAAAAATCGTTGTATATATAGTTAAACACGGACGTCGACCGTTAGGGAGTTGTATTACACAATATACTTTAGAAAAAAAAGGTTCGGGTTATTTTAGTAGGCCAAAAAATTTAGGCGAGCTACGGCAAAAAATCGAAAGCAATTGCGATAAATGTTGTTTGTTTTTGGAGTTTAATTACGGATTGTCTTTCATTAATGTTTATATTAATTTTTTTACATGTTTACATTTTATTTAAAATACCAATTTTTTTCCCCATCATTTAAGTAATAATAATAATAATAATAATATGTTTGTGACCTACCAATCGTTGTATACATAGTTAAACACGAACGTTGACCACTAGTGAGTTATAAATTACACAATATACATTAGAAAAAAAAGTTTGGATTTGTTTGGATTCGAAGGTTTAAAAACCAATGATTATTAAAAATGTTCATTAAAAATAAAATTATACTGCCCTAGCGTTTGGACCGTTTTATTTAGATGGTAAATTTTAAACTGACAGATCCTGACATTTGTCAAATCTATCTTTATGTTTTCTATGGTTTCTACACTGGAAAGCCGATAAATTTCATGGCCAACGCAGCCTCGTTTTTTTTTTGAACGCACGTTAATACAATATACTGTTTATTTGTACGCAATATATAAATTAATGTTTCATAAAATGCCTAATGATTTTCATTTATTGTCAAAACGACGAGATATATATAGTCAGTCATATTCTAAAGAAAAACCAAATTAAGAAGCGTTTATAATACGACTATTCGGCGTTTAAAAAAAAATCAGTCAAATTGTAAAAAAAAATATTTACTCCTCATTTTACAGCTTGCCTAGTCATTTATAGCCTACGCATTTTAGCACAACCAAATATGCAACACATGTGTGTAAAGGCTTTGCAGAAAAAGCTGTAACTTTTATTTCCATCGTTTGTTTTTTATCAAGTACAAGTAGAGCAGTTCTGCCAAGCCCTCATTTAGCCAAGCTGTGACTGGAGTGAGGGTTGGAATTATACCCTCAGACTATCCACAGTCACTCCTGACAGCGGCACAACAGGAAGCCGTGCAGGAGGCTGTTGTGGAGAAAATGGCAGCCATGGGAGCAGGGGACAAAATAAGACCCAAGTTCCACGGCCTCCATTACAGGCCAGGTTGGCTTTCATTGGTGTGTGCCGACAAAGACACCGCGCAGTGGCTAGGAAGCATCGCCGATGAAATCAGACCGTGGGAGGGTGCGTCGCTCAGGATGGTAGAAGAGGCAGAAATGCCTCACACTGTCGTCCTGGTGGCGTATCTTCCCGGAAGTCAGGACTACTCGAACGAGAAAATCCTGAATCTAATAGAGGCCCAAAACGAAGGCCTCAGTGCAAAGAGCTGGAGGGTGCTTAGGAGAAATCCGATAGGCCCCACACTCGAAACAACGCTCTCTGTCGACCATCAGTCGACGGAGATATTGAAAACCATGGGCTTTAAGGTAAGCTATAAGTTCGGCCAAGTTCAACTTAGGCCAAGGACCGCTGGCGCCAACAAAGCCCAAGACAAAGGGGCGAGCACCTCTATTAGCTCTGCAACCAAGCCAGCTAGCACTGGTGTTGCTAGTGAAAGGAGATTGCCCGCCTCAACGTCTGCTGCAGCCAACTCTGGAGCAAAGCCTAAAGGCAGGAAATTGCCTAAGGTAGCGCAAAAGAAAGGCTGCGGCAAAAAGAAGTAACTGCAACAATGGCAGGCAGGATAAACTTCACCCAGATAAACCTCCAACACTCAAAAGCCGCATCCAGTGTGCTTTATTGGGGGTTTGTCAGAGGGTCCGCAGACGTGGGGCTAATCCAAGAGCCCTGGATAAATGGGGGAAACATAAAGGGACTTCCAACCAGATCATGTAAGGTAATAAGTGACCACCATGAACATCCAAGAGCAGCAATACTGCTCAAAAAACATATCAAATTTGTTCCGATTCCAGAGTTCATCTCCAGGGACTTAGTTGCAGTAGCTGTAGAGGTACCCACGGAAGGTGGCAAAAGGCCAATTGTAATGGCCTCTGCCTACTTCCCAGGCGACGAAAATAACTCCATTCCAGAGGAAGTTATACGCCTCATAAGCTGGTGCAAAAGGAGGAACAAACACTACATTCTGGGCTGCGACGCCAACGCACACCATCTCATGTGGGGCAGCACGGACACAAACAAAAGAGGTGAGTCCCTTTTTGAATATTTGTCCGCGAACGACGTGGACATTATCAACCGGGGGAACAAAGCCACCTTCATAAATGCGATTAGGAAAGAGGTTTTAGATCTAACCCTGGCGAGTCCATTTATTGCAAATTTTATTAAAAATTGGCACGTGGCGGACGAGGCCTCCATGTCGGACCATTGCACAATCCGATTCCACATGGAGGCATCCCCCCACAGCCTCGAAACGTGCAGAGTGCCGAAGGAGACGGACTGGTGTCTCTACACGGAGCACATCAGAGCCGAAACCGACGGACTCCGTTACCAAATCGACACAAGAGAGGACCTCGATGCGGCCTCGGTACATCTTCGCGATCTCATAGTCTCGTCCTATGAGAAAAGTTGTCCTCTGAAACAAAGAGTGACTTCGAGGAACGTTCCTTGGTGGAACAAAGAACTCGGCCGACGTAGGGCCGAAGTAAGGAAGCTATTCAATAGAGCTAAAAGTTTAGGAACGTGGATCGACTACAAAAAAGCTCTCACAGAATACAACAAAGAATTGAGGAAGTCAAAGAGGCGCTCATGGAGCACTTTCTGCGAAGGGATCGAGCAATTGATCCCAGCAGTAAGGCTCCAAAAAGTGCTCTCAAAAGACCACTCAAACGGAATAGGCTTAATAAAAAAACCTAACGGCGAATACACCGGCGATCTAAAGGAAAGCCTAAGGGTACTTCTAGAGACCCATTTTCCTGGGTCAAAGGCGCTAACAGACATAGAGATCAGAGACGTGACTCAAGGGCCGATAACACGCCCAACCCGGCAAACCAAGAGCCTAGCAGGAAAAATGTTTACTGCTAACAAAATACAATGGGCGATCAACAGCTTCAAGCCGTTCAAATCGCCGGGCAGAGACGGAATCTTTCCAGCCCTGCTCCAAAGGGGAACAGACTACCTGATACCCAGCTTAATGAGAATATTCAAAGCTAGCTACATTCTCGGATATATACCCGAGACCTGGAGAGAGGCTAAAGTGGTATTCATACCAAAAAGCGGTAGAAGGCCTCCTGAAGAGGCTAAATCTTACCGCCCCATAAGCCTCACTTCCTTTCTCCTCAAAACCATGGAGAAAATAATTGATAACTACATCAGAGGAGCTATCCTAAAGCAAACTCCGCTTCATAATAATCAATTTGCTTATCAAGCAGGCAAATCCACAGTAGACGCCCTACATTGCCTCATCAAGGGCATTGAAAGGACGCTGATGGCTAAACAAGTAGCTCTGGGAATATTCATTGACGTAGAGGGAGCCTTCGACAATACCTCCTATGAATCCATCGAAAGAGCTGCTTTACTAAGAGGCGTCGAAACCTCAACCGTAGAATGGATAAAATCCATGCTGAGGAGCCGAGTCATAACGGCAAGCGTCGGTGGAGAGGAGACGATGGTCACCACAGTAAAAGGGTGTCCGCAAGGCGGAGTCCTATCGCCCCTACTGTGGTCGATTGTTGTCGACGACCTACTGAGCAAGCTCAATGACTCGGGAATCTATACCCAAGGTTACGCAGATGACCTGGTTGTACTCATCAGGGGCAAACACGAAGGCACGATCTCTGGCCTAGCGCAAAATGCCCTAAACATCATCTCAAGATGGTGCTCGGACGAACAGCTCAATGTTAATCCGAGCAAAACTGTTCTAGTTCCCTTTACGAAGAGAAGGAAGCTAAATTTAACAGCTCCAACTCTGCACGGGAAAAAGCTGCAGTTCTCCAGAGAGGTCAAATATCTAGGTGTAAATCTAGACGCGAAACTCAACTGGAAAACGCATGTTGACAAAACTCTTACAAAAGGCACAGCGGCACTCTGGTGTTGCCGCAGGCTCTTTGGGAGAACTTGGGGACTCAAACCGGAGATGATCTACTGGTCATACCTGACGGTGGTAAGACCCGTGGTAACCTATGCATCCCTGCTGTGGTGGCCAAAAACTGAAGAAACAACAACGCAAAGCAAAATGCAGAAATTGCAAAGGCTTGCTTGTCTAGGCGTGACGGGCTCAATGCGCTCCACCCCTACGGCCGCCTTAGAGGCGCTGCTTGATCTTCTTCCTTTACATCTACATGTGAGGAAGGAGGCAGCACTGAGTGCCTTGAGGTCAACACAGACAAAAAATCTAAAACTAGGGGACATGGTTGGTCACTGCAGGATTATGAATCTGATAAGAGCAGAGTCCTGGAACCAACCAACGGACGTAATGCCAGCCGAACTCGACTTCGATGTTCCATTCGAAGTGGCCATTTTAGGCCGCCAATGTGGAACATTCGATACGACTCGACTTCCAAAGAACTCACTCGTCTGGTACACAGACGGGTCAAAATCGCAGCAGGGGACTGGAATAGGAGTCTATGGTCCGCAGACCAGGATCCATCAGCCCTTAGGAAGTACCCCCTCGATTCATCAGGCCGAAATATGTGCCATAGATGTTTGTGCTCGGAAATGCCTCGAAAGGCGCATAAAGGGTGCAAATATCTACATACTGTCAGACAGTCAAGCAGCCTTAAAGGCCCTGAGAGCCTACCGCTGTGTACAGAGGACTGTCTGGGAATGCAAACAATCCCTGAAGCAACTGGCGATGGGCAACAGAATCACTCTGTTGTGGATCCCAGGGCATGAGGGGATTGAAGGAAATGAAATGGCAGACGCCCTCGCCAAGAAAGGTGCGACAGCTCCATTTATTGGACCAGAACCATTCTGCGGGCTAACCAAAGCCCAGAGAATGTCCGACATCCATAAATGGGAAAAGGAACAGAAAGAATCCTACTGGAGAAATACTCCAGGCCAACGCCAGGCGAAAAAGTTCATACACTATTCGTCAAAGAAGACTAAGATGCTTCTCAAACTGGAAAAGAATGATCTGAGGCAAGTAACTGGCCTCCTGACAGGACACGGTCCAGTCAGATACCATCTCCAGAAAATGGGGAAAGCAGAAGTCGCTACATGTCGACTCTGTGGATCGGCGGTAGAAACGGCCGAACACATTCTCTGTGAGTGCAACACCATCGCTCATAATAGGTTACAACATCTGGGTGCGGCTGCACTCACGGCCGCCCAGATACGTAAATCAACTCCCAAGGATCTGGCCCACTTCATCAGGGGGCTAGACTCCCTGGGATTCCAATAGGAAGCAGGGTTATTCACAATAGACCAACAATGGTCGCAGTGACGAAGGGCTTCAGTAGCCAAACGACCCCCCTACAATACAATACAATACAATACAATATCAAGTACAACCAAAAGATTGTAATTGTTAATTATGAACAAAAAAATATAATAAATAGATGTCACAACAACGTAGAGTGACTATTTTTGATCAAAAAGAAATACATTTCGACTTTGGTTTTTCATTTATAACTTTTATTTGAAATAATTGGACCCCATTAACCACGCGATTGACCAATTATATTTGCCGATAATTAGTAGACACGACAACGATTAAAATTCTTGTCTAGTAACGACAAAGATGTTCTTCTAGGCCAAATCTTCCAGTTCGGAATGCCGGTTAAAAACTGCATGTTGATGGATAAGAATGTGCAGTTACATTACCGACTTTTTGCAAATTTAATGCGTTCGAATTTTGCTCTTTACAGTTCGTTCTTACATAACACATAAATGTCAAAGTTGTATCTTCGAATTTGAATTATGCAAAACAAATTGCTCAAATAGTAGCTGGGAACTGTATGCGAGACTATTGAATCATTCATCACGTCCTGATCAATGTCACCAGTAACGTAACTTGTGCATTTTTATTAAAACGTTTTTAGATTAAATAACGCATCATATCGTAATTTTACAAGATTGGAAAAACACCAAAAATATTATCACTTCAACCAAATAAACAATTCAAATTTTAAGTAATTTTTACTACATTGTATTATTGGTAAATTTAAGATTTTCAGTATTTATTTGTCTCGGGGCGCTCACTACATCCACTCTATGGGAATTTACTCCAATGGACCACAGCGCCAGAACCTAGAGAATTATAATTTCAACATATATTACGTTTAATTGATTACGTCCTGGCAATTCAATAAAACGTATCTTTCTTCTCGGACAATTCTTAGAAAATGATTTCTTGCTTTTATGTAATTATACCTTATATGCGCAGGTGTGTATAATGTGTTGCCTATACAATTGACGCAATTGAGGTTAGATCACACAAGACATTGATTTCAATTTTTTACAAGTTATTCCTAACTATTGTAGTTTAAACAACTTACGTGCTCCCTGAGCTTATTCTGCTGGATTTTGGATTTGATTTTGGGCATCCATTCCCCCTTGGCAATACTGTTGTAGGCTTTGTCATAGTTTTGAGTCTTGATAAATTCCTCAACAATACTCTTCAGCTCAGTTGTGTTAGTCTTGATGGGTTTATATCGAGTATTCATTTTGTGTGTGGTGAAGCCCAGATGAGGGTCCAGGACAAGGGATGTTGCCCAATCGTCGTTTTCAGACAATTCGCGCGGATTCATCCCAGCCGGTTGCATTTTGTGGTTGAAACTTCTCATCGGTACATCCACAACCATTATGAAGACTAAAATAACGCATGCACCATTCATTAAACCGGAGATATTTAGCTGGTACGGACGTAAACAAATGGGTTGAAATTCAAGGTCAACGAACAGGCCGACAACAAAGAAAATTTTAGTTTTTTTAAATGTCAAATTATGACACTCCCACACTAATTTTTTAACGATTTTTCCTGGACCGGTGGCATCGAGGAGATTAAATTTAGAATCGGATTTGGGCCGAAATGCGAGCAGACGGCGCCTGTTAGTCGCAAACGGCTCCGATTTTGCCGAAAGAAAAACGATGGCGTACACGGTGCAGCCATTGAACCTAACACGTCAAATTCGCGTTTTTGATAATAACATGACTTAGGCCTGTACCGTTGAGCCTGAATAAGTAATCTACAAACTTAAAACGAACATTTATTACCACTTCACTGATGATTACCCTCTAAATATCACACATATAATCAAAACTTTTCTACTTGTACATCTTTGCAACGACGCTTCGAATCAATCATGGCAGTCTCTTTCCTGTACCGTCATTTTCGATTAATAGACGGCCCTTCACGTGGCCAGACTCGGCCCGATCGGCCGGGGAACGAATTCCTGAGGGCGAACGCACCGATTTTCCCCAGGAAAAGTCCTCTTTTTCAACGATTTTGCATCATAAACACGATTTAGCACGGCGACGAACCCAATCCGGCAGGGCGACGGATTGTAAAAGCGCTGTTGCCAGATCGGCGGTCATTTAAACGGTTCATTCTTCGGAACCTCTTTGCAATTTAAATCAATTGAAATTGTGTTAAATGTTGCACATCCAACGTTAAAAATCATCTCTCGACACCTTATAATTGCCTCAACGCAGTGCAGTAATTAAATTTTAACGTTAAAGTACAAAAAATTATTCTTGCGAAACGCAACATATACAATGCGGAAGGATTTCATAATTTTTGTTGAAATGAGGACAGTACATCTAATGAAGAAATGTATTATTAGTCTGATTATTATAACCCACCAACGCGCAATTATTTTTTTATTGATTAGTGTAGAATTGTATTGTAGAATAAATGTTGGAAGAATATTTATTAGGTAGGGGCAATTTGCTCAAATGACTTCTAAACGAAGCCAGGAGATGGAATTTGTCGAGGCCCAAAGGTTATTTATGATGCCATTGTGTTCAAGACGGTTAATAAAAAACTTAATTTCAAATGTTTCCAACTCAAGGTCGCAATTTGCCATATTTTTTAGAAAGTCAAAGTCATGGCCAACGCGGCAGTCTTTTTTTTTTGAACGCTTGTCATAAGATACATTTTTTAACAAATTCCATTTCTGGCCGTTCGGTTTAGACGTGTCTTTTGTAAACAACTTTTTCGTTGTTAGTTCCTCTTAAATGTCATGATATGGCAATGTTATACGTCTACACTATAAAAATAAAACAAAAACTAGATTCCATGGCCTGCCTTGAATTATTTTTTTTGTATGCTCGTTACACATCTAATCTAACAATATTTAAAAAACCATAAAACACCTCGACATAAAGTTACGTTGTTACAACATTATTGCAAATTTATTTATTCTTTTTTGCTGGGAACCTTCAAACCACATAGTGAAGTTTGAAATAGGAATGTATTATTTCTTAAGTAAGATCCACGAGTTTGAACCTCACGTCCTGTAAATATTTGTTTTTATATGTTACCTGTGATGTTACGTTCAAACTTCATCTACATATAAGTGCTACATAATAAAAGAAATTTTGTGGAAATACTTAAATGGAGTGAAAGGTGAAGAGCAGCGCGAAACCAAAAACACTCACACTCTTTTTAGTAAAATACAACTTAGCCCAACAAGCGCAAAATATGAGCTTATCGAAACGTGACATGGAAAATATAACAACCTTCATCCAGTATTATTTACTCTATGCTAAAAATCACATACTTATTAAAATAAAAACAAATATTCGCAGATAACTTGTTTAAAAGTAAGATAAACTAGAAGATATCGCGTTGAACTCCAGCAGAGTAAAAGCATCGCCTCTATAACTTTTATTATTTTTACTAATTTGCTATTTATAGAGCTACTTAGTTTTTATGTTTATTATATAGTCGCGGTTTAGTGCTTGTGAGATCCTAATTTGCTATCGGTCCACTTGAAATCGTCGTGATAGTTGAAATAAATCATCCAATAAGTGAGATTGAAAAAGCCGAACGAGGCCGGAAACAGAATTCGAGCAGCTCTGTCAATTAACGACACACTGTTGATATGCCTTGGGCCGTGGCAATGGCGAGCTCCTTCATCATCTACGAAATAATAATCCCGATTGAAGTCACTATCTGAAATGAGACGAAGAGACGATTCACCATTAACGCTCGCACTCGCCGCTTCTCTTTCCCTCTGCTTCCTAAATTTATCATCACCCTTCAAGCAGTATAGGAATTGCTTCCATTTCGGCAAACGCGTCTCCGTCTGTGTCGTCCTCTCCATCGTCAATCTCACCGGTTGCTGCAGCTGCGGATTTGACGTCAGCGAGGTTCTCTTGCTGCTGTAGTGAAGAGCTGAATTCTGGAAAAGCCATCTGATGTTACATGCGACATCTAATTAACGTACATTGAAAATGGGACAAATCAACGAGCTCTTCCTGCGCCCTGTGTGCGAATTTTCTACCAAATCACTCGCAGACGTCCCAATTAGCTCCTCTTCCGCGTCGATGCAGTCTTCCCAATCGTCTTCATCGACTGGAATCTCCCCGCTACCTACTTTAGTAAAATAGTGCACTCCGGCAAATTCCAAAAGGGTAGCGATGCAATAGAAGAAACTCATCAACAAGAACCAGTCCAGAGCGGTTGCGTAACGCACTTTCGGAAGATCCCTTCTGGAGTCCAAGCTTATGGTGGAAAGCGTTAGCACGGTGGTGATTCCAAGCCCCACTCGGTCGCTGGTGGCTTCCCGATGAATCCAAAATGAAACCCAAGACAAAACGACGATTAATATGCACGGGACGTAGACCTGAATCAGGAAGTATCCCGTGTGGCGTTGCAAATTAAAAGAAACCTGAAGGACAGAAAAATCGCCTTCGCGTCGCTTCAGCGTGAAGTTTCTCGATGGAAAACTGATTAAATCAAACTGGGAGAGGGTCATGCCCGGCACGAAATTTACACTGGCTTTGTTCTGCCACTTGTAGATCAGGTCTTTGGAAGTGTACGCATCTGAAATGAAAACATTAATTCAATTTAGTCGCACTTCCATAGTTGTAATAATATTCAGTAAATCCTCTAATTCGTTCGATTTGGAAATGACTGTAACTTTTTAAATTCCATCTATGAAATATGATCCAATCATACAAATGAGTGACAAGTAATAATGCAGCACTACTTATTTAATATTTTTGTATTTTGCCAGAAACCTACATTTTTTGTCATAATCTTTGCAAAAATTGTTTTGTCGACCATTGCTTCTATCTAATTTTATATCGAAAGGATATAATGTGTTTGTCTCAGGGAAAAAGCAAAACGCAATAGACATGTGCGCAATCAGTGTAAAAAACATGTTTGTAAAGATCGTTGTATAACCATTTGTAATAACTGAGACGAATGTATAAAACTGTATCAAGGCAAAACAGTATTGTGTCCCAATAAAATCATAAGTCATAATTTTTCAACGTTTTTTGCAGTGTTAAATGCGGGCTTAATGTAACCCCGCAATTCACGCTTGAATTGAAAAATATATACATATGCACACCGAAGATCAATAAAGATAAAGAGTTTGCAAAAAAGTCTTTTATTTAAAATGAAACTTCCTTTGGCCCCCCTTAAGGTGTTTGTATAATATACATTGTCATAATACGAGTAGATACTTATTGTATTATTATTGAAATATTTTAGTTCTAAATGTTTTAAATAAAATTTATAATGGTTTTATGAGAATCTTTTTAAAAAGACATGTCTCATTGAATGATGAGATTACTAAACGGTAGCAGAGATTAACATTACTATGATATTAAGCTAATGTAAATAAATGCTTGGTTGATAAATCAATATTTTATTTTTTAGAATTAGCTGTTCCATAATGACATTTAGATTATAAAATGCTTACTATACCGGGTGTTTCAAGGATAACGAACCAGTCAAAATATCTCGTGGAATGTAAATTTGCAATAAACACCAAAACGGGTCAATTTTATAAGGACACATTTAAACGTTAAAAATAAAATGGTGGGATATCCGTTACAACAGGGTTGGTTTCACCCTTAGAATTTGAATAGGGAAAAGAGGTCGAGCGACCCCGAAAGGGTTTTTAAGCCTCTTTATAAATCTATTTTAAAATAGGTTTAGATTTTTTCCAGAAAAAAAATGCTTTAATTTTTTGTATCTATTAAGAGATTAAAAAAAAGATCTTGCTAGCCTTTTTGTAAAATTTATCGCTATTTTATTTTAAATGACAAAAGTAATAATTTTATTTTTTATGGCGAGTTTACCCGGTTTTCTATCTTGTCACATTTTTTTTCGCAGTTTTTAAAATGTTTTTCGATCTATTTAATTTCTCTACACATAATCATAAAAATGGAACGATCGAGAGGCCGGCAAGATCGCCCGATCTCACCCCATTGGATGATTTTTATGGATGTTTTTTAGGAATCTAAATCCCGAATCACTGGAGAAATTACGCCAAAGAATTGTCTTTCAATGTCAACAGCTCCAGAAATACTGCAAATTGTTAGACAGGCTTTAAAATCGGGGCAATACTTTTTTATGAAAGCAAATGGTTAGCGTTTAGAATATTATTTGTAAAAATTTTTTTTGTTGTTTTTATTAATTTTATTTTGATAATATTTGTTTTTTATTTTTTAATAAAAATTATGTTACAGATTTTTTTAAGTACGTTTTTATTGAAACACATTGTATAGAATAGCACAGAAAAATATATGAACAAAAGTATTATAGTTTTTGTACTACTCTGATTAAGAGATTTGAAACTAAGCTGAGTTTCTTGTTACCACTGAATTTTCTAAGATATACTAAAGCAATATCATTTTATAACTCAAATCGGAGACATACATACAAATAAAACATACAACAAATAAAAAATAATAATTTTTAAATTTTTAAATTATAAAATCTCTTGCTAAAATATGGGAATCGAAAGCAAGAAATGAAGTAGAATCTGCAAGTTACAACTCACAGCTGCCTAAAATCAAAGGACACGACTGCCGGTCCATCGGAAACGTCCTCAACTCCATCGGACATTTGGCTTTAATCGTCAGTCTGAAAACACCGGACGCGTTTCAGATCAATTTCACGCGATAATTACAACTCGCGCATACCTCATTGAGTACAAAATATCGCCGTCCTGACTAATTCTTAAGAGCTTGTTGGGAACGGTGATTGTATGAACGTAGGAATGTTTGCCGTTGTAGAAATAAGTGTCGGGTCGCCATATCCGCTCCAACATCTTTATTGACAAAGAAAGGGACTTTATTGGACCTAAAAACGAAAGACGTTGGTCGCGCCAGTATTGCCTGAAATAGCAGTCCATCGAGTATTCCTGAAAATTTTATTTCGACAATAAACTCTGGGGTAGCTATTATTACCATGTCCAGCTCCGACACTGGACCCATACTACGAATCAAGATGTTTGTCTGCACCACTGTTGGTTGTTCTGTAATAAAGATTTCGCCATTAACGAAACTGCACGGATTACAAATTAGTTGGCTCCTTCGCAGAGAAAAAGGGAAGACGGTAATTAGACCGAAATTTTTAGTACCGATAAAGCCGTTTAGCTTTAGAGCGTTCTCTTGTCGACTGCTTAACACATTCTATTGGATTAACATTATTGCCAACAGCACTTGAGCTCGATCCTTTGGGAAATAATAGTCGACAATGGAATGAAAAGTGTTACATTAGTAATGTGCAAATTTGACAATTTCGCGGCTTCCACCCTCGCAAATTCTAACATTGACACAACAAATATTGTTTCGTATGAAACGTTTATCGACATAATTTACGTATCCAACCACCACCGCACATCGAGGACGTCGTTTTAGGTGGAACAATGCGGACGCGTTAAATCCTTTGATGTTGAAACTCGCATAGTTGTGTGCATACTTTTGCATCAAATTTTGAATTCCAAAGACAATTTTGCAATTCATGCGTCGCGCCATTAGGGCGGATAAATTTCTACCTTTTCCATGCGTCGGAAGCTGCGAGCTTTCGTAGTTTTTGAGGAGATTTTCCAGCACTAGTGTTATGTTCTTACTGACGACGTCGCTCAACGATCGCTTGGAAAGCCTCTCGTCCGTTGCGCTGCGGTTCAAGGAAAACCCCACGACGATGCTTCCCAAACTCGCGTTCTGGTTCAACAAATCACGCTCCAGACCCGTTCCATGTCTAGTGGCTTGCTCCACAATTCCAGGACGAATCACTCTGAAATAAACAGCACTTAGACCAGTCGTCTGGTCACTTGCGAGCAGCTCAATAATGTATTAATTTGTGGCGCCGCATAATTGGCAAAAAATAAAACAATTTGTAACGCAAATGCAAATTTGAAGTGCTCAAACAAGCGCCTTCCTGCCCGAAATGCAAATATTTGATGTTAAAATTTCCCACTTTTCCGAATGACTTGACAATGGAGATTGAAAAAATTGCTGATTCGGCTCTTGTTTTGTATTCGTATTAAAAGGCCGACGGGAAAAGTCGCGATTCGCCTCTTGAATTTGATGAATGCGAACGGCGCACATTTTTGTAAGAAGATTTCGCCGCTGGGTATTATTGAGAGCGGTTTTATTGCTAGACAAATAGTAATAAGGATATTTGAAAAGTCGATCGGACATGAAACTGAAACAGCGTTTTTTGATGGCTTCGGTTAAGACGAGCGAATATTTCACTGACAATAATTTCGAACAAAGCGACGTTCAGCATTCGGGGCGTAAAAAAGAGTGGGAAAAAATGAGGATCTGGCTGAAAACACCCACGGATTTTCGCAACTGAAAGTGTTAATTGCCGCAATGTAAAATATAATAAAATACAATTTCGGAAGCTGCTGGACTAAACGCGATTAATGTCGCTTCGCGAAAAGCGGAAAGAGTGAAAATTCGTGTTCGTTTAGGTTTTCCGCACTGTCCAAACACATAAATACCAATTTGCTCCGTATTTGCTAAATAAGCGCCGCTCTTAAATTCCGTGTCGCAGAAAAACGTTTCCAACTAAAATTTTCAAAAAAAAGTCCAAGGAAATAACAAACCAATTTTACATTTTTTAAAACAATTTTAAACCATGACATTAAAAGTAAAAAAAAATTTATTACAACTGACAAAATACATGTTTTTGTGCCCATTTTTCCGAAGCAATTTTTTCTAAAGTAAAGTTATGGAAACTTACGCCACTAGCTGGAGTAGAAGACACAGTACGAGAAACATGTCAAAATCCGACAAAACTATTTCAAACGAAGGCAATTTCCACCAAGGATGGGAAGCTTTCAACACGAAACTGCGCGCGCTGTATTTTGCGTCAAACTTTTAAAAGAGTTTAAGGTCCTCGAGGCATGCGCCCCGATTTTTAAAATAATCAAAAATTGTCCGTTTCCCCAATTAATCTGCCGTGTAAGTCGAGCTTGCCAGAGCCGGACTTTAAATACGATTGGAGTTAGTTTCCGGGCCACCCACTTGTTCAGTCCTGCATAAACCGGAAAATACAGAAAACGTAAATACGTCCGGAAGCGCATTCGAATCTATATTGAAAATACTCGGACCGAGCGCTTATAAAGCTCGCGGGGAAAAAGAAGTTCGTTCCTGTATTCCGGATGAAATTTCAATTATAGCGTGTAATGGGAGTGGAGAGTCGGAGTGAGGGATTGGTGGTGGAACGAAGCTTATTTATTTATTTTGAGGTTTCGCGTATCGACTCCTAGAGATGTCAGCATCCGACGAAGAGCACCTCGTTGAGATGAACGCATGCGTCTCTCGCCAAATCACATTTGATAAACGGGGATGTAACAAGGGGTTGCAGCTCCGGAGTTGAGCTATTCAATTTGCAATAAATATGGGAATAACAAGCATTTAAAACGTGGTGATGGCTCCTAGAACTACCTAAACACACATCCTACAAAAACTAACATCGTCGATAAATATTAGTGTATACATGAAAATGAATGAAAAAATTCGAATCGAGTCAAGGATAGTTTGAGTGACTGAAGCCGCGAGTGAATTAAAACGCGACTTTCAAAATGCTTTAGTGGTCGATTCAGGATAAGGGAATGATGACATCTGTGCTCATTTACATCCTGATTTTGCTCGAAACATGCTCCAGGACACCGCTAGTCGTGAGGTAATTCTAAATTGCAGCTGCATCACCAAAATCGCCTCAAATTCATTTTATTGGTAAAAATAAGTAGATACAATTTCAACTTGTGTTTTTTTGAACTTGTGAAATAAAATGTGACGTCAGTGGGAGGCCTGAAAGATAAAAAATTAATGCGGAAAGCTGGGGTTAAATGAAACGACCTGTTTTTTTAACATATAGTCGGCGGTCTTGTGTTATTGTGAATAACGAAGACTAATAGGAGACAGAAGGCTAAAAATAGGAGGTAACCCCAGCCACACATATCGTCGCACATTTTGCATTTTAAACCACAGTAAATTTGATCGAACGGGACAATTTTGACGTTTTGATTGACAATTAATGAAAAAACAATAAAGTGAAACATCAAAACTACTACAAATTAAACACTCGCGTCAAGCACGAAAAATTGTTAAGATGTGACAACGCAATTCTAGTTTTTGTGTTCATATTTTATTTAACAACCACTCTGGATCTGCCTGTAGTTTTTGTCCCGTTTCTAACCGTTCGGTTGCACAATAATAAATAATTGAGGGTTCGAGTTTCATTTCTTGTAGATCCCAGAGGGTGTTAGTCTCAGACCGTCTGGAAAACGTAACGCAAACAATTTCTCGCTTATTGGAAGGGTACGATATCCGATTACGTCCGAATTTTGGCGGTAAGTTTGCGGTTTGTTATACAACTAACGACTTATTAAATCCAGGCGAGCCACTCTTCGTCGGAATGGATCTAACAATCGCGAGCTTTGACGCGATTTCAGAAGTGAACATGGTAAGGAATTTTCAGAGCTTGCTCGTCTTGAAGCATCGATTTGCATCTAATGACCTGATGTAATCAAGCATTCGCTCACAGCTTTATAGATTTTCTTATCCCTGAGAGCACTCACTCGACACTCGATGGAAATTTTCAGGACTACACGATTACCATGTACCTCAACCAGTATTGGAAGGACGAACGTCTGGCCTTCAGCAACGAAGAGGAGATCCTCACGCTGTCCGGTGATTTCGCTGAGAAGATTTGGGTGCCGGATACGTTCTTCGCCAACGACAAAAACAGGTTGGTAAGGAATGAATGGGAGATTGTGTATAATTGTTGCAGCTTCTTGCATGACGTGACCGAACGGAATAAACTGGTGCGGCTCAACGGAGACGGAGCAATTACGTACGGGATGAGGTTCACCACGACTCTGGCGTGCATGATGGATTTGCATTATTATCCTCTGGATTCGCAGAACTGCACGGTTGAAATAGAAAGCTGTAAGTGCGCGCCTGAACCCTTCAAGCGTTCGTCTTCTATCGATTTCAATCTGCAGACGGTTACACCGTCTTAGATGTACTCATGTACTGGAAAGAAACTCCGGTGCGTGGAGTGGAAGAAGCGGAACTTCCACAATTCACGATCATCGGCTACGAAACGAACGACAGAAAAGAGCGTCTAGCGACCGGAATCTACCAGCGCTTATCTCTATCGTTCAAGCTGCAAAGAAATATTGGATATTTCGTCTTTCAAACATATCTCCCCAGCATCCTGATTGTGATGCTATCGTGGGTTTCCTTCTGGATAAACCACGAAGCGACCAGTGCCAGAGTCGCTCTCGGTAATTTAACTTCTTTACTAAATTTCAGCCTTAACACGATTTTCAGGTATTACCACTGTTTTGACCATGACCACGATCAGTACTGGAGTGCGAAGCTCGCTCCCTAGGATAAGCTACGTAAAAGCGATCGATATCTACCTGGTTATGTGCTTCGTATTCGTTTTCGCTGCCTTACTCGAATACGCCGCAGTTAATTATACGTATTGGGGGGCGCGAGCTAAGAAGAAAAGCAAGAAGTCGAAACAGGACGACAAAAAACCTGCGCCTAAGTCGAACGACCAATCCTACCCAAGCGAAGACATAATAGAACTTCAGGATGTCCGCATGAGTCCCATTGCCTCAATTAGGAACCGCCACAACTCCAAATCACACGTTTGCGATTTGGACTCGTCTAAATTCCCACCGAGCTTTCGCATCTCGAGGACGTCAGGGTACACTTACAACTGTAGAAATTCCACCGGATTGAGGTTCAGAGGAACGAAAGGAAACTCCGTTCATCGGCCAAAAGTACTGCACGCCATTAGAAAAGGGGCTTTGGTTTTAAAAGCGTCCATGCCCAAAATCAAAGACGTCAATGTGATTGATAAGTACTCGAGAATTGTTTTTCCGGTTACTTTTCTCTTGTTTAATGTGGGATATTGGTTGTTCTACTTCTTCGAGTGACGATCGTTTTGCAAATAGCGTGACCACAACTTGTTAGTCGTTAGAAATATTTAGGTTTAATTATTGTAAGTAGGATCACTAACAACACAAACACTTCGATCCGCTTAAGCAAAAAAAATTATAGACCCCGATAGATTTGCAATGTTTGGGACATGATGGTAACACGAGTGACCTTCCTAATATACATAAAATATGTTCTATTCCGATTGATATTTAACATTACACGAAATAAGAAACAGCATTAATACATATAAAAATTACGAAATTAAATTTGTACCACATAATTGTTGTAATGAGTTTGTAATTTGTTTGTGGTATAAATTTGTTGACTGTTAAATCATCTTGTTATAACTGTGATTTATTATCAGTGAAGATTACAACATGACAAGAAGCAGCATTACAAAATTACGTCCTATTGTGTTAATTCCAACATGCCCAGAAAAAATAAACAACCGGCGCAAAACGAAGCAAAAATTATAAATTTCAGTTCTTAGTACCTAATTGTTGTGATGAGTGCAGTAATTTTATGTTATTAAGTTGTGTTGTGTAATTTGTTTATATTAGAAATTAGTTGATTGTAGAAGCATCTTGTTTTGACTGTGATTTATTATCTGTTCGTAAATAACATTTATTGCAGACGGGCAAAGCGGTTTTTATCTGTTCACAAACAATTTAAATTGAATAGCAGTAGCCGTATTTGTTTAAAAACACGTGATGTTAGACTAATAAGATTCCACCAAATTTAGAGATGCGTAATTTGTGCGTGGATGTCACAGTCGATGGAACGTCTTATGTTTGATACTTTTGCAATTGTATACTGTAAATAAATGCCTTGTAGATACCGAAGTTGTGAAAATTTTTGAAATGCACTTGAAGACCTCCCATGCGTTGGTATTTACGGTTAATAGGCGGAAGACGTTCATCTATCAGCGCTTGGAATCTATTTCGACGACTGTCGCCCGCAGGAGCGAAAAAGAGTTATTTCAAGAGCGACGCCTATAGATAGCAAACGTTGACAGTTTTCAGCGAAGATTCAGGTCTCGCGGTAGGGGTTGCAGCGCCGCTTTCCGCGAAATCGGGCGTCGGGACGCCGACTGAAAATTAGCGTAGGACGCGAAATTGGCGCCGGCGCCTTCTCGTGTTGCACAACAGCAAAGAAAGAGACGCCGATACGTCTAAAAATCGCAAAATGTGTTGTGGGAGGGGACGAATTTCCACCTCTCTACATTCGCAGTTTCAGCGAAGATTCGGTTTGGGACGTGCGCGTCGAATATCATCTCAAATCGATTAATTGCAGCAAATTGAGAATATCGAGCATCCTGAAAGTGGCGATGAAACCCGGTGCCGTTTAGGGGTAGAGACTGCGGTGCGAAAGCTGTGCGGGCTTGTGATACGGGACCCACCCTTCTTCGTTCGAGAGATCGCGGTTCAATGTCGAGTTATAAGAGAAGAGACTTTGCGAATAGGGTGTAATCGTCACCCTTCCAACTCCAGCCGCGGAAGAATGAAAAAAGGAGCGGCCAAACCCTGCGGGGATGTCGCCAGGCTTTTTCTGCTTCTAGGCCTAGTCGCCTGCGGTAAGCCACCCTCGCCTCCACCCCAATTTGATCCTGCTAGGATAAGCTCGAAAATGTCACGCCCGTCTGCCAAAATCGCTCCTTACAAACGAAACTTGCGAAATATTGATCAGTTCAGTGGGCCTCGCCTTGTTCTGAATGAACCATTCATTGAGGGTTGCTAGTCCGCAAACTCGGTTTACTACGATTTGAATGTTACGCAATAATATTTTCATTCTTCCAATTAAAATTGTTGCTACCAATTAAGATTGGGCACCGTTCAATTTGAAGAAGCATCTTAAACGGAAGTTTCCAATTAGCATGAATAAATAATACCGCAGTACTTTTTTCCAAGACACGCAACTCGTACATTTTTGCACTTAATTTTCATGTCATTCCAATTTGATTTAATTTAGATGCGCTCGTTTCGTTCGAAACGCATTAATTCCGCAATAAAATTACCAAGAACATGTTGGCAGGATCGGCGGCACTGTCTAATTATGCCTCATAATGATATCTTGTGGTTAAAGCCCTCGTTGGCCGTCAACCAATTAAAACAAACTAGTTTTCAAAAAACGAGGATGGAAAACGCAACGAAAATAGTGCAGTTCACAAACCGGTGAAGATATGCAGAGGAGTCCGAAAATAAAGCATATTTTCGAGCTGCAACTGGAAAACGGCAATGCGAACAATTGTTTTGTAAACTGGCAACGGCGTAGAATATGAAGCAAAAATAAATGGCAATTTAAGCAACGAAAGAAAATATCAAAGTGCATGACAATTACAACCACTCATCAATTCACCAGTTTGGAGAGTAACAAAATACACAAATGAATCATCTCGTCTTTCTTATTACCACAACAATCAATGACACAAGCACAGCCACGTGGACCCACCGACCTTCATACTCCAGAGTTCATCGCCGAAGAAGTAACAAACGGCGTTCATGTGTATTTTTTGCACTGCAAACCGCTCTTTCAACTATCAACCAACTTCCTACTGCTAGTAGGTGATGTGTTTATTTATAGACATGTTTTAATTAAAATCATTCATCTTCCAACTAGTATGGGTATTTGTGATAAAATCGCTCGGTTCCAGGCGATGCACAACGAAAGCGACTGAGCTAAAAAATGCTACATAAAGATACAGGGTGTTAAGTAATGGTCCCGAAATAAATAGAGAGTGGATTTAGGATAAAAAATTGAGTCGAAAAGCTATTTACCATTTTTGGCTACGTAATTTTTTCTAGAAAAAATCTTAAAAATTGTCAATATTGGTAGTGAAAGTTTAGGGACTGCTGGAATAATTAAATACGTCAAGTGAGCGCTGACACTGCAGTATATATTTTTTGCTAACGATATTTAAATTTTGGTGTACAAATATTGATAATTAAAAGTACATGACCCGAAGAATTGGGTTGGCACGGATGTGCACAATGTAAACATTAGAAGGAGAAGTCACATCTCTATCCTGCGACACTGCACCGCTTTTTACGAGAGTGTATTTCATACAACTTACCGCGGGTCTGGAATAAAGTACCACACAATATTAAGTCCATGAGTATAGAAGCGTTCAAGAGGCACATGAAACAATTGTTGTTGAAGGGGCAGGGACTGGAATTGTAGGTAGTTTAGTTAGATTTCTCTTAGTTTTATTTAGTTTTTTTGGTACGGTTGTATTAGCTAATAAGTATATAATAAGTATATAAGTATATGATTTTTTTATCTTATGTATGATTATTTCTATTGAATTAAGGGATTCGTGGAAGACCGGACTTCCATCTGGGGATGGTCGAGCCGAACGAGGTCCTTATGATTATTTGTGAACTTTACAAATAATAAATATAAATTAAATTTAAAAAAATCCCGAAAACAAATACATTTTAGCCAAAAATTGTATATTTCTTCTCGACTCCATTTTTTATTCCAAATCCACCCTCAAGTTATTTAACCATTACCTAACACACATTATTTACCTAATAAGTGTACTCGATTCTAGGGACATCTTTAAAATAATTGACTTGATGAAATACTGTTGCCGAGAAATTATTTCTAGAAATTTTCATAACTGGAATTGTCTTCCAACGCTTCGAAAATTAAACTTATCAAAATAGAAAATGAGATAAGCATCTAAAAAAAAGTAGCATTGTGATCGAATAGCAGACAGAGAGTATAGGAAACAAAGTAAAGATTGCTAAGAACAATGATGGTGTAATTATGAAAGATTTTGACTGATATAATAAAAATAAAATAAATTAAATTAAAATAAAATAAATAAAAAAAATAAATAAAAAAAGATAATGTCTAAAGAAAATGATAATGATAATGATAAAGAAAAGTACCCTGCAAAAAACATGCTAACGTTTTATGGCGTCTTAAAATCCGTTTCTTTGTACTAATTATGTACTTTATCTGTGTTTTTCTTTATTGATGTTTTACTTGTTACTTCGATACCACTGACAGAAATATTATCTACCAGTAATCTAAACACACTTTGTAAGCTTTCCCTGTCCATCTTCTCATGGAAGCTTTCGTAATTGTTGTGTAAGAAGTTGGGGTTTTTAGTTGGATGCTCGGGGGAAGCTACTCCGAGCTCCGCAATAACAGCACCTCCTCATCGAGGCGCAGCCCGGCAGATGTACGGTTCGGGTTCGTTGCGGCCCCCAGGTACGAAACCGGTGTACGCCACTGGACAACGTCAACATGGGGTGCGCACCACAGTCAGCCCCGACCAACTCAATCACAGACGCATTTTCATGCCGCCCATGCAAACCTACCCATTGGTACCATACTCGATATCCGTGCGGGAATACGAACGGTACCCATCAGGATATCCGATTTTTATCAACCAAGACGTCTTGCATCTACCGCCGCCTTCGGGTGACATGGACCGCCCATCGAATCGCGGGATGTATGGAGGCAGACGCGAGTACTACGACGGACGACCCAATCACGGCTTCCGAGCGCGGTACCCATTCGAAATCGGGTTCATTCCGGGACGCGGATTTGAAAAAATGCCACCGGAATCGGAGTCCAGACGCATGGGACGATTTCCCAGCAAAAGCGGACTGCTTACCAAAAATAGTGACTTAAAGCTTAAGTATCCGGAGGAAGAGGAGGAGAAGCCTTTGGAGGAAACGTACGGACATCCGTGCGGAAGTGGCTGTGCCAGTGGGGAGTATCTCTGTATTGCCAGTTGCACCTGCATTGATGAGCGATACAGGTAATGGACAAAGTCGTACGAAGAGTTAGTGTGATGGGTTTGTGTGTAGGTGTGACGGGCAAGAAGACTGTGAAGATGAAGAAGACGAACTGGAGTGTGGTGAAGTTGAGGCGCAACGAAACGCCAAGTGTGAGCCTGCGGATAAGGCTATAAGATGTCCAGGATCTGGAAAGTGCATTTTGAAGGAATGGCTGTGTGACGGGGACGACGACTGTGGTGATTTTTCAGACGAAACGCGGTGCAGTGAGTGTTTTGATTTCGTGTGTGGAACTGTATTAATGGGTGTTTCCAGATCTCG
Organism: Eledona agricola; assembly: GCA_964023215.1. NCBI lineage: Eukaryota > Metazoa > Arthropoda > Insecta > Coleoptera > Tenebrionidae > Eledona > Eledona agricola. The sequence continues at coordinate 3,789,089 of OZ026860.1, read as the reverse complement.
CGGCCAACTGCACCGTGGACCAGTTCGAGTGCACCAACGGCCTTTGTATACCAAGGACTTGGTTATGTGATAACGACAACGACTGCAAGGACTTTTCCGACGAAATCAATTGCACGAAAATAGGGTGAGTCGCTCGTGTTTGTCAACAAGTCTTAAAATAATGTCATTAGACATTATCAAAGTATCTGTTACGCCACAATCCGACCGTGTATATTTTTAGAAGCACCAAGGAAATAATATTACATTTATATTATATATTTGCTATACAGGTAAACTTGGCTGGGGCATCGGTCGCCATAGCAACCCAACCACCCTCTTTCCATCGATCGACGCCGCCTCCACTGCCACTTTAACGTATCTCCCATTATCTGCCGTTTTGCCCTTAAATATGATTTTTATGCACGCGGCGCCGAAAACGCGAATGCCACGCCACTTTGTCTCATTTGAGTCTTGCAGGTGCTCGGAGGACGAGTTCGAATGCAGCGACGAATCGTGCATTTCCCTCAGCTGGAAATGCGATCGACAAGTCGACTGTTCGGACGGTTCCGATGAAAGCGATTGTGGTAGGTTAAACACACCTTCCACTATTGGCCGCAACAAATTTCCCTCGTCCATTTTAGATATTACACCGCCGTACTGCAACGAAGGAGAATTTCAGTGTGCCTCCAGGAAGTGCATCAAGCTTAAGTTTAAATGCGACGGCGACGACGATTGCGACGACTGGAGCGACGAAGATGACTGCGACAAACCTCCAGGAAATTGCGTCGCCGGCGAATTCAAGTAACTTCCAGTATTGAGCTTGGACACTCTAAGACACTATTTTGCAGATGTAACGGCGGAAAATGCATCCCGGACAGGTACAGATGTGACAAACAGCAGGATTGTGAAGAAAACGAAGATGAAGCTAATTGCGATTATTCATCTGCTCGCTCTTGTTCACCAGACGAGTACACCTGTAGCAATGGGGCGTGCATTTTGGTAAGTCGCCAAAAATACAATCACGATTTTTATGAGCTTATGTTAGAACATTTCGTATTCCCTACAAGATCCAAATTTGAAATATTATCTGTTACAGTATCTTTAAGTTTAGTATAAAATCGCGCCGAATAAATTTGTTTTTTAAATACATACATTTTTTTTTTAATTTGTTACCAAGAAATAATGGCACTAATGTTAACCAGTAGTATAACTAGTCAAACCCAACTACTTTTCTTAATAACTTTTTATTGTAAACGTTTTAGTTCATAAGTTAAAATGGTTTGAAGATTTGACTCTTATTTTGTTAATAATTTCTATTTGGTATTATTTTTTTGTAACTTTTCGTTTAACAGGAAATGCTTACTACTTATGTTTTTTTAATGGGACATCAAGCATATTTTTACATTTTTGGATGCAAATTCAGAAATAATAACATAATTTTGTTTTATTCTTATAGAAGCCATACAAAAAATATATTTTTAAAGCGCATAATCAAGATGTCTTTGACAACCATTTCGAGACTACAAAAAATGTTCAAATTGTGCTAAATGCTATAGATATTTTATTGATCGATTATATCACTGGCAAGTTGTAGACGGAACACAATTTGAACATTTTTTAATCTAAAATGATTTTAAAGGATATCTTGATGAATTTTTTTTAAATAACGATTCTAAATTGTTTATTTTTTAAATTGGAAAGAAAAAAATAATAAAGAAAATCCCAATGGGATCCAAAATTTAGAAACAAATAATAATTAAACTTTAATCACGTTCACCGCATATATTTTGTAAAGTATTGGGTCCTCAAAGACACATGTTTCACACACATATTTTTTAAATTTTTGAAACTAATTTTTGTAGTTTTATTTTCTTTGCAAACACTCAGTTGGCACCTGTTTCGTATTCGCATACACGAAACTAAACTTGCATTTGTTGACATTTTCTTATTCTTCACTTTAACAAGGCCTTGAAAAAATATTTACAAATACCGAACAATAATAAAGCATGATCATGTGTCAAAAAACTTTTGTTAAAAACATTTTGCTGTATCATTTACATTTTATGAAATATTAAACTGATGCGGTACTTTTACCGCACGCGGTAAATTGTACGATTTATTGCGAAAATACACTTAATATAAATAATAATTTGGTGGATGGATAAAGCATTTTTTTTCAAATAACGATTCCAAATTGATTATTTATTAAATTACAGAAAACAAATAATAAGGAAAAAATTAAGCATTCCCAATGCGATCCAAAATTTAGAAAGAAATATTAAGTACTCTCTATTCACTTTCACCGCATATATTTTGTAAATTATTGGGTCCTCAAAGATATATTTTCCACACACATATTTTTTAAATTTTTGAAACAAATTTTTGTAGTTTTATTTCATTTGCAAACAGTATAATAGTTTGATGTATGAATATAGGATTTTTTTTCAAATAACGATTCCAAATTGTTTATTTTTTAAATTACAAAAAACAAAAATAAAGAAAAAGTAAACATTTCCAATGGCATCCAAAATTTAGAAACAAATAATATGCAAAGTTTATTCACGTTCACCGCATATATTTTGTAAATTATTGGGTCCTCAAATACATATGTTTCACACACATATTTTTTCAATTTTTAAAACAAATTTTTGTATTTTTATTTTCTTTGCAAACACTCAATTGGCACCTGTTTCATATTCATATACACAAAACTATTTGCATTTGTTGACATTTTCTTATCCTTCACTTTAACAAGGCCTTGGAAAAAATATGCACAGATACCGAACAATAATAAAGCATGACGTATTAAAAAACTTTTGTTAAGAACATTTTGCTGTATCATTTACAGTTTATGAAATATGAAACTGATGCGGTAGGTACTTTTACCGCACGCGGTAAAATTTACGATGTACGCGAAAATACACTTAGAAAAATAATTTGGTGTATGAATAAAGCATTTCTTTTAAATAACGATTCTAAATTTTTTATTTTTTAAATAGCAAAAACAAAAAAAATAAAGAAAAAATGCATTCCCAATGGGATCCAAAATTTAGAAACAAATAATAAATAAACTTTATTCACGTTCACCGCATATATTTTGTAAATTATTGGGTCTTCAAAGACACATTTTCCACACACATATTTTTTAAATTTTTGAAACAAATTTTTGTAGTTTTATATTCTTTGCAAACAAATTTGTTGTATGAATAAAGGATTTTTTTCAAATAACGATTCCAAATTGTTTATTTATTACAATACAAAAAAACAAAAGTAAAGAAAAAATTAAACATTCCCAATGGGATCCAAAATTTTGAAACAAATAATATGCAAACTTTATTAATGTTCACCGCATATTTTTTGTAAATTATTGGGTCCTCAAAGACACATCTCCCACACACATATTTTTAAATTTTTTAAACAAATTTTTGGAATTTTATTTTCTTTGCAAACACTCAATTGGCACCTGTTTCGTATTCATATGTACAAAACTAAACTTGCATTTGTTGACATTTTCTTATTCTTCACTTTAATAAGGCCTTGGAAAAAATATTCACAAATACCAAACAATAATAAAGCATGATGATGTATCAAAAAACTTTTGTTATGAACATTTTGCTGTATAATTTACAGTTTATGAGATATTAAACTGATGCGGTACTTTTACCGCACGCGGTAAATATGAATATTTTCAATTTGTACTGTTTTTTTTTGGCCATCTCATTTTTATCTCATTGTATTTCATTTCTCTATTTTTTCCGAGCAGTCAAATAATAGTTTTTAAATCGACAAACTATTATACTTATTCGAACCGACTACCGATTCCAAAATATTATACAAATGATTAGAATTTTGTATTATATTTGTGATAATAATTTCAAATGTGTCTTATCGGCAACTTTGGAATTTTTCATGGAAGCTTAACAAGTTTGTGGCGCTGTTTAAATTGTTAGTTGTCATTGTTTCGCTAATACCTTTGATGCGAATCGCACATCGCGTATTATGACAATACAACACATCTTCACAATTTTGTCCCTTCTATTGCAGAAAACGTGGGTTTGTGACGGTTACAGCGACTGCCCACAAGGCGAGGACGAATCCAAGTGTGAAATAGTCTGTGATGAATCAAAATTTTCCTGCAGCGGACCCGGAGCCACCAACAACACGACCGTATTTTGTATTAACAGGAAACACGTTTGCGATTTCAAAAAAGACTGTCCAAACGGCGAGGACGAACTCGATTGTCCCACGAAACGCGACTGCGAGATCAATACAACTTGCACTCAGAAGTGTGTCACTACAATCGATGGAAAGAAAGCATGTGCTTGTTTTCCCGGCTACAAACTGGCACCTGACGGACTTTCGTAAGTGATAATAAAACGGATGCACAAATAAAAAACGGTTTAGATTGGACCATGTAATCCAGCTTTTATTTTATTTTTACAGTGTATACGTTTCACTGACATAACATGACAAAAAAAAACATTGCCCAAAAGACGCTCGGAGATGGAATTTGTTAAAAAAGGCCCGAAACGATTGTCAACAAAAACTTCTCCGTCTCATGATCAAACATTTTCTACACTTAAACGAATTTCCAAGTGCCTGCTCTGAATCTATTTTTATTGCAGACTCAGACCTTTTGTGTTTTCCTCATTATTATTATTGTTTTAGTTGCGAAGATATCAACGAGTGCATGTACGCAACGGATCCGGTGTGTTCTCAAACTTGTAATAACACCATTGGAAGTTTTACGTGTGGGTGTATGACGGGTTATGTGTTAAGACCCGATTTAAGGACTTGTAAAGCGCTTGGTGCCCCACCCACGCTTCTATTTGCAAATCGAATCGATATTCGACAGGTAATTTCTGAAATCCACCCACGGCCGTTATATAACTTCTTCGCAGGTGTCTCTGAGCAATGCAAAGTATACAGCGATTCTCAAGGGACTTCACAACGCCATAGCTTTGGACTACCACTACGAGAAGAATTACATATTTTGGTCGGATGTATCCATGGATGTCATTCGTCGAGCAACAATTAACGGCTCCGAAATCTCAGATATCATAAAGTGGGGACTTCAGTCGCCCGGTGGAGTCGCTTTGGACTGGATTCACGACTTGATTTTCTGGACGGACTCCGGCACCAGACGCATAGAAGTTGCAAGTTTGGATGGCAAACAAAGAGCTATTATCGCGGGAAACGACGTGGACAAGCCCAGAGCCATTACAGTTCATCCAGGCGAGGCTCTAGTGTTTTGGACTGACTGGGGCCCCAACCCCAAAATAGAACGCGCCGAAATGGACGGTACCAATCGGCGGAGCATAATCAACGAATCCGTTTTTTGGCCGAACGGTCTGACTTTGGACTATACCTCCAGCAGGATTTACTGGGCAGATGCCAAGCACAACGTAATAGAAACCGCTCTTTTTGATGGCGGTGATCGGAGAAAAGTGATCAGTAAAGGACTGCCACACCCTTTTGCGTTGACAATTTTTGAGGACGCAATCTACTGGACTGACTGGCACACGAAGTCCATTTCAACAGCGAATAAAGCTACGGGAGCCGGACTCAGAACGATCCATTCCCAATTGCATTTTCCTATGGATATTCATAGTTACCACCCGCAGCGACAACCAAAGTATACTAACAGATGTGGTGGTGATAATGGTGGATGCGCCCACATGTGTTTGCCCAATCGAAAGTCGTACACTTGTGTTTGTCGAATGGGGCAGAAGCTAAAATCCGACAAGAAGACGTGTCAGAAGCCCGAAAAGCTTCTGATTTTTGCCAGACGAAAAGATTTGAGGATTAGACATTTGGATAATAATGCCGTCCATCAACATCAAATGGTAATAACTATAGCAAGGTGTTTGTGGGTTAATCGTGGTAAATTCAAGGTGATACCTGTCGATGGAGTCAAGTCGGCTGTTGCGATTGCATGGGATGCAGAAACCGACTACATCTATTGGACTGATGTAGAGCGCGACACTATAAATCGTGCTCTGTGGAACGGTTCAAACCAAGAAGTCATAGTGTACACCAACATCGGTAAGCCACAACGATTTATTACCAAATTTACAACTAATATTGTGTAGTTTCTCCAGCTGGTTTGGCCTTGGATTGGTTAACTAGCAAAATATATTGGACTGACGCCGACGCCGCACGAATCGAAGTGGCTCAAACCAACGGCGAAATGAGAAGTCTTCTGGTTTGGGACAACTTGTTCAAACCGCGTGATATTGTGGTTGATCCCATCGGGGGTTACATGTATTGGTCTGACTGGGCTGACACTCCAAAAATCGAAAGAGCAGCAATGGACGGTACCATGCGCTCGGTCATCGTCAGCAATAATTTGACATGGCCCAATGGTTTGGCCATCGATCACAGTGCTGGGAAACTCTACTGGGCCGATGGTGGTACTAAAGCGATCGAATGCTCGAATTTCGACGGCTCCAAACGCAAAATCATCATAGGTACTTTAATAGATTTGTGTGCTTTTTTGTTAGAATGAAATTGCAGAGGGACCGGAGCTGCCACACCCTTTCGGCTTGGACGTCTTCGGCAGCTACATCTACTGGACCGACTGGGAGACCCAAAGCATCGAACGAGCTAACAAACTCACCGGTGCGAATCGTACAATCCTGGCGTCGGGAATCACGGGCCTCATGGACGTGCGAGTCTTCCACAGGAGCCGCAAGATCATCAAGACGGCTTGCCACAACAACAATGGCGGCTGCACGCATCTGTGTCTTCTCAAGCCGAAGAACAACCGCACCTGCGCTTGTCCCACGGGAATCAAACTGGAGAAAGACGGCAGGACTTGTGCCAGCGGCCCTACCAATTTCCTGATTCTCGCACATCGAAACGTCATCCGACAGATATCCCTCGATGTGCCCTATACAGCCGACGTTGTCTTGCCGCTCCCGCAACTGAAACTCGTCACTTCCGTGGACGTCGATCGCAAGACCGGCGAGATTTACTGGACGGACAAGGCCGAAGACATAATCCAGAAGAGCAGAGCCGACGGAAGCCATTCCAAGGTTATAATCGAACACGAGCTGCAAACCCCGGACGGGATTGCTGTCGACTCAACCGGACGTAAAATATATTGGACCGATGGGGAAAGGAACAGTGTGGAGGTGGCAGAGTTGGATGGATCGAACCGTAAGGTGTTATTCAACACCGACCTCGACAATCCCAGGGCGATTACGTTGCATTACCACCACGGACTCGTGTTCTGGTCGGACTGGGGAAAGAAGGCGAAAATTGAGGTGGCTCAAATGGACGGAAGCAAGCGGAAGGCTTTGATAAGCGATGGGTTAATTTGGCCCAACGGACTGGCGATTGATCGCCCCACTGGGCGTTTGTACTGGAACGATGGTAAACTCAACACTATCGAGTCCAGTGATTTGAAGGGAAGAGATCGAAGGGTGATTATCACCGACGCTCCGCATCCCTACGGCTTGGTAGTTGTTGGAAACCACATTTACTGGACGGACTGGCAAACTGAAGCCTTGCACAGAGCCGAGAAGACGAACGGTACCGACAAAACTATAATTCGTGACAAGCTTGATGGACTCATGGATGTGCGTTCTGTCCAAAGCGACAACATCGCTGAAAACGCCTGTGGTACCAACAACGGCGGTTGTTCGCATTTGTGCTTGCGGAATTCAGAAAGTTACAGTTGTGCATGTCCCACCGGGATCAAAATGACGAAGACTAGCAACAAACTATGCGAGAAGCAACCGTCCACTTATCTTCTCCTGGCCACGCGATTCGCTCTCAATAGAATCAGTCTTGATACTGACGACTTTTGGGACGTTACTGTACCAATCAGTGATGTGAACAACGTGATTGATGTGGACTTCCACTGGCAGAAGCACTTGATTTACTATACCGACATCGGCAATCATGTCATACAAAGCATGGACATGTTTAACTTGTCAGACGTGCGAAACGTGATTGTTTCCAATTTATCGTCACCCGATGGGATTGCAGTGGACTGGATTGCCAACAACATCTACTGGACAAACACCGGCAACAAAGTTATTGAAGTCGCACGAATCGACGGCAGTCACAGGAAGACGGTGGTCAAAACCGATCTGCAAGACCCGCGCTCAATTGCCGTCTTTCCCAGGAAGGGATACTTGTTTTGGACGGACTGGGATCACCCCAAAATCGAGCGCTCGTTGTTGGACGGTTCGTCCAGGAAGATTGTAATCGAAGACCAACTCAGCTTCCCGATTGGACTCACCATTGACTATATCGACCGAAGACTGTACTGGATCGATGCCAAATTGAATGCGGAGCGAATCGAGACGTCAGATCTCCACGGCCGCAGCCGCGTCATTTTGGATATCCAAGCAACACATCCGTTTTCTTTGACTCAGTTCGGGGACCACATTTACTGGACTGATTGGGTGCAAAAATCGGTGATGCGAGCCGATAAGGCATCGGGTAAAGATGCTGTAATTGTGCGCTCGCATTTGGAAGCAGCAATGGGCATGACTATGGTCTCGGAAAACCGCCAGATGGGTTGGAACCCATGCGCTCTCAACAACGGCGGGTGCCCATATTTGTGCTTCTTCAAGCTGAAGAACTACACGTGTGGATGTCCTAACGACCAACACGATTGCGTAGAAGCGGAACCCAAAACACCAGTTCCCAACAAGTGTCCAGGTGGGACTTACAAATGCGACTACGACGACGACGACGATGAAGACATCTTCAATCCGACCAATATCAAAGATTTTGATGATGCGCCGGAGCAATCCAACTCGGAGCACTCCAACAAGTTTTACATAATGACGCTGGTTCCGATGCTGTGCATAATTTTGTTGTGCATCATCGCGGTCACTTTCCTCTTGTTCAAGAAAGGAAAAAAAAAGTATTTGTACGCGACCGGGAGAAGTTTCTCGAATCCGAACTACTACTCGAACGGGAACGAGCAGAACGTGCCTGCGGGGAACGGAGACAGGAAGCAGTTCATTTGGAAGAGATTGAAGTACGACAAGTCGCAGGTGAGTTTTAATTGTTGTGACTGAAACGGTTGGACGATTGGGAGTTCCAGGAGAGAGTTTATGAAGAGACCGCAGGTACCAACAGTCCCGAAATTGCCAGTTTGATTCCAACGATTTTGACACCGTGCAGTTCTAACTGCGAAACTGTAACCCCAGAACTCGAGAGGTCTCCATCGGTAACACCATTACATAAAATCGAAACGGTTCAAGCAGACGCTTGAACGACAACACTAGTCACCTGTTTAAAAAAGAGTAAATCACAAAAATCTACCTAACTCGTATTGTAAATAATAATTTAAAAGAAATTGTCAAATTAAGGTGACTGACAATAAACCACATTTATAATAGTTCAATTCGCTGGTAAAAAGATGTTTAACACTTGCGGCGGTAATGTGCCAAAGAAAGAATATGGAAAGATTACAAGGAATTTACTTGATCGGACAGAACGCACTCAATCTACGACACCCCTCTGTTTATTTGGTAGTAGAGTAAATTAATTGTAGTCTTTGACAGCGGTGAAAATTTCGTATTTTTCTACAGTTCGGTTTCTTGAAAGTCCCTGATCTTGAGAAGTTTTATCATTATAGCACGGTTAGAGATACTAAGTCTATGACGTTTCGTTTGTTATTCACGTTTACGAGAGATTCATTGTTGATTTGTTGTTTTCGGAAAAAGATAGGAGCGTTTAGTTTTTTATGACGATATATGAATGTACTAAATATTCCAATAGATGTTACATATCCCGTTAAAAGGACAAGCTGTTTGGATAGAAGACAAAGTGATCGTTTTCCGTTCGTGAAACCTAAACCGTTTCTATATGTAACTCATATCACGCCGCCCCCAGTTTTGCGTTATTGACAAAAAACGAAACGACAAAAAAATTCTCCCGCGTCCCCTTCTCACAAGTACTTACGAATGAATGACGTAAAACTTAGAGTAATATTTTTTTATAAATAGTATGCTGGTGTTTACAAACTAAGACTGATTGATAGGATTTGTTAAAAAGTAATCAAAACAAATTGTACTTAAATATTTTGTACGGCGTACAAGATATTTAAATATATTTTTCTGTATGAAGCAAGGTATGTGTGTCGTTGAGGAAAAACATAAAAAAACGTATGTAATAATATACACAAACCCGACAAACATATTCATAAAGTTGAACCGAATAGGGCTCAAGGCGATTCAACTCAAATGAATATTTTGTGATAGCAACATTTATAAGAGAGAGTTAAATTTTTGTAATGTAATTCGTTAGGCGTAATCATCTTCCATTGTAAATAGGAATTCAAAATCGACCGTTCGTTTATTTTCAATTCCTACACCAAAACTCCATCAGTATTAAAGAAATTTAGCTCAATAAACAAACGACTACTCGCTCAAATTATTTCACTCACATATGATGACGATGATTGTAAATGTTACGTTCGTTTAGAGGGATATCACGTTACTAAACATTAATATTGTTACATTCTGTTACACGAAACCGCTACAATATTAATAAGTCAGTAAGTAGATATGTTCTAAATCAATGTTTTAAACTCTAAGACATAACGATAGTAATACGTATTATTTACGTTTATATAAGTCATACAATCTACAGACTCATGCATCTCGTCGAGCCTCCGACGGGACTCATGACGATAATAAACAATGTATTTTAAATGTTGCTCCGACTTTTCTTTACCTTTACCTTCACCCTTTCCAAATATCTCACATTCGATCGGCCACAAATCAGATTTATCAGATTAGTCATGCTTTGTGTGAAATTTGCATCTCATCATATATCAATTAAATATATGTTCCGTCTTGTTTTCCTCTAATTTTTTCGATTACATCCCGCGTTATGTACAAAAAGTAACTTTTTTTAATTTTTATTCATAATTCAATGGAACCCTAAAGCAGCGCTCGTAATGCCCATTAATAATATTGACGTAAATTAGTTTCATTCACTTTGGGTGTTTTCATAATAGGACTTAGTGTAGGAAACAAAAACAAAATAATTTTTCCTTATAACATATTTTATTTAAAAAATTAAATAGTAACGGATTTTGGTATTTCGGTAATTAAATATTTAAACAAAGTGAAGTAAATAAGTCCTTAAAGAGTATTGTTTAGTAAAGCTCGCAAATTATGAGATGGGAATAATGGTGTAGGAAACAAAAACAAAATAATTTTTCCTTATAACATTTTATTAAAAAAAAATTAAATAGTAATGGATTTTGGTATTTCGGTAATTAAATATCTAAATAAAGTGTAGTAAATAAGTCCTTAAAGAGTATTGTTTAGTAAAGCTTGCAAATTATGAGATGGAATAAAAAATTCATTTCAGTTGAGAGAAAGTGCAATTACTGGTTGCCTACACACAACAATTACATCCGATTCAGTTGGTAGCACTTTTAAATTCTCCAGAGATTGAAACAAATATCAGAAAATTGTAAATATATAGGCAAAGATTCTTACACAAAGAGTTAAATAAGCTAATACTGCACATTATCTTGGACATTTTTCCTAGAGTCATTCGCAATGAACGGCGCATCGGACACGACAGGCTCGACTTCTTTGACTTCCTTATGTTGGCCCCCCACATACTTACACATGAGATCAGAAATTCCCGGATTTAACGAATACTTTTTCTTGCCACTCCTTATTTTGTGGGCAAACAAATCGTACCTCGCCGTCTTCTTCCACAAATAATAAAACTGAACTAATTCACCGACACGCTTCGAGCTGCACTTGTACTTTTGTATAAGGAAAAAATTCTTGCCGAAGCTTAAAAGTCCCTTTTCAAAGTTGCGGCACTCCTCGTCACTCCAACCGTTAGCTTCTTTGGCTTGAACATTTGTTTGTATGGCATTTAGAGCGCTGTCGACGTCGTATTTGTTTTCTTGTAAGATATACAACGCCTTTTCGTCGTCTCGCAAATGTGTGCCCATAGGGATTAACAGTTTCCTGGCCGCCGAGAGACGCTTGAGGAATTGTTCAACACTGTCGGTGTCGACCAAAAAAGGGTTCCACAGCAGCTCGTCTTCGTTAGAGTTGTCGCGGTGGTTACTGTCAGGCATATATTTTGGAATGCGAGCTTGGTAGTGATTGCCTACACGCGCTTTCTTCCTGTAATGCTCGTCCGAGTCGCTGTCTTCGTTCGGAGAGTTCTGTTCTGATTTAGTGGATAGCTGGTCGAGAGATTCGGTGAGCTCTTGTTCACTTGGTGAGATGCTGTCGCCATTGTGCTTAACACCGACATCCTGATCTTCGGAAGGCACTGAATTGTCATCGTCTAGGATCAACCGGAAGGGTGGTGCTTCTTGCTCGGAGCTGTTCAAGCCGAAGAACTTTATCGCAGGGGCGCTGTCCTCGTCAGAGAGTGGGACTTCCGCCATTCTTCAGCTCACGAGGAAATTGCTTTGTTCATTTTTCTTGCTTCTGCTCTATTGCGAGTATGCTAAAAAAAGTTATTTCTCGAAATTTATGTAAAATATGTGGCGAGACGAACGAAAGCGCTGAGTAAAATAATGTATTTGAGCGCACCACTATCATAAGTCTTATCGTAAAAATAAATAAAATTGTGGTTATGTGCAAGAATGTCAGGTTATAAACAAAATAAGTGCGCGAAAATTCGAATTTTGGAAAAGTGGTTCCGGTAATGTCAATTTCCCTCATTATTCATTATTATTCAAATTTGCAAAAAAAATTCAAAGCAATATAATAAACGTGTAAAATTTTTAAAAAATTATGAAAGTAGCATTGAAAACGCAAGTATAGTCTATACATTACCCAAAATCAATAACAAAATTAGAAATGTTTTACTGAGACATGATGACTGAATTGTAATAACTAACTTGTGCTTTATTTTAAGTGTAGACAAATAAATAAGTAAGGGTTTGGTAGAATAGATAGTCAAACATCGGACTAGCAATTTGAAGTTCTGAGTTCGAATCCCAGTCAGGTATCGGCATTTTTTTTTCTGTCTACTACAAAGTTAAAAAAAAGGGAGGCTTGGGAGGTTATTTATGGAAGGAAGGAACAATTTATTTAAATAGAAATAAAGCACACTGTAAATTGTGTCTATGTATATTGAAAAACTGTTAATATGTTGAGTTGAGCTATGGAAATATCGAGCTTTTGTATTGTTTATTTCCTATTCTGAGTCCTTTTTTATTTGTACGCACTTTATAATAAACTGCTTTTATATGCATTGCAAAATTTCAAATAACTAAAAAGTGGGCCCAGAGGCACCAAAGCATTACATAAAAATTACACCAAATCGTTAAAACAGTATACAAGCGCAAAAAAGAACAATGGAAATGGAAATTCAGACAGTTAAATTGAAAATTGTTAAATTATAAAGTTAATGACATTTTCCAATAATGAAATTTATGCCAAAACGTACAATAAACTGTCTATGTACTGTTTATTTGTGTGTTTTTGTGTTTAAACGAATACATTTTATAGTTATTGATTTTGTTATCGGTTTGTGATAAGAACATTACTTGCAGATGTTTTACAATTTTACAAACAGTGAAGTAGACAAATACGAAGCCTCCTAGGTAAGTCTTATTTAATTTTTTAATTTTGATCATATCGTTTTCAGATTAACAAAATTGTTTAGATCCCTCTGATAAAAAAATTCAACCCAACAGGCAATAGTACCTAAGTTTTGTGTAATTTTTTCTTGAGTTCTGGTCATGGCCGTTCCAGATCAACATGTTTTTACTATTGAGGACATGACACTGGATAACCATTTACTCGCAGATATCAGATAATAATCAGTATTTAAAATTACATTTTGAACCACAAAATATGTAATCTATCAGACTAAAGTACAATTAAAAATAGTTAATGCGATAAATTGAAGATGATATGACACATAAGTAATTATTATTTGTCCTACCTTAACAAACGACCCGTGGTTTTCAGTGCAAACACCTGGAATATTAATAAATTTCACAATGGAAGCAATAATTGGTTTTAATTTCAATAATTCATAATTTCATGCAAAATTTGCAGAACCCATTTCTCTTTACGTCATTTCTTTGTACCGCATTTCTCTATTCTTCTCAAAATGTCTGAATTGATTTGATTGCCGCATCTGTTATAATTTTCTAAGCATCTTTTAAAATTCCAGTAGTGCATTGCACTGTAAATGAAAGCAAGTTTTGAATTATGTCCAAGATGCAAGAAATTGACGAAAAATATAGAAACCGCTTTCACGTTTTATGATTCCTAGATCAGTCGTTGCTTGAACTTGAAGTTATCAATCACGTATTCAAATTTCATGTACTGCTTATCATAGAAAATGCAACACCAAGAAGGTATATTTCAAGGAAACTTGACACAACATAAATAGTAAATGATTCGAATTCCAGAATAAATTGTCAGCTTTAGGTCGTTTTTAGCGGTTGTTGTGATTTCGTTCTGTTTCTTTATCAACATTTTTGGTGTTTGGTAGTTCTATTGTAAAGTGTACATACAAAGAATGCCCCAAAGTACGAGGAAATTATCGCCAAATTAACTACCAACTTCATTGAAAAATCAATTTTTTCCCGATGTTACACTTTCTATGACAAGCAGAATATAGGTTTGTGTTTTTGCTTGTTAAATTTAATTACTTTGCACTTATTTAACATTCAGCTCTAATCTTTTTTTAAGAAGCACATACGAGTACGTACTTAAACAATCGAACGTATACATTTTAAATCTTCAGTATATATTTTTTGAATATAATTCCGGACTGGATCATTCCAGGATCTAGGCTTAACATTTTATAAAAATTTCCAGTAGAGTGTGACAACTTTAACATATCTTGAAATTTGCCTGGCATTTTGAGTGCATTTTAATTAATGGCCTCGCTAGAAGAAACCGCTGCCGCAACACAGCTCCTCCATCTGTCAAACTTGACGTTTATTGCTCAGGGTAGTTTAATCAAAGACATTCGTTTGACGGATATGTACCAGTTTTTGCATGGTGTGCAGTTTAACACCGGCACTGACTTATTTATGAGACAATGATCGACCGGAAGAAACCCATCGAGCTACTTAATTGTAGAAGAAAACGACGTTATTACAGCGAAAAATAAAATTACTTATCGGTAATTTGCCCGTGTCCAGCACAATTCTATCAAGTTTATTGCCACAAATTCGTGCTTGTCTTTAATGGGCCGCATTAATGAGAAAATGGGAATATCCAGCGAGGTGAAGAGTTCAAGTGTCACCAACTAGCAAGGAAAAAGATGCATAATAGCGATGGAGATTTTTGCGGAGATTTCTCTTCGCGTGCCATTCAACTTGACTTTGACTATCGACAAGTTTATAATAATTATGAACGTTACGAAACGAGAATTACACGCTTATCCGCCGATAATAGCGATTTTAACTCGTTTCCAATTAATTAAAGTAGTTGTGTTCGAAGCGATTAATCTGTCGGATACGTAATAAAAAAATGAAATCTTCATCTCGCTGGTCTATCGCATGAGGCCAGAGTATCCGTCAAAATAAATTAATAACGTCTAATGGCGCGAATCGGCATCGGTGCTCACTAAAGCCGCTTTTTTCCTTTCTATCTGTTCTACTCTTATTTTAAATAAAAACGAGTTCTCTGCTGGGAAATAAATGCGTTTTGTTTCTAAGCCGGATGGATGCTGACGTGCGGAATTACCATACTAAATCGTTTTTGTACTCATTGGGTTACTTGCAGCACAAAGAATATGTTCTGTTTTTATGTTTTTTGCATTGGCCATAATGCCAAGAGTTGAATTTTATAATAAAATAAAATTTCTTTCACTGTGAGATGGCAAAAATAATATTACTACCACGTCCACAATGTCACTGAAAATGTTGATGTCTGGAAGACTTTATTAATATATTACATACTTATTTTTATACCCTTTTAGATACTTTTTAGCTTTTGATAGCATTTATTCATTTCACTTGTCCTATTTAAACACGCAAACACGCATTTTTGCATTCCTCTTCTTAATTTTAATTAACTTTATGCTTTACGGTTACTGTAGACACCCACTGGACACTATGCACACATTTTCACTTGTTTTAACATGATGGCTCTTCAGAGAAGAACTTCTGTATTTACCAATGTGAGGCAATCGCTTATATTCTATTAATATTATCCTTGTTCCTGCACTAATGACTGTGTTATTAGAATTCATGACAATTTGTTTGTATTATATTTATTTGTTCATTAATAAATGATGAATTGACCCAAAAGGAATTTTAATAAAACCTTGAAATCTTTATGAAATTATTTATATACAGTATGACCACGGATAGGGTTAGAGAGAGTTTCATTTTCATTTAAACACTAAGACATTTTTTGTTTTATTTTATTTAATTTGGATAAAAGTAAAATCTACGCCGAAACCTAAATATTCTTTGCCGGTAGCTCATTCGGGCCGGCTTAAAAAATATAAAAATATATATAAATGAAAAGAAATAAAATAATTTTATTTACCTATTTAGGGCTCTGGGAAATATAAATTTTTGCATTGTGCTATAAAAAATGATAACTTTCTTACAAATAAAAAAGCCATTGAATCACTTTGGAATTCGAATCTACTCTGAATCCTCAATATATTAATCCTTTGGTTAGGAAGACTGTCTCTTTCAGTGGAAGCAGTGGCGGCTTGAGACCATTTTGTAAAGGAAGGCAGACAGTATTTTTAATTGGTTATTAATGACATTAAATTTCGTCTGTTGATTTAATTTCCTGACAAGCTCCTTCTAAGTTGAAATTACTACCATACACAGATATTTTCTTTGTCCGATGGTAATCGATGGAATTCATGTATTGTCGAATGTTTAACGAATAAGCGTAACGATGAATAAACATAGTTTAAAGAGCCATCATTTAAATTATTTATTATTATTATATATTATTATTATAATTAGGTTGCCAACCATTTAAAGGTCCTACCATAATTGGTAGGGTACTTTATTTTCAATTCAAAATTTCCAAACATAACAGTTTGCGTTAGTAATTCGAACAATTTCTACAAAGCGCGTCCCGAATTCATCAAATACCAGGAATATGTCTTCTATACGTTAAAATTAAGTGGTGAATGACAGTTTATATACATCATCATTTTTACATTATTATGAATTATTACATTACAAATTTATGTTCTCAGTTAGAACGTGAGCTATATAATTCAATAGTTCACTTTCATTTGTTACGAGAAGGTATCATTTGTAGTAGCATCAATAACACAAATTTTTTATAGTACCTATCCTTTATTTAGCGATTCTCTTTTCTTTTGCGTTTAGATTAATAAAAATAACAATAACAAATAAAATAATTAATAGAACTCAATTTATATAGTGAGGCTCTATCAATATACATTAGAAAAAAGTTAGTCACAATTTCTAATTTCTAATTATTTTTGATTAATTAAAATTGATTAAAATTAATTAATATAAATAAAAAAATTAAATCAAATAAATTTGCTTCTTTACTTTTTTCCGATTTCGTGACTTTCTAGTTTTAGGAATTTATTGCAAATTGAAAAATATTGAAAAGAAATATTTTCTCAAAACATTTTCAATCTAAAATAAATTATTTGCGATGACCTAGACACCTCTTGAGTGTGAATTTTTTTGATAATGTCCTGTTTTTCTGCAAGCCAGCTAAAACCAGCAAGCAAAATTACTGTACTAAGTCATTTATCCAATCTGATTGCATCACAAAGTCCCAACGTGATTTCCACCACTTGTCGGGCGAGAAAGTCATAATAAAGTTGACCATGGCATTAACGCCGGCAATCGTTGACCCCAAACATCTACACCCAAACTCGATTTGGCATCTCGATAATGTCTTTGATTGGTACCGAAAGACGCGAATTAACCGGGAACTTAAGGAAGAAGTGTTACGCCGAAAATCGTGGATATGAAAAATGAAAGATGATATCGCCCAGAGCGATTACAAGTTGGGCCATGCAGTCTGGCACTCACTCTGACACACATACACAACTCGTCCGGTCAAATTCCTCCACTTTCCAACGATTCGCCGAGGCTTCTCGGTACTGGCGAACCAACAAACTTGCTAATCGTTCTATAATTTAACACCGGCAATCTTGGCATTGTTTCGACTAATTGGAGTTTAATTGCGAACATCATTTTTGCGATGATCTACTTGGAATATTTCAAGAGAAAGGTCTTAAATTGTTATAATTATTGTTCTATCTTAAGATCCAATTCCACTGTCGAAATGTGTTCACTCCGAAAGAAAATAACCCACTTTCAAATTGTTTTTTATCAATACGGAATTTGATTCCGGAATGATAAGCAGTGATGGTAAAAGTCCCACTGCCTGGCATTCTCTACATTTTCCTATATTTTAAGTTCAATTAAAAAAGTTTCAATAAGGCTAGATTTCGTTCTTGGGTCCAAGTGTTGAGAAGACTTAAAAGTCTTCACCTTGACACCTCGCCGGTGAAAACTCTTGTCTTTACACGTGTGTATTGCTCTCACGAGTCCTTCCGCGTTAATTCCAACATTCCAAAATTTCCAAAAACGCGTGAGAGTGAATCGATTTGTAAGATGCTTTCGCGAACCTGTTAAATATTAATTCGTGCGACCTTTACGAGATTTACATACGTTTCGTTAATTTACTTTCTTTCGTGACATTGGGTCCGTGTTTCGCAACCACAAAATCGTAAGGAATTACATAGAAAGTGCAGACAAACGGCTTAAAAGTATGCGGCTGCCACGGGGGGCATTCTGCGTCGTTATTTGCAAGTCTCGTGTACTTTGCCGTACACGCACATGTCGCATATTTACCGATAATTAATAACCACTACCGCCCCGGGTATCTTAGTTAATTGTGCCACCACCTGAGCCCCAACCTAGCACACCCAAAACGTCCAAATTCACCTCTTTTCCGGTGTTCTTGCAGCGGTATTTCGCATCCAAAACCGAAGCTAATAAGACACAAAGCGCTTTTAATTCGATGAAAGTCATCGAAAGTAATTTTCATTGAGAACCGTTGTTGGACTGTGCGAGTTCATTATTAACATGAGAAGAGAATTTACCGTCGGTGTGCCATTGTTAGGCGAGAAAGTGACTTAATTAAAACACACATAATGCGTTTTCGTCATTTTGTTCGCTCATCTCCGAGCAATCCGTACGCGATTTACGCGCTTCACTTTCAACAATTAATAAGCCGCGTAAATCCTCGAAAACATCGCCTGGGAGGGAAAAGCCAAAGGTGAGGTAATGGAGGATTTATTATCTTATATGCCACAGTCGTGAGTCTTGCTGCGAATTCCGCGATAATTAATGTTTACGTGGGACGCCTCCGCGGGCCGAAAAGCGATCATTCGTGCAAAAATCAGAAAGCAGAGACTGTCGTTCATCCATTTCGACGCTGTTCATCTCCCAAATGCTAGATGCAAATTCATTATTGGACAACTTTCGCACAAGTTCAGAGGTGAATGGACGGCGGAATAAAATTTCACGAATTACAATAATATTACGACGCTCTTACTAAACTTGTTCGTAATATTGGTGAGGATTGCGTTCGTTTAGTCATCGATTCGTGCTGTTTATTACTCATCGCAAGTTTGCACCCTTTCCCTTGATAACGACGATTACCAGTACCGAGTTAAAAATAATATAATTTTGTTGAACTCTTGTATCGGTGAAAAAGACCTAACTTGGGATTATGCAAATGGCCTACCTTTTATGCATCTTTTAAGTTAATTTGCAAATTCTGGTTCCACTGGTTTCTTAAATATGTTAAAAAAAACAACTATGTATACTGTGTTAAATGAGATGCTCAAATTAAAGAAGAAAGGATTTTCTCTTTGCCTGAACACCTCCACTATTGTAGCTGAATAGCTGAATATGCACCGATTCGAAACAAATTATTATGCTCATTAAGCATTTCGTAACCCATTCGTAAAAATCATCTCTTAAAATACTGATAAAGTCGATTCATATTTTTCAATTAGTGCATTTTTGACATTTCATAAATAAATGCTTCATCTACTAATAACACTATAATACGAAGAAACTTGTAAATACAGACAAAAACTATTTCCAGATGAATTTTTTCCTCGAAAAATTACATCGAAAATGAACACAAATGATCAGGTTACAGAAAAACGATTTACATCGTTTATAATACATAGTTAAATGCTATCACCTTTTAAATAAATTGACAAAGGATTAAAAAAATGCTGTATAAAATGAATTATCTGAGGATAACCTAAACACCTCTTTGAGTGTGCATTATTTAAATTTGTCCAGCTTCTTTTGCTAACAATGCGAGTATGCGAGTCCTTCCAGCTAAAACTGAAAATATTCGCTTGATGTCGAGTTGTAAATTGAGATGTATAGTTAGCGTACAATATAAATTTGACTAACAATGCCGTTTGTTAAAATTCTTATTGAAATGAAAATACTTGAAAAGTGTGTGGTTTTACATTTGACGTGCTTCATTTTTCTTTAATATCACCGATTAGCAATGCCGCATTTTTACCTCATTCATCACGATTTGATATAACAGGCAGTTTCAATGAATATTTACTAGTTCTTGATAAAAAATGAAAGCGAAATCAATTCGATAAAAAAATTTCATTTCTGAATAGAAGGTTCAAAAGCCAATCACTTGTTATTCAAGTTATAAATATCCTAGCTTGTTAATTAGAGGACTTTAACTTACGATACTTTGTAATGATTAGATATTATGAAATACCGAAAAAATATTTTCGATTTCTTGAAACTCAGGAAGTAGGATGAACAACAAGAATAATAATAGAACATAGAGAAATAAGAAATCTGTAAAGATCTCCAGGCGTGCAAATATTGTATGAAAAATTGGTCAATTATTTTCGATGATCAAAAAAGACTTTAATCAAAATGAACTTATCCTGTATTCAAATCATATTGCAACACGTTTGATCGATTTACATGAGAAAAGCTAATCTATTTAGACACTAGAAAATATTGAAATATGTGGACATGTGCGTCAGAGATAAAAACTGAAACTAATTTTAGAAACAATTTTTCTGGACTTTACAAAGCCGGGAGTCGTCGTTATCAGTTTTCTCCATTCGGCTTACAACTTGTTCTCTAAACTTATAAAGTGGAAAATTGCATAAAAGCCATGATGACTAATATTAGGAAATCTTGATTTTTGATATTTCTAAAAAATCCATACTTGTTATATCTGTTTGCTTTATTACTCATCGCAATTGTTTCCCTTTTTCGTGATAACGATGATTAACAATACCCCATTTTTATCGTATTGATCACACATTTTTATTGGTTCCAAATATGCGAGGAGATATTGAAAATATGCCGCCTGATAACACAAAGCAAAATTTTACTTATAATATTATATCATTCAATGTTTCTAGTTTTTACATATTTTACAATAAAAAGGTTTATTTTGGGAAAACGGTATTTGATTATTATTTTTAATTCCAACAGCACGAATCGGGTAAATTCACTCAAGTCATCAAAAAATACAAAATTTTTTAACCGAATTATCTATTATTTTTACGTTGTAGATCACATCGCGGGTTTTATTGCCTTGTCCTTATTACTCATCGCCTTCGTCACCTTCTCCCTTCCGCAAAACCACATTTCTGCTTTATTGATCAAGCTTTGATCTAGTTTTTACCATATCTCAACATAATTTTGTCAACCACAACCCACTTGTCACTTCCAACAAGCATGACGAAGGTCATATTCACAGACAATGAAATAATTTCTAATTTTTTCTACAAACTGGGACAAGTCTAGGATAAAACCAACGAAACTGATTTTGCAGCGGTTTGTTTATGTAACTTTGAATCCGTCTTCCAGAAAATCCGATTTGCACAATAGCTGTTCATTCAGCTCGCCTCTTTTTTAACTCAAGAGAATTGCTTTAGATGGCTGTTCAAAATGGGCTATGTCTCCTTCCTATATAAAAAGCCACTCAAACTACGTATCTAATTCTTGCAGCAACATCAACATCAAATTTGTAATAATATTTGCAATTTGTGCAAATACTCTATTGTGTGGTTTTTTTTTAATATTCTCTTTTGTATTGAGCTCCGATAGATTTGATTAGTACGACTAATTTTGTGTGTTTCTGATAACGAAATTGGGCTCTAAAAGTTTTGTGATCGATTGAAATTGGTGAATAGAGGGAGTGGCATCGGAAGCCCTAGCATAGATATAACGAGCTCCTCGTCGGCTTCCTGGTGCTAAAAAAGCATCCGCACAGCATTTGCGCAAGTCCATCACCAAGAACAGGTGAACCACACATCATCAAACAGGTATAACGAATAAACACACGCATAGCACCACCGGAGTGCCGGCAACGGACGAAAGAAGGGGCAACAGAGCATGAATCGGTGAAGGCAACAACTCTTCCAACACACCATGTCCTCCAGTGCAAGTTTGCGGTCGCTTGTCGTCCTCCTCGGAAGTCTTTGACTGTGTGGTGCTTCCAGTGCGTGCTTCCGCTATTGATAAAACAGTGACAAACACAAGTGAGCGTCTTTTGCTCGTCTGGCTCTTCTGGGAATTATGTTTGTTTAGGTGAGTTGCGCGCCTAGATTCCGGGACTTTCCCCACAAGAATTCGCTACAATTTTGCTACGATAACTAATTAAAGCAAGAGATGCGAGTTCACATTTCGAGATTGGTCCGCCGCTCCTCCGGGCTCGTTTCGAAATCACAGATCGAGCTTTGTTTCAAAGAACAAGTGGTTATGAATCAAATTAATGCCAATGATTACCAAGGTCTGTTCTAACAACCCACGATCATTCCTCCACATGCAAATGCCAAAAATCCAACCAGCATCCTCTGCAGGATCAATCTCGATAGCCTCGGCAACCTCGTCAGGTCTTTATACAAACTAGAATGAAATGTTTGTTCAATTAATTTGAACAACCCACCACGTTCTTGGAAATGTTTAAAGCAAATCGCACGAGTTCCAGTCAGGTGAAATTGATCACAAGTATGAAAAATATTTTATAAATAGACTTATTGCAAGTGCGTTCACGTGCGCCCGCGAGTTTCATTCACAAATATGTCAATGCTTTTCACGTATGTTGTTGCTCTTCGATTTCTAATGTTTTATGCCTTTAAAAAGACAAGTAGTTCAAGTCGACGCTTAAAAATATTTGCTTTAATTACGTTTCTTTTCGCGGAGAGTCGCCAGAAGAGATTTCAATGCATAATGCTCAGTGCAACTCGGGCTTTCTATAAAAACAGATTTAAAAACCGAATCTTTGCACAAAAATTATCCGGTAGCGTAACGAAATAAACATGTGCTTTTTTAACAGGAATTTTGGTAGTGAATAATAAAATGAAGCGGATGAATGAAACTCTATTGCGCTCAAATTACTCGTCTCCATTCCATAATTTGCACCTCAGGGCTTGTAAACAAAAACCAAAGAATACATTTCTCTTCTTCGTGTAATCACTAACAATTAGCTTTTTTATCACACTAAGAGGAAGTGGGAAATTTTCCGGTGGACTCCTGCGACTTTTCGAACGGAAGTCAGAAGATACGTTTCCACCGAATCAAACCATTATTTACTTTATTGTAATTTATTTTTGAAATTTTGATTTGAGTGTGTTTAAATGTGGATTGTGGTTTCTATTAAAATTATTTTTTCGAAACAAGTTTAATGTGATTTGCAAACGCTCTGATTCCTCTTATTATCTAATTTTACACCAGCCATACAGAATTTGTTTTCATTTGTTATGGGCCAAGTTAGTACCATCAGTACCACTAGTGTCTACATTTTTTACATGTGCAAATAAAAAATATGTTGTATCAATTTTATACAATTGGAATTATACAACTGATTACCTACTTGTTTTTGGAAAATGTTTAAATAAAACAAACAGGTTCCAGACGTTTGTATATTTTTATCAAAATGTGTGTTGATTCTGCTTTCAAAATAAATTGAATTAATGTGTGTAATTTATTAGCGTATATGGGACGGACAAATACATTTGTTCTGGTCGGTTATATTGTAGAAACGATTACCAGAATCGTAGCCGCTAAAGCACCTGCATCTTATCATTATGATATTATTTATTTTTAATTAATTTGCTTAAATGTGCAACCTTCACGTGTGTGCCATTTTGTGCCCATTTGTTTTCCACGGATTGCAGTTACGACCATAAATCAGGATTGTGGTATCTATTAATTGCAAATTTATGAATTCCTTTTCCACAATATGTCGAAAACGGCCGCCCCAAGCAACCAGACAATCGCTTATAAATTGCAGTCGAGTTAATCAAGTCCTTAACATGCGATTTACGACACAAATGAAAATAGTTTCCAAAAAACTATAAATTGCTTGCAATTACTACAGGAGTGGCACTTTTCCTATTAACCCCAGTCGTTGACATTAAGCCATGTGTTTGTGTCATCAATCATCGTAATTGCAGGAACGAATTTGATTTTCCAAACGTCGCAAATCTTGCCGATTTTTCCTTTAAGTACTGTAGTAAATAAATAGTGGATAAATAAAAGTGGTCTTGAGAGAGATCCCTGCGGAGCCGCCTGTGTGCGCCATTAGCGTCAGGACGGAGTTTGTGGCTTCCGTAAGTGGCATTCCTCGCAAATTGCAACTAGAATGTATAAATCTCGACATAGCTAGAAGTCGTTGATGCATTGTGTCTCGAATCGTTGTTAATAATCGGTTAATAAACCTCCGGAGTACAGTTAGTGCACGACGAAATCGCAAACTTCCTATGGAATAAACAAAACCGCGTAATTAATGCCTCCAGCCTCCGGACATAACTGTATCTCCCTTCAAACATTTTAATTAGAGAGGACCTCTCTATTCGGGTGATAAGAATCGTCGCCGACAAAAGCAACTTTCTCAACTTTAGCTATTTGGATCAGTTTCGTTTGAAGTAGCGCCCACCTACGGCGCAATTTTTTTTGTGGGTTTTAAGGCTTCCATTAAAGCGAATCGGTTCGGTTGGCGCGGAAAATTGCGGTTAGCGAACTCTATGGTGCAAGATCGATGGGACTGTCAACTTTGTAAACGTTCCATAATTCAAAACAACCAATGGTCGACGATTATAGGAAGTTTCGATGGTAATGCAAGATTGCGATGCGGGAACTGTTAGATTTCATGTGAATGTAATTGCGTGTAGGATTATTAGCGCATAAACACGTGCGATGAGCATTTGGGGCAA
Source organism: Eledona agricola (assembly GCA_964023215.1). Lineage (NCBI taxonomy): Eukaryota > Metazoa > Arthropoda > Insecta > Coleoptera > Tenebrionidae > Eledona > Eledona agricola. Next base: position 3,763,919 of record OZ026860.1, on the reverse strand, counting down.
CTCTTCACCGAAGAGATTTGATAATTCGCCTCGAATCTACAATCAACGGCGTTATTAATTAATTGACCACTTGCATAGATTTTGGTTCAGATTTGTCGATGGCACTGGCCGCTTGAATTTTTCTAATTGGTTTATTTAATTTCGGACGTTGCAAATTCTGTATAATGGTAAAAATACCGTTTCTTACAACTAATGATTTACCTGAAGACTGTTCAAACAAGATATTTACGCTTGGTGGAATTTACATTGGATTAGTTTTATGGCTTTAGCCAAATCTTAATAATATTCCAGTAAAAGAAGAAAAATCAAGTTTAAATTATAGTCATAGTCCTGTAGACTGGTGATTTACCAGGCGACCCAATTTAACGATAATGATCCATTTCTGGAATACTACTGCACAAAAAGAAGATTTCCTTTCAAATTAACGCCAAGGGGAAGGTTCGATTTGAATGGAAAATTTAAGTGTCGGTTATCTCTCATCTCCTCACTCGTAATCGCTGCAAAAACTTTAATGTTAACGAAGTATCTTCACATCGTAAAGTGTAGCTTATTAACTCATAATTTTCTACAAACTGTTTGCTCATTTAGATTGTCAGCTGCATAAAGCAAATACGAGATGGCTAATAGCAAATAAAGTGTATTGACTCGTTGGCAGGTTTTGTTTGCCACGGATAGATACTGTAAGTGGAAAGACAAAAGGAAAGTAGTGTATCATCTAAGGAAATTTTTTTATTACATTTACACGAAAAACCGCTTTAAACCATCATCATTTTCGATGAAATTAAGATGTTATAGTACCATTCAAAGTCGCCTTTTTGGGCATTATTCCGTTTTATACATAACTCTATTTTTTCAATGTTTTTTTAATGTTTTCGATACTTTTTTGAATTGTCTACTAAATTAAGGCAAAATTTTTGAAAAAAAAATTGTATTACGTAGGTACATATAAAATCGCTAAAGAGGGAATAAACATTTGATAATCAAAATAAAGAAGAATCTAAAACAGTTAAAAAATTAAAGGAATCCTATTTTAAAAAATTGAGTTTAGTATCTTTGAAATTGTTCATAATTATTTATTGTATTTTTGTATTGTATTATTGTACTTGCGCCCTCTAGGTGTAATTTAAATTTATTTAAATCATAAATGAAAGTAATTCATGCCGAAACAACAGTTCAAATCGCATCTCTCTAGGTTAGTTAGGTCCAGAGATGTTCGAATCTTTCAGATCGCTGCAAAAATTCATTTTGATACAAATAGCTCGAAACCTGACCAGTTTAGCCCCCCTTATGATTAATAAACTCGACCTAAAATGAAACGAGAAATCTAGAAATGCAGTAATATATAAGGTGTTCAATTTAAAATAAGAAGGCGGAGTTGCGGGTGGGTTAAATAAAACAGCCTGTATACTAAAAAATATTTTTATGGATGTACAACTATGTATATTTCATCGGTTGGTTTTCATAATGGATATCTTGGGCTTACGAGATTTAGCAATTAAATTCTTGCATATTCTTAGTTATTTCTCTCAAGAAGTCTGCAAGTCTCGATTTAATTGACCAATGAAATATTCACGGCCTAGTTCATTACTTTAAGTAAATTTGTGTCCAAGATGCTTATCCAATTTTAAAATTTATTCTCCGACCTAAAAATATAATACGTGTTTTTATTTGAAATGACTCTTCTTTTCTACTTTTAGAATGTTGCAATTTATACATATTTCAGATCTTATTAGTCTTGGCATTGTTAAAAATTTTTTGTAGAAAATTTATTCAACATTAAAAAAGTCATCTAGAAGAGAACTATACTATTCAATTTTTTATTTATATTTTTTGCACATTTAGACTGATGAGTTAGTGTTTATCTCTGAGACAATTCTATAAACTTTTCAACTTTCTTTAATGTTTTGTTTGACCTTGCCTTAAATGATCGTCCGGATTTATAAGAATCGTGTTTCTGTAATGATTACCAAATATTGCGTTTAGCAACTGGTAGAAAATTACATGATTCTGATAAGTAACCAAGCCATAAACCGTGGCGAACAAGGTACGTTGACCAAATACTTAGAGTAAATGTTATGAACCAAGAAGCCAAGAATGCAGCTTAATGGAGACATTTAAACCAGCAATATCTGCTCACTAATATCGTACTATACGTCGTACGTTCTTTAATATTCCGAGGGTACACTTGATGTTTCACTAACTGCTGTCGGCATCTTCAACATCACTTCCAGAGGCGTTCACTTGCTCTTTAGCGACGAGGAAAAATCGTTGATTGTCCTTGTGCCGCAATTAGCTGGTTAGTTACAAGTCGATCTCTCGGAAAATTGAGAGCGCGTGAAAGTGTCTTCACAGAACAAAATCTAGAATCGCGGAGAAAATCTCTCATTTGGATGCAGCAAAGAAAAAGACCTCGAGTCAGTGAAACCCCGCCGCGAACATTGACAGATCGAACAGAAGTGTCAACAAGAAGCTCGAATCAGGCCGCATCGGACGTGATGCACTTATTTGATTTAGAAAGTCGCGTCGGAAAAATGAATCGCGACTCAGAGTTCGGGGTTCCTCGCGATCTTGACCACTTTCTCGAAGATCGGTCCTACTTTCGTATGTCTCGGGGCGAATTACGCACGCACCTGCACATATATAATTATTGCTATTATTTCGGGCCCGGCTTGACCATTGTGATAGAAACGCGCCGCAGTTTTAAGTAGGCCTCTTCGCAAATTCGACGACCCACTAACTAAATTGAATTCGATTTACGTCGGCGAGAGGGTATGATCGAATTTTTCCACAAACAATGCGAGATAACTCTTTTATGGCGGTTGTTAAATTTTTATTTGCATTCTGCTCGTTAAAACGGTCATAATGCAACTAGACGTCTTGTGAACAACGGCCATAACGCTGTGATTCACGATCTTTTGATAACAATTCGAAGATTCCGATGACGGCGTGGTCCAGGTGAGATCCTCTCTCAATCTCGTACATTTCTGCGCTCTGCTTTACACCCCTAGCTTTTTAATCACGCGCATTTACATACAAGCAATGAATATCGTTTCATGAATAATTCATCTTTTACAACTGTAATTTACTCAATAACTCAATTCGCATGAGCCATTTAAATGAAAAATGGTTAAGTTAGATGCCGATCGGGATATACACCATAAATATGACACTTTTACGGCTCGGGCTTGCCACACAAAAACCCCTTTATATTCGCTCATCTGCCTTCGGGACAATGGAAATATGGCATTGTTTGAACGCAAAAAAGCGAAACATATTGCCAAATTTTTATTTATTGTTGATAGTCGAAGCTAAATTGGCATGTAATGCTGCTTTTCGTCAGCGAGTATTGTTCGTAGCGGAGTCGTACTATAATTTAAAACAACCAGATACGCAATCGTTGGGTGAAACGTTACCTTGAACATGTACCTGCATTTTTTTTCATCTGACCTCAACATACACTAAAATTGTTGATATATCAGGCGAAATTGTTCCATGTCTGAACATAATCACATGTTTTTTCCATTTCTATTCAAGTGTTATTCAGTCAACACCTATATTTTTAACAATAAAAGTTGCTACCATGTGCTGCTCGTACGCTCTCATATTATTTGGACAAGAGTCCAGGTGCAACCTATAATTGTATGTTGTGCTTCTTCACCCTCAAACAATAATCCTTGTAAATGTAGTCTTAATTTGTTCTAATTCATCGGTTGATCTCGACTCTTTCATTTTGCAAATGGAGCTAAATAAACCTTCAAAATTACTTAAATTAAATTATCCGACTTCCGTAATAAGCAATTTGCACAATTTATCTTTTGTTAGTGTTCGTCTCCGTGTTATATGCTTCAAGTTACAGAATTGTGAAGCTGGGAAAAACGTTGAAAATAGTTTTGTAAATGCTCTAAATTTCGTTCACTAGCTGCAGGTTTCTTGTACAATAAATGTTTTGCACATATATCAATATTTGCCAGAACGCTTCATAATTCTTAAATTTCTTATCACGTAAGTTGGATATGATTTTTTCTAGGCTTGATTTTAATTGTTTTACATTTATTTATTTCCAATAGACTCTTCATATCGGTGATCAATATTTGTTGTCTTTTTTTTGGTAAGATTATTGCTCCTTCAACTCTTGGACGTAACCATTATTAATTAGCTTATACCATTTTGCAGATAATATGTCCTTAGAACTTATTCCATATTGTGAAAATTTACATCATGTGCAGTGTTACTATTTTTTTATTGATGAGGATGTATGTATTCTTAGCAATGCTGGAATGATAAAAATAAATTGGTTCAAATACATATATTTTTTTTCTTTTACATACAAATTGATTGTGATACTTTTATACTATAAAAGCTAATTTAAAATAAATTAATTATAACGATCTTCTACGGGATTTTTGACTATATTCCATTTCAAGTTCCATTCAAAAATCATAGTTCCCGAATGGAACTTCAAATGGAACACGGTAAAATTCTCGAAGAAGATCGTTATAATTAATACCTAACACCGACCGTGAAATAATTTTGTTGCAAATCTCTTCACTTGTAGCAATAGCTAAATCTATATCTAACTGATTTTCTTTATTATTTTATTTATTATTGGATAATCAATGAAGTATGTTATTCTATTAACTAAGTTGGTTAATGCAAATTCTTTATTAGAAAGCATCAGTAGCAAAGGGGTTCAAGTGACAAAAGAAATAAAAATAAGCTAAGTACATATTTGCACACTAAAATCTATGAATTTGTTGGTGGCAAAACGTATTGTGATTTTCGCACTTGGTGGAAAAAGATCGCAGTGGGAAATCTTAAATCAAATTTTTCATTTTGTATCTCAAATTTGTCGTGATTATTAAGGCACGAAAATAAAACTGCTAGTACAAAATCTGAAAAAAATCAAAAGAAACAAGATAACAAATCAAAAGCTAGAATATTATAACTAAAGAAAATTTTGATTCGAATGACACATGGGTTGAATTAGATTCTGACTGTGATGAAGAAGAACATTTGATTTTTTATGAGTTTGTACGGCTTTCACGGTCGGTGCTATTAATAATAATCGGGTTTAAGAAAAAATATGGATATCCCCCTAATCGGACTTAAAATGGAACACCATCTAAAAACCCGATTCGGAACGTTATTATTAGTTTGTGTTTTGTTCTACTTTAATAAAATATTATTCGATAATACTATCCTAAAATGATGCAAGTGATTTTTGTTGTAAATATTTTTTGGATGCAAAACTGTCTACGTGCTATTTCTATCAAAGATGTGTAACTTAATGCAGTTTTCAATAAATACACTTATACCATATACATTTATATAAATATTTCAAACAACTTTTCTAATTTTAAGCCACTATTTTATAAAAAAGGAGAGACTGACTTTAATATCCATTTACTTTTACAATTTTGCACTTGAACCTTTTTGCTTCTGACCCCTTCATTTTATATATTTTTAACCGTATTGAAATTTGTGACGCTGTGAATTTTCTAATATTTCGTAGCTATGATCTGTAATTAGACTATAATGAGAATCTTGGAGTTTTTTATTAATATTCCCTTAATAAACCCTATTCAGAACGTTATTATTAGTTTGTATTCTGTTGCAACTTTAATAAAATATTATTCGATAATACTATCGTAAAATGATGCAAGTGATTTTTTTTTATATTTTTTGGAGACAAAAGGGTCTAGTGCTTTTTCTATCAAAGATCTATAACATAATGAAGTTTTCAATAAATATGCTAATACCACACATTTATATATTTATTTCAAACAACTTTTCCAATTTTAAGCCACGGATTTTATAAAAAAGGAGAGACTGACTTTAACATCCATTTACTTTTACAATTTTGCACTTGAACCCTTTTGCTTTTGACCCCTTCATTTTATATTTTTCAACCGTATTGAAATTTGTGACGCTGTGAATTTTCTAATATTTCGTAGCTATGATCTGAGCTGTAATGAGAATCTAGGAGTTTGATTTTTTTAAACTTTTGTTACCAAACATTTAAGTGTTTTTTATTTTACGAAATCTGTGTTTTTATTTGCATGACTTTGTATGGCTATTGACTTATAATAAATAAACTCATTCCGTTTTTTTTGTTCTTTTAGAAAGACTATCCGTGCCGATTTATTTTTGACAATAATATAGCAGTAAAGTTTCTTTAACCAGTTGATATAGGGTCTACGTGCTTTTTCTATCAAAGATGTGTAACTTAATGAAGTTTTCAATTAATACGTTAATACCACATATTTATATATTTAAAACAAATTTTCCAATTTTACGCCACGGATTTTATAAAAAAGGAGACTTTAATATTCATTTACTTTTACAATTTTGCACTTGAACCCTTTTGCTTCTGATCCTTTCAAATAAAGGATTTGCAGTAACTATCTTAGTTAATAGAATAATATATATAATTGATTATCCAATACTAAGTAAAATAATAAAGACCCTTTCATTATATATTTTTTAACCGTATTGAAATTTGTGACGTTGTGAATTTTCTAATATTTCGTAGCTATGATCTGTAATTAGACTATAATGAGAATCTAGGAATTTTTGATTAATATTTTTTTAAAACTTTTGTTACCAAACATTTATTTGTTTCTTGTTTTACGAATGTCTTTGTATTGATTAAAAATAAATAAACACATTACGTTTTTTTTTTGTTTTTATTTTTGACAATAATCTAGGAGTAAAGTTTCTTTAACCAGGGGGTATAGTAAGCTTTCTTGTCTGGAGAATTTTAAAATCGCTGTTTTGCGAAGAAATTATATATACGTGCCAATTTCTAGACATTCCATTAAAACTTGTTATCTTTTAAAAAATCATTATCTCTAGTAGTTTTATTTAATTCGATTGATTTCTGGGTGAGTTCCAGGATTATTTAATATTTCTCCTTTACAAATCCCAGATTATAAAATCAGTGTTTATTGACATGACTGTATATTGATGGACGTCATCTCAATAATAAAACGTCTGCCGCGGCAAATATTTTAATTACATTTACATGTTGTCTGAAGTGTTTTTGTGAATTGCAGCAGCGCCATGATGATGATGATGGATTACGGTTCTCAGTACGCCTCCTCGACCATGTCTTCGGAGACGCTTTCGGGAAGCTGCGGAAGCAGGACGAATCGCGTGCGGACCGTGCGACTTGTGCGTCCCTCGCATGGAGTTCTGCCTCCTCCGAGTCTGACTTGCCGCCACGGACCGAGCCTGGGGTTCAGCGTGCGCGGTGGACGCGAGCACGGGACGGGGTTCTTCATCTCGCACGTGGAGCCGGCGTCCGAAGCACATCGCCAAGGATTGAGGGTTAGTGATAAAAAGTGATAAAACTGACTCGGCGGTTGCGTAACTTGGAATTCGTGTCAATAGTTTTGTATTTACCTTTAACTTATCTAGAGCAGACTGATGACTTTCTTAGCATAAAGAAAGTGTTTCGGTTTCTGTTGCCAGCTCGCTCTAATATAAGATTACGGCCGGAATGGGAACAACAATGTGAAAACGAAAATGACACTGTAGAAAATCGAGCAAAACCAATAAATTATAATTGAAATATCCGCACATTTTCTCCGCTCAATCGATTTGCTCTGATTGTTTGTTTCTCCATGTCGTCTCTATTATCTCGCACTTTTTCGGGTTGCAGGAAAAGTGATTTGCTTTCTACGCCGTTTAGCGCCTTTCGTAACAGGGAAAATGAAACTGGAACTTTCTTGTGTGCACACTTCTTTTACAAAATGCACAAAATACCACCGTTATAGCGGCGATCACGAATATTGCAGCGAGTTCACGACGGTCGCCCTCCGCAAGAAAAAACCCAACGCACGATTCCCCATGTGCCCTTAAAAATCGCATTATTTAACATAACTCGGGAGAAACCGTCAGGAGTAATGGCACATGCCGATCGTACAGTTATCATACGCGGCTGAAGAGTTTTAAGACCGATTTAGAAACGATACGAAGACGACCGTGACAAAAGCAGGCATTCGAATCTTGCATTGATTGAAAACGAGGCCTGCCTCATAAAAGCTACATTTTATCTACGCATTGACACATTGTCAATTATACGACATATTGCAAGCTGCCACAACACTTTCAAAATATAACGTGCGTGACAAAATTCGAAGCAATAATCTACGTAATACCCTAATTTTATGCACTGGTCACTTTTACAGCATACTATGCATATCGCGTATTTTTATTCGTCTTATCAAATCGTCCACCAGGAGTAGAAGTACTGCCCTTGGTCTTTTGTTGTGTAGAAAAGCAAATACTGTTATCACAGAATTGTGTGTAAACATTTATAAAATATATGTAAAATTGTAATTTAGTAGGTTTAATAACACAGTGACTTGCACAGGCATACGAGTCACGTTTCTGATGCAGTTGAAAAACAAATTTAATGAAATAAAAAACATTAGAAGAGAAACCATAAATTGGGATCAGTTTAAAAATTCAATAGAATAAAAAAAATTGTTTTTAGGGGTTTGAAAGATTCCTAAGAAATCAAAAATGAAAATAAATTCCTTTGTTGTTAAAATTAAATCAACAAAGGAACAACCCAAAATAACTGGAAGGAATAAGAAATTGAAATAAAAAAAGGTTGTGACTTGTTGAGTGTTTTATTTATTATTAAAACTGTCTTCTTTTCTAGTTATAATTGCATTAATTTAATTTTTTTGCTTCTGTTGGCGCCAGTTTCGTCGCATTATCGCTAAGCTTCTTAACTTTTATTATATATTTTGTTGCCATGAAAATGTTTATTAGTTACAATTTCAACTGTGTATTTAGGCGTGTTTTCTACGCGTGTTATCATCAGTCATAGTACCATATTGAGGAACAGTCCGAAGGAGAAGGCCATACCGTGGATCTGAAAGAAAAGGAACTCTTCAAAAAACAACTTTTTTCAGGAGAAGCCATTTTAAGATTTTAAAAATAATTAATTATATTCACATTTTTTATTCATATTCCAAGAGTAAGCAATTTTAGGCACCAAATATATCCTTCAAGCCTTAAAATGAATGTGTGTAATATTTGTAATTTTTTAAATAAATAAAAACGACAGATGTATCACTTTGGAATTTAAAATGTAGACCATTTTACTACTATGTACTTGCTGTAAAATAAAATTTTGGGTAATAATTGGGTTAAATTATGAAATAATTCAAATATATAGTCAAAATTTATTAATAATATTCAATAAACAACTAACACAAAATATTTCCATTTCGAATTATAAAAAAATCAAAACAAAACATAAATTCGATAATTTTTTTTATAAAAAAAAACATGTTGAATGTTTTTGTACAAATTTTTAAAATAATTGAGGTAATAACATTGGTATACATTTCATTTATTTCTATTAAAATAATCAACCCATTTTTCTTCGCTTCGTTTTTTTTTGTATACCTATGCCTGTTTGAGGATTTATCTTTTTTATGACAAATCTATTCTTGGTAGTTTCTGGCATTTATAATCTCTACTCTTTCAAATTCCTGCTGCTCGTATGAAGTCTAATAGAATAAGGTACTTTGTTTTTCTTTATCCAATTTTTTTACTCGTATTTCGGATAATTTTAATTTTTTTGGAATATTTATGAAAAGATCAGCAAGTAAGGTCTTTAGTGTCATTATGGCAAAAGAAATGTAGCTTTAGCTTCTGATAAAATGTACCTTATGTAGGAAAAATTATAAATAATATATTAATAAATAAAATTTACCAATATGCTCCTTTTGAGTTTCACTATTTTTTGTTATTTGTGTTTCCTCACCATCATTTCCAGACCTTCTTATTTAATTTTTTTCTGAATTGACGGAGTTTTGTTGTTCTATATTTTACTCGATACGATCCAAATTTACTATGGGTTTATTTATGCAAATTATAAAAAAAATTTTAGATGTTATTTTTCTTATAGTTAAAAACATCGAATAGTCTGTAAAAGAATAAAGTTACATCTAAAAATACAACCCAGATATTTTGATATTTATGGAAAAGTTACATTGCAAAAATAATCGATTACATTTCGACTCATCACTTTATTGAAGAAAAAATAAATAATAACGTTTTCAAAGCGTACTTACCTTCACAAATAAACTTACACAACCGTGAATATCTCTGAGTCTTTTTTAACACAGACAGATAAACAAATTGGATGCGCCCCATACTAAAAGTTATAATTATAAGAATGGTCATAAATTTGAATTAATTCATGTAGAAAAATTAAATACCTACGCAAAATTTTGAGATGTAACTACTTTCTTCTTCGTTCCTTCGTCTATTAACTACTTTCATCTTAAACCGCTCTTGCATTCTAAAATCAGCTTGTCTGGATGTAACGGAAAAATATTCTCGTCTCCAAGAGGTAGTTCTTTACTTATATCGTAATTCAATGGCTCTTCTTCAAAGGCTTAATGACGTTAGGTTGTGAGTTAAATTATCCATTTCTCTGAACTTCATCCATCATAATCAGTCAACCAACTGTGGCAGCAAAACTGACGTAAATCTCGATCTGTTTTCTATGCATATCATTATGTATTACACCACATTTAACATTAATTTCCGGGCACGTTTTGTGAATACCAAGAAGCCAGTCGACGTCATCGCCGAGCGGTTTTTCAATTCTTCACCACAGGTGTGTTTCTGATTAAAACGAGGAGTACGGGCTCCGCGACTATCTCGAATTCAGCGGAGCAAAACGGAGCTGATAGAGCAAAAGTGATTAGAGGTGTTTGATCTGGCGCGTTACCTACATGGACGGGGTTCGAACGAACCGTGGATTTTTTCGATTTCGCGAAACTCAAACCGCAAGAGTTCTCTTCCTCGAACCTGGCGCAATGTTTTTTCGTGGGAGATTAGTGTTGAATGTTGGCTTAAAATCCGCTGACATAAATCGTTCGATTTTACTCGGCGTCGTGGCAGAGGCGAGTCGAGCGCAACGCCAGGAATGCCGCGAGTGCCAGCCTTGAAAAATTTAATTTGCCATCGTCGAGTTCAACGTAATATGAAGAGTCGCAATTAGAGAGATACAAAAGTGATGTAAAATTTCTTTCGCAGGTCGGAGACCAAATCATCCGAGTGAACGGATTCACCGTCGACGATGCCGTCCACAAAGAAGTCCTCCAGTTGATTTCGAACCACACGCACCTCACCTTGAAAGTGAGAAGTAAGTAGAGGCCGCCGCTTTTAGCATTTTTCCGCGCTTCCATTCTACGGTAATCAACTGGATTCGAGCACAATGTGCCGTCGATGTGTGGAAAAAAGCGAAATTGAGACGACGAGATAAGCCGGGCTTTAATTAAGGCGGTTTGAGCGAAACCAATTAAGTCAACCCAAAGGATATTGACCATCTCGACGCCAATTATTTCCTATAATGGGTTTCCTGTGTCGGGTCAGCTAACAGTCGGGGCTGAGATAACAACGTTTTCTGCTTTTGCATCTTCCACCAAATTCAAACGAGGCACGCGGATCGTGGAACGTGAACTCCTCCGTCGTCCGTTACGATTTTCGATTTTTACGACCGACGCTCGTAACTGTTCTCGTTACTGTTCATCCGTCTGCCTTGGAGATTTCGATGCGGCGTAAAAGTGAATTCGCTTTGTGTTCAAAACGTTCAATTTCGTTGCGACTCCCATCCTCTTCTCCAAGGTGACTGCGGTGCGAAAGCCCAGCGAACCATACAAACGTTATTATCTAACAGAACGCCTACCTTTCTTTGGAGTCGAGCAATTCGACGTTCTTCTGTGGGAAAAAGTGACATCGCTGGAATCCGAAACTGGCGGCGCGAAAAAAACTCAATAGTTATTACTACTGCCTCCCTATTTGCACACTTGTAACAGCAATGATTTTGTTGCAGGTGTCGGAATGATTCCCGTTAAAGAGTAAGTATCTATTTAACAATAATAATAACCAATCAGGCGCGGCTTCATTCTTCGTATTTCGAAGAAATCAAACAAAGCGATCCGCGCGTTGATTACGCTTTTTTTGATCACTACGAAATTGATTTTCCAGCAAGAAAACCGACGCTCTCAGCTGGCAAATCATCACCGACAACTCTTCTCTAAGATCTTCGCCGCAATTCACTGACAAGATCCACGACGTCCGCATTAACATCATGGTAGCGCCCAGATCCAAATTGGGTTGTGGGTAAGAACACACTTTCTTCTGGCTTCGTGATGCCACGGGCGTTTTTGTGTTGTTCAGAATCTGCAAAGGCCCCGATTGGAAACCGGGCATCTTCATTCAGTTCACGAAAGAGGGAGGAATCGCGCGCGATGCTGGCCTTCGACCCGGGGACCAGATTCTTTTCTGCAACAACGTGGACTTTAGCGACATCCCATTTAACGAGGTATTCAAAGCGACACCGGCTCACAACATAAACCATTAACCCGACCACCCTCTGACATTCGCAGGCTGTAAATCTAATGAAAACATCACGCCAGCTCGATTTAATAGTTCGTAAATCTGCCGGGTCCGAGCTTTTTCCCGGAGAGTCCAGCGGTTATAACAGTTCGGCGAGCTCAGTAACGGGCGACCAGAGCCCCTCTTGGTCCGACTCGAAACGACTGTCCATCGTCAAAGAAGAATCGTTGGACTTGGAAGACAGACTCGACCGGCTCAAATCGCAGAAATGGCAAAAAATCGGCTGGGACGACACAGACTCCGACGACAAACAATACTTCAAACCTACGATCATCAACTTGTCTGAAAATGGGACGACCATCAAGAACAACGGAACAGAAGAAGAGTGCCAAAACGTCGACACGTCCAGACCCACAAAACTGGCGGATTTGTGTTTGGCGTCCCAACAACACGAAACCAAAACCGTCGTGGTAGAAGTGCACAGAAGCAACGAACAGGAACAGAAGACTGAAAACGCCTTGGTCAAGAGTTCATCGACCAGCAGTTTTGGCAGCTTGGCCAGCAGAAGCAGCACCGCCTCGAGCAGTTTATCTAGCGCGATCTGTTTGGAAATTCAAAGGAGGTCCGAGGTACCATTGCAAGCAAAACTATAATAAACCCGATTGTAACAACACATATTTTTTATTTTCCAGAAAAAGCAGTGCGACCAGAGCAAGCCCTCGATCGACGAACAGCTCCAAATGAAGAAAATTCTCAAAAACGTCACTTCCGAAAAGCAATCCCAACACAACAAACTCATGGACGAATTCAAAAAGGCCCACAAGAAGATGTTCAAAGCGCCTGAATGCGAGGACAATTCCGCCACGCCCGCAGCTAAAGACACGACGGTGAGTGCTTTACAACAACGAGAACGACCCAGATTCGCTTCTAAATTGCTAAATTCCTCTCGGATATTGAATCGCGAGCCGGAGGCGATGGTACCGTTCCCGGAAAACACTTGTATCGATTTCCGGACGATTACAAAGAGATGAGAGGCGAGAACGGTTGTGCATCCAGTCAAGGTCGAAGCGCCCGGATTGGATAATCCCGCATTCTAAGAAATCACGATGAAATTTGCATTTTTATTGTGTTGTAACCCGAACTTGGCCGTTACGATTTCAATTTCGAAACTGGTTGTCTATTTTAATTCGACGCGCGAAAATATTGATTGCGGAATGCTTTCCCAAAGGCATTGTAATGCTACTTATCTGATAACAAGAGAATTTATACAAACACTTATTATTATTATTGTTATTTATAATAATAAAGATTCAAGTCCTCCGAGATTTAAACAATTAGCCGTAGTTAAGATTAGTGACACTTGAGACAATTTGGATTTGTGCATTCGTGCCGAGAATTTTTTTAAGAGTGGTTTAAAAAATTTCACTTTGTTTCTTTTTTCAGTAATAATTTTGTTAGCATTTCTAACAAGGCATGAACAGGATATCCATATTGCTGAATAGTACGCTCGAACATTTTGTCTTTCGACTGTAACTGTGATCCACTTCTATTCATTCATATTCAGCAAATGCGATATTTGTTCAAACAGAAGCTGATATTTTTGCGTTCTTTATACATGTCCTTCAGCTTCTAAAATTGTCAGTTCTTGAGGATCAAAAATTAAATTACTTCACTCTAGTTACTTTCCTTGGAACATAATATTGGTTCTTTCAAGTCTTCTAAAAGTGTTACCATTTCGATAACTAATCTATTATGCCTCATCTTTAATGGAACGTTTAGTTTACGCACTGTCTAGAAATTTCAGAAACTTAGGCAAAAATCCGCACCGCTAAAAAATCTATTACCTAGTAATATTTATTTGAATTATTTTTATTCTAAAAATAATATTTTTTCTTTCCTGCTAATAGTAGTTTCGAATTTCATCACAATCATCACAATCCCATTATTATTTAGAAACATTTTCAATGTCCAACAGAAGCAAGATTGTTGTTAGATTCCTGTTGACTAAATCTTATAAAACGCTCGAATTTTCTTGAGAGGTCTTCATTATGTTGCAACAAGTTTAATAATAGTCGCCCTCATATTTTTCCGTCACGTCGCGAAATGATTGTAAAGGTCGCGGTCCATTGTGTGCGAGACAACATAATTGTTCGATAATTGTTGAAAAAATGGTAAAAGTCTTAGAATTTGTGCACTTGTAACACGTTTCGAAACAGCGAGCCATGGGAATGGAATCTAGGATTATTCACAATTCGATTTCTTTATTCGTCGTGCATTAGACTAAATCATTCTTACATAACATCGCATTTCGACAATCCCATTTTAATTACGTTTATAATCCTTTTGTTTGAACACTGCAAAAGTATAACAATAAGAAATCGGCGTGTTTCTACACTGATCCTAATTAAATTTAAATGAAAGTTAACCACGGGCGTACAATAACGGACGAAGAAAGTGTTTGTTTCAGTGGAAACCGCGGTTATTGATGGTTTCGATGGGGAAAAGCAAAAAGAAAATTGCTCGTTATATCCAGCGCTTCGATGTAAAACACCGACTCGATTAATGTCCAATTAATGGCATCTCGTTAGCTTTCCAGCGCAATTAATTTGAATCTAATAACGACTTGCAGCAAACGGAAACGTCAACGGTCGATACGGCTCTTCGCTCTTATCTCCATTACAAATCCCCAAAAAATTCACCCATCGCCGTTTCCGATTGTTCACTCGCGCGTTTACTTCATCGCTTCCAGCTTATCTATTTTATCGCCGTTCATTGATTTAGTTTCCGCTTATCTGTCCATCGCTCTGTTCGAACTCAAATGTTAATAAATAAGTTTCGGCGAACGATAATAAACGTCATTGTTGTTTAGCTCAGGTAAAACGCAAACTCAACCGCAACCAGTCACAGTCGTTTTCTAGTGTCGGTGCTTAGTGCTTGTTGTTCTCGTTTTTACATAAACAATTTCGAAATTGCAAGATGATGGACAGATCGGCCACAAATGCTAAACCCCTTTTCGTCCTGCAAACTTACGAAGTAAGTCACATTACATAATTTCGGCCAAAAAGTGCATCATCACTTTTCGCTGTTAAAATTAGCGTAATTGACTTTAAACACAACCTTGGCCGCTTCTAACAATTTTTTTAAACAACAAACGGAAATATTCGTTCGAATTTCTTCGAGTTCCGGAGGTTTCGTCGCCCCTCAGCCATGAAATTGCATAACACATTTTCTTTTCCACTGCAGGACCGCACCGCGGGCAAGGAACTATCGCAAAAACTATCGGAACGATTGTCGAATCTCACAATGCAAGGAACTTTGCAGGAACGCTTGAATTCCAACACATTTGCGCCGCCACCGCCTCCACCTGTAAGACTATTTCGTCCAGAAGGTGCAACAATTTTTATTGGGTGTTTTTCAGCCGCCCATTAACGACAGCAACGGTAACAGCAATACTAACACTCTCAAGTCGAACAAAAAGGGGAAAGCGCCTCCGGTTCCTGTAAAAACATCGACTTTGTCCTACCACCAGCCGCCTCCGTGTCCTACTCCCGATTACGACACGCTCAGCATCACTTCGATCGCATCACTACCAAAGCAAAACGGATACAAGCCTAGTCAAAACGATTCGGTCGAGATGGAGTCGTTGGAGTCGTTCAAGCTCAACAATCCTGCAGGAGTCAAGCCGAGACCACCTGACACCTACTTCAACAAATCGTCGACGATGAGGAAACAGCGCCCGGTTAGTGTAACAATCGGGGAGTATCCTTCGGGGACGATGCGAAAGCCCCCAGGTCGACTCGACTTCCTCCACAGCAACGGTGAGGGCCCCAAGTCATCCGACACCCCAATCCCGAATCAACTCGCTTCCGAACTGGCCCAAACCCTCAACCGGTCCAACTTGAAGAAGCGGACGGAGTCAATGGTAGGTATGGGAATTGCGAGTGCCAGTGTAGAATTTTTCGGCCGTTTCCAGGAGAATCTATTAAACTGTCCCCATATTAAACCTCAAAGTAATGGATCAGTGCGCATCTCGCTTAACAGTAGCCTTGCCAAAAGCTTAGCCAAGTCGACCAACGACTTGACCAACCTAGAGAGCATCTCCAAAGCGCTAGCGAATCGCGTTACGATTAACGTTAACTCGGGGGATAAGAAGACGGAGACGCCCAGCGGAATTTTAAAAAACGGCACGCACAAGCCGCTTGTGCAGCAGAAAAGTATAACGTTTGGAGAAATGTAAGGGGTTAAACGATTTTCACTAATATCTGCATGTGCTACGCTCTCTTCGGCAGCCTAACTTTTTTACCTACTTCTTCTTTCTTAATAACAAAACGAATGGCGACCGGGTGAACTCACCGTTGTATACGTAACGGCAGATAGTGAAAATATTTTATTTTGCATTATCTTGAGATGTTTACAACCGCAAAAAATATCTCTTGATACAGAGAGTAGTAAAAATATTTAAAATTCAATGGACTTGTGGACTTTGTATGCAATGTCTTTTTTGTTTGTGATGAAATGATTCTAGGCTTGTTGTCACAAAGTACTGCCACCTGTAAACTAGGAAACTCCATTAGATTGAACAAGTATTAGATTACTGGTCCTCTTCTACATTCAGTACCACTTCGAGACGGTGCCTAACCCTATCTTTAAAAAAATGGTGATCATGCAAAATGAGTGTATAGTCGTAACGACAATGAATTGTAATGGTTTCTTCCTCGGTTTCGTCACTTTTCGCATCCTCCGGATTCTCCATATCTGTAACTAAAAAAAAAGATACAAAAAATTTAAATGGATATCAGGGAGGATAAACTAATTCGCATAACCTTGAATGATTCACATATTTTTATCTTTTATACGCTCGGAGAACTGTAATCGCTTAAGTTTAGAATTGTTTGGGTTTTAGTGTAAGCATGAGACTGATTAGTGAAGTATCAATTTAGAACCCTGGCCCATTAAGAGCATTTTGCTGTATCATTTACGGTTTATGAAATATTAAATTGATGCGGTACTTTTACCGCACGCGGTAAATTGTACGATGTAGTGCGAAAATACACTTAGTATAATGATTTGGTGTATGAATAAAGCTTTTTTTTCAAATAACGATTTCAAATTGTTTATTTATTAAATTACAGAAAACAAATAATAAAGAAAAAAATTAAACATTCCCAATGCGATCCAAAATTTTGAAACAAATAATATGCAAACTTTATTCACATTCTATGCATATATTTTGTAAATTATTGGGTCCTCAAAGACACATTTTCCACACACATATTTTTAAATTTTTTAAACAAATTTTTGTAATTTTATTTTCTTTGCAAACACTCAATTGGCACCTGTTTCGTATTCATATGTACAAAACTAAACTTGCATTTGTTGACATTTTCTTATTCTTCACTTTAATAAGACCTTGGAAAAAATATTCACAAATACCAAACAATAATAAAGCATGATGATGTATCAAAAAACTTTTGTTATGAACATTTTGCTGTATAATTTACAGTTTATGAGATATTAAACTGATGCGGTACTTTTACCGCACGCGGTAAATTTTACGACGGAATGCGAAAATACACTTAGTATGAATAAAAAAAATGTATTCAAATAACGATTCCAAATTGTTTATTTTTTAAATTACAAAAAATAAAAATATGTAATAATGAAGAAATTTAACATTTCCAATGGGATCCAAAATTTAGAAACAAATAATATATTTTTTTATTCACGTTCACCGCATATGTTTTGTAAATTATTGGGTCCTCAAAAACACATTTTTCACACACATATTTATAAAAATATATTATATTCACCAATACCGAACAATAATAAAGCATGATTATGTATAAAGAAACTTTTGTTAATAAAATACACGTGACTCTTTTTCTAAGATGAAACTACTTTTTAATTATACACCCTGCACCGCTGTTCCTATTCAGGGAATGGGAGTGTATTTTGTCTGAGGATTTGAAGAGTCAGTTTTATTAGAAATCGTTGGTGATACGTTTATATGGTCTCAGTCTTCGAACTAACTTGTTTTCTCGAATGGACTACATTTTTTGAAATATTGATCTTGCATTACCTTGTAAAGATATCATAAGGATGTTGTAGTAATTTGAAAAATCGGAGTTTTGCATTTTCTAACGGTTGACTGGTCTTTGCTACTTCTCGGGCTGTTCCGGACTAATCCGCTGGTTTTATGTCTGTTCAGGAAACGTTTAAGTGCTAGTGCCAGTAAACAATCCACCTGCACGTGTAAAAATCAGTGAGGATTCAAACAGAATAGTCTCATTGCAGATATTTACAGTGTTTTAGGGTTCTTGCTGCACTAAATCGTTTCCTTGAACGACCATACTTTCTGCTCTAACAATATTTTCTATTTACAGGCCTACGGTAATAAATGACCGACCCCTGCACGTGACTTAGCCCAGAGGAAGGCACTGGAAGTGCAATGTGGAACCAAGTGCAAATATAAATATAATAATATCGCTAGCGTTAGTTATATGTATTGTGAAAGTGTGCCGAGTATATTGTGATAAGTGTTTGAATAATAATAATAATGGTTGTATTATTTTTTATCGAAAATTAACTTTGTATCTGATCATATTCGTATGTTTGTCATGTAAACCGTCAAATAATGTCTATTTTAATCTGACGTAACGTACAGTGCGAAATATAGTCCCTCTAATCATAATGGTGAGTTTTTTGTTGCGAAATTTATGTCATGTCTATCAAGCGTGTGCAGAAATTGCTATTTTCCGAATATTGCGATTTTGAGGATATGGTGTTGATTGAAAGTCCGTTCGCTCAAACGACTCGAGAAGGAAAAGGTCTTAGACAAGTTCATTTGGGTTTGACGCCCTCGAAATTAGTGGTGGCAACAGACGTGTTGCCTCCAGTGGAAAACTCTTGCGTGAATTTTTTGCCGGGGATCGATCCGGACATCGAAACGTTCGAACTGATCGCGATTTATCCCATCGACTGTGTAAATTTGAGTATATTCCGTAGACGTAAACGTCAAACGATCAAAGCACATTTCTGTAACAACCGCGTCTATTACTTCGAACTCGGCGGTTTCGAGAACCGCACTGTAAGTCTTTGTCACTTGGACTCGCCTCCAAGCCACCGCTTTCATCTTGTAGATGTTCTGGAACCTCTGGTGCGAAAAAGTGAAATTCTTGTCGCCCGAGTCCGGTTCTTCGCACTCAGAAACGTCAGTCGCGACTTCATCCACCGGCAGCACCATTTATTTGGTGGACAGCAGAAAGGTAGTGAAGCCCAACGGACTCGCCCAAGTCTGGTGCAAGTTCGGAACCGGTAAAGACAAGCCGGTAGTGTGACGGTCTGCAAATTCGCTTCATCGTCACTTGTGATCGATTCCAGAACGAGGCACCCAAGTGGACGGACCGCTATTTATACTTGGGTAAAAGCTACGAAGACCTCGCCACCCAATATATGCCCATCATGACCACCCCGAAACTTTCCCAGTTCGTCAAACCGCGCAAACTTTCGCATTTTTCGGTGTGTGCCAAAAACCAAAGTCAAAGCAACGAAATCAGCATCGGTGACAGTTACCACGTCAGCCGTTTCGGATCTGGAATTAAGGAAGGCTGCAGCAGCACTTTATTCCTTCCTGCCGAAAACTACATCCTACCAACTCGTTTCAACAGCAGCCACGTGAGAATGCGAACGTGCTGTTTGAACCAATTTAAATCAAAGCAGTCTTCAGACCCGCTCGACACCTTGGCCCTCACATATCCGATGTCTGACACTTTGGAAATGATGGCCGAGACCGGCGTTCGTGTCTGGGAACGTTCAGAAACCGTCAAGAAACCTCGCCATCGAAGACGCTACGGTTTCGCCCCGCATCCGCTGTTCTTGTACGGTCTGGGACCGTGGAACATCAGTTCCGGTGCAAAATATTCAATACAAGTGAAACGAGCAGTTTCGGTGGTAACAATTCGACGACAACCGGTTGAAGCAGAACTACGACTCCCAGTGACCAAACGACAGCTAGTGGCCACGATCTCGTGCGAAACCCTGCTTAAATATGACGGAAAAACTAACATGCAATCAGCGTGCGGGTTCGTTGCTTTTTACACATTTACCAAGGCATATAACGCAAAAAATAGGGGACCTCGAAGACCTGTTATCTTCTTCTGGACTCCCGACTATTGGTACAGACCGAGATCTGCCAAAGACGCCTACCAGGAACTGCACAAACATTTGACTAAAATCAACCAATTCCACCAGCGCTCTAAGAGTACGTCTCAAGAATGCGTCACAGTCGTCCAGTGACAATTTTGCTTTCAGAGAGGCGCCGCCTATTTCGCCGCAGACGCTCCTTCAAACCGGAAAGCTCCGAATCGGAGTCCGAGAGCACGGTTCGCAGCGCCAAATACAAAAGCAAGAAACGCAAATCAATGATGCGTTTCAACGTTTTCGGGGACAAATCTCACGACGTGTGCGACTACGGTAACTTAAGGAAAAAACACCAAATATTAATTTCTAATAGCTTTGTGCTGCCTGATGTCTATGATAGATCAGGAGAAGAATTGCAAAGAGACACCGCTTCAATATCTGAAACGCCTTCTTCGCATCGACAGGGTTTTTACCGCTTGGGACTTCAACTCAACAACACTGGCGCAGCAACTGACCATGATCGACCGAGATCTCTTTTTGAAGATCTCGGGAATCGAATTAAGCGTGCTGATTTCGCAGCAGTCGTCAAAGAACGCACCCAACGTTGGAGCGATGGTTGCGTTCTCCCATCGAATCACATGTCTGGTAGCCAGCGACATTCTGAAGAATCAGTGCGACAAAGTACCGATTCTAGCAAGTGTCTAAAAAATAATTTCATTCAGATTTGTAGATGAGGGCACGTTTGGTCGCCAGATTTATTACAGTGGCTGAAAAGTGCCACCAAATCTCAAATTTTCACTCGTGCAGGACAATCTTGTTCGGCTTGCAAAGTCCAGCGATATACAGACTGAGAACAACATGGGCCTATTTGAGAAAAAAACACGCCAGCAAATATCAGTACTAGTTCCATTATCAGTATCTAGATAATGGAAACAGTTCAATTTTAGGACGTTCGAGTTTCTGTGCCGCCTCTACAGAGACCCTCGTCTGCTCAGTTATCAAAAAACGTTCTTCCTATCCTCGCAAAGAACGCCGTACTTGCCGTTTATAGGTGACATCATGGCCAAGCTCTTGGATAGAATACCGGATTACAAAATGGCGAAGAAAAGTGAGTCGAAAGTCGTGACAGAGCCACCAAAAGATAACAGTCTCTTCACGAAACTGCTAATGTCTATGAGGCTAGTCAGTTGTCAAAATACCACCGTTTCCGAAACGAAAATACACGAATCCGGGAGAAGAGGTTTGTGCCATTATTTCAAACCGCTCGACTGCTATGAAGACAATAGAATTAAGTGTTTGGTGGAGGCCACAGAATTCTTACAGCAGTGCCAACTGAGTGCTTTACATTATAGTTTCATGCCAAATAACTCGGCACTAGATTATCTGCTGAAGGCCCGATATAAAGAAGAAAGGGACAATTTCTTTCAGTCGTTTAGGATCGAGTCGGGAGAGTGGGCGGAAGACTAGCTATATTTTTTTAATAAAAACCAATTATTAATAATATCGTTTTCATTCTAAACATTTATACCTACCTTCCAACAAATTAAAATAATTTGTAAAACTCTTATACCTCAAGCACTTTTGGAACCTGCCTTACCGCCTTGATCATCTTTCGTCGTAAGTTCAAGGAAATAGGAGTATTAATAATTTTCAAATGAACTCAGCTATAATTTCGTGCATTAAAATCGAAGTATTTCGTCGGCGAACAGATGACGTTACAAGTATATTCGTCTGCAACGCGATTATATCACATAAACGGAACATCGAAAACTTTTTGTCCATTACATTTTCCCAACTTTTTCTTTCAGTTTCTATTAAAGGACGCTAGTTCAGACCCCGTTGAGAAAAATAACTGCACCACTATCTTCGTTAAATTCTTCTAAACAAACAACTGATGTCATATTTCTATCCGGAAACAAGATGATCTCTGATACGGATTTCACCATCAGTCATTGCAGATGATAATCTTATCATTACCACTAAAATCAAATATTTAAATAAGCTCACACTATTTAATGCGCACTGGTTATACTTTTTTTAGTCACCACGATGAATAGTACGGTTTCACTCCTTTTAGCCCTGCTGGGTCTGTGCTTCTGCCAAGAAGGTATAACTTTAACATAAACTCTATAAAATTTTAATTGAAAATTTTCAGGTGTGACTGCTTTGAAATGTTACAATTGCAACAATCACAGTGGAGTCAGTTGCCGAGCACCTGTCACTCAAACATGCCAAAGTTACCAAGATGTCTGTGTTTCTAGCTCCTTCACTATGGCCGGTAAATAAATGTTAAATCCCAAACAATTTTTTATTATTTTAATGTTTTTCAGGAGTTTTGTATCAATCTAAAACTTGTGGGGCAACAGCATCTGTAACCAGGAATTGTCAAAGTATCAATTTGAATTTCGGCAAGTGCTATACATGTGACCAAGATTATTGTAACCAAGCCTGGTAGAATTTTCTAATAAATACAAATTTTTATGTTTGAGTCTCCCTCGGACCGTCCTCACATTATATAATATTCCTGAACTATCTAAACGTAATCTAAAACGAATAAAATATAATACAAAAAGATGGGTCTAAGTACCTTAACATAAGTAAGAGACTAATTAATATGGTAATATTTATTTATTGTAAATATTATAAAAAGCGCATTTGAATATAAAAACATATAACATTAAACTGACTCAGAATTAAATATAATAAAACATATGTTAGATGAAAGAGATCAAATCGTTTGTATCAAGGGAGCATCCGCTCTTTTTCACTTCAAGTACTTCTTGTAGAACCTGCTTAGTTGCCTCATCGTTGGTGTTCCCAGAACCAAGAAAATGCAAATCAGTATCGTCGATTTTTACATGCACGATATACGGATGTATTTGAATTGTCTTTAGAACATATCGGATTCCTTGCTTCATCAACTTGCTTTGTAGTTCTTCAACTGTATCTGTATTGCACTGAAAATAAAGCATAGCAAAACAAGTATCGTTTAAGTACGATCAAAAATTACGATTTTAATCCCGGGAACGGGTGGATATGTACTAAATGCAGGTTTTGGAGTTGAGTTCACTGACATATTTTGATACATGCGAATAATTTCACTGCTATTGATGTTAAATGTTGTTGGAGATTTGTTCGTAATGAGCCGATATTTCTCCAATGCAGAAGGTGTACAGTCCACACTACAATGGACGATTAAAAGCTAAAATTACGTATTCGGAAACTTACACTTCAAGCATCTTCATTGCTGCAACTTGTTTCGCGTCTTTCTTGTTACTTGCGCTTCCGATGGTTGACTTTCCCACAAAATGACACTTGTGATAAAAATCTCCCGCCTGTGATATTGTCACCAACTCATATGTTGCAGCGTGAACTCTATGTTTTTGTGCGTATTCGTTCAACTGGCCCACATAATTCTTTAGAACGGGATTCACAGTTGGTGCCTCTTGAATTTGTAGCAAGCTTTGCTTTTGCAATATTTGCAATGCTGCTTTCGCACACTCGTGTTTTGCACCCTTCTTTGTTGTTGAATATCCTACTTTAGTAATGCCTCCTGCTAATACTGTACACTTAAATCTTGGACTAAAACCTTCTTCTATGTACTGAGGAAGATGAAGCTTTTTCGCTGCCATTAGTTCTTGCAAAGCTGACACTGACGTTTTGTGGTTCATTCTAAACAAAAGAAAAAAATATAAAAGAACTATTTCGTAATTGTGTTTTGTGCATCAAATAAATTTCTAGAATCTGAAAAATGGGACCAACATCCTCCAAAACAAACCACTTGATAAACATCACAAATTCGGAGAAGAGATTATCTGATAAATTACAGCCAAACAGAATTGCAACACTGAATAAGATAAAAAGAGCAACAGCACCGATTTTCTGCCACAAATGTGCAAAATGAAATTATCTACTTTGATCGTTGTTTTCTTGTGCTGTCTTATGGGATGTCGAGGTTGTTATTTCATTAAATAGTACACAATCTACTGTTCTAAATCTTGCAGCTCTGGTTTGTTGGACCTGCGACACTAATCGCGGACAGAAGTGTTCTGGAACCTCAATGTTCAAAAAAACTTGCAGCTCAACGGAGGTTTGTTGGTCTAATTCGTTCATACAACAAGGTACGCATGGTTTATTATGTCATCAATTGTAATCCAAAATTTGTAAATTTCAGGTAAAGTGTATCAAGTGAAAGATTGTCGTTACAAAAATGGAAATATTGTGGCAAATTGTGAAATAATCAACAATCTGCTAGGCGGTTCTTGTTATATTTGCGAGACCGACTTGTGCAATGCACCTTGGTAAAATAATTGGTCAAGATGTTGTAATCTTTGATGATGATAATGTATCGATAAAAACTGGGTTTTGTTATTCTGTCATGTTGAAGATTTTGCTGTACTCTGTATCCGTGTTATTAAAATTATTTGTGTTTCGTACAGAATTCAAATAGTGAAATTAAAAGAAATAATAAAATAAAACACATTTTCGTCATTTGAAATGAAAATGTTAGGACCACAAGAGTAACATTTAAACCAAGGCTCTTGCCAAAAATAAACGTAAGGATGGGGTTAAAAAATCACAGATTCTTCCTACATTTTTTTTTCCTTTTATTTCCCTTTATTTTGGTTGTAACTTGCATATTTTCACAGTTCCACATTACTTTGGTGTATTGCCGAAATTGCCTAAATGCCCAAATTTTTTTTATTCATATCGGAATATACCGAATATTTAGCGCGTATTATTTAAAAATTTGGACACGATAATTAATAATAGTACAGCAAAAATATGGCAACAAGCGTGTCTGTCAGGACGTATAACTACAATTTTGAAGTATCTCTGTTGTATATATGTTGACTCTATCAAGGAAAGAATTATTAATATTTTTATTTAATACATAAATTAAGAAATATTAATATTAAATAATTTATCTTTTATCCATCGTCAGCAATTTAGCAGCGTATGTATTATCCTTGCTGTTAATATTTTTTCCATTTCCCCAAGGTTCTGTCAGTTGTTGTCACAGTTTCGCTTACTTGTACATACGTATACATACAACCACAGATTACTCATACAATTAACTAACTAAAAATTATCCGTGAAAATAATTTCGA
Source organism: Eledona agricola (assembly GCA_964023215.1). Classification (NCBI taxonomy): domain Eukaryota; kingdom Metazoa; phylum Arthropoda; class Insecta; order Coleoptera; family Tenebrionidae; genus Eledona; species Eledona agricola. The sequence continues at coordinate 3,738,294 of OZ026860.1, read as the reverse complement.
AATTCAAATTTTTTAAACAAACTTACATAAAAAATAACTGCCACTGTTTAAATGGAAATGAAATTGGTTTTAAGAGTTTGAAAGCAAGCAGACCAGGAGATATCAAAAATTAATAAAAACTCGTCTTTGTAACCACATCCATGTATATTCCATAATAATATCAATTTGTACAAGTTTCAAACATGTAAAAATAAGTCACTTATCCGAGAAATCGATCTGCGCATTTATTTAAACACTTTAGCCACTTTGTTCAACTGGAGATACGCCAAATTACTTTTTCTGTAAATTTTATGGTCTACTTAGTAAATGTAAAAGTTTCGTAACGCGAAAAATGAGAGGACGAACATTATGGACCATCTGACTATCTGCCTAACAATGTAAAAATTTCTTGATCTTAATAGAAACCAATTAAGATTCACTAGACATCTCCAGCGATACCATCTCAAGAGACTTACCAAAAAAGTCAGTGAGTGATATCTAAAAACTTGAGGATGACAGGATAAAACCTCACAACGCATAATTATGGAACCACACCGTCTCATAGCACCGTCTTAACTGATCCAGAGTAACTTGACTAATAAAATAACCTCATGAAAATTCAAATCTTCGCAGTTAAGAACAAAATAACTCGAATTAAAAGTATTAGCTATCGAATACGACGATGGGTCGTCTGATTATCGATGTTGCATATTGTTTAAAACAGGCCTGATAACAAATAGTAAATCTTCTGATAAAAACGGAAACGTCTCAGATTTGTAATACTTTTTATCTGGTTGTTTTCTAATTGTGCCAATTGTGCAATACGTCAGCGAAACGCTGCTGGTCTAAATTTCACAAACTGGCAACATTAAACTCCGCTTCCAACATATCTAAAGTTGAAAACACAAAAAAATGCAGATAACTCCTGTGATTAATTATAACGTTCTTCTTTGGGATTTTGGACCGTGTTCCATTTGAAGTTCCATTAGGGGGGGTGTAGTGAACGCTCCGAGGAGCTAATTCAACAAGTGACCCCAATGAATCTCCAGACGTTTCATCCACAACTGCGGTGGATTTCATCAGTGGTTTAAGTTGCGATGTGGAAGAGCTCGAAGTGTTCTCTTCGCTGTCACATTCGCGACTGAAATCCCAAAGAAGAACGTTATAATTAATAACACCGACCGTGAAAGCCTACATACTTTCATAACTCCTGTGATGTTGCAACTTTTTCTTTGTACTGTTCTATGCCCCAACGGCATTTTATCAGTAATGATTTACTCACTTTTATACGTAAATCGGGTTTCGAACAACATTATTACAGCTATTAAATTAGAAATTATAAAATAGAAACTAAGTTCTTACTTTATTTAGGTGCTCCCTCGGCCACTACTTTTCCACGTTGCATTTAGGGGATTTACCTACTAACACAAAGCTGAACTTTCCTCGTTACCAACCGCGCACAACTTAAGCAATTTGTTATCTGCAGTTCCTATTAAATTATGAAATGGTAATAATTTTCACCAATTCAACTCGGCACATGCATTGCAACTCGCGATAACGACATATCACAAATACTTTACTTATTTGTGTTCTCGGTCGTGTACATACATGCTTTGGAACACGACCTCGCACCTGATTGGTCGCCAGTTTTCAAATAATCGCGCCAAATTATTGAACCGCATTTTATTAAAGCAAATAAATTCAAAACTGATCATTAATCCAACCATGACAACACTTAAATTAATTGAAGAAGTCGGTGACCTCCTGAAGCTCCCGCTCTCTGGCCTGTTCGTGCGCCCACCGGTCTTCTGCGAGTCTGTCATTGAGGGACCATTTAAAATGGAAAATTCGCAAACCACAAAGTTTGCACTTCTTATTACCGAACGGGGGCGTTTTCATGAAAGTGAAGAAACATTCTTGGTGGAACAAGTGGCCGCAGTAGACACGTTCGATGTGGCGCGGCGAGTTTTCATCAATTTCAAGTTGCTGCAAATTTGCACCAATAAAATTGAATTAGTTTAGACACAGTTATTACTCTGGGGTCCGGAGGAAAGCAGATTACGTTACAGAACTGGCAGTTTTCGTACGGAAGCCGCTTAACGCAATCTATGAGGAATTCGGCGGATTTTTGTAAAGACGGAGCTGGTTTAAATGGAGGGTCGTTGGGTTTTTTCTTCAATGGGGGCTCCGTACATTTGCGCGCGATTTCCTTGGCTTGTCCTATCATGTGGCGACTAAATGCCGGCGAAAAGTTGGTGCTAACGTCGTGAATACTGCAAAATTTATAATCGTTTTTCATACTGTGTTTTTTAGGACGACACTCACTCAATTGATTGCTTGGGGTAGTCATCAGGAATGAGGATTTTACAATTTAGGTAGTAATTCTTGTTGGCCACCTTTAAAACGATACACGACGACTTTTGCTTCAATTTTAGCTCGTCCTTGTCGTTGAGCGTCTTTTTTAAAAAATTTATCTCCTCATAACAGCAGCACAGGGGGTTTTCGTCAATGAAACTCCTTAGAAACTTAATAACGTTCAGAACTTGCGCCTTTCCTAAATACTTTTTGGCCTCCTGCTCGCACACCTTTGTCAGGCCGCTTAAGAGCTTTTCGGATAGAGTTTTGGATTTCAATTCGATTAATAGTGGAGTTCTTGGGTAGGTTTCGGTGAACTGAATGCACACAATCAGTGCCTTGAAATCGGTTCTTTTTATTTCGGCACGCACCATTGTCTTGAAACAAGAGACAAGTCGACTCCCTGGCACCACATTTTCGCACAATTTCCTAACTTCCAGAAGCTCATCTTCTATAAATCCCATGTAAATTTGGGTAAGTGAGGTTATGAGGAGGCGGGTACGACTCAAGCCTCGGAAACCTACTAACTACCGGAAATCTGCAGACGCAGACTTAAAAGCTGAAAGAAATTTCTGGATAATTGGGGTTCTATTAGGTTCTTGCCGCAGAAAATCTTCATCTATTTAATGGATGTGCATAAAGTTACGCCCAAATTTTGTTACAGAATGAGAATGGCGGGCGCTACTTCAAACACATCCGCAAAACTTCTCTGCAAAATAATTCAAGCTAATCAATTTACTCCACACTTAATTCACAAAAAGCACTGAAAGGCATTTTGATGAGCGATTTTCCTCCAATATTTCCTTTACCAGGTAACGTGCGTTCAAAAAAAAACAAGGCTGCGTTGGCCATGGAAAAACTTTGTGCATCAATTTAGTGTAGCAAAATTTCAAAATGTCCGTTCGAGTCTGTTCATGTTTAGGTTAGCTTCCTTGTTGACGATGGGATAAATCATTATGGGATAAAAAAAAGTGCAAAACATTTCCCGGTATCGTTGTGAATCCAAACATCAATCTATTCATTGTTACAGCTTCTCCTCTGTTGAGGAGAATATCGGCACGACCAGGACGGTCATTAATTTGATATAACTGTAAGTCGTGAATAGATCGATGAAGAAGAATCAGTCTCAAAACCGAAAAATGTCTTGAGAATATTTGGCAGCACTCAGCTACCCGTCAACCTTCATGGGTCATCAGTCTCTATGCGCAACTCGAGACCTACCAATTCAGTTTAAGAGCAACTGCATTCTCAATTAATATTTCAAAAATCGTTGTATATATAGTTAAACACGGACGTCGACCGCTAGGGAGTTGTATTACACAATATACATTAGAAAAAAAAAGGTTCGGGTTTGCTTGGATTCGAAGGTTCCAAGGTTTATTATTTTAGTAGGCCAAAAAATTTAGACGAGTTACGGCAAAAAATCGAAAGCAATTGCGATAAATGTTGTTTGTTTTTAGAGTTTAATTACGGATTGTCTTTCATTAAAGTTTACATTATTTTTTTTTACATGTTTACATTTTATTTAAAGTACCATTTTTTTTACCCCATCATTTAAGTAATAATAATAATAATAATAGCAATTTAAAAATAATATGTTTGTGACCTACCAATCGTTGTATATATAGTTATTAAACACGAACGTTGACCAGTAGTGATAAATTACACAATATACATTAGAAAAAAAAGGTTCGGATTTGCTTGGATTCAAGGTTCAAAAACTAATGATTATTGAAAATGCTCATTAAAAAATAAAATTAAATTGTTCTAGCGTTTGGGCCGTTTTATTTTGATGGTAAATTTTAAACTGACAGATCTTGACATTTATCAAATCTATGTTTATGTTTTCTATGGTTTCTACACTGGAAAGCCGATAAATTCCATGGCCAACGCAGCCTCGTTTTTTTTTGAACGCACGTTATAAATAATCAAATTATTATTGTGTGAAAATTGTTTGTTTACAACTTTCCATTTGAGGTTAATTTGTTTTGTTTAAGTGTCGGAAGTTACATTTATTTGCAAGTTACGACTTCTTCATTTATCTTAAGTTACGATTGCTGATGTGTAACACCAGGTTCATTTAATAGCTAGTCTTGACAACTGTAATCGCGGCAACGAGCAGAACCCGAAATTTTTTGCTCGCATTCATTAGACCCTACAATTTGTCTTATTGTGTCTCCTTTACATGACATAAAATGGAGACTCCGCCTCATCGAGACGACTACCGAAGACTTACACTAATAAATACAAGCAATGTGCAAAGCAGCACCCTTCAAACAAATCAAACCCCCTCAATGCTTGAACCTATAGACAATGAAGAGGAGAGGAACACTCGCCGCAGTCTGGTTTCCGTACAAAAACGGACCACCAACCAGTCCCTATTTTCTGAAGCCTCCCAAATGATTGCTGAGAGTCAAATCAATGATCACCTAAGAATTTGTACAAAACTGTACACAGAAAACAGAATATCCACCAAGAATGCGTGGCAGTTACAGGTGATTGACGTCATGAGAAAGATCGCTTCCACTGATAACGCCAATGCGTTGCAAGTCGCTGGATCGTCCCTCGATATAGGGACCAAAGTGTATGGCTTACGTGTAGATGACGTACATACTAAGGCCTTGCAATTGGCAAGTTCCATGACCAAAAGAGATAAGAATGAAGAGAACGATGAAAATGAAGAAAGTAGCGAACCGCTTGATCGGAGCCGCAAAAAACCGAAAGCGAGAAAAAGAATTAAAAAATTAACTGCAGATAAAGGGAACGTAATTGATAAAGAGGGAACGGGTATGTTTGCTTCGATAAATCATGTGGAATGCGTTATATTTTCAACTAGGGAAAATATCCAAGTCAACGCTATTGACAACTTGTTCACTCATAAATTACCAACAAACCCAAACACTCACCTACTTATGCAACTGAGTGAAGAAAGATATTGGTCAAAAACCAACGATAAAATATTGGAAACGGATGATATTTTGGACTGTTTAGAATTGCCACAAACCAACAATTTCAATGTGTGTTTGGCTTTTAACGAGTTTGAGATGGGTAATTGGAATCCCGAGCATGAAGAACACTCATTACCGGATCCCATCCTCGACGAAGATGACCTCCCGATTGCGGTACTAGACGGTTCGATCCACGATATTTTCGAAGATAACAGCCCCATAAGCGAAGCGAGGGATCAAATGCAAGAAGCATTCCAAGCACAAATTTATGGCGAAGTTACGCATATAGTAGACGTCGTCCCTGAGGCAGAGCGAATCGAGAGCGACTACGGCTACAACATGCTCGTACAAACCGCATCCGGAAAATATATCGACAAAATCTGGGCTGGACCAAGTCACTGGAAAGTGAAATTTAATAAGCGATCGTCAACTAGATTTTCCGGGTGTGGGATGCCGCCTGTCAAACGCGCAAGGAAAATGAAGATACAACAGAAAATCGTCTTTGAACCATGTGTTGATGACGTCTGCGAGACAGTAAAGAAATGGGTATCAAGACGGACTGCCCCGACTACGACATTCGAAAAAACGACTCTTCCCGTGCCAGAATGCTTTAACAATTTCGACAGGCACATTGATGAGTTGCTGCTTAAGCCAAATGAAAAACGACCCACATTAATTAACAACTCCAACAACAAACCCCAGCAATGTGAAATGCAGGAGTACAACAACAATCCCAACGATTCACTCTATTTTTCCCACAATAACATCGACGATGAACCGTTGCAGAATTCGATCGAAGAAGTCGCGGATGTACCAGAGCAAATGTTTTTGGGTGAGAACCTCGTTAATGCGCCAGAGTTAGTTTCGGCTTTGCAAGTTCCGTATGCAATGCAAGCCAAGAAGATGGACATGAAGAAGCTGAAAATGGCGATATGGGAGCAACTAGAAGACGGCGTACAAAGTGCAGATTTTTCGGATGTTTATGCAGATATCCCCAAATTATTGTCGTCTGATATGAAAAAGGAACTAACGTGTCCGTTAGCATTTGTCGCGTTGTTGCATCTGTGCAATGACCACAACCTTGTATTACATAAGAAGTCCGACTCTAACGATTTTACCATTTCTAAAACTGCAGAGTTTTGTAAAATGAACATCTGAGTTGTTTGTTATATAATTTATACCGGCCAGGCCATTAGCAAATACATGAAAATTAATTTGAATTAATTTCTAAATATTAAAGTGTGCAATACATTTGGGGTTTTTTTATGAACCGCGCCCTAAAATATACCCACTTAGCGGAATTAGAATAATTCGAAAAAGTTACAGCTAAAGTGGATTACCCACAATATCACCACAAGCGATTTTCAAGTGGTTCAAGTTTTTCTCGTTCTTTGAAATCACCATTCCGGCGGCAATATTCCCAATTAAATTAATAAATGTGTTTTATGTAAACATATGTATTATGTGCTTAATGAAATAAAAATAAAAACTCATTGAATATATTTTTTTAAACTTACTCCAATTATTTTACGACGTCTATTATTATATCGGAAAATAAATTTACGGTAACTGGGTGATGAATACATGATTAATTTTATAGATAAATACTCAAAAAATTAGTAAATTTTGAACGAGCTCAGCACAAAATTGATTTGGACGATTACATCGAAAGCGGCTACTCAAAAATTTGAAACTAACGAGAAGACCACAGAGCGGAAGGTTATTTTAAAAGCAATCTTTGTAATTTAACTATTGGCACGGGAGGATTTGTGTAAGCAGAGAAAAACAGTTGGAAGGAAAAGGTGCGGTCGTAAAACAGGCGGTGTGAATAAAAGTGTTTGATTTATTTAATTTATTTGTAATAATGATTGGCACACATTCTTTTACAACAGAAGGATTATGGCGATGTTTGCACAACATGTTCGTAAAGGAATATAAATTTCGGAACAGATCAAAGTCGGCATTTTGTTTAATAATGTGATCGCAACGAACGAAACAATTTGGGTTTGATAAGAATGTACGTTTGAAGCCTAAAATGCATCCAAACTGCATCAATCGACAAAGAATGAATACTGACGTGTGACAAAGAGTATGTGCTTTAGTTGAAAAACGTTCAGCTCAATTAAATTCTCAATAGCTATTTTTCACTTTTCTAAAAGTACATTACTTCTGCAACCATAGTTTATGTACAACAGTGACATCATCTTTGGTAAAAAAAATATCCATAAAATTGGTACTGCGCTATGAAATAACTAAATAATGAGCAATAAATAATTTACAAGATACCTATCTAGCGAATATTGTTACAAATCAATAAACAGCCAAACAATTCGTTGTTCAGCGGTACACAATTCATTTTATTTATAAGTACTATCCAAAATTTGATGGTGTTTGATTAGCCTATCTTACCGTAATATTTATTTTGTGCTAAGTACATGTTTCTTCTTTAATGTTTAATATTTGCTCAAAGGTGACACTCCAAATGTTTTTTCTTCTTCTTCTTTTGTTTAATAATAATCATCATCGGCGCACATGTCGCAGGAACTAATTTACATTTAATGGAAAAGTTACATTAATTATTAGTCTCATTTAACAATATCACAATTTTAATATTGCAATAATTTTTAAGTAGCTAGATATGCTTCCATTACTTAATTTTTAGATGTTAATTAATATGTTTGTAAGCTTGCGTAGTACATTTCTAGCAAGCCCATCGTTTATTTGACTAGAGATTCGGTAATTACGTCCAAGAACAGAAACAGAAAGGACTACTAAAATGTCGACTGTGTGTGTGTTTAAGAAGCGAGAAGCTGTTTTGCTTCCGACAACTGCAATTATGCTAGAATCGCGCCTAAACTCACACAATTGTACTATCATTAATAAGAATAATAACATATAGCTTTTGATATTAGACTTTGATAAATAGACATCTTTTGATATATTCGATCGAATGCGATCACTTCAAGTCGCTTGGAGTTGTCGCATTCTAGTAGTCCTGCATCCGCTTTCGAGTGTGTTAAATATTTTGTAACATCGTCGTCGTCGTCATCATCATCATCATCATCATAACAAATGTAAAGCTAGCGAAGCTCAGGCGAAGCCTGGCCACGACATTAGGAAGACACTTGGGATGAGGCCTAGCAAGCAGCCGTACAGGCAAAGAGAACACTCAGAGTGGCCGCAGGCTATTGCACGCAAGTGTCCAGGAATGTTAGACCGGTCCTCGAGCTGGGCACTTCAGCCCCCGGACGGCGCCCTTTCAGTCTTGTTGCCCCCCATCGAGTCACTGACGTAGAGGACCCCATCACTACTATTAGCCACTCGAAGATTTGCACTATATTGTTTAGCAGAGTCACTGTTTGGCGACGCGGCGCCCCCCTCAAGACGTCCGTTTGCACCGCTTGGTGCCTCGCTGTCGCCGGCCACCACTCCGTCAAATCCCACTGCGGGCGCATCGTCACCGCAATGGTAATTATAACTGCAGCAAAGCACTCCGTCCTGCGAAAACACCAAACAACTGTTAATATCGTCAGCGACCACTGAATCCGCCCACAATCTGCAGACGCAAATTGTGAAGGAATTCGCTAAGGTTCGGTGCTGGACCGGAAAACGTGACTGTGCTCGTCTATGAGTCTCGCGATAGACTTGATCCATTACGCGCATTGACTACAACAATTGCATCATCTCTAAGACCATGCACATTCATCATTCACCAAGTTCGTTTCCTAACGTTAAGTTAGAAAAAAAAAGGAGGCATGCAGTATGTAGGGCGATACACATCTATAGAGTGCTCGGTAATATCTGTAAACTACTGGACAGGCAAAACAGGCACTACTAGAGGTGTGTATAGTTTGAGTGTAGTTAGAGTGACGTGATTACCGATGCACACAACACGCGACATTGCTCACCAGTTCGGCGCAGAACGGCACCTGGAAGGGAACGTAGTGTTAATTGTTAGTATAGCCTAGCTATGGGCAAGCCAGCCTCGGCGTCTATGCAGCGGCTAGCCATGCTATCGTTTAGTTGGACCAAGAACGACTCTCCGATAGTCATCACCAAACCATCGGAAACAAGTTCTCTAATCCTGAAGCAAGGCTTTAGTAATGAGATGATATGAATGTTACATGTATGGGGACCACAGGGGACACATGGAAGGCACTCTATCATCCGCGCACTAGTGCGCTTGTATGCTCCAAGCAATTATCAAAACTCACAGTACCTGATCGTTGTTACGAAACATTCAGACCACATGTATTAGTTTTCAACGATACGTCTTCGGGCACTGCGACTACTCACCTTGCAGTTGCACGAGATGCAGGGATCTCTGGGATCGACGAATTGCGTTCCTGACGCGTACTGCCTCTCCTGGAAAGTGCAGCCGTGCCCCCAAGCCGAGGCGTTTCCCATTGAACACAGATCTTCGCAGTGGGGGCAACAATCTCCCGGTGACTGCACGGGGTTGTCGCAGATCAAAGGTGGACACTTCAGGGCCCAACAGTCGACCTCGCCGTACAGACATTCGCAGGTCTGGCACTGGAACGACCATTGCTCGCCGTGCATCAAAACGACGTCGCTGAGCTCCTGGTGCTTGCAGGCGTAGCTCTGATTGCACTGCGGACAGCAGTCGTTCTTGTTGTCGCCCGGGAGAGAGCAATTGCAACGCGGCTTCTCGCACTTGATCACTCCCTGATTGCAGATGCACGTCTCGCAGTTGTCGTTTCGGGGTGAAAGAGTGGCGCCGTTAGCCACTTCCGAGCCCTCGAACATGCAGCTAAGACGGCACTCTTTGCCTTTGGGGCATTCGCATCGGAAGCCACCGTTTATGTTGACGCATTGAGCTGACGGATGGCAGGTGTGGATTTCGTCCGTGCATTCGTCTATATCTGCACCAATACCCGTGTTGATATAACATTGAGCATTTACAACAAAAAAAGGTGTCTGAGCTAGTCAGAAGAAATATTGTTAGTGGTGGCTGGTGCTCGGGGCACAGCGCGCGTGTGCCCCGCGTGCCAGAGAAATAAATAATCTTATTTATAATTTGTTTTAGTTTTCAAATAATGCATAATTCAAATAACATGAAAACCAAAACAAATTAATAATTATATACCCATATAACCTATAAATAAAATTATTTATTCGTCTAGCATCAGTGGGCACATGCCGCTGTGCCCTTGTGCCCTATAGAACCAGCCGCCACTGAATATGGTGCCAAAAACTATCGGTAATTTCAATAAAGATGACTCAGGGGAGCTTGTGGAAGGACAATGCTACAAAAACAAACAATTTTGGAATGGATATGTTACGGGGAAAGTCAATTGTTAGGCAGAGTTGACTCTGCCTAGAAGTCAACTTTTACTAAAACTATCAGTAAATTAGGTTCAAAATTCAAAGGTCAACTTTTCCTAGGAAGAGTGCCTGCTGTGGCTTAGTAAAGGTTGATTCAGAGATGTTGCTCTGCACGTGTTACTGCGCTCCATGGCAGAACTGTTTCAAGAAAAAGTACAGCTAGAACGCTCGACTTCCAAAGTTAATTCACTGACAATGACTAAATTGAAATATGATGGCTACATTAAAAAAGTAAAAAATCTAAAAACTGCGACTAAAAAAAAGTTTTTAAGACGATATGATATTATTGAAGTAAATCAAGAAAGCATAAGGTATTATGTTTTTGATGAAGAGTTGTTTGGAGTTCTTAATGAAGCGCACATATCCACTGGACATGGAGGAAGAGATTCTATGATTCAGCAATTGAAAGGAAAATTCCAAAATGTTACTATTTTTAAGCTTGTGTGAATCTTGCGTTCAAAAATCGAAACTTAAGAAGAAAGGACTGGTTGTAAAGCCTTTGTTATTCAAGTCACGATGTCAAGTTGATTTAATTGACTTTCAGTCGCAACCTGATGAAGACTTCAAATTTATAATGGTGTATCGGGACCATTTGACAAAGTTTGTTGTGCTAAGACCACTAAAATCAAAGACCGCAGACGAAATGTGTGATAACATCATTGATATTTTTACTTTGTTAGGAGCTCCTTGTATTTTAGAGTCAGACAATTTGTCAATAAAGTTATAGACAGCCTGGTTAAAACATGGCCGAAGTTCAAAATGGTGCATGGCAAACCGCGACATAGCCAAAGTCAAGGTAGTACCGAAAGAGCCAACCAGGACATAAAAAACATGATAACCACCTGGATGCAAGACCACAAAACATCAAAATGGAGTGAAGGCTTAAAGTTTATTCAACTTATGAAAAACAGTGCACTGCCATATTGGGATAAAAAGATCCCTGTATGAGGCAATGTTCGGCTGCCCCCCGAGACATGGCTTATTTAACGTGCGTTCAAAAAAAAAACGAGGCTGCGTTGGCCATGGAATTTATCGGCTTTCCAGTGTAGAAACCACAAATGACAAGAACTGTCAGTCTAAAATTTTCCACCATAATAAAACGAACCAATTTTATGTAAATTGTTTATAATAAATGCCAGGACATGTGTACATCGCTCTCATAAACATAATGCCACCCTCCTTTGCGTCCATTTATTGAAATTTGTCCCAACATAATAATCGTTTACGAAACCATCGTCAACAAAGAACCCAACCTAAAAACTATCTGACAGTTCGAAATTTTGCTACACTAAATTGATGCACAAAGTTTTTCCATGGCCAACGCAGCCTCGTTTTTTTTTAACGCACGTTATATCACCTACTGAATACTACATACTGAAGTATTGGCAAATTTAGAAACAGATCTTCAATGTGCCATTGATCAAATTCAGGAACAACAAGAAAATGAAATTGAGAGTAACGGGATGGAAATCCTGATGAAAATGAAACAAACCAAAATTTATCAAGTGGTGAAAAGCTCGTAGACCCGAACAAGTCTACTGAGGTCATCAAGAAGCAAAGAAATGAAGCTTTCCACTATCTAGAAGAACAAGCTAAACGCATGAAAAAAAACGTCAGATCAGATTCATCCGCCCGTAGAAAAAGAAACATCAGTTCGAATTCCTATCCCAGATGTTGACCGCGGAGGAGAGGGTGCTCGATCTATCCTTGGCGTGGTACTGGAGGTTGTCGATGATTGATTCTATAGAATTGGAACAAGAAATGGAATACCGTTTCTTTGCAAAAGTCAACTTTTACTGACTCAAGGCAGTAAGAGTTTACTTTCCCTAGATATAGTCAACTCTGACTAGTACATGTTGATCAAAATCTTCACTTTTCGCTCTTAATCAACTTTCACTGAAAAGACAAGTAAGAGTCGACTTTACCTAGGCAGAGTCAGCTTTTACTGGAGAATCTACTTTCACTGTAACAGATGGCATGGGAAGAGTTGGAATGAAGCCTTCAAACAACAAACTGAACTTTACAAGAAGCACAGAAATTATAGAAGTTAAATACTTTTAAAAGCTTGTGGGCAATACCTTGGCATAGTGTTCCTAGATTATTGTCCGAAACCGGGCTCAAATAGCCCCTCTTGCACTTGCAGTAGTACCAACCGATCATGTTGACGCAATCGGAGGCGTCGTCGCATCGATGGGCGTTGGTGGAGCATTCGTCCAGATCGCGCTCGCAACTCGGCCCCGTATAACCGAAAGGACAAGCGCACTTACCGGGACTCCTGCAGACGCCACCGTTGAGGCAGGTTTGGTTGCAGGCGGCTGCAAATCGAGCCATCATTGTGATCATTCACCTACTGCTTTTTTACACTTACGTTGACAGCTGTAACCGTCGCCCGTGTATCCTTCTTTGCAGACGCAGTGGTAGCTGCCTTGGGTGTTGATGCAGTCCGCGTTCGTGTCACAATTGTGTTCGCCTGAACTGCATTCGTCCAGTTCGGCGCAGTTGAATTTGTCAACGCGCCGGTACCCAGCCAGACACTCGCAAATGTAAGAACCGGGAGTGTTGACGCAGCGAGTGTTTTGATGGCAATGGTGGCCTTCCAAGCCTCCTTCATGCTGACATTCGTTGATATCTATGAAGAGACATTGTGGTAATTCCAAGCGATCGTGAGCGATTTTAGTTAGTTCCTCATACAGGTTGGGCACTTCTTTGTGTTTTGAATAAGGCGCCCAGCCTGTTCAAAATGCATGAAACGTGTTAATAATTATGTTTTCATACCGGTGCACAAGCGTCCGTCTCCATGAAAGCCCTGGTCGCACTGACAAGCGTAAGTAGTTTGTAAGTTGAGGCAGGTTGCGTTAGCATGGCAAATGTGCCCTTTTGCGCAATAGTCAACACCTGTTAGGGATGAAACAACACGCACCGATGTTAGCTTTGGTTAGTGTGAAAGCAATGGATGATAATTAGTTGAGCAAAGCCAAGTTTAATCAATGAGAGTTTTGTTACCGGGACAGAACTTGCAGCAGTTGTCGGCGACGTTGAATTGCTCCTCCGGAGGACAGGTGAGCTTCGGACACATGGTTTCGGGATCGATCCGGTTGCACTGCATGTTCCCGTCCTTGCACTCGCATTCCAGGCACTTCTTCAGAGTCACCAGCTCCCCGTGGTCGTAGAAAACACCGTAAAACAAACAGTGCTCTGTAAAAAACAATTAGGCGCTCGATCGAATCGCACGAATCGTCACTTACTGAGACAACTGTGACAACATTCGCCCGTCAGTTTAACCGGATGTTTGCAAGGAGCCGCTGGACACTGGACCGGACGACATTGCACCTCTCCGTGCTGCGAACAACAACGAAATCAAGCTAGAGCGGTGGCAGCAAAAAATTTGACACGAAAAGTCGACAAATCGACTTGAAATTGAAGTACTTAAGACTTGGGTACTAACCACACACGCGCACAAGTCGCATCCGCTCTGCCACGTGGCGCCGTCCGCGTGGACCGTCCCGTTCACGTGACACGATTTCCGACAGTCACATTCCTCCACTTTACTGATACGGCCCTCTGCTGCTACCAACTGCAAATCACAGAATTATATATAATCAAAACAGTGTACAGAACGCATAAGTGACGTTACATGGTAGTCCATATACCCTTTCGGAAAGTTCCTGAAGATGTTTTGTCAGCTCCTGCACGGTGCTCTGCAGCAGGGAGAACTGGCCGCACGTCGGACACGTCGAATCCAGGTCGGGGCAGTCCAGAAGATAGCCGTGGGTGCCTCCGATCAGCCGAACGTCCTGCATGGCTCCCTGCAAAAGACGCCGCTTCCTGCTTAACAAATCCTTGCCCCCTTTATTAATTACAATTAAGTCGTCGGTGCGGCTTGACACAATTAAGTGACTGCTTCACGGCACGGGTATTTAAATCACTTCCGACCCCGCAAAGTCAAGGAGGAGGAATCGCTACAAAAACAATAATCGATACATCTCGGTCACGGAATGGAAGTTTGTGTGCTTTCTTCCAGTCAATGGACTCGAAACGATTCTCGTGCATTGTGGTGCCTCGTCGTTTCATTTTTTCATGTAGTTTGTCGGAAAACGGACATTGTTTCATTGATTTCGAAATTGTGTTTCATGTCCATTAAGTGAAACTTATCGTTGTCATGAATCTTATCACGGAAAATTCGACGCTTTGGCTGTAGAGGTAGATTTCGGAAAGGTTGCGTCAGACTAGATGGATGATAAGGGTGGATAAATGTGGGAAGTCTCTTGGGAACTTCTGTTGAGACCATTTGTCACAGAATTTAAACAAACAGTTACGTATTTATAAATGCAATGAAATGTTACATTTGGCATAACACGCAACTGGCAGAGTGGAAATGTAGATGGTTAATTCAAATTGGGGAGTCTCGAATGATTATGCAATTCCTTTTATTTGCTAAGCAACACATTTTCTATATAAATGTTTAACATAATCTTCTTCGCATTTGGATGGGAGATAAATAATTTTTATGAAAAATTAGAACGCATCAAAGAATTGTAAAGGAAATATGCAGTACTAAATAATCAAACAATTTAAACATTATTTCTATATATCTTTAAAATAAATTAATATTTTTAATATTTATTTGGTTAAAATTACAAAGCTGGAAAAAACACATAAAATGTTATGAATTTATGTATAATATTTTTTGTTGGGTTTTAGAGTCTCCCAACAGACCTGGTGGCCCAATTACACGACAGGAGTTTTTATTAACCGAAATTAGGCATCGGACAAATACAAACATTATTAATTATATAATAAAGAACAAAAAATGTCAATCTAGCTTATGGCTAAAAATTAGACTGTAAAAATTTTAAAATTATTTACGTATTTTTCAAAATATAATAAGTACTTTCGATAATTTTTGTTTATTATATCCCATAGCGCTCCTACAAGTGTTACTCTAAAATATTAAAAGAAGAATCTACTACAAAACCAGAACTAGAAGGACAAATTAGATGCAATTGTCCAGATTAGAAATGCTGGCTAATAAATATGAGTTACTCTGTCAGATATGGGTCCCGTTAAGTCATTCCTTCCAAGATTAGATGAATTTGGAAAAAACTGAAGAAACAACCCGAGATTGTGTGTTTCAATTATCAGTCTGTTGTACATTAAATAATAATAATAATAAAGAAATAAAACAAATTGCAAATACCTTTTCACTAAGTTCATTAGTACTTGCTTCTTGTTGTAGCTGGACATTTAATAATTTTTTACAAATCTCGCCCGCTGTGTTGATATCCACATATTGTTGGAAATCTTCTTAGAAAATCATAGAAAATCATTAAATGCATGCAACAAAGTTGTATGTTAGTGGTTGATTTGCCTGTTTGTTGAAAGTTCAGTGGTTTAATAAGACTCTTTCAATAATGAGTGGCTTAGAAAATTTTCACCAACTCAAATTTAATTAGCTATTAATGTGACATTTATTTTCATTTTCATGCATTTAATTTATGGGAAATTAATTTGTTTCACTTCAGCTTTATTTTTTAAATAATATAATTTGTTTTTCATGTATGGAATTAGACAATTAATTTGTTTCTTTTCAGCTTTATTTTTTAATACATGTAATATTAATTTTCTATTCATTTAGTATAGACATTATAAATCTATGGTAGGTGCTCAAACGAGTACAAGTAAAAATTTTGCAGTCATTTTTGTATGTACAGCACTCCCCAGCAAAATTATCGCATAATCTGTGGTAGGTCACAAACACATTATTTTGAAATTGCTATTATTAATATTATTATTACTTAAATGATGGGGTAAAAAAATTGGTACTTTAAATAAAATGTAAACGTGTAAAAAAAATTAATGAAAGACAATGCGTAATTAAATTCCAAAAACAAACAACATTTATCGCAATTGCTTTCGATTTTTCGCCGTAACTCGTCTAAATTTTTTGGCCTTCTAAAATAATAAACCTTGGAACCTTCGATCCAAGCAAACCCGAACCTTTTTTTTTCTAATGTATATTGTGTAATACAACTCCCTAACGGTCGACGTCCGTGTTTAACTATATATACAACGATTTTTGAAATATTAATTGAGAATGCAGTTGTTCTTAAACTGAATTGGTAGGTCTCGAGTTGCGCATAGAGACTGATGACCCATGAAGGTTGACGGGCAACTGAGTGCTGCCAAATATTCTCAAGACATTTTTCGGTTTTGAGACTGATTCTTCTTCATCGATCTATTCACGACTTACAGTTATATCAAATTAATGACCGTCCTGGTCGTGCCGATATTCTCCTCAACAGAGGAGAAGCTGTAACAATGAATAGATTGATGTTTGGATTCACAACGATACCGGGAAATGTTTTGCACTTTTTTTATCCCATAACACACTTTGAAATTTTACTACACTAAATTGATGCACAAAGTTTTTCCATGGCCAGCCAACGCAGCCTCGTTTTGAACACACGTTATAAACATATAATTGTTAATCATCATTTATTTAGAAAAAATCGTGTCGAAACGTCATTAGAGCAAGAGGTGGAAACACGCGTTCACATATGTCCTTATTCTTCTTTTTTTGTATTGTTTCCCATAGCTGTATGAAATGTCTCGATTTATGACAATCGCCTTTTCAGCTGCCTTTTGGAGTTTAGTTCTTGTTTTTTTGTATGAATGGCGCACTGGGACTTCACACTTATTAATTATTAAAGAACACAACCGAAAATTCCACAAAATTTTAAATTGTGCGATAATTTTGAGGTGTATTTATTTTAGGATTCTACATTGACTGATCTAAACGTATAAGTAAATTTCTTTAAAATAATACATAACAAGCATTAAAAAAAACGGAAGCTACGTTGACCATGGAATAACTTTGACTTTCGAAAGAATGAAGCAAAATTTCGACCTTGAGATGGAGAAATTTGAAATTAAGTTTTTTGTTAATAACCGTCTCGAACACAATGCATAAGATACCTTCTGTGCCTTGTTCGATAAATTCCATCTCCTGATCCTGGTTGATACGTTATTGAAACATTTTGCTATTACAACTCCTGTCAAATGTCATGATTTGACTGTTTCAAAAATATGCATTGGAAAAAATAAAACCAAAGCTAGATCTCACAGCCTCTTAAGCCTTCGTTTTTTTACGCTCGTTATTTTGTTCGATAAGTTAGGCCAAAAGAATATAAATAACTTATTTTAATTTGAAAATTATTTCAAATGAAAATTTACATAAGTTAAAATAAGAAACTTTATAATAAAAATAACACATTCTAAGTTTCTGAATTATTTCCCAAACGATAACGCCAAAAAAAAACAAATACTTTAGTGCCAAGATTTAAAAAAACGTTTTTCTCGGTTTCCATAATTTTGACCACCCACCATAGGAATATTGACATTTAATTATTTTTACCCAATATATAATCGGCATGTCAAGGGAAATAAAAGAAAACTGACCTTTTAGTACCTGAAGGATTCTGCACAAGAGCCAGATCAAGGGAATGTAACGTATTTACAGACTTTCAAAATTTGGTGGTAGTGAACGACCAACGCCAAAATTTTGGCAATTATGCCAAAAAATCTTTATAAAAATAGGAACGATCACCAACCATTTTGATAAAGAAAATAAGAAAAGGGAAACTACTTAGCTTTTTTAAACACGGACGGAAATTAAAAAGTATGTTGTGAAGGAAGTGGAATAGATTACACAAAATATTTGGATTTTATTCGACATGTTAAAAAACCGTCTGGACCGGATATAACACGCCACACCGTGTTCTACGAAAAATTGCACCATCACATTTTCCGTGATAGCATGTGAATATCAAACATGCAAAGAATCTATTCCTGGGCGTAAATTAACATAGATTTTTTTCATCGTCGTTGTACTTGCTGCACTTCGGCTTCTTTGAGGGTCACGTCACCGCAAAACAGATGCACCTGGCGCATGAAACCCCCTTTTATTCGACCGAAACATGCACTACTCGCCCGATCATATCTCCCAGTCCACGGGGTGCAAATTTCCGTCGCCGCAGTCTTACCTTGAAGTGGTGCTGGTTGTTCCTCTGCCCGAGCCAGAGCTGCTGGGGCTCGGTGATGTTGCGGTCCAGCGCACCGGGCCTCAAAAGTCTTTTATAAAGCGGATGGCAGTCCACTAGGAGTTCCGCCTGCGAACCACTCACCGACACAGCCACATGATGCCACTGATTGTCCGCGAGTCTGTAATGGAACGTTTCCACATGCACTTTATTGTCCACCCGCGAGGTATAGTGCAGCCGGATTTCGTTTTTCCGGCCGCTCGATTGCAGTTCTAGGTATCTGTTAAGTCCGTGTGCGAAACTCACTATGCTTCCCGTATTGCCCACTTCTTGGCGAAGCCGCGCCGAAATCGTGAACTCGGGACTTCGGCGCAGCAAATCGGAGACCTGCTGGAAGGCGCCGGCCGGCAACTTCAGGTCTCGGTAATCTCCTGCAAAGAAAATCTCCTATAAAAACTGTAAAGGACCGCGTTCTTGCGGGGAAATGGCAGATAAGAAAAGAATTCCGTGCCCTCTATTCCCGAGGATAAGCCTGCGAGCTATACAAACATAAATTTATGGGGTTCCGAGAAGTCTGATCAATATTAACCTTGCCTCATTCGGCTCAGCTGGTTCAACGCATGCAACGGTGTACGAAAACCACAAATAACGATTCCTTCTTCTTTCGCCCCAACCACCTCTTACGTAATTAGATATTCGCTAGGGTGTATTCGCAAGCTATAAGGTGACGCCGTCTGGGTTCGCCAAAATCGCTCATTTGTGGTGGCCCAATTTCGCAAAGAACCGAATGGAACAGCAATTTGCAAGTAATTTTACAGATTGCTTCGGCGAAAGCACATATAAAAGAAGGATTCGGCTCGAAATTGGTCCAAGTCATTTATGATCAGTACAAACCCATCAAGTTCCAAAATTTTCAAAAAGTTCTGTACGGTCGTTATAAAATTAGTTGCCATGGAAATATTGCCCATTGATTTATCGATGTACTAAATTTATTATTGTGCGATTTTAATATAAATAAAATCAAATTGGAAAATCAATGTTTACCTAATGTCTATAATAGTGAAGTAATAAAAGACCTCACTGAATAAAACATTTAGCAAATAAAATAACAAAAGTTACGTTGGCACGATCTGCGTGTGATATCAGGCGAAGAGATAGAAATCCAAAAGGTTTGAATACACAAATGATTTTCGATTTTTTTGTTAAATTACTTCAACCTACTGGTTTTTAAAGAAATGCCAGGCAACAAAATGAGTCATTATAACATGATAGAACGAGAACGACCCCAGTCACTCAACCCCAATTTTTATCCACCCTATCTTCTTACGTGAAGAATAGCATAACTTAGGAAACTCAAGCTACAGTCATTAGCACAATTGTGTAACCAATTGGAGTAAACAGAAAACAATTTCTTAGACAATTGTTACCGTTCCATATAACTGTCTGATTGAAGAACTAACAATAAGTTATTACGTCGATTTTCCACTACATTACTCGCCCTAAAGTTTAGCAATCGCGAAGCGCATTAAAAGCTCGGACCGCCCTTTCGTTCGCTCGATTTCTCGGGCAAGGGTTAAAAAGCGTCAGCCTGATTTCATTCGATTACATAGTCGAACCGTTCCGAGATCAGCGCTTGTGAATTTTACCTTGGAGATAGTATGCCGGCCGTAGATTTTGAGGTCCTGCCACCACCGTAACTCCTGCTAAAGTGTTGTTGTGCAGGCCCAAGGCACCCAAAAGATCGATCGATTGACCCGGAGATGTGGCGGACGACAGCAGACCCGTAGGGTCCAAACCGGTAGCTGAAACGAAAAATTTGTTTAAATACTGGATCCACTTCCTTTCCTCGCAGCTTTCGGTTTTTCACACGGGGAACAAGGGCAGGTGCGGTCATGAAGGGTTCCCAATGTGATTACGTGGGTTTTGTGTTCTTTGCGGAAGCCGTCGACCCCTCTCGGTGCTAAATTATTGACCAAACGGGGTAAACATGAGTCGCGAGGAAATAATACAGTGGACGTTTTCAATTTGGACTTGCGTTATTAAATGTCCGGTTCGAACGACAAAAGCAATTTCGGCTCGTGATATCTGACACCGATAAATTGTCAAATTCGTTACAATTCGTTGCTTATTTTCTCTTTTAAACTGCTGGAAACGGTCCAATCGGACAACGGGGTCAAAGTTTGCTGTCAGAGAAAAATTCACCAGCCAATAACGATCCGATGCAAGCGACTTCGAAGCAAAACTGAAAACTAGATCACGTCCAAAGTTGCGGCAGCGCCGATTTCCAAACGTCAATATAATGGGGTCTATGCTATGCTTCGTCAATCTAGAAAGCAAGCAGCATTTTTGTCCATTCCCTCAACCACTCTTTCTGCTCGTTCTGATATCATAGTTCCCTTTTTACAATCATTACTACATTTATTTATTATAATTCTTATTAATGTCATCGTAGAGGTTTGTTACCTAATTTTTGGGCAATACTAAGATTTTGGATTATATAACTATAAATCACCTTTTTTTACGTCAAATGTTCTTCAAGGGACTAATCTAAGAACTTTATTTTCGTATTGTTTAAAGACTCCATCACCACAGTAATACAAATTTTAAGTTAGTTTTCGTTGTTTTACAGATAGATGTTCTCTATTATTGAATATGTTTCGGTTGGAATCTTTTTTATGTCGACTAATGTTCTTAAATGTTCGTCTTGTATCCATTTTCCGGTTTGTGTAGTTTTTATGGTTATCATTATTACATTCCATGTAGACTGCCAAAATCGTAAAAATTTAGATAAAAAAGGCATGATACGTGTGTCGGGGCGCGCAAAGAACTCCGTAAGCAAACAATTTATCCTCAAAACGCTCCGACTATTTCCACCCTCTTTTATCTAATCGCTATTTGTCCTTCGGGCTATGTATTTTACAAATTCCCATTAGGTGCAAGAATCGTGCCTCGATAAGGCGACGAAATCACGTGATATTTAAAAATACCAAAGTCTGCACCGTCGTCTAGTCAGAAATAATGAAAGTGTGCTTTATCTCCGATAAACACGCGAATCCCTTTGGGCAGCAAGGGCGCGGGGTTCTTCGACTCGACCACGTAATCGGCCTCCGCTAATCCCTCTTGATGCACTATTGATCGTCTCGAAATTTGATTAAGTCGAAAGCATGAATGGAAAAAGGCGTCCTTGCATGCGAACTTCGCCGAAATAATCCTTGCAAAGCTCACGAGCGAGGGAAGGAAGGAGTGAAAGTACATAATAGGGGACGGTGATGTAACGCCGGATAGGAATGTAATAATTCGGCGGCGAAGAGAGCACCGGCCGTGAGCGGATCAGACGGAGACGGCGTCCAAATAGGCGCCCGAGAGGCTGGCAGAAGCGCCGCTATAAATTTCGCGTCGTGACGCCGTCGAGACTAGCGGACATTGTCACAGTTACATTGAAAAGAGGCGCCTTGTTACATCACACCATTGATGGTCACCCTTCGATTTCGATTTTTCCAAGTCGAGGGCAGTGACAGTCCGCACCAGACTAATAAAACGCGCGACAAGTTTAGTCTATGCCAAGTGGATTATTAACCGTTTTGTCCGCAATATTTACTCAGACTTTTGGAGGTGAGCCAAACGCACCTCCTTCGTTGAGGTGGCGGTATATTTTTTCCATCGCCATATGTTTGAAATCGGCGAATCGGCCGACGGCGGCTGTTATTTTAGCGTCGTGAGTTATTACAAGCCTGACATAACAGCTTACATGTGTAATGGATCTCTTTGATTTAATGCGAGACTTAATTGCCCACGTGGGATGTCCAATTAGGCCGCGCTTTACCTAATTATCATAAATTTGAGCGGGAAGATGGGAAAATGAGACTATACATTTTATCAATGCGGCGCCGAAGCAGGGGAATTAAATTTCAAACAATCTTGGCTTCTCAGAACCAGTCGCTCGCTTTTTATTTATATTGTACAGTTTGATAATTGTTATCATGAAAAATATCATATTTTTATTGGTGTGATTTGGGCAGCACGCGATCAATTCGCTGTTTGAAGCTTCCGCTTGGGGTTGAAGAGGGTGAACGATTGCTCTCATTTATTACTTGTACCGATTTAGTCAATCACAATTTCAAAAGTTTTCGTCTAAAATTTATTCCATACTAGCCTTTGCCCGCGACTTCGTTCGCCTGAAAATTTTGATGTGTATGTTTGTGAACTGACGGCCTGATCATTAGGAAAAACCGTCTGATATATGATATAAAATAAAGAACTTGTAACTCATTGTTGACTTATTTATTTATTTATTCCAATAACATTCTGTATACAACATTACATACAATTCTCGACATGTAATCGAAGGATCTGGGTTCGAGTCCCAGTTCAAACTATCCGAATTTTTTCTCAATTTATTTATCTATGAACCCCCATTGAGAAGGTTCCTTTTTTCCATACTTTTTCCTCTCCTTAATCCTTTCCCTAATACGTTAAAAATCTACCACGATGCAAAAAATCATACCGATGCCTTGCTCTATGAAAAACAAAAACATCTATCCCACGGGAATATGTTTCCCGAATAGTAGCCTATGTGCTATTCCAGTCTATAATCTATCTCTGTGCCAAATTTCATCTAGATCCGTTCAGCCGTTCTGGCGTGATTGAGTAACAAACATCCAAACTTTCGCATTTATAATATTAGTATAGATATAGATTACACGTTGAGCTTTTAGAAAATTCTAGTTGTTCAATAACAAATATTTCATCGTCTTTGTAGTCATGTTATTACCACGCAAAACCAACCCTCAGTTCGCTCCTGTTCGAACCGGTACAAGTGTTATAAAACGGAACCGGTCAATACTTGGTCGTTAATTTTTTTTCGTACCGATAATTACGTGTACGTAATCGATTTACCGAATAACATTTAAACCCTTAGTTACCAAGTTACATACAACTTGCTACATTTCTTTTCCACGCACTATAAGTGTCGAAGAAGTGCAATTAAAGTCGTTCGATCATTCAAAGCCGCAAGGAGGAACCTCCAGGGATGACCCAAGATGCGGAAATCAATATCAAGTAAGCTACTAGACGGGGCTCGCCTTTACAATACATCCCCGAGGCATCGTTAACGCATTATTCTAATTAGAAAATCGTTGCGTAAAGGGTTCGAATTAATTACCACGAGGGTTGGAGAGAGGCGGAACGCAGATTTGGCAAACGGAGTTATTGAACTCTGTAGTAATCGTCCGAGTCCCATTTTTAAGCCCGAAGTCGTGGCAAAGCTGGTTTCGCGTACAAACGTCCAGCTTTTGCCAAGTCTTGTATCCGGTGATCGAGGGGTGGGCGTCGTCTCCTATAATAACTGCACTTTAGTAAATTTAGCGCGAGAGTTAATCGCGGGTGCCAGACGATTTATGATCTACCGCTTCTATTATATTTGCCAAACTAACACTACACGCTCAAGGACATCCGAATTTAAATAGAGCACTTCTCCGAAGCATCGTAAAATCGGACCGCACAGAGGACATATAATTTTCCTGGTGCAACGGCGTGTGCAAATATCAGTGCAGAACGCCACCCCGACTCAAAGCCCTGTCGACACCAACTCGGGGATGTCACAGATATTTTGTATAATTAATTTTCGAGAAGCTGGCTGGCTGGCACACGACACCGCAAAGACCCTGTTGTGGCAGCTGTCGCACAAATGGCCCCTGTCCAAACTCATTTCACATCTCATCGCACTTCTTATTACCGGACAAATTAACCCACCCGCCCCACAACTCTCACTCTCGCCCTCTTGGTCTTGGACTAAAACAAATACGTTTCTGGGGACGACGGGGCATACATCAACCCCGCTGATAACATCGGAACGATTTACTGGTTGATGGAGTGGATATGGGGCAATTGCTTCGCCGATTTATGACGTCTTCGTGGTGGTAACACACGAACAAGATGTTTGATTCGAATTTAGAATATTGATTATGTATTAGAGTCTGATGTTGCTGCTCGCCAACCATCCCTGATCTCGTTATAATTAGATGATTAATAGTCGACTTATATTTAATTAGCCAGGAGTTTGGCGGCGGCTTTTTGCTGTTTTCGCCGTAGTAACAATTTCACAAGTTTCGCTTCGTCCATGTTTGTAAACAACTGCATGGGGCATGAGGGTAATTGCGTGATTTTAACGAGCACAACCGTGAACTAATCAACGGTCTCATACAGGCTGGCCCTAAAGTCCATTCCTTTTTACCCCTCGCGTGTCAAAGTCTTCATTATTTTACTTATCATATTCAAGCAGCTTCTTGTGTCCCAATTGAATAGCTAATTAAAAAATGATAAAGGTGTTTTCATTTCAACCTAACCGAACTTTCGGTTATAACGTACTAAATTTCAAGCAATGAAAAAAAAATTATACCGTTTGTAGTGAAGAAATAAAGTGAAAAAGTGACCCAAATAATGTTTAAAATAAGGCACAGTTTTCCTTTTATAACAAACTTCCCGGGGTTTTCTCGATTTATACAAATGTAGTTAGCAGTCGATTATTGGTTCAATGTAAGTAGCACGACTTTAGTTTTTATTCTAGTCTGTCCCTGATTCAATATAGAAAAAGAATAAACGTCAAATTGACCCTAAAAAACAAGTGCAATATTATAGAAAAAATATAAATAGCGGTTAAATAACGCGATATTTGCAAGGGAATGAACTTGACAAAATCTATTGCATCTATTACATGGAAAACGTTTAAAATGAAGAGAGAATTGCCGAGAACGAAAAATTGTAATCCGTTTTATTTTTTTGCAAGACATAACGAGCGTTCAAAAAAAAAGACTGCGTAAGCAATGGAACAACTTTGACGTTCGAAACAGTGTAGTAATATTTCAACCTTGATTTGGAGAAATTTTGAAATTCAATTCCTTATTAATAAGCGCCTCAGACACAATTCATAAGTTCCCTTTTGTTATCTATCTATCTCTATCGGTTTAGACGTCATTTGATCAAATTTTTAAATTTCAAAAGAGTGTGGCAAAATTTCGTCCTTGTTGTATTTGGCAGGTACTTGTTAATTTTAATTTTATTGTAGTTCGTTAACAAGAGAACCATACAAAATGACCAAATTTTAGAAGAAATAATTTTTTCGGCCTCAAATTAGTTACTTTGCAAGCGCTAAAATCGTCTTGAAAAGATCATTTTCCTGCCTAGGCAAGAAAATGGAAAGCAGGGATTTTCAATGAAAGCTTTTATGTTGGCGACACTGACTTTTTGGGTAATAAATTCTGAATTACATTTTCTGCTACATTTTGAATTTGTGTTGGTGAGTCTTTATTCATATTTACTTATTATCAGTATAATTGTTGACTCAAACTTACAAATGTCAAAAAATTTATTTTATCTCATTATTATCGTGGAATAAGTACCGCCAACAGGGGAATAGTAAATCTCCTAACCGAAATTGTTTTAACACTTAATTTAATTTTTTTTATTAAAATATTTCGTTGTTAATCACATGGTCAGAAACTTCTTTTGCAGTTTCTGGCCTTGTAATAAAAATAACTATCGCCCCCCCCCAAAAAAACAATAAAAATTTTGTTTTGTCGTTTTTATTTTATTTCATAATATTAAAAAAAAGTATATTTATCTGTGCTTTTTGAAATAAAACCTCTCTTATTTCATATAATATGATAAGTTAATGATTAGTTAAAAATACCAGAAGCTGAATGATTAAAATGTGATTGATTTAAAAATAAAAAATTCATAAGTTAGATACAAAGAATATAAATCACTTTTTTTCTACAATTATACTCCGAATTTAAATACCTAAATTTTTTATTTTACCCGCTATAGCGAACTTCGTATATAATGAACCACTTTTGATTCATTTTTTGGTAAATACGTTATAACCGGAGTTCACTGAATTATTAATCTTCCACTCAACAATATTTTGAATGTTCATTGAGCTTTATGGAACAGTGTAATATTGTCGTTTATGCACATATTATAAACCCTGGGTTGAAATAAACAGGATAGCTAGCTACATCACTCTAAAATGACTTATTTTGGAATCTTGTCCCTCTTCTCATCCATTCAATTGTTTTCTTTTCTGTAGTCTTTTCCTACTACTTCTATATTTGCTTTCTGCATAATTTTTGTAAGTTTAGTGCATTCTAATTTGATAATATTTTACTATTCCCACCAATTTTAATAACAAATCTTACATATTCAATAACACAATCATTTTTCCTTTGGTTCGTTCTTGCCTCTAGGTTCCTTACATCCTTTCATCCTTTTCGCAGTAGCGCCCCTTTTATTTTTTTAACAACTTTTTCTATATTGACATCTTTCATACAGTTTCAAAAAACTTTGACTGTAGAAGAACAACTCATACGTTTGTCGGTCCATAATATTTTTTGTGGTAAATGTATATTTACATAAAGGCATACATTTTACAATACATCACACCATAAACCTAAACCTGGTGACTTCATCTGTGGTCCTGTTCAGTAATTGCATCACAACCTTACAACAAGGATAAAAGCCTACCGGATGCTCGCTTTGGTCGCTTACGCCTTACGTAGACGAGTCATCGCTATAAATATTGTTTTTTATACAAATGGAAGTCTTCTTTCGAGGATCGGTTATTTTATTTGCTTACAATCCGATAAGAGCAAAGAGAAAAGTGTACCACTAAGCGGCTTATCGTTGTTTTTTTGGTGGTGGGACCTCGCGTGCTGTGCAAGAGACATTTTCCCCGACCAATATATTCCTTGAATATTTAGATTTATTGTAATAAAATAGAACACAAAACTATGCACATAATCGATATGAACAATTTGAATAATTCAACAGCTATAATGACCGCTTGACAAGTCAAAGTCGCACTAATCTCCATATTCGCAGCTTCGAAAACTAATAAAACGCATACTCGTGGCGAATTGAAATATTTGCGGCTCTTGCACTAGATGAAGTTATTAAACGGTGTCTAGACATGTGACGTCTTCTCGGAAACAAGTCGATCAGATCCGAGATTTAATTATAGCGTCGGTCCTTAGTAATAGTCCCGCTATAAATACAAAGCAGCTCGGCACGTTCCTAACGAATTTTTCTGGCGGCGAATACCTGCGAATTTTCGAGGGAGTCACCCCACACCGAACAGAGCAATTATTATTATGAAAGATTTATGGCGAGATGAGTCGTCCTCCCCCTGGCAATAACGTTAACGTGCACACTTCGCCGTCAACAAATAGGGGTGTGCGATTTCCGAAACACCCTGTGTGAAATTAGCCGCGCGCTTTTCTTGACCAATCCAATCCGAAAAGCGTAGCTACCGTCAGTAATTGCGTAATTTGTAGCGTACTCTTTACAAAATATAGTAAAATGTCGTTCGATGACAGATAATTGGGGCGCACGCTGGGGCCCACCAAGGGCAAGCCCCGTTAATTTGACGAATTGTACGGCTAATGAGGCGATTTCTGCGTAGTCGCAATTAGACGCTTTGTGCCAAGACATAAGAACAATCGCGGAATCTGAATGTGGTGCATTAGAGGCGGCTGCATCGTGGAAATTGCCAGAATTATGCAATCGTCATCCCCTACAATCAATCGCGGATAATGTATCTTCGCAAGCGATAAACAACGCCTTCCCCACCTCTTCAACCCCGCGATTTGTATTTCAAATCGTCACGGTACGTTAAGTAACTTTTTACGACGTTATGTTAATCCCAAAAACCAAAGTGTAATTAAGACGAGTTTTTAGAGCCGGGTTGTGCATTATTCCACCCCCTTAATCCAATTTCCTGCCTATCGGTATTTTAAAGCCGGTGTTGTAAGTGTGGGGCGATCGATGCATTTTGTGGTCGTTCGGATCAGATCTTCCGCGTAATTACTTTCCCATCAAGGGGAAGAAGTATCGATTCGAGGAGTACAAGGATTTCTGTGTTGGCAACAAAAGGTAACATCGCTTTTCGAATTCTGGTGCTGTTTTCGTGTAGGGTTTATTAATAGAGGCGGTTGGTGGGTGACGCTGCGTCTAGGAACAAGTGGTAAAAGCGTCGGTGTTTTGGAGACACTCCGTCTGACAGAATTTGTAATCAAAGCTCTTCCGCGTTTGATACCCGCATCCTCAACCGCGTTTACTTGTCCGCCAAACTATGTATGTACTCGCATTTGGGAGAGCGAGCGAATAGCAACATAATTAAATTTAAAGTCTTCATAAGTCAGTACCAAATTCCGGATTCAATTAGATTTGTCTGCGTTAGAGGCGCGAGCGTCCCGAAGAAAAACAGGGAATACACAAATCGTTTCGGACAGCACTGACCTCAGGCCATGGCGCCTGTCATAAAGTTGCGCACCGTAACCTCCTGCCAACTTCTAAATTCTAAATTACGATCCAGACATGTTGACTGTCCGGATAAAAATATAATTCGGGAATAACAAGCGAAAAAACAGACGAATTATGCAGTCCGGTTAAATTTAGTTCCGCCCGACTCTTAATTGCGGTTATCGCCGATTTAATTTCCCAATTCCCGGCGGAATGTTTGATCCGGCTTGGAAATATTTGCGGCACGGCGGTGACGATGAGCAGGTCCTCGATGGGTAAAGGCAACTTAAATATTTATCTCATAAATCTTTCACGGGCAAACATTTCCTTGGACTGCCGAATGTTCGCGCCCGATTCTGTGGAAATCGATTTTTCTCAAACGTATTCGCATTCCCGATATCATATTTCGCCGGCTCCGGGTCACGCTACTTTGATACGTCTTTTGCCGGTATCGACTGACGCTGTTCGATATCTTGCAGGAGCACGCGACCTCCTCCCCAAAATGCATTTTTTATGGAATCGCCTTTACATAAAAAAGACGTGCGAAATGATGTCGGTGGTTTCAGTCGAAGTAATGGCCGGAAATTTAACATCGATCGTGGCGTTAAGACGACTCCTAATGTAATGTATTGTATTATCTGTTTCTTATGATTAAATCATGAGTTACGATTCGTGTCCCACTGAAAAGTGCTAAATGGAAGGATTGGGAAAGCAGGAAACGCAATCAGCGAATAAATTTTTCTAGGTGTTGCGATTAATACACTAACGTTAACCTGTAAAATGCAAAAAAAGTGCTGACTTGCGGAATATGAACGTGTGTAGATTGGATTATCAATGGAGTGCTGCCGACGTTTGCGAAACGTAATCAGGGCTCGTCGATTATGTTTTCCTAAAATTCTCCAAGAAGTAATAACAATTTCAAATTTGTTACCTAGATGATGTGCTTGGCATGCACACGACGCCCGTCAATTAATTTAAAAGCAATAGAAATGTTTGCGTAACGAATCGATTGCTTAAACCCTTAGTCTGTATGCAACGATCATTGTGTTTGTTAAATTTTCAGATGTCATGTTCTAAAAATAAAATTGTTACAACAAATAACATTTTTCTAATTGTCCATTATTCGTATTAAATGGGCGGGCGACAAGCAAATGTCTCGACATTATTTTGAGGACTGATTGAATCGGCGGCGGGCCTGCGAATTATTTATCGCTCTCATTGATTTGGTTTCTTCGTCGCCTCGACCACCAAAGACGAAACCGATAAGGCGTTGAAATTCAATTTCATTTTCGACGTTTGCTTTTTCAGAGGCATTCGACAGTAAACACTTCCTCCTTGCGATCTCTGTCCAAACTAATAAATTTTTTCGAACCGATTTGATAATCGTAAACTTCAAAGCTCCAAAAATAAGTCGGAACGTATACAGTCCATGATCTATCGTATGTGACAAGAGGTGTGAGTCGCACTGAAATGTAATTACATCTACGCTACACGAAGACAGATATCCGTGAAGAAATTTCCTCGAATGCTTTGCACATGTACGCCGATCGTTGATTTGATTCCGTTTTCTCGAATTTTCATTTATAAACGTGACCTCAACTTGTCAAAGTCGGAATATATGTTGAATAAATTAGGAACCGTATCGAAGGGGGAAATGGCCAGGTGGTGCAGGTTCATATCCTTGTCACGCTACAATTATTCCTGCTAGCCCCAACATGATTTCTCATTTAGTATATTGCGTCTGTTGATAATTTTAACAATGGTACCAATAACATTTCGGTGGTGGTGGAATATGCTCTTGTCTTGGTTGATGGAAATTTGCGCCGGTCCGGATTTCCTCGTTTCCATGGGATTTTGGCAGTCGGTCGTATTTATATAGCAGTGTGTTTACAATAAATTATTTTTGAAAATACGAAATCGGTGTCTTACCTGAGGCGAGCCACAGCAGGGTGGTCCAAGCCGCGACCAAGCAGCAGGCCATGGCCTCTCTCCGCGGCCCCTCACTGAATCGTCAGCCCGAGGGGAAGCCCCCGGGAAGCCGGCCCATGGCGGAGCCGTTCACAACACTCGGACGGTGGCGATCACGAACGGGACGCTCCGCCAGTCCAGCGGCCAGCAATACACATGGTCAGCACTAGGCAGAAGGATAACGACGCGACGCCACGAACACCCGCCGAAAGACCGTCAGAGACTGAACCACTGAACCGTTTTCGCTGCCGAAGGATGTGGAGAGGCGGCCGCGCCGGCGCCCGCGTCGAGACGTCGCGATACTGCGGATACGGACGGCGGTTTTTCGACGTACGACACACGTCGGATTTTACTGTGCGAGTACCAGAAGTGGACTGATACCCCCATAGAAGTACCATCGCACCACGAGGCCGTTCGGCTCCAAAGCACGACACCTGGAGCGGGTGACCAATCCGACAACCCCTCGTGCTTTATGACGCCAATGACGTTTTTCGTCTTCTTACGCGAACGCGAAATAAATGTATTTATTAAATACACAATAAAAATATAATCAGTTTTGCCTTATTTTAAGCCACCGGTACATATTTGTAGCAATGTTTTTTGCAAACAATTTCCTCTGACGGTCTATTACTATTCGTCCATTTTTCGCAAGTCCCAAACAATCCCAGAGACGTGTTTTGGGCACCCATCGTGTAGTATTATTACCGTAGGTATTTTTCATATTTTTTTTTTCAAACAAAAAAATTTCGAGTTCCATTATTTGGTGCATGTTCTGTGTTCAGCTATTCCAATATCTTAATTTTATATCCTACTAGCAAATGTACTCGGCGTCGTACGGATTACAGATTTACGATCTAAAAAATGTGCAAATGACAAGCAACAAATATCATAAGATAAGAAGAAATTTCACTCATTTTCTAATTTTGCTTTAGGCTACAGCAAATCGAAAAATGAAACGAAAAGATTGAAAGAAATGTAAAACTCAATATCAAATGTTATTTAGTGTACAGGGTGTTTCACGACGAGGGGCCATTAGATAGAGAAAGAGAATCAAAAATCCAAGAGAACTCAAAGAAAAAACTCTTATAAGATCTACCTGCTCAAAATATTTTCATGATTATACCGGAAGTTGGTATCAACTTTGTCATTTTAAATACAACATACCTATTGTTTATGTATTTTCGGAATTTGCATTGACAACGTGTTTGCATCTTCTGGCATTGTTTTAAAGAAAAAAATATTTTTTTTTGCAAAAAAGCAAAAATCTAGGTCAATAAAAAAATGTATTATTAATCATCCTAAAAGTCAGGTCGACGAAACTTGGTCAAAGGTTTAGCTGACTGTGAAAGTCTAAACTTTTAAGGAATATTTCTGGAGGAGAAGAAAAGTCAGCTGCAAGTTTTTATAGAGTACTTTATTTCCGATTTGATGATGTTCCTATACCTAAATGGACGGTTTGTGAGTTAATTACATTTTTATATTTTTCTTTACAATCATGAGAAAATAAGTGAAATGGGCTTATTTATTATAATCTTAGTCAGCTGTAAAAATGAATTTTGTATTTTTAAATGTAAGCACTTTTGATTTCTAATTCACTTGCAATGCTACGATTACAAATACCTTACTAATCAAGATAATTTAAATTCCTTGTTCATACACTGCCAGAAATAAGTGGAGTGATCGAAAAGATCTTCCAGTTGTAAAAACCATTTTGAAAACATTTCTGATATGGACAATTTTTAAATTTGACGTTTATTTGAAAATTTCAAATTTGAAGTTGAATTTGAGTTAAAATATATTGCCAACCTAACACAAAAAATGTCAATCATTTAGTCACCCGGTAATATCGATATTAAAAAATAGGGGTTGATCATAGAGGGATGAAAATTAAAGGTTGTATGTATTTTTGTATGCTGTATCATAAAAAAAAATGTCTAAAAAATGAAAAATTAAATTTAGGGGTAGACCACCCTTAACATTTAGGGGGATGAAAAATAAATGTTGTCCGATTCGCAGACCTAACCGATATACACACAAAATTTCACGAAAATCGGTCGAGCCATTTCGGAGGAGTTTAATTACAAACACCGTGACACGAGAATTTTATATATTAGATAATAAAAAAAGATAATATTGATACTTCTTATTCTATTCTACTATTATTATATTTTTATACTTTCTCTATTTCATACTGTGTATTTTGTTTTGTATTTATAGAGATGTATTCCATAGAGTCTAATAATTGTATTATTTCTCTTTTTGCTATCGCAAACATTCATTTATTCATTCATTATTTCTTTTATTTATTAATTTTGCCACAATACTCATTTTTGCTGGGGGAGCTTACACAAACATTACCACACTTTATGCAGTGCGCTTCCGATTTGTTGAAGCTGATTTTTCTTATTTAGTAGAATAGATTTTTAGCAGCCCCCACGTGGAGCATTAATATACAAGATATTTTACGAACGTACATTTTGAAGCTGCCCAAATTTCTGTATATGCATCCCGTTTTCATTTGCCTACATTTTATGCGAAACAGCGTTAAGTAAGCGACCGATCCGTTACTCAAGTTCACTTCGAAAGAAATGGTCAACGTATTAGCTTCAAAAATTATGAAAAACTATAAATTATATGGATGTTAAAACTATTTATATTCCAACTACAAAATGTCTGGTAAATAATGCGAAACTAGAAAGTGTTTAATTTTTCCTTCATATTCATCACATTCAACTTTTTCATAAATAATTAAGTAATTTTGGCATCCAGACAACAAAATAGCAGAATTCTTTACAAGTAACCTGTAATTGACTTTGTACTTGAAAATAATGATTGTGTCTTTTTCCAAAGAAATTCTCCGGAGTCTAATCTGGAAGGTAATTTTTTGACTGAATTGCTTCCAATGTGTTAACATTTTACGACTATACTTTTTTAAAACCCTTTACTTTAACTATTTCCTTGGAACCTAATAGTCAATCGGTGTCTCTTTAAGGTAACAGTCAACCTCGTCAACAAATAATCCAAAAGGCTCTATTTCTACGTTCAAAATTTTCCCTGAGAGCTGTTGGTTCATCGTTAATTACATGAGCAGTACTTGCCGACGAAAAAGTTTTGAGTATTTGGCCAGATTCGCAAATTTTTTCAAACACTGAGACCGTAGTTCTTTTCCGTCTTTCTTGAAAGAATATTACCGATTGATTCAGTTTTATTTGTAACCTTTCAAAAAAAGCATTTTTCCGTCGAGATAATTTTTCTGTATCACCATAATCTTCATGTACTCCTTGAGTAGCCTTCTCGTTTTTTAATACTTTTCAGCCAGTTTGTTTGCAAATAGTTTTCTTCTGCATGAAAGACGAGCTGCATGCATGCTTTCGCTATTTTATAATTTTTTTTTTGTGTAATCTCCAGGACTTTTGCCACAATTATGATTAGAACCCTTGTAGAGATAGGTATACGTCCGATAATTTACGCTTGTAAATTCCGCGAAACAATAAAGATCAAATATCGTATCCAGAGAGCCTGTTCGTGAATTATCTGTCTAAACGAAGGCAGCAAGTGAGAGATAAAGCTAAAATGGTCCGCTTGAATACCGATTTACAACAAAATTTTGTCAACAAATTACAATTTACACACATTTTACCGACAAAAACCCACTAAAATACGTCCGAGATTCATTTGGAAGAATTTCCTAATAGTATTTGAAAACACGATTAGCTGTGACTGTTTAAATTTACATCAGTGAATTATAGCCCAATCACACATGATAAGTGATGGGGAACCATACATTTACTTTTTTGTGGTACTGTTCTCTGTTTTGTAGGGAAGGTAAAGGGGGGGAATTTTTATGGGTCCAGTATTGATATCACGAATGTCGATTCATCACAAACGAGAAAAAGAAACATCGTTCGTCTTAAAAGTTTTCTCTTAGCCATAGACAAAATATAAGGTTAGTATAGTAAAAAAAAATTATTTCAAATTTGTTAAGAATAGTATAGTTGGCAACAATTAATTTATTTATATAATTGTTAGAAATTTTCATTTAAGAGAAAATGTTTCCTACTTATGTGTTTTAAAAGAAACAATTCTTAAAAAAATTATAGGTTAAACAAAAATTGAAAAGTAAAATAACTTTGAAAACCATTTTGAGAATACAAAATGTTCAAATTGTGCTCCGTTTACAATTTGGCATTGATACATATAATCAATCAATAAAATGCCTTAGTGAATTTTGTAGCATTTACCCTAATTTAAAAAAATATTGTATGCCACCTTAAAAATAAAAATGAATATAAAAATATACTGGATGTCCCATGTACCATGTCCCAAAAAACATACTAACTATACAACACTAACCGTGTATAATAAACGTTTGGCTTCGTCGTCAATGGTGTCTAAATTTTTGTTGGACGGAAATATTATGCTTTATTTAAATATTAATTGAAAACGATTTATTAATTTCAATTTGTGGGGCAAAAAAAACATTAAAATCCAGTAGCAGGAATGACCAAGTTCCAAAATATTGAACTTGAATGCTTTTCTGAACAGCTAATTTTGCTTTTAGGAAGCATCGAACAAGCGTCGCTTTTTCAAGTCACTCAATTTTCCAATAAATCACAAAGTGTAATTTTTTCTTCGTTCTAACTCATTCAACAATATATAACAAAAATATGGATGCGCTACAGTATTTTATATAAAACATAACATAACAAGTTTTTGTAAAAAATCAAAATAAAAAATGCAAACTATTTTTAAAAATCTTGCCCTGGATGTCTGTTCCAGAAAAAAGAAAAACCTCGTAGGTCTAGAACTTATAATCCCTCTACAAGAACGGAGAAGACAGAACAGTCACAATATTTTTCCTAATTTGTGTTGTGAAATGGTAAAATTGGCGTTCATGACGCAGTTAAAACAATATTCAATCTTGGACTTTTTGTTATTTTCTCAGTTGCATCAATTTGTGCGGAACTATCGACAGAACGTGCAATCCATTATTCCTTCGTACATCCCGAAACTAAACGGGCCTCAATAAAATCCAAAGGAAAATTTTTCCCGATTAATTAATAGCTTAGTTCCGTGGCTTCAGGAAAAAAGGGAGTCTTTTTTGCCAAAATGGGATATCTATGATAAAATACATTTTATCTACGATTTTTTAAAATTCGCGCTGTACCACAAAAAATAA
This sequence comes from Eledona agricola, assembly GCA_964023215.1. NCBI lineage: Eukaryota > Metazoa > Arthropoda > Insecta > Coleoptera > Tenebrionidae > Eledona > Eledona agricola. The sequence continues at coordinate 3,702,184 of OZ026860.1, read as the reverse complement.
TCAAAAAGTACTTTCTGATTGAAAATTTTATAGAGGTACCGCTAGAACTGAATTCGTAGCAATCACATCGATTTAAATCAATTTTCCTGAAAAATATCTAATTCAACTTATCCGCTTTTTCCCAGAACCCACGAAATTATACAACGTTCATGGAAAATCACTGACACGAAGAGATTATTTTCCGTGACATAGGGTTTAAAATTTCCAAAGTCTGACCGCAAATATCTAAAACTAAATACAGATGCTTTTTAAGTCAACATTCATGGATTTGAAGAAAAATGGTGCTGACTAAAATAAATTTAAAACTGTTAGAAGTTCAGAAGCGCAAATTCTGAATAAAAGTTATGAAATGGGAATATTTATAAGTTTTGAAATGTAGAGTTGGATAGACGGAACAAATTTATGACTTTTCAAATCGAATGAAACCCTAAACACGCAAGGAGAAGCGATAACTGTCCACAGTTGCCACGAATTTTCTAAATACTATACTGATAAGTGAAGGACGAATACCAAAAGTGCAAGCATAGCTCAAATTATAAATTATTCGCAACCGGAATAAAATCTAATAAGATAGCTGGGGTTTGGAGCAAACTAATCACTTTGTGTACCGGCCTTGCTTTGTGTGCAAGAAAATCAATTTTTTACACTGATTAATTTCCAAAAACACATCACAAAGGCCTTAAATTATATTAAATTGCCATCACAATACGAACAGGACTCGCGACTAAAAGTAATTTCTTCAATAAAATTTGAAGTCGTCCTTGAGACACAGAACACGCCGCGACATTTACTGGGAAAAATCAAAAGTTGAAAGTTACATTGTTATTTACTAAATTTATTTTTTTGCAGCAAAAAAGAAACGAATAATAAAAATATAAATCTGAGTGCTGCCGTCATTTTTCCAATTGAGTAACTTTTAAGAATAAGGACCAATCTGAGTCTAAATACATAATTCGTTTAACTATAAATTAGTTACCTTGTTCTTAAAATGGATCCGAGTACGAACATTTTTGTAATGTTGTTTGCAATGCAAGCTTTTGGAAATAGATAAAATAAACTACATATTTAGTATAATATCATGTTTTATTAGAAAATAATTAAATACACGGAATATATTTAAGTGTTTTTGTGTGCCAAGGAAGTAACCCATTTCGCACATAATCAATGCTATCGATTGTTGAGGGAACTTCTAAAATTGCGCCTAGGCGTTCGTCTAGAGTCTAGATGGTCTCCTCCAAAATAATATTTCCCGGGTAATCAATCTGCTTTATATATTAATAAATTCGGAACATTATTGATTTTATATCACCAAACAGACCAACAAAACAAATACATTTATCCTATTCTGAAATGTTAATGGAAGCGCGAAATTATGTCGGTTTATTTTGATAGTAATCGCTTTAATGAAAATTTGTGTTTTATCTTCACGTATCGCACGAGAACAGGTATATGGTGACGTTGAACGTCGAAACGACGCCGTGTTTATTATTTAAGTATGTTCAACGCCAATTCTAGGCAATAATTTAGTGGCAGCAACATTTGCTTTCAGCAATGTTGAAAGCACGGGTTTCTTTCAACTGCGAATGGATGCAACCCAATTCTCGTAACTCAGTCTCCGAATTAATAATTCGTTTCAGATTTTGGCGTCGTCGTCTGCAAACTTCGACGAACAACAAATGCGGCAGAATCTTGCGTCAGGGCAAAAAGTGTGTCGTTATGTAAGAGAGGAGATTTCGCGAGTTATTTTTGCGGCGGCCCCATTAGGGTTGAATCGATACTAACAGGTTGTATGTAACGAATTCGTATCGCGAGACCCATTTGTGGCCGCAATAAATCATCATCAGAGGTTGTAATGTGTCCGGAATCTCCACAAATCGGCCGTTGGGGTAACAGTTATTGTCGCCGACATTACATAAAGTGCTCGATGTAATCCCAAATTGATTCGAGTGGATGAGATACGATTGTCCACGCTGGAACATGGCACAATTCCAGATTAATATCGTGCCTGGGACATAATAAATCATCGCGGGTTGTTACCGCAAACAGTGGAGCACTGGGCCAGACATAAAACCGTCCTCAAAATGTAATTACGCGATCGATCTTGACATTCCTCCCGGATTCCGGTAAACTTTGTTCCCAAGATGCTCGTTCCAGGCCGGGACTCGTGTCGACCTTTCCGATTGATTTGTCAGCACCGCCTCTAATAAAGGTAAAATGACACATGTGCGGCACGTGTGTCGGGGATTATTGAGAAGGCGGCTGACGCCCCAAGTGAAAGGAGATATTTAAAGAGTAGGAAGTGCAATATGGCAGTGGCTCGCTTGACCATATGACGGGGGACCAAGTCGAGCCACCTGTCCACGGGACGTGCTCACTCAACTAGAAGACGAAGCTTTCCACCCCAACATATTTCCTTGTAATTGATAACGGCTTATTTTTTCAACAAACACGTGCGCCATCCGACTTCTAATTAGTTTTGCAGCCACCCACCTTGAGTGTGGGAGAACTACCCCAAAAGTGATATACATTGCCTACAACTCTCGTGTCCAATTTCTTACAATTCCTTGCAACAACTGTTACTACTGCAACCCGAGAAAGATTAGAAAATTTTACATATTCTATCCTTCTAATCGAAAAGTCCAGGTCTTAAGATCTTGATTAAATTTGGCAGTTTCACTATATAATGCACATTTTCATGAAATTTAGCAACAATTATTATTTATAATACCGCCTTAGTCTGAAATTACAACTGTTAAATATTGTTAACAGTTCTTATTTTTTTCTTCTGTGTCCACGGGAAAATCAGTATTTATGCAACTAAATCCAAAAGTCCGAAAGTTTAATGTACATTCCAAGTCTTCATTCCTTTCTTACTACAAATAAAATTATTTAAATAAAAGAAATTATATGTATATTACGAACCAATACCAAGTTTTAGAGTTATGAAATAGGAATATTACTTGATAAAATTTGGTTAAAAAGAACAAGCGACATGAAATCAATCATAGTTTATATTCCATCATCAGATAAGTGATAAGGGAAAACATAAAGAACGAAATTGTAAGTAATTGTTATTTTCTATAAACTAAAATAGCAACAGAATGTTGTTACACCATTTCTTACATACTAATTCCCACATATTGCCCTTGTTTAAAATCGAATATCCAAGGTAATACCTTTACCAATTCGACCCCCAAAACAAATAATCCCGCAAATAATCGATTAAAAACATATTAAAATTAAATTTTTATTAATGATTAAAACAACAAAATAAAACAAAAAAATACCCACCTATTCGTTTTTCAATACCTATTATTTGTTAATAAATGAGAAGGAAGTTCGGAAGATAATATAATAACACAACACTAAAAATAAAATCAACACAAAATAAAGTAGTCCATTCCCCTCGACTAGAATGAATTTTACAACACATAGGAAGATATAAAAAAAAAATAAAATTTGATATTATTTCAAATACATATATTAAAAATATAGGGAATTACGAAGTAACGCGCGCAACATTGAAAATTTTCTCCATTTCTCCACTTATTCTGCATTTTTAGTTCAAAACTATTCCGCACTAATTTTTACTTATTATCCGAAACAAACATTTTCACCGCAATTTCTGTAAGTTCATAGCAAAAACAAATAGCAGTATTACATAAATTACGAATGTATGGTGGATGTGATAGCTCAGTGAATTTACATTTTTTAACGTTCAGTTCGAATTTATTCAAGTCTTTATTGGGCCCACAGTGTTGTTTAATGATATGAAATAAACAATATTTTGAGGAACTTCAAATAACTGATTTTCGGTATGTCATGTAATTATAAAAATCCCCGCATAAAGGTATTGAAATTAAAATCTAAATGTATTATATAATTGTATTTGGAATTATCAGAATCATCGTCATAACGTAATTTTAGCAAAAATATAAGCCAAAGTTTTATAAAAGCAAATATTCAAATGTCGACCATAAAATTGCAAAAGTACAGCGCCGATCCTAATGTAATTGGAAATAAAATTTGCATCAATATATTTGAAAATTGGCTTTAAAAGAATAAGGAAAATTGAAATAGTAAAATAAACTGAAAGCTTTCGAACCAGTGAGAAGTTACGAAAAGGACGCAATTTTTATCTCCATTGGTGAGCAAGGTATTAAATTAAAGTCGAGAAGGTAGATACAAATTGTGTAAATAACAATCAATTTAAAAACATTACAATGTTAGAATCGATGACAAAGACCAATTTAAAAAAATGTATATTTCTTGGAAAAATAATAAATCATGGGGTAGAAAAAAAATTGTGAATGTTGTGGAGCAATAATATTTAATCAACATTTGTAATCAATACGAAAGAAGAATACAATTGAATTATATAATTCATTAAATACGTATCTTTAATTAATTATCGACAGGAATAGGAATTGACCAATTATAAAAAAGCATCAGTTGTTTTCTCACCATAATTTTTTTTCTCTTGGTTGCTTTTTCCTATTTGACACTGGTTAACGATCATATATTAATTGTAACACCTTAGCCGCTAATACCGCCAATAAAATAAAATGTCTTGTCATTTTGTCAGCTCGGCTGTTCGTCTTTTATCTTCAATTAGAACTTCGGATGATTAATTGATTACAAGTGAATAACTGGTTATTGAATTTTCAGTTGGAAAAAAATTTACCAGGCACAATAAAACAAAGACCGTACAAAAAATAGATTTTACTAGCCATGGAAAATTAAATTTTAACTTGATTTCATATGTGTGGCGTCATCTAGTACATTGATATTGTACTTACAGTAGATGCCTGATTGAAAAGATGCAAACACTGAAATCAGTCGAAGGAATCTCTGAGCAACTTCTTAATTTACAATATGTAAATTAAAATATTAACTAAATGATTAATATTTAATATGCATAATTTACGAACTGTTTACACTACATTATTCTTCCTTGAACATAAAAAAATTCCAATGATTGTTGTAACATTATGATAATTAATAAAACATGCAAGACCAACGGAATGTAATTTTCCAAATTAGTCCACTGAACATAAATCAAAATCCACAACAAAGTCATACAATCATTACACTCGCCAAATATGGTTAATTCAAAGCATACAGTTCAGTCCAGAAATAATTATTTTCATATTATTTAATAATCTCATTACCACACACTTAATTTTTTATCGGATCTGCACTTAGATTATTTAATTTTACCTTCATAAATATGAAAGTTGCATTGTAAAAGTCAGAAGCAAAAACGTCTTTAATATTTATATCCAATAAAAAATTAAATATGACTGAAACTTAGCTGGTTTTTCTATTATGACTATTTTCAAATAGTTGATTTAATTTTACTCCTTCCAATGTAAAAAATATAGCTATAAAAAATAGAGAGCAGAGTCAGTATTTAGTCGATTATATTCTGTCAAACAAGACTGGATTTACTATTATATTTTAAACAAGATATTTAATTTTACATCTGACAATGTGCACGATGTTTTAGAAGTAACATCAGAATTGCATAAAACTTTGCAAATAGCTCCTTTCTCGTTATTTATGTACACATATAACACGGTTGGCTTTCGTTACAACTTCAAACAGTTTACTTAAGTTTGTCTCTTCCAACATATAAGCTATATTAGAATAATTAATAAACTGAAAAATGCAAGAATCATTTCATTTATTAAAATTGGAACACTGGTGCAAAAAACGGAGGCGGTGACAATTTTAATGTAGTTCCAGTTTTAAATGTAGATTGTTTTAAATTAATCAATGAAAAATTAAAAAGCACGAAAATATTAAATTGCGCCTTTTAAGCTGTACAGGTTTCTGTACTCATACGGATGTTTGAACGAAACTTATAGCAGATCCCAACAGAATGACACTATAAATAATCTTTAGAAAAAATAAGGAGAGTGGACCATCTATTCTCTCTCTTGTCTATGATAGGCACCATAGAAAAGAGAAAAGTATAAAACGCTAACTCCCTTGTATTTCTACGGTCCCCTAGGTACGCCATCTACCTTCACAAACCTTCTGGATATGGCGGGAATTTTAATTTAAATATTCAACTTATGCGGGAGTTTTGTATGTTCAGTTAGGGAGGTCTAGCCTTTATCTTCGTTGTTAGAACTATTTTCTAAAATCCAATGGAATGTCGGAAAAACTATCGAGAATTGGCATAACAAACCTTTATAAAGGTCTAGTTATTTTTTACTTTTACATTGAATTCCGTTATTAGATTGTAGTAGATAGTAGATTGAGTTTTTGGCATTTTGTTATAGTAATTTTCCGGAAATCGCAACGCCCACCCGAGGCAATAAAATGTACTAGAAATACTCTCGAATTATTCTTTAAAGTTATACAAATCGATAGTAAAAACAATTATTGTAATACTTCAAATGGTTCAAGAAATATTGATTTTTAGAAGTATTTTGCATTTCCAAATATTATAATTAAATTAAGAATATTTTTAAAACTATGAGTGATAAGATAAGACAACTTGGGCACATCTTATTTAGAATTGATTTCCAAAACTAACGAGTGCAAAAAAATAAGTTGTTGCCATTTAATATAACTAAGCTGACGTCAATTTCCGGTATAACCGGAAGTGCCGCCATCTTGATAGTATTTTACATCGATTCAGAATAATCGATGATAATCATACAACAAATTTCAACTGTCTAGCTTTACGGAAAATTGAAAATGTTCTAATGAACGGTCTACGTGAATGTTAATGTCTATGTCTATGTCTATGTTAAGTATATTAATTTTTTTATATATTATTTAAAACTAATATTAATTACCTAAAATATTATTTGCTTAAAGAGCGAATTAGACTAGCCGAAAATAACAAATGAATCCATACCTTACTTAATTATTTATATTTTAATTTTTTTTATATTATTGAAAACTATTATTAATTGTCTAAAATATTGTTTGCATAAATATCGAATGTATATTGTTTAAAAGCGAATTTTATAGATATTTAAAATATTCAATCAAATTTAAAAATAGCATCGTGACATCGGAGAATTACACAGCCGGAAATGACGTCAGAAAGAACCGGTTTCAACCGGCACCAAACGCCACTATAAATAGCGGCGCACATCAAATCCAAAATCAGTTGGAAGTGAGACCGGCTCGAGTACACTTCGACCTGGACCACGTGGCCACTGCAGATGTCCACCGCAGTCGTGGACGAAACGTCTGGGAGCCCCTCGAGGGGCCAAATAGTAACAACAATAATAACAATAACAATAGCAACAATCAATAACAAACAAAAACAATAACAATAGCAACAATTAATAACAACAAACAATAACAATAACAATAACAAACAATAACAATAACAATAACAACAACAACAACAAACAATAACAACAACAACAAACAATAACAATAACAATAACAATAACAATAACAACAAACAACAAAAACAAACAACAACAAAAACAAACAACAATAACAAAAACTAACAATAACACCAACAACAAACAACAACACCAACAACAAACAACAACAACAACAACAAACAATAACAACAAACAACAACAACAACAAACAACAACAACAACAAACAATAACAACAACAACAAACAATAACAACAACAAACAATAACAATAACAAACAATAACAACAACAAACAGTAACAACAACAACAACAACAACAACAACAAACAATAACAACAACAACAACAAACAATAACAACAACAACAACAAAGAATAACAACAACAAACAATAACAACAACAACAACAACAAACAATAACAACAACAACAACAAACAATAACAACAACAACAACAAAAAATAATAACAACAACAAAAAATAACAACAACAACAAATAACAACAACAACAACAAAAAATAACAACAACAACAACAAAAAATAACAACAACAACAAACAATAACACTAAAACTAAAACATTAAAACCCAAAATACTAAAACCTAAAACATTAAAACCCAAAACACTAAAACTAAAATAATAAAACACTAACCAATAACCAACCACTAAAACACTAAAACTAAAACAATAACACACTAACCAATAACGCACCACTAAAACACTAAAACTAAAACAATAAAACACTAACCAATAACCCACCACTAAAACACTAACACTAAAACAATAACCAAACACTAAAACACTAAAACAAGAACAATAAATCACTAACCAATAACAAACCACTAAAATACTAACCAATAACAAAACACTAAAACACTAAAACCAAAACAATAAAACACTAACCAATAACCCACCACTAAAACACTAAAACTAAAACTATAAAACACTAACCAATAACAAACCACTAAAACACTAAAACTAAAACAATAAAACACTAACCAATAACCCACCACTAAAACACTAAAACTAAAACAATAAAATACTAACCAATAACCCACCACTAAAACACTAAAACTAAAACAATAACACACTAACCAATAACCCACCACTAAAACACTAACCAATAACAAACCACTAAAACACTAAAACTAAAACAATAAAACACTAATCAATAACCCACCACTAAAACACTAAAACTAAAACAATAAAACAATAACCAACCACTAAAACACTAAAACACTAACCACAAAACAAACACTAAAACACTAAAACTAAAGCAATAAAACACTAACCAATAACCCACCACTAAAACACTAAATCTAAAACAATAAAACACTAAAAAATAACCCACCACTAAAACACTAAAACTAAAACAATAAAACACTAAAACTAAAACAATAAAACACTAACCAATAACAAACCACTAAAACACTAAAACTAAAACAATAAAACACTAACCAATAACCCACCACTAAAACAATAAAACACTAACCAATAACAAACCACTAAAACACTAAAACTCAAACAATAAAACACTAACCAATAACCCACCACTAAAAAACTAAAACAATAAAACACTAACCAATAACCCACCACTAAAACACTAAAACTAAAACAATAAAACACTAACCAATAACAAACCACTAAAACAATAAAACACTAACCAGTAACAAACCACTAAAACACTAAAACTAAAACAATAAAACACTAACCAATAACAAACCACTAAAACACTAAAACTAAAACAATAAAACACTAACCAATAACAAACCACTAAAACACTAAAACTAAAACAATAAAACACTAACCAATAAACCACCATTAAAACACTAAAACTAAAACAATAAAACACTAACCAATAACCCACAACTAAAACACTAAAACTAAAACAATAAAACACTAACAAATAACAAACCACTAAAACACTAAAACTAAAATAATAAAACACTAACCAATAACAAACCACTAAAACACTAAAACTAAAACAATAAAACACTAACCAATAACAAACCACTAAAACACTAAAACTAAAACAATAAAACACTAACCAATAACAAACCACTAAAACACTAAAACTATAACAATAAATCACTAACCAATAACAAACCACTAAAACAATAAAACACTAACCAATAACAAACCACTAAAACACTAAAACTAAAACAATAAAATACTAACCAATAACAAACCACTAAAACACTAAAACTAAAACAATAAAACACTAACCAATAAACCACCATTAAAACACTAAAACTAAAACAATAAAACACTAACCAATAACCCACAACTAAAACACTAAAACTAAAACAATAAAACACTAACAAATAACAAACCACTAAAACACTAAAACTAAAACAATAAAACACTAACCAATAACAAACCACTAAAACAATAAAACACTAACCAATAACCCACCACTAAAACACTAAAACTAAAACCCAATAACCAATAATAATAACCAATAACCCACCACTAAAACACTAAAACTAAAACAATAAAACACTAACCAATAACAAACCACTAAAACACTAAAACTAAAACAATAAAACACTAACAAATAACCCACTACTAAAACACTAAAACTAAAACAATAAAACACTAACCAATAACAAACCACTAAAACACTAAAACTAAAACAATAAAACACTAACCAATAACAAACCACTAAAACACTAAAACTAAAACAATAAAACACTAACCAATAACAAACCACTAAAACACTAAAACTAAAACAATAAAACACTAACCAATAACAAACCACTAAAACAATAAAACACTAACCAATAACAAACCACTAAAACACTAAAACTAAAACAATAAAACACTAACCAATAAACCACGATTAAAACACTAAAACTAAAACAATAAAACACTAACCAATAACCCACAACTAAAACACTAAAACTAAAACAATAAAACACTAACAAATAACAAACCACTAAAACACTAAAACTAAAACAATAAAACACTAACCAATAACAAACCACTAAAACACTAAAACTAAAACAATAAAACACTAACCAATAACCCACCACTAAAACTAAAACCCTAAAACTAAAACCCAATAACCAATAATAATAACCAATAACCAATAACCCACCACTAAAACACTAAAACTAAAACAATAAAACACTAACCAATAACAAACCACTAAAACACTAAAACTAAAACAATAAAACACTAACCAATAACCCACCACTAAAACACTAAAACTAAAACAATAAAACACTAACCAATAACAAACCACTAAAACACTAAAACTAAAACAATAAAACATTAACCAATAACCCACCACTAAAACACTAAAACTAAAACAATAAAACACTAACCAATAACAAACCACTAAAACACTAAAACTAAAACAATAAAACATTAACCAATAACAAACCACTAAAACACTAAAACTAAAACAATAAAACACTAAACAATAACAAACCACTAAAACACTAAAACTAAAACAATAAAACATTAACCAATAACAAACCACTAAAACAATAAAACTAAAACAATAAAACACTAACCAATAACAAACCACTAAAACACTAAAACTAAAACAATAAAACACTAACCAATAACAAACCACAAAAACACTAAAACTAAAACAATAAAACACTAACCAATAAACCACCATTAAAACACTAAAACTAAAACAATAAAACACTAACCAATAACCCACTACTAAAACACTAAAACTAAAACAATAAAACACTAACCAATAACAAACCACTAAAACACTAAAACTAAAACAATAAAACACTAACCAATAACAAACCACTAAAACACTAAAACTAAAACAATAAAACACTAACCAATAAACCACCATTAAAACACTAAAACTAAAACAATAAAACACTAACCAATAACCCACTACTAAAACACTAAAACTAAAACAATAAAACACTAACCAATAACAAACCACTAAAACACTAAAACTAAAACCCAATAACCAATAATAATAACCAATAACCAATAACCCACCACTAAAACACTAAAACTAAAACAATAAAACACTAACCAATAACAAACCACTAAAACACTAAAACTAAAACAATAAAACACTAACCAATAACCCACCACTAAAACACTAAAACTAAAACAATAAAACACTAACCAATAACAAACCACTAAAACACTAAAACTAAAACAATAAAACACTAACCAATAACAAACCACTAAAACACTAAAACTAAAACAATAAAACACTAAACAATAACAAACCACTAAAACACTAAAACTAAAACAATAAAACACTAACCAATAACAAACCACTAAAACAATAAAACTAAAACAATAAAACACTAACCAATAACAAACCACTAAAACACTAAAACTAAAACAATAAAACACTAACCAATAAACCACCATTAAAACACTAAAACTAAAACAATAAAACACTAACCAAGAACCCACTACTAAAACACTAAAACTAAAACAATAAAACACTAACCAATAACAAACCACTAAAACACTAAAACTAAAACAATAAAACACTAACCAATAACAAACCACTAAAACACTAAAACTAAAACAATAAAACACTAACCAATAACCCACCACTAAAACACTAAAACTAAAACAATAAAACACTAACCAATAACCCACTACTAAAACACTAAAACTAAAACAATAAAACACTAACCAATAACAAACCACTAAAACAATAAAACTAAAACAATAAAACACTAACCAATAACAAACCACTAAAACACTAAAACTAAAACAATAAAACACTAACCAATAACAAACCACTAAAACACTAAAACTAAAACAATAAAACACTAACCAATAAACCACCATTAAAACACTAAAACTAAAACAATAAAACACTAACCAATAACCCACTACTAAAACACTAAAACTAAAACAATAAAACACTAACCAATAACAAACCACTAAAACACTAAAACTAAAACAATAAAACACTAACCAATAACAAACGACTAAAACACTAAAACTAAAACAATAAAACACTAATCAATAACCCACCACTAAAACACTAAAACTAAAACAATAAAACACTAACCAATAACCCACTACTAAAACACTAAAACTAAAACAATAAAACACTAACCAATAACAAACCACTAAAACAATAAAACTAAAACAATAAAACACTAACCAATAACAAACCACAAAAACACTAAAACTAAAACAATAAAACACTAACCAATAACAAACCACTAAAACACTAAAACTAAAACAATAAAACACTTACCAATAACAAACCACTAAAACACTAAAACTAAAACAATAAAACACTAACCAATAACAAACCACTAAAACAATAAAACTAAAACAATAAAACACTAACCAATAACAAACCACTAAAACACTAAAACTAAAACAATAAAACACTAACCAATAACAAACCACTAAAACACTAAAACTAAAACAATAAAACACTAACCAATAACCCACCACTTAATCACTAAAACTAAAACAATAAAACACTAACCAATAACCCACCATTAAAACACTAAAACTAAAACAATAAAACACTAACCAATAACAAACCACTAAAACACTAAAACTAAAACAATAAAACACTAAAAAATAACCCACCACTAAAACACTAAAACTAAAACACTAACCAATAAACCACCACTAAAACACTAAAACTAAAACAATAAAACACTTACCAATAACAAACCACTAAAACACTAAAACTAAAACAATAAAACACTAACCAATAACAAACCACTAAAACACTAAAACTAAAACAATAAAACACTAACCAATAACCCACCATTAAAACACTAAAACTAAAACAATAAGACACTAACCAATAACAAACCACTAAAACACTAAAACTAAAACAATAAAACACTAACCAATAACCCACCACTAAAACACTAAAACTAAAACAATAAAACACTAACCAATAACAAACCACTAAAACACTAAAACTAAAACAATAAAACACTAACCAATAACAAACCACTAAAACACTAAAACTAAAACAATAAAACACTAACCAATAACAAACCACTAAAACACTAAAACTAAAACAATAAAACACTAACCAATAACCCACCACTAAAACACTAAAACTAAAACCCAATAACCAATAATAATAACCAATAACCAATAACCCACCACTAAAACACTAAAACTAAAACAATAATACACTAACCAATAACCCACCACTAAAACACTAAAACTAAAACAATAAAACACTAACCAATAACCCACTACTAAAAGACTAAAACTAAAACAATAAAACACTAACCAATAACAAACCACTAAAACACTAAAACTAAAACAATAAAACACTTACCAATAACAAACCACTAAAACACTAAAACTAAAACAATAAAACACTAACCAATAACAAACAACTAAAACACTAAAACTAAAACAATAAAACACTAACCAATAACCCACCACTAAAACACTAAAACTAAAACCCAATAACCAATAATAATAACCAATAACCAATAACCCACCACTAAAACACTAAAACTAAAACAATAATACACTAACCAATAACCCACCACTAAAACACTAAAACTAAAACAATAAAACACTAACCAATAACCCACCACTAAAAGACTAAAACTAAAACAATAAAACACTAACCAATAACAAACCACTAAAACACTAAAACTAAAACAATAAAACACTTACCAATAACAAACCACTAAAACACTAAAACTAAAACAATAAAACACTAACCAATAACAAACCACTAAAACACTAAAACTAAAACAATAAAACACTAACCAATAACAAACCATTAAAACACTAAAACTAAAACAATAAAACACTAACCAATAACCCACTACTAAAACACTAAAACTAAAACAATAAAACACTAACCAATAACAAACCACTAAAACACTAAAACTAAAACCCAATAACCAATAATAATAACCAATAACCAATAACCCACCACTAAAACACTAAAACTAAAACACTAAAACTAAAACAATAAAACACTAACCAATAACAAACCACTAAAACACTAAAACTAAAACAATAAAACACTAACCAATAACCCACCACTAAAACACTAAAACTAAAACAATAAAACACTAACCAATAACAAACCACTAAAACACTAAAACTAAAACAATAAAACACTAACCAATAACAAACCACTAAAACACTAAAACTAAAACAATAAAACACTAAACAATAACAAACCACTAAAACACTAAAACTAAAACAATAAAACACTAACCAATAACAAACCACTAAAACAATAAAACTAAAACAATAAAACACTAACCAATAACAAACCACTAAAACACTAAAACTAAAACAATAAAACACTAACCAATAAACCACCATTAAAACACTAAAACTAAAACAATAAAACACTAACCAATAACCCACTACTAAAACACTAAAACTAAAACAATAAAACACTAACCAATAACAAACCACTAAAACACTAAAACTAAAACAATAAAACACTAACCAATAACAAACCACTAAAACACTAAAACTAAAACAATAAAACACTAACCAATAACCCACCACTAAAACACTAAAACTAAAACAATAAAACACTAACCAATAACAAACCACTAAAACACTAAAACTAAAACAATAAAACACTAACCAATAACAAACCACTAAAACACTAAAACTAAAACAATAAAACACTAACCAATAACAAACCACTAACACACTAAAACTAAAACAATAAAACACTAACCAATAACCCACCACTAAAACACTAAAACTAAAACAATAAAACACTAACCAATAACAAACCACTAAAACACTAAAACTAAAACAATAAAACACTAACCAATAACAAACCACTAAAACACTAAAACTAAAACAATAAAACACTAACCAATAACAAACCACTAAAACACTAAAACTAAAACAATAAAACACTAACCAATAAACCACCATTAAAACACTAAAACTAAAACAATAAAACACTAACCAATAACCCACTACTAAAACACTAAAACTAAAACAATAAAACACTAACCAATAACAAACCACTAAAACACTAAAACTAAAACAATAAAACACTAACCAATAACAAATCACTAAAACACTAAAACTAAAACAATAAAACACTAACCAATAACCCACCACTAAAACACTAAATCTAAAACAATAAAACACTAACCAATAACCCACTACTAAAACACTAAAACTAAAACAATAAAACACTAACCAATAACAAACCACTAAAACACTAAAACTAAAACAATAAAACACTAACCAATAACAAACCACTAAAACAATAAAACTAAAACAATAAAACACTAACCAATAACAAACCACTAAAACACTAAAACTAAAACAATAAAACACTAACCAATAACAAACCACTTAAACACTAAAACTAAAACAATAAAACACTAACCAATAAACCACCATTAAAACACTAAAACTAAAACAATAAAACACTAACAAATAACCCACTACTAAAACACTAAAACTAAAACAATAAAACACTAACCAATAACAAACCACTAAAACACTAAAACTAAAACAATAAAACACTAACCAATAACAAACCACTAAAAGACTAAAACTAAAACAATAAAACACTAACCAATAACAAACCACTAAAACACTAAAACTAAAACAATAAAACACTAACCAATAACAGACCACTAAAACACTAAAACTAAAACAATAAAACACTAACCAATAACAAACCACTAAAACACTAAAAATAAAACAATAAAACACTAACCAATAACCCACCACTAAAACACTAAAACTAAAACAATAAAACACTAACCAATAACCCACCACTAAAACACTAAAACTAAAACACTAAAACACTAACCAATAAACCACCATTAAAACACTAAAACTAAAACAATAACACACTAACCAATAACCCACAACTAAAACACTAAAACTAAAACGATAAAACACTAACCAATAACCTACCACTAAAACATTAAAACTAAAACAATAAAACACTAACCAATAACCCACTACTAAAACACTAAAACTAAAACAATAAAACACTAACCAATAACAAACCACTAAAACACTAAAACTAAAACAAAGAAACACTAACAAATAACAAACCACTAAAACACTAAAACTAAAACAATAAAACACTAACCAATAACCCACCACTAAAACACTAAAACTAAAACCCAATAACCAATAATAATAACCAATAACCAATAACCCACCACTAAAACACTAAAACTAAAACAATAAAACACTAACCAATAACCCACTACTAAAACACTAAAACTAAAACAATAAAACACTAACCAATAACAAACCACTAAAACACTAAAACTAAAACAATAAAACACTAACCAATAACAAACCACTAAAACACTAAAACTAAAACAATAAAACACTAACCAATAACCAATAACCCACCACTAAAACACTAAAACTAAAACAATAAAACACTAACCAATAACCCACTACTAAAACACTAAAACTAAAACAATAAAACACTAACCAATAACAAACCACTAAAACACTAAAACTAAAACAATAAAACACTAACCAATAACAAACCACTAAAACACTAAAACTAAAACAATAAAACACTAACCAATAACCCACCACTAAAACACTAAAACTAAAACAATAAAACACTAACCAATAACCCACTACTAAAACTAAAACAATAAAACACTAACCAATAACAAACCACTAAAACACTAAAACTAAAACAATAAAACACTAACCAATAACAAACCACTAAAACACTAAAACTAAAACAATAAAACACTAACCAATAACCCACCACTAAAACACTAAAACTAAAACCCAATAACCAATAATAATAACCAATAACCAATAACCCACCACTAAAACACTAAAACTAAAACAATAAAACACTAACCAATAACCCACTACTAAAACACTAAAACTAAAACAATAAAACACTAACCAATAACAAACCACTAAAACACTAAAACTAAAACAATAAAACAACTACCAATAACAAACCACTTAAACACTAAAACTAAAACAATAAAACACTAACCAATAAACCACCATTAAAACACTAAAACTAAAACAATAAAACACTAACAAATAACCCACTACTAAAACACTAAAACTAAAGCAATAAAACACTAACCAATAACAAACCACTAAAACACTAAAACTAAAACAATAAAACACTAACCAATAACAAACCACTAAAACACTAAAACTAAAACTAAAACAATAAAACACTAACCAATAACCCACCACTAAAACACTAAAACTAAAACACTAAAACACTAACCAATAACCCACCACTAAAACACTAAAACTAAAACAATAAAACACTAACCAATAACCCGCCACTAAAACACTAAAACTAAAACAATAAAACACTAACCAATAACCCACCACTAAAACACTAAAACTAAAACACTAACCAATAAACCACCACTAAAACACTAAAACTAAAACAATAAAACACTAACCAATAACCCACCACTAAAACACTAAAACTAAAACAATAAAACACTAACCAATAACCCACCACTAAAACACTAAAACTAAAACAATAACACACTAACCAATAACCCACCACTAAAACAATAAAACACTAACCAATAACCCACCACTAAAACACTAAAACTAAAACAATAAAACACTAACCAATAACCCACCACTAAAACACTAAAACTAAAAGAATAACACACTAACCAATAACCCACCACTAAAACACTAAAACTAAAACAATAAAACACTAACCAATAACAAACCACTAAAACACTAAAACTAAAACAATAAAACACTAACCAATAACAAACCACTAAAACACTAAAACTAAAACAATAAAACACTAACCAATAACCCACCACTAAAACATTAAAACTAAAACAATAAAACACTAACCAATAACAAACCACTAAAACACTAAAACTAAAACAATAAAACACTAACCAATAACAAACCACTAAAACAATAAAACACTAACCAATAACCCACCACTAAAACATTAAAACTAAAACAATAAAACACTAACCAATAACAAACCACTAAAACACTAAAACACTAAAACTAAAACAATAAAACACTAAACAATAACAAACCACTAAAACACTAAAACTAAAACAATAAAACACTAACCAATAACCCACCACTAAAACACTAAAACTAAAACAATAACACACTAACCAATAACCCACCACTAAAACAATATAACACTAACCAATAACCCACCACTAAAACACTAAAACTAAAACAATAAAACACTAACCAATAACAAACCACTAAAACACTAAAACTAAAACAATAAAACACTAACCAATAACAAACCACTAAAACAATAAAACACTAACCAATAACCCACCACTAAAACATTAAAACTAAAACAATAAAACACTAACCAATAACAAACCACTAAAACACTAAAACTAAAACAATAAAACACTAAACAATAACAAACCACTAAAACACTAAAACTAAAACAATAAAACACTAACCAATAACCCACCACTAAAACACTAAAACTAAAACACTAACCAATAAACCACCACTAAAACAATAAAACACTAACCAATAACCCACCACTAAAACACTAAAACTAAAACAATAAAACACTAACCAATAACCCACCACTAAAACACTAAAACTAAAACAATAACACACTAACCAATAACCCACCACTAAAACAATAAAACACTAACCAATAACCCACCACTAAAACACTAAAACTAAAACAATAAAACACTAACCAATAACCCACCACTAAAACACTAAAACTAAAAGAATAACACACTAACCAATAACCCACCACTAAAACACTAAAACTAAAACAATAAAACACTAACCAATAACAAACCACTAAAACACTAAAACTAAAACAATAAAACACTAACCAATAACAAACCACTAAAACACTAAAACTAAAACAATAAAACACTAACCAATAACAAACCACTAAAACACTAAAACTAAAACAATAAAACACTAACCACAAAACAAACACTAAAACACTAATACTAAAGCAATAAAACACTAACCAATAACCCACTACTAAAACACTAAAACTAAAACAATAAAACACTAACCAATAACAAACCACTAAAACACTAAAACTAAAACAATAAAACACTAACCAATAACCCGCCACTAAAATATTAAAACTAAAACAATAAAACACTAACCAATAACAAACCACTAAAACACTAAAAATAAAACAATAAAACACTAACCAATAACCCACCACTAAAACACTAAAACTAAAACAATAAAACACTAACCAATAACCCACCACTAAAACACTAAAACTAAAACACTAAAAGACTAACCAATAACCCACCACTAAAACACTAAAACTAAAACAATAAAACACTAACCAATAACAACCACTAAAACTAAAACAGCACCACCACCACCACAGCACACACAATACCACACAACACACCACCGAAATCACACCAAACAATCGCCAGTCACGATTGTGGCAGCTGGAAGAACACTTCGACCACGACCACACCGCCACTGAAGATGTCCACCGCAGTTGTGGACGAAACGTTTGGCAGAGTTTCATTGGGATCACTTGTTGAGTTAGCCCCCCGGGGCGCTCACTACATACCCCTTTATGGGCCTTCGCTTGGAACACCAAACAATCGCCAGTCGCGATTGTGGCAGCTGGAAGAACACTTCGACCACGACCACACCGCCACTGAAGATGTCCACCGCAGTTGTGGACGAAACGTTTGGCAGAGTTTCATTGGGATCACTTGTTGAGTTAGCCCCCCGGGGCGCTCACTACATCCCCCTTTATGGGCCTTCGCTTGGAACACCAAACAATCGCCAGTCGCGATTGTGGCAGCTCTAAGAACACTTCGATCACGACCACACCGCCACTGAAGATGTCCACCGCAGTTGTGGACGAAACGTTTGGCAGAGTTTCATTGGGATCACTTGTTGAGTTAGCCCCTCGGGGCGCTCACTACATCCCCCCTCATGGGACTTCGCTTAAAACACGGTAAACAATCCCAAACACAAAAACATCAAAACGCCAAAACGCCAACGTTTTTAAAAACTTCGCATTTATTTTTCAGAGTTAATAACAAATCTCGACACAAAAAAGAATTCTTTGAAAGCAATATTTATATTTCAGTCAAATAACGAACGCGTATAAAAATTAACAAATTTCGACTCAAAAAAAAATATTTCCATCATTTTTCAAGTTAATAACAAATCTCGACATTAAAAAAGAATAATTTTAGGAGAAGCCATAAAAGGTAGGAGCGCCATATATCTCATTTATTTATTTATTTATGTATGTGCGGAGAAGATGATAATATGTCGATGAGATTTTCCAAAACTATTTTAAATTACACATGATGGAATCAGTCTTGCTCTTTTAATTTTTGGTGATGCATTTTCGCTTTGCATTTCAATAAACCAATGAACGCGAACATTTCGAAAAATTTTTAATACTCATTTTTCCATCATTTTTCAAAGTTAATAACAAATCTCGACATAAAAAAAGAATAATTTTAGGAGAAGCCATAAAAGGTAGGAGCGCCATATATCTCATTTATTTATTTATTTATGTATGTGCGGAGAAGATGATAATATGTCGATGAGATTTTCCAAAACTATTTTAAATTACACATGATGGAATCAATCTTGCTCTTTTAATTTTTGGTGATGCATTTTCGCATTGCATTTCAATCAACCAATGAACGCGAACATTTCGAGAAATTTTTAATATTCATTTTTCCATCATTTTTCAAAGTTAATAACAAATCTCGACATAAAAAATGAATAATTTCAGGAGAAGCCATAAAAGGTAGGAGCGCCATTTATCTGATTTATTTATGTATGTGCGGAGAAGATGAAAAATATGTCGAAGAGATTTTGCAAAACTATTTTAAATTAGACATGATGGAATCAGTCTTGCATTTTCAATTTTTAGAAATGCATTTTCGCATTGCATTTTAATTAAACAATGAACGCGAACATTTCGAAAAATTTTTAATATTCATTTTTCCATCATTTTTCAAAGTTAATAACAAATCTCGACATAAAAAAAAGAATAATTTCAAGAGAAGCCATAAAAGGTAGGAGCGCCATATATCTGATTTATGTATTTATTTACGTATGTGTGGAGAAGATGATAATATGTCGATGAGATTTTGCAAAACTATTTTAAATTACACATGATGGAATCAGTCTTGCTCTTTTAATTTTTGGTGATGCATTTTCGCATTGCATTTCACTCAACCAATGAACGCGAACATTTCGAAAAATTTTTAATATTTATATTTCCATCATTTTTCAAAGTTAATAACAAATCTCGACATAAAAAAAGAATAATTTCAGGAGAAGCCATTAAAGGTAGGAGCGCCATGTATCTGATTTGTTTATTTATTTATGTATGTGCGGAGAAGATGATAATATGTCGATGAGATTTTGCAAAACTATTTTAAATTACACATGATGGAATCAGTCTTGCTCTTTTAATTTTTGGTGATACATTTTCGCATTGCATTTCATTCAACCAATAAACGCGAACATTTCGAAAAATTTTTAATATTCAATTTTCCATCATTTTTCAAAGCTAATAACAAATCTCGACATAAAAAAAGAATAATTTCAGGACAAGCCATAAAAGGTAGGAGCGCCATATATCTGATTTATTTATTTATTTATGTATGTGCGGAGAAGATGATAATATGTCGATGAGATTTTGCAAAACTATTTTAAATTACACATGATGGAATCAGTCTAGCTCTTTTAATTTTTGGTGATGCATTTTCGCATTGCATTTCAATCAACCAATAAACGCGAACATTTCGAAAAATTTTTAATATTCATTTTTCCATCAATTTTCAAAGTTAATAACAAATCTCGACATAAAAAAAGAATAATTTCAGGAGAAACCATAAAAGGTAGGGGCGCCATATATCTGATTTATTTATTTATTTATGTATGTGCGGAGAAGATGATAATATGTCGATGAGATTTTGCAAAACTATTTTAAATTACACATGATGGAATCAGTCTTGCTCTTTTAATTTTTGGTGATGCATTTTCGCATTGCATTTCAATCAACCAATGAACGCGAACGTTTCGAAAAATTTTTAATATGCATTTTTTCATCATTTTTCAAAGTTAATAACAAATCTCGTCATAAAAAAAGAATAATTTCAGGAGAAGCCATAAAAGGTAGGAGCGCCATATATCTGATTTATTTATTTATTTATGTATGTGCGGAGAAGATGAAAAATATGTCGAAGAGATTTTGCAAAACTATTTTAAATTAGACATGATGGAATCAGTCTTGCATTTTCAATTTTTAGAAATGCATTTTCGCATTGCATTTTAATTAAACAATGAACGCGAACATTTCGAAAAATTTTTAATATTCATTTTTCCATCATTTTTCAAAGTTAATAACAAATCTCGACATAAAAAAAAGAATAATTTCAAGAGAAGCCATAAAAGGTAGGAGCGCCATATATCTGATTTATGTATTTATTTACGTATGTGTGGAGAAGATGATAATATGTCGATGAGATTTTGCAAAACTATTTTAAATTACACATGATGGAATCAGTCTTGCTCTTTTAATTTTTGGTGATGCATTTTCGCATTGCATTTCACTCAACCAATGAACGCGAACATTTCGAAAAATTTTTAATATTTATATTTCCATCATTTTTCAAAGTTAATAACAAATCTCGACATAAAAAAAGAATAATTTCAGGAGAAGCCATTAAAGGTAGGAGCGCCATGTATCTGATTTGTTTATTTATTTATGTATGTGCGGAGAAGATGATAATATGTCGATGAGATTTTGCAAAACTATTTTAAATTACACATGATGGAATCAGTCTTGCTCTTTTAATTTTTGGTGATACATTTTCGCATTGCATTTCATTCAACCAATAAACGCGTACATTTCGAAAAATTTTTAATATTCAATTTTCCATCATTTTTCAAAGCTAATAACAAATCTCGACATAAAAAAAGAATAATTTCAGGACAAGCCATAAAAGGTAGGAGCGCCATATATCTGATTTATTTATTTATTTATGTATGTGCGGAGAAGATGATAATATGTCGATGAGATTTTGCAAAACTATTTTAAATTACACATGATGGAATCAGTCTTGCTCTTTTAATTTTTGGTGATGCATTTTCGCATTGCATTTCAATCAACCAATAAACGCGAACATTTCGAAAAATTTTTAATATTCATTTTTCCATCAATTTTCAAAGTTAATAACAAATCTCGACATAAAAAAAGAATAATTTCAGGAGAAACCATAAAAGGTAGGGGCGCCATATATCTGATTTATTTATTTATTTATGTATGTGCGGAGAAGATGATAATATGTCGATGAGATTTTGCAAAACTATTTTAAATTACACATGATGGAATCAGTCTTGCTCTTTTAATTTTTGGTGATGCATTTTCGCATTGCATTTCAATCAACCAATGAACGCGAACGTTTCGAAAAATTTTTAATATGCATTTTTTCATCATTTTTCAAAGTTAATAACAAATCTCGTCATAAAAAAAGAATAATTTCAGGAGAAGCCATAAAAGGTAGGAGCGCCATATATCTGATTTATTTATTTATTTATGTATGTGCGGAGAAGATGATAATATGTCGATGAGATTTTGCAAAACTATTTTAAATTACACATGATGGAATCAGTCTTGCTCTTTTAATTTTTGGTGATGCATTTTCGCATTGCATTTCAATCAAATAATGAACGCGAACATTTCGAAAAATTTTCAATATTCAATTTTCCATCATTTTTCAAAGTTAATAACAAATCTCGACATAAAAAAAGAATAATTTCAGGAGAAGCCATAAAAGGTAGGAGCGCCATTTATCTGATTTATTTATGTATGTGCGGAGAAGATGAAAAATATGTCGAAGAGATTTTGCAAAACTATTTTAAATTACACATGATGGAATCAGTCTTGCTCTTTCAATTTTTAGAAATGCATTTTCGCATTGCATTTCAATCAAACAATAAACGTGAACATTTCGAAAATTTTTCAATATTTATTTTTCCATCATTTTTCAAAGTTAATAACAAATCTCGACATAAAAAAAGAATAATTTCAGGTGAAGCCATAAAAGGTAGGAGCGCCATTTATCTGATTTATTTATGTATGTGCGGAGAAGATGAAAAATATGTCGAAGAGATTTTGCAAAACTATTTTAAATTACACATGGTGGAATCAGTCTTGCTCTTTCAATTTTTAGAAATGCATTTTCGCATTGCATTTCAATCAAACAATAAACGTGAACATTTCGAAAAATTTTCAATATTCATTTTTCCATCATTTTTCAAAGTTATAACAAATCTCGACATAAAAAAAGAATAATTTCTGGAGAAGCCATAAAAGGTAGGAGCGCCATTTATCTGATTTATTTATGTATGTGCGGAGAAGATGAAAAATATGTCAAAGAGATTTTGCAAAACTATTTTAAATTACACATGATGGAATCAGTCTTGCTCTTTCAATTTTTAGAAATGCATTTTCGCATTGCATTTCAATAAAACAATAAAAGTGAACATTTAGAAAAATTTTCAATATACATTTTTCCATCATTTTTCAAAGCTAATAACAAATCTCGACATAAAAAAAGAATAATTTCAGGACAAGCCATAAAAGGTAGGAGCGCCATATATCTGATTTATTTATTTATTTATGTATGTGCGGAGAAGATGATAATATGTCGATGAGATTTTGCAAAACTATTTTAAATTACACATGATGGAATCAGTCTTGCTCTTTTAATTTTTGGTGATGCATTTTCGCATTGCATTTCAATCAACCAATAAACGCGAACATTTCGAAAAATTTTTAATATTCATTTTTCCATCAATTTTCAAAGTTAATAACAAATCTCGACATAAAAAAAGAATAATTTCAGGAGAAACCATAAAAGGTAGGGGCGCCATATATCTGATTTATTTATTTATTTATGTATGTGCGGAGAAGATGATAATATGTCGATGAGATTTTGCAAAACTATTTTAAATTACACATGATGGAATCAGTCTTGCTCTTTTAATTTTTGGTGATGCATTTTCGCATTGCATTTCAATCAACCAAT
The DNA here is from genome assembly GCA_964023215.1 of Eledona agricola. NCBI lineage: Eukaryota > Metazoa > Arthropoda > Insecta > Coleoptera > Tenebrionidae > Eledona > Eledona agricola. The sequence goes on along the minus strand of OZ026860.1, from coordinate 3,676,823 downwards.
AAACGCGAACATTTCGAAAAATTTTTAATATTCATTTTTCCATCAATTTTCAAAGTTAATAACAAATCTCGACATAAAAAAAGAATAATTTCAGGAGAAACCATAAAAGGTAGGGGCGCCATATATCTGATTTATTTATTTATTTATGTATGTGCGGAGAAGATGATAATATGTCGATGAGATTTTGCAAAACTATTTTAAATTACACATGATGGAATCAGTCTTGCTCTTTTAATTTTTGGTGATACATTTTCGCATTGCATTTCATTCAACCAATAAACGCGAACATTTCGAAAAATTTTTAATATTCAATTTTCCATCATTTTTCAAAGCTAATAACAAATCTCGACATAAAAAAAGAATAATTTCAGGACAAGCCATAAAAGGTAGGAGCGCCATATATCTGATTTATTTATTTATTTATGTATGTGCGGAGAAGATGATAATATGTCGATGAGATTTTGCAAAACTATTTTAAATTACACATGTTGGAATCAGTCTTGCTCTTTTAATTTTTGGTGATGCATTTTCGCATTGCATTTCAATCAACCAATAAACGCGAACATTTCGAAAAATTTTTAATATTCATTTTTCCATCAATTTTCAAAGTTAATAACAAATCTCGACATAAAAAAAGAATAATTTCAGGAGAAACCATAAAAGGTAGGGGCGCCATATATCTGATTTATTTATTTATTTATGTATGTGCGGAGAAGATGATAATATGTCGATGAGATTTTGCAAAACTATTTTAAATTACACATGATGGAATCAGTCTTGCTCTTTTAATTTTTGGTGATACATTTTCGCATTGCATTTCATTCAACCAATAAACGCGAACATTTCGAAAAATTTTTAATATTCAATTTTCCATCATTTTTCAAAGTTAATAACAAATCTCGACATAAAAAAAGAATAATTTCAGGAGAAGCCATAAAAGGTAGGAGCGCCATTTATCTGATTTATTTATGTATGTGCGTAGAAGATGAAAAATATGTCGATGAGATTTTGCTAAACTATTTTAAATTACACATGATGGAATCAGTCTTGCTCTTTCAATTTTTAGACATGCATTTTCGCATTGCATTTCAATCAAACAATAAACGTGAACATTTCGAAAAAATTTTAATATTAATTTTTCCATCATTTTTCAAAGTTAATAACAAATCTCGACATATAAAAAAGGCTAATTTCAGGAGAAGCCATAAAAGGTAGGAGCGGCATTTATCTGATTTATTTATGTATGTGCGGAGAAGATGAAAAATATGTCGATGAGATTTTGCTAAACTATTTTAAATTACACATGATGGAATCAGTCTTGCTCTTTCAATTTTTAGAAATGCATTTTCGCATTGCATTACAATAAAACAATAAATGTGAACATTTAGAAAAATTTTCAATATTCATTTTTCCATCATTTTTCAAAATTAATAACAAATCTCGACATAAAAAAAGAATAATTTCAGGAGAAGCCATAAAAGGTAGGAGCGCCATTTATCTGATTTATTTATGTATGTGCGGAGAAGATGAAAAATATGTCGATGAGATTTTGCAAAACTATGTTAAATTACACATGATGGAATCAGTCTTGCTCTTTCAATTTTTAGAAATGCATTTTTGCATTGCATTTCAATCAAACAATAAACGTGAACATTTAGAAAAATTTTCAATATTCATTTTTCCATCATTTTTCAAAGTTAATAACAAATCTCGACATAAAAAAAGAATAATTTCAGGAGAAGCCATAAAAGGTAGGAGCGCCATTTATCTGATTTATTTATGTATGTGCGGAGAAGATGAAAAATATGTCGATGAGATTTTGCTAAACTATTTTAAATTACACATGATGGAATCAGTCTTGCTCTTTTAATTTTTGGTGATGCATTTTCGCATTGCATTTCAATCAACCAATAAACGCGAACATTTCGAAAAATTTTTAATATTCATTTTTCCATCAATTTTCAAAGTTAATAACAAATCTCGACATAAAAAAAGAATAATTTCAGGAGAAACCATAAAAGGTAGGGGCGCCATATATCTGATTTATTTATTTATTTATGTATGTGCGGAGAAGATGATAATATGTCGATGAGATTTTGCAAAACTATTTTAAATTACACATGATGGAATCAGTCTTGCTCTTTTAATTTTTGGTGATACATTTTCGCATTGCATTTCATTCAACCAATAAACGCGAACATTTCGAAAAATTTTTAATATTCAATTTTCCATCATTTTTCAAAGTTAATAACAAATCTCGACATAAAAAAAGAATAATTTCAGGAGAAGCCATAAAAGGTAGGAGCGCCATTTATCTGATTTATTTATGTATGTGCGGAGAAGATGAAAAATATGTCGATGAGATTTTGCTAAACTATATTAAATTACTCATGATGGAATCAGTCTTGCTCTTTCAATTTTTAGAAATGCATTTTCGCATTGCATTTCAATAAAACAATAAACGTGAACATTTAGAAAAATTTTCAATATACATTTTTCCATCATTTTTCAAAGTTAATAACAAATCTCGACATAAAAAAAGAATAATTTCAGGAGAAGCCATAAAAGGTAGGAGCGCCATTTATCTGATTTATTTATGTATGTGCGGAGAAGATGAAAAATATGTCGATGAGATTTTGCTAAACTATTTTAAATTACACATGATGGAATCAGTCTTGCTCTTTCAATTTTTAGACATGCATTTTCGCATTGCATTTCAATCAAACAATAAACGTGAACATTTCGAAAAAATTTTAATATTAATTTTTCCATCATTTTTCAAAGTTAATAACAAATCTCGACATATAAAAAAGGCTAATTTCAGGAGAAGCCATAAAAGGTAGGAGCGGCATTTATCTGATTTATTTATGTATGTGCGGAGAAGATGAAAAATATGTCGATGAGATTTTGCTAAACTATTTTAAATTACACATGATGGAATCAGTCTTGCTCTTTCAATTTTTAGAAATGCATTTTCGCATTGCATTTCAATCAAACAATAAACGTGAACATTTCGAAAAAATTTTAATATTAATTTTTCCATCATTTTTCAAAGTTAATAACAAATCTCGACATATAAAAAAGGCTAATTTCAGGAGAAGCCATAAAAGGTAGGAGCGGCATTTATCTGATTTATTTATGTATGTGCGGAGAAGATGAAAAATATGTCGATGAGATTTTGCTAAACTATTTTAAATTACACATGATGGAATCAGTCTTGCTCTTTCAATTTTTAGACATGCATTTTCGCATTGCATTTCAATCAAACAATAAACGTGAACATTTCGAAAAAATTTTAATATTAATTTTTCCATCATTTTTCAAAGTTAATAACAAATCTCGACATATAAAAAAGGCTAATTTCAGGAGAAGCCATAAAAGGTAGGAGCGGCATTTATCTGATTTATTTATGTATGTGCGGAGAAGATGAAAAATATGTCGATGAGATTTTGCTAAACTATTTTAAATTACACATGATGGAATCAGTCTTGCTCTTTCAATTTTTAGAAATGCATTTTCGCATTGCATTACAATAAAACAATAAATGTGAACATTTAGAAAAATTTTCAATATTCATTTTTCCATCATTTTTCAAAGTTAATAACAAATCTCGACATAAAAAAAGAATAATTTCAGGAGAAGCCATAAAAGGTAGGAGCGCCATTTATCTGATTTATTTATGTATGTGCGCAGAAGATGAAAAATATGTCGATGAGATTTTGCAAAACTATGTTAAATTACACATGATGGAATCAGTCTTGCTCTTTCAATTTTTAGAAATGCATTTTTGCATTGCATTTCAATCAAACAATAAACGTGAACATTTAGAAAAATTTTCAATATTCATTTTTCCATCATTTTTCAAAGTTAATAACAAATCTCGACATAAAAAAAGAATAATTTCAGGAGAAGCCATAAAAGGTAGGAGCGCCATTTATCTGATTTATTTATGTATGTGCGGAGAAGATGAAAAATATGTCGATGAGATTTTGCTAAACTATTTTAAATTACACATGATGGAATCAGTCTTGCTCTTTCAATTTTTAGAAATGCATTTTCGCATTGCATTACAATAAAACAATAAACGTGAACATTTAGAAAAATTTTCAATATTCATTTTTCCATCATTTTTCAAAGTTAATAACAAATCTCGACATAAAAAAAGAATAATTTCAGGAGAAGCCATAAAAGGTAGGAGCGCCATTTATCTGATTTATTTATGTATGTGCGAAGAAGATGAAAAATATGTCGATGAGATTTTGCAAAACTATTTTAAATTACACATGATGGAATCAGTCTTGCTCTTTCAATTTTTAGAAATGCATTTTTGCATTGCATTTCAATCAAACAAAAAACGTGAACATTTCGAAAAAATTTTAATATTCATTTTTCCATCATTTTTCAAAGTTAATAACAAATCTCGACATAAAAAAAGAATAATTTCAGGAGAAGCCATAAAAGGTAGGAGCGCCATTTATCTGATTTATTTATGTATGTGCGGAGAAGATGAAAAATATGTCGATGAGATTTTGCAAAACTATTTTAAATTACACATGATGGAATCAGTCTTCCTCTTTCAATTTTTAGAAATGCATTTTTGCATTGCATTTCAATCAAACAATAAACGTGAACATTTAGAAAAATTTTCAAAATTCCTTTTTCCATCATTTTTCAAAGTTAATAACAAATCTCGACATAAAAAAAGAATAATTTCAGGAGAAGCCATAAAAGGTAGGAGCGCCATTTATCTGATTTATTTATGTATGTGCGGAGAAGATGAAAAATATGTCGAAGAGATTTTGCAAAACTATTTTAAATTACACATGATGGAATCAGTCTTGCTCTTTCAATTTTTAGAAATGCATTTTCGCATTGCATTTTAATCAAACAATAAACGTGAACATTTCGAAAAATTTTCAATATTCATTTTTCCATCATTTTTCAAAGTTAATAACAAATCTCGACATAAAAAAAGAATAATTTCAGGAGAAGCCATAAAAGGTAGGAGCGCCATTTATCTGATTTATTTATGTATGTGCGGAGAAGATGAAAAATATGTCGAAGAGATTTTGCAAAACTATTTTAAATTACACATGATGGAATCAGTCTTGCTCTTTCAATTTTTAGAAATGCATTTTCGCATTGCATTTCAATCAAACAATAAACGTGAACATTTCGAAAAATTTTCAATATTTATTTTTCCATCATTTTTCAAAGTTAATAACAAATCTCGACATAAAAAAAGAATAATTTCAGGAGAAGCCATAAAAGGTAGGAGCGCCATTTATCTGATTTATTTATGTATGTGCGGAGAAGATGAAAAATATGTCGAAGAGATTTTGCAAAACTATTTTAAATTACACATGATGGAATCAGTCTTGCTCTTTCAATTTTTAGAAATGCATTTTCGCATTGCATTTCAATCAAACAATAAACGTGAACATTTCGAAAAATTTTCAATATTCATTTTTCCATCATTTTTCAAAGTTAATAACAAATCTCGACATAAAAAAAGAATAATTTCAGGAGAAGCCATAAAAGGTAGGAGCGCCATTTATCTGATTTATTTATGTATGTGCGGAGAAGATGAAAAATATGTCGAAGAGATTTTGCAAAACTATTTTAAATTACACATGATGGAATCAGTCTTGCTCTTTCAATTTTTAGAAATGCATTTTCGCATTGCATTTCAATCAAACAATAAACGTGAACATTTCGAAAAATTTTCAATATTCATTTTTCCATCATTTTTCAAAGTTAATAACAAATCTCGACATAAAAAAAGAATAATTTCAGGAGAAGCCATAAAAGGTAGGAGCGCCATTTATCTGATTTATTTATGTATGTGCGGAGAAGATGAAAAATATGTCGAAGAGATTTTGCAAAACTATTTTAAATTACACATGATGGAATCAGTCTTGCTCTTTCAATTTTTAGAAATGCATTTTCGCATTGCATTTCAATCAAACAATAAACGTGAACATTTAGAAAAATTTTCAATATTCATTTTTCCATCATTTTTCAAAGTTAATAACAAATCTCGACATAAAAAAAGAATAATTTCAGGAGAAGCCATAAAAGGTAGGAGCGCCATTTATCTGATTTATTTATGTATGTGCGGAGAAGATGAAAAATATGTCGATGAGATTTTGCTAAACTATTTTAAATTACACATGATGGAATCAGTCTTCCTCTTTCAATTTTTAGAAATGCATTTTTGCATTGCATTTCAATCAAACAATAAACGTGAACATTTAGAAAAATTTTCAAAATTCCTTTTTCCATCATTTTTCAAAGTTAATAACAAATCTCGACATAAAAAAAGAATAATTTCAGGAGAAGCCATAAAAGGTAGGAGCGCCATTTATCTGATTTATTTATGTATGTGCGGAGAAGATGAAAAATATGTCGAAGAGATTTTGCAAAACTATTTTAAATTACACATGATGGAATCAGTCTTGCTCTTTCAATTTTTAGAAATGCATTTTCGCATTGCATTTCAATCAAACAATAAACGTGAACATTTCGAAAAATTTTCAATATTCATTTTTCCATCATTTTTCAAAGTTAATAACAAATCTCGACATAAAAAAAGAATAATTTCAGGAGAAGCCATAAAAGGTAGGAGCGCCATTTATCTGATTTATTTATGTATGTGCGGAGAAGATGAAAAATATGTCGAAGAGATTTTGCAAAACTATTTTAAATTACACATGATGGAATCAGTCTTGCTCTTTCAATTTTTAGAAATGCATTTTCGCATTGCATTTCAATCAAACAATAAACGTGAACATTTAGAAAAATTTTCAATATTCATTTTTCCATCATTTTTCAAAGTTAATAACAAATCTCGACATAAAAAAAGAATAATTTCAGGAGAAGCCATAAAAGGTAGGAGCGCCATTTATCTGATTTATTTATGTATGTGCGGAGAAGATGAAAAATATGTCGAAGAGATTTTGCAAAACTATTTTAAATTACACATGATGGAATCAGTCTTGCTCTTTCAATTTTTAGAAATGCATTTTCGCATTGCATTTCAATCAAACAATAAACGTGAACATTTCGAAAAATTTTCAATATTCATTTTTCCATCATTTTTCAAAGTTAATAACAAATCTCGCCATAAAAAAAGAATAATTTCAGGAGATGCCATAAAAGGTAGGAGCGCCATTTATCTGATTTATTTATGTATGTGCGGAGAAGATGAAAAATATGTCGATGAGATTTTGCTAAACTATTTTAAATTACACATGATGGAATCAGTCTTGCTCTGTCAATTTTTAGAAATGCATTTTCGCATTGCATTACAATAAAACAATAAACGTGAACATTTAGAAAAATTATCAATATTCATTTTTCCATCATTTTTCAAAGTTAATAACAAATCTCGACATAAAAAAAGAATAATTTCAGGAGAAGCCATAAAAGGTAGGAGCGCCATTTATCTGATTTATTTATGTATGTGCGGAGAAGATGAAAAATATGTCGATGAGATTTTGCTAAACTATTTTAAATTACACATGATGGAATCAGTCTTGCTCTTTCAATTTTTAGAAATGCATTTTCGCATTGCATTACAATAAAACAATAAAAGTGAACATTTAGAAAAATTTTCAATATTCATTTTTCCATCATTTTTCAAAGTTAATAACAAATCTCGACATAAAAAAAGAATAATTTCAGGAGAAGCCATTAAAAGGTAGGAGCGCCATTTATCTGATTTATTTATGTATGTGCGGAGAAGATGAAAAATATGTCGATGAGATTTTGCTAAACTATTTTAAATTACACATGATGGAATCAGTCTTGCTCTTTCAATTTTTAGAAATGCATTTTCGCATTGCATTACAATAAAACAATAAAAGTGAACAATTAGAAAAATTTTCAATATTCATTTTTCCATCATTTTTCAAAGTTAATAACAAATCTCGACATAAAAAAAGAATAATTTCAGGAGAAGCCATAAAAGGTAGGAGCGCCATTTATCTGATTTATTTATGTATGTGCGGAGAAGATGAAAAATATGTCGATGAGATTTTGCTAAACTATTTTAAATTACACATGATGGAATCAGTCTTGCTCTTTCAATTTTTAGAAATGCATTTTCGCATTGCATTACAATAAAACAATAAAAGTGAACATTTCGAAAAATTTTCAATATTCATTTTTCCATCATTTTTCAAAGTTAATAACAAATCTCGCCATAAAAAAAGAATAATTTCAGGAGATGCCATAAAAGGTAGGAGCGCCATTTATCTGATTTATTTATGTATGTGCGGAGAAGATGAAAAATATGTCGATGAGATTTTGCTAAACTATTTTAAATTACACATGATGGAATCAGTCTTGCTCTGTCAATTTTTAGAAATGCATTTTCGCATTGCATTACAATAAAACAATAAACGTGAACATTTAGAAAAATTATCAATATTCATTTTTCCATCATTTTTCAAAGTTAATAACAAATCTCGACATAAAAAAAGAATAATTTCAGGAGAAGCCATAAAAGGTAGGAGCGCCATTTATCTGATTTATTTATGTATGTGCGGAGAAGATGAAAAATATGTCGATGAGATTTTGCTAAACTATTTTAAATTACACATGATGGAATCAGTCTTGCTCTTTCAATTTTTAGAAATGCATTTTCGCATTGCATTACAATAAAACAATAAACGTGAACATTTAGAAAAATTTTCAATATTCATTTTTCCATCATTTTTCAAAGTTAATAACAAATCTCGCCATAAAAAAAGAATAATTTCAGGAGATGCCATAAAAGGTAGGAGCGCCATTTATCTGATTTATTTATGTATGTGCGGAGAAGATGAAAAATATGTCGATGAGATTTTGCTAAACTATTTTAAATTACACATGATGGAATCAGTCTTGCTCTTTCAATTTTTAGAAATGCATTTTCGCATTGCATTACAATAAAACAATAAACGTGAACATTTAGAAAAATTTTCAATATTCATTTTTCCATCATTTTTCAAAGTTAATAACAAATCTCGACATAAAAAAAGAATAATTTCAGGAGAAGCCATAAAAGGTAGGAGCGCCATTTATCTGATTTATTTATGTATGTGCGAAGAAGATGAAAAATATGTCGATGAGATTTTGCAAAACTATTTTAAATTACACATGATGGAATCAGTCTTGCTCTTTCAATTTTTAGAAATGCATTTTTGCATTGCATTTCAATCAAACAATAAACGTGAACATTTAGAAAAATTTTCAATATTCATTTTTCCATCATTTTTCAAAGTTAATAACAAATCTCGACATAAAAAAAGAATAATTTCAGGAGAAGCCATAAAAGGTAGGAGCGCCATTTATCTGATTTATTTATGTATGTGCGGAGAAGATGAAAAATATGTCGATGAGATTTTGCTAAACTATTTTAAATTACACATGATGGAATCAGTCTTGCTCTTTCAATTTTTAGAAATGCATTTTCGCATTGCATTACAATAAAACAATAAACGTGAACATTTAGAAAAATTTTCAATATTCATTTTTCCATCATTTTTCAAAGTTAATAACAAATCTCGACATAAAAAAAGAATAATTTCAGGAGAAGCCATAAAAGGTAGGAGCGCCATTTATCTGATTTATTTATGTATGTGCGAAGAAGATGAAAAATATGTCGATGAGATTTTGCAAAACTATTTTAAATTACACATGATGGAATCAGTCTTGCTCTTTCAATTTTTAGAAATGCATTTTTGCATTGCATTTCAATCAAACAATAAACGTGAACATTTAGAAAAATTTTCAATATTCATTTTTCCATCATTTTTCAAAGTTAATAACAAATCTCGACATAAAAAAAGAATAATTTCAGGAGAAGCCATAAAAGGTAGGAGCGCCATTTATCTGATTTATTTATGTATGTGCGGAGAAGATGAAAAATATGTCGAAGAGATTTTGCAAAACTATTTTAAATTACACATGATGGAATCAGTCTTGCTCTTTCAATTTTTAGAAATGCATTTTCGCATTGCATTTCAATCAAACAATAAACGTGAACATTTAGAAAAATTTTCAATATTCATTTTTCCATCATTTTTCAAAGTTAATAACAAATCTCGACATAAAAAAAGAATAATTTCAGGAGAAGCCATAAAAGGTAGGAGCGCCATTTATCTGATTTATTTATGTATGTGCGGAGAAGATGAAAAATATGTCGATGAGATTTTGCTAAACTATTTTAAATTACACATGATGGAATCAGTCTTGCTCTTTCAATTTTTAGAAATGCATTTTCGCATTGCATTACAATAAAACAATAAACGTGAACATTTAGAAAAATTTTCAATATTCATTTTTCCATCATTTTTCAAAGTTAATAACAAATCTCGACATAAAAAAAGAATAATTTCAGGAGAAGCCATAAAAGGTAGGAGCGCCATTTATCTGATTTATTTATGTATGTGCGAAGAAGATGAAAAATATGTCGATGAGATTTTGCAAAACTATTTTAAATTACACATGATGGAATCAGTCTTGCTCTTTCAATTTTTAGAAATGCATTTTCGCATTGCATTACAATAAAACAATAAAAGTGAACATTTAGAAAAATTTTCAATATTCATTTTTCCATCATTTTTCAAAGTTAATAACAAATCTCGACATAAAAAAAGAATAATTTCAGGAGAAGCCATAAAAGGTAGGAGCGCCATTTATCTGATTTATTTATGTATGTGCGGAGAAGATGAAAAATATGTCGAAGAGATTTTGCAAAACTATTTTAAATTACACATGATGGAATCAGTCTTGCTCTTTCAATTTTTAGAAATGCATTTTCGCATTGCATTTCAATCAAACAATAAACGTGAACATTTCGAAAAATTTTCAATATTCATTTTTCCATCATTTTTCAAAGTTAATAACAAATTTCGCCATAAAAAAAGAATAATTTCAGGAGATGCCATAAAAGGTAGGAGCGCCATTTATCTGATTTATTTATGTATGTGCGGAGAAGATGAAAAATATGTCGATGAGATTTTGCTAAACTATTTTAAATTACACATGATGGAATCAGTCTTGCTCTTTCAATTTTTAGAAATGCATTTTCGCATTGCATTACAATAAAACAATAAACGTGAACATTTAGAAAAATTTTCAATATTCATTTTTCCATCATTTTTCAAAGTTAATAACAAATCTCGACATAAAAAAAGAATAATTTCAGGAGAAGCCATAAAAGGTAGGAGCGCCATTTATCTGATTTATTTATGTATGTGCGAAGAAGATGAAAAATATGTCGATGAGATTTTGCAAAACTATTTTAAATTACACATGATGGAATCAGTCTTGCTCTTTCAATTTTTAGAAATGCATTTTTGCATTGCATTTCAATCAAACAATAAACGTGAACATTTAGAAAAATTTTCAATATTCATTTTTCCATCATTTTTCAAAGTTAATAACAAATCTCGACATAAAAAAAGAATAATTTCAGGAGAAGCCATAAAAGGTAGGAGCGCCATTTATCTGATTTATTTATGTATGTGCGGAGAAGATGAAAAATATGTCGAAGAGATTTTGCAAAACTATTTTAAATTACACATGATGGAATCAGTCTTGCTCTTTCAATTTTTAGAAATGCATTTTCGCATTGCATTTCAATCAAACAATAAACGTGAACATTTAGAAAAATTTTCAATATTCATTTTTCCATCATTTTTCAAAGTTAATAACAAATCTCGACATAAAAAAAGAATAATTTCAGGAGAAGCCATAAAAGGTAGGAGCGCCATTTATCTGATTTATTTATGTATGTGCGGAGAAGATGAAAAATATGTCGATGAGATTTTGCTAAACTATTTTAAATTACACATGATGGAATCAGTCTTGCTCTTTCAATTTTTAGAAATGCATTTTCGCATTGCATTACAATAAAACAATAAACGTGAACATTTAGAAAAATTTTCAATATTCATTTTTCCATCATTTTTCAAAGTTAATAACAAATCTCGACATAAAAAAAGAATAATTTCAGGAGAAGCCATAAAAGGTAGGAGCGCCATTTATCTGATTTATTTATGTATGTGCGAAGAAGATGAAAAATATGTCGATGAGATTTTGCAAAACTATTTTAAATTACACATGATGGAATCAGTCTTGCTCTTTCAATTTTTAGAAATGCATTTTCGCATTGCATTACAATAAAACAATAAAAGTGAACATTTAGAAAAATTTTCAATATTCATTTTTCCATCATTTTTCAAAGTTAATAACAAATCTCGACATAAAAAAAGAATAATTTCAGGAGAAGCCATAAAAGGTAGGAGCGCCATTTATCTGATTTATTTATGTATGTGCGGAGAAGATGAAAAATATGTCGAAGAGATTTTGCAAAACTATTTTAAATTACACATGATGGAATCAGTCTTGCTCTTTCAATTTTTAGAAATGCATTTTCGCATTGCATTTCAATCAAACAATAAACGTGAACATTTCGAAAAATTTTCAATATTCATTTTTCCATCATTTTTCAAAGTTAATAACAAATTTCGCCATAAAAAAAGAATAATTTCAGGAGATGCCATAAAAGGTAGGAGCGCCATTTATCTGATTTATTTATGTATGTGCGGAGAAGATGAAAAATATGTCGATGAGATTTTGCTAAACTATTTTAAATTACACATGATGGAATCAGTCTTGCTCTGTCAATTTTTAGAAATGCATTTTCGCATTGCATTACAATAAAACAATAAACGTGAACATTTAGAAAAATTATCAATATTCATTTTTCCATCATTTTTCAAAGTTAATAACAAATCTCGACATAAAAAAAGAATAATTTCAGGAGAAGCCATAAAAGGTAGGAGCGCCATTTATCTGATTTATTTATGTATGTGCGGAGAAGATGAAAAATATGTCGATGAGATTTTGCTAAACTATTTTAAATTACACATGATGGAATCAGTCTTGCTCTTTCAATTTTTAGAAATGCATTTTCGCATTGCATTACAATAAAACAATAAAAGTGAACATTTAGAAAAATTTTCAATATTCATTTTTCCATCATTTTTCAAAGTTAATAACAAATCTCGACATAAAAAAAGAATAATTTCAGGAGAAGCCATAAAAGGTAGGAGCGCCATTTATCTGATTTATTTATGTATGTGCGGAGAAGATGAAAAATATGTCGATGAGATTTTGCTAAACTATTTTAAATTACACATGATGGAATCAGTCTTGCTCTTTCAATTTTTAGAAATGCATTTTCGCATTGCATTACAATAAAACAATAAAAGTGAACAATTAGAAAAATTTTCAATATTCATTTTTCCATCATTTTTCAAAGTTAATAACAAATCTCGACATAAAAAAAGAATAATTTCAGGAGAAGCCATAAAAGGTAGGAGCGCCATTTATCTGATTTATTTATGTATGTGCGGAGAAGATGAAAAATATGTCGATGAGATTTTGCTAAACTATTTTAAATTACACATGATGGAATCAGTCTTGCTCTTTCAATTTTTAGAAATGCATTTTCGCATTGCATTACAATAAAACAATAAAAGTGAACATTTAGAAAAATTTTCAATATTCATTTTTCCATCATTTTTCAAAGTTAATAACAAATCTCGACATAAAAAAAGAATAATTTCAGGAGAAGCCATAAAAGGTAGGAGCGCCATTTATCTGATTTATTTATGTATGTGCGGAGAAGATGAAAAATATGTCGATGAGATTTTGCTAAACTATTTTAAATTACACATGATGGAATCAGTCTTGCTCTTTCAATTTTTAGAAATACATTTTCGCATTGCATTTCAATCAAACAATAAACGTGAACATTTCGAAAAATTTTCAATATTCATTTTTCCATCATTTTTCAAAGTTAATAACAAATCTCGCCATAAAAAAAGAATAATTTCAGGAGATGCCATAAAAGGTAGGAGCGCCATTTATCTGATTTATTTATGTATGTGCGGAGAAGATGAAAAATATGTCGATGAGATTTTGCTAAACTATTTTAAATTACACATGATGGAATCAGTCTTGCTCTGTCAATTTTTAGAAATGCATTTTCGCATTGCATTACAATAAAACAATAAACGTGAACATTTAGAAAAATTATCAATATTCATTTTTCCATCATTTTTCAAAGTTAATAACAAATCTCGACATAAAAAAAGAATAATTTCAGGAGAAGCCATAAAAGGTAGGAGCGCCATTTATCTGATTTATTTATGTATGTGCGGAGAAGATGAAAAATATGTCGATGAGATTTTGCTAAACTATTTTAAATTACACATGATGGAATCAGTCTTGCTCTTTCAATTTTTAGAAATGCATTTTCGCATTGCATTACAATAAAACAATAAACGTGAACATTTAGAAAAATTTTCAATATTCATTTTTCCATCATTTTTCAAAGTTAATAACAAATCTCGACATAAAAAAAGAATAATTTCAGGAGAAGCCATAAAAGGTAGGAGCGCCATTTATCTGATTTATTTATGTATGTGCGGAGAAGATGAAAAATATGTCGATGAGATTTTGCTAAACTATTTTAAATTACACATGATGGAATCAGTCTTCCTCTTTCAATTTTTAGAAATGCATTTTTGCATTGCATTTCAATCAAACAATAAACGTGAACATTTAGAAAAATTATCAATATTCATTTTTCCATCATTTTTCAAAGTTAATAACAAATCTCGACATAAAAAAAGAATAATTTCAGGAGAAGCCATAAAAGGTAGGAGCGCCATTTATCTGATTTATTTATGTATGTGCGGAGAAGATGAAAAATATGTCGATGAGATTTTGCTAAACTATTTTAAATTACACATGATGGAATCAGTCTTGCTCTTTCAATTTTTAGAAATGCATTTTCGCATTGCATTACAATAAAACAATAAACGTGAACATTTAGAAAAATTTTCAATATTCATTTTTCCATCATTTTTCAAAGTTAATAACAAATCTCGACATAAAAAAAGAATAATTTCAGGAGAAGCCATAAAAGGTAGGAGCGCCATTTATCTGATTTATTTATGTATGTGCGAAGAAGATGAAAAATATGTCGATGAGATTTTGCAAAACTATTTTAAATTACACATGATGGAATCAGTCTTGCTCTTTCAATTTTTAGAAATGCATTTTCGCATTGCATTACAATAAAACAATAAAAGTGAACATTTAGAAAAATTTTCAATATTCATTTTTCCATCATTTTTCAAAGTTAATAACAAATCTCGACATAAAAAAAGAATAATTTCAGGAGAAGCCATAAAAGGTAGGAGCGCCATTTATCTGATTTATTTATGTATGTGCGGAGAAGATGAAAAATATGTCGATGAGATTTTGCTAAACTATTTTAAATTACACATGATGGAATCAGTCTTGCTCTTTCAATTTTTAGAAATGCATTTTCGCATTGCATTACAATAAAACAATAAAAGTGAACATTTAGAAAAATTTTCAATATTCATTTTTCCATCATTTTTCAAAGTTAATAACAAATCTCGACATAAAAAAAGAATAATTTCAGGAGAAGCCATAAAAGGTAGGAGCGCCATTTATCTGATTTATTTATGTATGTGCGGAGAAGATGAAAAATATGTCGATGAGATTTTGCTAAACTATTTTAAATTACACATGATGGAATCAGTCTTGCTCTTTCAATTTTTAGAAATGCATTTTCGCATTGCATTACAATAAAACAATAAAAGTGAACATTTAGAAAAATTTTCAATATTCATTTTTCCATCATTTTTCAAAGTTAATAACAAATCTCGACATAAAAAAAGAATAATTTCAGGAGAAGCCATAAAAGGTAGGAGCGCCATTTATCTGATTTATTTATGTATGTGCGGAGAAGATGAAAAATATGTCGATGAGATTTTGCTAAACTATTTTAAATTACACATGATGGAATCAGTCTTGCTCTTTCAATTTTTAGAAATGCATTTTCGCATTGCATTACAATAAAACAATAAAAGTGAACATTTAGAAAAATTTTCAATATTCATTTTTCCATCATTTTTCAAAGTTAATAACAAATCTCGACATAAAAAAAGAATAATTTCAGGAGAAGCCATAAAAGGTAGGAGCGCCATTTATCTGATTTATTTATGTATGTGCGGAGAAGATGAAAAATATGTCGATGAGATTTTGCTAAACTATTTTAAATTACACATGATGGAATCAGTCTTGCTCTTTCAATTTTTAGAAATGCATTTTCGCATTGCATTACAATAAAACAATAAAAGTGAACATTTAGAAAAATTTTCAATATTCATTTTTCCATCATTTTTCAAAGTTAATAACAAATCTCGACATAAAAAAAGAATAATTTCAGGAGAAGCCATAAAAGGTAGGAGCGCCATTTATCTGATTTATTTATGTATGTGCGGAGAAGATGAAAAATATGTCGATGAGATTTTGCTAAACTATTTTAAATTACACATGATGGAATCAGTCTTGCTCTTTCAATTTTTAGAAATGCATTTTCGCATTGCATTACAATAAAACAATAAACGTGAACATTTAGAAAAAATTTCAATATTCATTTTTCCATCATTTTTCAAAGTTAATAACAAATCTCGACATAAAAAAAGAATAATTTCAGGAGAAGCCATAAAAGGTAGGAGCGCCATTTATCTGATTTATTTATGTATGTGCGAAGAAGATGAAAAATATTTCGATGAGATTTTGCAAAACTATTTTAAATTACACATGATGGAATCAGTCTTGCTCTTTCAATTTTTAGAAATGCATTTTTGCATTGCATTTCAATCAAACAATAAACGTGAACATTTCGAAAAAATTTTAATATTCATTTTTCCATCATTTTTCAAAGTTAATAACAAATCTCGACATAAAAAAAGAATAATTTCAGGAGAAGCCATAAAAGGTAGGAGCGCCATTTATCTGATTTATTTATGTATGTGCGGAGAAGATGAAAAATATGTCGATGAGATTTTGCTAAACTATTTTAAATTACACATGATGGAATCAGTCTTGCTCTTTCAATTTTTAGAAATGCATTTTCGCATTGCATTACAATAAAACAATAAAAGTGAACATTTAGAAAAATTTTCAATATTCATTTTTCCATCATTTTTCAAAGTTAATAACAAATCTCGACATAAAAAAAGAATAATTTCAGGAGAAGCCATAAAAGGTAGGAGCGCCATTTATCTGATTTATTTATGTATGTGCGAAGAAGATGAAAAATATGTCGATGAGATTTTGCAAAACTATTTTAAATTACACATGATGGAATCAGTCTTGCTCTTTCAATTTTTAGAAATGCATTTTCGCATTGCATTACAATAAAACAATAAAAGTGAACATTTAGAAAAATTTTCAATATTCATTTTTCCATCATTTTTCAAAGTTAATAACAAATCTCGACATAAAAAAAGAATAATTTCAGGAGAAGCCATAAAAGGTAGGAGCGCCATTTATCTGATTTATTTATGTATGTGCGGAGAAGATGAAAAATATGTCGATGAGATTTTGCTAAACTATTTTAAATTACACATGATGGAATCAGTCTTGCTCTTTCAATTTTTAGAAATGCATTTTCGCATTGCATTACAATAAAACAATAAAAGTGAACATTTAGAAAAATTTTCAATATTCATTTTTCCATCATTTTTCAAAGTTAATAACAAATCTCGACATAAAAAAAGAATAATTTCAGGAGAAGCCATAAAAGGTAGGAGCGCCATTTATCTGATTTATTTATGTATGTGCGGAGAAGATGAAAAATATGTCGATGAGATTTTGCTAAACTATTTTAAATTACACATGATGGAATCAGTCTTGCTCTTTCAATTTTTAGAAATGCATTTTCGCATTGCATTACAATAAAACAATAAAAGTGAACATTTAGAAAAATTTTCAATATTCATTTTTCCATCATTTTTCAAAGTTAATAACAAATCTCGACATAAAAAATGAATAATTTCAGAAGCCATAAAAGGTAGGAGCGCCATTTATCTGATTTATTTATGTATGTGCGAAGAAGATGAAAAATATGTCGATGAGATTTTGCAAAACTATTTTAAATTACACATGATGGAATCAGTCTTGCTCTTTCAATTTTTAGAAATGCATTTTCGCATTGCATTACAATAAAACAATAAAAGTGAACATTTAGAAAAATTTTCAATATTCATTTTTCCATCATTTTTCAAAGTTAATAACAAATCTCGACATAAAAAAAGAATAATTTCAGGAGAAGCCATAAAAGGTAGGAGCGCCATTTATCTGATTTATTTATGTATGTGCGAAGAAGATGAAAAATATGTCGATGAGATTTTGCAAAACTATTTTAAATTACACATGATGGAATCAGTCTTGCTCTTTCAATTTTTAGAAATGCATTTTCGCATTGCATTACAATAAAACAATATGAGTGAACATTTAGAAAAATTTTCAATATTCATTTTTCCATCATTTTTCAAAGTTAATAACAAATCTCGACATAAAAAAAGAATAATTTCAGGAGAAGCCATAAAAGGTAGGAGCGCCATTTATTTGATTTATTTATGTATGTGCGGAGAAGATGAAAAATATGTCGATGAGATTTTGCTAAACTATTTTAAATTACACATGATGGAATCAGTCTTGCTCTTTCAATTTTTAGAAATGCATTTTCGCATTGCATTACAATAAAACAATAAAAGTGAACATTTAGAAAAATTTTCAATATTCATTTTTCCCTCATTTTTCAAAGTTAATAACAAATCTCGACATAAAAAAAGAATAATTTCAGGAGAAGCCATAAAAGGTAGGAGCGCCATTTATCTGATTTATTTATGTATGTGCGAAGAAGATGAAAAATATGTCGATGAGATTTTGCAAAACTATTTTAAATTACACATGATGGAATCAGTCTTGCTCTTTCAATTTTTAGAAATGCATTTTGGCATTGCATTACAATAAAACAATAAAAGTGAACATTTAGAAAAATTTTCAATATTCATTTTTCCATCATTTTTCAAAGTTAATAACAAATCTCGACATAAAAAAAGAATAATTTCAGGAGAAGCCATAAAAGGTAGGAGCGCCATTTATCTGATTTATTTATGTATGTGCGGAGAAGATGAAAAATATGTCGATGAGATTTTGCTAAACTATTTTAAATTACACATGATGGAATCAGTCTTGCTCTTTCAATTTTTAGAAATGCATTTTTGCATTGCATTTCAATCAAACAATAAACGTGAACATTTCGAAAAAATTTTAATATTCATTTTTCCATCATTTTTCAAAGTTAATAACAAATCTCGACATAAAAAAAGAATAATTTCAGGAGAAGCCATAAAAGGTAGGAGCGCCATTTATCTGATTTATTTATGTATGTGCGGAAAAGATGAAAAATATGTCGATGAGATTTTGCAAAACTATTTTAAATTACACATGATGGAATCAGTCTTGCTCTTTCAATTTTTAGAAATGCATTTTCGCATTGCATTACAATAAAACAATAAACGTGAACATTTAGAAAAATTTTCAATATTCATTTTTCCATCATTTTTCAAAGTTAATAACAAATCTCGACATAAAAAAAGAATAATTTCAGGAGAAGCCATAAAAGGTAGGAGCGCCATTTATCTGATTTATTTATGTATGTGCGGAGAAGATGAAAAATATGTCGAAGAGATTTTGCAAAACTATTTTAAATTACACATGATGGAATCAGTCTTGCTCTTTCAATTTTTAGAAATGCATTTTCGCATTGCATTTCAATCAAACAATAAACGTGAACATTTCGAAAAATTTTCAATATTCATTTTTCCATCATTTTTCAAAGTTAATAACAAATCTCGACATAAAAAAAGAATAATTTCAGGAGAAGCCATAAAATGTAGGAGCGTCATTTATCTGATTTATTTATGTATGTGCGGAGAAGATGAAAAATATGTCGAAGAGATTTTGCAAAACTATTTTAAATTACACATGATGGAATCAGTCTTGCTCTTTCAATTTTTAGAAATGCATTTTCGCATTGAATTTCAATCAAACAATAAACGTGAACATTTCGAAAAATTTTCAATATTTATTTTTCCATTATTTTTCAAAGTTATAACAAATCTCGACATAAAAAAAGAATAATTTCAGGAGAAGCCATAAAAGGTAGGAGCGCCATTTATCTGATTTATTTATGTATGTGCGGAGAAGATGAAAAATATGTCGAAGAGATTTTGCCAAACTATTTTAAATTACACATAATGGAATCAGTCTTGCTCTTTCAATTTTTAGAAATGCATTTTCGCATTGCATTTCAATCAAACAATAAACGTGAACATTTCGAAAAATTTTCAATATTCAATTTTCCATCATTTTTCAAAGTTAATAACAAATCTCGACATAAAAAAAGAATAATTTCAGGAGAAGCCATAAAAGGTAGGAGCGCCATATATCTGATTTATTTATTTATTTATGTATGTGCAGAGAAGATGATAATATGTCGATGAGATTTTGCAAAACTATTTTAAATTACACATGATGGAATCAGTCTTGCTCTTTTAATTTTTGGTGATGCATTTTCGCATTGCATTTCAATCAACCAATGAACGCGAACATTTCGAAAAAATTTTAATATTCATTTTTCCATCATTTTTCAAAGTGAATAACAAATCTCGACATAAAAAAAGAATAATTTCAGGAGAAGCCATAAAAGGTAGGAGCGCCATATATCTGATTTATTTATTTATTTATGTATGTGCGGAGAAGATGATAATGTGTCGATGAGATTTTGCAAAACTATTTTAAATTGCACATGATGGAATCAGTCTTGCTCTTTTAATTTTTGGTGATGCATTTTCGCATTGCATTTCAATTAACCAATAAACGCGAACATTTCGAAACATTTTTAATATTCATTTTTCCATCAATTTTCAAAGATAATAACAAATCTCGACATAAAAAAAGAATAATTTCAGGAGAAGCCATTAAAGGTAGGAGCGCCATGTATCTGATTTGTTTATTTATTTATGTATGTGCGGAGAAGATGATAATATGTCGATGAGATTTTGCAAAACTATTTTAAATTACACATGATGGAATCAGTCTTGCTCTTTTAATTTTTGGTGATGCATTTTCGCATTGCATTTCAATCAACCAATAAACGCGAACATTTCGAAAAATTTTTAATATTCATTTTTCCATCAATTTTCAAAGTTAATAACAAATCTCGACATAAAAAAAGTATAATTTCAGGAGAAGCCATTAAAGGTAGGAGCGCCATGTATCTGATTTGTTTATTTATTTATGTATGTGCGGAGAAGATGATAATATGTCGATGAGATTTTGCAAAACTATTTTAAATTACACATGATGGAATCAGTCTTGCTCTTTTAATTTTTGGTGATGCATTTTCGCATTGCATTTCAATCAACCAATGAACGCGAACATTTCGAAAATGTTGTAATATTCATTTTTCCATCATTTTTCAAAGTTAATAACAAATCTCGACATAAAAAAAGAATAATTTCAGGAGAAGCCATAAAAGGTAGGGGCGCCATATATCTGATTTATTTATTTATTTATGTATGTGCGGAGAAGATGATAATATGTCGATGAGATTTTGCAAAACTATTTTAAATTACACTTGATGGAATCAGTCTTGCTCTTTTAATTTTTGGTGATGCATTTTCGCATTGCATTTCAATCAACCAATGAACGCGAACATTTCGAAAAATTTGTAATATTCATTTTTCCATCATTTTTCAAAGTTAATAACAAATCTCGACATAAAAAAAGAATAATTTCAGGAGAAGCCATAAAAGGTAGGGGCGCCATATATCTGATTTATTTATTTATTTATGTATGTGCGGAGAAGATGATAATATGTCGATGAGATTTTGCAAAACTATTTTAAATTACAAATGATGGAATCAGTCTTGCTCTTTTAATTTTTGGTGATACATTTTCGCATTGCATTTCAATCAACCAATGAACGCGAACATTTCGAAAAATTTTTAATATTCATTTTTCCATTATTTTTCAAAGTTAATAACAAATCTCGACATAAAAAAATAATAATTTTAGGAGAAGCCATAAAAGGTAGGAGCGCCATTTAACTGATTTATTTATTTATTTATGTAAATGCGGATAAAAATTTAATATGTCAATGAGATTTTGCAAAAATATTATAATTACACATGATGGAATCAGTCTTGCTCTTTCAATTTTTAGAGAGCCATGTTCGTATTTAATTTCAATCAAACAATGAACGCGAACAACTCGAATATTTTTCAATATTTTTCCATCATTTTTCAAAGTTAATAACAAATCTCGACATAAAAAAAGAAATATTTCAGGAGAAGCCATAAGAGGTAGAAGCGCCATTTATCTGATTTATTTATTTATTTATTTATTTATGTGCGTATAAGAAGATAAATATGTCGATGAGATCTTGCAAAAATATTTTAATTACACATGATGGAATCAGTCTTGCTCTTTCAATTTTTAGAGAGCCATGTTCGTATTTAATTTCAATTAATCAATGAACGCGAACAACTCGAATATTTTGCAATATTTTTCCATCATTTTTCAAAGTTAATAACAAATCTCGACATAAAAAAGAAAAATTTCAGGAGCAGCCATAAAAGGTAGGAGCGCCATTTATCTGATTTATTTATTTATTTATGTATATCGATGAGATTTTGCAAAACAATTTTAAATTACACATGATGTAATCAGTCTTGCTCTTTCAATTGTTAGAAATTCAAATTCGTATTTCATTTCAATCCAGCAATGAACGCAAACAACTCGAAAGTTTTTCAAGATTTTTCCATCATTTTTCAATCATTTGTCAAAGTTAATAATAAATCTACACTAATACTATAAATGGGAAAATTTGGATGTTTGTTGCTCAATCACGCCAGAACGGCTGAACGGATCTGGATGAAATTTGGCACAGAGATAGATCATAATCTGGAATAGCACATAGGCTACTTATTATCCCGGAAAAATGTTCCCGTGGGATAGATGTTATTGTTTTTCACAGAGCACTTTTCAAACCATTCAAGCCAAAGAAAAATCCTTGCATTTTCAAATTTTATCATTAAATTAAAAATATTTCTAAAACTATGAGAGATAAGATAAGACAACC
The DNA here is from genome assembly GCA_964023215.1 of Eledona agricola. NCBI lineage: Eukaryota > Metazoa > Arthropoda > Insecta > Coleoptera > Tenebrionidae > Eledona > Eledona agricola. The sequence continues at coordinate 3,653,722 of OZ026860.1, read as the reverse complement.
AGGGACCCACTCAAATACACACAATAAATTTCAAGTCGTTCTCAAGTTATGGCGTGATCAAGGGGACTAGGTATATATAGATAGATTGTGTCCGAGGCGGTTATTAAAAGATAATTTAATTTCCTATTTCTCCAACTCAAGGTGTGTTCAAAAAGAAAACAAGGCTGCGTTGGTCATGGAAAAACTTTGTGCATCAATTTAGAGTAGCAAAATTTCGAACTCTCAGTTCGAGTCTCTGCATGTTTAGGTTTGCTTCCTGACAATGGGATAAAATATTATGGTATAAAAAAGTGCAAAACATTTCCCGCTTTCGTTGTGAATCCAATCATCAATCTATTCACTGTTACAGCTTCTCCTCTGTTGAGGAGAATATTTGCACGACCAAAACGGTCATTAATTTGATATAACTGTAAGTCGTGAATAGATCGATGAAGAAGAATCAGTCTCAAAACCGAAAAATGTCTTGAGAATATTTGGCAGCACTCAGTTGCCCGTCAACCTTCATGGGTCATCAGTCTCTATGCGCAACTCGAGACCTACCAATTCAGTTTAAGAGCAACTGCATTCTCAATTAATATTTCAAAAATCGTTGTATATATAGTTAAACACGGACGTCGACCGTTAGGGAGTTGTATTACACAATATACATTAGAAAAAAAGGTTCGGGTTTGCTTGGATTCGAAGGTTCGAAGATTATTATTTTAATAGACCAAAAAATTTGGACGGGCTACGGCAAAAAATCGAAAGCAATTGCGTGACTAGTGAGGACATTTAATCTGGACCACTTTCTCAATGCCAATCAATAAATGTTGTTTGTTTTTGGAGTTTAATTACGGATTGACTTTCATTAAAGTTTACATTAATTTTTTTTACATGTTTACATTTTATTTAAAGTACCAAATTTTTTTTCCCCATCATTTAAGTAATAATAATAATAATATGTTTGTGACCTATCAATCGTTGTATACATAGTTAAACACGAACGTTGACTACTAGTGAGTTATAAATTACACAATATACATTAGAAAAAAAAGGTTCGGATTTGTTTGGTTCGAAGGTTTAAAAACCAACGATTATTAAAATGATGGTAAATTTTAAACTGACAGATCTTGACATTTGTCAAATCTATGTTTATGTTTTCTATGGTGTCTACACTGGAAAGCCTATAAATTCCATGGCCAACGCAGCCTCGTTTTTTTTTTGAATGCACGTTACCATTTAACTCCGAACCACTGAACTCTTCGTATTTTGCAAAGATGGCGATTCTTTCAAATAATCAAAGAACATTGCTTGTAATTAAGTAGGTACTATTGTTAATTGTTAATTGATATTATCCGGTATGGTATTGAGCAGTGGCGGCTCGTGATAATTTTGTCAAAGGAAGCAGGCATTTTTTTAAATTAGTTATTAATGGCCTTAAACGTTAGGGAGTTGTATTACAGAATATACATTAGAAAAAAAAGGTTCGGATTTGCTTGGATTCGAAGGTTCAAAAACCATAATATGGCTCATTAAAAAATAAAATTAAACTGTCGTTAGCGTTTTGCTTGAACACATTAAATAGCGCATAGCTTTATCACCATCTTGTATATTTTTCTCACATAAGAGCGATGGATACAGATCCTGGCATTTATTATAAACAATTTAAATAAAATTGGGGTCCGTTTTATTATGATGGAATTTTTTAAGCTGACAGATCTTGACATTTGTCAAATCTATATGTTGATGTTTGCTATGGTTTCTTCTACACTGGAAAGCCATGGGGTGCGCCCTCTATACCACAGATTTCTATACTATCTTTCTAAATAAACTAAACTTACTGGAGATCCCAACAGATGACACCAAGAGCTGCTAGTTCACGCAGCGTGGTCAACCTTAATTTGCAACCAACCCAAATTCCCTATAATCTATGATTGCTGACTGCAGTCATTGATTATATATATTATATATAATCAATGCTGCAGTAAACTGACTATCGCACCCACAATCGCACTGTTTGGAGAATTCGAATTCAGCATTTTCACCTGGTTTTGTTATGACTTCGTTTTATATCTTATCATTCGAGTTAGCGTTGTGAACTCGCAGCGTCTAATTTGATTTTTCTTTTGTTCGGGTGTTTGATTTGTTTATATTTTCATAATATATTTTTATAATTAATAAATAGTGTTTTTTAGTTTAGTGTTTAATTTATTTCGGACAATCATTTTATTTAAAAAAATGAAAGTGTTGTGTTTGTTCGAAGGTGTAGTAGGTTGTGTATATATTTTATTTTGTTATCTTGTATTATAATTATAATTTTATTATAACAGTATTTTTGTATGCTATGAAATAACGTGCAATAATGTTATAATGGGGCATCTTGAGTTTCCGTTTTTGTTTATATGTTCTATATTAAGGAACTGTAATTCTATTTTGGTGAATTTATAAATAAAACAGTTTTAAATGTACATTGTTTTATATTAATCAATGAAAAATTAAAAACCAAAAAGCACGAAATATTAAAATGCGCGCCAAACTGTACAGGTTTCTGTACTCATACGGGTGTTTGTACGAAATTTTTAGGAGATCCCAACGGATGACACTATAAATAATTTTTAGAAAGAATAGGGAGAGTGGACCATCTATCCTCTCTCTTGTCTATGTCCATTATTAAAGAGCCGGTTGGTATAAAATGAGTGTAAGAAATCTGCCAATTCGTATCTGCAATTCAACTTTCAAGCACTTTATAATAAGATCATTGAAAGCAACATCAGCACTCAACATGCCCGCCAAGGTAAATCACACTTTTCACGACCTCTACTTATGTAACCAGTGCGATTTACAATACAAGTCAAGGTGCTTAAAGGTTATGTTATTGTTTTATTTGTTTTGATCTTCGCAGGTAGGAGATTCGCTTCCAAACGTCGATTTGTTTGAAGATTTGCCCACGAACAAGGTCAATTTATCCCAACTGTCCGCCGGTAAGAAGATCATCGTCTTCGCCGTGCCTGGAGCCTTCACTCCAGGATGTTCCAAGGTATGTCTATTTCCAACCTTGAAACTATTACTCATTGCTTGATTACATTTTACACAACCGCATGACGAATTGTAAATTCCAGACGCACTTGCCTGGTTACGTGCAAAAAGCTGATCAGCTCAAAAGCCAGGGCATCAGTGAGATCTTTTGCGTTTCTGTTAATGATCCATTTGTTATGGGAGCTTGGGCCAAAGAGCACAACACAGCGGGAAAAATACGTCTTTTGGCTGATCCCTCAGCTGCATTTGCTAAAGCGCTTGATTTGACTGTTGATTTGGCGCCATTGGGAGGCATTAGAAGTAAGAGGTACTCCATGGTTGTGGATAATGGGAAAATCACTTCACTTCAGGTGGAACCTGATGGTACAGGACTCACCTGTTCACTCGCTGAATCTGTGAAATTGTAAGCTTTTTGTTTGTCATACATTCAGTGTTTAAGGCGAAAAAACTGTATTTGATCAGAGTCAAATTTATTTCACTAAAGGCTTTTAATAATTATATGGCGGTAGTGTTAGTTATGTTAAGAAAATCGTAATAAAAGCAAATATTTGCGAGGAACTGGTCGTATTTGTGACCTCAAAGTCCATACCATATCCATATCCTACCCATTTGAAAACATAGGTAGGTGCTATTTTCGGGTGTAATAGAAAGATGAAAATTGGTGGAATTTTTTGTTAACATACAAAGGTACATAAAATTAAATCTTCTAGAAACAACCTGGGACTATGTAAACATTTGTAATAGTTACTAGTCTCATTTGCAATTATCAAATAGTTAAGAGATCTAGAAAACTTAATTTTTTTTTGTGAAGATTAAGAAATTTCCAAGTGTAAGGAAAGAAAGGATATTAAAAGAAAGAAAGAAGAGAACTTGTAGATTTACACTCAGTAAATGAAAAACTAACAATCAATACTTTCATGATTAAAATACAGGTTTACACAAGACAAGTTTCAAAGCACACAATATTACATACATTTAGTATTGGAACAAACGATACCAAATGACCATCTAATATATTTAAAATGTGTTAAAGGCAACAAAACGATTGATTTACGAAAACATTACTATCGCAATTTATGTAGTTTTGAAACAATAAAAGAAAATAATAAAAATATACGTATTAGAATTAGCACTGCAAGATTCTTGCTTCTATCTGTATAAACCACCGGATATGGGCTATAAAAAATATATAAATGAAGCGGTCCATAGCTAATACTTTTTAAAGTTGATTATAAATTTGCAACAAAAAACAAGCTGGTCAACACTGGTCTTTTGAGACATGTAACATTTGTAGTTTCCGCGAAATTATAAACGAAAATATTGTCGTTATTCTGGCAGTTATGATGACGGCAAAACCGAAGTTTGTGGCTGGTTTTTTATTATTGGGTTGTGGTAAACACTGTCATCCGTTCGCTGTTAAAAACGCTAGAAAACCTGATTTCTACAAATCAATCAAATATGTACGAACTTAACCAGGTTTTTCTAAAACAAACGCGCAGAGTTCATAATATTGCCTGTCAGTTAGTAATCAAAATTTTTGTAAAATGGTCCCACATTCCTTTAGGTTCCTTCTTAGAACGTCTGCAAATCTCAAAGTGCTTCGTTCGTTATCTTCTCTCATTTGTCCTCCGCCCCCGCAGGAACCCGTAGTAACGCTTTTGGATGCCCACAGTAATGTGGGTGAAAAACTTGCTTTTCTCTTGAAACAGAATCCTCTGATAAAAGAACTGAAACTGTACGACGAAGACAAAGACACGGAGGACTTGGCACATGACCTAAACCACATCGATACTCGAACGATAGTTACACCCTTCACGTGTAATTGTTTAAGGGAAGCGATTAAGGTAAAGCGAATAAAGTGAATTGTACTGATTCAAAGCAGGGTGCACATATCGTCATTTCCACTGGAGGATGTCAGTGTAAGCCGGGTCAAACACAAAGAGAGCTGTTCGATAAGAATTTAGACAATGTGAGAAGTGCGGCGATATTTTTGGCGGAATTTAATCCCGCTGCCGTTTATTGCATTGCGAAGCCTCCGGTTGAGGCTTTGGTGCCCATGGCGTCCGAAGTAAATGTCACTTATGCGGTGATTATTTTGTAAAACTGGTTCCAGGAGTATAAAAAAGCGGAAAGTTACGATGCTCGTAAAATAATCGGCGTAACGACTCCTGTATCGGTGATAGCCAACACGTTTATTGGACGACATTTAAATAGAGATCCAATGGATGTACACTGTGCAGTTATCGGGGGAATGAGCCCCAAAACTATAGTTCCTGTGTTATCTCATACGAAACCAAGCGTAGAAAACGACTCCGTAAAATTCAAATGATGAGAAGTAAAATATCGACGATTCTGTTGCAGAAAGTGCATAGCAAATTACACGAAGCCATAGCAAACGCCGAGGAGGTCCTCCTAGAAAAAGGGGGACAGTTTTGCTACACAAAAACGGTGGGAATCTTCAAATTCGTCACATTACTTCTCCAAGCGCTTCGAGGCGCTAGATTCTGTGCAGAGTGTGCGTATGTGGCCCAAACAGGACACATTGGCGACTTTTTACCATATATGACGTCCATCGTCAGATTAGGTACCATTATTTTTACCTCAAAGCCTTTATTCGTGTTTTCTACTTAAGGTCCTCCCGGTGTGCTTTCCACGCATATGCCCAAAATGAACGAATTTGAAGCAAAAAAACTCAGAGCTGCCATGCCTCATATTATCGAGAATATTCTTCTGGGTCAAACATTTCTTCACGGAAACTATAATTTGTCGTCCAAATTTAAAACCAAAAAAACGTGTGATGCGTTATTGAAACAAAAAGTTCAACAGCTTGAAGTTAGAGCTGGTATTTAAAAACTATAATAATCTTAAATAAATTTTAAAAATGATCTCATTTACGATCTTCCCATATTAGTAAAGTGGTTTTTGCTTTTGATATTGTGGGCATAAGAGTGCAGTGGCATCTTAACAGTTTAAAAACACTTTCTGGATAAAACAGGTTTATAAGGATTAAGAGAATAAGAATCACATTTTGTATCGATGCACATAATATAAATTGACGAACTTTAGTTGAAGGTTAAAATTTACTAGTAAAAGTTAAAATAAATGTTGATGTGGAATGGATTTATTCATTTAAATGATACATTTCAACGGTGATTATGTAATTTAGTGTATTTGCCCTTATTACTGAAATTGCTTGAGCTGATCATCGGGCTCTTAGGTCGAGATAGTTTACTACTTTTATTAATACTGGTGTCTTTCTTCAAACACGACTTCAAGGGATAAGTACCTCCTTTTATATAATTTTTCGAAGTAATTTTTCCTGGATTTTTATATAAACGAATGCATTTCGGTTGATCTAACACTTCCTTTTCTTCCTTCTGTTTTTTGACAATTAAAATAAACGAATCTGTGTGTTTGAGAAATTTCGTGTCGGGTACTACATCTTCGGAAGCATTTGCTTCAAGAAGTTGTTCTATTGGAACTTCCTCCGTTTGGGGTTCTTCAGCTGCTGGTGGAAGAGAATCATCGGTTTGAATTTCTTCCGATTTACTAGCAACGGACATCATTTTCTCTTTACTTTGGATTTGGGTGACTATTTCGTCTTCTGAATCGGGGTACAGACGAATTTTGCGAGCTCTTCCTGGTGCGCTTTTTATAACTTGAATTTCCGGCGGTGGTTTATGTTTTGTCGATGAAACCGGTGGCGATTTAGACTTTTTCATGTTGTTCTTGTCTGGTTTCCAGTTGGCCCAATACGTTTCTTCTAGTTTTTCGATGGCCGATTTCTTTTTGCTTTTGAGCTTTTTGTGGCCACTGACGAAATCTCCATCATTTTGATTAATTTTGGTAAAACTGTGAACGTAAATCGGACACTTCTTGTGAGCGGATATCTGCGCTTGGATCGGCGAGTTTCCTTTTTCTTCTTTGCTCGGTTTAATTTTCTGTCGAGTGTAATTATCTACCGAAATATCAAAATCCGGTGGCAAATTTTTGTGACGAAATGGGACGTGGTGGTCCTAAAAACGAATTGTTAATAAATTTGTTCCTTGTTCATAAGCAGTTCTTACGTATTGTTCCGGGTAGAATCTAAGAGATTTAGCATTGTGTAATTTGGGACTTTCGAACATTGAATAAGCCATTCTGTACTCTACAATTATGAAAATTTTTGACTTTTCATTCTATGACAGTTAAAATAACAATGACGACGAACGCCCCGATTTTTGAGAATGAGGGAATAAGTGTGCTGTTTGTAGATGATAAAAAATATTTATTGGGTAATTTTTTGTTAGTTATTAAAAAATCATTAAACTTATAATATGTGTATTGCAACTAAGTATTACAACGTGCAAAAATAGTCATATAGAAAGTAAATAAATTATTCTGAGTCGATTATTATTTTCTATATGGCTATTACTCTGTATCACAAGAAAAATCTTTACTCACAACTGCACGTATCGTGCAAAAATACTTAAAACATATCACTGGTTTCTATATATATTTATTTTTATATAATATATTTATTACCCATTTCATAGGTATTCAATAAAACTTAATAGATCTTAAAATCACATGAAATCAAATTGGAGCGTCCGAATCTCCCAAATTTAATTGTAACAAAAGTATAGAAGAAAAAAGAAATCGTGCAACACTGACGATTACAAAAATGGGCCATATCTTTAAATAATATATGACAGTTTTACCCTACACACAAGATTTGTTTGATATAAAAAAAATTATATGTACCTACTATGCACACCCTACAATGTAATTCTACTCTGATTATACATTTTTGACGAATTCAGGTTGTTCCGTTCCTAGAAAAATCGCGCAGCATTTCCATTTTACAAAACACATGTCACTCACACACAATTTAAAAAAAGTCTTTCAATTTGTTAAAAGTCCTACTATCTTTAACCTCTAGTGTATCATATATGTATGTATATAATAAAGGATGATTTTTCTTCTTTCAATTACAAAATCAACACCCACTTTTAGATTAATTTTGATTTCACCACAATCCATCGCCGTGTCTTGATGGCAGTTACCATTGATAACTAGTTGTTTTCTTCGACAACAAGGGCAGTTGTTCGGCAGCATTGTTGTTTCCTCCAATCTCTCCTGGCCAGTGTTAAGTTAAGTAAGCGGTAATATGGCAACAACATGGCTTAGAGCAAATCCTACGTTACAAGGAGTTCACTACGACCGACGAATCGTCAAAACTTCGTCCAGGACTAATGTGTTTTTGAAAAATTCCAAATGGCAGTAAAATGCATTACAGCAACAATAATTTCAGTTCTAATAAAGGCAACAGATCGCTTCTGAACGAAATTTTAAAGATTCCTTCGCTACAACGATGCACCTCTTCGTACTTATTAAAAACTAAACCTATTACACTCATCTAGTTGCAAAAATATGTTGCGTTCCGCTCGACATGGTACAAAAACAGCTGTACAAAACACGGGTTTGTTTTCGTAAAATGTCAAACGCACAATATGTACAAAAAAGTTAACATTTCTAGGAAATTGCACGCAGAGTTCTCGTTTATCTACAATATAAATTCGTAGTAGTAATAGTAATTTTAGTTCTGGCCGAAATGTAATTTTGTACGTTCGAAACTTATTCCATAGGCCTAGGGTACAACTTTTTTTAACACCAACTGTTGCTTCGTTATTGTATGTAATTATCTGAGCTACTGAATCCTTTTATTACGTATAGGAGGTTGGCATTTGGACAATCCCAAAAATCCACACAACCGAGCCCAACCACCATCGCTCCCGCATTTATGAAAATTCCGTCCTCTAAATATTAATTTTATTACTATGATATTACAACATTAATGTTACTGAAGATTGTAGCGCTGCGTCGAGAATCGAATATTGTCCGAAATTGTTTGCATTTGTCCTCGCGAATTAGGCAAATTTCGTGAACTGTACAAGTCGAAGGCCGCCGGGCAGGCGATAATCTTCAGCACTTCCAAGACTAACGATTACAAAAATGATACAAATTTTGTGCCATAAGTTATAGTGCAAGAGCCAATTTTATTCAGACCACATTGAACTCGAGGTGATTTGATTTAGATTATTTACAGTCATGAAACAAGCACTAAGTTTTGCAGGCCGCCACGTCCTCGCACATTACTTTTATTATTACTTTCCCAATTTACTGAGGCCGTTTTCACTCGTCCGTCGAGCGATCACGAAACAACGTTGGTAAACTGCTCATGCAAGGTGTTTTTGACAATTCGCAGGGCGATGGAGATCGCCCTTTAAGCTCTTCTCACCAACAGTAGACCGAAAGCTCACCGCCGTGGTCCCCACTATGACGCCAGGTTCGCACCGAACGATCCTTCAACTGCAACGAAAAATCCATTAGTAAATGTGGACAAACAACCTTGAACTTGTGCCGACAACACACATACAGGCGTAGTGTTTCGGCACAGTACCATTAGCAATAGTAATTTTATGATAATCACGGCAATGAACGTAGAGCGAAAAAAGTCCTTGAAGCGATGGTTCAAGAGCACAGATAATGTAATACAACGCTTTAGCAACAATTAAGCGTTTTATAATTCATCAAAAACAATTTATAAGATCGTATCGCGGGGGCCTGCCTTTATCTTCAGACTAGTTTTTAGCATAATTATTCAGACAGGTGTTCTATTCGCCATAATAATTACTGTTTACACAAGTTGTTATTTCAAAGCGGTCTCAACGAATTACTTTTAATCAAATTGGTTGGTCTGAGATTTTTTTATTATTATTGTTGTCTGTTTGGTGAGTAATAAATCATACAGCTTACATCATCATCGAGGACTCATCTCCACTACTCCGTTTCACAAAGTACAGTAATTTGAGGCCATTGTTTAAGCCACAAAGTAAACCATTATTTTTAAATAGCACCCACTCCATCACTGACAGATCGCTTTTAATATCTGTTACAAATTTGCACAGAAACTATGGAAATAAGGAGAAATTGATGTGTTTTTAAAAGTATTAGTAATTGTTCCTTGACTTTTATAAATCGTGGGGCAAGGTAAAATAAAACGGACCGCTCTGATTCATTAGAACCTTGGTACCTATGCGTAAATACAAATGTCAGGAGTGACAATGATGTTCGAGGACGTAAACATGACAAAAATTATTAAAAATTCGTATACGAAAACCCAATTAAAGCAAATTTTCTACTGCGACTGCAAATGAAGAAATGTTGCAACTATGTTAAAAATTTGTAAACATAAACTAGGCTACAAGTAAACGAAGGACAAATTCAAAACTTGTAACGGAAATTCCAAAAGAAACACCACTTATTATTTTGCTTCCCACCATGAATAAAGTTACTTATACGAGAATTTGATTATGTTTTAAAATATGCAGATCTCAAAAACTAAAAATTAAATAAAAAATACATGGATTTCCTGACCATAAAACTTGTTTAACCTCTAACATTAGACGACGATGTTACGCTTTTTATACACTTTCAGTATCACAATAGAGAATCATAGTATATTTTATGAGTCATTACCGATTAATGTTTTAGTATTCATCATGAATGTACACTAGTTACGTGCGTAAAGATTCTAAGTTTTTTTCTTCGATGACTATAAATTTATACATCTAAAAAGCCTCTCAAAATCTATGAAGCTTATGAGTACACGAACATATTTAATTAATTTAACAACTAGAACAGACTGCGAATGAGTATGAAAATTTTGTTAAGACAGTCGAATAGTTGAGTAATATTAAAAACGTAAAAGATTTGCGGAAGGAGGCAAATAAAATGTGATCGCCGCATTCATTTCAAGATTGAACGACCGAATTTTAACTTGTCCTTTGTGTGCATATTGTGGTATTTGTTATTGCGGATATAAATAATGGTGCTTTGGAACGAGGACCGGAGTATTGTGAAGATAAAACGCATGTGTTCGCAAAAGAACAATTGTTTGAGAAATTGTGGATATCAACACGTGGCCTGGTTTTTTCAATAAAAAGCGTATTGGAAATTTTATTGAAACGCGGTGATTTTCTCTGGTTTTGTTCGCGACGATTCTTCGAAATGGCATTGTCATATTTGGCCAGGAGCAGGTTTGTCTGCCATGATGCAATCCGGCATTTCTGTCCATTCGAGTCCACGGTAGGTATGTGTGTGTGTATACTATTCCAAGTCGGAGGACATTCAGTATTATGAGTTTTGTGTTAGTGCCAAATGCGAACTAAAAACAGCACAACAAAGAGAAAACGTCACATTGTATTTCTTGACCGAACAATGCTAGTAAAGTTATTAAAGAGACAGGACGATAAATCAGGACCGATGAAAAGTACCTTTTTTCGGGGTCGCAACGCGAAAAAACGCACCCGATAGAAATTTGGCAACGGAGAATGAGTAACGTTACATAATTACAGATTGTATAAATTCCGTCCAGCTGAATGCAAAAAGAAAGCCACGTTTTATTATTCGCGAACATGTTGCTAATTCGTGGAACATTTTGACGGTGAAGGTCGGGCGACGTATAGAGGCAGGTTTTTTGTTTGCGGATTCGCAATCCTCGTAATCACCGGATATCTGTTAATGTTGTTGGACTAGGTCCAAATTGTGTCTTAAATGCTATACTCCCGGACGAAAATAATCGCGTGAACGTCACTTTTACGGCGGATTAATGCGATCGGAAAAATGGAACGGCGCGCTGCATGTACAAGTTTTATATGGGGTTTATTAAATTATTATCGGCCCGTCTGGGTTTCTCGTTGGTGAATCGGCCGTAAAATTACACGGTTCGGGGTGGTTTTAGAGTTTTAGTCGGCACCTCGTAAAATTGGCGGCTGCATCAGCCACTACTTCCTGTAATGACAAAACATTACGTGCAAATACCGAAGAGATACGGGAGAAACGATCCGCGAAAGCGTTTATCAAGAAATTCAAGTCTCATCATCCACCGCGGCCACAGGAATTACGCAACAAATCGGATTTTTAAATCGGCGATTAGGGAGATCGATACCGACTAGTGCGGAGGTAAATCTCGGGATTATTCCGATGACGACAGTTAATTATTACTTAGAGCTGCGACGAGGAAAAGTCTGGATTGCATCCTGCTGTCAAGTTGGTCTCGTGAAATATTAACGAACTTGTTGGAGTGCCACTAACCATCGATTTTCATACTCGACTTCGATAAAGTCATTCGCTGGTGAATGTTATATTTTTATGGCACACATGCAGACCATTCTTGCGGAATATTCGGCGGTCGAAAGTTCATTGCTATTTACACTGAAATGAATAGAGAGGCTAAGGCAGATTTTTAACAAAACACGTTCCTAATTTCAGCCTTTACAACGGGCGAGTTTAGGGCCATTTCAGCGTGAATTTTTCCCGACTGACGAGAGCTTTTTAAATATTTCGAGTACAGAACACTTCACGGCGGTAATGACAAAAAAAGATAAAAAGTCGGGGCTTTGGTTTCTTACTTTTTTGTCAACTACCCGAAAACTTCTTTTTAGAAGCAGTTACATCACGAAATATTCGCATTTTTAATTAGTGTAATTACCGCTTGCGCCTCCACTCTCTCAACTAGTCTCCAACCAAAAGAAATCATCATCATCTCCCGCATTTCTCACAAACGGCACCTAAGCCGTAAAATACGTTGCCAGTCTTGAAACTATAGAAGCAATTTTTCGTTTTTTTTTTTACCCAATGCACATAAATTTATATATAAACTACCGGTAAACGTTTCCTAGAGAGAAAATTGCACTTTCAGGGAAATAGGAAATTGGTTGCAACATCGAGGCGAAACGTATAGACGATAATTTTCGGTTTCCACCAATTGATACGAACTTTAAGTAGACCGATTTAAAAATAGTTCCAATAACATATCGCTCCCGGAAAATCTATCAATTTATAATGCCGACCTATTAAACCGGACCCGCCACACTCAAATATTTATCAACGACTCCGTCGCATCGAAACCTGATAAGTCAAACACCACCTCCAAAAAATTATAATTTAACGGCGGAAATGATGTCAAGCCGTAAAGCTCTCCGAGGAATTGTATATAAACAAAATAAAAATTCTAAACAAAATTAAATTTTTATGTGAGCAGTTTCCCAGTCGAAAATACAGGCCATTTCACTAAAACGACCCTACAATTTATTCGACCGGATTTTACTGCCAGTTCTTACTCGCATGGCACCATTCAAAAAAATACTACCAGAGGAAAGTAGTAATATTTCAGAGAATTGTCTAATTTGCTTTATAGTCGTTTGGATAAGTTCTTTTTTTAGGAAATGACATAAAAACACACGAGAAATGGATTTTCCAACACAATCTGAGCGTTTCAACATCTAAAAATCAACATTGCAAGTTATTAAGATGAAATTATGAAGTGATCTCATCGCGCTTAAAATAGGAAGGAAACCTGCTGTTCGCGGATCTTGACAAGAAATTAGTTTCCGATTGTCTAGAGATTAATATAAAAAAAGACTTTCAATGTCTGAAAATCATTTAATCCTGTCCTGATAATACAATTTTTTATCGATGTGACAAATGTCATTTATTTAAAGAAATTTACACATTGGAGGAGGAATATAAATCAACAGAAAAAAAATATATAGTGCAAAATTTACATTTTTAAACAAACAATCCTGCAATTAATTGTATATATTTTAAACTGCAAACAATCGGACATATTTTATGCCACTAAACTCATACTGAAATTATTGATATTATAGAAGTTCAATGAAGTTTACATCAAATATGAATTCCTAGATTTCTTTTGATTGTTTTCAATTCCATAAACCAATTCCAGATATTTTCGACTTGTAGGATTTGTTTGCATTTTTTATGTTTTAAGAGTCTTATTAATATTCTTTTAATTTCAAATGATATTATTATACATTTCTTCTCACTAAATTATTTTAGAACTTATTATTAATAAATTATTAGATTCCTACTACTAGATATTATTATAATTTTGTTAGGACCTTTTTTTATTTTTTTAAATTTGAATTCCTTCATGTATACTTCCAGATGTCTTGAGAATACATTTATTTAAACGATATAAATTATTTTACGAAGATAAGAATAAAAAATGAGTCGAAAATGTATGTAACAATGTAACAAAAATAGTCAACAAGACGAAAAAGTAACTCGTTTATACAAGGTTTCAATTGCATTATTCGGAACTGAATATTGTTTTGTGACCTAATAACACATGAACCAGAGCAAAACAAAATCATGTTAATGTAAGCCTTTCTAAAGTATACGTGTTTATGCGAACTATGGGGCATTTGCTTTAATAACCCTCATTTGAGAAAGCAAACGACAGGTAATAAAAAAATGACGGCCGCTATCGAGCCCGTCACATGCATTATAGAGAAACTACCCCGACTCAATTAGTTATTAGTCAATTTAAGTCGTCTGATAACATTGAAAATGCATTAAATCGTCTGCCGAGACTGCATAACTTATTAACGAACTGTACAAAAAGTGAAAATGGTGGTGTGTGGTGCCGGTAAGCCTTTTCGGGCCTCTACGACTTTACTGTAAGCGATTAAAATGTATTCTCAAACTTTTAATTGCACCCCACTAATATTGCCCGAATAGATTAATTGTCATCACTCTATTGCAACGTTTCAGACAGTTCAAAATGCGCTATTAATAAACATTCGACGAAACAACGCGCTTTTATGCCGAGTGCTGTTATTGCCAAAGTGTATTATTTATTTTTGAAAAATTTCTGACGTCCCCTGTCAATCGACGGGGCCGACCACAATGCCGCTCGAATCCGCCCAAATCGCATTTCGGCGAAATGAATGAGCGTTATTAAAGTTATTGCGATCATTAAACAATTAAAACACATACACAGATACGATTTATTGGCAGAATGTTTTTTGTCCTTGCCACAACAAAGACACGGAGGCTCCTTAATAGCGGCGATTAATTTGAGTCTGATAGTTCCATTTCGAAATTCGAACAATGACAGCGCTATTAACATTTTAATGGCCGTGTTTCGGCCGGGGGCGGCGGTACCTTATTGTACTGGTACCAATACAAATTGCACTTGCATAACATGTGACGACGGTTCGAGTTTAATGCCTGCCGTTTTATTAGAAAAACATTATGTGGCCTCGATACTGACATTGCCGGACGGACGAATAGTTAAACGCCCTACTCACATGCTGCATCTTCTCGAAGTCGAGATAGGGCCGCTGGATGTGCGAATGCCTCGCGTGTCTGGACCTCTTCCTCGGCGAGACTTCGTAGTGGAGGAGTTTGGGCGGGGGACTCATCGACCTGCCCTTGTTCATCGGCGTCCTCCTCCCCGGCTTGACCGCTTCCAGGGGCGGCGACGTGCGGAACTGGACGGGCGTCGCCATGCTGGCCAGCAGATGGTGGACCTCCTCGTCCGAAGAGCCGGAATGTTCAATGTGCACGCCGTCTTCCCCGTAGCATTTGTAGGGAGAGCACGGCGACGACGGACTCAGATTGCCGTAATGCGACATGTTTTCCTCGTTTTCTGGTGTGTACTTGTGCCTCGAATACGAATCGCCGACTTGGGACCATTTGCGCTTCTCCGGGAGGCTGACGGAGGTCGCGCGCAGAGGTCGACTCGGTCGTTCTTCTTTGTTGCTGTTGATCACCTCCAGCTCCTCTTCGGAGCTGTGGGGGTCGTGCTGGTCGGGTGCGGGGCTCTCCATAGAGCAGCCGGTGTCTGCAGGAGAGACGCTGCACATGCGATCCGACATCACTGAAACGCACACAATTAAGTCGTGGACGAGGAGGAGCTATTGTAGGAAAGCGACCGAGCAATAGATAGATTCCCAAATGTCGTTGGCGGTTATGAAACACCAGAGATACGGCCCGTAAACTTGGCGTAAACCATCGTCCGATATAATACGACATTCTTATCTGGAATCCTCCATAAATACGACGCTATCAGGCAAACAAATTCACTACCCTTTATCTCGACCATAATACTATATGAGCGTTGCGTTTTTTAAACACGCCATCAATCTTGTTTTAATGTAAATCATGTCCGACTCTAAACAATGCACACCTGAAAGAATGGTTATGGGCTGAATGGCGAACGCAATAAATTCAGAGACGTCGATGTGCATGAACAAACGATGGGAGTGGTGCCTCCGTCCACGATATGAATAACAAACCGAAATTAAAACCAATCTTTCTTCCCAGATTTGACCGACGACCTTTCTGCGCACTCACGCAAACTACCCAGCGCCTCCATAAACACCGCATTTTGCAATTTGCTTTTCTAATCACGAACGACCGCAGCGGACCACAACAATAACAATTATTAATAATTTAGTCGTGGTCTGTCCATAACCGATCATCCCTGTTCGGACCCAGAACCAAGAAAGTCTGCCGTTTGCATAATGACGAAGATCGAGCAGTGTGTAGTCACGTATCAACCGGAATCGTAATTCAGTGAACCCGGCGATTACGCTCGAAAAAGCAACAAAAGAAATTTTCGACTATTTCAGCTCGGAGCAATCTAGGGCACAGTTAATTAAGCCTGCATAGATCCGATAGCCACCGCCACGACCCCTACCATAAATCCAGATGATCAACATAATACGGATTATTGTTTCGACTTGCAGACGACATGAATGAGGAGAGAACCGAACAAAGCTGCGATGCCAATATCAAGCCGATGATTAGCTGCAATTCAGACGTGAATCACCTTCAAAGTCAGCATCCGTAATTGGTTGTTTCAGGAATGTGTATTAGATTTCGCGAAAACATCCAAGACACTCATTAACCATCAAAGTGATCGGCGCTCTTCTTATCGATTCGCATCATAAACAAACTTTTTCGGCAACATGTTTTGCAACCGACCAACGTCGAAGAGTTCAACGAAATTAATCGCTAGGGCTTCACCCGGCATCTTTAATTGTGTTTTTATTAAAACCGCATACCATGATGTAATCAAAACATAACGATTCCATGTGTCGTAATATTTATATGTATAGCACATGTAATTTCTAAAATAAAACAACTTCATGATAATAACACAAAAATATCCATTGATAGTTAGATAAATGTCTAGTCTTGTCAAATAATTATTGTATGATGTGACATTTCAATTTATCCCCATTTTTAAATTGTGCCACTTCGCAACCACATTATGTACGATATATTTTTTGACTTTATTTACATACACAATGGGTCTTAAAATTGTTTTTTTACCTTTCACCCATTGCATGTCACAATCGCTCACGTCTACTCAGAAATTATCTGACTTGCATTCTTCTCCACTAAGTGGAAAATGGTAGACCGTAAAGCCGAAGACCTAGACCTTAAAGACGGACATTTAGATACAGCGAGAACATGTGATGGACGTTAAACATTCAACCGAAGAAGAATTTTCTAGTGTTTAATTTGCCTTCACTCCCACTAGAGGTGTGGCTTCCATGGACAATTGTGGCGGTGTTTTTACGCCACATAATTATGATGATCCCGCGTACAATCACTCGAAATAACACCGATTGCGGCAACGACGTGTTTCGCAATTATATTCACGGTAAAATCTCATCGATTGTAAAAACAACTCTTTTAAACACGAACTTAGAATTACCTTTGCGCACTAATTATAAGTACATGTTTCAACATGTGTCAATAAACATCTAATTTAGTCATCCGATGTAGGAGAGAGCATGTAAAATCAGAATGCAGCCTTGTTCACTGCATTAGCGAATCTCATTTAATAAATTCTTATGCATCTTCTTCCGCATCAATGGCTTTAATTTGATGGCAATAAAAGAACGTCTGCGTTCCTGCCTGCATTTTATAATTTCATATTATAAGAGTTCATCTTCTTCTATTAACAAATTAATGTCTGGTACAGAACTCCTCTAAGATCCTTGTTAATAATGCCTACTACTTACGAGTTTCGACAGATCTCAGCTAAGACCTACTTTATACTGAGCAGTCATTGTTTCCACAGTCCTGCATTATATTTACTGGACATTCCTAATTTTGGGAAACAATTTTTAGTCGTAATTATAATTTTATATATTTTAATACGGTATTACATAATCAACAAAATAAAAATTTGATAATAGACAATAAATAGTGTAATACCCTCTATTAACAGGTGCTTCAACTAATTATAGCGCAGCAATCTTGCGGTATATGCGGAGCGACATTTACTTTTTCTGTTTCGGCTTCTACCAACTAAAATTTCTTTTTGATAGTATCGTCACCGATTTTCATTATTTTACAGATTTTCTCATCCGCCAATTTTTTTTTGCGAATTTTTTTTTCAAATGAACAATTCTTCTATCGTGCTTAATCAACTTTCTCTTTTGTAGGAGAGAAATCAATTTAAAATTTCTTCAGACGCTAGATTTATCTATTAGAAGTATGTATTTCTTTATGAAATAATGGTCGTAATAGGGTTATTTCTTATGACTTCATGTTTTAAATATAACAAGCTATAACTTAAGGAACTGGTTTGATTATATAGTATTCCTAATCTTGAAGGATTAGCATACTTGACCATTTACTCTCAACTTTGTAGCTTTTCCGTTTTATTTAGTATTTATGTGAAAATAAAATTGTGAGCAACTAAATTAAAACTCTTATTATAAAATTTGAAGGCAACAACCAATACGAAAACCTATTTCAAGGGCATCGTATTTCTAGTTTTTAATAATAGGAAATGTATATTTACTCTTCAAGTTCAAATTTGCAAATATTAACCAGAGTGATTGATTCGTTCTAAAATTTCATTATTAAAGTTATTTTTAGAATCAATGGTAACAGAAACGTGTCTGCATTTATTCAATAGTTGACACACTTAGTAGGTTCCAAAAAAGGAATTTTGCCGTGGATTGAAACAATCAAGAGAAAATAAATTCTTGTACGCAAACCACATTTTAGACAAAAATAAGCTTCAAAGTTTTACAAATAATGCTTGTCCGAATATATTATTCTGCACTAATGAAGCAGACCTTTTGGAATTTTGCTGTAATATAATGCTAGAAGTCACAAACACAAAGAATAGCTTGATCTGGTCAGAATCTCTTTTTACAAGAGAATGGTGGCTTGGCTCAAGTCCCGAATGACAATGACAAGTGACAATGCAAGATGTGGTCAAAAAAAAACATCAAAGCTCACTCAGGTAGTAACCCTCGAGATGTTTTGTAATGTTTCCACGTTTTTACTACGATTACTATTTGGAATATCATGTTACACTCTTTGGTGTAGCATATTACCGACCCGAAAAAATAAAGTGAAGAGTCCACTAGTCCCAGAAACATAAATTAGTTGTTTCCCAAGAGACCACCCACAAAACTTGGAGTGTTGTTTCAGGACCTTTAAATGTTGGACCTTGCATTTATTACATTTTGGAACCTGTTGTTTTACTACATATTCAATTACACAGCACGCCCGGTTCTTAGGACATAATGTTATGATATATTGATTATATTCTTCGGCCCCCCAGATCAGCAGATATCTGCTTGGAAGTTAATTGACAGTAACTTGCATCATATACCTACTACATACATCACCCTGAAACTACTAAAAATAAATTTCGGCACCGGTTCACTTATACGTGGCTCAGCACGTGATACTCTACGAGGACATTGGCCATTTAATTTCGAATAAGCCCCGCCGGGAAAATGATGAAAATTTCATCAAACGTAACAGCAGGAGCGTATCTTTTCCGAGTTTTGCATTTTTTTGCGAGAATTCCGGAGTTTATTGGCTTGCAAAATCTATTTCTGTGTAAATGACAAAGCGAAAACTTTCGGTGTGCATCGTGTTAATTAACTCGAAATTTGAGGAAACCGAGCCGAAAGGCCCCTGGGGCATTGCGATATGTGTACACGAGATGTAAATACCCAAGACGGATTAATAACACAGACCTCATGCAGGACGGACTTTCTCCAGAACGCATCGTTGAAATAAACACAGCCGGTAACTAATTGGAACTAATGCGGTCGGGGTATCCAATTTAATTGAATTATGATGTGAATTTATTATTAGTATCACCTGCGAGTTGTCTCGTAACGCGAAATCGTAAAGGTAACGATGCAGAAAATGTCGCTGCAACTTGAATTTAATAAGACACCAGCTCGTCGTGTAGAGTAGGTGCTAATACAGTGCACAAATTCGAGGAGACGACGACGATAAATTCTTCCTCTTCGGCCATTTTGCTTGCACCGAGACATGCAGCTTGCAAATTGCACGCGATTTTTCCCCCTTGCCTCCTTATCATTTTCAATTGATGCGAATTCCGCAATAATCCATCTTTCTGACGCCAGTGGCGGACGCCGTTTGGGTCTGATTAAAACCGCACGCGGACAAAATGGCCGGTGAAGAGGTGAAAAGCGGCGGCGAGGAGGAAGGAGCTTTCTCCGGTTGTTACGGCACACGTCGGATTAATTATTTAAGCCGGCGGGCGTCAAATGTTAAATCTCTAATTAAGCTAATTAATAATTAGAGTGACGATCTATTATTTATAATCCAGGTTTAGGCAATCGATTGTAACTTGGCTGCATTGGAAATGCATATGGTTGTGTTATTAAGTTTGCATTACTAAATAGATTTAAGCTCAAAGGAACATGATGACGATTAATTGGAGTAATCCGACGTAATCCTACACAGCTGAGGATTCAAATATCGCTTTAATATTCATCAAATTACCTCCACGTCGACGTCGTTGGCGTCGTCGCCGTCGAAAAACTGCATAATTCCGACGAGAAGTGTGTCCCGGTTATCACTAATTATCATGCAGTTTTGCCAACAGAAACGCCAAAGTCGTGTAACTACAAATTGCAATGGTTACCTCCATACAATGGAGGTGTAAATATTTTCAGTCAGACTAGTATGTTGACGTATTGATCAGGGGAAAAGAACAAAGAACTCGTTTGAAATCGTTTTTAAAACTGCAAATGTTTCGTTTTAAAGTAAACGAAATGTGGCTGGAAAATTAAAATGAAATTTCAGGCGAGTGAAAAGATGCTCGACGAACGAAAGAGAGGAAAAAAAGGAGTTGACGAAGCGGTGTTGATGATATATGGCGGATAGAAATCGGAATGTAAAAGCCTCCCCCTGATATTCTCTTGAATTAATTCGAGTTAACACGACGCATTCACGAAATTATCCAGTCTATGCATTTTTTGAATAAAATCTTCCGCGGAGCGCAGACGACTCTCCGCGTGAAAGAGAGGCATTACAGTTAATACCTCACTCTATATTTATGAAACAAAGAAAGCGGGTGAGAGGCCGTACTTTGTTCATCCACTATATGAATAAAAGTAATTTAAATCTCTCAAAAGTATTACGAAATGATTTTAATTCATCCGCGAGTTTTTTGCAATAAAAACGCGCTGGGACAATATCGGTCGAAACAGCGGCCGACATTTTATTAAAAATTCTTTACGTTGTAATTAAATTGCTTTTTAAGCGCTAAATTTGGACGCATGTTTAAACCGCATTTTCGATTTGGAAAATAATTATTCGCAGCCATTAATTGCCGCGCTCATCGTCGCTGACCGAAAACGCGGCGGATGGTCGCCGCGCACTTTAATTAATTCCAAACTTTCGTTTCGCTTCCATAAAAATTTAAATAAGACTGTGACTCGAGGCTCCGTTGTTAAAAGACACATTGGCGAAAACCGTATTTCCTAATTAAGGCGGGTCGCAATGGTACTTATTGTGTCGTTCGGTATTGTAAACTCAACTTTTGTTATTTCCACAAGCGGCCACGCCACTTTTTCCATCGACGATGAACAGCGCAAAATATACCCCAACCCGCTTATATTTTACTTATACACTCAACTTCAACAATAAACTTCTATTCCACGACAAAAATTTTAATAATATCCAACCCGAATTGCGCAACTCTAATACCTCAATGCTAGTCATAAACTGTTTTAACGCTCCTTCAAAATTCAATTTCCTTCAAACTTTCACACATTTAACCCAACATTTTTTAAATGCTCCCTCTTGTAGTCTACCTAACAGCTGCTCAAACTGACTTCGTCGTGTTTGCTATTATGTGAAGTTAAATATGTTCTAGCATTTAGTATTTCTGTTCCTTTAACACGAAACCACATAAATAACAAACCGGACTACCGGCTAAAAAGTGTCGAATTATAGGTGCGCAGCCAAACGAACTTGGATTCTTTAAAACTATTTGACACGGGGACGTATTGGAAATGTCCCAACGGAAACCCGAGAAAGTGTCAAAACTTTAAACTTAGTTCAACTATGTCACTTTTTCGGGCCCCATGATTCTGAAATGCCAGCCTGACGTATTTTTGAAATTTTGATATGTTCGTAAAATGTAACAAACAAAACGAATGAATTCTATTGGGGTATTGTCAGTTTGATTAACTTACCATAAAATAACTAATGCAAATTATGGACGCAAATATTACCAGCGAATGACGTCAGCTGATCCATTTGTTAGTAATTTTAATAATAGTTGTTTGTCCCCGTTCATTTTGTAATTAGAAAAAATACAGTCCACTCAAACTCATCAAAATTTTATATAAAAATGATACGGCTGCGATATAAACAAGTTACTCGTTACACTCACATCTCTAGTTTGTGACATTTGTTCATAATCATTCTCTTCCGCCTTTCATCTTTTTTTCATATCGAAATAAACTTCTATGACGAATTCTAATTAACACTCAACTAGCAAAAGTTGTCATCGTATAAAGCAATTTCATTCCTAAATTCGTCGCTTCTTTCAACAATATTACACAGAAACATCTAATTGATTTAATGACACTATTAAACAGATGTGTCGAGTCTTTGAGGAAAGTTTACCACAAAAAAAAAACAGACAAGCTATATTTTGTTCACCGAATTCCGAGTTTATGTAACTCCCCCAAAAATGAAGAAAACAAAAAGATGCGCTTATGACTTTGAATGCAGCATTCACACCAAGAACAAAAATGCAAAACCAGTTTCATAATTCCACAGCTGGTTTACGGTAGCATTTGCGAACAACTTTCAAACATATTTATTTTAATAACCATGGATCCTTCATTAATAAGATACGCAGAAGTTTTTCGTTACAAATAAGGCAACTTTATTGTCGGAGTTCGTAATCCGGCTGTATCTTGTCGACAAAAATATGTATTGATTTTTATTGTTATTAATTAAGTAAGAAAAAGATTTGGAATTCAAGTTGTAACATTTGTACCAATTTCAGCACTCGCTGAACGAAGCAGTACTAACAACAGGTCGGGTCTTAAGGGGCTTAATTAATTTAATCACTTAATTAATGATCCGTGTTTTTATATGTCGAGTTGGCCTTTTATTTTCTCTATTAAAATGGCACAAAACAGTTAGTTTGCTTGAAACGGTCGTCCGAAATACTAACACTAATTAATTTTTTTTTCGGTTCGTCCTTTTCAACGCGAAGCAACGCGACGACAGTAAACAAATAACTTGAACGATAATTTCCGACCAAGAAGGTCACAATTTTTTTTGCATTAATGGGTAATTACTGATAATGTTCGATCAATCAAAGCTGGTAGTTTTCCAAAACGAAGAGCGAGCTGCTGCTGTATCAGCACGAAACAACGTTTTACAATCATGTTAAAGTTATCTAAATTTATTTGCACAACATTTATCGGCGAATAAATCGATCATTCTAATCGCTAAATCTATATGAATAAGCGTTGACCCGGTATAAAAAATTGGGAAGTTTCCGTTGGAAAAAGCAACGAGTTAAAACAATAGATGGGTAGTGGAAAAACGAGTTAATACCAGCCTGGATTTATATTATTTATGCGTTATTGCCGTTGAAATCGCAATTTCCCGCAACAAAAACTGTATTTCGTTTAAAATCAAAGTTAAAATTAGCAGGACATGTGGAAAAGGGGTAATTTTTAGACCGCCTTGAACTCAGGGAAGTCGTGAATTATGAAAACAATGGCTGAAAAACACTGAAAACTTCGTTAATTTCAAATTACACGGAATAAATTTCACTTGGGCGTGATATCACGACCTGATTCGCAATTTTGCTAAAATTACTTCTCCTAATTGTTCATTTTTCTATCCGATGACGAGATTCGATCCAGTAAAATCTGTTTTTGCTTTGTTTCCCTAACAAGCACGTAACAGTAAAGTTATTTAACCTACAAGACCAGTTAAAAATTTTTCCTTGATTACAAAAAAAATGTTTATCCATTTCCTCCCTGCGTTTTCTATTACAGCTCCAAAAAGTCAGTCGGAGGTGCGACTTCAAGGTCATTATCTCATCTAACTTTGTGGACTTGTAGCGATAATTAACAGAGGTCATTCATGTTCGATGCACAACCATTAGAAAAGCAAACAGTTACACAACGCCAAACTGGTTCTAAAAATATTCGAGACTTGTTGCCGCTACCCGAGTTATCATAACTTGTCTGAAATGTTTTCAGTCGCAGAGAAAATTGTTTATAAATATTTGCCCGAACGGTAATTAGATTATTTTATTAATCATCATGTCCCGCATCAATTAAGCCTGTTACTACATAGGAATGAGCTGTCGGGCTGTAAAACACAACAGTTAAGAGGATTATTCAATGGCAAAGCATGTGAACAGTCTAATATTGGGCCATTAAGAAACAATGCGGCGTGAAAACAATGGATAATAAAGTGGTACATGACGGGATACGAAAAAATCTAAATTTCGGCACTCACGATTTTAAATAAACTTACACAAAAATAAATTTTGCGCCGTGCCACTGACTAATTCGAAAAAGCTTTACGAATAGTGGCATTTTTCATGCAAAAAATTCATTTCCATAATAATGAGCTACCTACACATGTTCCAATATTAGTCATGAAGCGTTATTTGCAATTTAGATTCAAAAATAGTTATTGTATTTCTGTGCCCTGACAGGACTATTATTTACGGCGGCCGTTTGAACCACCAATAAAATAACAAAATTAACGATTAATAAAAAGCGAAAAATGCGACGAACAAACTGAAAAATCTTTCGCCGCCGGCGCTAAAAATAATATTTATTCGATCGGCACGATGGCTATCGTTTGGTGCGACTTTTATAAAACATTTACGTAATATTTTTATCGACAATGCACTGTGGACCGTTTCGTTGGGAAACTACGACAAGAAGAAAGCGACAATTCCCAACGTTTAGAAACGAATCGATAAAAAACTTTACGTTAATATCAGAGCTCGTTGCAGCAACACGTAATTATTGCAGACGAACGCCTACATTTTTATTTATTTTTATGATACGGCGAAAATGATGCATTCCTTTGAAACTCGGCCAAAATCCGAGAGCAACGACTTTGTATTTTTTTCTTGGGTCGCATAACGCTGCACCGATTTTTATCTCTTGGCCAATAATAATCGTTTCTTATGTCGCGGAATGCCATAAAGTTGTGGATTTTCAGCGCATTTTTGTTGCCTTGACTAAAAACTAGATGTGTAATTTCTGCCTACAAACACCTACTTATACACCTTAATCCTATCCTATTGTTGAAGTCGGTTCTGAATCGCTGACACAACAGAAACAATTAATCACAATGAAACGATTGTCAAAAATACCACGAAAAATAATTTCAAACTACATTCTCAAAGGATAAATCTTCAGGAATACTTGTTGGATTGCTTCCTGGAATAGAACAGAATTGAATTACTTCGAGACGTTTTGGCTTTATGGGTCTGCAAAGTTAGAATATTGCTCTTTATTATATTTATTGAAAAAAATTTCAACATTTTGTGAGTTTATGAGAAAATGTAATGATAAAAATGAGCAATATTTCTTTTCTAACAGTAACATATTTTTAGCCCTGTATTGTTGAAAATATATTTCAAGCTGTTCGTTTTTTACCGAAACTCGAGTCAATTCAATAGAATTTCCAAGTAATGAAGTGTTTACTTCACTGACTATTTAATATTTCTAACATCCACGCACATTAATTGGCGTTCTGAGAATATATCAAAATCAGATTAAAACTTACACCATCCAAACCCCCTGTATTACTCGAATGATGCCACAAAGCAGTTATCCTCACTGCAATTTACTATTTTTATAGCAAAATAGTCGAGAGCAGATTGCATGCGAACAACGAGTAAATGAACTATCAAATGTGCGAAAAGTGTCTCATTACAACTGCGTTCGGACATTTATCAATGTCCCGGTGTCAACTTGGGATTTCGCATGTTAATTTATTCATCTTTAAATAATAGACCTCGCTGACATTTAGAACTGCAGAGTTTATTTGATACCGGGCACAAACATCTTTTAGTTGAATATTTACGGATGCAGTTATCGTCTTTTGGACTCCCCTCCTCCAGTTAACGACATATATCGCATTTATCTTTCTAGATGAAACATCATAAAATGTGATGGACTTTTTGCGAAAATCGTAAATTGCCTTTCCGTAAATAAGCAAGAAAGGAGCTCGGAGGCTATACAAAGTAACTGGTTCCAATATGTATAAATGTGTTTAACGTCCGGGCAATTAGTGGGCCAATTTTGTGGTCTTGTGCTTCAAACTGATTATGCGCTGGTAATTTTTCGTAATTCATGGCGGGTGGCCAAAGTTAACTCAATACGTTTATTTATTTTTAGTTGTTTAAAAACACTAAAATTTGCCGTCTTTGTGCACATTATTTTTTTCAAATAAAATTTATTTTCACATTTATTACATTGTGAGACCACGGGAAAAATACTTCGGCTCGAAGATGTTCAATGAAAATGTGAACGAAACGTCTCTTAAATAATTCCAAGGACACGTCTTCAAATGGCGGAAAATCAAACTACAACCCACTAGTCGAAAATGGGATAAATGTTCTTTCAAAATAATGTAAAATGATCAGTTCAGTACGAATTGATTGGAGTGGATTTACCCATTAGTATTGTGTTGAATGTGAATTTCATAACAACAGAGGACGGTTTGACGTAAAACAAACAACAACATAAAAAGGGTTCTGTGATAATGCTAAGAATGAAAAAAAACGCACCATACTGGATTGTTGAAAACAACCCTTGTCAATGTAGTCCCCTTATTCACCTGATTTGTCACCTGTAGGTTTAATTTTATTCCCAGGAACCCACCCCAAATGCCTACAGGTGAAATAAAATCCATCTGTGGCGCTATAAATACGTTGCTGGTCGAATTCCAAAAGCGGAAATTTATAAAGGAATGCATTTGCAGGAAGTTTGGAGCCGTTTTGGGTAGACTTTGTGTTTGTTGCACAATATATTATGTCTTTTGTAAAATACAACGCGGAATAGTTTCAAATTTTATGCGTGATATTTCAGGGTGATAGATGCTCGCGTTAAATCAACCGGTGCACATTTATCTTGCAAATAAATTTCGGTAAAAACAAGTCTTAGTGGCATTGAAATAGCTGAACATGACGCAGGTAGATATATTTCGGGCGTGCAGAAGCGCAAAAATTCGGTATTGTAGTCGTAAAGAGAAAGTACAACTCGCTGAAAAGTAGTAGTTTGCGATGTGTAATAACTTAAGATACTGTTATAAAACATAATGGAACGATTTGGAAATTTTTCACGGTTAGCTTGGAACGTCGCGCCGTTGGTCCACGAAACCAGAATAGCTCGATGTCGTGGGTGGGTGCATTTAAATCAGCGATAATCGTGCGTTTTCACCGTTGAAACACATTATGCGAATTGGGCGCGTGCCGTAAATGAAACCGATAAAACGCTTATTCGGTTGCGTCATTATTTAAAAAAAACACAACTAATTCATAATGAGGAGTGAGCGGCGTTATTTGTGGGCTGTTCAAAAACTGTATGACTAAATTTAATTTTTAAATTTGTCGATTGTTAGTGGTGTCATGTATGAATAAGTATGCGTGTGTATCAACAAAGTGGCGGTGACGTGTCGTCGTGTCTCAACACAAGAACAAACAAGTCTACCTTTGATGCATGATCCTGAATTGTGGGCTTATCGCTAATAGAAAAGCTGCATAGGTCGTGACCTCGCTCATGAAAACCATATTTAGATAGGGTTGGGCAGGGAAATATTTACGCGCTTATTAGAGAGTAATGATGCGTGGCGAGGTGGACGGATCTCAGCAACCCCAGCAAGAAGTGCTGCTTGCATCGATCGCAGATGACTTGGTCGCAATTAAATCGTGCAGAAAGGCGACGGAAAGAAGAGTGAAAGTGATCATGATCATCATCATCAAAGTGGACTTACCTGAAGGTAAGTCCGGGTCATCTATTTCCTCGTCGGATTCGGTCCCGGAATCGCGATCTTCATCAGCCTGCATTAGAGAAAGCACAATAAGACAAGTGGCAGCAGGAATAGATCAGCAAATATCGGCCATCGCGCAAAGCCGCCGGTACATAAATAATCGCCATAACTCGCCGAATAACGCCCGGAAAAGTCAAAATCGCATCAATACCGTTCGCCTAACGAGCAATTAGTCGGTCGAGACCCTTTCCGGGCTCCGGACCTCCCCAAAACCGCCCGAAAACCTACCCGGAACATGCATTCCTTTGTTCCGAGCTTTTGTCGGGGGCAGCCATTTTTCACTCGGATATGACCTTCAATGAGGTTAACACTGTTACGAATCTCATCTGGCACCGCTAATACACACCTTATCCGCGTAATTGTCTTCGTTAATCGAATGGGTCCGCAGCTTGTGTGTGAGGAACTTGAGCATATTTTCCTTCCGGGACTTGGATCCTGCTCTCGTCGCCACCTTGATGCCTTTTATTCTACCTGATTTCACTGAAATTCGTCACCAACTCGCGAATTCATCGTCGGCGAGCCCCTATTGCACCCCCTGAGTCCTAAAGACAACCGGTTTGCATTTCAGGCTACTCACAATGCAGCTCCTCACTCCAAGCGAGACGTTCTACTACTGATTGTACGTCTAGTAAGTGCGCTGCGTGCCGTAAACAGTCTATTAATACTACCGGGGGGCGGCCGGGTTCAAGAACTACCGAAAAAGTGCACTTGCACTCGGTGCATGTCCCGCAAACTCAAACCCGGTGCATGTCACGCCTCCACATGTCAGCTAATTCGCGAAAAACGCACAAAATCTTCACGGGTGATAAGTGAAATTCGTAGCGCGTGAAACTGCCACACCCGCGCCCCGACTTGGACTCGCCGGTAACCCATTGATGACAAAGGTAGGTCTGATTCCCAAGCGGTCTGTGATTGGTCTTCGTCGGTTTGTTGTGCTCTCTTCTCGTCTGCATAACGCTTTTCCGTCTCACACAGTGGAGTTGCATAATAGTGCGAGCAACTTCCACTCGTGCGGCGTAGCGTAAGCTTGAGACTACACAAGTGTAAAGCTGGAGTGCGGAAAACCGGTCGAAGACGTCGCCGGCGAGTCGGAGAGAGACGGACGACGAAAAAGTCGACGTGTGAACTTATATGTGTTAGTATGCTTTCCGAGCTTTTTTCTAAAACGATTTCCATTGAGGAGAAGCGGCAAACGGGGAGCATCGCCGCCGTTCCACCTTTTGTCTGCGCGTGATTTTTCCCCGAACGAATTCCTCGTCTTATTACTCAATGGAGCAAAATCTATAGACGATTTTCGCCCCGTCGCACACGCCGATAATACATTTTTCCATTATAGGGTTGTGCAATTAGTTGGGGATTGAAGAAATGCACCCCGCAACGCTTCCCCGAATCGACGATAAAAAGTCGCACGGAAATTGCGGCCGACCCGCTATTTATTTATATAAAATGCCGGAATATGTTATTGATCAATTCTCCTATTCGCATTTATTGCGATTCTTCGTTTTACCGCAAAATAAATTGGATCCAATTTCGTTTCGTTTGATTTCTAGTCGCTCGCTCAATTTAAGTGTGCAAAACGCAACACCAGCCGCTTAATTACCAAACAGCTTTACGTAATATAAATTAATTGGCCGCTTTATTCGTTTTTCGAAAAGCCAGAGCCACGTCCACGGCCCCACCATCGGTCTCATGGCATCCATTAATTGCAGCGTGATTGAATTTGAAATTTTCAAAAACCGCATGGAAAGGTTGCCCAACGAGACTTTTGATCGATTTGCAGTTACTTAAGATAAAAGAGTTTAGATTGGATGACTTTTTGTTATGTAAATAGCGTGTTTTAAATGTTGTGCGATTAAAGTTGTTTTCGCTCCAGAAAGATAAACCTGAAGGTCGGTTTTATGCTTCTCTCAGCAAATCGCTGCTTCATAGCTGAGCGCAGCACATTTTACCAAATTATCATTAACAAAACGAGGAAAACGCCGCTAGCATTAACAATAACAACCCAACAAAACCTGACAAACTAAATAATAATTGAAGAAAAAGAGGATGTGACTTTCTACTTGCAGATTTTTATTAATTTGCCGAGTAACCACTCCATTATCAGTGCGAATAAATATAAAAATTAAATTTCCTTTTCTACCCCTATTCTTGATTTCATAATTTCTGAAAATATTCCCATATGAAAAACTCTCTGCAGTTTTATCCCACTGTTTGTATTTTGAATTTTTTATGTTAACAAATCGTCACTACTATTTAGTTGAGGACTATTCTATTTAATTTGAATTTATATTTTACACTGTACCCTGGTTATACAAGAATTTTAACTTATGATGTTTTTTTTTCTGTGTTATATTTTGCGCTGATGATACTCCGAAACTAGTCTGCAAATTAATAAAAAACTGCAAGTAGATCGCCACATCCTCCATTTATTCAATTAAAATCTTGGACCGACATCATAATAAACATTGAAAATTTAAATTAAATAATATTTATGAAATTAAACTCTAAAAATAAATAAAAACTTGTCGTTTGTCAGCTTATTTTTCACAAAGCGCTTCCACATCCATCATGATCATATTTTGGCCCAAAAATGCCATTCCTCATTTGACTTTATTCCTTTACGATGCTCAGTACTCACGAAGACCATAATATAAATTGATTCATTAACTTACAAAATGTCTCACTCCTTATTAACTTATAATCATTTAGATCGTGCTCCATAACAGCAGTGGCGGCTCGTCAGGGAAGACAGAGGAGGCAGTGTCTCCCCTGCATCAACTGACTAATTAATTAATTCCAGACTTTGTAAATTTATGATTGTTTTCACTTTTCAAGTTGATAAAATTTTACAAAAAAAAATTGTTTTGGTTGATGATAACTTTTTCGGCTTCAGATTTTAACAATAATTATTTCAACCAAATTTGCACTTTTTACGCATTTTTTGCTTGATGGTTAACGGGTAGTTTAATTTTGAACAATTGTTTTGTTGGCCATGTGTTTTATTTTTAAATGGTGCTGAATTTATTTAATCAAAGACTGAATTTTGCTCTGTTATAAAACGCCATACAAAAAGTCAAAATCATATTAAGCAACATGTAAATTGCATGTTTAATTTAAAGAAACAATGTAATGTAGATAATATAATTTTTTCGACACGTCAAGTTGAAATTTAACAAAAATTTTTTAACTCGGTCGCAAAAAATAATAAATATACAAAAAGGTCTACCTATAGTATTATTCATTTTTTAATTTTTTAACAGGAATTGGTGTTTCGCCATCTTGAACAGAAGAAATTTCAATTTTTTACATGTACCTAAAATTGATGATGCAATAGTTATAATAGTATAATAATGTAATAGTTATAAACTGTTATTAGCTACTTTCTGTAATTTTAAGACATATTCATGGTGTTTTATAAATCCGGGACGCACTTTGGAGGAATTGTGCGAATTACTAATGCAAACTGATGTTTGGAAAATTCAAATTGGAAAATAAAGTAATTTAAAACACATCAACTGCATCAACTGACGATTTAATTAGTTCCACACTGTAAATTTATGTTTCTTTTCACCCTTCAAGCGGATACAATTTTACAATTACAATTTTTTTCAGCTTAACAATTATTTCATTATTAATTATTTATATATCAATATTATTTCCCACCTTATATTATTTCAAATGGATCACGTTTCAAAAACACTAATAAGGTCGTTATTAAAAAACACTGACACTTTCATAATAATTATTCCAACCGAATTTGAATGGGAACGCCCGAATCCCCGTTTATACTCATTTTTTGCTTGAAAAAATTCACCTCACTCCGCTAATCACTGCGAAGGCATGGCTACGGTATATGACTTTTTTGAGACTGTTCGAACGTGATTGGTGCGTTCTTCGGATGGGGAATAGGTTTCGGTGCCGTGAAAAACACTAAACATGCCAGAACCAATCAGAAGTCGAATTTTGAATTGAGCGACCGTCATCTTTGTTTAATTGCTTCAGTTCTGTGCAGTATCGGTCTTTGGTCAGCTTTTGATTGAAATTAAAGTTTTAAGATGGAAAAATAAGTAAACTGTTTTGGTTCGTTAGGTGACAACCATATGAGTTTAATGAATTACATAATTATTTTTGTTAAATTTAAATTTACTCGAGTTTGTTGTGATAGATATATTGTTCGTCACAAATACTTAAGTTCCTTGTCTAAACTTGAGGCGGTTTTTAATTTTTTACTTGTAAAATTGAAGGAACTGTTCGAATCACTAATGCAAATTGTGGTATGTTTGGAAAATTCGAATTGAAAAATAAAGTAATAGCACGAACTTATTACTGCAATTCTGATAGGAGATTCAAATGGTTGGCAACCTAAAATTAATTAATTAATTTGTTAAACTTTAATCAATTCAATTGAAGAGGGGAGATTTATTGAATCGTATCGTATTTTTTAAAACATTAAAATCAAGATAAATATTTTTATTAAAAGAATAATTGTAAGGAATATCATCGGACGAGTATAATATAAGAGTATGGCAATAATTTCAACCGAGAAGGAGCTTGTCAGAAAAATAAATAAAAATACAAAATTTAAGACCACACATATTTAAGAAAACGAAAATTCCTTGGTTTCTGTAAAAAAGGGGATATGTTCTTTTTTTTGTACAAAATGCGATATCTGCATTTCATGCACGATTTTTTTAAATTCGCACCCTACCATCAAAAATAGCCAAGAAGTACAAAAAGCTTGAGAACCCGACACAGCATTTTTATGAAAATTATCTAATTTAAACTTATGCCTTTTTTTCAGAAACCACAAAATTTATATTTAATAGAATAAAATGCAACTGAAACAAGAGCAGTAGCTGGAACATTTCATGGAAAAACATTTCCCAGTAGTATTTATTTCAGATAACCGATAAATTTCATAAAAATTATAAATTACGAAAATAAACATACCCAACATTACAAAAGATATCCTTATTCCTTATACTGCCCTACTTGATAAAAACGTCCATCTGCAAAAAAATGAATTTTGGCATACGGGCATTCCTGACATGGTTGCTTAGTTACAAGAACCTATCTATAGTCATAATCCCTAAAAAGTTTATTTTGTTTGCCCCATGCGCGGTCCTGGCCATGCTAAAAGTAAACAGAAAACGTCGAATATCACGAAATACTTGCTTTACTAGATAGGACATTTTAACTATGCAGGGGAGTACTTATTTGTATCTGCAGTCGATTGATAGTGATTTTCAATTTGTTTCTTTTAGTTTTCTGCCTATTGCGTCTTACTCAAAGTCATTAGACGGTTCTGAATGGCATCAAAAACCTCTGCTGACTAGCTACTCCCCTAATCTAACATAATCCACAAACTGCTCCAGCATTCGTGAAATGTTTGTACGAGTTCCGATCGTTTCCAGAAATACATTTTCATTGATTCGGGCGACCGGGTCATGATAAAAGTGAGCGCGCTTTCGGGGCATAAATCTTTTGACGATGTAGAATTTGTTGAAAGGGAATTAGTAAGCGTTAGAGATAAAAATCATTTGTCGGGGAAATCGAAAGGAAGTGATAAACACGCTTTATTTTTAAATCAACAGAATGTGCTCTCGGTATTGGCAAAGCGTGTAACGTACGAAACAGTTTTTTTATTTGTTCTATGCGTGTGGTTTTATGGAATTGTATTTGAACAGGTGGTAAAAAATACGAATCGTCGTCTGTAAAACATTTTCGCCCAACTTGAAAATGTATTAAATAAGTTTTTATCTTTTGGAAACGATTTATTCTCGCCTGAACGTATTTACAACAATGAGATCTTATTTACTATAGAATCTTAGATTTAGCTAACGTCAGTAAAAAGCTTTGTTATCAAAACAACTACTTTAATTGCACTTAGATAATAGTTTTTAACTAGTTTCTTATAAAAACGCAATCGCATTTATAAAACTTAACACAAACAATAAATTACAAAGAGTTAAAATAAACGAACACATCATTTGTGATTAGCAGATGGTAGAATTGTCAATAATCGTTCCTAGTATCACAATTTCATAAATAGTTTTGTTATCACAAGGCACTGCGATTTCACATCGCCGTCTCCAGCGGCTGACTCTTGCTTCTACTGTATTCGGTAATTGGATGATTTAGTTGCGGACTACCACCTGGTGGTGTGTAATCAAAGTTAGTCTCTAACAACACTTCACTTTTCGCCCTCACTTTGGGCTTGGGATGCGGTTCGTCAAAGTCTGTTTCTAGGATATTGGCCGAGTGGGGTCGCTCCTCGGCCAAGGCGACGGTATTAAAATCAGGCGAATACTGCAAGTTGTCCAACTGTTCCGAATATGTAGGCGAACGAACTGGCGGATCAGGAAGCGGCGGTTTATTCTGCGGTATTCTTCTCTTGAGTTCTTGCATTAAATTCGGATTAGGTCGCTCCCTGCTGTATATGGGATCGTAGTTTCGGTTCTTGTTAACATCATCGATGCCCTTCTTCAAGTCCAACGTGGAATCGGACTTCCC
Source organism: Eledona agricola (assembly GCA_964023215.1). NCBI lineage: Eukaryota > Metazoa > Arthropoda > Insecta > Coleoptera > Tenebrionidae > Eledona > Eledona agricola. The sequence goes on along the minus strand of OZ026860.1, from coordinate 3,618,976 downwards.
AGAGGCGTGACTCAAGGGAAGAGTATCGGTATTGCAGTAATCACTTGGCGGATAGGATACACTGTTCCCAGTGTCTTGAATGATGGGAATTTCGTCATTGCTGCTGTCCTGCACACTTTCGGCGCGCGACTGATAGTTCGAGTTGGTGGCAAAGGTGGAATTGTCTCTGAAACCTTCGTTTTTATAAGCCAACTCGAAACCGTTCGGTTTGTATTGATTATCGAATCGGCTCGGAGATTTGTGATATTCTATTGTGGGGCTATAAGCAAAAGCAGCAGGATTAGGATTATGAGCTTCGTACACGTCATACGATTGGTTGTCGTCGATCGACGACGTATAAGTCGATTTTTCCATACTGTCAATCGAACCGTTTGTAATCATTTTTTTGTAGTCGGAGCTTTTTGTCAAAGTGTCAGTTGATCGTGAACTCTGTAAGGAAGGAATTTATTTTATTTTTAACCGAAATATGGAGTTGACAACTAACGAGTTGTGCCGCTTTTCGTCGATAGCTGGCGTCGGAGAAGCTTCCGGGCGCCAACCCCACACTTCTTAACGAGTGAAGACTTTGGCGGATGCTGTTGCGTCTTTCCAATCGCTGGGCTTGTCGGTACTTTGATTTGCTCCACCAGAAAATTCCAATAATGGCGATGAGGATAATGGCTACGCCCAAACTTGCAGCGACGGCTATTGTCAAATCATCGACCACGGCGCGAATCCCGATGGAAAATTTGGGATCTACAATCGAGCTTCAGCAAAAAACAAACAAATTTCTTCTGCCGGCGTTCACCTATTTCGCATATGAAAGGGTTCCGTTGTTCGCAGTTATCCGTTTCGACTTTTTGATATGCAAACAAGGTGCACTCGTTGATCCTGTCAATATGCTGCACCCAAACCTTGTCGGAATACAGAAACCACTGTTGTTGGGACCGCAAAAACTCGTACAAGTCCACATAATTCGATTTGCCCAACAAATACGGCATTGACGCGTTGTCGGCCTGGAAAACAACTCTTCAGTTTACGATTCGCCTCCGATTTTTTACCCGCTACCTGACAGAAAGCTTTGGCTTCGTAAAAAGACATCGGGGCGCCAATGTAAATATAACAAGTCTCGCCGACTAAGTCCCAGCCGGGAGGACATTTTTTATTTTGCAGAATCGATTGATTGTTGAGGTGGTAAGGCGTGTAGATTACTTCCAGCAGTCTTTGATCGTCGCTTTGATCTTTAATGCGTCCTCGCACGCCGAGCGAGTTGTTCAGACCCCAGTAATTGTAAGCGGCGTCGACTTTTGTATTCCACAGTTGCAGAGTGCTAACGATTCATCAATTAATTAGAAAATTATTCGCTTCAATCGTGGGGTGGCAATTGGAAACAGAACGGGAAGTTAAAGTCCAAAAGCACAACATGTTACATGCGTAATTACTAAACTAACAATGCAACAAACAAAGTTGGGAGGAGGAGGTAATGAGCGCCATGAAACTAACACAAACAGTCATATTTATGCTATGTCTTACCTGTTGAACTCAAATCTGCATGCACCATGCACATAAAACAGTAAAAAATACGTTAGATTTTGCTTACGACTAAATACAACTAGCCTAATTATGCAATACTTATTGTTACTGTACGAGCACTATTATACCTTTGTTGATCTACTCGTTCTGGTAAAAAAGATCTCATCTAAGTGGACCAATTATTTAGCAACTATACGAAATCCTGCTGTAAATTTTACATGGAAATACTATTTGTAATAATAAAATATGTATAAAATTAGTGTGGCTTCTTTTCTTTCACCCACTACATTTGCCGTTCCCAGTTCTTTTTTGTTCATTCAGTGATACTTTGGCTTCGAATTACTGTGCAATATTGTCGAATTTCGTCTTGACACAATATGCAGAAGAAAAGTAGTAATTTCTTATATAAAAGTACTCTTTGTAAAAGAAAATGATTTAGTGTCTGTCCAATGTACTATTGTGGTATTCAGCCGAAATATATATATCCTTACTTATACCAATTTAATATTATGCAACAAATACTTACAGAGATCTGTTCACTGTTATCATTTCATAGTCGTTGTCGGGATTGAAGAAGATATTATCGACGTATTGTTGGCCTGCTGTTCCAGCAACAATAGTGGATCTGCTATTCAAATAGGCGGCATAATTGCTAAAACACTCAATGTAGTTCAGTTCGTTTTTAGTCCTTTTTCACTTACTGGTAGAAGCCATTGTGCGATGTAGTTTGGTATATGGGAAGCCGGACTTTATCAAATCCTGAAACTTCCAAATTCTGCAAACCAACGTTTCGTTTGACATAGTTGAGAGTGAAGTTCGACACAACTTGTTTGAGAACAATATTGTTGTGATATCGGGCCTTGTTCCGGGTGAAATAGTTGCGATAGATGATGACTTCTTGATAGGGGGAGGATTGGCGTCCTTCCACATACAACACCGGCAGATGCGTGTTGTTAACGAACAAATTGTTGTGGATGTAGCCTTTGAGAGAAGTAGCAGATCCACGCGAGTCCGCCTTAATAGAGAGCCCTCCACGATTGCCTTCGACGAGATTGTTCTGGAACGATACCGAGTCAGTGATTGTTTTCGTGTGCGGCGTCGCTTACTCTAAAGAAGATCGTTTGTGTGTTCTGTATATCGATTTCGACGGCGGCATCGCAAGTCGTGAAGTTTCCGTAGAGTTTGTCGCAATTGTATCTAAATTGGTTTTTGTCGATGGTGATAATGGGATTGACTTCGCCGGCTGACATGTACAGAATCGCGCCTTCTCGGTTTCTGTTCACCACCGAATAGGATATGTTGTGTTGGACGTCGCGATCTGCAAGAATCAAATTTGTGGCGGCGTTTGAGTGTGAGTTGTGACGACTTACTGAAGCCAATCGCCGATATTGGGAGCGTAACGACTTCGGCTATAAATCCATGATTGGATGAGGCACCGTTCGCAAAAAGTTTGATGCTTAAGCTCGGCAATTTCGTCCTGACTAGTCGCTTTTCATTATGGGAATTCATGGTGATGCGTTCGATCAGCGTCGACGAAACGTTGTAAATATCTCCGTCGTACAAAGAGATGAAGTCGGGGAATCCGTATGTTTGAGTCGAGTTGAATAGATTAAATTGCAGCAGCCGGAAGCCGAGCGGCTTGATGTTGTATGCGCTTTTGAAAATTTTTATGCAATTGACCGGATGATTGTCGTATTTGTAGTAAAGTAGGACCCTTTCCTCTATCCTGATTTCTTTGTGCGTATCGCACATGTCGACAAGGCTGAACAGATTATACGGCACGTTTAGAGTCTTCAAGGGAGTGAAACTCGATTCTTGCGACTCGCGCCCTTCTCCCGTCAGCGACAACGTATTTATCCCGACACCCAAAGAATCTTCGATCGTGTTATACAACAAGTTCATCGTATTCGCAGGCGAAATCAGATTGATTCCGTGCGATGCGCTCTTCCCCACTTTAACGTAGTTTATCTTCGGACTCTTAATAATGCTCTGAATGGCAGGCGACTTCTCGTTATGTAGGATACCGGCCCCTATTATGTCCACATACTCCATTACCGACTCTTGAGTATCCTGGAGCGTGGTGTGCGTTTGGACATCGTGGATTCTGTAAGCGTATAACTGCTGTTCGAACTCTGAATTGGCAAACCTGACGCCACCCCAATATTCATATTTCCGCTCCAGATTCCTTTGGCCGCAATGTATGAACACAAATCTCGAATTCCACTTGCATCGGTGTCTGTGACCGAACTGCTGCCCGTTCAGTCTAATGGGACATTCTTCGTATTTCTTTTCGGTGCCTTTGCACTGTAAAGGCTCCGGCCACGACCAAATCCGCGACAAAGAGTTGCTGTGAAACTCCACTCTGACGTCGTGGTCGAAGAACACGTTTATGGGATCAAAACCCAATTCTCTGCAAACCACTTGAGCGTTTCGTTCGGTGAAGCGCGGGTCGCACATCGGGATCCATTGCAGAGTGGTTTTATTAAAATATTCCAGGAAACCCTCTCGTGGAGAGTTCTCCTCATCGTCGCAACCCTTTCTCTTACACAACCGAATGCTGTCGCCTCCTACAAAACTCTCAACTTCGCGTTTTTCACGAACGATTGGGTTGTCGCTGATCTCCAAGTTGCCGAATTTACTCAGCGGCCTCATGATGATTTCGCTTCCTTGATAGCCTTGCGCTTTTAAACTCCCCAAAACTAGGATTCCGACGTTCGGTGCAAATTCCATCACAACTCCCGGATGGATTGTTAACGTCACTTTGGGCATGACCGTAATGTCTGATTGTATAATATACGGAGCGCCTCTAGAACTCAGGACTAAATCCGCATAAATTCTTCCCCCAAGAGTGTTCAAATCGATGGAAGTATTGGAAGCGAACGACGTAGAGTAGCTTGCCTCTAAGTTGTCGCTTAGAAGATACGGCTTAAAGTCGGCGACTGCGTGATTGTTCCAGTCGTCAAAATCAAAAATTTTCTCTTTGATTTCGTTTTCTTTGTCGCTGCCCCACCAGTTCTCCCGCACGTTCAAGAAACTGTTAATTTTAGCAGTTTTAATCCCTGCGATCAGCTGATAGTCTAATTGGTTATCAGAGAAAAGATTTCGGTAAACTGTGACTTTTTGTATGCCACGGAAGGCCACGACACTAGTAGGGTCCTTTTTCAGTTGCAAAATACCCAGTCCTCGCCCCATGGAAGCCAATCGGTTGTTTCTCAGCTCATTGAAGACGAATCTCGCCGGCACTTCACCAATTATTTCACTCTGACTGTCTGACACAAATTCCACAATGTATTTGCCGTTGTTATTGTTGAACTTGTTGCGACTTATCAACAGCTTCTTTTCCATGCCTCCAATCGATATCAATCCGCTTGCACAATAATTGTTACTGAATCTGCTATTAGTCACGTTGACCACCGCGAAGTGACCGTCAATGTTAAAAGTGAATTTTGTATTATGCATCCAGGTGTTGTTGTCCATGTAAACCGAATGTGTGAAGTTTTCGTTATATTGCCACACGTACGGTAAATTAATGTGGAATCCTCCGGCACGATTTCTTTCAACGGTGTCATCTTGCATAACGTAATGGAAGATGTTATTACTCGCTCTCATGTCTCTCGAGAACTGGTAGATTCCCTTCCCATTGTCCGTAATAAGCGAATTATTAAGCATAATCACAATTTCAGAAATGTTGCTTCTATGCAAGTCCCAATGCGGCGAGTGAACGAATATTGCTTCGTTCTGGTTGTGCGAAATCTCGCAATTTATGAATTGTAAACTCTCGTTGGCCTTCCTCAAGAAGTGATCGCCCAACTCGTTGAAATATCTGTTGTAGTACGAAGCGTGGACGCCAAACTGGTTGTTGCGGATCTTAGAATTGGTCATAAGAAGAGTGGGAATTGGGCCTTTTACTATTCTGTTGCGAATGTTCTGTACAGGAGCTGCAATCGTACTTAGAACCAGTACTGTACCGCCGATAGCATAGTTTCCGCTAGAGTATTCAATGATAATTCCATGGCTGCTGGAAGTGGTAGGAAACACAGTCAGGTCGCGCTTAAGAACCCATGCTGTCGATTTTCGATTAAACGCTATTGCATCTTGAATTTCTATACTTTCAGTGCTTCTGTTTTCAATTGGGTTCAACAGTTGTATACCAATAACCCAACCAGGATCACACGAAAACTTGTAAGTTTTGGAAATGCTATCACCGATCACACTCGATGTCACCAGATACTTAGTTTCGCCACGTTCCACGCGGATGTCATTCTGGTCGGATTTGAAAGGAACCATGAGAGGTGCATAGTGCGTGGAATCTTCTAGTTGTGAAAACCACCCAGCTAACTCCCTTTGCTGTAATCCGGGCAAAACGCCATCGTGTCTTACTCCAATAAAGTTATTTTCAATGGAACTACCAAATATATTTAATCCCAGTTGCTTCAAGCTAACACCCGCACCTTTGTTGTAGGAAAACTCCGAATTCTTGACACGATTCACACCACCATCCGTGAAAATATCCGAGTAGATAATGCCCATTCCGTCGTAAAAATTGCGCGAAACGCGAATGTTTTCGAAATTGTGGCGCGCGAAATCAATTTGAAGCGCAGGTTTGAAAGTGCTGGTAGCATAATCGAGCAGTCCCGCCATTTCTACTGTAATATACTGAATGCTGCTTCGTTCGGCCAAAGCTCCGAAACGTATCCCGGCCCAGGAAGACTTGTAGCAACGCACTCCAACATCGTTTTCGTGTGTGCAAGAGTTTTCAAAATTGTGTTTAGTCTCTGCTTGGCATTTGGTGATGTCCAAATCAAAATCGTCGCATTGGACGTTTGACAGAATTACGCCCTCGGCGGTTCCAGCGGCTGGAATTTCGTTCGGTTCCAAGTACCAATCGTCGGGGTTCAGAACGTAGCCCAGCTGCTGACAAACCAAGGCGGCATTTTTGATAGTCCAGCCGTAATTGCACACAGTTCCCCATTGATTGTCGATTTTAACTTGCAAGCGACCTTCGGTTTCACTGGCTCCTCCAAGCAGCCTTATCGGAACCTTGGGCTCGATTAGAATGACTTCTGTTTCTGAATCGTATTTCTCAGTTTCAAGCTCGTAGGTGTCGTTGTCGGGGGCATGTGCGATTTCCTCCTTCAGAGTAAACATTATGCTATCCGGTTCCGTTCCTCTCGCTTCCAATTTACCTCCCACCATCATTCCCACTGATGGTGGAAATTTCAAAGTTACTCCCGGCTCGATTGTTAGTTTGCCACCAGGACGAATGTTAATATCCCTCTCTACGATCCACTCGCCTCTAGTTAGAATTTCTTCACCTTCAACTTCTCCACCGATTTTCTTCAAGTTGTTGTTAACAAACGTGGGCACGTACAGAGGAAACACATTAATTTTATTAGTCAGAGGGTTAGAGTTGTGGAGTAGAAACGGCATAAACTCGATTTTAGCCAAATTATATCTGTCAAAACGATGAAAAAGTCGAGGTAAAATATATTCGTCGCGGTTGGATCCAATCCAGTTGAACGTACAATTCAGTTGCTTGCTTTGGTCTTCAAAGTGGCTCCCAATCTCGTACTTGGACTCGTGGTTCTCGATAATATTCCTATAAATGTGCACGTTATCAGAACCGACGACTATAGGCGCAGCAACTCGACTTCTGGGGTTCAAATTTGAAACCGATCCGTCTTCTGGTTGAAACGGCTCCGAAATTCTGTTGTTCTTCACGTAATTGCGTGTAAACAACAAAAACTGATTGGAAGCGTACGGTGACAACGCCATGTTCGCCACAAAAATGCCAGAATTGTTCAGGAAGTAATTCTGTACCACCTCGACGCTAGTGTGCAAAATGTTGAACTCTTCAAGCGGCTTGTTTTTAATCAGAAGTGCGCCGAATCTGCCCTGTCTGAAGTGGTTGTATTCAATTTTGGCTCTCACATTCAACGCCGGAGTGATTCTTAAGCCTACTCGATCGTTCCCGATGAACTCGTTATGGCCAATTTGCAGCTTTGTGGAAACATTGCTTTGTCTCCAACAAGTCAGAATTTCCAAAGCGTCGCTCAGGCAGTTCTTGAAACTGTTTCCCGTGAAATTGAACAGAGATTCCCCGCAAAAGTTTCCGTGCAAAATTCCCGCGTCCAAGTTCTTGTATATGTCGGAATATTGCACCACGCTCGTCTGATTCACAATTAGGAACTCTGTCTCTGCAGTGTCATTGAGCCACACCGCTATCCCGTATCCCTCGTTCGAGCTAATCGACGATCTGGAAATATTTCTGCTGCCTCCAGTGTAAGTAATGTTGATTCCATCCCCTTCGTTGAATGATATCCTACTTTCCGTTACGTTGACATCTCCAACGCCGCTGGTCACGTGGAGTCCTGCTACGTGCTGATTTTTAGACAACGAGCTCTTGTGGACATGAACCTGCGATCTCAAGTTGTCCACCGCTATTCCCCTTCCCACGTTGTCGCTAATATCAGTATTGCTCACGTTCAAATCGTAGCTTTTGCTCCATCCGGAAAACAGCCGCATAAAGACTACGGTCTCGGTGCGCGGGTCTGCCCTAAATTTGATGAAAATCTGATTACCAGTGCTGGTTAAAGACTGGGGTCTTGTGTTGTTCCGAATCGAAAACTTCGTCAGCAAGCGATGATTAAAATTGGAGCCGTCGTACACTTCAACCGTTGCGCTATTGTTGCGATTCGTTACAGCTCGCAGGATTGTCAGTGTTATGACGCTGCCATAATGGGTCGCGAACAGTTTATCGCACGATTTGATTTGATTTAGGAAGATCGATTGTTCGGCGAATAATTGCAGTGGAAAAGTTTCACTGGAGACGATAGCCAAGTTGCAAAAATCGTTATAACCAGATCGGTCGCTACGTTCTTCGGGTCTTTCTTCTGCTCGCACGAACCGTACACCATCACCTCCATTTTCATTGATTACGCAACCGTCAATGTGAGACAATCCGTAGCTGGAGTTGATAAAAATGCCATAACCTCGATTGCTGCGAAGTGTGCAGTTGTTTATGGTGAAGGGACCTGTAGGTCGCGTTATATTAATTCCGTTGTAAGCAGAATTTACGATTTCAACGTTGTCCAAAAGCGGAGGGATTCCTTCTACTTCCACCGCACTCGAAGTGTTTAAGTTTCGCCCGACTCCCGCGTACAAAACCTGGACGTAGTTCAGCTTTGATAACGGCACGGGCACGTACAAGATGTTTCCTTCTGTTAGGTCTTTTTTAAATTGAGCATCTTCAAATTTGAGCCCTCTCCAAAATGCTAACACTTTGTCGTGTCGTGGACTACACTGAATGGCAAGATCTGGATGGTAATCGCAAACGCCCGACCCCATTTGCTTGTTTTCCCACTGACATTCCTGTAGAGAGCGTTCAGTCCCCAAACATTTGGGTTCTTCATATAACAGTCTTGGTTTCAGCGGCATTTGCCGATCGACCCAATTAAAAAATGAGCCTCCTTGAAATCCGAGTTGTCTGCAAGCCGTTTCCAAATCCGCCCGCGTCCAACTGTGCACAATTAATAAAACATAAAATAAAAAATTCAAGCGACTTACTTCTTGGAATTTGTACAGACGCTCCGCCAACGTCCGTTGTAACGAACTTGTAGGCGTCCCGCCAAAATGCTTGGACCATCAGAGAGGCGGATGTCAGGGAAATTAATATTCTTCGCAGACGTTTCCTCTGCGGTCGTAAAAACAATTCGTTCATTTTCGGTTCCCTGGAAGAGATTAAATCGGTTGACACCTACATATCTATTGTTCGGAAAAGAAAGTCAAGGGAAACGTCGTGCTGCTTTGAAGAATCTAAAGTGCAGATCAGGCGCCATTAGGTGCATTTCAAGGCTACATGAAGTCATTTCATTCGAGGTTATTAAATGTACAGTGTTGGGCTTTATTCGATTTTCTTGTATCGCTTCGTAACTCATTTAAACGAAATGATCCCGCAAGAGAGGTCTACGATGACGATTAGGTGGGAAGCTCCATTATCAAAACCAACTTTGAGGCCTGTTTAGTTTAAATTAAGCGTACATTTGATTATTTTACTAACGGGTTTTTAAATGGAATATTATCTAACAGGTTCTTAAATGGAAAATATCTTGCACGAGACGTGCCAAAGAGTTACAGAATATCGTATAAAAAATGTTCGGCACAAAACATCCCAAATAAAATAAAAAAACAAAAAAATATAATTCAAAAATGTATCAAGAGTAGTGAAAATCTTTAAAAATGGCAGTTGGCTAGTCAGATTAAAATTAATTTCATAATAAACTAATAAAATTCTGTAGTTTCATTATTTTAAGATCCGCATCCACAAATATCCACATAAGTTTGATCCAAGTTAATTTGGAAATCATGCAAAATGGTTTGAGTATAAAAATAAATAGCTTGTAAATAAATCAAAGCAAGGTTGACAGTTGCGAGTAATACATGAGACAACGTCGTATTATAAAAAGTTTATTATTAAAATTTTTAAAACTACAAATAAACATCCTCTGCACGTGGCATAACTTTCTTCCATCGTCAGAGTCCGTGTATGATTATTTGACGCGGAAACAACGCTTGAGGAATCGTCTGGCTCTGGTTAAATTCGTTACCAGAGCAAGAATCGTCGTAACAAAGCGAATCCAGTCAAATAGTTCTTGTAGAACGATGTTAGCGATGCATATTAAATGCTACGGTACACTCAGGTCAATGGCACATCGTGCAAGTCTTATCCAATCTCTTCAGCTCCCGCGAGCAAACAAAGTCTTCACGTTCACCTTCTTTCGCCACAAAAACGGGAAAGTAGTACCAAGTTATTTCAAGACGCTAGGTAACAGTTGGTCGCCAACAATAAGACGATACGAGATGACCCTCTGACAAAGGTTAATCAACTTATATTAACTGCTATCGTGGGTGCGTGTTTTTTAATATCGGTTACAACACGGAACTCTTCTTTCCTCATTAAATTTAATTAAGTGCACATTTCGCATTAATTGTCAAGTCAGAACTACCGTCTTGATTGCTCAACCACGTCGCAAACTCATAATTGTTCTCTTTGAAATGATTCATGGGAGCAATTCGCGGAAGCGAGAACCAGGAGAATGTTGTTGTGGTGGTAATCGAAGAATTGCAGCGGATATTAGCAATTGTTATTATGGTCAATGCTAATCTAAGGTTCAATTTGGGATGCGGCTCAATCACGTTGCATAAAAATCTATCCTTCACCTTGCTCTGTTTTATCAGTCTCACTGTTTGCAGGGAAAAATGAGGTCTTATGTTTATCTCTTTAGATAAAGCACAATTCCACCTACTCGCTATGTGTTTAAATAATTTTAATCTAGAGTCTATCTTCCAATAGACTTGCTTTAATCAGGTGAAATCAGTGGCGGCTGGTCAGGGGAGGCAGATGGCAGATAGGAATCAAGTGACAAATTAATTAGTTGCAGACTTTGTAAATTTAGAATTTTTTTCACCTTTAAAATTAATAAAATCTTACAAAAAAATGTTTTGGTTGAAGAAATTTTTTTCAGCTTCGGATCTTAACAATAATTATATATTTATTATTAATTTTTTATTAATATTATTTCCCCCCTAATGGGACTTCAAATGGAACACGGTCCAAAAACCTATTAAGATCGTTATTATTAATAACACCGACCGTGAAAGCCTTCATAATAATTATTTTAACCGAATTTGTATGGGAACGCCCGACTCGTGCTTTTTACGCATTTTTTGCTTGAAAAAGTGCACCTCACTATGCAAATCACAGCGAAGGAATGGCTGCGGCTCTGACTTTTTTAGTACTATTCGGTACGTGATTGGATACTTTATTTGAGGGGTATAGGCGGTGTCTGAAAAACCTCGGACAAGAGATAAACACGCCCGCAGTCTCAGAACCAATCAGGAGCCGAATTTTGAACTTGACGCACATCATCTTTGCTTATTTCCGCTATTTCACAGGTGACAAACCATTCTGTGCAAGTTCTGTCTTTGGTCAGATTTCTATCAAAATTACAAATTTACAATTTTAAAATGAAAAAATAAACAACCAGTGTTGGGGTGTTAGGTGACAACGATATGAGTTTAATTAATTACGCGGATATCGGAATGTTTGGAAAATTCGAATAGGAAAATAAAGTAATAGCACGAACTTATTACTGCAATTATGGTAGGACTGTTAGGACATTTAAATGATTGCAAACCTACAATTAAAATAATCGCTCCTCAAACTTTATTTATTCATCGTTACAGTCATTCGTTAATTTTTAATGACACATTAAATCAATTGAGGAAGAGAGATTTATTGAAAATTTTTCAGCTTCGTATATTTCTAAACATTCAGTCAACAAAGTCAAGTCAAGATAAATATTTTTATAAAAAAATAAAAAACAATTGGACAAAAAAAATGGATATGGCAGTAATTTCAACTGAGAAGGACCTACTATACCGACTATAATAAAACAAAATACAAAATTTAAGACCATTAATAACCAATTATAAAACTGCATTCCCTTGACAAAATGATCACGAGCCCCCACTGGGGACTATATAAATATTGAATGTAATAGACAATTCCCCACCATGCAATTTTTTATGGTCGGAAATGAGGTGTCGATATACACAGGTTATTTACAAATTGTTATCACAAAACATGTGGTTCACACCTGATATGTTATCATTGGACTAATTAAATTAAGTTCCCGTCAGTTGGGCAGGCAGGCAGGAGCAATTGTAAGGTTTCGCCATAAAAGTGGGTTTAATGATTATTATGTTGCCACCGAACAAGGCTGGAATGCACCGGAAAAAGGAAACAATGTCTACAATGGGCATCCCGTCTCCGTTTATTTATTGTCGAAATTTTGTCGGATAAAGCACTCTCCGCCCTTTTCTAATTGCCTTTTTATATTAGCTCCTGCTGTGAGTCATTTAAAACTTTCAATGTTCTTCCTAATGACACGCGATTATCATAAACATTTTGTTGGAAATGGAGCTGTATTCTGGGACACCGTGACTAACGAAAGATGAATGAATCATCAAGATAAGGCTGCATTCCTCGATCGGTGTTTTTGTGTAGACTACGTCATTTAATTAATAATAACGCAAACGCAAACATTTTCAAAAGTAAAACGTTTATTTGCTCTAGTTTCCAACCGAGTGGTTTCGATCGAAAACGTATTGATTTTATATTTTAAATTTTAAAGATCCTCTGAGATGTGGTTTCCAATTACAATCATCCGTGATGGTGGATTTAAATCTTGCAAGTTAAATGTAAAAAACAGAATTGAAATTTTTGCATTGTGCTGTGTATTCAAGCAGTTATTTCGACATTTCGTTTACATCTTCGGTCTTCATCTTCAGAATCTCAATAAGATATTTTTTTTCATTAAAAAAAATGGGGATGTCATCCGCAACATTTAGACTAGTTGAATATACGGCATGAATCAGAAATTTGTTTAGAATACTTTTAAATTGTCCTAATTGTTATTCTTCAATTGTAGTATGGCGTCAAGGCAAAATCTTGTGAACGTTTCGAAATCGTGATACACTGGTCTACATTGGAAAAACAAGCAAATGGCAATATAATTGAGCAGGTTTTATCAAAAAACAAACACATACTGTGACAAATCAATAAAATGGGTACCTAATCAAGCTTTTTCTGATTAGCGTCGTTTCCCATGAATTTGCTTCTCATACTGTTCGCTCGTTCATAACCACAACTTGAACTGAAGGAATTGATAATAACTAAATTCAAATATTAATTTCGTTGTCTATTATTATAAACTAGACCATTCTACGTGAGCAGATAAATATTATCGCGAAGATTATGCTCGAAAAGCGATTCGTTGTAAAAAATCCCAAAAACCAACTTTCCTTTCCATGGATTACGCGGAATCTTTGTGAAAGCCGGGGCAATTTCCCTTTTTATTATGTCATAAAATGATGAATACTGACCACAGCAGTCAAAACCCCTCGAACGGTGATTCCCACTTGTGGTTCCACATGAATGGTAACTCCAGGTTCAACGATAACTTCTGCATTTCGCTCGACAACGATGTCGTTTCTTAACCAGTAGGGACTCTTCGCTTTGGTGAATACTAATTTGTCGTTGACCACAGTGCCACCGGGATGTTCGGTCCTGGGCCCTTTCGATCTTTCGGTGTTCCCCACATTTTGCGAAACCGCCACTCCACACAGACACCCCAAACAAACCACCGTCCTTAGGAATTCAAACATCGTCGCACATCACTTTTCAACAAGAAATTTTCATAACGGTTAAGACACTGTTTACTCTCGACCAGTTGAACTTTAACTCACTTTCTTTAACGAATCGGTGTGGAAATTGCATTGCCGCTTGATCGATTAATGACCAACGACCAAGACACACATTTCGCAAACGTTTCGGACGGAATTTCGAAACTCTTCAGTAACCGCACTCGCGAACAAAGCTTTTGATTTTGGATGCGTTTTTTAACGAACGAGAGGGACGGTAGGCGCGGTTTGACTTGTTTTTTACGTAAAGAATCTCGTCACGTGACCAGGTGGAACCCCCACTCACCTGTACAGGTAGAACAGGTGCGTCTGTGCTTTCCGATAGGTGGCGCTTAAGGACGGTGCTTGCGCCACTGTGGATGGGTTATGACTGATCTGAGCTTTTAGTCGTTTGAATCATTTGCTTCGCTAATTACGCGTGGGTTGCAATTAAGGGAGTAATTTACCTCGTCGCAGGTGACGAGAACCCACGTATTTACTCCTGGCATCATTTCTTATTTGTCTTGCGGTTAAACAAATATTTGGTCGAGATAGGGCCACAAAAGACGTGTTTGATCTCAATTCTTTGATTTAGACCATTCAAAGTGTTGGGCAAAGCAAACTCTCCGACTCGTGGCTGACAAGTTTTTGAAAATCACTCAAATTGTATCTATAATACTCAAATTTGTGAATTGTAAGCTGCCTATATTAATCGTTAATCGCACGACGTTCATAACCACAATTGATCCGTGTTTGTGTGTTTGTTTGCCAACATTTGCCAGCAGTTTGTGTATTAATCTGTGGATTGAGATCATGTCTTATGAAAAAAGCAACAATTCTGCGAATCGATAACCACAAAACCGCCGACATGAATCCTGAAGTTATCGTCCTTTTTGACGGTTATTCAACCGTCGAGGGTTCGAGCATTTTAGCCAATTGCACTTGCACATTGGTCAAAGGACCGCCCAATGTCATAATTGACACCATGACCTCTTGGGACGGTGTTAAGATAAAAAATGCGCTTGCATCCAATGGTTTAACATGCGACGATATCAATTATGTAGTATGCACCCATGGTCATTCCGATCATATCGGATGCAACTACTTGTTTTCCAAAGCAACTCACATTGTTGGGTTCTGCGTCTCGCACCGAAACATATACTACAACTGTGACTTTAAATCAGGCGAAGAGTATCTTGTTAATGATAAAATCAAAATCGTCCCGACTCCTGGACATACTTTACAGGACGTATCTGTTATTGTCAGTACCGATAAAGGAGTGGTTGCGATTACTGGTGATTTGTTTGAATGTGCAGAGGATTTAACCGACGACAGTATTTGGAAAGACGCCGGCAGCGACGCGCAAGAGTTACAAATAGCAAACAGACAGAGGATACTCAAGTTGGCTGATTATATAATTCCGGGACATGGACCAATGTTCAGGAACGGAACGAAATAAAAAATCTGTTCAGAGAAATGTTTTTTAATTATGCAAACGGATTAGGCACTGCACATTTCGCAGGCACCGGGATTTTCGCGTGAACAAATCAAAGCCGGATCTTCTTCTTCTTCAGGCATCCCCATTATTTCCTCTCGCTTCTCTTCGCTGATCCCGTTCGTTTGATAAGTTACTGCTTTGGTTGCTTCGCCGTTCGTAACAATCTGAGTGTTAAATGGCGAAGTTTTCAAGCAGTACATGCCAGTCTTTAAACCCTTTTCCCAGCCATAGAAGTGCATGGAAGTGATGATGCCATAATTCGGCGCGGCGATGTGAATATTCATGGACTGGCTCTGGTCAATGAATGCTCCTCTATCAGCGGCCATTTCAATAATGACTTTTTGGGAGATTTCCCAAACGGTTTTGTATATTTCTTTCAAATCGCTGGGAATTTCTGCAATGTTTTGGATCGAGCCTTGGCTAGCTAAGATTTGGTCTTTCATGGTGTCGTTCCATAATCCCCTCAGCGTGAGGTCTTCTAACAAATGCTTATTAATCGCTTGGAATTTGCCTGAAGCCACTTGCTTGTCATAAAGGTTTGAATGTAGAGGCTCGGTTGATTCGTTGTTGCCCAAAATTTGGGCGGTGGCTGCTGTAGGCATCGACGCTACAAGAAGTGAATTGCGCACGCCATGTTTAGCAATGCGCTGCTTCAATTTGACCCAATCCCATAATTTCGTAGGCGTCACTCCCCACATGTCATACTGCAGAATCCCCTTACTAATCGGTGAGCCTCCATAAGTGGAGTAAGGACCATCCCTTTCGGCAATTTCGCTGCTCGCTTCCAGCGCTCCATAGTACAAAGTTTCAAAGATTTGTCTATTCAACAAACGCGCCTTTTCACTATCAAATGGCATTCCCATCAGGATGAAAGTGTCAGCTAAGCCTTGCACCCCAATTCCAATTGGTCTATGCCGCAAATTCGAAGTCTCAGCTTCGGGCAGAAGATACGAACTGACGTCAATGGTTTTATTCAGATTCCTTGTCACAGCTTTCGTTACTTCTTTTAGTTTATCGAAATCGAAACTCCTGTCAGAGTTTACAAACATGTTCAGTGCGATTGATGCTCGATTGCAGACTGCAATTTCCTCGGCTGACGTAAACTGCACGATTTCAGTACTGAAACTGCAGCTTTTTATAGTGCCCAAGTTCTGTTGATTGCTCTTCTTGTTGCATGCATCTTTGTACAATATGTAGGGTGTTCCGTTTTCCATTTGTGACACGCAAATCGCACGCCAGACGTCTCTGGCAGGTAACTGCTTAACGAAACGTCCTTCCTCTTCACATTTTTCGTACAACTGCTCAAACTCCTCGCCCCAACATTGCGTCAGGCCTTGACATTGATGAGGACACATGAGAGACCATTTATCGTCCGCTTTGACTCGTTTCATGAACAAATCGCATGCCCAAATAGCGTACGCCAATTCGCGCGCTCTGTACTCCTCTTTCCCAGTGCTCTTTTTCAAATTGAGGAATTCTAATATGTCTGGATGCCACGGTTCCAAATAAATCGCTTGACTTGGTTGGTAACTGTGGTGAGGATCGACGTAACAAGCGGAATTGTTGAAAACTCTCAGCATAGGTACCACACCATTAGATACGCCATTAGTACCGGCGATCTCAGTTCCTTTAGCTCTGATGTTGTGAATACTAATTCCCATATTTCCGTCCGCGCTTGAAATCAAAGCGCATTGAGTTATACACTTGTAGATACCCTCAAGACTATCGTCGGGCATCATCAAGACGTAAGAAGACGACAGTTGCGGTCTTGGAGTCGCGGATGAGAACAGCGTCGCGCTAGAGTGTGTGAAATACTTCTCGGACATGTAATTGTAGGTTTCAATAGCGGAATCGATGTCTTCGCCGTGGATTCCAACAGCGACTCTCATCAACATGTGCTGGGGACGTTCAACGACTTTTCCGTTGATTTTCAACAAATACAAATCCTCAAGCATTTTAAAAGCGAAGTAATCGTAGGAAAAGTCTCTGTCATAAATTATGCAGGAGTTTAAGCGGTGTGCGTTTTTCATGACTAAGGCGTGATGGGTGTCAGAAATCATTTGACTCTTGTGGCCTGTTTTAGTACTGACGGTGTTGTATAGGTCGTCAGTGACATCTGCCAAAGAAAAATGCAATTCAAGCCTATGAAATTAAAAGATCAAGTATAGAGAGTAGAGCTTTCAATTTCAGTTCTGTCTTTCCTGAAACTGAGATTTCAGTTAAAGAAAGTGTAACCAGACAATGTGTTGAATCTGGCTGTAGTACTCAAAGTTCCTAAATAATGTGAGTACTGTGTTAAATTGTGAAAAAAACGAAGTTGATAATTAGTTAAAATTAAACAAATTCAATGCATGTGTTATATGACAACATGAGAAAAATAATAACACTTAGAACTTACCACTAAAGAGCTTCTTTGTTTCTTTGTGTAAATTTGAGATGGCTATCCGAGCTGCAAGAATGGCATAATCCGGATGGTCAGTGGTCATCAAAGCTGCCGTTCTTGCAGCTAAAGTGTCCAATTCGACTGTGGTAATTCCCGGATACAAACCGCTGATTACTTTCAAAGTAATGGAAACCTAAAATTGTACGAGTAGTGTGATTTATTTTTAGTTTCATATTATAATCCTCACAGGTTCCACGTAATCCATATTTAAGCCGTAGCATAGTTTTTGAATTCGGGATGTAATCTTATCGAGATGAATCTCTTCTTTTCGGCCGTCTGCAAGGTATGAAAGTTGGTGAAATAACCTCAAAGTTAATATGGGCTGCTTACCTCTTTTGCAGACGTAATTCTTCGGATTTACCATTTTATCAATTATATTAATACAACAGAACTAAATGTGGACAAAACAAGTTTCAAGATTTAGTTGTTCACAGGAGAACAATCACTAAAGCACGACAAGAAAATAAAGAAAAATGCGGTAAAATTTCCCGCCAATTTAACAAATGACGGATGAGGGTGAGAGCGCCAAATGGTACGCGAAGGTTCGGAACTTTGCTAACTAATAAAAAAAAGTGTGCAAGAAAAAAAAAATTCAAAATAATAATTTGTATGAAAACGTTTTAAGTGTGTACAAAATAAAACGAGGCTGCGTAGGCAATGAAAATAACTTTAACGTTCAAAAGAGTGTAAAAAAATTTTAACTACGAGTTGGAGAAATTTAAAATTAAGCTATTTATTATTAATGCAACAATACATAAGATAACGTGCGTTCAAAAAAAACACGAGGCTGTGTTGGCCATGGAATTTATCGGCTTTCCAGTGTAGACATCATAGAAAACATAAACATAGATTTGACAAATGTCAAGATCTGTCAGTTTAAAATTTACCATCGAAATAAAACGGCCCAAACGCTAGGACAGTTTAATTTTATTTTTAATGAACATTTTTAATAATCATTGGTTTTTAAACCTTCGAACCAAACAAATCCGAACCTTTTTTTTCTAATGTATATTGTGTAATTTATAACTCACTAGTGGCCAACGTTCGTGTTTAACTATGTATACAACGATTGGTAGGTCACAAACATATTATTATCAGAGACAAGATTATTATTATTATTACTTAAATGATGGGGAAAAAAAATTTGGTACTATAAATAAAATGTAAACATGTAAAAAAAATTAATGTAAACTTTAATGAAAGACAATCCGTAATTAAACTCCAAAAACAAACAACATTTATCGCAATTGCTTTCGATTTTTTGCCGTAACTTGTCAAAATTTTTTGGCCTACTAAAATAATAAACCTTCGAATCCAAGCAAACCCGAACCTTTTTTTTCTAATGTATATTGAGTAATCTTCTTCTTCTTCTAGAAGAATATTGAGTAATACAACTCCCTAACGGTCGACGTCCGTGTTTAACTATATATACAACGATTTTTGAAATATTAATTGAGAATGCAGTTGCTCTTAAACTGAATTGGTAGGTCTCGAGTTGCGCATAGAGACTGATGACCCATGAAGGTTGACGGGTAACTGAGTGCTGCCAAATATCCTCAAGACATTTTTCGGTTTTGAGACTGATTCTTCTTCATCGATCTATTCACGACTTACAGTTATATCAAATTAATGACCGTCCTGGTCGTGCCGATATTCTCCTCAACAGAGGAGAAGCTGTAACAATGAATAGATTGATGTTTGGATTCACAACGATACCGGGAAATGTTTTGCACTTTTTTTATCCCATAATGATTTATCCCATTGTCAACAAGGAAACTAACCTAAACATGAACAGACTCGAACTGACACTTTGAAGTTTTGCTACAGTAAATTGATGCACAAAGTTTTTCCATGGCCAACGCAGCCTCGTTTTTTTTTGAACGCACGTTGTTGGATGTCACCCTCAACCAACCCTCAGACCATGAGGTGGGGAGTACATAAAACGACAATTCTTACAGAAGAGAACGAGAGTAGTAGTCAAAGAATTATAATTGTAAACAAGAGAACGATATTTGTGTTACCAAGAAAAACGTTGTGTATCCATGTATTATTAGTGTATGTGTCAATATAGTAGAATTATAAAAAAAGGTGATTTTACTAAATAACACGACACGCGCTGCTAAAAAGCTAGCGGCGAAACATTGGTCCTTCGAGCCGGATTGTGCAACAATCAATCCCAGACGGAAGAGCTGCGGCTGCTGCATCGGTCAATCATCAGATTCCGCAATTGCAACAGTGCTAGTGCAAGATCTTCGCCTGTCCACATCCAACGCTTTCCAAAAAGTTGGAAAAATCATCACGCACGTGAGGAAGTCAGCAATCGGTCGTCAAGTCATCACTGATAAGTGGGTCCGATCACTTCCTATTCACATTATCGTTCCTTCACGTATGAGTTTCGATCTGTTTCCATTTTAAGTTCAATTCGATACATTTTTCGTAATCAACAATGCCTTTGACACGTTCTCAAGTAAGCGAGGCTCCGATTCTATCCGATGTAGAACAATCTGCGACATGCAATGCAGAGCTAAATTCGGCAATCACCGAACGAGAGTCGATAATTAGGTTTATCTCGCGAAACGAAGCATGGCTCGCAAACAAGGGTTCCATGGCTTCTCCATTTCAACTCAAAAACAGACTACAAGAGTTGCGTCCGCGAATGAAAGAGTTTGATCAAGTTCAATCAAAAATCGAAAAGCTTGATCAAATTACGTCACAATTCGACCACGATAGCATGCGCGAGACATTTGAAGAAACGTATTTTCAATTGTGCAGTCAATTTGATGAACTGCTTGAACAATTAAGCACCAGTTCGCTCTCTGCACCGACGGAAAGTACGCGATTAAACAATTTGTCCACATCATTCGCAAATGTACAATTGCCGCCGATCAACATAAAACCATTTACAGGCCTTTACACGGAGTGGTTATCATTTCACGACACATTTCAAGCTCTGGTGCATAATGAATCGCGCTTCAGCAACATTCAAAAATTGCATCATCTAAAAAACTCTGTTCGAGGTGATGCCGCGAACGCGATCAATTCAGTTGCATTATCAGGCAACAACTACGAAGTAGCGTGGAACCTTCTAAAGGACCGTTTCGAAAATAAAAGACTATTAATTCAACATCATGTAAATAACTTGTTCAATTTAAACAATGTAGAAAAAGACTCTCCGACGTCTTTAAGACAACTTCTTGATCAAGCAAATTTAAATTTGGAGTCATTAAAATCCTTAGGAACGCCAATAGAAGCGTGGGACGCCGTATTAATTCACATAATTTCGTCAAAATTAGATGACACAACCCGCGACTCTTGGGAAGAGTCATTAAAGGCAGCGGAAGTCCCAACAAAACAACAACTAGACAATTTTTTAACAAATCGTTGTCATCAACTCGAGGCGTTACAAATCAATAAAATCAAATTCCAAACACCAAGCAATTCACAAGTTTACAATTCATATTCAAATCAAAAATCCATGCAGAAAAAGTCAACAAACGTCGCCATCAATAATAACTTAACTTGTTATATGTGCAGAAAAAATCATAGCATTTACAATTGCACAGACTTTTTAAGGTTATCAATTTCATCTCGTGAAGCACAAGTTGCAAAATTAAAACTTTGCACAAATTGTTTAAAACCGTCACACGCGGCGGTCGATTGTCCATCAAGCGGTTGTAAAAAATGCAAGCGACGACACAATTCTTTGTTACATAGGGATTTACCTACAAACTCAACATCTGTTGTCAATACGACGGTAAAACCATGCCGCCGAAATATCCAAAACGACACACTTCTGTCGACAGCAATTGTTAATTTAAAGGACAACAAAGGTCTCTCTCAACCATGCCGGGTTTTATTAGACAGTGGAGCACAATGCAATTTTATTACAGAATCTGCCTGCAATCGGTTAGGTCTAATTCCCAAGGTTGCAAACATTTCTGTCTCAGCCATAAACAACGTCCATTCAGTAATAAAACAGGCGATAGATGTGACCCTATCATCAAGGGTAAACGGATTTTTGACGAATCTCAATTGCCTAGTGTTACCAAAAATTACGGAAAACTTACCTGTGTTTTCGTTCAATAAACACAGAATTTCAATTCCATCAAATATCAAGCTAGCTGATCCTGATTTTAATGTGTCCGGGCCAATCGATTTACTGATAGGGGCTGAGATTTTTTGGCACCTACTATGCGTAGGACAAGTACGGCCAAAAAATACTGAAATCATTTTACAAAAAACCTTACTGGGCTGGATTCTTGCTGGTCCACTTTCAATTCCGACACATGACAATCAAGGGAAGAGCATTCATGTTTATTGTGCAATTAGTGACAATAAGGAACTCGAGCACCAAGTGGAAAAGTTCTGGGATCTCGAGGCGTATCACACAAAAGTTAAGCCTCTAACAAAAGCTGAGTCGATTTGTGAAAATCATTTTTTAACCACATCAAGTCGCACTGCAGACGGTCGCTTTCAAGTACGATTGCCATTTAATGAAAAGCAGGACGAATTAGGCGATTCATTAGAGCTAGCTACCAAACGTTTTTTGTCACTCGAGCGGAAATTTCAGAAAGATCCCAAACTTCAATCTAGTTATCAACAATTTATGCGCGAGTATATAAACATGCAACACATGTCACCAATTGGTCCGATTAAGTCCATCGCTTTTGACAATAATAAAATGTTCATGTTACCACATCACGCCGTGTTCAAGAACAACGGAAACACATCGAAAATACGCGTGGTTTTTGATGGGTCGGCGAAATCAAGCTCCAATACGAGCCTAAATGACACCTTAATGATAGGTCCAAAAGTGCAAAATGACATCTTTGACATTTTTATTCGCTTCCGAACGTTAAAATATGTTTTCACCGCTGACATTTGCAAGATGTATCGACAGATACTAGTGCATGAAACAGACCGTCGATTCCAACAAATCCTTTGGCGTGAGCATCAGTCCTCACCAATTATGGTGTACCAATTGAATACAGTAACATATGGAACATCATGTGCCCCGTATCTTGCAATTCGGTGTTTGAAACAATTATCAAACGAAAATCGCTTGGCTTACCCTAGAATTTCAGAGATCATTCAAGATGATTTTTACGTAGACGATATTTTGACCGGTGCTAATACGCTGCAGGAAGCCACCGAATTACAAAAGCAACTAATAGATGTTCTGTCCACCGCACAATTTCAACTATCAAAATGGGCAGCAAATCATTCCGATCTTTTGCCAGATAACAAAGAAAGTCATAGTCAGCTAGAAAATGTCACATTCAATTGCAATGATGAGGAATATAAAACCTTAGGTTTATTATGGAACCCGCGATCGGACTCTTTCGGTTACTCAGCCGAAATTATTACAATTCCAAAAAAGACTACAAAACGTACAATTTTGTCGACAACGTCAAAAATTTACGATCCAATCGGGTTATTAGGCCCTGCAACGGTAACAGCAAAGATTTTAATTCAAAGCCTCTGGAACCTAAAATTAAATTGGGATGAAAGCGTACCTCATTACATACAAGTTAAATGGAATGAATTGGTCGAAAATTTGCAATCAATTAAAAACATTAAAATCCCGCGATACATCTTTCATTCGTCACGCATTGAACTGCATTGTTTTGCTGATGCGTCCGAGAAGGCTTATGGCGGGGCAATTTATGTAAGAATCGTCAATTCAGAAAATGGTGTCAGTGTCAATCTACTCTGTGCAAAAAATAGAGTTGCCCCAATAAAAGCCACTTCGCTTCCTCGATTAGAGCTTTGCGCTGCTCTCCTGACCGCACAATTGCATGATACAATAATCAAAGCGATAAAGCTTCATAACACGGAGTCATTTTTCTGGTCAGATTCAAAAATTGTCTTGGCGTGGATAAAATCACCGACGAGTTCATTAAAAACGTTCGTTGCAAACCGCGCCGCCGAAATTCAATCCTTGTCAGATCCAATCAAGTGGCGATATGTGCCATCAGCTCTCAATCCCGCAGACATCATTTCAAGAGGGATGTCCGCAAACGAGCTACAAAACTCCTGTATGTGGTGGCACGGCCCCACGTTTCTAGCTCAATCTGCAGAGAACTGGCCTGAACAAGTTGAAGTGACATCGAATACAGAAATACCAGAACAAAAACGTCTTGCATATGTCAGCGTGAACAAAACACCACAATGGTCAATATTACAAACATTCTCCAATTTTCGAAATCTATTAAGAGTTTTTTCCCGGTGCAAGAGATTTACAAACTGTTGCCGAAAAATTAATACGATTTCAGGGCCATTAACAACCGGTGAATTAAACGCTGCATTAATCATCGTTTTAAAAATTGTTCAGAGACAAGCGTTTGAAGCAGAATTAAACTGTCTAAACAATAATCAACTATTAGGGACAAATAGTAAATTACAATGCTTAAATCCATTCATCGATGAACATGGATTAATCAGAGTTGGGGGAAGATTAATAAACAATAAATTGATCAGCGCTTCTAGGAAAAACCCCTACCTATTACCAAAAAGCCATCACATTACCGACTTAATTATAAAACAATTTCATTTAGAAAACCTACATGCAGGAACACAACCCACTCTTGCCGCGATTCGAGAAAAATTTTGGATTCTTTCATCGCGTGATGCTGTGAGACGTGTCTTGAGAAAATGTATACAATGTTTTAGAGTCAGACCCACCACGTGTGAGCAATTAATGGGAAATTTGCCTACATGTCGAGTCGAACCTAGCAGGCCCTTCTTTAACGTTGGCGTGGACTATGCTGGGCCGATAAACATTAATCTAAATCGGGGTAGAGGAAGACCTAAACTCGTAAAGTCCTACATTGGCGTTTTTGTTTGCATGGCGACGAAAGCGGCACACCTCGAACTGATTTCTGACTGTACATCAGAGAGCTTTTTGAATGCGTTGCGCCGATTCATAGCACGTCGCGGAAAGCCTGGTCATATTTACTGTGACAACGCAAAAACATTCGTCGGTGCAGACAATGAACTGCAAAAATTGATTGCTTCAAATGAATTTGAAAACAAGGCGGTTGATTTTTCAAGTACCGCGAACATTGAATTTCATTTTAATGCCCCTTCTGCGCCTCACATGGGAGGCCTTTGGGAAGCCACAGTAAAATCGGAGGAAACCCAGTCCCAACATCGAAGTCTCCGACCTTGTTGTCATCAAGGAAGACAACAGCCCACCACTCACCTGGCGCCTAGGACGCGTCACAATGGTGCACCCCGGAAAAGACAATCAAGTGCGAGTGGTGACCGTGAAAACCGCGAGTGGTGAGCTCAAAAGACCGGTAGCTAAGCTGTGCTTGTTGCCAATGGAGAAGTGACGGAAGCAGTGTTAATTATAGGATTCATGTATATAAGTTCAATTTAATGTAATTTTTTTTTGTGTTTTTATTTAACTTTGAAAAATTATCAATTTTCCAAGGGGGCGGAGGATGTTGGATGTCACCCTCAACCAACCCTCAGACCATGAGGTGGGGAGTACATAAAACGACAATTCTTACAGAAGAGAACGAGAGTAGTAGTCAAAGAATTATAATTGTAAACAAGAGAACGATATTTGTGTTACCAAGAAAAACGTTGTGTATCCATGTATTATTAGTGTATGTGTCAATATAGTAGAATTATAAAAAAAGGTGATTTTACTAAATAACACGACACGCGCTGCTAAAAAGCTAGCGGCGAAACACACGTTACATTTAATGTCTGCTTCAACCAATTCCATCTCCAGGTGTCGATTTAGACGTCGTTTGACCTAATTTTAGTTTTTATGACTTGACAATTTCATAAGTTTACACTGCAAAAATTGAACAAAAGCTAGATTGAATGGTCTCCCGAGCCTCCGTTTTTAATTGTACGCACGTTACCACGTTTTTGTTAGAAACATGACAATATTTTTTATAACTCACACTGGAATTGATTGGTTTGTGGGATAGGTCATTAAGACAACAATTTGCGATGAAGAAATCATTTATTTTTTTAAAATAGACCAAATCTAAAAATACTTAGTAAAAGTGATATTCAAGCGCTGCACATGTCGCACGCGCCCGGATTTTGCAACGAGCACACAAGAGCGGCCTCCTCTTCTTCTAGGGATCTAACCTTCGCGTTTGCTTTGTCGTTAACTCCGTTAGTTAGTACATTTTCTTGTTGGGCAATCAATTTCGATTTGTCCACCGTAAACTGGATGGGATTGGCCGCGGGTTTCGTCCGCAAATAGTACATTCCAGTCTTCAACCCTTTGCCCCAACCATAAAAATGCATGGAAGACATTACGCCGTAGTTGGGGGCCGCTATATGAATATTCATTGATTGACTTTGATCTATAAACGCCCCTCGATCGGCCGCCATATCGATGATGATTTTTTGCGAAATCTCCCAAACAGTTTTGTAGATCATTTTTAAGTCGGCGGGGATGTCAGGTATGTTTTGGATCGAGCCGTAATTGGCGATGATTTGGTTCTTCATCGTGTCGTTCCAGAGACCTTTTTCTGTCAAGTCTTTGAGGAGATGCTGATTGACAACTTGAAATTCGCCAGACAGTACTCTTCGCACGTAAATGTTTGACGTGTAAGGTTCTGTAGACTCGTTGTTACCCAAGATTTGTGCTGTAGATGCGGTGGGCATGGGTGCCAGAAGCAGAGAATTGCGGACTCCATGTTGGGCGATCTTCTGCTTTAGCGCACCCCAATCCCACAGATCTGTAGGAGTTACTCCCCACATGTCATACTGCAGAATGCCTTTGCTAACTGGAGACCCTTCATAACTTGAGTAAGGACCATCTCTTTCTGCGATATCGCTGCTTGCCTCCAAAGCTCCATAATACATAGTTTCAAAAATTTGCTTGTTCAACAATCGTGCCTCTGCGCTATCAAAAGGCATGCGCATAAGGATAAACGCATCCGCTAGGCCTTGTACCCCGATTCCGATCGGTCTATGACGCAAGTTCGAGTGTTTTGCTTCGGGCAATGGATAGTAATTAATATCGATAATCTTGTTCAGGTTTTTCGTAACGACTTTTGTAATCTCTTTCAACTTTTCAAAATCGTAGCCCTTGCGGTCTGGTTTCACGAACATGTTCACAGCCACAGAGGCCAAATTGCATACTGCAATCTCATCAGCAGAAGTATATTCAACGATTTCCGTGCACAAGTTGCTGCTTTTGATAGTCCCCAAGTTCTGTTGGTTGCTCTTTCTGTTGCAGGCGTCTTTGTACAACATGTAAGGCGTCCCAGTTTCGACTTGAGAAACGCAAACGGCGCGCCAAACATCTCTCGCTGGGAGCTGTCTCACGAAGCGCCCCTCAGCTTCATATTTTTCGTACAATTGTTCGAATGCTTCGCCCCAGCAATCCGAAAGACCCGGCGATTGGTAAGGGCACATTAGGGACCATTTCTTGTTCTCCTTCACACGTTTCATGAACAAATCAGGCGTCCAAAGGGCGTAGAACAAGTCACGCGCGCGCATCTCTTCTTTTCCGATATTCTTCTTTAGGTTGAGAAAATCAAGAATGTCGGCGTGCCAAGGTTCCAAGTAAATGGCGCAAGCTCCTGGACGCTTGTTTCCACCTTGGTCTACATAACGTGCCGAGTTATTGAACATTCTAAGCATTGGAACAATTCCCTTCGACTTGGCGGTCGTTCCACTAAACTCAGTCCCTTTCGCTCTTATGTTGTGTATGCTCACCCCCAAACCGCCAGCAGTTTTACTAATCATGGCGCACTGAGTCAGGCATTTATAAATACCGTTCAAGTTGTCTTCAGGCATCGTTACAAGAAAACAGGAGGAGAGTTGCGGCCTCGGCGTGGCAGCGGAGAACAATGTCGGGCTGGCATGAGTGAAATATTTCTCAGACATGTAGTTGTAAGTTTCAAGAACCGAATCCATGTCTTCGCCGTGGATTCCAATAGCGACTCGCATCAACATATGCTGAGGACGCTCGGCGATTTTTCCGTTGATTTTTAGCAAGTAGGACCGTTCCAGCGTTTTGAAACCGAAATAGTTGTAGGAGAAGTCGCGGTCGTATATTATGCAAGAGTTGAGGCGGCCGGCATTTTTCATTACTATGTCGTGGTGTTGGTCGGAAATCATTTGGGTTTTGCGGCCAGTTACGTTACTGATGGCGTTATAAAGGTCGTCAATCACATCTGACAAAAAAGCAAGCGATCATTAAACTTAAAAAAAACTACCATGGATTAATTTGACACGTTTATGACTTGTTTCATTTTGCTACCAATAAACAGTCGTACCTTCATATCTGCTAGAAGTTTGAAAAATCAAATGTTGTGACGTCTACGCAAATGTTAGAATGAGGCTTGCTTGTCTTGTTTTTTATTTATTTTATTTAAATATGTGTTTTATTTATAAAATTAATAATGGTCTACTTCCTTCCTATTTAGTATCACTATGTTACTAGACTAATATTAGATTGTACAATAAAATAAATCACGAAGAAATCGCTCTTTTACAATGTACTAGTTTTATATAACAATTTGCCATCATATATTAAGAATTCGTTATCGTTGTAAGACCCTTTATTCGTTCTAATTATTTAAAATAGAATACATAGTTTGTTTTATATTTGGATATTGCTTATTAGTCTGACTTTTAAGTTGTATGTTTTCTAAACTGTGTTCTATATGTATGTTCATACATTTAATAAATTATTAATTCAAAAGGAAATTTGTTGTTTTTTTTCACTGTTTATTCACCCTTCTCGTATTGTATTGATTTGACTCCGTCTTCAGTAAATTTTAAATCCTGCTTTGGTGGCTCTCTTAACCACTTCTGCACGTTTGACGGGATAGCCTTGGTTAAAAAAAAATCTTGAATATAAAAACCGACAGCTGTCTCAAATTAGATGAAAACATAAGATAATTTTTTTTCCATAAATTCCATCTCCAAGTGTAGTTTTTAGGTGAATGTCCATACATTTAATAAATGATTAATTCAAAAGAAAATGTGTTCTTTTTCAGTTCTTTAATCACCATTTTTGTATTCTATTGATTTGTCATCGTCTTCAGTTAATTTTATATCCTGCTTTAGTGGCTCCTTTAACCACTTCTGCACTTTTGGCAGGATAGGTTCGGTGTTAATAAATTATAATTCTTGAATCTAATAAAGCGACAGGTGTCGGATATTAGATGAAAACATAAGGTACATTTAATATTTTCTTGGATAACTGTCGGTTCAGATGTAGTTCAATCAGATAGATTTTTGATTTAAAATGTAATTGAAAAAAGAGCATAAAGTATAATGTCATCCTCATTTCAAATGCGTCATTTTCTTTTTTTCAGTTATATTTTGACGGGGTTTACATAAAAATGGGCCAATGGGATCATTTTGGAATTCGAATGAGGGTAGAAAAAAATTTAATTATGTTTTGGTTTGGGAAACAACATATAAGATATATTTTATTGTATTTTTTAACAAATTCCATCTTCAGGCGTAGTTTGAGTTATTTTTTAATTGACAGCTCCAGTCATGTCATGATTTGAAAGTTTCAAAAATGTAAACTGTAAAAAATAAAACAAAAACTAAAATCCATGGCCTACAAAATAAACAAAAGCTAGATTCCATGGCCTCCTGAGTCTCATTTAATTTTTATATGCTCTATAGAAAATAATTCATTTGTTTCCACAGCTTTCACAGTATTAACAATTCAAACTCATAAAATAGTATAAAAAAATAAAAATTCAAATTTCATGCTGAAATTTGGTACATCAATTTAAATAAACTGCCATTTGATATGGAGATACAACTGTTTCTAATGAAGACAATACAAGTGACCAAGAACAATAATAGCTGCCTTTATCCTAAAAACTTACCACTGAACTGTTTCTTAGTTTCTTTGTGCAGATTGGAGACAGCAATTCGAGCGGCAAGAACTGCATAATCGGGATGATGAGTGGTCATCATAGCTGCTGTTTCGGCAGCTAACGTGTCCAACTCCACAGTGGTAACTCCAGGATACAAACCACCGATGACTTTCAGTGTAATGGAGACCTGATCAGAAAAAAATATTAATCATGTGTTACACAACATCCATCATCCTTACAGGATCCACATAATCCATATTGAGACCGTAGCATAGTTTTTGAATCCTGGAAGTTATTTTGTCCAAATGAATATGTTCCTTCCGGCCGTCTGTGGAAAAAAATTGTCAGTCCTAACCTAACGTTTCGTTAGTAATAAATTTACCCCTTTTGCAGACGTAATTCTTGGTCGTCGTGCCCACCATCTTTGGAGCTTACAATCTTGGCGATGTAACAAAAAATATATAAATATATACAGTTAAAAATGAGATGATAAGGCAAACATGAACTAACAGGTTTAATAACGAACAATAAAGCGCTTCCCGCCAATTTGAATTAGGCAAACTGACAAGTCTGTGAACCGTTGACACAATTGACAGGTAGAGGGCTCTGCAGGATTCAAATAATTCAATTTTTTTAATTTGTTTTTTAAGTATTTTTAACACTAGTTTGTCGATCTATAAATATATTTCTTTTGATATAAACAAATATTGCTAATATTGACATATTTTACATTTACTGTAAATTATAAGAAGCACTTTGGAAGACTTGGTGCGGTGGCTGATTTAACTCGGTTGCATTTTCTAGTTCACCACTGTCCCGTTTCTGTCCAGAGTTTAACTGTCAATTAAATTAACGTTCCGTTAACTTAATTAAATAAAATTGGGTTTTTGAACCCTGTTTCCAGTTGGTTTCAATCCAAACTAATAGTTTTCAAAACTGCGCTAGATGACACCACTGTTGACATATTTTTAGGGTAGCAAATTTTTAAATTATGTTGAAAAAAATTAAAGAAAATATACGATAAGATTGTGTACCGTGACAAAGCAGGAACAATTGTTTAATAATTATTTGGTAGACTATAAAACCTAAACAGTACTTTTATTTATTTATAATTTTGTTTAAATATTCAGAGACCAATTTTTTGCTTTGTGAGCGTTAAATTTGTTGGTCAGTTAAAAATCATCCAGAAATTGTCGCATAAGCGCACAAGCGATCTTTTGTTGTAAAAAATATTTCTCAACTTTAAATAGTCCATATTATCGGTCCTTACAAAGTGTTACGATAATAGAATTATTAAAGTAATTTTAGAATGCATGATTAAGTAAAGTGTAATTTTTTTGGCTTCTGATTTATTTAAATTTGTCAAAACGTTCATTTGTTTCATATAACGTGCGTTCAAATAATAATGTGCATCAATTTAGTGTAGCAAAATTTAAATTTTCACTTGACGTGCTACATAAATTACATAAATATATATATTATATTTTGTTAGTTTCAACATGCAATTTACATGTTGCCTAATATGGCGCTTAAGTGGTTTAAATTGTTAACAGAGCAAAATTCCGTCTTTTATTAAATGTCAGGCTATTCAAAAATAAAACACATGGCCAACAAAACAATTGTTTGAATTTAAACTACCCGTTAACCATTTACACTTCCTGTAACAATAATTAAGAAATTCTCGAAATTATCCTAATCAATCAAAAAACGCTCACGTCTGGACGAGGATTTGTGACGAACAATTTATCCATCACAACAAATTTAAATTTAATTAAAAATACGATAATGTAATTAAATAAACTCATATCCCACCTAACCCACCAACATTAATTAAAATTGTAAAATAATGTTAATAGAAATCTAACTAAAGCCCGAACGCGCAAAGACGGTTTATTAACTGTCGAACGAAGCAATAAACAAACATGATGGGCGCTCAATTCAAAGTTCGACTTCTGATTCGAGGTCCTGAGACGGTGGGCGTGCTTCCGGTCGAAGGCACCGTAGAAAGTAGCCAATCACGTACTAACAGTCCTAAAAAAGTCAGCGGCGGGGCGATGCCTTCGCTGCGATTAGCGAAGTGAGGTGCATTTTTTCACGCAAAAAATGCGAAAAAAGCGCGATTCGGGCGTTTCCATTCGAATACGCTTGAAATAATTATTATGAAGGTGTGTAAGCTTCACGGTCGGTGTTATTGATGATAACGATCTTATTAGGGTTTTTAGACCGTTCTCCATTTAAAGTCAGCACAGGGGGGAAATAATATTAATAAATAATTATCAATGGAATTAATTACTGTTAACATCTGAAGCTGAATTACAATAATTTATCCAACCATTTGCTCGTGCTCCATTTGAAGTCCCATCAGGGGGGGAATACTGTTATATACTGTTAATAAATAATTAACAATAAAATAATTATTAAGATCTGAAGCTGAAAAAATTGTCTCCAACCAAATCAATTGTTTTGTTTAATTGCAATTAAAAACAAATTAATTGGTCACTTGATGCAGGGGAGGCACTACCTCTTTTGCCTTCCCTGACCAGCCGCCACTGACTTAATGTTACTTCAGGTTGTATGGCAGATGCCTTCTCCGTCGAGGCACCGCTGTTGAGGCAGAGGTCGCGTCCGTCGCTAAACACCACCATAAATCGCAAATCGGCGAAACAGTTGTCTCCACCTCGTAAAAACTATGCGAACTATTCAGGCGCTATTAAACTTTGTGGAATGTGGCCTGTGGGACGGACCCTGGCGCATTCCAATCGCATTCCTCAGTCGCCCATTGCGCCACGACCCCACTCGAACTCGCGGCCACGGTGCGCCGGCAGTTGTTCCAGGCGGTGTCGACGGTGTCGTGCCGATCGAAGAGAGCGCGCGTCGCGACGGTGGACGTCGTCTCCGTGACCAGCGTCGTTCCCCAGCGGCAGCAAGTGCGCCGTTCGCCGCATTCCAACGTCGAGAGGCGCGCTTCCGATTGGTCGATCGACGGTGACGTCAGAGCGCGACCGCTCATGATAATGTGGTATTCAACATGGCCGAGTAGTTAGTGTGGTGTGTGTGCCAGTTGCCGTGTATTTGGATGGATTAAGTGTAGAATAATGCCAAGAAAACGGAATGGTGAGATACCGTTGCCCGAAGGTTGGGATTACGGCCGGGACTTCGACGGGAAAATATATTTTATCGACCACAATTCGAAGAAAACGTCGTGGATTGACCCCCGAGACAGGTAGGGTTTCTTGCGGCGCCGCGACGTCCATCTGGAGCGTCCCGCAATTTTGGCCGTAAAGTGTCCGGAGCGGCGGAAGCCCAGGGGAATCGGTAGTTCGGTGCGAGTGTTAGAAAAACATCGGTGAATGTGCTGCCACCGTTTGGGAAATATGCGCGAAGGAAAAGGATAAATAGCATTAGATTTGTCGTTACTATAAATACGCGACGGTCTGGAAAAGGCGTCGAGACGCACGCGGTGGTTGCGCGACGCCAGGCGGTCTGAAGATGTCGCCAAATCGGACAAAGAGCGCCGTAATTGTTACTAATGAGAAAGGTATGCGGTCGCACTTGTCGCCTCATTATCACTCGCAGTACGGATAAGGATAATAAGGGACGGGGACACCGCCGCTGCAATAGTTGTCAATTACACCGCTACGTATTCCCTGTTATTGGGACTTTTTTTGCCTCCTCTTCCTCCACCTCCACCTGCTTCATCTCTCCTCGTGGTGCATTGACCACTTTCACTCCAGTTGTCACAAGCCTTCAAGTGCATTCATCAAGATTCGTGTTGTGACAGATTCACAGTTGCCCGCCGAAAAACCACCACCACGAGTTCATTCCTCTTCTCTTACGTATCTCCATACATCCAACCAGTTCTTCTTCTTGCGTGCACCGTAGTCGTTTTTATTCAATGGAGCGGCACGAACATCCCCGATATTTGCGAATTATCGACGATATCGTCGCCGTGACCATTCGTACATGTGCACATTACCATACAATGGCCGCCTCGTATAAAATACCAATTAGAGCGACCTACGACCTCACTTAGTTGGCCTACATAACCCCGTCCGCTTAATTATTTCGGCGACTCCGGTGCCCCAAGGTGGGTGCGGTTCGTTACGCTTATCTTTGCCGCTAACGAAAGGAAAAGGATGCGGTTGTCGATATCTGCGGTAGCACATAACTCACGAAAATGCTAACCCCGGGTCACAGTCCGCAACAAACAGAAAACTGGAGAAAATTGTGAAATTGCGCCGCGATATTTGCAAACATATGAGAGTAATGTCAAGAGTCGTACGCTTCGAAAGTTAGAAATCTTACGTAACAAAGGCTCGAATAGAAACAAACTTTTGGTTTTGGGAACCGCGTTAGCGACGACATCTAAATATAACCGCAATTAAAATTCCACACACGGAATTATCTCTCTCCACCAATTACCATAAAATTGTGAAATTCAGCTTGATTTTAACGGTTGCTTCGATTTTTCTTCTGGCGCACCAACCGGTTAATTTTATAATCCTAATCGTCGTAAACATAAATAATGGCCGTTTAATTTACATTTAAAAATGAGAAATAACGAGATCGAGGAACAGGGAGGAGCGAGCGAGCGGGCGATGGGGGGACGCGAAAATCGGAGGTTACGTCCCTCTCAGGAATGCCACGGTTTCTGTTTCTTGTCGACGGTGCGTTATACATATAGCACCGCACGAGTGGTGTCAAGTCACCGGTGGTGACCTCGGTCAAGGCCATACTTTGCACCGCACACGACCGCCGTTGCACCACGGCTGACCCATAAAGTCTCGAGGGTGGAGGCCATCGGGCAATTTTTTATTCCGCCGCTGGAACACCTTCAACTTTAAAATTTAAATGGACGGCCGATTTATTTTTAGATCTCAACCGCACCTTTAATGCCATTCCGATTGGTTTTTAAACAATTAAAGCGAGATTTATGATTCATATTTTAGTGGTGCGCAAAGGTGGTCGAGGTAGACGCTACAACCTCCGGCAACGTTTGTACTAAATATCCATCAATCTATCTATTATTATCATATTGTGTGTGAGTGCGTTTCTATCCCCCGGATTCTTGGTGGAGGTTATGGCTGTTTGCTGAATGGATGGGTTAATTGCGCTGTGCGCGCGGTTCGTAACTGTAAACATGATTAACATGAAGTCAAATAAACACCACGACTCTCGAATGTCGATTCTTCGATTCGGTAGAAAACGGTGTTTGCGTTGCGTTAGTCATTTGGGTAAACACGCGTTTACTATGCGGGCCACTACGAGATAGTGTAGATAGCTCACCGCGATGGAATTCCTCAAGGTCCATCGTTCGGCGTCCTTTAAAGGTGCTAAATACATCGAAATATCTTTGCTAAATGCGGCGCATCAAAAGCCACTCCGTGTTGTCGTTGTCGAAATTGTTGCCAAGTTATTTCGCGTCTAATTATAGCGGCAAGTTGAAATGTAATTTATGTTTGGACGAGCGTGCGGATTGTTCGAATTCTTCGCAACGGGGACAGCGCGGATGAGAAAACGCCCGGAAAAGGAAATTTTTTGGAAATGTCCACTTTTATCTGTGTCACTTTCACCGTTAGACGAAACGTTCGAAGGAAAAAAAGCGCCAAAAGCGTGCAGAATTTGCGTGTTGTTGTTTGTTGTAAGACGAAAAAATCTATTCGCGGTGCGTAACTAATGCTCGCTACTAATTCAGATGTTATGTCAAGGTTGAAATCGCGAATTATTGCGGTTTAGACCTCGTTCACTCATTGACAAATCATTTTTAGTTAGTCTCACTTTAAAAGGCAATCGACATTTGCGCAAATATTTGCAGCGTGACACATGCTTCAGGAATTGATAATAACGAAAATGCTCATCTGAAAACTTGAATCGGACATTCATCGGCTTAAGCGATAAAGTATTGTTTTTTTCGCGTGCTCTCTTGTTCCATTTTCGACATTCCGATGGTGAAACATGACGCTAAACGCGCGCTGTTTATTTAAATGGAGTCGCAAAAATCTCGTGAAAATTACATTGCCCCGGAGCGCCTCCCGCCGTTTCGTAACCCTCCGTCGCCGGCGCATACAACCGCATTCCTCGGCTGTTTCGTCTTGGTTTTATCGCTCGTCGGAATTCAATTGCGAAACGTCGCCGCGCCGCCAAATTACGCGGACCTTTTGTCCACCGCGTGGACGTCGTCCTCGCAGGGCCGACGGATACGATAAATCGTGGCGAGTACCGACCGTCGGCGCACGTTTTCTGTACGAATAGTACGGAGGAATTGTGCGTGAGAGGAACGAGGAGGCCGATCGGTCCGAGAGAGACGGGGGACCGCTGGAATGCGGTGACGGTCGAGCCCCCTTCAGACGAAGCTCACAGCCGACGGGGCCGTGACCGACCCCCACCCACGTGACCTTCCTTCCGGGGTGAGCAGCGAGCGGCGCGGCGAGCGCCATATGGACGAAGTCGCGATCCCTGAAACCGTGCCAAAAATTTCGGCGGCCCGACGAAAACAAACGCGAGGCTTGGAGGCGACCTTGCGGGGTCGCATAGTTGCGTTATCAGCGAAGATAAGACGCCGTCGCTGACGACGCTGCATGGGAACTATTCGAAAAATTCGCCGGTGGGGTTAGTTGAGCGGAGCGGACGATGCATTATTCATTTATTATAATGTCCCGGATGTTGGAGATACTTAATATAAATATTTCATTCTTAAAATGCGCCGGCGACGACGCCGCCGCCGCCACCAGGCATCGTCATTAGCGTTGTTTTTCGTTCGGGGCCATTTAAATTTGTATCGGCGCCACACGCGCCACGCCTCTGAAATGTCGGACTTTCACCGTACCTTCTTTTCATGATTTCTTCCACTTTGCAGGTTCACGAAACCGCAGACGTTCGCCGATTGCATCGGAAACGAACTGCCTCTGGGATGGGAAGAGGCATACGACGGTCAGATCGGACCTTACTATATCAATCACCAAACACGTAAGTGTCCCGATGTTCGGACTAAACGAAAAAATAATTGCGGTCGTGCACAAAGAATGCACCGAATACCTTCGTGATAATTTAAGAAATTCCACTCGTGACGGGAGTTTTGTTGTAGTCGTAACAATTAAACCGCTCTTTCTCGATTAATAAGGGGATTCTGTTGCAGAATCGACCCAGCTGGAGGACCCCAGACAAGAATGGAGGGCGATACAGGAAGCGATGCTGAGAGAGTACCTGCAAACGGCGCAGGATGTCCTAGAGGTGAGGCTTTGAGTTCTTGTGCTGCGTTTTTTTTTGAAAATTTTATCTGGGGGCTACGCCTGCAGCAGTAGCGCGTTTCTCGGGACAATGCGTGGATTTATCTGATACATTCTGGAAGTGCAGCGGAGCGTGCATCGCACTCTCACACATGCCAGTGGAATGCGGCCGTGGATCGTGGAATAAAACTCGGAAAGACCTAAGTTGAGTTGAGTTAGAATCTCGTCCGTTGGAAATTGAAATTACGTGCAATGTCGGGTTGTAAAAATTCAAGATTGTGTACTTGGACACAACGCAACAGTAATTATTTATTGATACGACGCAGCAGCCGTTTAATTTTACGATTGTCGAGTTCGATCGTCCGTTTCCGCTGGTGTATTTTTTTAACTTGGTCGTGCGACATAAATCAGAAACAGATGTGAAGCAATGATGATGGGTCAAAATAGGTCACGATTGCTATCGCGATGTTTGAAGTTTTTCCATAACTTCAGTGAACGACGTCAAATCTGTATAAATCTGCGTCAGTAAATTTATTGACGATCTCTTTACTATCAACAATCAATGGCGAAATTAAGCAAACTCAATAATAAACAAACCAAAATACTGAACAGTGTTTTTTAATTTAATTAAAAAAAAAGGGTTCAGAGTTGATGTTGATGAATTTATTTAAATCCTTGCAACAATCCAATTATTCCTTTTCAGACAATTTTTGATCATTGCGTGTGATTTGATACCATGCGATCCTATGAAATACCTATGAAAACTTTGAACGATTGAAATATTGTGGAACAATATTTACAATTTAGAATTTATTTTAAACAGTGGCTACAATTTTTTCCATATCCCTTTAATATTTGAATAAAGTGAAATAAATTTTGATGTCCTTCAAATATTTATTGTCCGTTTTAAAACATTTGGAAAAATTTTATTAGAGTGGAACTTTTCTAACTCGAATCTCCAAGGGACCCAAAATTTACATCGCGTTAGGGAAAATTTGATTTATAGAAAAATACGCCGAATTAAAACTTAAGTTTATTAGGCATTATAAAAATACATCGTTCATACATTTGTACATACTACAGATTCATTATGAGATATTATGCCCATACAACAAATGAAAAAATAAATGTTTAATTACATAAAATGTAACAATGTCCAAAAATCAAAATAATATCGTTACCATTAATAACACCGACCGTGTAACCCTACAACACAGTTTCATGAATGAAAAAAATATATGTATATACGTATTCTTGCCATTTGAAAAAATCAGCATCTTTTTGCGTAAAATTGCATCATTTCAAAAATGTGTCTTCGTTTTTTTAAATGGCCGATAGTTTTAGGGGGAATCTCGAATTTTTCTGCCATATCTTTGTAGTTTTTTTCGAGATTTTCTATCTCAGCCATTAATTTCAATTTTTCCTTATATTTTTTCGTCTCGACATTTTCACTTTTGAACTAATATCACCAATAAATCCTTTATACAACTGGTAGAAGTTAATCGCTTAATTTCACTAAACGTGCCAAGAAAATATGTTTCACCCAAGTATGTATTTTTTCGAAAAATACGTGTTAAATATCAGGATATTCGAAAATATTCGAGTAATAGAAATGTGAGTTACGGAGACAAATTTACTAGGAGAGATTGTTAAATACCCGGTGACTATAAATGATTGACTTAAATTTAGTTGATTGGCCACAGTGAGGAATTGGTACCGGATTAACTGTCATCGTGATTTATGTCTATTAAATTTTCATGATAGAATATTGTTGTCAAACATGCGAACGAAAAGTGAGAAATAACGGAGAAAATGGTTATAGCGAGTGATCGAAAAGATCCTCCAGTTGTAAAAACCATTTTCAAAACAATTCTGATATGGGCAATTTTTAAATTTGACGTTTATTTGACAATTTGAAATTTGAAAATCAGTGTACCCAATGGAAGAGTTAAAAAATATTGCCAACCTAACACAAAAAATTTCAATCATTTATAGTCACCCGGTACCTTTTATGTTAGGGAAGTTCCACTGTATTTATTTATGCGTACCGAAACAGATCTACTTGTCGATTTTAATAAGACTTACAAAATGAATTGAACATATTTTGGTAAAATGGCACTATTAGTCTTGATTGAAAGAATAAGTAAGGCTTTTTTATTTCCCAGTGTTTTATTAATTTTAAGTAATACATTACTTTTCGATTTAATACTACTATTATTTTTTAAATGTTTATTATATGTACAATATTTTTTGTAGGCAATTACAATAATTATGATATACAAGTACCTAAACAGTAAAATCTCAACAAAGGTGAATTGCGTACATCCCGATTGGTGCGTTTCTTTAATTTTACCACGAGTGTAAATAAATCAAGTTAAAATACATTATTATATGTACAATATTTTTTGTAGGCAATTACAATAATTATGTTATACAAGTACCTAAACAGTAAAATCTAAACAAAAGTGAATTGCGTACATCCCGATTGGTGCGTTTCTTTAATTTTACCACGACTGTAAATAAATCAAGTTAAAATGCATTGATTGAAATCGTAATCGGTTCCCATTGTTTTCGGAAGCCGTTTACGTAATTGAGTGAAATGCCTATTTTCTAAGATGGATTAATTCGGTGGCTCCTCGACGACGACCTAGGTATACGAATATGCGGCGTGATTTATCGTGGACGCGTTATTTTGACAGTGGACGTGTCGCGTCGCCGCGGTATTTTGACACACGATATTTTCAAACACCTTTTATAGCGGCCGAACACCCGGTCTTGATTGTGCGGGCAGAGGCCGGCCGGCCGCTTAGGTCAGAGAGGAGGAGGCTCGTGCCGCGGCTCAGGAATGTCGAGGCTGTTCGGATTCCGCTGAAAACACAATAAAATCGCTCCGAAAAAATAAAAAGAGCCACGATGGAGGCGGAGGTCCCCCCTCGCGCATACACACTCAAATAAAAAAACAACACCCGAACAGGTGGTGCGAGCGAGTCGCGGAGCCGTGGAGAGAAGAAAAAAACGACCGTCGACTCTTTTGTGTATCCGAGTACGGATTGGCCGGATTGTTTGTGGGGGGCTGGGGGGTCGGGCGCACGCTGCAGCGGCTACCTGTGTTACGCCGCACGATCCCAGCAGGCCACTGCATTCCTCCGAGGAGGACCGAGCGCCTCCGAGGACGCATTCCTGCGTTCTGACGCCTGACGCGCACGTAGATCAACAGGTCGTTTTTTGGGCACCGGCGTCGCGACGCCGCATCCGCGATCGCGCACCGGCCGCGGGGTTAACGTGGGGTGGTGCAGGCG
Source organism: Eledona agricola (assembly GCA_964023215.1). Taxonomy (NCBI): domain Eukaryota; kingdom Metazoa; phylum Arthropoda; class Insecta; order Coleoptera; family Tenebrionidae; genus Eledona; species Eledona agricola. The sequence continues at coordinate 3,578,924 of OZ026860.1, read as the reverse complement.
GCGCCGCCGGCGATTTCGCGGGGTCGTTGGCTGTGGTCGGGGTCCGGTCGCGGGGCACACACGGAAATTAAAGTGTGGCCCGGGCCGGGGTGCGAAGGACACAGCCAAGGCCGACCGCCGGCGACCCGCCGAGGCGCGCAACAGTCGAGATGTGGCCCTTGTGCTACGTGCCAGCGCTCCAAGTGCACACGCTGCCCGTACAGCAAATACCCAGGACTCGGCATGGGTTCAGAACGCTACCGGCGTCCTATCACCATCACACTCCCGTCTACGGCGTCCGATTCGTGAGTCTTTGTTTTTTGTAGCGAGAACGCAGCGTCGATACATTATTTCGTTCGAGGAGATGAGGATCGCAATTTTGCAAAAGCGCATTTTTTTTTTATAGAAATCGTGTCGTAAAATATACCGAGTTTGGAACGATGGAACGGTTTTTAAACTTTTTTTCAGCAAAAACGTACAGATTGTTGAATATTTCACTTTTAATGCAATGTTGAAGTCCATTTCTGCTATAATCAGACCTTAAGTACCCGAATATACCAGCGTTATTATATTACCGATAATCAAGTGTGCCAAATTAAAATTATTTTGTTAGGATAAACGACCATCAAAAAATAGGACCACAACCAAGTTTTCGCCGTTCAGCTATGTATCGTTTGGGAAATTATCTTACGATTTACTATATCTAGTAAACCCTCCATAAACAATTTCATTCGCGCAATAATATGAACAAGTCGCTTAAAATATTTCTTTCGGTTTCTCCAACCACATAAACAAATTTAAGAAATTCGTATCGTAAACTGTTGGAATGTGAGCCGTAGGATCGAAAAGGAAGTTTAGGTAATAAATTTGTCAATGAAAAAATTTTGTTGCTCAATTGGAAGCCAATATTGCGGTTTCGACATAGGCCGATTATGAAAAGTATTAGTCAAGACAATTCTTTGAATTCTTTCAATCTGATACGGATTGAATTATAATTTTTTTTTTGATTATTACAATGTTGGATGTCATTTGTATTTTTAATCAAGTTGAATAGCCTTGTTTGTGTTATTTTTACACTTAGTCTTTTTCCATCCGCTCCGTTCTTTCAAGTGGTCGTTATGTGTATTTGTTGTTACACTAGGAATATTTTTGGTCATTTCGTTTTATAAATTTTGGTGCACATTTTGTTGAATAAATATCATTCTTTCAATCTTATCTCGATTGTAATTTTTTGTCTGATTATTACAATGTTGGATGTCTCATTTTTGTATTTTTTACATCTTGAAATTGCTCCAAGCCTTGTTTGTGTTGCTTTTACAATTCGTCTTGTTTTCCATCCGCTTCGTTTTTTCAACTGATCGTTATGTGTATTTGTTGTTACACCAGGAATATTTTTGGTCATTTTGTTTTATAAATTTTGCGCCACATTTTCTTGAATAAAGAAAGACATCGAATTCTTTCAATCTGACACGGATATTTATTTTTTCTGATTATTACAATGTTGGATGATGTCCCATTTTTGTATTTTTTTTAAGTTGAAATTGCTCCAAGCCTTGTTTGTGTTGCTTTTGCATTTTTTGTTACACGAGGAATATTTTTGGTCATTCCGTTTTATAAATTTTGCGCCACATTTAGTCGAATAAAGATAATTTGAATTCTTTCAATGTGATCTGGATTGTTATTTTTTTGTCTGATTATTACAATGTTGAATGTCTCATTTTTGTATTTTTACATGTTAAAATTGCTCCAAGCGTTGTTTGTGTTGCTTTTACAATTCGTCTTTTTTTTCCATCCGCTTCGTTTTTTCAACTGATATTTATGTGTATTTGTTGTTACACCAGGAATATTTTTGGTCATTTTGTTTTATAAATTTTGCGCCACATTTGTTGAATAAAGACATTGAATTCTTTCAATCTGATCTGGATATTTTTTTTCTTATTATTACAATGTTGGATGATGTCTCATTTTTGAATTTTTTTTAAGTTGAAATTGCTCCAAGCCTTGTTTGTACTGCTTTTGCATTTTTTGTTACACGAGGAATATTTTTGGTCATTCCGTTTTATAAATTTTGCGCCACATTTAGTCGAATAAAGATAATTTGAATTCTTTCAATGTGATCTGGATTGTTATTTTTTTGTCTGATTATTACAATGTTGAATGTCTAATTTTTGTATTTTTTACATGTTAAAATTGCTCCAAGCGTTGTTTGTGTTGCTTTTACAATTCGTCTTTTTTTTCCATCCGCTTCGTTTTTTCAACTGATATTTATGTGTATTTGTTGTTACACCAGGAATATTTTTGGTCATTTTGTTTTATAAATTTTGCGCCACATTTGTTGAATAAAGACATTGAATTCTTTCAATCTGATCTGGATATTTTTTTTCTTATTATTACAATGTTGGATGATGTCTCATTTTTGTATTTTTTTTAAGTTGAAATTGCTCCAAGCCTTGTTTGTACTGCTTTTGCATTTTTTGTTACACGAGGAATATTTTTGGTCATTCCGTTTTATAAATTTTGCGCCACATTTAGTCGAATAAAAATAATTTGAATTCTTTCAATGTGATCTGGATTGTTATTTTTTTGTCTGATTATTACAATGTTGGATGTCTTTTTCGTTTGTATTTTTTATCAAGTTAAAATTGTTTCAAGCCTTGTTTGTATTGCTTTTACACTTGGTTTTTTCTACTGGTCGTTAGTGTATTTGTTGTTACACCAGGAATATTTGTATCAATTCATTTCATAAATTTTGCGCCACATTTTGTTGAATTAATGAATTCCTTTGACTTCTTTTAATCTGATCTTGATTATTATTTTTTTGTCTGATTATTGCAATGTTGGATGTCTCACTTTTGTATTTTTTATCAAGTTGAAATTGTGTTGCTTGTGCATTTGTTATTACACCAGGAATATTTTTGGTCATTCCGTTTTATAAATCTTGCGCCACATTTTGCTGAATTTTTCTGGATAAGAAAAAGAAGATGAGGGCAATTTTCGCGAAATTGTTTATCTCTGGTTTGCTTGTTTAAATCGTAAAAACTTGTTCGCGGTAGTGATTCATTTTTTCTTTGTTGACGCAAGAATATCGTTTATAGCAGCTGTTTTGCGAGCAATTAAGATAAAGCAAGTTCTAAATAGTAGTAGTTCTAGCTTTGTGATATTTGTCCGTTTTAAATAAAATGTAGATTAACCTCGATAATCCGAACTGGTAGAAAATTCCAATAATGCCATTCGGATAATGCGTAGATTGTAATGAAATTACTTTAAAAGATGCGAGTCGCTTTATATGCGGTTTTTTATATTCATTTACGTTAAATAGAACTACACTTGATTATTGTGTCGGAAAACGAAATAGTGCTATCTAAAAATATTGATCAAATTTTTTTAATATAAAATTTTATGAAAAACTCGTTATTATTAATAAAATTATTACTCCACTTATGTATTTATTAAACATTAAACAAAAATTGAATGTTGCAGGGGCATTAAATAATATACAAGACTTTGTTTTTTTTTTTGTAATATTTATTGGCATAATCGTTACACGTTAAAAATCACACAAATAAAAATCTCGTTAATTCGAAACTTAGTTTCGGGATTAGACGAATTATGTAGCAAGGTTGCATCGTACACTTATTTATGTTGGTCGTTACAATTCTAGGCGAAGAAAGATATTTATCACGTAAAGTCCCAGCGGTTGATGCTGGCACAGGACGAATACAACCACCTAAACAACGCCCTCGCCAACTTAGCCACCTCCAGGACGAGTCTTTACTCTTCCGCGAGCGGCGTCAGCACCAAGTACGATCCCGACCTGCTCAAATCGGACGTCGCTTTGGCCAAAAATAGAGTCTCTCGATTAAAATCCGAACTGGAACAAATCCGTAACGAGATGAGGTACACGCAAAAGGGTGTCGACACGTTAACGAAGTAGGTCCCACGACTCCCACGTCGGATGCGATTTTTAACTCGTTGCTGTTTCAGTGTTGAACAAAAATTAAACTCACATCAAGGCTACAACATCGTGGAAGCGCAAGCGATCATGGCCGAATTGGTCAATATTCAGAAATCGCTCTCCAGTGGCGAGAAAGAAAAAGCGGAGCTGATGCAGTCTCTGGCTAAATTGAAAGACGATTTAACGAGGTTGCAGCTGTCCGAGGGTTCCCCGGACGTTTCCACGCTAAGTCTTCCGCAGGAGAAGTTGAGCACGGCTTCGCAAACCGATTTGTCGTGCGAATTAGTTCCGATAGGTACGCGCCTTGCAGAAATGGCGAAGATGCGATTGGAGTATGACGAGGCGAGGAAGCAGGTGCAGCACATCCAACAGAAACTCGCCGATTTAGAGGAGAAAGTCCAACCAGGACAAGTTGAATCAGACAAGGATCGATTGCTTCTGTTCCAAGAAAAAGAGCAGTTGTTGAGGGAGCTGAGGAGCATCACTCCGAGGATGCGATCCAAGGAGGAGATGAGCGGGATTCAGTTGGAGTGCAAGAGGCTCGAGCAAGACTTGAACAAAGCGTTAGAAATGTCTAATAGAGCCATAGCCGACAGGTTGAGGCTGCACGAAGAAAAACAACTCCTATTGCAGCAGTTGAGAGATGCGCTTCGTCAAATGACGCACTTGGAATCCCACCTGAAGACCCTCTCGGCCAGCACTCTTTCAGTCAGCAGCAGTTCTAGTCTCGGTTCGTTATCGACCACCAGCAGCAAAGGATCGCTAAGTTCAGGTCTCAGCTTTACCGATATTTACGGGGGGCCCCAGTGCTCTACCACCGGCGCCAACCTCGACAAACCCATCGACATGTTGGATTTGCACCGGCGCGTTGAGCGCGTCCTCAAAGCCAAATATTCGACACCTTCCCCGTGTCGATCTCAGCCGTCGCTGTCGCCAAGAAGCTCCTTGTCGTCGGTCTCGCCTCCAGTTTCGCCGATGTACGAAAATCTTCCATGCGCCGTCCCGCCTCCGACCTACGAACAGGTGGAACGCGACCGACAAGTACAAAGACTGATCGAAGAGTTGGGGCACCAGGAGCCGCAAAATTCCGGCCCCAAACTCAGCCGATACTCGTACGAGAGCTCAGGTGATCCGCCCCTGTCCCCAATCTCGGAAACGCCGCCTCCAATTTTGGACCAAGACGGCACGGCGCTGTCGAGGACATCGTCGTCGGGCACCAACACCAGGTCCGTATCGGCGGCAGTTAGCGACGAATCCGTTGCGGGCGATTCAGGTGTCTTCGAGGCGTCCAACAGGAAGAGGCTCCCTCTGGAGCAAGACGTGGACACGCCCCAAGTGCAAATTAAGCTGCGCTACGTTTCCAACGAGAACATGTTGAATGTTTGCGTGGAGAGGGCGCGGAACTTGTGTGCCCTTTACATCGCCGAGAACGCGCATGTGTAAGTCGGAATCGAGTCTCTTGTAAGGTGGAGATTGTGACGAGTTGTTTTAGGTGCGTTAAATTGGCGCTGTTGCCGGCGACACCGCCGATTCCCGCCACGTACTGCACCAAGTTAGTTAAAGACTTCAAGAAGCCGAGTTTCGGCGATATGTTTAATATTAGTGTACCTGCCAATAAGATTTGCACCAAGACTTTGCAGTTGAACGTTTGCAGCAAGACTGACGATCAGGAGAAGTGTGTGGTGAGTTGGGTGACTCCTGTCGTTTTTCACCTTTTAATGCGTTTTCTGACTTAGGGTTGTGCCCAAGTTAGTTTGGCCGATTTTAACATCCAACAGATGTCGCAGAAATGGTACAACGTCCTCAGTTTGCAACTGGTAGATGCTAGAGAGGACCCCAAACCGGGACACAATCGACAGGAGTCGGATGTTTCCCGACACGACTCTAATGATCCATCTTCTAGACAGCTAGTGGTGAAGGAAGAGAGCTCGGACGATTCGACGATAATATCTTCGCAAACGTCCACTTTAACCCGGAACCAAGACCCGTTGAATTTTTTAAACACCGTCAATTTCACGCTGGAAGATTTGTACAATTGTATGGATCACGATAGCGACGAGGAATCCGAAGAGGACATCGAGGAGGAGGTCGAAGACGAAGAAGAGGAAGATGTTGAGGTTCTTGAAGTGCTCGACGAGGAATTAGAGCTGTATTCAGACAAGCAAACGAATACGGAATGCGCTTTCTATCCCGAGCACGCGAAACAGATGAAAATGGTGGGCGCTGGGAATGCATTAGATGACAGAGGTGTGATCAAGCGGTCGCAAACTTTCACACCAAGCGCTCACGTTTCCAAAAATCAGTACATATGTAAGTTGAATAGGAGCGACAGCGATAGCGCGATGCCGCTGTACAGAAGAGGAGGCAAACCGTTCGAACGAAACGCCATCGAAAGGAGGTCGCTTCGATTCAGGAGGCAGTCGGTGGCGGCCAGGCCGCAGCCTCACATGACGACGACGGCGAGGACTTCTTTGGATTTGGAACTGGACCTGCAAGCGCAACACACGCGTCTTGATATGCTGCATTCGGAGCTGTTGAGGCTAAGAGAGTTGAAAACGAAGCTGGAAGGGGCGAAAGAGCGAGGCGATACGGAGATGGCAACGTATTTGTTGGAAGACGAAAGGTTTCAGAATTTGCTCGCGCATGCCGAGAGCTTCAGGTGTCCTAAGACGAACGAGGAGAAGAAAGTGGAGAAGATGTTGAGGAGAGTGTCCAAAGAAATTTATAAGCTGAGAAAAACCAAGGCGGGGAACGGCAAACCTGATATTATATCGTTCAAGTAAGTTTCGATGACGGCAAATGTGTGATGCAGTTGTTGATTGTGTTGTTTTTTGTAGAGAAAAAATGGCGTTCTTCACTCGGGTCAACAGCAACGTGCCTTTCTTGCCGTCCGACGAGTGCCATGTGGAGGTATCGAAATCGAAAGACTTGTCTTGTTGCAGTGACAGTAACAGTGAAGTGAAGAATGGGGTGGAGGACGAGCAGAGTGCACAAAAGTCCGGTCGCTACGAATACGTCGTGGATAGGGTATTGGGTGTTGAAGTTTAGTAATTTATTGAATCGATTGTAGTGAATTGTAAATTTGTTTTTGTTGTACATTATGTGTAAAAAGACGTGTGCGAGGTTCGTGTCATGTGAAGAGAATCAAGCATATATTTTCCGATCGATTTTATTTATATGAAAAACGAGGATGTGATTTCGTGCCTTCAGATCTGAGAGAAATCTTGAAAATTTTTTAATACTCAAAATGTGTTTATAACGCTTTATCGAGCTTTTGCTCTTCATATTATACGTTGCAGTTGTGAACTGCGTGTTCATTGTTTCTGTTGTATGCCTGTTTATATACATACATAATACTTTTTAGTACAATCTTTTTTTAACTTTGTTACCATGCCCTTTTTCAAATAGTGTCGTAATATTTATATTAACGTTACTTGTTCGTCGGAAATCGACTCGTTTCTCGCGGGCGAGCTCACCTATTGTGTCTGGAATGAAAGTTCCCCAACTATATTAGTTGGGTTTATCATTGTTATCATTATTACTATTCTAGTTAGCTTCCATGAACGGTTATTTTCGTGATTTTTTACTTGTAATATATGTACATAGTTGACTTGCGTTAGTTACTGTAATATAAAAATGGTATGTTTTTAAAAAACATACGCACATTCTAAACACAAAAATATATTCTATGGTTCTAATAAAATTTAATAAATCAACCCCTTTGTGTTGGTGAGTTCCACCCTTCATGTCCCAATCGGCGCCACTTGATATCCACTTAATGTTCATTCAATTACCGCCATCAACTTACAAATTGCCACACTCGGAAGATGATGAGCGTATAAATTAACTAACTTTGTTTCATTTTTAGGACTTCACATTTATTGTGACAATGACAATATTCTCGAACGTCACGCTCTCGCGCAGAGATATTCGCTTCATGGCTACCATTTACAAGCTGGGAAGCTTCCTAGGGGTCACTCCGTTTTACGATTTTGAGAAGTGCACCCTAAACCGCCCCTTCAAGCAAAAGCTGCAAAGCATCATCATTGTTATTGCAACATTAATAGGCAATGTTTGGTCTCTATATTACAGATATGACGTTGTACGTAAACATGTGATGCTCATGCAAAAAGTCCTCGACATTGCTAATTACGTTGTTGTTTATTCAATTACCGTTATTAGCGTCGTCAACGCTGGCCTTTGCAACCAAGAAAATTGGCTCGTCCTCAACAAGAATCTTCAAACATTGGACAAGTTACTAAACAATATCGGTCACAAAGAGGCGAATCCATTTGCAAATGCACTGGGACAGTTTTTGCTCTACATAATTTTGTTGCTCGTGACTACCGCTTACAACTACTACTGCTGGAGTCGAAGAGGTAATTCTTGGTTAACCGCCGTTGCCTACCTCGTAACATTCTTTCGCTACCTTTACGCAATAGTTGCCGCGATGTTAATAATAAATTTTGCCGTGGTTTTTAAGATCAGATATCAAGATTTAAACCAACGTTTGATTTGGTTCAACACTAGAACCATATCCATTGCACATTTCAGAGAGTCGGGTAGGATCTCCAGAATCCTTGCCGAATCTATTGATTGCTTCAACAAGATCTTCGGCTGGAGTTTGTTGTTCCTTACGGTAACTAGTGTTTTGCAAATATTGAGCTGTTTCAATTTTGTCATCATGATCAATCAACGCCAAGAAGCACAAATACAAAACGGAATTTTCCTTGCAAACATCTTCACCATGAGCTTATCCGTGCTGAATACCGTTCTGGTAATGGTTTGTTGCGGATTGGTCGACACGGAATGCAAAAAAACGAGTTTTTTGTGCTACAAGATGCAGGAACGACTCCCGGTCGACTCAACAAAACGAAAAGAATTGCTGGAGTTGGCTGAACAAGTGCAAAGAAATGTTACAAAAATCACAGCTGCCGGGTTTTTTGAAATTGATAGAACAGCGTTGTTTGGGATTTTGTCCACCACCACCACTTACTTCATAGTCATCCTGCAATTTATGGGTACTTACTAGACAATGGGCATCGTACAAATTGCCAGAGGTGAATTTGAATGAAAAGCACTACAAGTCTTCAGATTAGAGTAAAAATAATAATTCTTAAAAAAATATAGAGTGCAAACAAAAATCCAGGCTCAAAAGCTTTTGTTTTATTTTTTACAGTGTAGACCTTTGGCATTGTCAAATCAGGACATTTGACAGGGATTATTAACCAACAATTTGCTCAAACGAATAGTGTGTACTCGTAAATCTGCGCCTGGGGATGGAATTTATTTTAAAAAAATCCTAATTGTATGTACAATCTGCAGGGGCGCCCATACGCGCATCATTTTTCATAATTTTTTTCAAACAAAAAAATTTCGAGTTCCATTTTTTGCTGCACTCGCAAAATTTGCCTGCCGCCGCGTGCAAAATGTTTACATTTCCAACAAAAATTGTGTCCGAAACGGTGACAAACAGAGAACATAATTTCAAATTTCTCTAATTCAAGTGCAAAATGTTTCTACACTCAAAATGCTTCCACAGCCGCGTTTTATTTTTGTACCTTTGAAACTTTGAAATAAATAAAATATGAAAAAGCGTAGAGTGAAAACTTGCTGAAATAATTCGAATATCTCTTAATAGATTATTTTGTTTCTCTTTTCTTTTGTTCTAAAAATGCACTATTTGTGGTGTTTAATATATTGTAATAAATCGACCACTTGTGTTTACGACTCGCCCTTCATTGCCTAACAAGGTTGTGCAATCCACTTTATTACCATTATCGACCATTTACAGAAAAAGCCATTAAAGTCATTAATTAAGTCGTCTTCAGTTCGTATTGCGGTGAAATGAAAACAGCCACTTCGACTTTTTCACGCAGGGATATCCGTTTCATGTCCCCAGTTTACACATTGTGCAGTATCCTGGGAGCCACACCATCATATAATTTCGTGAAATGCACCTTAAGCCGCCCTTTGAAGCAAAAAGTGCAAAGCATAATCTTTGTGCTTGCTATTACAGCAAGTACCGCTTTCTATATAAATTACACGCACAGATTCTTGCGAGACGACGAAGCGGCCATTCAGAGGCTCCTCGGTATAACTAACCACACAATTATTCTCTTCATCACCATTATTTGTATCGTTAACGCCGGCATTTGTAACCAACGAAACTGGCTCGTCCTCAACAAGAATCTTCAATTGTTGGACAAACTGTTGGACAACATCGGTTCCAAAGAGAACAATCTGTTTATGAACGCACTAGGACAACTATTACTTTACTTAACTTCGCTGCTGGTGGTTGCGGGATACAACTATTACATCTGGAATGAAACGGGTAAACCCTTGTGGACTTTCGGGAGTTATCTCATTACGATTCTTTGCTACTTTTATGCCGTCATCAGCACTTATTTAATCATCAACTTTGCGGTGGTTTTCAAGCTCAGATACAATGACTTGAACCATCGCTTGACTACAAGCACCTCATCTATAGCATGCATCAGAGAAATTGGTCGGATCTCGAGAATTCTCGCCGAAGCAATTGATTGTTTCAACAGCATCTTCGGATGGATTCTAGTCCTGATTGCTGGAACCAGCGTTTTGCAGATACTAAACTGCTTCAACTACATCGTCATGATTTGTCAGAATCAAGCAGCTAAAGTACAAAGCGGAATATTTCTTGTAAACATCTTTACTATGTTTTTGTCGTCGTTGAATACCATTTTGCTGACCACTTGCTGCGGGTTGGTCACTAGCGAAAGCAACAAAACGGGTTTCTTATGCTACAAAATGCAAGAACAACTTCCGGTCGATTCAATGGAACGAAGGGAATTTATTCATTTGGCTCATCAAGTGGAAGCTAATGTGAGGAAAATTACAGCTGCCGGTTTTTTTGAAATAGATAGACGTACGCTGTTTGGGATTTTGTCCACGACTACGACTTATTTCATCGTTATGTTGCAGTTTAATGGTATTCTTTAATTATTCACAAAAATTGAGCACATATCAAGATTTATTTCATATTATATGCACAACATCTGAAGTCTCTTGACCTTAGATAACTTAATTTAACATCTAGGAACATTTTACAATAGGAATAATAATAATCTGTACTAATATTATAAATGCGAAAGTTTGGATGTTTGTTACTCAATCACACCAAAACGGCTAAACGGATCTGGATGAAATTTGGCACAGAGATGGATTATAGTCTGGAATAGCACATATGCTACTACTTATCTCGGAAAAATGTTCCCGTAAGATAGATGTTTTTGTTAATCATATAGCAAGTGATCGACATGATTTTTTGCGTAGTGGTAGATTTTTTACGTAGTTTTTAACGTATTAGCGAAAGGATTAAGGAGAGGAAAAAGTAGGAAAAGAAAGGAATCTTCTCAATGGGAGTTTATAGATAAATAAATTGAGAAAAAATTTCGGTTACATGTAGAGCGCTCCAATCCAATCCAATTAAGCTATCCGCCCTATACCAGACCTCCAATTGTACACATCGACTATTATATTTATATTTGACGAATCATTATTTTTATTTAAAGCTACAAAATTTAAGTACAGAGTTAATTAACATAACTATTTCTGTTATTAATTAATATTTTTTGCTGAAGTTTAGTGACACCGATTTGAAAGTATTCTCAACTCAGTGGCGTCAGATTAGAGATAAAAAATTCTATTATTTTTTTATTTTTGCATATCAATAAAATCGTTTAAATCGACAAACAAATAAAAATTTTAGAGGGATGATCCGCTTTCTAATGGGTCACTCTGTATATAGAAAATTAAGAACATACTGTTTCGTAAATCTGTAGCACGTGCATTTGCTAGTACAACAATAAACATTAAAAGACGTCAGTTTTTAGATTGTTTTTAAAAATGTTCAATCAAATAATTGGGCATGTGCTCTGTTCCCATGTTTGGTTTAGTGCAGCTTGAACACAACGATTGTCATACATTATTATTTATTTATTAAATATTGAATTGTGATTTGTATTTTAATATTATTTTTAATGTTATCCTTTTGGATCCTTTTTTTCTTCCCAAATTTCTTGCAAGTTGGTAATGCGATTTTCCCCAAAGTTTTAGTGACGTTTCTTTTCCGCTTCAAACGTCAACGTGAAAGGTTAGTCTGCTATTATTTTACTAAAATCTGCAATCATCCAGCTTCTAATGCCAAATCCCGCATTAAAATCACTCAAATTCTATGCCAAATATCACGCCGAATTGATTACTTTACGTTTTAAGCCCAATTTCACCCGGCGAAGTCATTGTTTTGGTGAAAAAAGATGTTGAGGTTATGCTAATTGTAGTGTGTTCCATTCCAGCACGATGAAGCAAATTGTGACGAACCAAACGGTGAAAATCCCGGAGGGTATCACAGTGCACGCAAAATCGCGGCTGATCACTGTGAAGGGGCCCCGAGGTGTGTTGAAGCGGTCTTTCAAACATCTCGCTGTTGACATTCGTATGGTCAACCCCAGGATATTGAAGGTCGAAAAATGGTTCGGGACCAAGAAGGAGCTGGCCGCGGTCCGTACTGTGTGTTCGCATGTCGAGAATATGTTGAAGGGGGTGACTAAAGGATACCAATACAAGATGAGGGCTGTTTATGCCCATTTCCCCATCAACTGTGTGACCACAGAAAATGACAGTGTTATAGAAATTAGGAATTTCTTGGGAGAGAAATATATCAGGAGGTAAGTTGTTTGGTGGTGTTCATGGATGAGGTGCTGAATATTTATTTGTAGAGTAAAAATGGCTCCTGGCGTTACTGTTAAAAACTCGCCCAAACAAAAGGATGAATTGGTCATTGAAGGAAATTCCCTGGAGGATGTTTCGAGATCAGCTGCACTCGTTCAGCAATCCACCACTGTTAAAAACAAGGACATTCGTATGTTTTTGGATGGATTGTATGTCTCTGAAAAGACCACAGTTGTGGAAGAGGAATAAACATCCCCTAAATAAATTTGTACAATAAGGTTTCTATATTTATTTCTTTTGATTACATTCCATAACATGCCTGCACCACAACAAATACACGTTATGTTTTCATAATTTTAATGTTAGTGCTCGGTATTTACATGTTCTCGTCCTTATCGAAATTTTCAACTTTGATAAGGGCAAGGTTAGGTTCAGATTTAATTTCAGAAGTGACTGGAAAAAAGTGTTTGCTGTCTTCATCCTGAAAGCTAAAGTCGTATTTCTTCATGTTCATTTCCTTGAAGCTGTTGAAGCTTTCTGGGTGTTTAGTTCTGATGTGCTTGTATAACATTTTGTTGATTGTGAATCTGTTGTTGCAAATGCCGCAGCCAAAGGGCTTGTCTCCCGTGTGAGTTCTCCTGTGTTCCTTCATTGTTGTGCTGTGAGAGAATCGTCGTCCACAGATGTCACAAATGTAGGGCTTCTCGCCTGTGTGCACCCTCATATGCCGCGTCAAGTTCTCCCCGATTCTAAATTTGCGCTCGCACACTGTACACACGTGGTTTTTCTCCTCAGTGTGGGTGAGTTTGTGCCGCTTCAAATTCTGCGAATTTGGAAACGACTTTGGGCATAAATCACAAATATACGGCCTATATCCTGTGTGTGAGCGCTGGTGTCGCCTTAACTGTCCGTTAGTCATGAACGTCTTGTCGCACATATCACACTTGAAGGGCCTGGCCCCGCTGTGTATTTTCTGATGGTTTTCTAGATAAAACAAGTTGTGATAACCCTTGCCGCAAACTTCGCACTTGAACAAACTGTCCTCGGACGAATGAGAATCGATGTGACTCGTCAACTGCTTCATCGTTTTCATGAGTTTTGGACAAATGGGACAATGGACTGTGTATTTGCTCGGCTTGGGTTCATCGTGTGACTTCTTGTGTTTCTTCAGCCTGGCTTTGGTTTTGTACGCGTTTTTGCAGACGTCGCATTTAAACGGCCTTTCACCAGAATGCGTCTTGATGTGGTCCTCCAAGTGGGCGAACTGTGTAAACTTACGTTCACAAGTGTCACATTCAAAACGTCGCTCCCCAGTGTGGGTCCTCATGTGCTTGTTCAAATTCCCATTGATCGAAAACTTCTTGCCGCACTCGTGGCACTCGTAGGGCTTCTCGCCTGTGTGTTTTCTAATGTGGACGTTCAGCTGAGTGTTGTCTCGGAACTCCTTTCCACACGCACAGCATATAAAAAAGTTGCCACTCTGTTTCGTGTTCAGATGAGCCACCAAATCGTCGTCGCCATCAAAGTGTTTCTTGCATATTTTGCATTGGTGTAGCTCCAGCTCTTCCTCATCTTCGGCAAGCAATGAATGCGGTTCTACATAATCTGGCTGTTCTAGCTTCAATAAAGTGATGTCTGATTCAAAGTCGTCGGGTTCTTGCTTAATCGCTACGGTTTCTGCAGCATGGGCAAGAGAAGGACTTCCTGAAGGTGATGACATGACGTTTAGGTTATGTCATCAACAATTTCGTCAATAGAATAGTAGCCGCTGGTTTATTTCCATGGCGAAGGGGCTGCTGGATACTTTACTTTGTCAAAAATTGATCAACCAGGACTTAATTTGCAGGTCCAACGCTTTTACAAAAAGAGACATAACCACACTCATTAATGTCAAAATCATAGACAAGAGAGAAAATAGATGGTCCACTCTCCCTATTCTTTCTAAAGATTATTTATAGTGTCATCTGTGGGGATCTCCTAAAAGTTTCGTTCAAACACTCGTATGAGTACAGAAACCTGTACAGCTTAAAGCGCAATTTAATTTTTTCGTGCTTTTTGGTTTTTAATTTTTTATTGATTAATATAAAACAATGTACATTTAAAACTGCTTTATTTATAAATTCACCAAAATAAAATAACCACACTCATTAATGTCAAAATCATAGACAAGAGAGAGAATAGATGGTCCACTCTCCCAATTCTTTCTAAAGATTATTTATAGTGTCATCTGTTGGGATCTCCTAAAAGTTTCGTTCAAAAACCCGTATGAATACAGAAACCTGTACAGCATATGCGCGCAATTTAATATTTTCGTGCTTTTTGGTTTTTAATTTTTTATTGATTAATATAAAACAATGTACATTTAAAACTGCTTTATTTATAAATTCATCAAAATAAAATTACAGTTCCTTAATATAGAACATACAAACAAAAACGGAAACTCAAGATGCCCCATTATAACATTATTGCACGTTAATTCATTGCATACATTAATACTGTTATAATAAAATTATAATTATAATACAAAATAACAAAATGAAATATATACACTACCTACTATGCCTTCGAACAAACACAACACCGTTTCATTTTTTTTAATGAAATGATTGTCCGAAATAAATTAAACACTAAACTAAAAAACACTATTTATTAATTATAAAACTATATTATTAAAATATAAACAAATCAAACACCCGAACAAAAGAAAAATCAAATTAGACGCTGCGAGTTCACAACGCTAACTCGAATGGTAAGAGATAAAAAAAAATCATAACAAAACCAGGTGAAAATGCTGAATTCGAATTCTCCAAACAGTGCGATTGTGGGGCGATAGTCAGTTTATTGCAGTCAGCAATCATAGATTATAAGGAATTTGGGTTGGTTGCAATTTAAGGTTGACCACACTGCGTGAACCAGCAGCTCATGGTGTCATTTGTTGGGATCTCCTGTAAGCTTATTTTATTTAGAAATCTGTGGTATAGAGTGCGCACCCCATGGCTTTCCAGTGTAGAAGAAACCATAGCAAACATCAACATATAGATTTGACAAATGTCAAGATCTGTCAGTTAAAAAAATTCCATCAAAATAAAACGGACCCCAATTTTATTTAAATTGTTTATAATAAATGCCAGGACCTGTATCCATCGCTCTTATGTGAGAAAAATATACAAGATGGTGATAAAGCTATGCTCTATTTAATGCTTTCAAGCAAAACTCTAACGACAGTTTAATTTTATTTTTTAATGAGCCATATTATGGTTTGTGAACTTTCGAATCCAAGCAAATCCGAACCTTTTTTTTCTAATGTATATTCTGTAATATAACTCACAAGCGGTCGACGTTCGAGTTTAACTATATATACAACGATTTTTGAAATATTAATTGATAATGCAGTTGTTCGTAAACTTAATTGGTAGGTCTCGAGTTGCGCATAGAGACTGATGACCCATGAAAGTTGACGGGCAACTGAGTGCTGCCAAATATTCTCAAAACTTTTTTCGGTTTTGGGACTGATTCTTCTTCATCTATCAATTCACTACTTACAGTAACATCAAATTAATGACCGTCCTGGTCGTGCCGATATTCTCCTCAACAGAGGAGAAGCTGTAACAATGAATAGATTGATGATTGGATTCACAACGAAAGCGGGAAATGTTTTGCATTATACCATAATATTTTATGCCATTGTCAGGAAGCAAACCTAATCATGAAGAGACTCGAACTGAGAGTTCGAAATTTTGCTATTCTAAATTGATGCTAAAAGTTTTTCCATGGCCAAGGCAGCCTTGTTTTCTTTTTAAACACACCTTGAGTTGGAGAAATAGGAAATTAAATTATCTTTTAATAACCGTCTCGGACACAATCTATCTATATATACCTAGTCTTCTTGGTCACGCCATAACTTGAGAACGACTTGAAATTTATTGTGTGTATTTGAGTGCGTCCCTGGTTGTCTTATCTTATCCCTCATAGTTTTAGAAATATTTTTAATTTAATGATAAAATTTGGAAATGCAAAGATTTTTCTAAAAATTAATATCTCTTGAACCATTTGAATTATTACATTATTTTTTTTCTATCGATTAGTATAACTTTAAAGAATAATTCGAAGGTACTTCTAATACATTTTAATGCCAAAAACTCCGGCGTTTCAGTTGATCTGGAAGCAGTCTGTCGATCCGCTTGCTCAATTCTTCTAAGTTCTACTTGAGGAGTTGTCTCTCGACTTCTAGCTACTTTCAAGGTCCGAGTTTTATTACTCCTCCACGAAAGATTAGATTTGCGTTTTCCGGGCATTTTAAAAACCTACCAAATAATAACAAATCACACAAATTATAACTAACCTAAGAATGATTTTTGACAGCTTGCGACCATCACCGCCATCTAGTGATGACTTGAAAAGTGGTCTATGAAAAACGATAACATCTATCCCACGGGAACATTTTTCCGGGATAATAAGTAGCCTATGTGCTATTCCAGATTATGATCTATCTCTGTGCCAAATTTCATCCAGATCCGTTCAGCCGTTCTGGCGTGATTGAGCAACAAACATCCAAACTTTCTTATTTATAATATTAGTATATATTTATTATTAACTTTGACAAATGATTGACATGATTTACATAAATAAGTAAATAAATCAAATAAATGGCGCTCCTACCTTTTCTGGCTTCTCCTGAAATTATTCTTTTTTTATGTCGAAATTTGTTATTAACTTTGAAAAATGATGGAAAAATGAATATTGAAAATTTTTCGAAATGTTCACGTTTATTGTTTTAATGAAATGCAATGCGAAAATGCATTTCTAAAAATTGAAAGAGCAAGACTGATTCCATCATGTGTAATTTAAAATAGTTTTGAAAAATCTCATCGACATATTTTTCATCTTCTCCGCACATACATAAATAAATAAGATAAATGGCGCTCCTACCTTTTATGGCTTCTCCTGAAATTATTCTTTTTTTATGTCGAGATTTGTTATTAAATTTGAAAAATGATGGAAAAATGAATATTGAAAATTTTTCTAAATGTTCACGTTTATTGTTTTATTGAAATGCAATGTGAAAATGCATTTCTAAAAATTGAAAGATTCCATCATGTGTAATTTAAAATAGTTTTGCAAAATCTCATCGACATATTTTTCATCTTCTCCGCACATACATAAATAAATCAGATAAATGGCGCTCCTACCTTTTATGGCTTCTCCTGAAATTATTCTTTTTTTATGTCGAGATTTGTTATTAACTTTGAATAATGATGGAAAAATGAATATTGAAAATTTTTCGAAATGTTCACATTTATTGTTTTATTGAAATGCAATGCGAAAATGCATTTTTAAAAATTGAAAGATTCCATCATGTGTAATTTAAAATAGTTTTGCAAAATCTCATCGACATATTTTTCATCTTCTCCGCACATACATAAATAAATCAGATAAATGGCGCTCCTACCTTTTATGGCTTCTCCTGAAATTATTCTTTTTTTATGTCGAGATTTGTTATTAACTTTGAAAAATGATGGAAAAATGAATATTGAAAATTTTTCGAAATGTTCACGTTTATTGTTTGATTGAAATGCAATGCGAAAATGCATGTCTAAAGATTGAAAGAGCAAAACTGATTCCATCATGTGTAATTTAAAATAGTTTTGCAAAATCTCTTCGACATATTTTTCATCTTCTCCGCACATACATAAATAAATCAGATAAATGGCGCTCCTACCTTTTATGGCTTCTCCTGAAATTATTCTTTTTTTATGTCGAGATTTGTTATTAACTTTGAAAAATGATGGAAAAATGAATACTGAAAATTTTTCGAAATGTTCACGTTTATTGTTTTATTGAAATGCAATGTGAAAATGCATTTCTAAAAATTGAAAGATTCCATCATGTGTAATTTAAAATAGTTTTGCAAAATCTCATCGACATATTTTTCATCTTCTCCGCACATACATAAATAAATCAGATAAATGGCGCTCCTACCTTTTATGGCTTCTCCTGAAATTATTCTTTTTTTATGTCGAGATTTGTTATTAACTTTGAAAAATGATGGAAAAATGAATATTGAAAATTTTTCGAAATGTTCACGTTTATTGTTTGATTGAAATGCAATGCGAAAATGCATGTCTAAAGATTGAAAGAGCAAGACTGATTCCATCATGTGTAATTTAAAATAGTTTTGCAAAATCTCTTCGACATATTTTTCATCTTCTTCGCACATACATAAATAAATCAGATAAATGGCGCTCCTACCTTTTATGGCTCCTCCTGAAATTATTCTTTTTTTATGTCGAGATTTGTTATTAAATTTGAAAAATGATGGAAAAATGAATATTGAAAATTTTTCGAAATGTTCCCGTTTATTGTTTTATTGAAATGCAATGCGAAAATGCATTTCTAAAAATTGAAAGAGCAAGACTGATTCCATCATGTGTAATTTAAAATAGTTTTGCAAAATCTCATCGACATATTTTTCATCTTCTCCGCACATACATAAATAAATCAGATAAATGGCGCTCCTACCTTTTATGGCTTCTCCTGAAATTATTCTTTTTTTTATGTCGAGATTTGTTATTAACTTTGAAAAATGATGGAAAAATGAATATTGAAAATTTTTCGAAATGTTCACATTTATTGTTTTATTGAAATGCAATGCGAAAATGCATTTCTAAAAATTGAATGATTCCATCATATGTAATTTACAATAGTTTTGCAAAATCTCATCGACATATTTTTCATCTTCTCCGCACATACATAAATAAATCAGATAAATGGCGCTCCTACCTTTTATGGCTTCTCCTGAAATTATTCTTTTTTTATGTCGAGATTTGTTATTAACTTTGAAAAATGATGGAAAAATGAATATTGAAAATTTTTCTAAATGTTCACGTTTATTGTTTTATTGAAATGCAATGTGAAAATGCATTTCTAAAAATTGAAAGATTCCATCATGTGTAATTTAAAATAGTTATGCAAAATCTCATCGACATATTTTTCATCTTCTCCGCACATACATAAATAAATCAGATAAATGGCGCTCCTACCTTTTATGGCTTCTCCTGAAATTATTCTTTTTTTATGTCGAGATTTGTTATTAACTTTGAATAATGATGGAAAAATGAATATTGAAAATTTTTCGAAATGTTCACGTTTATTGTTTGATTGAAATGCAATGCGAAAATGCATTTCTAAAAATTGAAAGAGCAAGACTGATTCCATCATGTGTAATTTAAAATAGTTTTGCAAAATCTCATCGACATATTTTTCATCTTCTCCGCACATACATAAATAAATCAGATAAATGGCGCTCCTACTTTTTATGGCTTCTCCTGAAATTATTCTTTTTTCATGTCGAGATTTGTTATTAACTTTGAATAATGATGGAAAAATGAATATTGAAAATTTTTCGAAATGTTCACGTTTATTGTTTGATTGAAATGCAATGCGAAAATGCATTTCTAAAAATTGAAAGAGCAAGACTGATTCCATCATGTGTAATTTAAAATAGTTTTGAAAAATCTCATCGACATATTTTTCATCTTCTCCGCACATACATAAATAAATCAGATAAATGGCGCTCCTACCTTTTATGGCTTCTCCTGAAATTATTCTTTTTTTATGTCGAGATTTGTTATTAACTTTGAAAAATGATGGAAAAATGAATATTGAAAATTTTTCGAAATGTTCACATTTATTGTTTTATTGAAATGCAATGCGAAAATGCATTTTTAAAAATTGAAAGATTCCATCATGTGTAATTTAAAATAGTTTTGCAAAATCTCATCGACATATTTTTCATCTTCTCCGCACATACATAAATAAATCAGATAAATGGCGCTCCTACCTTTTATGGCTTCTCCTGAAATTATTCTTTTTTTATGTCGAGATTTGTTATTAACTTTGAAAAATGATGGAAAAATAAATATTGAAAATTTTTCTAAATGTTCACGTTTATTGTTTTATTGAAATGCAATGTGAAAATGCATTTCTAAAAATTGAAAGATTCCATCATGTGTAATTTAAAATAGTTTTGCAAAATCTCTTCGACATATTTTTCATCTTCTCCGCACATACATAAATAAATCAGATAAATGGCGCTCCTACCTTTTATGGCTTCTCCTGAAATTATTCTTTTTTTATGTCGAGATTTGTTATTAACTTTGAAAAATGATGGAAAAATGAATACTGAAAATTTTTCGAAATGTTCACGTTTATTGTTTTATTGAAATGCAATGTGAAAATGCATTTCTAAAAATTGAAAGATTCCATCATGTGTAATTTAAAATAGTTTTGCAAAATCTCATCGACATATTTTTCATCTTCTCCGCACATACATAAATAAATCAGATAAATGGCGCTCCTACCTTTTATGGCTTCTCCTGAAATTATTCTTTTTTTATGTCGAGATTTGTTATTAACTTTGAAAAATGATGGAAAAATGAATATTGAAAATTTTTCGAAATGTTCACGTTTATTGTTTGATTGAAATGCAATGCGAAAATGCATGTCTAAAGATTGAAAGAGCAAGACTGATTCCATCATGTGTAATTTAAAATAGTTTTGCAAAATCTCTTCGACATATTTTTCATCTTCTTCGCACATACATAAATAAATCAGATAAATGGCGCTCCTACCTTTTATGGCTTCTCCTGAAATTATTCTTTTTTTATGTCGAGATTTGTTATTAAATTTGAAAAATGATGGAAAAATGAATATTGAAAATTTTTCTAAATGTTCACGTTTATTGTTTTATTGAAATGCAATGTGAAAATGCATTTCTAAAAATTGAAAGATTCCATCATGTGTAATTTAAAATAGTTTTGCAAAATCTCATCGACATATTTTTCATCTTCTCCGCACATACATAAATAAATCAGATAAATGGCGCTCCTACCTTTTATGGCTTCTCCTGAAATTATTCTTTTTTTATGTCGAGATTTGTTATTAACTTTGAAAAATGATGGAAAAATGAATATTGAAAATTTTTCGAAATGTTCACGTTTATTGTTTGATTGAAATGCAATGCGAAAATGCATGTCTAAAGATTTAAAGAGCAAGACTGATTCCATCATGTGTAATTTAAAATATTTTGCAAAATCTCTTCGACATATTTTTCATCTTCTCCGCACATACATAAATAAATCAGATAAATGGCGCTCCTACCTTTTATGGCTTCTCTTGAAATTATTCTTTTTTTATGTCGAGATTTGTTATTAACTTATGAAAAATGAATATTGAAAATTTTTCTAAATGTTCACGTTTATTGTTTTATTGAAATGCAATGTGAAAATGCATTTCTAAAAATTGAAAGATTCCATCATGTGTAATTTAAAATAGTTTTGCAAAATCTCATCGACATATTTTTCATCTTCTCCGCACATACATAAATAAATCAGATAAATGGCGCTCCTACCTTTTATGGCTTCTCCTGAAATTATTCTTTTTTTATGTCGAGATTTGTTATTAAATTTGAAAAATGATGGAAAAATGAATATTGAAAATTTTTCTAAATGTTCACGTTTATTGTTTGATTGAAATGCAATGCGAAAATGCATTTCTAAAAATTGAAAGAGCAAGACTGATTCCATCATGTGTAATTTAAAATAGTTTTGCAAAATCTCATCGACATATTTTTCATCTTCTCCGCACATACATAAATAAATCAGATAAATGGCGCTCCTACCTTTTATGGTTTCTCCTGAAATTATTCTTTTTTTATGTCGAGATTTGTTATTAACTTTGAAAAATGATGGAAAAATGAATATTGAAAATTTTTCGAAATGTTCACGTTTATTGTTTGATTGAAATGCATTGCGAAAATGCATGTCTAAAGATTGAAAGAGCAAGACTGATTCCATCATGTGTAATTTAAAATAGTTTTGCAAAATCTCTTCGACATATTTTTCATCTTCTCCGCACATACATAAATAAATCAGATAAATGGCGCTCCTACCTTTTATGGCTTCTCCTGAAATTATTCTTTTTTTATGTCGAGATTTGTTATTAACTTTGAAAAATGATGGAAAAATGAATATTGAAAATTTTTCTAAATGTTCACGTTAATTGTTTTATTGAAATGCAATGTGAAAATGCATTTCTAAAAATTGAAAGATTCCATCATGTGTAATTTAAAATAGTTTTGCAAAATCTCATCGACATATTTTTCATCTTCTCCGCACATACATAAATAAATCAGATATATGGCGCTCCTACCTTTTATGGCTTCTCCTGAAATTATTCTTTTTTTATGTCGAGATTTGTTATTAACTTTGAAAAATGATGGAAAAATGAATATTGAAAATTTTTCGAAATGTTCACGTTTATTGTTTGATTGAAATGCAATGCGAAAATGCATGTCTAAAGATTGAAAGAGCAAGACTGATTCCATCATGTGTAATTTAAAATAGTTTTGCAAAATCTCTTCGACATATTTTTCATCTTCTCCGCACATACATAAATAAATCAGATAAATGGCGCTCCTACCTTTTATGGCTTCTCCTGAAATTATTCTTTTTTTATGTCGAGATTTGTTATTAACTTTGAAAAATGATGGAAAAATGAATATTGAAAATTTTTCGAAATGTTCACATTTATTGTTTCATTGAAATGCAATGCGAAAATGCATTTTTAAAAATTGAAAGATTCCATCATGTGTAATTTAAAATAGTTTTGCAAAATCTCATCGACATATTTTTCATCTTCTCCGCACATACATAAATAAATCAGATAAATGGCGCTCCTACCTTTTATGGCTTCTCCTGAAATTATTCTTTTTTTATGTCGAGATTTGTTATTAAATTTGAAAAATGATGGAAAAATGAATATTGAAAATTTTTCTAAATGTTCACGTTTATTGTTTTATTGAAATGCAATGTGAAAATGCATTTCTAAAAATTGAAAGATTTTATCATGTGTAATTTAAAATAGTTTTGCAAAATCTCATCGACATATTTTTCATCTTCTCCGCACATACATAAATAAATCAGATAAATGGCGCTCCTACCTTTTATGGCTTCTCCTGAAATTATTCATTTTTTATGTCGAGATTTGTTATTAACTTTGAAAAATGATGGAAAAATGAATATTGAAAATTTTTCAAAATGTTCACGTTTATTGTTTTAATGAAATGCAATGCGAAAATGCATTTCTAAAAATTGAAAGAGCAAGACTGATACCATCATGTGTAATTTAAAATAGTTTTGAAAAATCTCATCGACATATTTTTCATCTTCTCCGCACATACATAAATAAATCAGATAAATGGCGCTCCTACCTTTTATGGCTTCTCCTGAAATTATTTTTTTTTTATGTCGAGATTTGTTATTAACTTTGAAAAATGATGGAAAAATGAATATTGAAAATTTTTCGAAATGTTCACATTTATTGTTTTATTGAAATGCAATGCGAAAATGCATTTCTAAAAATTGAAAGATTCCATCATATGTAATTTACAATAGTTTTGCAAAATCTCATCGACATATTTTTCATCTTCTCTGCACATACATAAATAAATCAGATAAATGGCGCTCCTACCTTTTATGGCTTCTCCTGAAATTATTCTTTTTTTATGTCGAGATTTGTTATTAACTTTGAATAATGATGGAAAAATGAATATTGGAAATTTTTCGAAATGTTCACGTTTATTGTTTGATTGAAATGCAATGCAAAAATGCATTTCTAAAAATTGAAAGAGCAAGACTGATTCCATCATGTGTAATTTAAAATAGTTTTGCAAAATCTCATCGACATATTTTTCATCTTCTCCGCACATACATAAATAAATCAGATAAATGGCGCTCCTACCTTTTATGGCTTCTTCTGAAATTATTCTTTTTTTATGTCGAGATTTGTTATTAACTTTGAATAATGATGGAAAAATGAATATTGAACATTTTTCGAAATGTTCACGTTTATTGTTTGATTGAAATGCAATGCGAAAATGCATTTCTAAAAATTGAAAGAGCAAGACTGATTCCATCATGTGTAATTTAAAATAGTTTTGCAAAATCTCATCGACATATTATCATCTTCTCTGCACATACATAAATAAATCAGATAAATGGCGCTCCTACCTTTTTTTGGGTCCCCTGAAATTTTTTTTATGTCGAGATTTGTTATTAAATTGAAAAATGATGGAAATATTTTTTTTTGAGTCGAAATTTGTTAATTTTTATACGCGTTCGTTATTTGACTGAAATATAAATATTGCTTTCAAAGAATTCTTTTTTGTGTCGAGATTTGTTATTAACTCTGAAAAATAAATGCGAAGTTTTTAAAAACGTTGGCGTTTTAGCGTTTTGATGTTTTTGTGTTTGGGATTGTTTACCGTGTTTTAAGCGAAGTCCCATGAGGGGGGATGTAGTGAGCGCCCCGGGGGGCTAACTCAACAAGTGATCCCAATGAAACTCTGCCAAACGTTTCGTCCACAACTGCGGTGGACATCTTCAGTGGCGGTGTGGTCGTGGTCGAAGTGTTCTTCCAGCTGCCACAATCGTGACTGGCAATTGTTTGGTGTGATTTGGGTGGTGTGTTGTGTGGTATTGTGTGTGCTGTGGTGGTGGTGGTGCTGTTTTAGTTTTAGTGGTTGTTATTGGTTAGTGTTTTATTGTTTTAGTTTTAGTGTTTTAGTGGTGGGATATTGGTTAGTGTTTTATTGTTTTAGTGTCTTAGTGGCGGGTTATTGGTTAGTGTTTTATTGTTTTAGTTTTAGTGTTTTAGTGGTGGGTTATTTGTTAGTGTGTTATTGTTTTAGTTTTAGTGTTTTAGCGGTTTGCTATTGGTTAGTGTTTTATTGTTTTAGTTTTAGTGTTTTAGTGGTGGGTTATTTGTTAGTGTGTTATTGTTTTAGTGGTGGGTTATTGGTTAGTGTTTTATTGTTTTAGTTTTATTGTTTTAGTGGTTTGATTTTGGTTATTGTTTTAGTTTTAGTGTTTTAGCGGTTTGTTATTGGTTAGTGTTTTATTGTTTTAGTTTTAGTGTTTTAGTGGTTTGTTATTGGTTATTGTTTTAGTTTTAGTGTTTTAGCGGTTTGTTATTGGTTAGTGTTTTATTGTTTTAGTTTTAGTGTTTTAGTGGCGGATTATTGGTTAGTGTTTTATTGTTTTAGTTTTAGTGTTTTAGTGGTGCGTTATTGGTTAGTGTGTTATTGTTTTAGTTTTAGTGTTTTAGTGGTGGGTTATTTGTTAGTGTGTTATTGTTTTAGTTTTAGTGTTTTAGTGGCGGATTATTGGTTAGTGTTTTATTGTTTTAGTTTTAGTGTTTTAGTGGTGGGTTATTGGTTAGTGTGTTATTGTTTTAGTTTTAGTGTTTTAGTGGTGGGTTATTGGTTAGTGTGTTATTGTTTTAGTTTTAGTGTTTTAGTGGTGGGTTATTTGTTAGTGTGTTATTGTTTTAGTTTTAGTGTTTTAGCGGTTTGTTATTGGTTAGTGTTTTATTGTTTTAGTTTTAGTGTTTTAGTGGTGGGTTATTTGTTAGTGTGTTATTGTTTTAGTTTTAGTGTTTTAGTGGTGGGTTATTGGTTAGTGTTTTATTGTTTTAGTTTTATTGTTTTAGTAATTTGTTATTGGTTATTGTTTTAGTTATAGTGTTTTAGCGGTTTGTTATTGGTTAGTGTTTTATTGTTTTAGTTTTAGTGTTTTAGTGGTTTGTTATTGGTTATTGTTTTAGTTTTAGTGTTTTAGCGGTTTGTTATTGGTTAGTGTTTTATTGTTTTAGTTTTAGTGTTTTAGTGGTTTGTTATTGGTTATTGATTTAGTTTTAGTGTTTTAGCGGTTTGTTAATGGTTAGTGTTTTATTGTTTTTGTTTTAGTGTTTTAGTGGTTTGTTATTGGTTATTGTTTTAGTTTTAGTGTTTTAGCGGTTTGTTATTGGTTAGTGTTGTATTGTTTTAGTTTTAGTGTTTTAGTGGTGGGTTATTGGTTAGTGTGTTATTGTTTTAGTTTTAGTGTTTTAGTGGTGGGTTATTGGTTAGTGATTTATTGTTTTAGTTTTAGTGTTTTAGTGGTGGGTTATTTGTTAGTGTGTTATTGTTTTAGTTTTAGTGTTTTAGTGGTGGGTTATTGGTTAGTGTTTTATTGTTTTAGTTTTATTGTTTTAGTGGTTTGTTATTGGTTATTGTTTTAGTTTTAGTGTTTTAGCGGTTTGTTATTGGTTAGTGTTTTATTGTTTTAGTTATAGTGTTTTAGTGGTTTGTTATTGGTTATTGGTTATTGTTTTAGTTTTAGTGTTTTAGTGGTGGGTTATTTGTTAGTGTGTTATTGTTTTAGTTTTAGTGTTTTAGTTGTGGGTTATTGGTTAGTGTTTTATTGTTTTAGTTTTATTGTTTTAGTGGTTTGTTTTTGGTTATTGTTTTAGTTTTAGTGTTTTAGCGGTTTGTTATTGATTAGTGTTTTATTGTTTTAGTTTTAGTGTTTTAGTGGTTTGTTATTGGTTATTGTTTTAGTTTTAGTGTTTTAGCGGTTTGTTATTGGTTAGTGTTTTATTTTTTTAGTTTTAGTGTTATAGTGGCGGATTATTGGTTAGTGTTTTATTGTTTTAGTTTTAGTGTATTAGTGGTGGGTTATTTGTTAGTGTGTTATTGTTTTAGTTTTAGTGTTTTAGTGGCGGATTATTGGTTAGTGTTTTATTGTTTTAGTTTTAGTGTTTTAGTGGTGGGTTATTGGTTAGTGTGTTATTGTTTTAGTTTTAGTGTTTTAGTGGTGGGTTATTGGTTAGTGTGTTATTGTTTTAGTTTTAGTGTTTTAGTGGTGGGTTATTTGTTAGTGTGTTATTGTTTTAGTTTTAGTGTTTTAGTGGTTTGTTATTGGTTAGTGTTTTATTGTTTTAGTTTTAGTGTTTTAGTGGTGGGTTATTTGTTAGTGTGTTATTGTTTTAGTTTTAGTGTTTTAGTGGTGGGTTATTGGTTAGTGTTTTATTGTTTTAGTTTTATTGTTTTAGTAATTTGTTATTGGTTATTGTTTTAGTTTTAGTGTTTTAGCGGTTTGTTATTGGTTAGTGTTTTATTGTTTTAGTTTTAGTGTTTTAGTGGTTTGTTATTGGTTATTGTTTTAGTTTTAGTGTTTTAGCGGTTTGTTATTGGTTAGTGTTTTATTGTTTTAGTTTTAGTGTTTTAGTGGTTTGTTATTGGTTATTGTTTTAGTTTTAGTGCTTTAGCGGTTTGTTAATGGTTAGTGTTTTATTGTTTTAGTTTTAGTGTTTTAGTGATTTGTTATTGGTTATTGTTTTAGTTTTAGTGTTTTAGCGGTTTGTTATTGGTTAGTGTTTTATTGTTTTAGTTTTAGTGTTTTAGTGGTGGGTTATTGGTTAGTGATTTATTGTTTTAGTTTTAGTGTTTTAGTGGTGGGTTATTTGTTAGTGTGTTATTGTTTTAGTTTTAGTGTTTTAGTGGTGGGTTATTGGTTAGTGTTTTATTGTTTTAGTTTTATTGTTTTAGTGGTTTGTTATTGGTTATTGTTTTAGTTTTAGTGTTTTAGCGGTTTGTTATTGGTTAGTGTTTTATTGTTTTAGTTTTAGTGTTTTAGTGGTTTGTTATTGGTTATTGGTTATTGTTTTAGTTTTAGTGTTTTAGTGGTGGGTTATTTGTTAGTGTGTTATTGTTTTAGTTTTAGTGTTTTAGTGGTGGGTTATTGGTTAGTGTTTTATTGTTTTAGTTTTATTGTTTTAGTGGTTTGTTTTTGGTTATTGTTTTAGTTTTAGTGTTTTAGCGGTTTGTTATTGGTTAGTGTTTTATTGTTTTAGTTTTAGTGTTTTAGTGGTTTGTTATTGGTTATTGCTTTAGTTTTAGTGTTTTAGTGGTTTGTTATTGGTTAGTGTTTTATTGTTTTAGTTTTAGTGTTTTAGTGGCGGATTATTGGTTAGTGATTTATTGTTTTAGTTTTAGTGTTGTAGTGGTGGGTTATTTGTTAGGGTGTTATTGTTTTAGTTTTAGTGTTTTAGTGGTGGGTTATTGGTTAGTGTTTTATTGCTTTAGTTTTATTGTTTTAGTGGTTTGTTATTGGTTATTGTTTTAGTTTTAGTGTTTTAGCGGTTTGTTATTGGTTAGTGTTTTATTGTTTTAGTTTTAGTGTTTTAGTGGTTTGTTATTGGTTATTGGTTATTGTTTTAGTTTTAGTGTTTTAGCGGTTTGTTATTGGTTAGTGTTTTATTGTTTTAGTTTTAGTGTTTTAGTGGTTTGTTATTGGTTATTGTTTTAGTTTTAGTGTTTTAGCGGTTTGTTATTGGTTATTGTTTTTTCGTTTTAGTGTTTTAGCGGTTTGTTAATGGTTAGTGTTTTATTGTTTTAGTTTTAGTGTTTTAGTGGTTTGTTATTGGTTATTGTTTTAGTTTTAGTGTTTTAGCGGTTTGTTATTGGTTAGTGTTTTATTGTTTTAGTTTTAGTGTTTTAGTGGTGGGTTATTGGTTAGTGTGTTATTGTTTTAGTTTTAGTGTTTTAGTGGTTTGTTATTGGTTATTGTTTTAGTTTTAGTGTTTTAGCGGTTTGTTATTGGTTATTGTTTTAGTTTTAGTGTTTTAGCGGTTTGTTAATGGTTAGTGTTTTATTGTTTTAGTTTTAGTGTTTTAGTGGTTTGTTATTGGTTATTGTTTTAGTTTTAGTGTTTTAGCGGTTTGTTATTGGTTAGTGTTTTATTGTTTTAGTTTTAGTGTTTTAGTGGTGGGTTATTGGTTAGTGTGTTATTGTTTTAGTTTTAGTGTTTTAGTGGTGGGTTATTTGTTAGTGTGTTATTGTTTTAGTTTTAGTGTTTTAGCGGTTTGTTATTGGTTATTGTTTTAGTTTTAGTGTTTTAGCGGTTTGTTAATGGTTAGTGTTTTATTGTTTTAGTTTTAGTGTTTTAGTGGTTTGTTATTGGTTATTGTTTTAGTTTTAGTGTTTTAGCGGTTTGTTATTGGTTAGTGTTTTATTGTTTTAGCTTTAGTGTTTTAGTGGTGGGTTATTGGTTAGTGTGTTATTGTTTTAGTTTTAGTGTTTTAGTGGTGGGTTATTTGTTAGTGTGTTATTGTTTTAATTTTAGTGTTTTAGTGGTGGGTTATTGGTTAGTGTTTTATTGTTTTAGTTTTATTGTTTTAGTGGTTTGTTATTGGTTATTGTTTAATTTTTAGTGTTTTAGCGGTTTGTTATTGGTTAGTGTTTTATTGTTTTAGTTTTAGTGTTTTAGTGGTTTGTTATTGGTTATTGTTTTAGTTTTAGTGTTTTAGCGGTTTGTTATTGGTTAGTGTTTTATTGTTTTAGTTTTAGTGTTTTAGTGGTTTGTTATTGGTTATTGTTTTAGTTTTAGTGTTTTAGCGGTTTGTTAATGGTTAGTGTTTTATTGTGTTAGTTTTAGTGTTTTAGTGGTTTGTTATTGGTTATTGTTTTAGTTTTAGTGTTTTAGCGGTTTGTTATTGGTTAGTGTTTTGTTGTTTTAGTTTTAGTGTTTTAGTGGTTTGTTATTGGTTATTGTTTTAGTTTTAGTGTTTTAGCGGTTTGTTATTGGTTAGTGTTTTATTGTTTTAGTTTTAGTGTTTTAGTGGTGGGTTATTAGTTAGTGTGTTATTGTTTTAGTTTTAGTGTTTTAGTGGTGGGTTATTGGTTAGTGATTTATTGTTTTAGTTTTAGTGTTTTAGTGGTGGGTTATTGGTTAGTGTTTTATTGTTTTAGTTTTAGTGTTTTAGTGGCGGATTATTGGTTAGTGTTTTATTGTTTTAGTTTTAGTGGTGGGTTATTGGTTAGTGTGTTATTGTTTTAGTTTTAGTGTTTTAGTGGTGGGTTATTTGTTAGTGTGTTATTGTTTTAATTTTAGTGTTTTAGTGGTGGGTTATTGGTTAGTGTTTTATTGTTTTAGTTTTATTGTTTTAGTGGTTTGTTATTGGTTATTGTTTAATTTTTAGTGTTTTAGCGGTTTGTTATTGGTTAGTGTTTTATTGTTTTAGTTTTAGTGTTTTAGTGGTTTGTTATTGGTTATTGTTTTAGTTTTAGTGTTTTAGCGGTTTGTTATTGGTTAGTGTTTTATTGTTTTAGTTTTAGTGTTTTAGTGGTGGGTTATTGGTTAGTGTGTTATTGTTTTAGTTTTAGTGTTTTAGTGGTTTGTTATTGGTTATTGTTTTAGTTTTAGTGTTTTAGCGGTTTGTTATTGGTTATTGTTTTAGTTTTAGTGTTTTAGCGGTTTGTTAATGGTTAGTGTTTTATTGTTTTAGTTTTAGTGTTTTAGTGGTTTGTTATTGGTTATTGTTTTAGTTTTAGTGTTTTAGCGGTTTGTTATTGGTTAGTGTTTTATTGTTTTAGTTTTAGTGTTTTAGTGGTGGGTTATTGGTTAGTGTGTTATTGTTTTAGTTTTAGTGTTTTAGTGGTGGGTTATTTGTTAGTGTGTTATTGTTTTAGTTTTAGTGTTTTAGCGGTTTGTTATTGGTTATTGTTTTAGTTTTAGTGTTTTAGCGGTTTGTTAATGGTTAGTGTTTTATTGTTTTAGTTTTAGTGTTTTAGTGGTTTGTTATTGGTTATTGTTTTAGTTTTAGTGTTTTAGCGGTTTGTTATTGGTTAGTGTTTTATTGTTTTAGCTTTAGTGTTTTAGTGGTGGGTTATTGGTTAGTGTGTTATTGTTTTAGTTTTAGTGTTTTAGTGGTGGGTTATTTGTTAGTGTGTTATTGTTTTAATTTTAGTGTTTTAGTGGTGGGTTATTGGTTAGTGTTTTATTGTTTTAGTTTTATTGTTTTAGTGGTTTGTTATTGGTTATTGTTTAATTTTTAGTGTTTTAGCGGTTTGTTATTGGTTAGTGTTTTATTGTTTTAGTTTTAGTGTTTTAGTGGTTTGTTATTGGTTATTGTTTTAGTTTTAGTGTTTTAGCGGTTTGTTATTGGTTAGTGTTTTATTGTTTTAGTTTTAGTGTTTTAGTGGTTTGTTATTGGTTATTGTTTTAGTTTTAGTGTTTTAGCGGTTTGTTAATGGTTAGTGTTTTATTGTGTTAGTTTTAGTGTTTTAGTGGTTTGTTATTGGTTATTGTTTTAGTTTTAGTGTTTTAGCGGTTTGTTATTGGTTAGTGTTTTGTTGTTTTAGTTTTAGTGTTTTAGTGGTTTGTTATTGGTTATTGTTTTAGTTTTAGTGTTTTAGCGGTTTGTTATTGGTTAGTGTTTTATTGTTTTAGTTTTAGTGTTTTAGTGGTGGGTTATTAGTTAGTGTGTTATTGTTTTAGTTTTAGTGTTTTAGTGGTGGGTTATTGGTTAGTGATTTATTGTTTTAGTTTTAGTGTTTTAGTGGTGGGTTATTGGTTAGTGTTTTATTGTTTTAGTTTTAGTGTTTTAGTGGCGGATTATTGGTTAGTGTTTTATTGTTTTAGTTTTAGTGTTTTAGTGGTGGGTTATTGGTTAGTGTGTTATTGTTTTAGTTTTAGTGTTTTAGTGGTGGGTTATTTGTTAGTGTGTTATTGTTTTAATTTTAGTGTTTTAGTGGTGGGTTATTGGTTAGTGTTTTATTGTTTTAGTTTTATTGTTTTAGTGGTTTGTTATTGGTTATTGTTTAATTTTTAGTGTTTTAGCGGTTTGTTATTGGTTAGTGTTTTATTGTTTTAGTTTTAGTGTTTTAGTGGTTTGTTATTGGTTATTGTTTTAGTTTTAGTGTTTTAGCGGTTTGTTATTGGTTAGTGTTTTATTGTTTTAGTTTTAGTGTTTTAGTGGTTTGTTATTGGTTATTGTTTTAGTTTTAGTGTTTTAGCGGTTTGTTAATGGTTAGTGTTTTATTGTGTTAGTTTTAGTGTTTTAGTGGTTTGTTATTGGTTATTGTTTTAGTTTTAGTGTTTTAGCGGTTTGTTATTGGTTAGTGTTTTATTGTTTTAGTTTTAGTGTTTTAGTGGTTTGTTATTGGTTATTGTTTTAGTTTTAGTGTTTTAGCGGTTTGTTATTGGTTAGTGTTTTATTGTTTTAGTTTTAGTGTTTTAGTGGTGGGTTATTGGTTAGTGTGTTATTGTTTTAGTTTTAGTGTTTTAGTGGTGGGTTACTGGTTAGTGATTTATTGTTTTAGTTTTAGTGTTTTAGTGGTGGGTTATTGATTAGTCTTTTTTTTTTTTAATTTTAGTGTTTTAGTGGTTTGTTATTGGTTAGTGTTTTATTGTTTTAGTTTTAGTGTTTTAGTGGTTAGTGTTTTGTTGTTTTAGTTTTAGTGGTTTGTTATTGGTTATTGTTTTAGTTTTAGTGTTTTAGTGGTTTGTTATTGGTTAGTGTTTTATTGTTTTAGTTTTAGTGTTTTAGTGGTTTGTTATTGGTTATTGTTTTAGTTTTAGTGTTTTAGCGGTTTGTTATTGGTTAGTGTTTTATTGTTTTAGTTTTAGTGTTTTAGTGGTTTGTTATTGGTTATTGTTTTATTGTTTTAGTTTTAGTGTTTTATTGTTACTGTTTTATTGTTACTGTTTTATTGTTACTGTTTTATTGTTACTGTTTTATTGTTACTGTTTTATTGTTACTGTTTTATTGTTACTGTTTTATTGTTACTGTTTTATTGTTACTGTTTTATTGTTACTGTTTTATTGTTACTGTTTTATTGTTACTGTTTTATTGTTATTGTTTTATTGTTATTGTTTTATTGTTATTGTTATTGTTTTATTGTTATTGTTATTGTTTTATTGTTATTGTTTTATTGTTATTGTTTTATTGTTATTGTTTTATTGTTATTGTTTTAATGTTATTGTTTTAATGTTATTGTTTTATTGTCATTGTTTTATTGTCATTGTCATTGTCATTGTTAATTGTTATTGATTGTTGTTGTTGTTATTATTGTTATTGTTATTATTATTTAGCCCCCCGAGGGGCTCCCAGACGTTTCGTCCACGACTGCGGTGGTCATCGTCAGTGGCCACGTGGTCCAGATCGAAGTGCACTCGAGCCGGTCTCACTTCCAACTGATTTTGGATCTGATGTGCGCCGCTATTTATAGTGGTGTTTGGTGCCGGTGGAAACCGGTTCTTTCTGACGTCATTTCCGGCTGTGTAATTCTCCGATGTCTCAATGCTATTTTTAAATTTTATTGAATATTTAAAATATCTACAAAATTCGCTTTTAAACAATATACATTCG
This sequence comes from Eledona agricola, assembly GCA_964023215.1. Lineage (NCBI taxonomy): Eukaryota > Metazoa > Arthropoda > Insecta > Coleoptera > Tenebrionidae > Eledona > Eledona agricola. The sequence continues at coordinate 3,545,251 of OZ026860.1, read as the reverse complement.
ATACTTATGCAAACAATATTTTAGGCAATTAATAATAGTTTTCAATAATATAAAAAAAAATTAAAATATAAATAATTAAGTAAGCTATGGATTTATTTGTTATTTACGGCTAGTCTAATTCGCTATTTAAGCAAATGATATTTTAGGTAATTAATACTAGTTTCCAATAATATATAAAAAAATTAACATACAGGGTGATTCACGTAGACCGTTCATTAGAACATTTTCAATTTTCCGTAAAGCTAGACAGTTGAAATTTGATGTATGATTATCATCGATTATTCTGAATCGAAGTAAAATACTATCAAGATGGCGGCACTTCCGGTTATACCGGAAATTGACGTCAACTTTGTTATATTAAATGGCAACAACTTATTTTTATGCACTCGTTAATTTTGGCAATCAATTCTAAATGAGATGTGCCCAAGTTGTCTTATCTTATTTCTCATAGTTTTAAAAATATTCTTAATTTAATGATAAAATTTGGAAATGCAAAAATACTTCTAAAAATTAATATTTCTTGAACCATTTGAAGTATTGCAATAATTGTTTTTACTAGCGATTCGTATAAATTTAAAGAATAATTCGAGAGTACTTCTAATACATTTTTTTGTCTCGGGTGGGCGTTGGAATTTCCGGAAAATTACTATAACAAAATGCCAAAAACTCAATCTACTATCTACTACAATCTAATAACGGAATTCAATGTAAAAGTAAAAAATAACTCGACCTTTATAAAGATTTGTTATGCCAATTCTCGATAGTTTTTTCGACATTCCATTGGATTTTAGAAAACAGTTCTAACAACGAAGATAAAGGCGAGACCTCCCTAACTAAACATACAAAACTCCCGCTTAAGTTGAATATTTAAATTAAAATTCCCGCTATATCCAGAAGGTTTGTAAAGGTAGATGGCGTATCTAGGGGACCGTAGAAATACAAGGGAGTTAGCGTTCTATACTGTTCTCTTTTCTATGCCTATCATAGACAAGAGAGAGAATAGATGGTCCACTCTCCCTATTCTTTCTAAAGATTATTTATAGTGTCATCTGTTGGGATCTCCTAAGAGTTTCGTTCAAACACCCGTATGTGTATAGAAACCTGTACAGCTTAAAGCTCGCAATTTAATATTTTCGTGCTTTTTAATTTTTCATTGATTAATTTAAAACAATCTACATTTAAAACTGCTTTATTTATAAATTCACCAAAATAGAATTACATTTCCTTAATATAGAACATACAAACAAAAACGGAAGCTCAAGATGCCCCGTTATAACATTATTGCATGTTATTTCATTGCATGCATCAATACTGTTATAATAAAATTATAATTATAATACAAAATAACAAAATAAAATATATACACAACCTACTATGCCTTCGAACGAACACAACACCGTTTCACTTTTTTAAATGAAATAATTGTCCGAAATAAAATAAACACTAAACCACAGCACTAAACTAAAAAACACTATTTATTAATTATAAAACTATATTATTAAAATATAAACAAATCTAACACCCGAACAAAAGAAAAATCAAATTAGACGCTGCCAGTTCACAACGCTAACTCGAATGGTAAGAGATAAAACGAAGTCATAACAAAACCAGGTAAAAATACCGAATTCGAATTCTCCAAACGATTGTGGGTGCGATAGTCAGTTTTCTGCAGTCAGCAATCATAGATTATAGGGAATTTGGGTTGGTTGCAAATTAAGGTTGACCACACTGCGTGAACCAGCAGCTCTTGGTGTCATCTGTTGGGATCTCCTGTAAGCTTATTTTATTTAGAAAGATAGCATAGAGTGCGCACCCCATGGTCAAAATGTCAATGAGATCCTAGAATTGTAGAATGTAGAACAAAGAATAGAAATAGATAGAACACATAACGCCAAATCCCATCTAAATCGAGTGTTCCAATTGAGGACATCTAACGACAAAATCTCAACTACACATATTCTGCTGTAAAATGTCTTATTGAGAAATTTAAATAAAGCATAAAAACAATTGAAGCTCCAGTAAAAGACTGCAGCAGACCCAAAAGATTTGTATTTTCGCGTGCAAGAAAGGTTCAAAACCGTTTGTCAATTAGTTACGTTTTTATTTGTGGAGAGAAACATTCAATAAAATGCGATTTCTGCGCTTGATATATCTTATAAAAATGTCTGCCAAATTCTCTCACTATAAATTTCATTCTCCGTTAAATTGCCGAATACAATAATTATTGTGTTATAAATAGTATTGAGCACACAAAAAAAAAACGAAAGCTTAGGAGACAATCAAGCACTTACACCAAATTAAATACATTTAAACTTTTACTACACAAATTATGCAGACTCTAGCAAATATTCTTATTTTGCGATTAAAATGCCGATAAACTGTATTAGACGCTTAATGAGCAGGAATTTCAAATTTCAAGTATCTATTATAAATTTGCAAATTGGTGACAATTGTGTTGTCTTGTTGCTTTAAGCATGTTCGAAATTGTGGGACGCCGGCAATGAAATACAATATCAAAATAAACAGAAAATGATGGAGTTATTTGATAATAATCAACAAGAAGAAACTATCAATGTCCCCACGCACATGTAAAAATGCATGCTGTAATGACGATTGAATAAACGAAATAAGGAATGTTCACTACTAAGATGAATTTCTGCACATTGGTAACAATATACTAACACGCACGGATTGTATATTGAAATGTTCAGTTCAACAGGGTCATTTTAATATTTTAATACATACAAAAATGGCGTCGCAACAAGATATGACAGTATCCCGCACAACATAAAAATGGAAAATGCCAGTCAAGAAGAAAAAACGAGGACGTCCAAAGGAATGTGGCAATAGCGTAATTAATTATAACTATCTTTCTCGGGATTTTTGACCGTGTTCCATTTGAAGTTCCCAATGAACCTCCAAGGAGGAGGTTCATTGGGAACTTCAAATGGATCACGGGCAAAAATCCCGAGAAAGATAGTTATAATTAATAACACCGACCGTGAAAGCCTAAATACTTTCATAAATAGCGTAATTAGTCTTGTAGAAAAAAAATTAAAGGAAATCTAAACCCTTGTATACATATAATTATATTTTACAGCTGTTTTATGGAACTTTATCTTCTTACTACTTACTGATATTTACATATTACAGAGTTACTTTGGTTTAATAGCATAATATTGTATTATTATTATCCTTGTTCATGTATTAGGTACTTATCATGTTATTAGAATGAATGAGAATTTATTTGTATTTTGTTTATTTGATTAATAATAAATTATGAATTAACTCAAAATGATTTTTAATAAAACCTTGTAATGTTCAGAAATTTATTTATCTACAGTATGTCCACGGATGGGATTTTTTTAAATTTTTCCAAAAAATTCATTCTTGATAAAAAGAAATAAAATTATCTTATTTATTCAGGACATTGTGAAATATAAATTTTTGCACATTGCTATGAGAAATCATAATTTTGAAATCTTAGGAAATTATTTATCTACAGTATGTCGACGGATGGGTTTTTTCAATGCTCCGAAAAATTCATTCTTGATAAAAAGAAATAAAATAATCTTATTTATTCAGGACATTGTGAAATACAATTTTTTGCACGGTTCTATGAGAAATGACAACTAGTACAAATAAAAAAACCTGAAAGCCATGGAATCACTTTGAAATTCGTTAGAGGGTTACATTGAGATGATCAAATTTGAAAGTAAGTTTTCGGGGACGACATATATGATACATTTTAATGTCTTTTTTAACAAATTTCATCTCCTCTCATTTCATCAAATTACTATAATACCAAGATATTTTTCTTGTCCGATGCTAATCCATCCAATAATTTTCTTTTAATAAAAATAATATTCATTACTACTTTTAAAAAGTTATTAGAAAAATAGGTATATGATACGATTAAATAAATCTCTCTTCTTCGATTTAATCCATGCATTGTTTAAAGTTTAACGAATGAGTATAACAATGAATAAATAGAGTTTGAGGAGCGATAATTTTAATATTTGGTTGCCTATCAATTAAATATCCTACCATAGCTACAGTAATACATTTGTGCCATTTTCTTATTCGAATTTTTTAAACGTTTACTTTGCATTATTAATTCGAAAAATTACTCCAAAGTGCGTCCCGATTTCATACAACACCATGAATATGTCTATGTCTTAAAAATACATAAAGTGGCGAATGACAGCTTATATCTATTATCCCATCAAGTACACTTTTAAAAAATTATTACTTTACAAATTGATGTTTTCAGTTACAACGTGAGCTATAGAGTCCAGTAGTTCATTTTGAATTGTTACGAAAGTTCCCAAAGAGTATAATTTCTTCTAGTTAACAAGAGCACTAATTATTTAGAGTTTCCTCTGTTCAACGATTCTCTACTATCATCGTATCGGCATCTTGACTTTAAAATACTGTGGAAAAAATGAAATTATAGATAAGCCTTTCATATATTTATTATTTTTTGTGACCGAGTTATAAAATATTTGTTAAAATTACACTTGACGTCCTGCATGAATTAAATGTATTATATTTTGTATGTTTAAACATTCAATTTTTACATGTTGCGTACTCTAAAATTATGCAAATAAACAAAGATGTGCGCTAAATTCAAAATTCGACTCCTTATTAGTTCTGAGACGGCGGGCGTGTTTGTTTCGTGTCAATCGTTTTTCAGGTACCGAGACCGTACCCCAACCGAAGAACGACCAATCACGTTCTAACAGTACTAAAAAACTCATAGAGCGGAGCCATATCTTCGCTGCGATTTGCGGAGCGAGGTGCACTTTTTCAAGCAAAAAATGTGTAAAAAGCGCGAGTTGGGCGTTCCCATTCAAATTTGGTTGAAATAATTAATATGAAAGTGTGTAGCTTTCATGGTCGGTGTTATTAATAATTAACGATCTGATTAGGGTTTTTGGGTCGGGTTCCATTTGAAGTCCCATCAGGGGAAAAATAAAATTAATAATAATTAATAATGATATAATTATTGTTAGGATCTGAAGCTGAAAAAATGTTTGCAAACAAATCAAATATTGTAAAATTTTATTCATTTGAAGGGTGAAAAATTTTTTATAAACTTCTCCTTTGCCGCCCCTTACTAGCCGCCACTGAGTGTCGCCACCTAGAGTGAGATGTTACAGTTTATTTAAAGAAAAGAGCTCTACTAATTATAATTTGGCTGACCTTAAGTATTGACTTGACTATACCCAATGCCTCAAGCATTAAAAATTGCAACCTTATTTCGTCGTTATCACTTATGATTGCTACACGTTATATTGTTGAATATTTTGCATATTCAACGATTTTCGGTATTTGTTAGTAGTTAGTGCAACAACATAAACAACAGCATTTCATACATTACATGTCCTTTCATTATTTTATGCACAAGTTAATGTACTTCTTTCATGTAACGAATTTTGTTATATTTTGCATAGACAATGCATCCTTTTGGCGGTAAGGGTGCGGACACAGTAGTGTATTGGGGGTTGCGTGTTGGAAAAAAATTGTTTTTTAAGCATAATTAGGATTTTTTAATTTTGTGATTGCGACGAGGACGGGCTAAATTAATTGCTCTCTAATGGTGGAGTTAAATTTGAAGCATGAGGCATACAATTAGGAAAATTAGAAGTATTGAGACATGCGCAGGACCGGGTCGTTGTCGAGGACTCTGGTTCGTGTGTCCTTGTAGTTTGGGTGTAGTTTCGCGTACGCCCCCCGCCCCCAGTTAGTTTTTTTGAGGTAAAGGTGGGGCGGCTGCGTTGAGGAGAGTAGTTCTTCGTTTGTGACGCAGTCGCGTTTATTGTGAGTTTTAATGTTTTGACATGTAGTGCATTTAAATTTCCGTTCTTCATTATAGTGTTTTTGTTTTCGTTATGTGTTGTTCGTTTTCGACGCCGAAGAGCGTCCAGTGCAGTGCCAAATCGGACTAGCAGTGACGAGCACTGACTGGTCGAGTGATCTTAGTACTTCCAGTAGTGTGAGAATTTATCCTGGAACAAAAAGTCGAAGAGAAGGCATTACGGTGACGTTGTTTTGTGTGCCTCGACAAAAACGCTCATCTCAAAACGAAGACGTAAGTAGTGGCGATGGTCCATCATGTTCTTGCAGATATTGCGATCTCGTGTCCTTCGTGCAATTTCCGGCGTCTGCTTCGGCTCGCTGGGGGCACTATTGTTCCAGCGTACTGTTATTACGTCATCGAACGAGATCACGGTCATCCTCTTTTAAGTGCTGTATCAATTTCTGTGGACGCTGAACTCGCCGTTTCCGGTTTCGCGCTGGTGGTAATGGTGGGTGGCAAGAGTTACGAGTTATCAGAGTTAAAGAGCGCCAAAAGAATGTCTAGGGGTGACTGGGGCAAAGAATCTCCGAGCGAAGTTGATTGGAATGATGCTCGAAACACGAGTTGTGATCCCAGTCGATGTTGCTTTGTGCTTGTTGCGTGTCCCACTTTTTAGCGTCATTTGATCCGACACGATAAAACTTGTAGTTGATATCAAACGAGGAGGTGTTCATTTACATTTCCACCTTCTGCAGGATGTGGCGACATTATTTCTTCTATCAGGCTTTCCGCGTTTATCTGTAACTTGTTTACATCGTGTTACACATTTGCTACGTTTTGCAATTTGAGTTTGCAGAACTGACATGCATCAAAATATTTGTTGTTTTTGACATTGCTTGTAATGTAGCGATAGTTTCCGAAAGTGTTCGTAGTTTCTCTAGAAACTTCTTCTGTTAATCCATTGGATACAGCTGTAAACAATATATAACTTTCGGACGATGGTCCCGTTTTTCTATTACTGAATGTGCGAATCATTTGAAATTTAGCTCTGGTACCCAATTTTAGAGAACAATTTGCCAAACATTTTTAAAATCGATCTGTTGGTCGTTATGCTGCATATTCTAAAAATGGCATAGTTTCTAACTTTCTTTCTTGACCAAATAGTTTAAATAAATCTTTCAATTGGCATGCTGTTTTAATGCCTTTTCTCAGAATATTTATTTAATCTTGGCTAGAAACTTCTTAGACGCACCAATTACAGAATTATGTACACATTCTCCAATTGCATATGCCGCAACTCCAATTTGCGACTTCATAGAAAATGTAAAATATTATGTTTGTTGTATTATTATAACGATACTCAATGTTTTAAAAATGTTTTTATCATAAATGTCAGAAATAAAAATTTACCAGTGATGGGTTAAGGCAAGGCTAATGGTTTAGATTATAACTTTTTAGTCTTATGCAGTACAGTTAGTAGTAAAGAGAAAATAAGTCAAACCATCTCCGCATCGAAAATAATAGTGAAATGAAATTCTCATCTAATTTAGCTGATTTCAGTCGGTTTGAAAAATACCGGGTTCACAATTATTACTTTCTTCCATGTATGTAACTAGATTATAATGTAAAAGTACTCATCCTAGATGTTATTGTTATGTAATACGAATTTTATATCATAATCTAAAAGTGCATGGAATGCAGATTGTTTTCGCTGGGATTTGAGATGATACCGTCCAGATGGTGGCCTTCAATCGTGTTAGCCGCTCGTATATTTCACGTTTTGCATTCTTCGGCTCATTTTCGGGGAAATTGAAATAATTTCAAGTCGTATGCAAGCATCATCAAAGACTTTTTTAATGTTAAAAATTAGGCAATTGTACAACTACTGAGATGCCGGATGCGTGACTTTGCAGCAAATGAAAATAAATATTAACTTGGATAAATTTACTAGAAAGTGAAGCTTTCGGATAGGTTAGCAAGTCGCAACATTGAAACTGTTTATAATGCAAATTTATCCGGAACCCGGATTGGAATGTTGTCAGGATATTTTTCAAATATTGAAAACTACAAACGACGAAGCGATATTTATATTATTCGGCCATACACAGTAGTCATTAGTTTTATTTGACTTCTGGGGCGTGATGGTAAATCACATAGCAAATATTCAAGAATCATCAAATTACAGTAATATTTCAATAATACATATATGTATATGTGTAAAGAAACAGAAAGCTATACAATTTTATATTAATAAGAAAAAACTTTTATCATTTCTGTTATATTGCAACGAAATTTAAGATAAAATGTAGACGTAGTAGAATGTACTTTTATTTTTCTTATTTTCTTGTTCATGTGGATTTCATGAGTGCCCCATTTGCGATTTCTTGCTTATCGTTCTATTTTATTGTATATTATGTATTTGCTGAAGCTGTAATTCCGTCCATTTAGACACTATGTATTTAAATACAATAGTTTCTTGTTTTTTACATTTAATTAATTTCGCGAACCAACTAAACCTAGATTTGCGCTGACCGTAACAGAATACTGAGATTTCAAGAAATGGCAGTTAATTCTGAGGATGCCGTTGACTCAGCAAACGGTAACTCTATCTTGTCAGTAAATATTTTGCCGTGAATCATTTTCTCGCACGTCTTTATCCTCGCTCATTTCTTAATATCTTGTCTGGCAACTTCACACGAGATTGCACAGCCTGACTCTCTGGTATACAAGGGGCGTGTTATTTCCGTTTCTTGTTCGCTGATTTGCTTCCTAGTTTCCAGATAATTTACACATGAAAGAGTACTCATCCGTTTAATTTGTTGTTAATTGTGTCCAGTTTTTAAGTTCCTGTGACGAAAAGTCCGTTTTATTTCAACTATTTTTATTTATGAATACATAGTAGATAAACGATCGATTAGTGTTATCATTATTACCAACTTCCTGCATCAGCAGTTTTCCCGATTTTGAAATACTTTATAAATTTTTTTTGATATTATCCATTTTGAAAATACTTGGAACGTACATATTTAAAGAAAATCATAAATAACGCTCAAACCAATCCATTTAAATCAAATAGTGGATAATAAGTTTCCTTTAAAGTTAATGTAATTAAATGTAATTTTATAGTGTTTTCTATTGAAAATATTTAAATTTGAAATAATTAATTGGATTAATAAGTATCGAAAACAACCTCCACAATAAAATTTTCATCACACAGCAATGGGTGTTTGAAAAATTGCTCTATAGGTTATATGTTTCGAAAATTCTTATCATTTTTATCAACTTTCTGAATCAGCAGTTTTCCCGATTTTGAAATTTTTTTCTGCTTAATTGAAGTTATCAATTTTGAAAATACTTGAAACGTACATTTTTAAAGAAAATCATAAATAACGCTCAAACCAATCCATTTAAATCAAATCTATGGATAATAAGATGCCTCTAAAGCGAAAGTAATTAAATGTAATTTTATAGTGTTTTCTATTAAAAATATAACTAGAAACCCCAATTCTAAATCATTTTAATTGAATTAACAAGTATCGAAAACTTCCACTGCAATGAATGTTTGTAAAATTGCTTTATGGGTTGGGAAACTTGTATGTAAAAACGAATTAAATTTAATTCATTTAAGTAGTATTTTTTGGCTTTGTGTGTTAGTATGCCCTTGTAACAGATTTTTTCTAGTTATCATTAGTTTATTTATGCATTGGAATTTGTATGCTCGTGCAGACGTTTAAATTATTTCAAATTGTTCTCTAATTTAGTGTATTGTTGATTTTTGACCATTCGTTAATTGAAGGTTAACCGTCAGGGTCGGCATAGTTAGCGATATCGTGGCTATATTAGACTACTGAATTAGTAGGTTTGGTTCCAAACACGTTCAACTCTTCCCGAAATGTTACGGTGTTGGTTCCAAAAATTTCCTTATTGTAAAAAGGGGGCCACTCATCACTTCTGGTTTGCTGTTGAAATTGTTGCTTCATACCGTAATCTGGAGTAATCGTATTATATTTTCCTATTGTTCTGCGGTGAAAGTATGAGAGCATATGTAAATTTTGAAAATCAGCGAGTGGAAGAATCCTTTTGGTAAACAACAAATTCCGAAACACATTTGTCTGAACAAAGCTCTTATGCAGTGCATTCGCTCCCGTGAACCGTAAAAAACACGTCGGACTTGTGTTTTCCAAACGAAGGAAAGTCTACAATAACTCCTAGAAGTGTCTTGGTGCGATGAACACGCTCGCACCACACGTCCATCCAGCGGTCAGTGGCATCGGCGACGACACACACAAGACATTTAACTTGCAGAGGTAGTGACCTTGTAGCCCGCATTGCCATTGCGTCTGCTTTTGAAGACGAGTTCCGCAATTGCCAGGAGGTGTCGAAACAAAAGATCGATTCGAGTCATCGGCGCGCGTGGGTAGAAGAAGATATTGCGCCGTTCTAATTTCACCCCACAATCATCGCACCAAATGGAGAATGTATTGTTTTGTCTTTGACGTCGTCGTCGTCGTGGTGGTGTGAATTTGGTTCAGTGAAAGCGGCTTGTACGCTTGCATTGTTTGACAATTGAGTCATTAAAACGTCAGACTAATGGATCCGATTAGAATTCGTTCGCAGACAAGACGCCTCTCTGTCCCATCTAATTGTCGACAATTAGGGCTAATTGGACGTATGATGTCCGTGGTGGAAAATCTAGGAACGTGTGAAGGACTGGACTGCGTCCTCGTCAGTACTGCTGTTCATGTTTCCGTCCATTCTTTTCGTATTATGGTATTCAAAATGGAACCGGCCGGATGTTGGTTGTTTTTGCCGTGCGCGTCGTGAAATCAAGGATGAACTGAGGATGAGTCTATTTCGCAACTTCAAAATAAAACAATCTCGCTGTTGTTTGTAAATTTAACAGATTTCTAATGTTTATTATTACTGTACGATTAGTTTGTTCCGCACATGGTAATCGGTGTTTTCCGTTTCGGTCTCTCGCCCAACTATGGATGATGCGTTTTCCGACCGTCATACATCTACGATAACGGATTTTCGGAGTCGTGCGGCGACCCAAACTGGTTTCAGCTTCTATTTTTGATAAAAACGACGCATGTGATCTTGACGTCAGTGTCGATACAACGGTTTTCCGAAAAATGTGAGCTCTGCCAGGGAGACAAATCCGCCGAAATCGTGGCCGAGACGAATCGCTGCAGTCTTGCTTTTGTCGACTTCAGGTAGATTTGGGCGAAATTCTACAGCAGTCACACAAATGTGGGGATTGTCGCTGTGTGAAATTTCCAGAAATGATAAATAGTTCTGAGGATACAACTGTTGACTCAGCAAGAAACTCCGGATTAGCTACTGGTTGTAAATATTTTGCAGCGAATCATGTTCTCTTTCTATTCACTGTTTCACTCTTTTCAATTCATCTACGACTCCCAAACATAAGTGGTTTTTACGAGTAATTTATAAGTCATTAAAGATTTAAAAAAAATGTATATCTTTATTTGTCACAAACAAGACGATTTTATAAGAACATAGATGGAATGTAAAATTCAAAAACTAAATAAAAATATGGCATCAATGTTCTATGTAAACAAAAAATGTTATTTTTTTCTAATAAAACTTTACCTGAAACACTCTGAATTTGATTTTGGTCCAAGCTCTGAAATCCGGCCCGACCTTGTCGCTTATCGTCAGATTAGTAGTGTAAATTTATACACAGATAAACTTGCCTGTGTTATTTCTGTGGCAGTGAAACCAAAAGATATTAAAGACCGTAAAATAGTTTCCGATGAACAATTACGCCGGTTGATCATCATCGGGTGCCTCAAATGGGGCTCAACTCGTACGGTCACGCTCACTCGCGATTATTAAAAGCGACGCGTAGGATTTCGTAGCGATTTTTATTCATGAGGAATTCCAGCGATCGGTTAATTGTAATTGGGCTGGAAAAGGCGGTACGGTATCGCAAATAATAAACTGAGTCATGGTTTTCGGCTCACGAGAGCCACTAACCCCGAGCTAATCTATGAAATTAATATGCAGACGTGAGCCATCCGCCTCCATGTAAATATTTGCTGTAGGTATTTCCTTTGTACCGACATATGGTGAACTAGATCACATCTTTTTGTAAACGCAACATCACGACTTTCCCCCAGGTTTAAATTGAAGCGGCGAAGGATACAGGACAGAGACTCGTCGCGGGGACTTTTCTCACGCAACCAACTGTTGCTCCCCATTCACCCCACAATCTATTCCGTTTTCGTAAACTGTGACTTAATTCGTAATGATGCCCGCATGACGTTATTACTCAGGGGGTCGACTAGTCTAGAGTCTAGAGGAGTGTTCGCCCACACCCAAATGTGCAAATTATTACCTCCGACGATATTTTCCTAGTGACTCAAACCAAATGAATCACCTGACTAGTTACTATTGGAACGAAAAAAAATTATAAACAAACATAATAGACAGCCGGAGGCCGACGGAAACGCGGACGGTGCAATGCAAATAAGATAATGCTTTATTATTGAAACACTGATAAGATTATATCATCGATCAGCACTTCTCTTCGATGTGATAATTAAAGACACATAGTACATATTAAATGGCAACCAGGAACCAGCAACCATTGTTAATTTTGTTATCGCGCGTAATAACGGATAATTGAATTAATACTAACTGTAGGCTGGCAACGGTTTATCAATAGCAGAACGTGGCCTCTGCATAACGAGCAAATCCACGTGTCGTTGGTGCAGAATCCGGTCGAAATTTGGGAGTTGGGGGACAGGTGATTGGCCACCTGGAACAGCCTGTGCTTTATGCCGTTAATTATGTTAATAAATGCCGCAAACGGTTGGGGACGGTTTTGGCATGGTCAGGCATTGATCGATTGAAACGTATTTTGAATTTGCAAGTTGTGACAAATCTACAAAAATGTTTGCCGATATGTTATGTATTGAAATCTAGCGTTTGATTAAAAAATTATTGAAATGTTTAATTTTATTTCAAAGTCGCTCTAACCCAAGAACAATCTGCAGAACGTTTGGAATGCGCCGTTGGGAACGCAGCAATTCTCGCGCCACTGTGTTTACGTAAATTGCAGAATTTATGATTTTTTTCACCTTCAAGTTGTTAAATTTGTACAAGCACAATTGATTTGGTTGGAGAAATATTTTTCAGCTTCGGATCCTAGCAATTATTATTTCAACCGAATTTGAATGGGAACGCCCGCCCGGTGCTTTTTACGCATTTTTTGCTTGAAAAAATGCACCTCAATCGCTAATCACAGCCGAGATATGGCTCCGGTCTATGACTTTATTAGGACTGTTAGTTCATGATTGGCTACTTTTTCCGATGGGGTATAGCCTTTACTGCCGTGAAAAAGTCTGGACAGGATACAAACACTCCCACCGTCTCACAACCAATTAGGAGTCGAATTTTGAATTTATCGCCATCATCTTTGTTTAATTGCTTTATTTCACAATTGACAAACCGTTCTGTGCGGGTACGCTTTTTTGGTCAGATTTCTGTTGAAATTAAAATTCTACAATTTTAAGATGGAAAAATAATCAACCGATGTTGGGTGACAGCGATATCAGTTCAATGAATTACTACGAATTGTTCGTCACAAATTCTCTAGTAGTTCTTCGTCCAGACTTGAGTCGTTTTTTAATTCATTAGGATAAACCACCTTCAGACATCCTTAATTCTTGTTAGAGGAAATGTATACATATGGTTAACGGGTAGTTTAATTTCAAACAATTGTTTTCTTGGCCATGTTTAATCAAAGACGTAGTTTTGCTCTGTTATAAATTTAACTAATTGAGCTTGTCAGAAGATTAAATACAAAATACAAAATTCGAGGTCTTTTCTTATAACCAATTACCAAACTCCTTGTCTCCCCTGACAAAATGATCAACCAACATGTTGTTATCGAAAGTATTATTTTCCATATTTGTGCATTTGGATTTAGTAATTTTATACATTTCAAACCATCAAAAGATGTTTCATATTCGTACTTACTGAGTGTTGAACTAAATATTACGATTAAAGTTAAACCGGTCAGTTGCTTTCATTTTTCAACCATCGTTATACGTCTTTTTCTTAAATTGTCGTGCACTATTAATTGCGCTAACAAGCATCGATAACTAGTCGATGTTGTAATGTGTGGCTTCCGTTCATGCGACATGGCATCGAAGTATTTTCCTACTTTAAGTTGGCCAAGTTTCAAGTAAACTAGTAAACCTTGAGCTTGTGGCCTACAATAGGAAGAGTACGGAAAATTCAACTTGTCAAGTTTAATATTCTAAATTGTAATTTTTTTGGCTTGGCAAACCAAGTTTAAAATCATGAGCACCTTTTTGTATATTTCATTCAACTTTATTAAAATTAACAGTATATATGATACAGATAAAGCGTCTGTATTGCTACAGAAATACTTGCATATTTATTTAGTTTAATACACTTTAAAAAATAATTAGATCGGACGATCCTTCTAAACAAATTCCAAAAATACTAAAACTGTTATCTAACAAACTAGAAATAGATCCTGGATGTTTTAAAGAACCTAAATATATTTTGAAATTATTTTGCTACTGGACCGTACTAGACTGGCGTTTGTTTTCTAGTCAGGAAGTATTTTTAAACTGAATAAAAATTTTCGAAAAATTAGAACTCTTTCATAACGCGTTTCATTGAATTTTTGCAAAACATTTTAAGATAAGTTAGTTGATAAGGAACTCGGCGAAACTTATATTAACGGGGATTATTGATTTCAAGAAATTAAGGCATTACGCAACTTTATTGATAAGAAGAGAAATATAATAGTAGATCAATAGTAGATTATTTCAACAAAACTGAAGTCCTTTCAGAACTTTGGTTATCACATTATATTGCATCGGGAGGCGAGTGGAGAGGATACCATAATATAAATACTTTCAATATTATTTTTAATATATTTATTATTTTTATTTTGCATTTATACATTTATGTTTTCATTTCTAGGGTTAAGTCTATTATTATTATACATATAAACATGTATAATGGAGTTGTCCGTTTATTTATGAAATAATTAAATTTTAACATTTTTGTAGTCTCAAAATGTTTTTTCAAAATATCTTGATTTTGCTTATGTTTTGAATGGTTTCATTAAGAATATTAAAATAGTTTGGTGTCAAAACTTAACAATAGTCAAAAACGGTGACAGTGGTGACAACGGTGAAGAACATCTGGCTTCAAGAAACAGTTACAATAATACGCAGAATAACAATACAACGATTTTTCAAAAGCGTTCAAGTGGTGGAAGCTGTTATCAAGATCCACCGATGACGTCTACCGAATATGTAGACGGCATAAACCGGAAGATTGTTTGAATTCCTTAAATGCCATTCTATCCAGTTTTAGTTTATATCTTTTTTTATTTTATTTTAGAAAATATCACACAAAATAACTTAGATAGAATGAATAATCTTTTTTCAAGTTGTAAGATAATTAAATACTTACATTTGGAGATTATCTGTCACAGATACCTGCTACTGACTCACTTATTTATTATTAATTGTTTCAAATTCGCTACAAATTTTTTTGCCAAAAAAAGTTGATGAAAGTTAACCATTCCTTGGCATTGATATTTCGAACCCAAGCGAACTCTGGCAAAAATGTAATGAATATTACATTAATTTATATTTGTTCTTTTCTGTATCTATAATGTATTTTCGAGTCATCCATATTGAAATAGTAATTATTGATGGTAATTTTCGGAACCGGTGCCTTTAGAACTTCGTCAGGCGGGATCAAACGCCCCATAAAAATTTGGTGCAAAAATCAGATCCGCATGCATTTGTTTAATGTTAATGACTCATATCAGGTGGGTGAGGTTATTGCTTTCGTTATCGTGTCCACTGTTATTTAGTTTGGAAAACGCGGAAATGCTTATCACCTCGTCGCCCACGACTTTCACGCGTTATCGTTTGATGGGCGACGTTTGCCGGACGAATAGTAGTCGAGGGGTGAACGAGCAGCTTCCATCGGGATTCCGTATGAATAAACGTCGAAGAATGGGTTTGGTATGCGCAGCCGGCGGCGGTCTCGTGGTCCGCGCTTTTGTACTCGAAATTTTTCTACATTTTACCGGCGTCCCGTTGCTAGAAAGCATCCACGTTTAAATTGATTTATCTAGAACGCCCACATGCATCTAGATCACTGGGTCAGAGTTCAAAACACGGAAAACGACGGATTCTTCCACCCTTTGGTGAGGAATGCGCTTTGAAGACAGAATGAGTCACGTCAGGTTACCGTACGCAGGATATAACACAGTTAGCATGAAAGAAGCATCGGCGTGCATTGTCGAAGAAGACCCAACAATGTCGTTTATGTCCAAGCGTGAAGCGCAAGCTAGGGCAACGAGCTCAGGTTTTCAGCAGTAAAAAATAGAAGAATGGATTCCTGAAACCGCAGCTTTTTTTGGAGAGGGAGTTTGCGCGATGGTGCGTGGGTGGAGATATGGTAGAGTGGATATTATTTCCGGCATTGCTTCCTGCTCCTAAAATACAAAATACGTCCGAAGCGACCTTTTTCCGTTCAATTTGACAAAGTGTGTCGCTCGTGCACGATTTATTTCGGACGCAGAGTTTATAATCTTTTCCAGAACAGATGCTTCACGTTTTCAACCTTTATGCTCGAAGCCACCGTTCCTCTACAATTAGATACCTCAAAGAAACAACATTAGCCGGTTATAACGCAAACACGCATAACACGGAACGCCATCGACAATGTCCGTGCTGAAATTACGACGTTTCACACGGTGATATTCTCGAGACGGCCACAATGGAGCCGTAAATTAAAAGATCTATTAATTTCGCGGACGACGAGACGTCGGACTCAATTCAACACTTCTTGGCAACGATTTGTTGGGTTTTCTGTCGCGGACGACTTAAAACAAGACGGATGGCTCGATTTGGACGCTGTTTTAAAACGCATGAATGAATCTTCGGAAACGAACCACAAAAGAACGTGGTCGGATTTGTTAAAATTAAATGGCATCATTCGTCTTGTTAGTATAAAAGTCAGCCAACTTAGGTTATATCTAACGTGACTGGTAATTATAGAACGCTAAAGTATTTTTTACTACGTACAATTTGGATTACAAATTTAACGTAGGGCATATATGTATTTCAAGGAAAAAATTATCTGTGAATATCTCTTTACAATTTCAAAAATGCCTCGAAAAAATCAACCTAAATGTTTATTTATCTCAGTTTTCTATTAAAAAATAATGAAATAGCTTTTAGAATTTCTATATTCAAAACGACGCCAAAGAATCGTAATTTCGATGCTTTCAATAAAATTGAGGAAAATAAAGTTTAAGAGAATTTTTAAATAAAAATGGACGTCTTTAAAAAAATATTCTAGTCAGAATAATGTCTGCATTAAAATTTATATTAATTTAATAATTATATAATTTAATTGTATACATTTAAAAGTCAAAAAAGGCTGGCGCGTTATTCATTTCACTAAAATTTCGTCTAATTTTTATTTTACTGAATTGAAAATCCTAGTTTAATTAATTTTCAAATACAGGCTTTGTTATTTTTCTAACTGTAAAATAATAGCGAGCACGACTTATAATATTTGGAATTTTTGATAACTGTCGGACTATTTGTAAACTCTGTGGAATATGTGTATTATTTATTACAAAAAACAATAAGGGTTAAAATAATTTTGTTTCACATTAAAGGTCAGAATAAAACTACATCACAAAGAATGATCAAAATCTTTATTTCCAAACAGTTTATGATTGAAAATTGTAAACTTTTTCAATCAAATTGGACGTTTCATAATTTTTTAATTCAACTTTTTCTTGCAATATTTTACCTTTCTCTTTGATATTTCAAATCTTCTTATCTTTAAGTTATAAGTTAAAATATTGCACCAGAGGTTCTTGTTAGGCATATAAAAAGTAGAAAAACATTTTTTATACTGTGAATTTAAATTAATTCGTTATTTTCAAAACTAAAACTAACAGTTCCATTAGAAGGAATATTCAGTTTTGGTTAATCTTGGATGCGTTTTCATAATTTAAATGCAGTAATTCCCATTTTCACTGTTCATGTGTAAATCTGTTTTTCATTTTACTTATTTTTAAAATTCCCATAATAAAAAAATATTTTTAGTAAACTAAAATTGTGTGTGTTCTTTTTGAAGATGAAAATGAAGTGAGCAGTGATTTTATATATTTTAAAATTAAGTGCATAAATATGTTAGTGAATTAAATTGACGTTACCGAAAATCACTACATGAATTTCTAACTTGAAAATTACTTTAGTTACATTTCGCTCAGTTTTATTGGAATTAAATGTTACACGAATTAGTTAGGAGCTTAGAAAATTGCGCTTTAATTTGTATTTTTTTATTTCATGCTTAAAAAATCCCGGAATTACCAAATATCAAATGCACTCCCATCTCTTGAAATTTAAGTGGTGTTTTGAGCAGAACTCAAGTGAATTTTAAAAGTAGAAATTATAGCGCAATTTTTATAGAGCTCCAAAATAATTGGAGTAACATTTTAAAACAGTTTCAATAAAATTGAGGGAAATAAATTATATGAATAGTTTAAATAAAAATGAACGTCTTGAAAAATACTTCGTCAGAATAAATTTATATTAATTATAGTTAATTTATATAATAATAGTTAAAATTTATTAATTTATATAGGTATGGTAGAAAGTTAAAAAAATATATAATTTTATTGTATACATTTAAAAGTCAAAAAAGTTTGTCGCGTTATTCATTTCAAAAAAATTTCGTAAAATTCTTATCTTAGTGATTTGAAAATCCAAGTTGAATTAATTTTTAAATAAAAAAACTTGCTATTTTTCAAACTTTATAATAAAAGCGAGCACGGTTTATAATTTTGTAAAATAATTCTAGTCAGAATAATGTCTTAAAAATTAAAATTTATATTAATTTATAAGTAGGTATGGTATAAAATTAAAAATATATATAATTTTATTGTATACATTTAAATGTCAAAAAAGTTTGTCGCGTTATTTATTTCACAAAAATTTCGTAAAAAACTTATTTTACTAAATTGAAAATCCAAGTTGAATTAATTTTCAAATACAAGCTTTGCTATTTTTCTGACTTTAAAATAAAAGCGAGCACGGCTTATAATTTTGTAAAATAAAAAAACCTGGGATTACAAATTAATCGGGCATATATTTCTAAGAAATAATTATGTGTGAATATTTCTTTCAATGTCAAAAATGCCCCGATAAATTCAACCTGAATGTTTATTTATATTAATTTTCTATTAAAAAAATTATGAAATAGCTTTTAGAATTCCTATATTTAAAACAACGCCAAAGAATCGAATTTTCGATGCTTTTAATAAAATTGAGGGAAATAAAATTTAAAATTTTAAAATAAAAATGGACATCCTAAAAAATAAAAAATAGTTCCAGTCAGAATAATGTCTATGAAAATTTATATTAATTGATATATAAAATTCATAACATGTATTTTTTGTTTGAATTTTTGATAACTGTCGGACTAAGTATTTGTAAATTATGCGGAACGTGTATTATTAATTAGGTACAAAATACAATAAAGTTTAAAATAATTTTGTGTCACATTAAAGGTTCAGAATAAAACTACATTACAAATATTTATTTCCAACCATTTGCTGATTGAAACATGCAAACCAATTCTTTTTCCAACAAATTTGGTGTTTTCTAATGTTATTAATTACATTTTTTTGTTACAATGTTTTACTTTTGCATTTGATATTTTGAATCCCTCTTATTTTTAACTAATATTTGAAAAGTTGCACTTGAGGTGCAATTTGTAATTTCTAATTTAGAATTATACCGAAAAACATTTAGAATAATAGATTTGTGTAATCTTTACCTATACAGTTAGGTTAAAACGATGAGCAAAACTTTTAATATGGTGAATTTAAAATAATAATTTATTTTTCAAAATTCAAAAGTAACAGTTCCAATAGAAGCAATATTCAGTTTTGGTTAAACTTGGATGCGTTTTCATGATTTTCTTAACTAACCAATATAACGTTCACTGTTAATGTGAAAATATATTTCCCATTTTATATTTATTTTTAAAATTCCCATAATAAAAAATACTTTGGCGTTCCATAGGTTATTGTTATTATGCACCTAGTGCAATAATTGTTACGATACAATGTTTTTTTGTTATACACGTAATTAATTGTTGTAGTTTATAAAAAATCTTGTAAATGTGTGATTTTTTTGCAGCGTGATGGGATGATCGGTTTGCAAGAATGCGGGCCCGCGCCACCTAGAGCGCCGGTTTCGGGGAGCCGGGCCCGTGAACGCGCGGCCCAGGCCGTGGACTACTACAACACCCATGTGCACAGAGCCTGGGCGAACGCCGGCCTGTCCGCCTCTCGTTCTTCCTTCAACGACCGCCACCGCAACCACCAGCCGACGCCGCGTCGTCCTCACCACCTAGCGCCCGAACAGCTCTACCGCAGCAACTCCAGCTTGGAGCTGCTGGACCACAACGGTCGCCCGTCGAATCCGTCATCTCCGACGCTCAAACGCGAATACGGCAGCCACGGCAGCATCGACGTGATCGACAGGCCCCCGGCCAGCACCAGCGAGTCGTTCTTTGCCATGCTCCAGGACTACCAACCGGCCGTTTTGGGAGCAATCGCGGCCGACCAACGATCTCCAGGACCCTCCGAATATATGCGCGGCAAGACCGACGTCGACGGCGTTTCCGAGGATTGCGTTCCGCAAAGTCCGAAATCGCGAGTGAAGTTGTCGAGGTTCTGGGGGACGCAAGTGAACGCGAAAAACCAAAGACACGCGATGGACGATAGTATGGTGAACACGTCTTCCAGTACTACCAACGTTATGGCCTCGACCGAGGCTGAAGAGATCGCCAGAAGGAGGGCGTTTAGTCACTACGACTGTCAATCGCTCACAACTAATTTGAACTACACGGCGAAGTTGCGCAGGCTTTTGGCCAAGAGGCGCAACACGACGACGGGCGCCTCAGCAGCGTCGATGAACGCCAAGTCGTTCACGTCGGATGGTGACAGTAACAGCGATGAGGATTGTGGTGATGGGCAAAACAACGACTTGGTGCAGAGTTGCCCCTTCTTTAGGAACGAAATAGGAGGCGAAGAAGAACGAATTGTGAGTTTGACACGACTTCAGACCACTCAAAATGGCGGAGGTGGTAGTAAGAAACCTCTGCATCGGCCACCTCTCGCGTACGGCGTCGCTGTCCTCGAATTTCCAGCAGGGGAAACACACTGGAGGCATTCAACATGTCCCTATCAACGTCTTCCTAGACCCATAGAAAGCGTCGATCAAGGCGCTTTGTACTACAGAAAGTACTTTCAGGGGCAAGGTGGGTGCAGTTTTAGACAATTTATTGAAATATGAGACGTATCTTCTAATTATGATCTACTTCTGGTCATTTTCTGTTTCTTTTTTAATTTTATGGGACTTGGTGCAAATTTTTCTTGCTATTTCTTCAGGTGAACTTCTAATTGCTATTTCAATATTCACAGTATTTGGCAGCAATTATATTTGGTGTTACGGTCAGGTTTATTCTTCAATAAA
Source organism: Eledona agricola (assembly GCA_964023215.1). NCBI lineage: Eukaryota > Metazoa > Arthropoda > Insecta > Coleoptera > Tenebrionidae > Eledona > Eledona agricola. Next base: position 3,523,852 of record OZ026860.1, on the reverse strand, counting down.
CAATTCACACCGTTCTTCGGGAGTTAGTTGGTGGTGAAAGTCTGCGTAATGAGTGGTATGAAAAAAATAGTTGCTTTTTCTTCTAATAAAAACTAGGTGACTTAGGAAGTTTCTAGAGTTTTTGCTTTGATGCAAAGTAACGAGCTTTAAAAAAAACCTTTGATTTTCGAAACAGTGTGGCAAAATTTCGAACTTGAGTTGAAGATATTAGAAATTAAATTTTTTGTTAATAACCGTCCCAGAGACAACTTGTTTTAATGGTCATTTGAGAACATTTTTGAATGACAGCCTTTAACGTCTACACTGGTAAAAATAAAGCAAAAGCTAGATTCCATCACCTCCTGAGCCTCCGTGTTTTTGTAACGCTAACTTCTCCTAAAGGATTTACTTAAGTAGGTATGTGCTTTATACAGGGTGAGTCATTAGTGAGGGATCGGTCCATAACTCCTAAACCATGTAAGCTACAAAAATTTTTTAAATACAATTTGTATACCATTTGTCACGCTGCACAACCTAAAAATATTTTGGCTTATACAGGGAGTTCCAAAACTCGCGCATGCTACACAACTTTGTTTTTTCAAATACAACTACCTATATTTTATTTTACTGTTAGAACCCATTTTATCATATATTTATGGCGGTATAAGATATTTTACATTTTAGATCACCGTTATCAAATTACAATTTTTTTTTCACATTTTTTGTCATTTGTATAGGTTTACTCAAAAATTTACTGAGAGGCCGTTTTAGCAGCTAGAAAGCTGAAAGTTGGTAAAAATATGAAGAAAGGATTGCACTTTAAGCCCGATATGCAAAATGTCATTTTTACTATACAGGGTCTGAAATAATTCATGTTAAATTATACTATTTTTAAATAAGCATAACTTTAGTTTTTTAAATGGCACCCCCTATATTTTTGTATGCGATCGAATGCGTCTGGGCTCTGGCTACGTTTTTTATTAAGGCTGTTCTATAGCTAAAATTCATAATTTACGAGATATTTGATATTTTTGGCTGTGATAAAGATTGAGCCGGAATAAAGCAGATAGTGTGCCATGGAAATCATGGAAATCATTATAACTCACATTTCAACACCGCACAGTTGTATCATCACCGACTTGTCATTTAATTATCCATTCCATTATCCACAATTAATTCTATTTTACAAGAACAAATCGATATGATTTATTGTCGGGAATAAGGCAAAACAACCAAAGAGAACATGCAAATAAGAATCTAAAATGCCTTTTGAACTGTTTGTCAGCAAATGTTACGAAATATTGGAAGATCATTCACCTGCCGCGTGAATATATGTGCTCAGGAAGGTGGTCGCCACATTGAACAAATTATTTAGTTTAGCTTACTTTATTGAATTTTTATATTTATTTGTTTATGTGTTTATTTGTTAATTTATTTAAACGTTGAGCGTAAATTGCCTTAAGCTAAGGATTTCTTTCGCCTTCTCCCAGACAATAAATCATATCGGTTTGTTCTTGTAAAATAGAATTTATTGTGGATAATGGAATCGATAATCAAATGTCAAATCAATGATGACACAACTGTGCAGTGCTGAAATGTGAGTTAAAATGATTTCCATGGCACTCTACCTACCGTATCCTGGCCCAATCTGTATCACAGCCAAAAATATCAAATATCTCGTGAATTATGAATTTTAGCTATAGAATAACCTTAATAAAAAACGAAGCTAGACTCCAGGCGCATTCGATGGCATACAAAAATATAAGGGGTGCCATTTAAAAAACTAAAGTTAAGCTTATTTAAATATAGTATAATTTGACACGAATTATTGCAGCCCCTGCATAGTAAAAATGATATTTTGCATATCAGGCGTAAAGAGCAATCCTTTCTTCATATTTTTACCAACTTTCAGCTTTCTAGCTACTAAAACGCCCTCTCAGTAAATTTTTGAGTAAACCTTTGCAAATGACAAAAAATGTAAAAAAAAAATTGTAATTTGATAACGGTGATCTAAAATGCTAAATATCTTATACCGCCATAAATCTATGATAAAATGGGTTCTAACAGTCAATTAAAATAAAGGTAGTTGTATTTGAAAAAACAAAGTTGTGTAGCATGCGCGAGTTTTGGAACTCCCTGTATACGCCAAAATATTTTTAGATTGTGCAGCTTGACAAATGGTATACAAATTGTATTTAAAATTTTTTTGTAGCTTACATGGTTTAGGAGTTATGGACCGATCCCTCACTAATGACTCACCCTGTATATTGAAGTAAATAGGAGTTGGAGTTTTTGCTAGGCTTTCTACTTCACAGAAAGCAAATAGTTCAATTTTCATGGTTAGTTTTTTACCAAATATATTTTTTTAATTATAAAATTGCATCTCTTCTAAACTTTCCAAGAAATATTTATTTAGAAAGAAGAAGATATGGAAAACGTTTGCACTGTAAATTATTTCGGTAGGTATTTTATTTTCACAGAAAATACATTTCCTAATTTACCCGTACACAATACACACATTTAGTGTGGACAAACATAAGTTTACTTGAAGTAAAAGCAAATAGTACCTATTTTTTATTCATACCACCCAATGTCTTGTATCCAAAGAAATTATCTTTATTATTTCTTTAGAATTTAACAATTTTTTTCAGCTTCTGATCTTGACAATAATTATTTCATTATTAATTATTTATCAATATTATTTTCCATCTTATGGTATGTCAAATGGAACACGTTTCAAAAACCATAAAAATAATATTTATTTCCACCGAATTAGAATAGGAACGCCCGACTCGCTGTTTTTACGCATTTTTTACTTGAAAAAATGCACCTCACTCGGCTAATCACATCGAAGGCGTATGACTTTTTTGGGACTGTTCGAACGTGATTGGTGCGTTCTTCGGATGGGCATAGGTTTCAGATCCGTGAAAAAAACTGGACATGCCAGAACCAATGAGAAGTCGAATTTTGAATTGAGCGACCGTCATCTTTGTTTAATTGTTTCATTTCATAGTTGACAAACCGTTCTATGCAGTTTCGATCTTTGGTCACCTTTTGATTAACAACTTGTGTTGGTTTGTTGACTGTTGAATATATTTTTTAATTATAAAAATGGCATTCCTTCTAAACTTTCAAAGAAATATTTATTTAGAAAGAAGAAGATATGGAAAACTGTAAACTATTTCGGTAGGAATTTTATTTTCACAGAAAATACATTTCCTAATTTACCCGCACAAAATACACAAATTTAGTGTGGACAAACATTAAGGTAAAAAATAAATGCTTTTACTCGAAGTAACAGCAAATCGTATTTTTTATTCATACCCACCCAGTGTCTTGTATCCAAAGAAATTATCTTGTTATATTTTCTTCCTATTTAACAATTTTTTCAGCTTCAGATCTTGACAATAATTATTTCATTATTAATTATTTATCAATATTATTTCCCACCTCAAATGGAACCCATGTCAAATGGAACACGTTTCAAAAACCATAAAAAGGTCGTTATTAAAACACACCGACACTTTCATAATATTTATTTCAACCGAATTTGAATAGGAACGCCCGACTCGCTTTTTTTACTTGAAAAAATGCACCTCACTCGGCTAATCACATCGAAGGCATGGCTACAGCAAATGACTTTTTTGGGACTGTTCGAACGTGATTGGTGCGTTCTTCGGATGGGCATAGGTTTCGGATCCGTGAAAAAAACTGGACATGCCAGAACCAATGAGAAGTCGAATTTTGAATTGAGCGACCGTCATCTTTGTTTAATTGCTTCATTTCAAAGTTGACAAACCGTTCTATGTAATTTCGATCTTTGGTCACCTTTTGATTAACAACTTGTGTTGGTTTGTAAGGTGACTGTTGAATATTTTTTTTTAATTATAAAAATGGCATCCCTTCTAAACTATCAAAGAAATATTTATTTAGAAAGAAGATATGGAAAACGTTTGCACTGTAAATTATTTCAGTAGGTATTTTATTTTCACAGAAAATACATTTCCTAATTTACCCGTACAAAATACACAAATTTAGTGTGGACAAACATAAGTTAAGAAATAAATGCTTTTACTCGAAGTAAAAGCAAATTGTATTTTTTTTCATACCACCCAATGTCTTGTATCGAAAGAAATTATCCTTTTACATTTTCTTCCAATTTACATCCTTTGTTTTCTTTAACTACTAGAATTTAATGGATTGATTTTTTAACTGCTTGACACCAATCAGACTGTTCATTTCTTATTATGATTTATTAAGAGTGAAAGCCGAATTACGTCTTATTTGGTGTTTGGTTTGTAAGAATTAAGTACCGATTGGTTTTTAGAAATTTTGAAATTGCATTGTTGCGACAGTATGCACAATAGTTTGAGTTTTTTCTTTCTTAAAACTGTAAATAAATGTTTGAAAACACATACATGTCGTAAATCCAAAACTTGTTCAAATTGTAGGACAACTGTTAGTTAAATTATCAACTTTACGATGCAATAAACACAAAGTGTTTATGAGGTGTTTCATAACGTGGAATGCGTGCGTTATTCGTAATAGCAATCATAAAAGTATTTTGCGTTTTCCAGACCATCAAAATTGGTTCGGAATGGACGAACAACTCGGTCCTGTGGCGATTTCCATTCGTCGGGAGAAGGTCATCCATCCGGATAACCATCTATCTTCGTCCATCATGCAATATCAGTATCGCCTCGTCATTCGCACGTCGGAATTGCAAACATTTCGAGGTGCAATCCTCGAAGACGCCATACCGAGCATAAAAGCATCCAGCAGCAGCAAAACGTTTAACATCAAAGAAGTCCTCGAGTATGTGGCCCCAGAAATTCAATTAAGCGCGTTGAGGTTGGGTGTGCAGAACCCACAAACCGAAGAACAACTCCTCAAACTGGATGAGCAGGGTTTGAACAATCACTACAAAGTGGGCGTTATGTATTGCAAAGCGGGCCAGTCTTCCGAGGAGGAAATGTACAACAACGAGGAAGCCGGACCCGCTTTTGTCGAGTTTTTAGAAACAATCGGCAAAAAAGTGCGTCTGAAAGGGTTTGCGAAATACAAAGCCGGCTTGGATAATAAATGTAAGAAAGAGAATAAGCGTTGCGGTTTGGTTTTACTTCTTTTCCTTGCAGCCGATTCCACTGGGTTGTACTCGGTGTACTCGCAGTATCAAGATTGCGAGGTCATGTTCCACGTCTCCACGATGTTGCCGTTCACGCCCAACAACCGACAACAACTCCTGCGGAAGCGCCACATCGGCAACGACATAGTAACGCTAGTCTTTCAGGAACCAGGCGCTTTACCTTTCACACCGAAAGGAATCCGCTCACAATTCCAACACGTTTTCATAGTGGTGCAAGCACTGAATCCGTGCACCGAGAATACGCACTATAAAGTGGCGGTCAGCCGTTCCAAAGAGGTGGAAGTGTTTGGGCCGCCCATCAAAGACGGCGCGATTTTCCCCAAAGGCAAAGCTTTCGCCGAATTCCTTCTGGCTAAAGTTGTAAACGCCGAAAATGCCGCGCACAGATCCGAGAAGTTCGTGACGATGGCGACGAGAACCAGGCAAGAGTATTTGAAGGAGCTGGTGACGAACAACTCGACGTCGACGCCGGTGGAAACCCATCAGAAGTTCTCTATTTTCAGTAGCAAGAAGAAGGATAAAATTAGACCGCGATTTATTCCGGACGCGTGCCAAAGAGGCGCCATTTTGTGGCAGGTTTTGTTGGACGACAGCGGACAGTCGCAGCAGATCGAGTGCTTTTTGGGGATTTCTACCGATACGCTGGTCTTGATTGAAGAAACTTCCAAGCAGATTGTTTTTGTGACGCCGTGCAAGTCGATTCTTGGCTGGTCGACGCAGTCGAACGGACTGAGGATTTACCACCACCAAGGCGAATGTATGACGATTTACATGCGGGACGCCCACGGCGACAGGGACGAGCTTATGGAAATCATGGACAGGCTGAAAGCGGTTACTCAGGGAGTTCCAGCGAAGGAGTTGAATTTGAAGAGGAACATCATGGGGCAGCTGGGTTTTCACGTACAACCTGACGGAATAGTAACTTTGGTGGAAAGCGCAGGCGAAGCTTGGCACGGCGGCCTTCGCCAGAACTCGCGCCTTGTCGAAATCTGCAAGGTAGCGGTTTCGACTCTGACGTACGACCAAATGGTGGACTTGCTAAAAACCTCAATTCTCGTTACTCTAACTGTGATACCGCCTCTACCAGACGGGTCGCCACGCAAAGGCTGCACCTTGCAGAACTGTAAATATAACGAAGGCAATTACGAAGGCGATTACGAAAATTTAGGAGCCGAAGATGCGAAGATGAGGAAAGCGCCCCAAATGCAGCAAGCCGTGCCCGGTAACCACCGTCGCATTTACGAACGCAGCTTCTCGCCGCCCAGATCCAGTAACAGTTCCGGATACGGGACGGGCAGCAGCAGCAAATCGTTTCATGGTCTTGCGGCTAATCCCGAGGGTACCATGACCAGCTCGTCGAGCGGACATTCGAGCGACGAGAAGTGGTACGACGTGCTACAAGAACTGGAACCGCCTCCGGTTCCGCAAAAAACGACTTCGCGCGCGAACAATACGTTCCCGTCCACTCCAAAGCGCAACAATCAAATCAATCAACTCCAAATCTCGCAGTCACACAACCATTTCGGCCCGCAACAGATTCATCACAACAAAGTACAAATCAGCCATTCGTTACCGCTGCAACATGTCAATTATTCTCAACCGCTGACGGCGGTCGTGCACAATAACACCAACGATTACGAACTGGCGTATAAGCTGGAGAAGAACAATATCGTGAAGCAGCAGAGACAGGAGAGCGATTACATGATGACGAGGCAGTTGAATAGCGATTTCGGACGGATGAATATGAACGATAGTCATTCGACCGACAGCTCCATCAGCGAACGATTGTACGGATTAGGCAGCGAGGAGGAGTTGTCGAATGGAAGCGGAAACGTCTCGCCTAGGAGTCGCAGAGCCAAACATTTGACAAGCAGCAACAGCAGGAATCACAGCCCGAGATCGATGAACGGCGAGACTAAACTTAGGCCCGGGGTGACGGCCAGATCTTCGAACAGGAACAGCGCCAATTTATCTTCGAGCAACTTCCAGGAAGAGCTACTACGCTTGATAAATCCCGATAACATCGAAGCGTCGGCGGAGCCGAAATTAGCCAAAGATTCGACCGGTCATTCCAGGTATTACATCTAGTTCATAGTTGGTTCTCTCAGTGGCGGTGGTCAGCGGAGGCAGAAGAGGTAGTGCCTCCATCAACTGACGAATTAATTAGTTCCACATTGTGTACTTTTTGTTTGTTTTTGTCACCCTTCAAGTGGATACAATTACAATTTATTCCAGCTTCAGTTCTCAACAATAATTATTTCTGAAAGTATGTAGGCTTTCACGGTCGGTGTTATTAATTATAACGATCTTTCTCGGGATTTTTGACCGTGTTCCATTTGAAGTTCCCAATGAACCTTCAGACGTTTCATCCACAACGAATGTGACAGCGAAGAGAACACTTCGAGCTCTTCCACATCGCAACTTTAACCGCTGATGAAGTCCACCGCAGTTGTGGATGAAACGTCTGGAGGTTCATTGGGAACTTCAAATGGAACACGGTCAAAAATCCCGAGAAAGATCGTTATAATTAATAATTATTTCATTATTAATTATTTATCAATATTATTTCCCACCTTATGGTATTCCAAAGGGAACACGTTTCAAAAACTCTAATAAAATCGTTAATTATTGATAACACCGACCGTGAAAGCCTTACACACTTTCATAAAATTTATTTCAACCGAATTTGCATGGGAACGCCCGACTCGCGCTTTTTACTCATTTTTTGCTTGAAAAAATTCACCTCACTTCGCTAATCGCAGCGAAGGCATGGCTGCGGCGTATGACTTTTTTGGGACTGTTCGAACGTGATTGGTGCGTTCTTCGGATGGGGCATGGGTTTCGGTGCCGTGAAAAACGCTGGACATGCCAGAACCAATCGGAAGTCGAATTTCAATTGAGCGACCGTCATCTTTGTTTAATTGCTTCATTTCAAAGTTTGACAAACCGTTCTGTGCAGATTCGGTCTTTGGTCGGCTTTTGATTGAAATTAAAGTTTTAAGATGGAAAAATAAGTAATCAGTTTTGGTTTGTTAGGCGCCAGCCATTTGAGTTTAATGAAATACATAACTATTGGGTTGTAAAGAAAGTTCGTTTTAATTTGATCAAAAAACAATAATTTTAACAATAAATTAATCAATGGAGAATACTCCTTTGCTGTTCACGACCTCGGGAAACCTCTCGACCAATTTATTGAAGCCGTTCCGCCAAAAATCGCCCGGCCTGTTGTCGCCATTTTTGAACTTCGCAAACAATTTTTTGTATTAGACACGCATAAGACTCCTTCTCCATTCACGTTGCATATGTCCCGAGCGGCTTTGATAGCTTTTTGACCTCGAGAAAAAGCGAAGAAAAGCAGGTGTCGAAAATGCTAATTTTTGCCTTCTGGATAATTCATTTCTGAGCCTGACAAATAATGAAAAATTAAAGTATCCAAAAAAAAACAAAAAACACGGTTTTGTAGAGCAGAAAGAGCTCTACAAAATGAATATATCCACTTCGCCAAACAGCAAACAAATCGTTGTGAAATACAAGAAAATATGAAAACTCTACGAACTTTCTTTACAACCTAATATTTGTATTAAATTTAAATTTACTCGAGTTTGTTGTGATAGATATATTGTTCGTCACAAATACTTTAGTTCCTTGTGTAAACTTGAGGCGGTTTTTGATTCATTAGGATAAACCAGCTCGAGAATTTCTTAATTTTGTGTACAGGAAATGTAAATGGTTAACGGGTAGTTAAATTTAGAACAATTGTTTTGTTGATTATGTGTTTTATTTCTGAATAGTGCGCAATCATATTTAATAAAAAGGCGCAATTCTACATCAATACAAAACAACAAAATCACTTCACTACAAACAAAATATAATACATTTAGTTAATTCGGCACGTCAAGTAAAAATGTAACAAATATTTTATAACTCTGTCGCAAAATATTATAAATATATAAAAAGGTTTATCTATATATTTTTTCTACAGTAGTTAATTTTAAAATTAACAGAAATGAGTGTTTCATTCAAGCTGAAGTACTGAATTCTATAGCTCACGCTGTAACTGAAAACATAAATTTGTAAAATAATAATTCAAATGTTTTACATGTAAAATTGATGAGACATAGATATAAATTGTCATTCACCACTTTCTGCAATTTTAAAACATAGAAGACATATTCATGGTGTTTTATGAATCCGGGACGCAATTTAGAGGAACTGTTCGAATCACTAATACAAACTGTATGTTTGGAAAATAAAGTAATAGCACGAACTTATTACTGCAATTCCGGTAGGACATATAAATGGTTGGCAAGCAAAAATTAATTAATTAACTTGTTAAACTTTACACAATTCAATCGAAGATTCATTGAATCGTATCGTATTTTTCAAAACAATTTAGAACTCAAAATTAACATTTTTATTAAAAAAATAATTGAAAGGATTACCAACGAACAAGAAAGATATCTGTGTATGGCAGTAATCTCAGCTGACAAGAAGAATATTAAATCAAAATACAAAGTTTAAGGCCATTAATAAAATCAATTGAAAAAACTGCCTGCTTCCCCTAACAAAATGTTCACAATCCGCCCCTGGGTTCTATTGTAGATAATAAAGAATGATGAAATCGCAGCACATTGCAAACCGCGAGGGTACCTTGTATTTTTTAATCCTTGTTTACAATCTCGCAACTTAATGACGAGTTTACATGGGGATAGTAGATAAAGCAACTAGCTTAAAGCTGAGTTAATTAACATTTAGTACCTGTCCACACATCAGATTAGCTCGCACCGAAAAATGGTGGCCATTAAACTAAAAATTATGTTTTAATTCGCACTTGATTGGTGGAAAATAGATTTAACATTTGTCATAATTTGATTGTAAACAAGAGTTGAGAACGATTAATTTCAAGAATTGGGTAAATTACTCGAGGTAGTTGTACTAATTTATGAATTTACTTCTGCAAATACCTGTGCTTCATGTAAAATGTATTTTTTTAGGGAAAACTTGAACACCACATTATCCGTACACAAGACGCAACCAGAAGTGATTTTAACAATGGCAAGACCAGCTACCGTTATCTCTAACGCAAGCACCACGTCAAGTCCGCTTCCGTCCGAGTTCAAAGGCTCAAAAGACGAGCTGACTAGCCCAATTAAACCGAAATCGGTGGTATCGCTTGAGGAGTTTCCGGTTCCGGAAGACTGGCCGACGCTCGTGGACACCGCCACCAGAGTGTTGATGCAAGTGGCAAGTGACAACTACAGCAAACGCGACGACAATAAACTCTGGGACGAAGAGGCGCCCATTGATGCTTCTATCACTTCATCGTAAGTTACATAAAGATTGTAACTCGACTAGTTTTTTACAAATGGCCGTGAAATGGTTTAGGGTGAGTTCCAGCACGAGCGTGCCCGAATTGCAGAACCATGTCACCGATTTGGAGTCGAGTTTGAAGCGGGAGACGCGCAGGAGGTTGTCGTTGGAGAACGAGGTGCGGCGGTTAAAGGAAGAGAACAAGAAATTGAAGGATCAAGCACAGAGCGCCGTGCAGCAGTTGCGTAAATTCACCGAATGGTTCTTCAAGAACGTCCAAAGGCAGTAGACGTGTACATATGTCGAGTTGTAAATTGTTAACATAGTACAAAATTGTTGTATTTATTTATTGTTTGTTTCGGTCAGTATTTCTAAATTGTGCGTTTTTTGGTGGGGCAGACGCTCTCGAGTATTATTAAGTTATTCAGATTTATTTATAATAGTTACCACACGAGCTTTTATTTAACCGACACACGTTTCAATAAATGAATTTTAATGAAATTGTTACTTAGTACTGTTATGTATTTACTTAGTACGTATTAATTTTAAATATTTTACTCTTAAAAAGTGAACACCAAATCAAATGTAATGTTAATTAGTAAGATTAGTGTTAAAGCATCCATTCCTGCATAAACGAGGAGTACTGTTAAGCGAATCTGATGGTGACCTGCTGATTGCCTTATGAGAATTTTGAATGGATTTTAAATATTTATTTAAGGACTTGTTATGTAACGTAATTTTCCATTTACATTGTAAAAAGTTTATTTAAAATAAAATCGGAAACACTACGCATGGAATTTTTATTACCCACTTTGATCAATGCAGTCTCAGATTAGTCACCCATTGCTTGCACCCATCATCGTATTTTTATCGGCTACCTTCAGTCGGAAAATAGCGTTCGCGATGTGCGCCATGCATTACGATTAAAATGCCCGAACCCGTTAACGCAGAACCGTCAGTGGGGTGTTGCTGTTTTAAGAAGAGGCCCAAAGAAGCTCCGAAAGTGGCCGCAGTAACTACGACCGTCCCCGACGCCACGGAGGCGGTAATTTTGATTTTAAATTCGTTTGTTGGCCGCCCTGTCAATCGATATTTACGCCATATGCAGGAATGCACCACGATTCGGCTAGAAAGTGGTAAATAAACGAGGTGTCGTGCCATTGTTGGCGTTTTTAGGACAGGGGACGCATTATTTGGTCCAGATAACGGCGATTGTTGGCAAGTCGGCGCTCTATCGATGTAGCGCACACATTCATGCCGTGATGTTTGTTTAGTGATTAGGTATGGAAATAGAAAATGACATATTTTATTGTGTTCGACAGAAAGTGCCGTTCTCGGCCGACCTGCCCAAAGACCTGAACGTCGGAAAAGCGATTTGTGTCAGAGGAGTCGTGCTGCCAAAATGCTCAAGGTTTGTGCACGCACAATAAATTTATTTATGTACGTTTACTGTTTTTGACGACGGTATTAATATCGCCGGCCTTCAGAGTGTAAACAACTGTTTGACACAGATAACGAAGCAGTGACTGGAGTGAGCAGTCCTTAATTTGGTCAATTATTGCGATTGCCAATGATGAGGCGTACCACGTGTCCGTATTGACAGACCCATCTGATTCGTCCAGACAAAATTCTTCACGTTGGAGGGTCGGACTTATATGCTGCCTGAAATGTCAGAAATCATAGCCATTCGTTGGCTATTATGTTATTTTTAAACAATGCAAGTCATTGTTGTTGGAACGGTAGAAACCAAACAATGCACGCTAAAAGCATTTTGAGGCGAATTGTTTTAATTCGCATTTCGCAGTCCGCTTATATTTTATTTCGATGGATTTGAGTCGTTCGCTTCGTACATATTCTTGTTTATAAATTCGCTAAAGCAGAACATATTGTTGTTATAAATGGACCTGGAGCTGGCAACTGAATAAACTAGATTGTAGAGTGAACTACATACTCGAAATGTAACTAACTTTCAAAATTATCTCCACACCTCTGCGCCACCAAGAAAGATTAAGATATCTTATTGTTCATTAACTTTACAAGATCCAGACTGCTATGTCCCTAAAACTGTCAACGATTTTATGTTAATAAAGGAAAAACAATAATAAAATGCCCCGCCGCTAATTTCAACAATTTGTTTCAAAAAGGGTTTTGTAATGCCCAGTGCTTCTTACTAAGAAATCTTGAGGTCTTAGTAATAATCACTTAATCGTATCATTTTTGGCCAAAAGAAGCCATTGAACAACATCGCCAAGAAGCTGGCAAGTAGCAATGATCGTCTTTGGGTCAGAATTAAAGGTGAAGATTGAATTAGATATTTAAGAATTTGACCAATGTTCAAATTTACGGTTTCTCTAATAAACAAATCAGTTCGCTTTAATTTACACAAATGCTTACAATTATTATTTGAGGCATTGATTAATTACATATATTTTTAGATCAAAAAAAGGGAACTCTATTCCCTAAAAGATAGAAATCACCAGTACATTTATATTATCCTGACTTTTAGTATGACACGAGGTAAATTCTTAAGACAGCAAAAGGCAGTCTTTGAGCAATCTTCTTCACTACTATTTAAAAACATACAACAAAAAAGTCCAACAAAACAAATTGTTTAATAAAAACTAGTTTACATTAAATACTGTACCAGAAATTAACAAAAATACGAGGGGGTCTACTCAGATTAATTAATGATCGGATTAAGATTGAACGAGGAATTTCTAAATTTTTTACGAACATTATATCATACGAAAACCGACAAAATTTAAATTTAATTAAAAATTCAATGTTTTTGCAATTACTTACATTCAAATCGTAGTCAACTTACACTGGTAACTTCTTTTTCCAACTTAAAATTGTTTAATTTTTATTTGTTCATAATTTTTATTAACATTATTATATATCTATCAAGCACTGCATATAATTTTTTGTTAATTTTGTGTTTTTTATTTTAGTTTTTTTATTTCAATTTTCCTCTGCTGGATATTTTCCAATTTTGTTTTTGCAATTTTATGTTTCGGAATGTATGTTTATCTACTTGTTCAAACTACACTGTCAGTTTCACTCTGAAGACATTTACATTGTTCATAAGCTTCTGGGCTCTTCGATTTTCTCTAAACACTCTTGAATCTATGATATTTATATTTTGTACTTTATTAAAAAATAACACAGCAGAATGGCTGTGCCACGATGGTCGACTTTCAGTGTTAACTAAATGACTCAATTTTTGTACGGTCTTGCGTGAGGTCGCGCATTATCACGTTGAAAAACAATTTCCCCGTTCCCTTATTAATAATGGATGGTATTATGCAAATGCTGGAGTTCGTTACGGTATAAGTCACAAATTAATCGTCGTCCCCCGTCGAAGAAGCTCATAAATAATCATCGGTTAAAGATTCTCGGCTCAACATAAATTATTTCGTACATATCCAAAATCAACAAATTAAAATTGCTGAGAACAGATAATAGAACGGATCACATTCACATTGTCAGCGAATAATAACAGGAATAATTGTCGCCGTTCCGATTTGTAATGTGAGCACTTCAAGCGCGATAAGCAGTGCGAAATCTTGTATCTATGACACCTTGGTTGTTAATGTTAATGCATGACATCAACGACGTGAATTTTGCCAGGAACGCAATATTCCAGACTGCGACGACATTGACATTGTATTTTATCATCATCGACCTTGTTTCCCACCTTGTTTAATTTTTTCAAGCATCTTTCAAATTATCGTCACTTGCAGAAACAAGCGCGCTGCCTGTTGTCTAAAGAACCTCTTCCACTACAATACTCAACGTCACGCGCCTCTTCAAGAATTCAAATGAGAAATTGCAGTTCGAGCCCTCAAAATGCACTAAAGTTCCGAATATAGAGGAAGAAAATATTAACGAGGAGTGCTCAATTTTAATTGCACTCCCTGCACTATTAATCGATGAATTCAGAAAAATGATGAATGGTTATTTCAGCGATAAAGCAAATTAATATTTAATTGACATGCCAGTTACGTCGAAAGCCACGCGCAAGACCGATGATTTCCTTACAAATATGCCATTATTTTCAAGGACTTGTCATATTTAAAATTTGGTTTGACGCCGCTAAATTGGCTTGCTCCAGTCTGCTAATAAAGGCATAATGAGGACAACCTTGGTTTTATTTTTCATCGAATTAAATTAGTTGTCATTGCAAAAAGTGCGATGGGGAAACGTTGTAACACCGCGGAGCTTCTCAGCATCTCAGGATCTCTTAACTTCCTATTTCAAATAAAAAGTTAGCGAAACTTTTTCATAAATTTAGTACACATTTCTCATTCACAACGCCAGCGATAATAAAAAAACGAACCAACTTTTGCGTGGAATTAAGAAAAGTTTACTGGTGCGCCGGGGTTTGGAATATTTCGGAGTTTCGGACTGGGGGTCGCAGTGGCCCCCGAATAATTAGTATTGTGGTGCATGCGTTGTCCGGCCCTGTCATCTCACGGCCCATTGACATAACGTGACAAATGGCCGCTGATGGATGTCGACTCGGCCATTGCAGGCTGTTTCCTTTACAATTAATTACTTGGAACTGATTTATGGAGTCTTGTCGTGGCGTTGATCGGCGTTTTTCCTCAAAAACGAGAACAGCGCAATAAAAACGCGCTCCGCCGCTAATCTAATGACGTATCGTTTCCTTTCTACAGATTCGCGGTGAACTTAACATGCGGAAGAAGTCCGACTTCGGACGTGGCTTTCCATCTCAACCCGCGCCTCCTACAGCGCTACGTGGTGCGAAACCATCGCCTAAACGGCCAATGGGGAGACGAGGAAAAAACATCGACGGCCAATTTTGGCTTCCAACGAAGCAAGAACTTTAACTTGAACATTCTGATCGGAGATGGCGTCTTTGTGGTGGTCGTGGACGACGTGTTTGTTTGCAGCTTCCAATTTCGGATTTCCTGGTCGAAGGTGACAGGGATTGAAGTGCAGGGTTGTGTGGACGTTTTAGGTGTCGACTACAAGACTGTGCGGAGCTTCCCCGAAAGGCAAGTGGAGAGGGTGGCCGAAGATCGGGGACAGATCGTCGATACGGAAACGGTAACGAGTTTGCTTATTTAATAAATGGATCCGGGCATCGATTCCTGCTTATTCTTGGTGGAGTCAGCGTGTTTATCCAACTCCCCACATGTAGCCAGCACTAATTGCCAATTACATCCCTCACCGGCGATCAATACGACAAAAACACGACCTTCCCCTGCACGGGCGGGCACCCGAACAACCCGCCTTCAGATCTAGACCAAAATTTGAAACTGTACCCAGGTCAAGTCACAGTGCTGCAATCATGCACTGGACAAACAGAGAGCTTCAGCTGGAAAATTACAAACATAACGATATTCTCCAACTATCGAAAATGGGCTTTGAAAACCGTTTGAATCAACTTGGTTAAGTCAACCGGTGTAATGCTTGGGTTCCGCATGAACTGACTGAAGCAAATCTCGTCGAACTCATTTCCATCAGCGATCATTTAGAAAACGTGACGTACGCGAACAGTGACGCGCAGTAAATTGATCGGTTGCATTAATGTAATGCTAACCGCAAATGATCGTGGAGCTGCTACGACTTTCTAGCAAAAGCTGTTAGAAAGAAATTTCCATGACAGCAATTAGAATAATGTAAAAAATTTACTGCGAATGTACAGTGTTCGAGGAGGGAATTGAATGCATTTGAATTCTTGTAAGTGTAGAATATTGCAAAAGTTAGTAATTGAATATTTCTATCGCTCAGTTAAGCCATTTCGAAAGAAATCATTCGAAAAAAGATTAGAATACCTTTTGTGCAAGCTGCTTGAAAGAGCAAAATTAATTAATTGGACTTAACCGGACAAATTGAACACATTCGTCTATCTAAAAGTAGAAGCAGGGTATACAATAAAGAATTTTTCACAGATATTCATTTAATTCAAGTCAATTAACGGCATGGCATAATCATCACGTTTGATTTATTCATAACTTCAAGTAGCGTACCTACAAATAAAAAAGGACTCACAGTAACATCTAACTTTGTTTTATTTTTTACAGTGGATTCTGGGACATTCTGTAGGTATATGTTTTTTGTTCGATGGTAATCCTTCCAATTATTTGTTTTATAATAATATTCATCTTGACTTCTAAAAAATACGATACAATTCAATAAATCTCTCTGTTTCGATTGAATTCATGCGTTGTTTAAAGTTTAACGTTTGAGCGTAATAATGATTAAATAGAGTTTGAGGAGGGATTATTGTACTTTTAGGTTACCAATAATTTAAATGTCTGTCCTACTATTTGCAGTAATAAGTTCGTGCTATTACTTTATTTTCCAATACAAATTTTCTATACATTCAGTTTGGATTAGTAACTCGAACAATTCCTCCAACGTGCGTCCTGGATTCATAAAACAGGATAAATATGTCTTCTATGTCTTAAAATTAGAAAGTGATGACTGACAGTTTACATCAATTGTTTCCTCAATTTTACCGGAATAAACTTTGAATTATTACTTTACAAATTTATGTTCTCAGTTAAAGCGTGCGCTATATTACATATATGTAGAATCCGGTAGTTCATTTTGAATTGTTATGGAAGTTCCCGAATGGGTATCATTTCTTCTAGTCATCAATTACACTAATTTTATAAATTGTTTTTTCAACAATTGTCTACGCTCATTGTATCGGCGAAACACTATTTCTGTTTATTTTAAACTATTGTAAAAAAATAAATAAAAATATAGATAATTTTTTTATGTGCTCCTATTTATTATTTTTGTAACCGAGTTATAAAATATTTGTAAAATTTTTACTTGACGTGCCGAATCAATTAAAAGTATTATATTTTGTTTGTTTAAGCATACAATTTACATGTTGTCTAATATGTCTCCGACTTTTAGTATGGTGCTCAAGAGACTTAAATTTTCAACAAAATAATATTCCGTTTTTGATTAAGCACTACTCAAAAATAAAACACATGGCCAACAAAACAATTGTTTTAAATTAAACAACCCCTACCATTTACATTTCCTGTAACAAGACTTAAGAAATGAGCGAAGTGGTTTGCCCTAATGAATCAAAAAAACGACGGGGAACTTGTGACGAACAATTTATCCATCACAAGGCCGAGTAAAAGTAAATTAAAAAAAAAGATAATGTAGTTCATTAAAATTATATCGTCACCTAACACCTCTTATTTTTTCATCCTAATATTCTAAAATTTTAATTTCAATAGAAAACTGACCGAACCTGCAAAGAACAGTTTGTAAACTTTGAAATGAAGCAATTAAACAAAGATGACGGTCGCTCAATTCAAAATTCGACTTCTCATTGGTTCTGGTTTGTCCAGTGTTTTTCACGGCACCGAAACCCATACCCAATCCGAAGAATGCACCAATCATGTTTTAACAATCCCAAAAAAGTCATACGCCGTAGCCATGCCTTCGATGTGATTAGCCGACTGAGGTACATTTTTTCAAGCAAAAAATGAATAAAAATAGAGAATCGGGCGTTCCCATTCAAATTCGGTAGGAATAATTATTATGAAAGTGTGTATGTAGTATTTCACGGTCGGTGTTATTAATAATAATTATTTACGGGCTTTTGGACTATATATTCCATTTGATGTCCCATAAGAGGGGAATTATATTTATTAATAAATAATTAATAATGAAATAATTATTGTTAATATATGAAGCTGAAAAATATTTCTCCAACCAAATTATATTTTTTTTGTAAAACTGTTTCCACTTGAAGGGTGAAAAAATCATAAAATTATAAAGTGTGGAACTAACTAACGCTACTTTATGTTGGGGAGGCAAACTAATTCCAGAGGTATTTCATGGCCTACTTTGAACACTCGTTATTTGAAATAACGAAAAGAATGTTATCAAACGAAATGTGAAAACCGTGCAGCATTCAATTCAAAAAATACAATTTCAAACAATTGTTTGCTTTCTCCGTTGTGTAATGATATTTTTGAAACCTAAGTGTACTAATGGTGTTGTTTGAAATGATGGAAAAACTACCAATGAAACTAATGTGAATAAAGTACAACAATTAGCAGCAAAATTTCAAACAACGGTTAGTTTTCTTCATTTTGTATTCATGTTTTGAAACCGAACAGCTTGTCGACCCAATGAATACATAATACCAATGTTCTGTTGACAAAAGTCCTGTACGTTTCCATTTCCCTGGATACTGTAATAATTAATGGTAATTAGTGGCTGCGACTTCAACCCCCCATTTGCAATTTCCATTATTACCTGAGTACAAACCGATCCATCTCAACTTTTAATTAGCTCCCGACTTCGTCGATGATTTCTCAATATTTGCTCTGTATAGATACGCTTTAGTCCCCTTTCAACGGCCGTCAAATATTGTTCTAACTTAAAAGAGCGTATGAAATCACAAAGTTTAACTTGATTTTTAGGTATTTTTATATGCTTTTCAGGCAACTCCCGTTACGTTTTTATTGCCTGGAGGACTTCAACAACAGTGGCAATTAGAAATTTATGGACGGGTGAAAATTCTACCTCATTCGTTCTATGTCAATTTGCAAAAAGGGGCGCAGCAATGGCCGCATCCAAACATCCCGCTGCATTTGAATCCGAGGTTCAGTAAGTGGAGTAATTTATATAATAGATGCGGAATTAAGGGACAAAATGCGGGGAATTATCGTCCGCCCCAAATATTCCTCGATTAATTATTTAATGGGGATTGTGTGATTTGGAAAATTCCAGCTCGATTGGGGCGAAACATTAGATCGCATTTAGGCACGATGGGGTGTAACGAGGAGCTTGTGGTAATTACCTAATTATAATTTCGCTCCTTGAATGGATAAGGTTTCAACATTCGGGTAATTTATGAATCCGTGAACTCGACTGTTCCACACTGAAACTGTCGTTCCGCCGCCTAACTCGCCTATTTTCACATAAGTTCCCGTTCCCTCCCATCCCAAGGGAACACAATTGAATAACGTTTCGCCATAACCAGGGTCTTTCATATAAATTTTGCCTCACAAATCTGAACATTTCATGTAAAAAATCAACGTAGTCAACGGTCAGACCCTTGCCACATTGAATCGATTAATAATCAATCAAAACGATAAAATGGCGGATGCGCCGGGCGAACAAATCTGCGGCATTTGACTGTGCTTCTGTATTTCAGTGACGGCTTCTGGAGAGCCGCTGTTTGTGAGGAACGCCTGGATTGACGGAGGTTGGGGTCAGGAAGAGCGCACTCCTGGATTCCAATTTGCGCCGGGCTCACCTTTCACTATGGCAATCCGACGAGGGAGCGATCATTTTTCTGTTTGGATAGACGGCAAACTAGCCGGAGAATTTAAATTTAGGGGCAACGTCGATAAAATTGATTCCGTCCACATCGAAGGCGACGTCGTCGTCTTGGATGTCGTTCTCCAGAAGAATTTCGGCGCTAAAGCTCCCGGGAGTTAACTCTAACTGTTCTACGCTTATTTTAATTATTTCAATAAATTTGGGCTATGGGTACTTTATGTAATTCTAGTCGAGCTGAACTGTGCAAACTAACGCCAAATGTAACGTATTGAATTATTTGAAATACAATGATTTGAAAACCTGGCGTTGTTTATTAAAAATTGTCGCGTTCGATTTGAAAATTGCGCAATTCGCTTTAACGATTTCGTGTATTTGGCCTTAATGAGGTTTTCCTAGAATCGACGTGATTTCCACGGGTAATTTGCCTGTGTCACAAAATAAGAGCGGAAAGAAAAACGCACAAAAGAAACACCAATCAAGGGAAAACCTGAAAACAAACACTAAATACTACAAAGGGCTGGAACTGGTTTCACCTGGCCGGATAAATGGAGGAATTAAGAATAATTGAAGTTAATTTAAGATTCCGGCTTTCAGCGGAATTATCCCGGAATTCGATTATATCATTGGGGGTTCGGTATCGCAGGTAAAAGTCAAGATTAATTATAATCGGATATTAGCGCCGGAATTAATTAATTAAACACAGTCAGCGTGGAAGGTTGTTAAGTTCGAGCAATAATCGCCGATTCTAGTGATTTGGATCGAGAATCGGCGTAGTGCTTTTTAATTTTTTCCCGACGAAAAATCCAATTAACAAAAGGAGTGCTCGAGCTGTCGAATTTTCCAGCGTCCAGGTGAAAACGCCATCGTTTCCGGTGCTCCAATTAAAGTGAAGTGTTAGTACTTTAATTACTCGCTGTTTGGAACGCATGATGTGATGAAGTGCCAATACACAACCGTCGGAAATTTAATTTCTTTGTCGGGTCATCATTAAACCGATGATGGATGACCGGTTCGATATCGAATAACTCTTTAATTTCGATCTGCACTTCTTTATAAAAACAGAACGCTTTTTCTATATTTCATCATTTTCGCCGATGCTGTACTACTCGCAGACTTAATTTAATTTAATAAATAATTTATTTTACCGTTCTTTGACGAGTTTTATGCAACTTTTTAGTTTCCTTTCCGCCTAATCGGTTTAATTTTTTATGCTCAAGTCCTCGTTATTTTTCCGTGCCTCGTCGACTTTAGCGTCTAATTTACTTAGGCGGTTAATTGTATATCGAACAGTGTAGAGGACCCATTGTTATGCTGATAACAGAAGGCGTTTTCTGAGCGAGGGTAGACCAATTTCGATTATTCCCGGCAAATTGCTCATTTGCTTGCTCGTTCTTGAAGTTAATGGATCGTATTATTTCGCCAGCTCCGAGTAATTATGCATTATTGTAAATTGGAAATTAATCACAGACGGGGGATGGTGAAAAATGGGGCTGGAAAAATCGGCGCACAATAAGAGGCAGAGAGTCTGTTATTCCACGCTTTTGCCCTCGTCGTGGCTTAGACGACGTCAAAAGACGCGGAAGAGAGTGGAATATTCATCAAGGTGGGGAAGGTAATCTACGCACATCTACACACACACTAATTAGTATTGTAGATAAAGTGAGCAGCTCACATCAAAGGAGCGCTGCTCAGATGTATAATAAATGGAGAGCTTTGTGATATGATCATTAAAACACCACGCTGTAGGAATACCGAATCATCCACTTTTTACATTATATATTCTCTTGCATTAAGGATAACACAAGTTTTGAATTATTTATGGGTGTCATACGCTCGGAGTCGGGTCGCACCGATAAGGAGCCAAATGCAAATCAACCCCTCCAAATCAAAAACCCAACACTTGCAGACGCGACATTTTCGCAGTTGCAGTTTCCCACTTGCGTACCTGAGATTTCCCAGACGAGTTGCGGCGGCGTAAATCTGCACGGTCGCATTTACCATAAAAAATCTCACCCTGGTGGGCAACAAACCCATGGAAACATAAGCTTTCGGAGTCGTATATCTGCAAATCTCCAGAGATTCGTGCTTTAAATTCGCTTCGACCGCGCCTTATTCTCTTACCGGACAGGCGCCTGTCCTCGTAATTATACAAATTTCATAAGAAGCGAATTTAATTGTTCATCAGTATAATGGAAATTCATCAAATCTGCTTCTAGAGCTTGCCGACAGATAATTTTCTGGAACTAGGAAGTTGAAGGATTTTGCAACATTCATGAACTTCTTGCTCAAACTACCACATTCTCGTCTTTGCATCTTTCACTTTTTTTTAATTACTTCTTGTAATGCTTCTTGTCCCAAATAATTTCTTGCAACAAGTTGTATTTTGGTCCAGAGCAAATTGAGATTTAATTTTTTACTGTATATGAGGTACTATCGAATTCAAAAGTAGATTTTACTGCGTACAAGTTGGGGATTACAAGTTAACGTAGGGTTTAATATTTCAAAGAAAAATTATGCGCGTATATTTAGTGAAAATTTCAAAGGTGCCTCAAGAAATCCGAAAAACACGTGAATATTTAACATTAAAATTACTTTAGATACATTTTTCTAAAATTTATTTTAACTTGATGTTAATTTTTCTTTGCTTTGCATGGTATTATATGGAACGCCAAAGTATTTTTTGAAATTTTAAAAATAACTATAAAATGAGAAATATATTTACACATGAACAGTAAAAGTTATGATAGTCAAGAAAATTATGAAAACTCATCCAATTTTAACCAAAATTATATATTGCTTTTATTGTTAGTGTTACTTTTGAATATTTTAATTTGAGGTTTTTAAAAATAAAGCATAATTTTAAATTCGCCGTATTAATAATGTTGCTCAACGTTTAATATACGCAGAACCTCTGGCGCAATATTTTAAAATACAATTTAAAAATAAGAGGGATTTAAAATACCAAAGACAAAAGCAAAATATTGTAATAAAAAGTTGAGTTAAAAAAATCAAATAAGTTGAAAAAGAAGCTAGTTTGCAATTTTCATTAATAAATTGTAATTGTCATAAAATATAAAAGTACGTCCTGAGTATGAATTAAAAATTGTTTGAATGTTTTATTACTGCGTAGCCTTATCAACGTTTCCAGAATGCTTTATTTGAAAAACTAGGAAATTCTATGAAGTAATATTTATTTTCATCTATAATTACAACTTCTCCAGAAGGTCTTTGATAGATGTGAGAGATTCGTTTTACAAATGGTAAATATTCAGATATTAATTTTGGATCTCTGTGTCGTTTTTATTTATTTTTTTAGGTGAGTATGAAATAGCATTAAACAAATCTAAAAAGTTTAATTGGTTTAAGTTTGAATCGTGCAATTTACAATCTTCAGTTAGGGTTAATTTCATAACATTTCTTGATCCAATAGTTTCTCCTTTTGGAATATTAATAATCTCATATTCTTTATTTAACATATAACACATGCTGAATAATTTGTATTTAAAATTTGACAGATTTAAATATATTATCTAATTAATCAATTAGCTCTATCCTAAATTCCCGAATAGCAGGTCGTAATGGTTTGAAATTTTTTTATTTGTCTTAACAATTTTTAACTTTTTTGACAGTTTTTAGGAGGTGAGGGATGGAGGGAATGTAAGGGTTGAAAAAATCACGTGATACACAATTCTCATAATGTAATATTATTGTGTTCTTGAAAAAACTTCAGCAATATCTGCAATAAATCTTGTATCTAAATTTGAATATGCACCGCAAAATTTGTAATAAATCCGAAACGACTCGTCAAATAAATTATCATTCATCAATAATGTAATAATATTTTGACTTCATTTTCTTCTTTTCACTGCACATAAAAGTGAAAAAAACACAAAGATAACGAAACTGGTAAGTTTTGGCACTCCGAAATATAATTTCAAATACATACATAAAACCACAGCATTACATTTTAATTATGATAGGGACCGGTACCCGACGCGGAGGAAAAACTAGTTCTCTGAAATCATCCGATGTACAGTCTCGTTAATTTTGTTTCACCCCAAATCCTACAACTTAAAAAATGCTTGAAAATTTAAAATAATACTTTATTGATGGATGATAATTTGTTTGATGAGTAATTTCGGATTTGTTAAAAATTTTGCGGTCCATACTCAAATTAAGATACAATAGTTATTTTTTTACAAGGCCAGAAACTTTTAATTTTGCACGATTTGTGGAGCTGAGGCGTTAGCAGAGACTCGACGAGTGCAAGCAATTGTAAAGCACAGTTTTTAGCCGTATGATAAACAAAACATTTTCAGCCGATAATTTTTTTTTATCAAAAACAATTACATTAATTGTAAAAATAATTTTGGTAAGGGGATTTATTTTTCCCCTGCTTTTTCCACGATATAATGATTTAAAATTACTTTTTGACATTTGTAGGTTTTGAGTAATTTGAGTGCACAATTCTACTGTTAATAAGTAAAATAAAAATGGAAAAAAGATACGCCAATATATATTCAAAAAGTACCAGAAAATGTAATTCAGAATTTATTACCCGAAAAGTCAGCACCGCCAACATAAAAGCTTTCATTGCAAATCTCTGCTTTTCAGTTTCTTGCCTAGGCAAGCAAATTATCGTTTTTAAGACGATTTGGACGACTGCAAAATAACTAATTTGAGACGGAAAATATAAATTTAAAGTTTTATTTCAGTAGTTTTTCCTTGTCCCAACGGCAATTCTTCGAAACGGCACCCAGACATCGTAAAAATATATGAATGACGTTATTATAAAGGAGGAAGAGTAAAGTTGAGTAAAACATAGCTCTCTCGGAATTACCTTATTATTTACTAGAAAAAACAATAAGGTTTAAAATAATTTTGTGTGTCACATTTAAGGTTCAGAATTATTTAATTTTTTTTTATTTAGTAAAAAACATTATTTTTTATAAATTTAATTTTACGGTTTCCATGATTCTACATAGATCATTTTTGAAAGCTATCTGTAGAAACCGCACAAAAATTGAGTTAGAAATAAAGGAGAAATTTGCAAAATGCCGATATCTCCACTAGACAATCCACTTAATTTTACAATAAGCGACTTCCTTTAAAAATTGGTGGCATTGGTTAGAATACAATCGAAGGAGAGATGGCCAAAAACATTTCTTTGGTTTATTTTAGTTTTCTAAATTCTTGTTCCAGTCATTTTTTGAACATTACATACATATGCAATTTTTGATTAAATTTAGAATAGATGCAACAATTTTTTTAAGGGCTCTGACACTATTTAGTGTCTAGTATTTACTAGTTTAGTACAATTTTTCAAAATTAAGATGGTTAGCTCTCTTGGAATTACCTTATTATTTACTAGAAAAAACAATAAAGTTTAAAATAATTTTGTGTGTCACATTTAAGGTTCAGAATAAAATTACATCAGAAATAATTATCAAAATCTTTATTTGCAAAATATTTTTTTGTTTCAATAGTTTGCTTTTGTTTTTGATATTACAAACCTCTCTTATTTTTAAGTTGTATTTGAATATATTGCGCCAAGGATTTTGCGTATATAAAACGTTGAGCAACATTTTTAATACGGTGAATTTAAAATATCAGTTTATTTTTTAAAATTTCAAATTAAAATCTTCAAAAGTAACAGTTCCATTAGAAGCAATATTGAATTTTGGTTAAACTTGGATGCTTTTTCATAATTTTCTCAGTGTTAATGTGTAGATCTGTTTCTCATTTTATAGTTATTTTTAAAATTTCAAAAAATACTTTGGCGTTTCATAAGATACCATACAAGACAAAGAAAAAACTGTTTGTGGCGGTTCAAAATGCAATAGAAACCAATAAATTTTGTGCGTTTTCTATCAATAACGAAAAAGTTGCAACATTTATAATTTTGTCGGTAATTTTTCCGTAGAATCGGATCGGTTAGTATCAGGAGCGTTTGTCATAGCTGCGGCCGGTGATTCATCTGCATATTCTTTCGCATAAATCGTGCATTTGCATAGATGGTTGGGGATGGGAATGGCAGCGTGGCGGCGCAATGTGGCTGCACACAACACCGCAGCTGGTGGATGCGACGCTGTCGTAACGACGGCGATTCTGGCATTCGGATAATGTTCAGCGTTTCGATTCCGGTCAGGTTAATGCATGCACGGCGTTCATTAGGTCCCCGGAGGACCGGACGAGGCTTCTTTCGCCGGACCAAATTCGATTTGGCGCCTTACATAAAACAACACACGGTACATTAGAAAGAGGGATCAAAGAGTGCCTCGAGTCCGACGATGTTGTCTTTCCGATCCATCTGACGCGGCCGACAACAAATCGAATTAGGACTCAGTCCAGGAATGGACAACACGAGGCGGACATGCGAGGAAGACCTTCCAAAGTCAATAAGACGCCGCCAGAAAAAAAATCTTGTTTCGAGCTTTTTATTATTGCCGCGGCGCGAATTGACATTTTTGGAAACGGCGGTGCTTTTAATACCCGGCGTCCGCATTGCGCCGGGCACATAATCAAGAATCCTGATTTATTTATAAGCAATCCCACTTCTCAACTGCTAGATTTCCCTCGTTAGCCACCGACAATATCCGCGCAGCTTCTGCATCGCAGATGTCCTAAATCTTTCATAACCACACCAAAACCCTGTTAATAAAACAATGCACTAATTAACTCCGACAAAGAAGTCGAAAACTTGTCTTTATTAGCTCGTCTCTGTGTGTTTTATTACCGCGCGCTTCCGACTCTCAGCTATTTATTTTTCATTTTCTCGGCTATATTTTCACATCAACCCAAATTTGCTTAATTTAACGTGTGCGCGAGGGCGTACTGCGAGAAGTCGCATCAAAAAATTAAATCTTCCAGCTTAAATCTTCGAATTAATTTCGGCAAACATCTTCGGGATGTTTCCCCAGCTGGGAGTGTGCATTATGCAGCAACCGATAGATAATCGAAGCAATGTTGCATATTCCGTGTGCGGAGGTTCTGCTCGCGATAAACACACTGTAAATCTGCTAATTAGCAACGAAAATGATTCGTAACTGGGTTATAGTTTGGGGAAACGGCACAGGCGAAAAGCTCCCTTTTCAGCTTCGCTAATTTCATCATACACAGTTCCGCCATTGTGTTTATGAGCCAATGCGAGTATGGAACGGAATAAAATATGCAGCAAGATAGTTCATATAAACACGTAAAGTTAATTTATCTACCCGGAGCGAGGTCGGGCGCGATGATAAAAAACGGTCGACACTAAAACACACAACAATTTCAGAACGCAAATAAAATAATCTAACACACACGACACGAAATAATGTCATTCTTCATGCATCGCATTTAGGTGCCATTTTCAGCCCCCATACCCACTTGGAGAATGCTGATAAAATTCGAGAGGGTCCAACCCCAAACTAACTAAACCAACTAAATCATAATAACGCAGGCCCTGCGGCCTCCCGAAACTTCACGGAATTTGCAAGATTCAATCTTGATCACAATAAATTACTAAACTGCTAAGATTGTTGCGGCTGAATTATCGCTCAGGTGGAGGAATTTCGCCGATTTCCCATCGATGGGAGCGCTGCCGTCTCGTTGACCTTTTCTAATTGCCTCTGTGTATGATAAAACGTGACGATATCCGAACTGAGAGGCTCAGAAACCCTTTCAAACTATACCCATGTAATAACGCGATTATCTCCGTACCCGGGAACAAATAAATTGCGAATTTGTGCAAATTACAGTCGCTGTCTGACTCTAATTGAATTAAATTGAGGCGTAAAAATGATTATTCAACAAAATTAACTGCGTCCACGGCGATGTTTATATTATAAAGACCGCAATTTGGACGCTTCGAGTAAACACGTACCGGTGTAACAATACAATTAATTAAATAAATTCGTTTCCAGACACCGCCAAATTCAATATTTGTGTAAGAATAAACGTGGAATTGTGGTCGTGACGGCTGTGCAATGCTTTCTTAATGACCCCAGCGACTGCTGAAAAACATAAAAACCGACCGAAATTAAATGGCAAAATAATACGACGACGAACCGAAATTACGGTCACTAACTCACGCCGATGGTAATCGTTTAATAATTACGAGTTAATCTTTACTGCCTCGATGTGGCTTGACCCTACTTGCATATTATATCCTTCTTGAAGTTGCAGGTTGTTTTCAGGTTTCGTAAGTTCAGGTTTCTATGGTTTCTTGTTTTCCGTTTTTAAATGCATTGCTTGTTTCGTTAGCTTATTTTCGGGCGACCGTTGAACGTGTCTCTTCCATATTAATGCTTTTCGTTCAATATTCTCTGTAATTGTCACTTTCATTCTGGTTTGTTGTCAAATTTACTTATTTCGAATTTTTCTGCTCGGCACACTCCTGCCCATCTTCTTAAAATATTTAATTCGTTTTTTCTAAAATTCAAATATTTTCCTTATTCAATCTCAACTTTCCCATCTTAGTAACCATTTTCTATTTTATTGATTTACTTACTTGTTGACTTTATAACAGTCCATTTATACAACTAATTGTGCTTTATGTTCATATTCTGATTCTTACTGTAGATAATATCTTTTTATTTCTATGTTTTATTAAAAATTACTTCGGAATCCGTCCTTATTTTCGATCTTTTTATTCTAGAATGCATTCAAATGCGTGTCAACATACGAAATAATTTGAAATTCTTCACTAATTGTGTCAATTTTTTAAAATCTGAAGTTTTGTCTTATATTATCTTCGCTTTCGTTATTGAGGCTTTTTCTTGACAATATTTGGAACGAGAATTGTGTGGTTTTTCTTTAATTTAACAACTATAGCATTGTTCCCTCCTTCTCGTTTATAGTCTCTATGATAACTTCATCTTCTTCTGTCTTTCAGATCGTATACAAAATGTGCTTGTGTGTAATATATCGATTTTCTCTTATTTATAATCTCGCATCTTATTTTACTGTTTTTTTTTCTAGTCCTTTTTCGTAATTTTTGTTGTTATTAATTCTATAGGCTGTCCCAGAAATAATGGCTTTAATTTTAGCCAAGACCAACCCTTCTTATATGTACCATTTTTTGAAATCGCAAATTTTTATAGCATTTTCTCTTCCTGAAAATGTCGAGCTGCCTCTGGATTTGATGAATAAATATGCTTTGAAAAAAAGCTGTAAAAAGTTTCAATTATTTTGGACGCTCAGTTCTTGTTTGACAGTCGTTAAATTCTGTCAATATCAACACCTACTCAAATACTCTACTCAAATTAAAGCCGAGTTGAGCAGATCTGGCTCCAAGACACTATTTCGTGTTTCCTAAGCTCAAAGTTTGGATAGGGAGAGAGAGCTTTTCATCATGCAACGTAGATGAATATTTGAACAGCAAAATATTTACTAAGTGTATCGACTTGAAAGGAGAATAAAACACAATTTGGCAGAGAAAATGTTTATTTCTATGTTAGGCGCAAAACTTTTCAGATCATCCTCGTATTTTTCATCATGATAGAAAATAATTATTTTCTAAATACGTCAAACGTTTTTATTTTGAATTAAAGGGCTAAAATGCATTTAACTTTCCACTTTTTGTTTCTTGGTAAGGTTTTTGCACAACAATAATTTAAGCAAATAAATGTATAAATATAAAATTATTATAAATATATATAACAGATGGATACAAGATATTAGAAAATCAATAAAAATAGATCTAAAACTAGGTGTAAAGTGTAGCCTAAATACAACATTCGGGGTTCAAGACATGGAGTGGACACATGTCGAGATTAAAAACGCATTAGTGGTGGGACGTTTCGGAGAAAACTCAGATAAAAAAGAATAAATTTTATTACATAAAATGCGAAGTCGTTGGAATTTGTAAAAATGCCGTTCAGATTAAGGCTGTAAAGCTTACGAAAAATGTATCAAAATAGTTTTAAAATAAAAAATTAAAGTTACCAACAACACAATGTAAAAAATTGTACAAAAATGTTGCTTTCCAAGACTTTTATTCTACATTTTTTTTATAGTTGGGATATGTTTGACAATTTTAGCTTGATCGTGCAGGCGAGGGGTTGAAAAAGGTGGCGCTAATTAGTATTTTTGCGGAGTTGTGCGTGCAAAACTCCGAGAGTTTAATTGGCGTTTTCGCGGCCTCGCCGATCTCATTTCCTGGCGCGCGATCGTCACATTTTCAATTATACAAGCATCTAGTGCGAGTTTCCGTCGTCTGCAGCCAATGAATACAGATTAAAGCCGTTCCTTGGGGCTCGTACTTGCCCTTGTCTCTTATTTACGCCCCACGCACGAAACTCGTTATGTCAAGGAGGGATGCTTTGCATCACGAAAACTCCTCGCCCATCGCTTTCTAAATTCGAATTGACGGACAAGCGAGGAAAAGTTGGCAAAAATTGAAATTTCATCGCGATGAGGAACGCTCGGCGCCTCTTTTTCACCAGACACCGAATCCGTAATGACGTAAGTTGATATTCCGCTTGTTGTTCGTCGGTAATTACCCCAATTAACAAACAGTTTTAATGAGGAAAATATGATATGATTTTGTTTCGAGTTGTTCAGGTGGATCGATAGTAACGACGCCGACTTGCTCCTCGCCCCGGGCTCTCTGCCCAAATTGTGTTACCATTCGGTCGGAAAACTAACACAATTTGTCCATCAGATGTCCGTGTTTCTTGAGGCGCTTTCAGATTTCCGCTCCGTGATCAGAAACGACTTCGGAATGCGTTTAAGACACGTTATGATGGATTACCGGACAAACAATGCTCGGATCATCTTCAACGGTTCGATACGCTTTCAAAGCCACTTTTCTGCGGTGTGTACTGAATTATTTATGGTTTTTCGACAAAAACCACTACACACGTCAAATTAATTCCTCCTTCAAACGTCAGCGTTTCTACGATCTAGCCCTTTGGCTGCCGACTTGACATTCTAATCCATTTCCTCTCATTCTTATTATTTTCTACCTCTTTACGACTGTCGCCTTATTTATTCATCTCCGCGCGAGTACGACAAAGCCATAAAATGCATCGATTCGCGATGCATATTTATGTCTGCGATGAGTTTCCAGTCTCGTACTCGTCTTGAAATAACGAAGTAATTTCCCGAATCTGATAATCGGCGTGATATTTCCATAATTGCGTCTCGCTTTGATCGTCTCCAGACTGGCCGAGAGATGGCATCTGCTGCTCACAGCTCCACCGGAATACGCAACGCCGCTCCAATCTACGTGATGAGAAATGTGTTAATTCTATTTAATCTCTTCTCTCGCAGTTTGCAAATTAAAATAAGAGACCGCATTCGCCGATAACCGCACCCTCGTCTAGATATTAAAATGATCCGCTTATGGGGAAGTGAAACGAGGCCATCAAGTCTGCGTTTGTTTAATTCTCCAGAAATGAAAACTTTGCAGTTTTGCAAAATCCCATGCAGTTGAAACGTAACCGCCAATAAATTAACTAAGTTGCATGTGTAAATCGCAATTTCAATTCTGACAATTCCCCAAAATTTAAAATTGCATAAAAGTTGCAAAGTTGAAAAAATAGTATAAAAAAATCGTCAATATGGCTATTATGGCACTCGTCTTTTATAAAACGACCGGCGAAGCCGACTCGTGCAATAAAATATGTCTTATCAAACTCGTTCTTTAATATACTATTTCTTTTCGAAATGAGTTGTCATACCTATTGTAATTTTGAACTGTAAGGTGAGTTTGGGGAATGGTTTCGCAAATAGGATGCTGGGATTAGAGTTTTAGGTGATAGAGTAATTTTTACAGACAAGTTTTTTATTCAAAATCTTGGATGTTTATAGTAATGTGTACTGATATGTAAAGTGAAGAGAATCCGTATGAAACCTAATGTTTGGTCAGGGTGGGTCGTTTTACAAAGATAAGGAATCTTTTTTATACCAATTCGTTTTTTATGCACTGTTTATTCAACGAAACGGAGCAAAATTTTACATTGCATCTGTTGACACGGAGCCTTTTCGAAACTACGTATTTATTTCAGCTAGCTGGCATTTTAATTACAATTTTGCATTCACCAGTTAAGTTTATTTGGGTTGTTCTCAAATGCAGATTCTTAAAATGTTCCATAAATAAAACGCAGTGTGCTACAGCTTCTGCTCGAAAAAATATTTCCCTTGACGGTGCATAATCGACTTGTAGTTTTAACGAATACGTCTCCAAGGGCAAATTTATATATTGAAACAACTGACTCAGTTTGAAAATGTAAGCTTAAAACTGCAAACTGCTCATCTTATTCTTGTTAAGACCTTTTCTTCTTAGAGTACAACATTAATATAGAAATTGTTCTTTAAACCCATCTTGACACACTTTGGATTGTTCTTAAAGAATCTCGATTTAATTTTGTATTTTTCTTTCGAATTTTGAAGTTTATCTCGTTAGTCTTTTTTATGCATTCTTTCTCACTATCTGGACCTTATTCATTTACACTCTATTTAAGTTGTACTTGTCTACTAAATTACTATTCAGTCTCGTATTAGTGACGTTTTTGTTTCTTTCGTCCATTAAAAATCTTCATTTTATTCGTATTTTACATAAAATTTATTAGACAGCAGCTGCAGCTTGTAACAAGTTGTCACCGATCATTCACGATTTTATTTTTGTAGATTGCTAGCATTTTTGACAATGTTTAAAAATTTTAAGAATTAAATTTACTTTAAGGTACTTTATATTTAATTTGTATTATATAAAATTATTTTTATAAAAATGTTTTCTGTGATCTGCGCAGAAGTTAGATTAAACCATTTTCGTGTCTTGCATCTATGGAATTACTGTGCGTTCCGTCTAACTTCGTCGCTCTGGTGGGGGGTCTGGCAATTAGGGCGGTCTTCAAATCATTAGCGTGCAAGCCGATTTTTACTAATAAAATTTTGCCAACTTATATTACCAAATTCTTCATCTGAGGGCTATTACATTGTTAATATTGCTATAAAAATATGCTCTGTCGCCACATATCTCATCCTCACACGGTATTTATGTGTTTTCAATAATTAGATGGAAGTTTGTCCTAATCCCACAAAGTCGCGCGCCAATGTCACCTACATAGACCTGTTAAGTGGGAGGAGTTCAGCTTGGCGCGTACAATCTCCCAGTAAAATAAATGACCGTTAGCCGCGCGGTTTTACTCAGTCGAAAATCAGCAATTTTGCTGGCTTAAGTCTCCTGGGGCTGCTTATAAATTTTGATAAACGAACACCAAATTTATAATCAGTTTCCAGAATATTTTTGGCAAAAGCAACAAATTTTTGTTTTATGACGATTTTTCTATGAAATTATGTGCATTGGTAAGTGTAATGAAATGAAATGACGAGAATTGTTTAAGAATTACAGATCGAATTATCTACAGCTTTTAGAGCTAGAAGCCGCAAATTTTCCAAACAAGGCAGAGGAACAGTATTGTGTTTTAATTTGGTTTTTAGGTAATGTCCTTCATCGCTATCTTATCGTTTGTTATAAAATTTTACAAAATATGTTTTAATGTAATTTCAAATCTTAGTATATCAATAATTTGTAATACCAAAAATGCTATGAAATATTTATACAGGAAGTACCTATAAGTATAAAGTAAAATACACCGATATTATATCATCATTTTATTTGGTTTGTCGTATTTTCTATCCCAATAAGTAATAAGTTTACAATATGTTAGTTGAACCGTAGGAAGGTTTTGCGAGTCACCTGGTTTTAATACAAACGTGCCTTTGTCCTTAATTTCGACAATACGACATAATTTTCTGACCACGATTCTCAGTCTCATAGAGAAGCAATTGTCTCTGAGGTTCAGCAAAGGCTGGGCATACTATTCATAGAATGGTTTAGCCTTTCCGCTCATTAAATTGTAAAGTTTGACATGAATTCAAAGCTAGGTATCAACTCTTTTGAACTCGACCAACTACACAAGAGTTGAAAGTTACGTTACTTAAAGAACGGGGACGGATATCATGAGATTTTATAAATAATTTAATGACGAACCGACATCGAATGTTTAGCTGCATATTCAGCACGAAAACATAATATTTTTTTTAATATTCCTTTCTCTTTGCATTGCTTTTTTATTTAATTCCTAGAAATACTGAAAATTGTTTGTCAGCTCAACTTACTTGTCTTTGTAAGCAATAATAATTAAATTTTTTAGAGTCTGATTTTGAAAAGGCCCACTTTAAATTTCAATGGTAGAGCGGTTATTTGCAAGACCGCATTCGTGTTGGCGGATTTATAATGCGTAATCGGTAAAAATGGCGCGTTTAGGTTGGGTGCTCCTTCAAGAAGGGTTTTATCCGGGGTCGATTGTATTGTAATCTATGAGGTCGGCTACACAATGGGCCCCGAGGGAGCCGTCCAACTCATATCTTAATTAATAATTGTGTAACCGCTAAATTATTTAGAGCGACGTTTTATTTGGGCCTCAACTTCGTTCAATTGACACAATCTCGTCGACTTTCTGCTTCGACGAATCTCTCGAGCATTGTCGCATTGTCTCATCTTCAGCCTCGCAGCCGATGATTTTTCTCCACAATCGATCGCCTGGAAAAAATTACAGAACACCATCACGTAATACGACAATTAGAACCGCCGAGTTGCGATTAATTTCCCCGCGCCCCAATATGTCTGTATTCAGGGGCGCTCGTCCCAACAAAACACAATTACCGGAGCGGTCCATCTTCATCAGCCCCTAAATGAAAGAAATTACGCGACGCCGCCAGTTCGGCCCGAAAGATTGTCGATTTTTTTTCGCTTTCGAACGTTGTGTACGTGTCGCAGATCACAGATTTGTTTTCATTTGTGCTTTACCGCCGCATGAAAAAAAATGACTCGACGAAAGACTGGCAAAATACACTCGATCCAAATTGAAAATAATAGCCCGGAGCTAAACTACAGGGAGATGACGGGATTGAGTTAAGACAACGTGAGGGAAATAAAAATATTGGGGGAGCGAGCAGCATGACTGGGTTTGCTTAGTGTTATTTCGTTTTAATGTCAAATGGCCGGGGTGGTTGGTGATGGGGTTAAGAGGTTAATGGGGGCTGTTTAAACGGAAAAGTACAATTCCTGAATTTGACAGGGCGGTTGTATGCCGCTCGAACCAGATCGAAGTAATTGCCCGACTGGAAAGTCTTCGGGGATTGTTTTTGGGTCATCCGTAAAGGAAGTTTTATAAACGTAACAACGTTTATTTGGCATTTTGTACAAGAATATTTAATATTTTCTTCTGACCATGGATTAAATTGTAAAAATTCATATCCATATGATTAAATTTCATAACTTTTTTGTTATTTAGTACGATCCTTTATCCTTCTACATTATGGCTTTTGCTTTCTTGATAGATATTCATTTTCATTTTCTTTCTACTTAGAGATTTTTTTTTCGTCATGATATTTCGATGTTTTGATGTATGATCATTGCTGTAGATATTGCTATACTTTGTGAAATGTATTTTTCAGATCTTCTATTATATTACTCATTTGTGTGATAGAACTAATTAGTTTCTGAAAATTGATGTTTTTTTTACATTTCTTGTTATTCTTAAGTTTTTGATTTCGATAACTTCCAGTGCGACTATTAATCCTCATTTTTCAAAATTTTGTTATTTTTTGTTTAAACTTCTGTCCCGTGTACTTATTTTGACTTCTTGTAATTGCCAGTTTGTTTACTATAATAGTTTTAATGTGATTTGGGATCATCTTGATCGCCGGGCGCCTTTAGTGTTTTTTAGTGATTGGAACTTCTTATCGAAATGTTTTTTTATAAAATCTTACAATTGCGACTTTTTCCTTGCTTTATTTCCATTGGTGTTCCTTCATGATCCTTTTATACCTTTTCATTTAAATATTTTTTGTTTTATAATTTTTTTCTTCTTTTTTTTAAACTCTGACTTCTTTTATGTGATGTCATATGATGATGGATATTAATGGAATCATATTTATAATAACCCGGCGCATCCACCATATATATATAAAAACAAATAAAACTGCTAGTTATATTTTTATTCAACAAATGCGTTACAAATGTACATATTTACGCTTTTATTGTAGAATAACGATATTTCTGAGGGGGAGGCGGCGGTTGGATATTAGTTTGAGGAAATCTTATTTTTAACTCGGAACCTGCTGTTTTTGTCTTCATTTGCGGCGCTCGTTCTTTCGTTCATATTTTAGCTTGGGGCTAAACGTGCAAACAGCCATTTTTCAGCTTACGTTTTTCTTGTTGACACAGTGCTGTATGAACGAGTTCCTGATGTATTTTTCAAGGGTCGGTAAATCGTTGCGTAAAATGGGGCAGATGTCCGCAAACGAGATTAGAATGGAAATTGCAGTTTGAGCGAATTGGAGAAGGTCTCCGGATGCGTTTCCCTAATCAGTGCGTAATCAGGTTTTCAATATCCCGACAATATCGTCGTCGACCGTTCTAAGAGGAGGGCAAACGAGTCGTCGTCAAAGAACTTTCATTATACTAATGAAATAAATGAGAGGGCCGAAATTAGCGCCTGGTTTGCAAAACAAGGCCGAGTGGATGAAAAGGAGCGACCAAGGGAAAGGCGGCTTAATATTGCCTTTGATATTTTCCGGAGAATGTAAAGTTTACGTGTCTCGGTTATTAAATTTACAAAGGTAGTAACGTTCGGAATTATGCAAATGGGGCGGTTGATATTAAAATTTCAAACATAACCGACTACTTTCCTGTATTAATTAATCGGAAGTATTTCCGGACCCACAAGGCGCATTTTAATAATAATCCTGCCCCGTTCATGGATATTGATGTCGTGCCCCACTTCGTTATTATTCCGCTGTGCGCTACAGAAAATTCCAAATACTCAGACAACTACAAATTGCTCATTATAAAAACACTGCTTTTGTGCACGAGCACGCTCTTCATTTTACATTCGTTCTACAAACAATGCTTTGTCAACGTTGACTTAAAACACATTTCATTTTGATGGCGGCCCAGAAATACTACTCTAAACGTCGAGATGCACCAACCCAAAATCGACGCCTTTTTTCTAATATCTCCCCTCTTTGTATCTAACTCGGGCAATCTGCGGAAAGCATTTTATTTCGTGGCCCGGGCGTTATTTATTATAGGGAACATTAGAACTTTAGAACTTCAATGCATCAGTTAGTTTTATACGTCTCCGAGGACAATAATCTGTAAGATAGTGCCATTAACTGCCTCACCTGACCTCATAAATTGCCGCAAATTTCAGGCTACACTACAGAAATAGAAAACAAGTTATTTTCGCATGAATCACTTCAACTGCCAGCCTCTAATTTAATAATCTCACGGGAAATGGACAGGTGCGAGGGAAAAAGTGAATCAGAATCAACGCGAATCCAAATTAAATCTTCCATGGTGGGTTCGCGGGTCATCGTCACCACGTCATTAAGAAGTATCTGCAAAAGAGTTACGAGCGCCTTATAAATAATATAGCGATATATTATTTCGCGACAAGACTGTATCCGACGTACTACGCTAACTTGTGGTTTATGAATCAAAGCTCAAAGCTACCGCGTCTCGAATATATTTTGCAGTTGAGTGTTGTGTACTTTGAGATGCAATGTAATTAGAGCCTGCAGACGACACCTTTACTTTTGCTGATAAACAACGCGGGCACATTTTTTGTAGGATTCCATCAGAAGTGCGTTTCCAATTAAGCACAAGTCGACATTAAATCGCAGCGCCAAACTATAGTTAAGACGGGGTATAATAGGTGCAAATTAGGATAATTGTCGTCTCAGAATTCCTGGCATATTGCCGTAATTAGATTTCAGTAATAGTTTCGGTAATGTAGGCAATTAACACGATGACACGCGACAAGCTCAACGACTCCTGCAGATTTAATCATCCGCAGTGGCTCCAGATCTGGGAACAATACACCAAAGCGTCTTCGATCAAACCATAAACTCATTGTCTCAACGCCATAACCGTCGCATGCAGCTTTAAGAAATTTACGAGGAACGTTCGCCTTATTCGAAATTTCGTTATTAGGCTCGTCTCGGAAATTTCGCAGTTCCCGGAAAGTACGTTCAGCGTTTATAATTAAAATTGTTTAAGGGTTAGTAAGAATTAATTTCCACGACTCGAGGGCAACGTCGTGTTATATTCTGTTTCATTTAAATGGTTTTTGAGTTGCAAAAATGTTAAATATAATTACTGGCCCGGCGCATCCACCATTTTTACATTTTGCCACAGTTGGTGTGTTATTTTTAAATATTTGCACCAAGATGAGTTTTCGTTTTGATTATTACAAGGTTTTTTCATACTTTATTTATAGTCATTTCTGTTCGTGAAAAAAGCAAATGAAAATCTATCAATAAATGTATAAGTGCACCATACAAAATTGTTTAATAAATACAAGTAGTAAATTACTTCAAAATAAAAAAACGGTTGTTTCTGCCTTGTTAATCGAGCATCATTCCTTACGGTTCAAAACTCAGAATGATCATTAATGTCATTGAGAACCATTTACAAATAATTGATGGTTTAGATAAGTAGTATGCAAATGTGTAGGAGTGGCTTCAAAAATGTCAAAACCATGACCAAAATCACGAGTTTCATATTATAATATTCGGACATTTCAAATAAGTATATGACTTTGCAGACAAATACAAACTCCATGAGAGTACGTCAACTAAGTATATTAAAGTGGAAGTCAAAGCTTTTAAAGTTCCAAAAAACATCACAATGACACTTGTCCTTTTAGCAGTTTGGCCACTACGCACACAAGGATTCTAACAACAGCAACTAACTTCCAAATCAAATTCCTAAAGTTCCGAAACGTAGAACAAAACACTCTCCACTTCTCACGTAGCCATCCCGCCTTAAGGTATTCGGTGGGAAAACGTTGAACTGGCCCCACGTCTATGAAAATTGTTTCATAATCTAAGCACCTGGCGTGGTAGCAATGAAAACCTTAGGCGGAATTTATTTTACAAGTGTGTCATTCAACGAAAATTGGAGATATGAAGAGATTTATGTATTCAATGTTTGGTATTAACATATTAACTATTACCGGGAATCAGTCCCGGGTTTTTATCGAAAAAAGGACAAAGGTTTTAGAAACATTTGTTATTATTCGGGGACGGAACAACGGAAATCGACTGCTCTATAAACTAAGAAAGTGAAGAAAGAACTCATTAACCGTATGTTCAAATTAATTTGTTGAAAGGTAGCGCATCATTAAAACTAATATTTAGAGTGAAGTAAAAGTAAGTAATGGATTAAAAATAGCAGTTTAAAAATTTCTTTGACGCTTACTCTTGCGGCTACGGGAGCGGGTCGCCCCGAAAAACGGCCGATAAAATAATTCAGACTAGGGAATGATCGAGAGTCTACAAATAGGTTTAAATGCCCGTTTGATGTTATGCAGAATAATTCGGTCGTGTTTGCCAAGTTGGGGTTTCATCGACAGAGCGTTCGGAAAGTAATGAAATTACGGCTCTGGAATAATTCGTCCGAATGCGCTTGCAGTTGCGCCATTTCGCCCTCGTATTAAGTTACAATGTTTGAATTTATTTGACCATTCCATCGGAAATCGAAGCAATATGGACGCGCAATGACCATAAATACCGCGTATCGGCGAAAAAATTTGCAAGCAGAGCGTTACAATTAATTCCGGCAAAGAATTCCTGCGTTGGTATTTTTGCGAGCGTTTGTTTGAAGAATTGTCGGGGCGGGCTCCTCACTCCCCGAATAATTCAGCCGATTTATGACCGGGCAGGAATTTCGAACCGGGCATTCACAATTAAACAGTTAATTCCGGCATGAATTACAAGCGGAAAAATTCCGACTCGGTTTTTCACAACGCGCGCCGTTTTCACGGCGCATCGTTTCCCAGCTTATCTTCCATTTGCACTCGCACACAGAGGAAGCCACTGAATAAATCAAAATATCTGCTGGGTGTGTTAGATTCGGAGCATACAAATGTACACCGAATGTTGTCGAAATTCTGAATTATGCACATTCGCCTCTTCATAAAATATTGGCGCATTCCGAAAAACAACTCCGGTCATGCAAAATGGACGCGTTGATTCAATACGCATTGGAATTTTAACGACGCTGGAGTGGTAACATTTGCACTACAAAGCGTGGACGAGCAGGTAAAATTATTATTAAAATAAGTGCCAATTTTCCAATATTTTAAAATAATTTTTCATTTTATCCAACAATAAATGTTTAACAACTTTAAGAACTTGAATGTTTTGAGATTTAACGAGGTTTGCATCTTTATTATTAAATAAAATACATTAAGCAACTTACATAAACATATGTGAGAAAAACAGGGTTTATTGTTTTTCAAAATAATATTCTCCTTCGCATTCGTTGAATCATTTTTTCATTTGGAATGAGGTTTTTCAAAAACATTTTTTTTTGTTGGACTGGATATATACATATTTTGTAAAAAAGATTTTTTACTTATTTGTTCAAAACCAAATTTTAAGGAAATTATTTTGCCACATTATTGAAAACAGTAAAAGATTGTTATTTTTGAACCAATAATCGAGGGTATCAAAAATTTTAAGAAAAAGAGATTTTAAACTAAACACATAATAAATGATTTCTAGTATTAAGAAATTAAAAAATTAACACTTTGCTAAAAATATCACGCCACTACTTGAAAAATTAAAAATATTCTAGCTTCCTATGAAATAGAGCACTTTGTTCTTAATATAAAAAAGGGCATCATTGATTTGATAGTTGAAGCAAATTCTATTCTGAAGGTGGAGAAATTGTTGCTCGATAGCGTCTGCACTCTGTAGTTTGATAATCTGAGACTTAAAAAAATGTAAAATAAAATAGGCATAGTTTGAATTTCCCAGTAATTACACACAATTCATAAATTATAAATAAATACAGTTTGCTCTCTTTTCATCTTCAATCGTTGACAAACAATAAAGATAAAGATGGTTAGTATGAGCAAGTTGTAATTTTTACATTTAATTTATTGTCAATATCTTACTGTTTTATTTCTAAAACATTGCATCAAGATTTGAAAAAGAGTTCATGGGATTCAAATATAAAAATTAAAGGTTAAATCATTTTTTCAGTTACTTTCAGACAAGTTATTTATTGAGGATCGGATATTTGCAAGTTTTGCTAACGACTATATTGACTTGGGCTTTATTGCCTAACTTTTTATTCCTTATGTTGTAAAAGTTTACGGTTGCGTGGCCGGAATGACCACTTGTTAAAATATTTCAACCAAGGTTTCACATTTGCCGCGTCCTTATAAAGTGCATGCAAGATTTAAGGCCCGATTTGCATATTTGGAATTATGCAGTGTTGGACACGGCGCTCGCCTGAAATGATTTGCAAATTGCTGACAAAAATTTATTCGCAAAATGTAGATATTTGAAATGTGTGTGAGCTGTCCTTTCGATAACGCCATCAAAGCGAACAGCCACATGTAGAATTAACGATGCTGGAGGTAAAACCCTGCAAATCTCTCATTACTCGACATCCATGCCTCTGTATAACTGCAGGATTTACAACTCGCAGCTGAGACTCTACTAATATGGAAGAGTATCTCGACGTAATCTCTCTACAGCAAATATTCAATTGCGCACAGTTTTACTTTGTCGAGAGTCAAGAGTTGGGGTACTTATGAGCATCATCGAGGCATTCACGTCTACTTTGCAATTTTAAATTGCAATACACTTTGCAAAACATACAATTTTTATTTTTGCTCTCAGATAAATTTTTAACAATCCGCATCAGCATAATCCCACGAGCACCGTAGACTTGATACTTTATTATTTACAGGCAGAAAAAAAAAGTCAGGAAGATATTTTTTGTACGATTGTGTCACAATTGCGCTGTTTGTTTTGAACGCCATTTGCGAAAATGGCGGCCGAGGAGTAAAGGGGTCGTGTTAATTCGCCTGCAGGTGTAATCATGTATTAATTAAGCGGACACGTTCCCAGGCCTCCAGGATTACAAACATTCTGCAACTGCATAACCCCGCATTGATTACCTTTTAATTAAATCACGAGAAATGGTAATGACTAGCGACACTGGGGCGGATTAATCACGGGGGTTGGAGATTCGCCATTAACGAGAGTTCATTTCCGCACACACAGTATCAACTATCACGATTTTTAATAAAGAAATATTTTAGTAACAAGTTGTTCGAGCAATGCGGTTCGAAGCTTGTATGAAATGAAAAATTCCTACCGTTCTACGGTTTAATTATTTTCCAAAACTGCTGTCGTTGGATAAATTTTTGGCTGGGATTAAACACAAAACAAAACCGCGGTATTGACTCGACCAACACAATAGAAGAAACCAATAACAGCTCCAAGACATCGCAATGAATCTCGGATGGAACGCCTACCCGAGCGTAAATACTTTACGGAGAAGTATTTATTAATATTGAACTTGATCCGAAAGAAATATCAGACTGTTAGAATGAAATAGTGCCCACCACGAGATTAAAACAATAAAACACCAAGGCCTTGCTTCCGGCGGCATCGTTCCCAATTAAAGTCGACCGGATCCAATCGAAAAGCCTGCAATAATAAACATTTCCATCCGGTTTAATTCGAAGCCGATGCTCGCGAAAGAAGAGACTATTTAATTATTTGCTCTAGTTAAAAGGCCATTCTTTATCCGCAAACGGGAGATTTGTGGCCGCTGTCGACTTAGCGAAACAGATTCGTGGCTTGTATTCAATTTGGAAAGACGCATCGGTGACGCTTTCATCCGAATTGACAGTGCTTTATACATTTAAAATTACATTATTTTACATAATTGCACGACCGGGAATTTCTTACTAAATCGACAAAAAATGCAAACCATTTTATTAAAAATGGTGGAGGCGCCGGGATATAATTACATTCCGGAATAAAAGGTTTCCATTTTTTGCTTAAAAATTTTGCTTATTTTAAACGAATATCAATTCTATTTTTAGTTTAATCGAATATTGAAGTGACATATGCAATATTGTCAATCATGGCTATAAAAAGTGGAATAGCGGGAAGCGAAAATAACTAATTATCAAATAGTAATATATTTTTAAAACGCTATGAGAGCGCTACACCTAATTAACACGCAATTAACGCAAAATATGGAAAAAAAATTGTAAACTGCGAGCATTGCACAGTAATAGTAGTAAAAAATAATACATTTTAATTAAAATTGTCTTTATTCAGGTACAACATAAAACGTGTAAAATTTTTTTATTCTAATCGGATTAGTAGTTTTAGAGCAATAGCAAGAGTCACAAAGCAACAAATCTGACGTTTAGAAAGTACATTTGTCTGCTTTAATTATTAAACGTTTCCTTAATTTTTGTGAAATTATGTTTGCGGTTGTTTCAAGATAATTAATTCATACGATGCAATTCCCATTCGTTGCTATAAATATTTGTACTGTTAAAATTAAATTTTTCTGCAGTGTATTTTAACTGTTTCCATAAGCAGCAGAATGAGGTCTAATAAAAGTGATTTGTTGATTTATATTTAAATTAGTTCAGCCCAAAATGGTGGAAGCGCTCCGAATAATTACATTCATTCAGCAAAAAATTCATTTTAAAATTAAAATTTCTTTTAGCGTAATCTAATATGCATTTTACAACTGTGAAGACCAACTGCCTACACACTTAAAAAATTTGCTCTTTGAAAATGAAAGTGAATTTCGTAATAATTTTTGTGAAAGTTCATTTTTATGGAATTTCTCACACAGCAATAACGCGCTTATTTTTACTAATTTAAATTTTTTTAAGAAACAGTTTAAGAACAAGTTAAATATTGCAAGACAT
Organism: Eledona agricola; assembly: GCA_964023215.1. Lineage (NCBI taxonomy): Eukaryota > Metazoa > Arthropoda > Insecta > Coleoptera > Tenebrionidae > Eledona > Eledona agricola. The sequence continues at coordinate 3,480,358 of OZ026860.1, read as the reverse complement.
TTTAAGAGCAATTTCTTGCCAAAAAATAACGGGGGTGTTGCATACAAACTTATTTCTCAAAACGCCTTCTATCGGATTTACGCCCCTGTAAAAGGGTTAAGATTCAGTTTTTATTTTATTTCTCAATTTTGGAGATACACAGTAGAATGAAATTTGGTATGTAATCTTACAATATCAAAGACTTTCTTACAGCAATATTTTTAATCATAGGCTATCTTAGAAAGGGGTTGAAAATTGCAAACCTTAATGGTTTCTTTATTGTATTTTTTAAGGAGTTGAAAGATGTTGTATAAAAACATGGCTCGCACAGAAACTTTTCTGTCTCGTAAATTGTTCGTAAATGTTTTTTTTTTAAATAAATAAATGAAATAAGACTTATTAAAAAAATATTATACTAAATGCATTATATATCTATATTATATACAAAATACATTCCAAAAACAGATTGAGCCGTGATTTTAAAGGGAATTTTTAAATTGCAAGTTTATAACTAAGTAGAATAATGCAGTGAAAAAACAATAAAGAGTTTGAATTTTTAACCCTTTTCGAGGGTAACAGATGATCAAAAATATTGGCGTAGAAAAGCCTTTGATAAATTATATCATTCTTCTATGAATCTCCAAATTTGAGAAATAAAATAAAAACTGAAATTTAACCTACAGTTTTACACGGGCGTAACTCCGATAGAAGACGTTTTTGGTAATAAGTTTATTTTTTAGCAATCGTGTCTTAAAATTTTTTACACTATAATTTAAAATTAGTCAGAAAATGTATGACCTAGAACGAATCGATGTATTTTAATGATAAAGAAATTTATTTTAAACTTTTGTGATTACTCTGGTTCACGCGTTGCTGTTAAATAAAAAAAGCTAAGCAAGAATTAGAAATTTTGAAAATTTTGATTACTATTTGTATAAAATTGTTGAGAAAAAACGAACGAATTTTGTAATCAAATAGTGGAGGCGCCGGATTGCACTATTACGCTTGGAGAGGTCATATCTGACATCTTTAAAGCGTTCTTGGCATTTTCGAACCTCATCGACTTCAGGATACATCGCTCATAAACATCGCCGATGTTTTCATGTTTATTGCCAAAATGATACAAACTTTTTATTACCCTAATCTCCACTCACACGTGCTTAACTTATAGCTGGAAGGAAATGAAAGCGCCCACCAAACGACAGGGGGAAGCGATATTTTTAAACTCTTGTTTTTAGCCGGCAACCTCCATAACTCCGAAACTTTACCTCGCCTCGAAATTAAAATGGATGGAAAATCACAAAACAGCAAAACTTAGTTTTTGCGAGGCCACCAATCAGCTGTCAATTTCAACAAATCTAAAGCCGAGGTTAAATAAATGTTTCGGCTTTTCCCAGTCGGGTGGTGGGCTTATTATATTCTGTACTAAACTAAATCGGTGCGAGTGGCAAAAGCGTTTGTCTGAACGCAATCCGGCCTACATTTCCGGCCGACATAAAAAAGGTGTCTGGCGAAGGCACAGATAAGAAGTTACGCGTGTGGGGTTGCTACCGTTTAGTTATTTGCAGGAATGGTGGTAAAAAATGGTTGCACAAGGGCGAGATTGACTCGGCGTGGAGGTGACGTCCGGCCTGATAAAAGATGATTAGTTTAAATAGGCGTCAACTTTGGAAATTCCGATCCTTCACCCCTTATTAATTGCCCCCCGGGTTCCGATTGATTAATCGCCGGAGCGCGCCTCTATAGCTGCCTTTCATAATCACTTTTTGTGACGTGTTTGTTATTAAAGTTCGATAAAAAATAATTCAGATGACAGGTTCGCTTAATACGTGTCACCATCAATAACTTGGCTCGGTCGATCCAATCGCTAGGCTATATAAATGACTAGAGCATGGTGCTCTGTTCGGGCCGATGATGTATGGCCAGCAAGGCGCAATGTTCTACCCCACAAACACACCCCTCGAAACACGGGCTCTGTATCCTTGTTTACGCGTTGCAGATGTCTGAGCGTGGGGCGACAGGATGTAAATTGCAGCGGAAGGCGACGACGAGGGCGTTCTTCTACCGCATAAAGTCCTCTAGAACACTGGACATTTAGGCCAACGTTTTTTTCAGCCCTGAAAAACGGACCACGAAAATGTTTAGTTTCAGAATGGTTTTATCTCTTCTACAAGTCCTAGAAAGGACGATTTTAAGAAATAGTAGCGAGTCGGTTTGATACTTTGTCCTGCCTCTATTTTTTTTTTTTCATTTTGCTTGGACCCGATAGTTAAAAGTTGAATTTACATAAAAATAATAATTATAATGAGTCAGAATTATTGTAATGACTATTCAATTTACTATAGCTATGGTGATGTTTTAAAAGAACATTATAAAATACAAGGACTATGAAGATAATTTGTCGCCTTGTTTATATTTTCTGTATTAATGTTTGAAGTGGAGGAAATACATAAAAATCGAATTTATTAAATGTTGAAACAATAAAAACCATATAGTACTGACACAGTGCACCTGTCATTAAAAAGAATGGAATTAAATACGTAATGACGTTCGTTTGTAGATTATTTGTGCTGAGTTTCAAGTAAATCCAAATTGAAAATTTTATTCTTCCCATACAAATATCGCCACCCTTTTTTATTCCCTTAGGCTATCTAAAACTTTTCAAATTAGGTTCCACTTCTTTTTGACATCAAAACAAACATATCCTGTAAATTTGTGCTAAATCAGTTTACTTGCACTTTCTGAGAAATTTAATTTTATAAAACGCTAAAATACGTATTTGATTTCTTCTTGTGGAGAGCAGGTATTTTTGTCAAGTTTCAAGTAAATCCAAATAAAAAAATATTTTTCCTATTTAAATTTTTACACTTCTTTTTATCCCCTTATGATATCGAAAATGTCTGTCTGTAATAATATGTCTCAATTGGAATAAATACATACAAATTGAATCTTTTCTTATGTTATTTTAAAATAGAAAAAATCAAAATGAACTGGTACAGTCGTGGCCGTGATAAACAGGTCACCAAATATTTTACTGTGTAAAACGGGCTTTAAGATTTGTATTTTGAAAATCAAACGATGTTAAATTATATATAATGAGTTTATTGCAGAAAAGCAATTTGTCACGGGTACGCTTTTCTGTTATTGAGTAAAAACATATTTATACGAGTACACATAATTTTTTCTGCCTATTATTATAATAACTACTTATAAATATTTTTAAGTTAGAAAATTTAAATAATAAAACTCTAATCAGAAAAAAATCTACTCATTTTTTTTCTGCGGTCTTATAAAACACTCGTGGGTAGTTATAAACATTTTTATGCCTAATAAATTTAAATTTTTTGTTTGTTCGACATCTATCGATATCTATCGGGTCTATCGACCCGAACCGATAGTTACAATTTTTTTCTCAGAAACTAAATGTCCAAACAAAATAAATAAAAACAAAGATAACCAGTCAAAGTTGAACATATCTAATTTTTTTCGTTTTGATTGTAACTGTTTTACTTAATAGTGTAAATTTCATAATAGTCGAGTTCTCGCACATTCTCTGGCATTGCAAAATTTTTATTGATTTTCTGACATTGGCAAATTCATGATATCTGAAGAAAACAATTTTCTTTGAACTTTTAGACTGGAAACATCTTGGTCATTGTCAGTGGGTTTACATCATTAAGCAATGGGGATTTATCAACAATTGTTGAAACTTCTGTTATAGGTAAGATGATATGAGATCCATTCATTTGAACCCGATGAAAATAGAATTTTAGTTAAAGAGATAAAAATTATTTCATACTGATTATAAATCTGAAAAAATTACGAATAAATCTATTCGTTTATGTTTTATGATTAGAAAACTCAAAATCGCCATTTTATTTAAAAATTAATAACATCCTTATTGAGGACGTAATTTTTATTAACTCCTAGATTTAGAGTAATGACATTCAGCTTGTGACATTCTTATAACCGCTATATTGCATTTTATGTAAGACACATAATTTAAAAAAAAATAATAATCGGTTGTTGAATGTGTTTTTAAAATTAATTTAACGTATATTAAATAAGGTGACAAATTAAGTATCCTTAGCATGCTGCCACCTTTTATTCTATGTCGATTTCAATTTGTGAGATTTCTCCATTTTTTAGGACAACTGTTCGGTTCATTATTCAGGAGTCATTCGGACAAGATTTGGGGAAAATCATGTTGATGTCAATTATGATGATGTTTATTTTGTCGTAATAAAAGCTTCAGACCTCTTCGCCCGTTTCAAACAACTATAAAATCGTTAAAAACTGCTTCAAGACATGGCTACGGCTACGACTGCACCGATAAATATGTAATAAAAAAAAATTGAATTAAATACATAAAAAAAATTTTTTGTACATTATTTGTGCGAAGTTTTGAATAAATATATACGAACAAAATTAAAGTTTTTTTGTACAAAATTTCACACCCCTTCGCACCCTCTTAGGGGCTGAATTTCGAAAAATTATTTTTTAGTAGATGCCTGCGTCTCATAAAGTTTGGAACAATTTGAACAAATGTCGATATGTGGCGCTGAACAGATTCAAATAAAATGACATATCTGGAACATAAAATCATTTCATGACACAAAATTTCAAAACGTTCCAAACATATAGTTACAACCTCGAACCATGTTCTAAACCTCCCCGATATCAAAACAAATATTTTATAAATTTGAACTCTATAGGATAAGCGGTTCAAAAGTTTTAAGAAGATTTACAGACGTCCGCTGAATTTTTATATACAGGTTATTAACGAATGGCTTATTTTTGAAATTGTATTTTCCGGAATCAACAATCCACATGTCTATAAAAGTATGTAGGCTTTCACGGTCGGTGTTAGACGGTGCAAAATCCCGATTGAGATCGTTATAATTAATACATAAGTCACTTACCACTTTTAAACATGTTTAATCAAAGTAATTTGGACAAAAACGTCAGATTGATTGTTGGTTTAATAAAGAATTAATGTCAGAGAATTTTTTCTGCAGGGCTAATAAATGAGGAACGTATCTGTTTTTTCATCATTTGTGTAGTAATGCATTGCTTTTAAATGTAAAAAATTTTGCTGTTTGAACCCCCAAAGCTATAAACCAAGATTGACAAAAAAGGAGCCGTTTTGGATTCGATTTTCTGCTTTTTTCAAGCAACAAATTTCACTTTTTTCAACTGTTTTTTGAGTTGCGGAAAATAAAATTTTAGAAACAAGCCATTCGCGAATAACCCTGGACAAATGTAGTAAATATTTAAGCGGTTGTCATCTTTTTGCAATATAAAAGTTACCCCCGCCGTCCATGTATAGTGCAATCCATTCGCAACGCTGAATATTTTATGCGTTGACGATGCGCTTTCAATTAGAATAGCTAAAAAATGTTTTATTTATCTCATTTTGGTAAAAATATTATTCCGGTTGCGTTTTTAATTGGACCGGTTACGAACTTTCGAGATTGAATTTTTAATGGCAAATCTTTTCTCCTCGGGGTAGATTGATGAGTTGGCAGTTATTGGCGTTCCTGTTCTCATAGATTAGTTACGTGAGAAGAAAACATTAGTTATTATTTATAGGGCTTCCGAAAAAGCTCACGAGATAATGGGGTTGGCTTTGTAGGTTTCTTGTTTAGATTCCGGACGACTTTTGATACCAGATAAATTGGTCCCAAATCGAATGACGGCCAGTTGTTTTATGACAAACTATATAAAAGCAAATGTGGCAAGAACGCGTGCGATAACTGACGATAATGATAACGCGGCTGAAATAATTCGTTTGTTTGTTTGTCGGACATAAATCCTAAACACGGGCGTGATTTATGCAAAAGTGCGGTAGGAGTTGTCATATTCGTGGCCTAAGAAATATTTAGTGGGAGCGAAGACACGCATTATTGGCATCGCCGATATTTATGACGTCCGCTTCGAGAAGGCACAGGCTAAAGGAATCAAAAACACGCGAGATACATTGCGTTGCAGATAACTTCGGAGGATAAATCCGAATTATGGTCCGATAGTGAACATCGTCGGGAGTTAAAATCGATGGGAACGAGACGAGCGCAATGTTTCATGTGTCGTTTTTCCGAACTGTTTTGCGACATTACTGGAGTTGGTTCGAATTAAGGTCTGCGGCGGTCGGCGAAATGAGATATTTTTGGATGGTTTCCGCCTCGATTTTCCCAGTTAATGAAAGCCGAAGTGGATGAGACGGAGACCTACACAATAACCCGGCGCCTCCGCCATTTTTCAAGTGCATGAATATGCTTTTTGGAGCATCTCGTTACGATCGATTCTCCGCTTGGAGGTAATCAGGGCCTTTGTTGACTAGTTGTTATTGGAAGAATGTATTCTGGGAAACAGTGAAATAATAAAAACACAAGTCGTCGTCGGAGGTCCAGCTAGAATTGTGCGGCGCTTTTTTTTTGGGCGTAATGTTCGATTGACATGCGAGGGTCGCATTAGAGCTGTTGAGCGTTTGAGGGATTGCGCGACTTGACAATTACGATTCAATTATGTATATCGATAAGCAAGTTTTATCGGTGCGGTGCATGTGGCCGCCTTCACAATGACGCTCTTATTAAAATATCGCAACAAAAGCGGCGTCGTACAATGGATAATCCCCGGCCGACACCTGTCACGGAGCTGTCAGCTTCCGGCGGCTGACGTTTCCGTTTTTAATCTAGCAGATATTGTTTACCAAGTTAGCTGTTGCTCGGGCCTGGGGCGGCACGCGCGAACCAAGACGTGATCTATCTCCGTGTACGTGTGCGTCGAAGCGACGGCAACGATTTTGAGGGGTAAATTCGGAGCAAATTGTTTGATTTATCGCTGTTTTGGTCTTAGTTGTTTCCCGAGAAGTGTACACGTCCTCAGGTTGATACCGGGCACAAATCACCCTCTTAGGCGGAGAATTATGCACTGCGTAACGCCGATGGAATACAGACACTCATAAGCCTCACTTAAAGTTTGTAATCTTAGCACGGCCCAAATAATTCGTTTTTCTTTGTGATTAATATTTATCGCTAACTAGCATCAATCGCGGTTATCAAAGAGAAGTAGATACTGCCATGCATCGTAATGCATGGAAGTAAAGTTGCAAATGGATCCATTTTATATTAAAGAACCCTTTCCATGAAAGTTTATATTTTTCATAGTTGCATACTACTCTAGAAACATACGCAAACATTATGCTTCTAGAGACAATAGCACGAGGTAATAGCGACAGGAAAATTGCCAAGTGAGGCACATTACCGCATTTAGGTCATCAACAAATAGAAAAGTTACAATAATGAGGAACAATACGAACACATTAAATATGCGATAAAGACCAATTAACGATTTAACCACGAATAGTTGATTGATTTGTATGGTTTTGTTTAGTTTTTGTTTTTATTTTCCAACTGAACCATTCTTCATTAATTAAACCTACATTTTGCAAACAAAACAGTAAAAAATATCTAACTAATCGGAAATGTTGGTGGAACCTAAAAAATTAGTCTTTCCAACAATTTGTGGAAAGCGTCAAAATAAATCTATTAATCCTCATCTGCCAGAGGTAACAGCATTTTGATTTCTATAACTACATCGGTACATGTATAAATTTGTGCGATTACACGAAAACTTACTTTTATTTTTTTATGTCTATTTAACGATTAAAACAATTATTTCCTAACCTCATAGAAATTCGGCCGAACATATAATAATAATTAATGGCATATTTTATATCAAATATATGTATTTTTTCAAAAATCTCTATTGTTTTAAGACCTGTAAATAAACCTGTCATGTTGTTGTCTACCGTATATAGCTTCAGACTTAGAGTTACTGAAGTAATTCTTTAACCACTACATGTACTATACCATGACTTTCTGGAACAATTTGAACATTTTTAAAGGACATCGCTACGTATAACTGACCATGAATAAACCAAGTTTGTGGTAATAAATAAAACCTAACCCGATCTATGGTTGTCCCTGAGCTTTATTAATTGTTATGCTAAAGACAAGGCGAAAGGGAAAATTACGTGTTTAGAATATAAAAGGAATTGTTGTATCTGATGGGATAAGTCAATTCTGGGAATTAAAAGTTTTGTGATGCTTTTATTTCAGTTATAATTTGAAATCCTAGCAATTATTATACATATATTGAAAAACAAATAAATTTAAGAGACCGGATGAAGCATTTAGTTACTTTATAGCATAACAATAGTCCAAATTTTTTATTTTAGAATAGAGGCATAACGCTTAATTCTAAATTACTTACAATTCTAATAGAAAACTGCAGGATTTCATTTTCTTCTCTCGTTATTATTGCCGTCAATTTTTTGGGCTTCTATATGTTTTTGACTACCCAGGTTTAAGATCTATAGCTTTGGAATTAATTTCGTCGCGTTGTATATTTTCTTTGACAATTATGGTTAATGTTAATAGTAATTTGAAAAACTTTGTCATTTTTGATAGGTCCTCATTAAAAGAAAAAAATTTGCCATTACAAATTATATTAGAAAAATTCGCAAATTTCAATTCTTCTAAATTTGTTCTCGTATTCTTGTAGAATTTAAAAATTTAAAATCTAATAATTAAGTTTGATACAGTCTTGGATTTTTGTTTGTCTTGAAGCTTGTGGAAGTACTTGTAAAACATGTTCTAATACAATTTATCAATAACAATTAAAATTAAATTGTGAAAGAATGGAACTTCAAATGGAACACGGTCAAAATCCCGAAGATCAGGTTTTATCAAGAATTGAAGAAATAAGTGTGGGTTTCCATTAAAAACTGAAAAACAGAGAAAATTATGAAAATCATGAAACTAATTGCAGTGTACCTTTATGCTGGTGGAACTGGACGTGGAAAATTTGTATATATTTTTCGACAATTTGTGGAAAACGACAAAATAACGTCATCTGCCAGTGGTAGCAGAATTGTGATTTATAAAACTACATCGGTACATTGCGAAAATTAATTTATGGCATAGATTCTATGCGATTATATGAAAGTTTACTTTTATTTGCTTTTGTTTATTTAACGATTAAAAAAATTACAATGGTTACACTTTCAACATCAAAAATTAGTTGCTAAAATGGCATCGTGCATGTCCTTTAAACTACTAACATAGAAATCCGGCTTCAATTCTTCCGGATAAGTCCAAATGATGAGTGCCTCTGGTCTGGTTAAACCACTCAAAACTAGAAGCTTCTGAAACCCACACATGTCCCCAAAACACATGTCTTCACGAACCCTAACAACGTGAATCAGATATGATCGTTCAAATTTATAAAACGTACGAATCTCCAACAAATAACACCCTTGGTGGATCGATAATTTTAAGTTTTTCAACCAAGTATTCTCGCAATTGTTGACTTGGTTTGGCCATCGGCAATGCCGTTCTTCCGCTGTTGTCTTCCAAAAGCTTGTGGAAAATCCCTGAACCCATTAATTCAATTTTTCCGTCAACACTGGAATCCTTAAATCGGTCGCTCCTTTCAAAAATACAACATCTGGTCGATTCAAAAAATTAACCGCTCTTTGCATTTTTATAGGGTTTAGATTGAAATCTATGTCTGAGATCACCGCATTGACGCTTCCATCGTCGACTAGAACCCTTTTCACGTACTCGCCGAAAGAATCCGCAGTTTCTATCTAAAATTTTCTCACCGATAACACGACTAAATTACCAAAGTGAACCTTAAGTGAACTCAGTTCTTTCATTATTTTAAAGACTGTAGCCTTTAATTTTTATTAGAGAATTGTGCAAAACGATAAGGCAAATACGTTAAATAAAACACACTTATAAAGTCAAATATTATAAGCGTAAAAAGCTCAAAATGGGACATTCTTTAGAAATGACGCAATTAATCTATTTAGTGGATTTATCATGACTAAGTATTCGTGGCGTGGCGCTTAAACATTTTTAACAGAGCAAAATTCCGCATTTGATTAAATATTTTCAGCACTATTAAAAAATAAACCACACATGACTAACAAAACAATTGTTTGAAAATAAACTAGCCGTTAACCACATACATTTGCTGTAATAAGTATTAAGAAATTCTCGGGGTGGTTTATCCTAGTGAATTACAAAACGACTTAAGTTTGGGGAAACAAGAAACTAGAGGATTTGTGGTGTACTATTTATTAGTAACAACATAAGCATATAAATTTAAATTCAATAAAAAATACGATAAGGATCATTGAACTCAGATCGTCACTTAACACACTAGCACTGGTTGCTTATTTTTCTATCTTAAAATTATAAAATTTTAATTTTAATAGAATTCTGACCAAAGACCGAACCCAGACACGGAACGGCTTGTTAGAACTGTAAAATGGCGCAAATAAACGAAGACAATGTTAAATTCAAAATTCGACTTCTGATTGGTTCTGAGACGGTGGGTGGGCCTTCAGTGCATGGTTTTTCAGGCACCGAAACCTAACCCATCCGAAGAACGTACCCAATCACGTACCGAATAGTCCTAAAAAAGTCAGAGCCGGTGCCATGTTTTCGCTGTGATTAGCCAAGCGAGGTGCACTTTTTCAAGCAAAAAATTCGTAAAAAGCACGGGCCGAGCGTTTCGATTGGAAATCGGTTGAAATAATAATTGTTAAGATCTGACGCTGAAAAAGACTTCTGCAAACAAATCAACTTTTTTTTTTATTTTAACAAATTGAAAGGCGTACAAAATCATAAATTTACAAAGATTGGAATTAATTAATTCGTCACTTGATGCAGAGGAGGAACTGCCAAATCTCAAAAATGTTACAATTATACACTTGAACTTACTTGCTTCTGACCCCTTCAAATGTTACTATTTAGAGCAATGGTTTCATTGCAAATTAAAGTAGAGAAAATCTAATATCTTCTAGTTGGATGTTGGGGGTCAAGATGATTCTATTCAGTTGAAGTTGGCTATTGTGAATTGGATTGCAAGCTTGGAAATATACAAAATGAAGTTGGAGATTAGAAGACACAAGTTCATATTCCAATAATTTCTCAATTTTATGCTTGGAGTTGAATTTTCACTGCACTGCACTTTCATTATTGTGGATAGTTGAAAACTGCGAATTCGAAGGAGAAGGGTGATAGTAGAAAATTTTACATGATAGTCTGGTTTGGAAGAGTGAAACAACTGAGAGATCTAATCTAAGATTGAGTTTTATTACTAGCTAATATTGCAAAGCCGAAAATGAAGTGTAATAAGTACATTTTAAAGATGACCATTGGGAATTGAGAGTAGTTTATCGAATCATTAAGAAATTGCAAACATTTACAACCAGACAGTAGTGTGCCTACACGTAGCAGAAATAAAGGTAATAAACGAAATTTGAAATTCAAACGGTGCGGCACGATTCGTTGTAATTGTTTGCATTTTTGCATCCAGAACGTGTCCCTGGCGATTATTGCGTATCGAACCGACGCTTATTAGTGTTGTTGATGAATTTATGGCACGGATACTTTCAATCCAATTTAATTTGGCGTCGGTTATATAAAGCTCATCAACCATCTCTAGAAAAAGAGCTATAGAACCGGTATCAAATGGAGTCGTCGGCCACAAGGGAAATTTTCGCTAATGTTGTACGTCGAGGTCCCCGTCAAGTCCCGCGTGACCCAAACTGTTACCGGAACAAAAAGTTTACGCCACACTCATCACACGATACGTACTTTATCAATTATCACGCCATTTTACTGCCATTATTTGGATTACGCCGTTGGCACACGGCTTGATGCGTCTCTCACAAAAACACAGGGCGAGCGGAATTTTTTAATGGACTGAAAAGAGTCGCTGCCGTGTGTGCTTTTCATTCTGCGATCGAACAGTTGCTACATTTTTCATGTTAGTTGAAATCAAAATGAACAACAACAAAACGTGCAAATTTGCAAACACTTGTTGAACTGTTACGTCTACAAATGTGTAGTTTATAAATGCTTTGATTGCATTGCTTTAGTATTTTATTAAAAACATTTCGTGTTCAGTGGAAATGCCGTGTTAATTTGGGGCAGCCGCCTCGGGGTCGACCGGACCAGCGGCGGTTTAATTAAATCCGGGCGTGAAAAGTGGCAGGGAAAGCGTTATCGAAACGGAACGCAGGCAGGTAATGTCGGTTATGGCGGTGCTATCTGTCGCACGTGTTACCCTCCGTGCATAATGGCGACTTGGAGAAGCGACGGCGACGGCGGCGGCGGCATCATTCGCATAAAAGCGATGCGTGCCGCCGCCCCCCGGCCTTAATCAACCCCATCCGGGGGCGGCGAGAGCAAACACGGTTCGGCTTATAAATAAATCAGACGGTCGAGAAGCATTAGCATATGATTGCCGAGCTCTGAATATCCACTTGGCTCGATAAGACGTGATAACAGTCGAACGGAAGTCACGCCTCCCTCTTTATTGCTGTCCAGGAAGTACGTGTGTATACCGCGCCTGATGAAAGGCAGTTCGTTATTTTTTACGAGGGCGGAGTTGCTCGAAACGATTATTAACATGTGTCAAGTTGTAGATTTATTTTATCGGGCTCGATGTAATTATACACGTTTCGAGAATTTATAACGCATAATCAGGGATTGTTTGCACAGCTACTGCGAGATTTTATCGCAGGAAGTACCGGGATTGTTTTTGCATCATCCACGATGAAATTGTAATTTTTGTGAACGAGTGCAACACGCAAAAGTTTCAGCACAAAATGATTTGACAAAAATTGTAAACTTTTTTCTCTGTAAAAGTGAAATAGGGTCTTTCGCCACCAAGTTTTAAATAAAAACTTTAGGTTAGATCTTAGGTGATTTTCTCTGAGAGATAGCCGATCCACGTTGCATCTAGGATTAGATTATATAGAAATTTTTATCACGGTTTTCATGATATATCAAATACATTCAAAGAAACAAAGAATTTTATTTATTGAATCAAGTCAAATTTCGCAGATTTTAGTTTTAATTGAAAGGCACTATCACAATTTGTTGCAAAATGTGCCGGTTAAAGACTACATGGTTATATACAGGGTGGAAACTTTAACTGGAATAAATTCAGTATCTTGATTAGAAATAATTTTTTGCTTTTGCTACTTTTCAGCCTAGTCAGTTTGTCTTTTTTTTACTCAAAGGGCTGTACTCACCTTTTTTTTCAAATCCAAAGATATGTCAATTGACGCATCATGAAAAAAGGAGTACACAGTACTTTTTTTAATTAATTTTTTTAGCTTTGTTTCGTATTCTGTTAAAACTCATCATAACTAAAATTTCAATTCTAAGATTTTCTGTTAAATAGCGAATTTTTTTAACAGTCACTACTTATTTCTTAATTAAAAGGTGAAAGCTAACAAAGTTTGCAAGGAAAATAAAATGTATTGCAAAAAGTGGGGTTGAAATAATAAACCCCCGTGTATGATGAAATAGAAAAATATTGAACAATTTTAAAACTGGTCTTTACGTATTTTTTTCTCACATGCATGAAACTTACTTGGAAACGTTAAAAACATACATGGTTGTACTCTTTTTTCATGAGCTTTGGTGTGACAATGAAGTGTCAATTGACATACTTGACATATCATAAAAAGCGAAAAAATTAAGGGTGGTTACAGCCCTCCGAGTAAAAAAAAGAAATCCTCATTAGGCTGAAAAGTAGCAGGTTAAAAACAAATATCGTGTTTCAGGAATTTTTCGCAAAATCATTTATGATGTGGGATTTGACATAATAATCTTCTGATAGAAAACTTGTAAATTAAAGAAACTTGAGGTGAGAACTTGGATTATTATCTTTGATATTGAAATTGTTGATCCACTTTGAACCTATGTAGACTTAGATCATATTAGAAATTCTTATCACGTTCTTATAATAAATCAAATGATTTGAGAAGAACATAATTTTGTTTTATGAATCAAGTCAAATTCTGCAAGTTTCCTTAATTATTTAATAATCGAACCTAATTTTTAATTGAAAGGTAGTATCCCAACAAGTATAGATTACATAGTTATACCTGTATGGATCTGACATATTAATCTTCTGATGGAAAACTTGTATCATAGACAGAAAATTGTACTGTCTTCTTTGTCAAGCTTGTTTTGTAATTTTATTTCTTCGATAAATATGACTGTATTCCTTGTTGTGTATTTGTTCTAAATTCTGGAGCTCTCAATGTGAATGATATTTCTCTGGGTTTAGTATTACTCATAGTAAGATCCATTTAATCTTAGAGCAAAATATCCTCATTAAAAACACATTGCGTAAGTAAATTTACGGAGTGATTTTTGTGCTCAGAAAATTATTAGCCGTTTGTGGGCTGTGAATAACAAATGTTTTCATTTGAGATCTTTATATTATTTAATTTTTGAAGTTTTTTCCTATTGATAAAATAATGAATGTACAATTATCGCATGGTCTTGCTTTCTTATTCGTTCTATTTTTACACCAGGTGGTATATATTTGTCTATTTTCTTTTGATAATTTTAAGGTTAATTGAAATAGCAATTGGTTCATATCTGTAATTTGGTCTTTGAATATTCCATATTTTATTGCTATTGATTTATATTTTTAAAACATGTTATATTTATAACATTTACTATTACGTGGTGTTCCTTTTTATAGTTTATCCCAGCAAGTAGTTTGTACCTTGCTATTATGTGATCAATCGCCTCTTTTCTTTTATTTTTATTATTATTTATTTGCCCTTACTGTACCAATATTATAATAAGAATTATCATAAAAAATTGAAAAATAACCTCAATTTACTGAAAATTTTTACGGAAGATGTGGACGAAACATTTTAAATACAATACAAATGCAAATTTGAAATTTAAAAATTCGGTGTTTAATAACTATTAAGTTGTTTGTTGTTTTGGTATGTCAGTAAAATGACTGGTCTATAAACGCCTAAAGAGTTCTAATTCGTGTGAACGGAGTGTATTAGAAGTGTTAATAAATTTGTGAGGATGGCGGATGAGCCGGGTTAGAGTCGGTAATCGGGTGTTTTGCACCTGCGAAGCTTTCAACTTGATGAGAAACCAATTTAATTTATCCCGTTGGGGCCAAATCGAGCAAAGCTTAGTTTCTAAAAATCTAATATTTTGCTTCCTTGTTGGAGTCCTTTAACACGTCTCGAACGGTTTCCTGAACCGACACTCGAAGTAAACAACATCGATTACCCTCGAATCCGTCGATTCAGGTGTGTTTTTGGAATTGGATCAAGGAGCGAAACGGTGTGCATTTTTCGTGGGAGTATTTACATCAGGAGCGGAACATCTCGGTCATCCGTCTCCGGCGCCTTCTCTAATAACGAAATAAACGCCGCTGGACGTTTTTCGATACATTTTTTTCTCGTATATCGGGATTTGGTGGTTCGAGAGCGGCGTCTCATTTCATATTCTCCTATTCTTATTCCAATCGACTACATTTTCGATATTGCCCCATGCGTTATGCCGTTCGTGCACTTTATCATCAAAGAACCGCGCGAGGAACAATCACCATTTGAGCGGCCATCATCTTTTACAACCCGCTCGGTTAACTGAAATATCAATTCTCTTCTGCATGCGATCGATGTTTTACGATATTGGAACGACATTCCTGCCTCTGTGTTCGCATCATGTGTCTTCACACATCGAATTACTTCTGGCTTTTATGTCCCTACCGGCAATTATCGGAGTCTCTGACCGGATTTTTGTGCGGACCGTCTTTTAACTGGGGACCGGGATTGAATTTCGTTTTATGATCGCGTCGACTAATATTTTTGCTCTAACTCGCAAACTTTCATAACTTATTTTGGCAACTTTGGGACAGTTTTAATCATAAACGGCACAAGGTCTGAATTGGAAGCAACGATTCACGGCTGCTGATGGCTGGGGTGGGGTTCACGACAAACAGTCTTCAGACGTTACTCAAACATGTCCTAGACACGCTTGAGCTTAATTGCGCCCCCAGGAAATAGCTAGCTATCGAGTATTATGATCGTTTTTGAATTGCGATTGCGGCTTTGTGCAATTTATTCCAATGTTTAGTTTGCTGCCGCAACGCCCCAGGAGGTATGAGTTGCAGATTTTTAATAAACTCGATTAAATTTCGTATGAAAACTGTAAATTATAATTCTTTTGTCGCTCGTAAATATTCAATTCGTCGCAAGGACGAAAAATCCGGGTTAAACCGGTCAGACATGCAGAAATCTGTTGATCCTTATGAAGGCAATTAGGGCGGGTGTTGAGTCGAGGCCGAAACTGCTTCGCTACCCAAATGAAAAAGTCAATTAGCTTCGTTAGTATAAATCAAGTGCTGATGGTGTGAACGATTCGATTTGCGTCGGAACACGATTAAAATGAAACATTACGATGGGGTGCAATTAGAGCGGCGTGGGTGAGTTGGATTATTGTTCAGCCGCTGATTGAATTTTGGGTGCTGAAAAGAAATAATATGCGCAATTCGCTTTCGACTCTTTATTATGTTGATGGGAACAGAATTCGTTTCGCGGATAGTAACAAAGCTCGTTACTGCGGGTGGTTCATTACAAAACCGGGCCCCTTTCACAAGAGGAGGATTACGGTGGCGGAAGATTGGTCTGTTGTCTACTTTGTGCGGCGGTTTGTATCCACCATTAATCAAATCGCTATCAATATAAATTGCTTATGCATTATTCCGATGATAGGAACGGGGCCGCCGAAAAACCCACGGCGGCAACTTTCCACAAATTAGAAAACTAGTTGCGTTGCCGATTTATCACCCTAAAACACAAAACTAATAAAACTCTCACGTTCCGACGTCGCCATTACGTTCGCCTTGTACATGTGTTTCTTCAGAATGTCCCGTTTCGTTTAAAAATGTATGCAAACGTCGGCTGCCTCGTCCTCGACAAAGCCAGCGCCGCTTCTCTACTGTCTTATTTCGTTATCGAAAAGTGAAGTGCTCGAAATTACTTTTAAATTACTTTTACCACATCCCCGGCTCCGCAACCATACCAAAACAAATTGAAATAAATTATCTTCGAAATGCCAGTTGTAATAAATCATTATTTTTTCTTCCTTTGTTGTGTCAAATATGGATTTATTGTTATGTAAGTTGTTTATGATTTATGAACTGGGTAATGCCTGTCTTGCAATATGTTTTTAAAATTTCCGAGTCTTTTATCCTTGGAGAAAACGCCAAATCACCGGTCTTTTGTGCAGATGCCGCCTTAAGTGTATTACTCGCCAACCATTCAAAATATGTATCTGAAATGTTTTATTTTTATCAGCACACACCCTTCAAAACGGCTCATTTAGTCAACATTTCCCTTAGTAACTGAAATACGTTTTTTATCCACGTGTGATTCCTGATGACTGTCTCAATTTGAAATTGTTCAAACATTAAACGTGTAATTAGGTAACGGAAACACACAGGCACTTTCCAGATGTTGGGAAATATTTTTGTTTGCCTGGAAACGGGGAGTTTGCAAAGTTACGTAATTGCCAAATCATGCATGAACTACCCGCCATCGATTCGATATTTCGTTCCGTCGAGCGACCATATTATATAGAAATAATTTCCTTTCGGATGGAAAAATTGTTATTGGCATGTTTTTCCCTAACGAAAGCTACCCAAATTAAAAACGCTCCGATTTGTTTTATTGCTTTGTTATGATTGGGGTTCATTGAGTTTCGAACGAACGAGGAATTTAAACACAGGAAATGCGAGTTTTGAGCGTCGCAATCTGTCTTCTGGCGCAGATATTGTACGTCTTGGTTTATCTAGCTCCAGACGGAGGCGACAATAATGATAAATCCTTCAAATTGTTGGAGTCGACTTTGTGACAACATATCAGCCTTCGCACTGCACTTAGTTAAGTTAAAGTGCGTGAAATGTTCATTGTAACAAACGAGATGCATCATCTCTGTGCTTTCCCATCATATTTTATGCAAAACAATGTTTACTAATTCTATTCGAGCCATCGAGCAGCGGAAAAACATTAAAATTTGCGAGAAGTTGGAGAATTCATTAAAACTCAGCAATTGCGTATTGATTTAAGCCATCAATTTTTATTGCCACGAAATCGTAAATTGTTTACTGCAACAAGCTCTAAGGTATTTTTATGTCAAACGTTTAATAATATATTTTAGGGCATTATTTTTCTTAGAAGTCGGTGTTTACAGCTTACATTTCTCAAATAACTACAAGCTAATATTGCTTCATGTTATTTATCAACTTTATTAGATTTTTCTTAAAACAACAGCTTCCTTTACGAAAGAATGAATAAATAGAAGGAAACATTTTATTTCAGTTTTACAATGGTTTTGTTTTAACAATTTTTCAGGTCGTTTTCACAACCTTTGCTTTAATAATGTGTCAAATGTTGACAATTGCTTTAGAGGTTTAATAACAACAAAAACGTTTTTTGTTAAAGTGAACAAATTATTTGGAGGACGTACAAATAATTAGGAGAAATATGGCACAACAAATCGCACACTTAATAACACACTGATCTAACTAAAAAAATCTAAAATTGAGTTTCCTACTTGGATAGGTTAGTTCTAGCGCCATCAATCAAAATTACATAGTGTACGAAAAGTTTTGAGCCTAACATAGAAATAAATATTTTTTCAGTAAAATTATGTTTGACTGATACTAACGACTGTCAATTTAGCGTCCAAAATTTTAACGCTTCTTTTTAGCATCTGTGAATGTATTACTAGAATGAGTTGACGAATTAACCTCATTGTCATGTTGAGGCTCAAAATTATTCTACTAAACTAAAAAAATACTGCAATTAAAAAGTAGTTCTTTATTGAATTACATCCTTGACTTGCTTGACAATAGGGGGAAAATATAAAATGACTGCAGGAGAGATTAATAAAGAAAGGAAATTTGCTTTATTTATTAATAATTTTTATACTTAAATTATTTTAACTTTATTAAGATAATTGGATGGTCTTTTAGCTATCAGATTGCTTATAAACTGAACTTATAAAAATTACAACAAAATAATTTTTGTGGAAAAATATTTCAGTTACTCGTGCTGCATTTCTATTTACTCGTCGTAGTTGTTTGTTATTTCGTCCGCTATAATTGTATAAAGTTATGAGCCGCTCATATTCGTACCTAATAAGCAATCCACTTACCTACCTATTTTGAATTTCGCAAAATTTTATAATTTAATTATTTTATTACAGCACAAAAAAGAAACTGGAACGCCAAGTTCCTTTACCTAAATTACACAACACAGCAAGAGAGGTTATCGAATTAGCTTTCGCTCAAACACACACATGTGGCTAATTAATTAATAAAGGCTTATCTAATTTTTTCATTATATGTATTTCTTTTGCTTTGGTGTGAAACTGAAGAAATTAACATCTGAATGATTGATAACTTTATGTGACGTTACTTTCTTTTAATAATAAAGGACGCCGCGACTAACTTGGAACGCCGCACTAAATTTAACAAAACGTTGAGGCTAAAATATTAAACGGGTTGTTAAAACTAAAATTTACTAGCAAAATCTGCAATTGACATATTTCGTATTTTTGCTGCACAAACAAAAAATAAAAAATGCGGCTGTTATTTTAAAGCGGGTTGCTGAAAGAATGAGTGATTAGTGAAATTAAATTTGTGTTCGCGTACTAGATGAGCGGACTTTAATCCTATAGAAATACAATGGCAAATTTAGGTTTCAAATGATCAATACTTTGCAGCTCCAGGAATTTATTTTATAAAATGATGTTATAACGTTGATAAAGAACCCGCAGTTATTTCCTCGGTTTTATTTGCGTTTATTGTGCAAAGAACGTAGACGAGACTGATTTTTTCCTCGTCGTAATTGCCGGTTTAATGATGATTATTTGCCCGGCGCATCCACCATTTCAACAACAATTACAAAAATATTTTAACCGGCGTCGATTTGCTTCATTTTTATTTTTATTCTCGGCGGCCCGTCTCGCTGCGCAATCATGTATAGTGCTAAGAGGACCATCAATCAGGTCCTACAGGTGACTCCTGCGACGCAATCAGGATAATGGTCTGGCGTCGTACAGGTGCACATTGTGAGAGCGCGACTCTGACACGCCAGCCACTAAAAAACAAACCTGAAAAGAATTTCAGTGAATGACGTCGCTTCCGGGGTTATTCACGTTCCGACGCTCAACAACTCCCGCTTCCAACCCAAACTTCACTCTCTTATTACAGATTTAGCTAATCCGCAGTCTACGATATCAAACCGAATTTTTCGAATCTCTTTATGCGGTGTGTTCAGGTTCTAACGATTGGACATTTTTTAGCATTCCGTATTACCTGCACTGAATAAATTTATTCCCCGCTTGACGTTTGCGTCAGCAGAGTCATAAAATTTAATCTTCCTAATTTATTCCCAAGACGCGCTCCATTGTTGCAAATAACGCCACATTCAAGTATCCGCATGTCTTCGTTCGGCGACGGCGGCTCTTTTATTATTCAAAGCAATTTGCAAGGCAATCGGAAATAACGACAGATCGACGCTGGTCAATCTCCGGCTCGGTCGGCTTTAATCTGCAATCACAAGATTCGAAGTCATCCGAGCGCGGATGGATCGAAACAATGGAAACGACTCGATATGAGAGTGCGGTGCATTAGCCGGAGAAGCGAGGCAATGTTCCGCCACTTCATCATCATCTTCGGTACAGATCGTCATTTGTCACCCCACGTAAGTTTCCCTGACAGCATCCAGGTGGCTAATGGATTTAATCCTCCCCCAGCTCTCGCCATGATCAATCTAAAGTCATGTACATACATCAGGCGTGTGTGGCGGCAACGACTAGGCCTGGAAATTGATAGATAAAGGCAACAAAAGCGCACCGAGCAAGAAGTCGAGCGTCGTCAAATATTTATGTCGAAACTGGAAAACAGAAAAATTACGTCGCCGTAAAGGTGACGGCGACATTATTTCAGAAGTGAACTTTGCGCGCCTCTCCATAAAGCACACCCCGCGTCATATCTAACACACTACTCCTTTCCAGACATTAAAAATTTGCTCGTCGCTCTGATAAAACGAAAAAAGTCGTTCGGGAGTCGCTGAAACGGTCACTCTATCTCCACTTTATTGTTTCAGACAGCTGAATCTGTAATTAGAAAAGTTCAAAGAAGACGACGATTTTGTTAAAGACAACGCAAAACGTCTTGTTGATCTAAAAGTTCCAAGTCAAACAAAGAAAGTAAATTAGGAGAGCGGACGGATTAATGTGCGTGAAAGAGTGAGGAACTTCTTGACATTTCTAAGTAATGCAAACACGCCAGTGCCGCTTAGTTTTATTTTCTTTGGCGATGATGATAACGAAAGAAAAACATTAAAAGGGGAGAGTCAACGTAAATATTAAATTAGCGACGGATTTAGAGCTTGTCTAATCGAAGTTCGAGCCGTTTGTTTATTCGGGACACTAGTTAATTCGACTTTTTATATATTTCATTTCACTTGCGCAAAAACTCTACGTCGAAATTAAATATCCCCATATTCGAATAATTACATTTTCCGAACGAATGTAATACTGTTGAAACGGCTCCTTTGAGAGGAAAGCAAAGCGATTTCTGAGGAAAATTAATTTTGTTTTGTAATTTTTTTATATGCGGATTCCGCTTGCTCAGAGACGGACTGGGAGGGCAAAGCGGCATTTTATGATTCCCATTATATTTTATAAAATAATTGAAAATATGAGGAATTACGAAATAGTTGGATCTTCTTAAAATATATTTGCGACTTTCATAATTTCTTTATTTGTTTTTAATGCTTGACATATTTTATCATATCGTAAAAGAGTGTCAAATGAATAAAATTTGAGTTTTCACATTGAATATAAATTTTGCTAGCGCTAAAAAATTGTTCCAAAATTGGAAAATGATAAGAATAAACAAGTTTTAGTTTAAATAGTACGATCAGGTTTCGAATAATTGCCTCTCTTTTTTTTTGCTACCACTATTATTGAACGATCGAAGTTTATATTAAATTTGGTACATTTCAGGAAGCAGGTACATTTATAAAAAGCAAATAATTTAATTGCACAGTACTATAAGTTTATGCATTTAAATTGTTAAATGCAATATAGACTAGCTCAGTAAAAATTGCACATGCTTAATAAGTAATTGTTTTGCTATGTATTTAAATATTTGTGTACGTAAATAATTTTCCTTATATGATAAATAATAATTGATAGGTAAAAATAAGGACTTCCAAGAAAAAAAACGGAAAACGCTCAGTTAATACTTGAAATGGATGCAGAGTATATGTCAGATGTACAGTAGATTAAAATAATGTCAGGTAGAAAATAGTGGCCACAGCTAAAGCTTAAATAAATGTTAATAAATGTGTTATTTATTTAGTTATGTTTTTACCTACATAATGCGGTATTTATTTAATAGAGATAATTGTTTGTATCTTCATATATGATTTCTCAATTTTTTTCGTCGGTGCATACTTTACGCCATATATCCTTTAATAATTAACCAAAACTAATGATTAAGCCATCATTTTCAAGATTACCTTCACCGCTACCGGCGAAAAATAAACAAACAATTCAAAATAGTAGTGTTTGTTTTGAAATTATTAAAACCGTATTTTGTTCATAGCGTTATTTATTCACAATCTGTGTAATTAAAATTCGTATTTTTGTCATAGCGGCATCTATTGACAATTTATTTAACTAACATCTCCCACTTCCCATACGAATTCCAAACGGGAAAACAAACATTATTGCGATGCGAATTATTCGCACGGGGGCCAACTATTTTTATACAATACGGGCTAACTGACAAAAACCTTTGGTTCTGTATTTTGTTTATTTGTTATCCAATTTGGATAAATATTACATCAAATAAAATCGTTTCAAAAACACTACAGAACGTGAACTGAACTGCTAGTTTTCTTGCCTTCAGTTGTTGAAAGATGAACTTTTTTCAAATTGCAGTGTATATAATTTTATAGTCTTTTTTTATAAAAAATGTTCTTCTGAATATGCGAACATGAAACAAAAATCAAAAAAACAACTTTAATTGAAGAGAAAAATAAAAATAATGGAAAATCAAGTAACTAAACCAAATAATAAAAAAATGTATCCTAGGTGCTAAAAGTTATCAGATCACGAAATATTCCAAAATTATTTACTGGAGGCAACAATGAACGTTTCTCGAAGATTTCTGGCACAACATGGCGGCAGTTTTGATGTGTTCTCTTACTAAATAATGCTTTTTCAATAATTGTTAATTAAATAGTACTACAAAATAGAAAAAAATACGTTTCAGAATCACCAAAAAAAATTATTATTACGTGCTTTTATATAATATTGCTGCGTACAGCCATGGACAGTCAAGAATAACACCCGTGTCATGCAAATACCGACTCTATGAGATATTGTCATTGAGTCGGTATTTGCATCACATCCGCCGGCTAAAGTGTTATTCTTGACTGTCCACGGTTGTTCAAGGCGTCAATTATTTTTACTGAGCCAATCATATTAAAATACTGTGCAATCTTACACTATTTTTAATTTACATGGCTGAGCAATAATTATTTCTGCGTAGCAATTAATTTTAAAATAGTGTGCACTATTGCATTATTTAAATATTATAGTTGCAAAAACTATTCAGCCAATTAATATTTTTTACTCTGCAAAACACTGTAAAATATATACAGATAATTAGGATTTTACATCTGCTTAACAAATTTTAAATTGAACCGCTGTTATCTAATTTCATGGATATTTAAAGTTTTTTATGAAACTCATACTTCATACTTTATACACTATTTTAAAATCCATATTTATTGACAGAAAAATATTTAGAGGGTTCAAAAGAAATTCGTAGTTTCGATTTACTTCACGATTTACCTAACGTTCAGGTGGAAATTAAAATTTCATCACTCAAACTCGAAGTGGCGTCTCTAAGAGAATATTTGTATCTATCATCCATAAAAAATTAGCGTCTCAGCGATATGAAGCGCAAGTGTTCGTTCTTTCTAAACTCAATCAAAGTTTTATGTGCACCGGCTGGTGTTGCGGTGAGCGTCGCGCGTCGCGACGCATCGAAAAGTGTAAATAAAGAAGATAAACAGTGTGTTTCAAATTTGTTGCCTTTCCAATTTTTCAGCGAAGATAATCTGCTATTTTTCCGGAAAATTGACTTGTTCCCTCGCAAGACAAACACACAGAGACGTCACTCGTTCCTGTGGAATTGATTTCATTTATAACCGTTGCCGCCACCGCCGCGAATATTTCGCCCCAGAAAATTCCGATTTTAATAAAATCACTCCGATGCCGGCGCGCCGTGATTCCGCCACCACCTGCATACATATTGATAACCCGGATCACGGCATGAATGCGAATCTTGTGCGGTTGCGAAATCTGCTGCTGCAATCAGATGCGTTTTCCGGACGGTAAAATCCAAGACGGCGCCATGTTAATCCGCTCTTCATTAGATGAGTGCTGTCGAGAAGTTGGGTATCGAAATTCGAGTTGCGCTCCTGGAGAGCACTCGATAATGATCTTATGTTGCTACAAATTATCTTGGATAACAAAGAGGAAATGTAGGGCCGACTTCCGCGCTCTTCACCATCAAATATCCGAACGAACGGCTTCTCTAGCTGGAAATCATTTAACGATTTGGAACAGCTCGCAGAAGGCACATATTTTTATTAAAGAAAATACATACGTATGACGGATCACAACGAGATCCATCCAAAAAGCTCAAAACGAGATTTTCTCAAGAAACCCGCTTATTCGCCATCTAATGGATTTTCCAGCAAAATTAAAAGCTATTTGGTCGAAAAACGTTATTTTTTCCACATTGGCCGTAAAATAAAGTGAGTTTCGAGTGTTATTTGCTTGGAGCGCTTTAAAACCCGCACTAGCAGATTCTCTTACTCTGATTTTATTGATCTTTAGAGCTCAATTTCATTCCAGTTCGAGACTTGTATTTAATACAAGTACTCGATACTGTTGATTTCGTTTGTCTCCTTGCTTCGTGAAAGATTCAATCGTCAATTATAAATAACGACATTCCGAGATGGCTTTGATGAAACGGGAACATTTCGCCACAATTTGCCTTTGTTACCATTTGCTAAATCACCATCCAACATCTTTCTAGAAACTGCAAATATGAGTGCTTGCTTAAGCTACATTAAAGTGTTAAAAAGTCATTCCGGGACCTATCTAATTAGTTTGGGGAAGTTTTAAGATCTCTTTTATCGACTCGACGGCGAAAATCTGGATAACCTCAGCGAACTTAAGAAGTTTGCTAATAAATGAATAGTGGCCATTAATAAGTGATTACCTTGGCTGAAAATGGCTGAAAGGGTTTGCGATCGGCAAACTTAGCCGAGAAAATTAGACAGTTACCAGAAAGGCAAGCGATTTCTCTATTAAATGTCCTCGTATGTGTTAGTCTCGGATGCCGATTACGAACTTTAGACCATTCTGGTCCAACCAAAAAAAAAAGAGGCGCGGGTATAATATTTCGGCAACCATTACTGTGAAGTGCACATACTCAATATTGCTTCGTCTTTTGTTACATTTCAGTTTAACTTATTTCTGGAAGCCACTAATGATAAAAGCTGAAACTGTATAAAACAGGCATGCAGAAGCGAGCGAATTATTAGATTGAGAACCAGACAATCTATGTTTGTAACTTTAGCCTGAAGCTGCGCATTTCGCATTAACTCCTGGTCATTCAGTTCAATCCGTACAAGCGATGATTGTTCACTCTTAATTAATGCAACTTCACAGAACATCTTCCTCAGCTAACATCGAAAATGTTCGAGCAGACAGTGCTGCGTTTCAGGTAATAAAATTTATTGGAATTGCTGGAACACAGCAACACTCGAACGCGAGAAAGAGTAGAATCAGCCTTCAATACATTTTAACATGTGAAAAATCACACGATTTTAAAATTACATATTAGTGGGTAAATTTAATTCGAACGTTTCGTCTACGACTATTTTGGCGGAGTGAAATTTTGTTGTCTGGCATTACAGAATTGTCTTCGTCGACTGGATTTGCGTTTTCATGTGTCTGTGACAACAGACTTCCACGTCAAAGAACGAACTCTCAGTTCTTGTTATTATTCTTTCAACAGACGGATCTGAGTTATTCGTCCTGAAGTTTGATGAGTCCCTTTGGTCTTAAAATTACAAGTCGCATTCACCATCACAACTCCGATCGTATTTTTGCATCTTCGAGTGCATCCTCTTTGACTGCACGACTGTCGTTCCGTCAAAGAGGACCTTAACGATGACGAAATTCGTTAGTGGAAAAACGCGCCTCATTTGCAACAAACATGAAAGTGTCGTAAAGGCCTCGCCACGGTCGACGCCATCTGCAGGGCAATTAGTGGCAAGGAAACGCCGCAGAACAATACAGCTCTTGTGTCGCGTCGTTGCAACTTCTCTTAGTTAACGTTAACATATTTGGTGTATGTGTGTGGGTGTGCGAGAGTTGCAGCGCTCTCTTCTATTCCCTCCTCTAATTTATCTGGCCGCGGGTGTTGACGTCAAATGTTGGAGACTTGGGGAATTGCCTCGGTCCCACCGTATGTTTTCTGATGCGATATCGCAACACAACGCCTATAAAAGAAGCTTGAAGCGTCGGGTCAAGCGTCGAGGTGCATCGTACAGAAATCACAATTCGGGGTCATAATTGCTTCCGAAAGGGGTTGAGGTTTCGCACTTGCACCGTCATTTCCGCGTTTTGCGCAATTTGCGACTTTTGCGGTAATGCGCACTTCCGCGAGAGGACTTTGACTAAACCCTATCAGCTGCGACAGGAAATTGTAGCGATATTGTCGAATTATGGGATGCATTAATTTAATGTTAATGAGTCTTGGGCTTTCTGCTGTGAAAATTTCTCGACGATCGTGTTTTTGGAGTTAATGGCTTCCCTCCGGTCGTCTAGTCTTTCAGAACAATTAGTCTAATGAGAAGAACTACTACAAATAAGATTATTACAATTTTCAAATACTCTAATTGTCGCAAACTTGAAAGCTCTTTTAATCATCGCTCCATTAGCTAATTCACTCCACGTTTTAATGCAATATTTACCCGACTCCGGACACGTTTACCCATTTTTGTCACCCAATAATCACAAACTGGGGAGGGGGCCTTTCGAGATAATGAAATGTAAATACGGTTCGTCCGAACAAAGTGTAAATCTTACCGGGATTACCGTGCACAATTAATAACATTTCGCAAAATACAATTCCTCGATCCGGGCGAGTCGAGGCCTAATGAGGCTCTTGAAATGAAAAAGACTGCACTAGTTTTCTACTCATTTCGTACTAATTTTAAAGTAGGTACAGATTAAGCACGCGACCCAATCGAACGAAAAAAACTTAATTTCGAATAGTTGTGAGCTTTAATTAAAGCGAAAGCTTCGATAAGCGCGTTGCCGGTGGAATTTTTAGATTAAAGTCTTCGCTTTCGGAGGATTTAATTGTATTGTAACAAATTGCGAATCATATCAGATCGAACGTTGTTTTAACTGCAAGGGGTCTTTCGCCTGTTTGTTTAGGCCGAAACAGATTATCAAATTCGAGGGTTTTGTATGTATAGCACTTAAAAAATTACAAAGGGCGTACGATTTAATATCCTAAAAACACATTCAATTCGTTTCAGATTGCTGTTTCGTTTTATTGCCTCATATTTCTCTTGAGAAATTGAATTTATTGTTGTGTAAGCTGTTTGAGGGTATTGAAACAGGACGGGACGCTTTATGGCGGCGGCCGATATGGTTTTGTTTAAGTGAAATTTTAATGAAATTTTACTTCAAAATTTAAGCCCACGTTCAATAAATTCGCTTATTCGTACATGAACCCAACGATAATGATCAATGTTGTTTTGCAGTCATTTTTTCTACAAATGTGGTCTTAGTCTAAGAGATACTGATTTTTTTTGTAGTAATTTTTCCATACACTGAATATCACTAGTATTGTTTTGTTTGTGATAATAAGCAGCTAATCCTAAGTAAAAAAAAATTTCCGGTGGGTGGGTGAAAATACAAATAAAAATAATAATAATAATAATAATGTTTATTTTCCTTACATTATTTTACAACAATATAGAAAACATCAAAACTTAAACTTAAAATAAACCCAATGAATTAATGGGTTGAACTCCCGTTATGAATCATTGCATTTACTGCGATAAATCATAAAATTTAATTTTGTTTGTCTTCAGTTGAACCAAGTAAGTCTGGCTGAAGTGTTTTAATAAATCCGCAGATTCGAAAATCATATCGATTTTTCGGATAGGTTACCCTTATTTTTACATGTTCGAAACTTATTATACAAATGTATATTATCATAGAATACAGTTAAAAACAAGACAACTTCTGAAATTAGAAAATGAGTCTGGCAGCACCGAAAAACTTTGCAGATTTTATTGCTTTATTTTCACTGTCCTGAATTGTTTTTACATTAGAGTCTATACTATAATTCCCTGAAAAAGTCTGGCTACTATTTACAAATACCCAAGCCTCGCCAGACTCCCTTTATGTAGTAGCATTTAGGCCGGAAAATTTTGATTATGATAAGCTTTTAAAAAAATGCCGTAAAATAGAGAATATTAAACTAAGATAACATAAAAATGCAAAATATACCCAAAAAAAAAGAAATGACATTTATCAACATTTTTTATTTCATAAATAAAATATTTTTCAATAAATAACTTGACTCGTTTTTCGTTTTGGGTCCCAATCACCAGAGCGCGCTGCTTCAGTACCTGCAATTATAACTTTTTTTAAATCTTACATGAAAACCACGTTATAAAAATTATATAACAACATTTGGCGAATTCAGTTTAAAAATATTTAGGATTGTGGCAATAAAGTTTCACTTACACCGTGGTTCCCTAAAATATCATTATTTTTTTTTTTAAATAAACAATTTTGTACACTCATTTGACAAATAAGTAGTGACTGTTAATAAAAGTCCGCTATTTAACAGAAAATCTTAAAATTGAAATTTTGATTAATTTTGGCGACAGAATACGAACACAAGCTAAATTAAAAAAATAATTAAAATTAAATAAAAAACTGGCAAAAATACAGCGTTGTACTCCTTTTTTCATGCGCTTTGCAACCATGTGACACTTGACAAATCTTTCCATTTGAAAAAAAGTTAAGTGTGCTTACAGCCTCTTGAGTAAAAAAACTGATTAGGCTAAAAAGCAGCCAGTTAAAACAAAAATTAACGTGTTTCAGGATTTTTTCGCAAAATCATTCGTATTGAAGATACATTCTACTTAAAGTTTCCAGTCGGAATTTTATGTTCTTTTCGCAAAACTTCTCGATCTTAGTCTGTACATGACTGACAGTAAATAGAATAACGCATTAGTGTAAAACACATTTTTCTTTATGATTTGACTTACCAAACTACGATTTCGAAATGATTCTTACCATTTTTGCGACGAATTTGTAAGGTTACAGCTGTATTGTTTAAATGTTGTGCAAATGCTTATGAGGAAAGTAAATTAAGGGGACAGATGTAATTTAGGACTAATTTTTAAACTTTTTGCCCTTACAAATTTTGTTTTCTCCTGTGCGAAGAATTTTTCGCAGGTCTTCGTCTTACAGCATCTACAAAGTTATAGTTTCACTGCGACAATGGCGGACGAGTTTTTGTTGTATTTTCGGATTATTTATAATGTTGCATGTGAAAAGTATGATATTTACACTTTTGCAAACATCATGTTCGTGCTGATTTTAGAAACGATTTGTTTTTTAATAAATGTTCATAATGAGTCTGTTTAAAATATTTATTTGGTGCTCGTTTAATTATTTATTGCTTTAGGGTGCATACGAGGATTCGATTTCGAATGTACAATGTGTTGTTATTCTTTTTTGTGATTTAACCTGTACTGGGCATTTGAGGCCCCTGATTGAGTTCCGGTTCGTTTGGGATGTGAACGATGGGAAAATGCGTTTATCGCAATCCCACCAGCAGGATACGTCGTTGTAAACAAACGCTAAACATCCTTTATCCCAGACAATCGTCGTGTTTTTCGCCGATGTCGGAGCGCCGGAAACAATACGCCGGATTTACCTGAACTTGCTCGTGTACTCGTATTCAAAAGACTCGGCTTAGAGTTGTTAGGGAAGCGGCGAGATCTGCAAAATCGGAAGAGCGAGTAGTGAGCCGAGCAAGTCCGCTCCCAGTTCGCTAATGGCCATCTGCGACAATACAATTGTTTTATTTTCGGGGGCCGAAACTGTAAAAGAAAGTTTTGCGGGACGCCAAGTGGAAAATTGGATTCAGGTTTTTGTGTGGGCCGAACAAACACGGGACATCACGACTTTGATCGGGTCGCGGCGCATATTGCTTTTCTCTCGTCCGGATAAGATTTTCTTGTGATCTTTTTTCTGCCATCCTATTACTGCTCATACTTTGCATATATGGAAAAGAGAGACGAACTTTCGTAATAAGCTTTTCTTTGACTTGCAGTAAAAATAGATAGGTTTGGGCCGGAGCCAATATGCAAACATGGCGCGATAAATCGCGATGCAACTTTTGAAAAAATACCACGTCTGATATTCATTCTAGTCTGGTCCGGGTGCGAGCGGAGTCGGTGGATGAAAGCTCACGTCTTCCTAACGCAGTTACCGAACTCTTACTTTTGATTAGAAACAGTTCTATATTAGATTTACAATGCTTTAACTTTGATATAAATTTTGTTGAAAACTCGGCTGATGGAACACTTTTGTTATTCTTTTTAGCCGGCTGGCTCCCCCCGGGGAAGTAAAGAATGTTCTTGGCAACTCACTTTAGCGGCGTTTCGTCTTTTACTTTTTCGAGAAATATATTAAATCGAAGAGATATTACATTCAAAATAGCTTTTAACCGTAAAATTACACAAAGGAAACGTTTTCTGAGCGCCGCCGCTTTTTGTTCAACCAAATTCACCGGCTACATATCGAAGTCTGCGGCCATTTCTCCGAAACGCCATCAAACGAAATTTTGCGTGCAAATACCAATAATATTGTCAAACTGTTTGTTTTCACGTATTGAAATAAACTTGATTTACATCCGATTAAGCTGCCTATAGAAATTAAACCAATATTTCCCGTAAACTGTTCTGGAAACAATTGGCAAAACGATAAAAATTTCCAACACGTTTGTTGTAAATGCGTGCGGTTTATTGTTAAATTAAAGCTAATTCTAACATTTGTTATAATAATTACACCAATTAGGTTCCATAAATTGACGCGAATGCATATAAAATTCAATTTTAAAACATTGGAGGACAATAAACTACGCAAATGTGTTCCAATACGGAAAAAAATTTAATACGTTCACATGCATCACAGCAAAATTGAATTACACTTTTTCTAATTACGGAGTTATAAAAGATTTGAAATGAAGTAAATTTGACTAGCCTGCTAAATATTTCAATCAAAAAATATTACACCTTGTGGAAGTCCACTTCATAATTAGTTAAGGTTAATTCGAAAATTTGCAAAGACAGGAAGCAAGAGCAATTGCGGTAAAAATAAGCTTTTAACGTTGGTTTGAACTGATTCCGTTTATTGTAGTCATTTGCAATGTGACTTGGACTAAGGCAATGATTATAATTTTTTCTCAACCATATATCCAACCATATATCACTGCATGCATTTTCATATTACAGACAAGAATAATATTCGGAATCGCCGTGGCTTAAATTAATTTTGCACAAATGGCTTTCATTGAAAATTTTAAAAGTTAAGGATTTGCTTTAATTATTTTAAAAAATTGCGCATTAAACACTACACAACCTAAGTTTTGTTATAAATATGTTTGGAATTTTCAAAAAAAATACTTTTTATTCCTGGCCACTATAGCATTATTTAGCCAGGTCCGGATCGATTTTTTTGCGAAAAATGCAAAGGACCAAAAAATGCCAAGTGTAGCTGCTTTCGAAATTGTAAATTTGACTAAAATTGAAGTGTTAGGACTCTCGAATTAACTTTTTTTTATCGAACATCTTAATGACGGATTATTATTTAAGAAGGTTTTAGAAAATAGGAAATTTTCAAAGGATTATCCCGGCGCATCCACCATTTTTACTATTCGGTTTATGGTGATCGTGTCCCATCGTAATGTTTTTGTTTGGATTTTAGACAAAAACACTTCTTTTTGTCTTTTTGACCCAAAAGCGTCGATTGGAGTGCGAACGGTGCATCGACTCCTCGATGCGTGGTAGCTTTCAGCAACATTTAACGACGGCGAAACGTTTTAATAGCGGCTATAAATAACATCGATCGTTCTCGCAAGCGTCCAAGCGTCGTTTTTATTATTCCGGCGATTAATTGCCGTTCGCGATGACGTGCAAACTGCCGCCACCTTCTTAACACCATCATGAACGTGTCGCCCAAAGCTGAACATAACTCAGATAGCATCTCGACACAAATCCGACCCCGACTCGAACAAATCTATTTTTTAATCTCGACATTTGCGCCGAAAACAATTACTTTCGCGGCTTGACGGTTCTCTAACGTACGAAAATCTGCGCGCGAACTTATTTCCTACATCATTTTTCACTCGGGAAAAGTGTGTAAGTGCAGGCGCACTAATATCTCGAGGGCATAAAACTTTCCGATTCAACCAAATGAACGGCGTCCAGAGCTGCGACAGTTACAGAATACTATCGACGCGGAACGCTAAAAACGTATTAAAGGTGACGGGAAGCGGAGGTCAAGTCGGTCTGGAGCAATCCGGACGCTCCTAAGGGACGTCAGGAGACAACTTGACAGCGCCACAAATTGATAAATAAAAAATGCGTGCCAGAGGCGACACTTTCAACTACGACGCAACTGTGTTGAAATAATAATGCATCGAAAAGTTTCCAAGTTGTTCTTAACAAGGATGAATAGGTTAAATGATCGATGGACCGTCACGTGGCCGTAGACGAATAGTGGTAGGAGACGTGTGATTATACAAAAGAGCAAGACGAGGTGGTTCAAACTGTAGCCGAGTTAATTGAAACCGGAGCCCTGCTTACATTTCCCAAAGTTGTTTCCATTGCTCGCTAATAATCTAGTGAATATTTAAATATATCGTGAATTTCGCCGGCGCCGCAGGCAATCCGGAAGCTTCGCTGTGTTTTGTCGGCAATACCGCGCGTCAAAACGCCTGTAAAGGACGAGCCGTCCTGAAATCCGGGCGACGATAAAACGTAATCAGGAAATTCCTGCACCTATCTTGTTTTATGCGTCGCCGTATGAACCGATTTTCATCAAAACGAGCCACCTGGAAGCGCAACAATTTCACAGAACTTTCGCGAAAGTTGTACTATTTTACGATAAACAAAGTTAAAGTCGCACGATGAATGGGCACACATGAGGGTATTATGCGAAATCTTACAAAAAAAAACTTTGAAAAGCTAAACTGCTGGACCCACTCTAAAAGAGGAAATAAACAAGTTATTTATGTTTATCGTTAAATTAATACATAATATATGTATTTATACATAAAGACGTATTTTTCATCCGCTTACAACAACAATTATTTCAATTTATAGTAAGAGGAATGAAATAAAAAATTAAAGGAACTAATTGTTAAAAAATGTTTGTACCGTCAAATAACGCTATTACAGCTATTCTTACTGCCTCTTAACGGATTGCATTAATTCAATTATGTTTCCAATAAAATTTTCAAATTATTGTTATATTTTACTTTCTGCTTTCTTTATTATCATGTATGTCACGTCACTAAGGATAAAATCCTAAAAACTCTAAAATCCTTTACGAGTTTTTATTCGACAAGTTTTCAATTTATCAGATAATAATAAAAATAATAATAAATCTTTATTAATATAAGGGACAAAGTCTAGCCAAGTCCAAACCAAATTTGTACAATTCAGTAACAAAATGTAAATAAAATAAGATAGAATAAATACAATGCAAATAAAGAAATTACAAATGTACAAATAAATGGAAACATTTCCTGGTAAAAATATATAAACTAAATACAAATTCTACAAAAGCCAAAACCAAAATATGCACAATTTGTTTTCCATTAAAGTATATCTACATTTTTTTCGAAACGATGGAACACAAATATTTTGCTGAAACAAGTTTGTTGAGTTAAAAGTTTTACCAACGTTATGCGTCAAGGGTGTTTGAAATATTGCTTTCTTGAAATTTGGCATCCAAATATCCAAAAGACGCCAAAATTGAACGTTACGACATCTTGTTCCTGAAAGAAATAACTTTCTAAGATACGGTCGTGATGATGTTTTAAGCAATTTAAATACAAATAGTGGCTTATAGATTATCTCGACTCCTTAATTTAAGATGTGACATGATCAAATTAATTTTTTAAAGTAAAAAATAAATCTATAACTTGAATTTTGAATTTATTGCAAACGATATTTGGATTCATTATCTAAACATAAATTCAATTAGGCAGTAATTTAAATTAAAAGTACTAAAGATTCGCTGTTTTTTCCTAACTTAAAATCTAAATTGTGATTATTTGCATAAAGCATTTTTAATGCAGAATATTATTTTTTTCGATAGAATTTACATGCTCCTGATTGATGCAACTGATTGTCTCAAAAGACCAAGATTTTTTACACATGTTACAACTTTAGTTTGTATACCGAGCGTTTCAATTTTAATCTTATCATCAATGTTTGTATTCCTGGATGACATGGAGATGCTTTTAAATTTATTTACATTCAGTTTTAATCTTAATTGTTTAGTTAAAAGTCCTCAATAATCTGTTTATTAGCTTTTTCAATCTTTTTTTGGATGATAATTTAAATGTAACTGTGTCGTCTGCAAAAGATTAAATTTTACAGTACTTTACCGAGTTTAAAATCTCCGCTGTTTATATTATAAATAAGAGTGGTTCTAAAATAGATGTTTAGAAACAGCCGCTGATCTGTTTCATATTATGAACACGCAATCAGTCGATGCATTGCCGAAAAGATGTACAAATCGTTTTTTATGAAAATCAGAATTCTACAACATTCTTCACCTAATGCGCCTCCTCCGAGACGGAACTCGACTTTTTGTAGGCGAAATAATAGCGCACACCCGGAAACTCAATTGATTTCGGTGAAAATCAGAAAAAATTGCCCCCGTGACGAGAAGTCAATTTATGTCTTTTTTTGGCGCGCGGATCGCCTCCGCTTTCCCAAAGGAGAGGGTAAGTTCACGCGCCAACTTCTTTACTCGCTTGTTAATGGAGTTTGTTCGGCGATGGACGGCCGCCGGCCTCCGGAACGTCCGGAATCTCGTCCGCAGAATGGAGAGAGCGCAGACTTTGATGCTGACCCACAAAACACTAAATACTTGCTCTGATTCCTAATTTGTACTCCATCGAAGAGCCGGTTAAAAAAAGAAAACGCGAAACTCTTGTACCACGAATAAAAAATGCAGATTGTTTTATGTAGCCGTTATGTAAATTTAACTCTAACAAACGTTTATTAAAACTAACTTTGGTAACTCATCTGCAAGCTAAGAAACTTCCAACTCTTCGCAAAGTAAAAGAGCGCAAATATTTAAATAGCGGCTTAAGCGCACATCAATGCAATTCACCAGCCGCAAATTTATGGAAACACAATTGGCAAAAAATGAAATATCGAAGTCGCTTGCTTGCGTCGTGGGTGGTGTTCCAGCCAGCTTTACAATTCCGCAGTTGTGTGCCTCATAATACTTTTACAGTCACAATTTAATTTGCTTGCGTCGGAATTTTTCCGCTTCCAAATAAGGTTAGCCGCATGACATTATTTTCCGCCGGTCTCCCAATCGGAATCAAATTAGTAATACGATGAGCGAATGAGAAAATGGAATTGCAGCTGTCCGCCTCTAACAGCTAACCTCATTTTGTGGTGTGTTGCAAGTCAGGTCTGGTCCAAATCGAAAACGACCGCATGAAGAAATTTTGCACGTTTAATTTGCATAAAGTTTGAGGTGTATTTGTACAACTACCTCTCCTGGCATTATTTAAAAGACACACCACTATATTAAAGTAAATGGCTACTCGTTTTTCTCTTGGGATTTTGAAAAAAAAAGTTTATTCCTGGTCACTATAGCATTATTTAGCCAGGTTCGGATCGATTTTTTGAGAAAAAGGCAAAAGACCAAAAAATGCAAAGTGTAGCGGCTTTCGGATTTGTAAATTTGACTCAAATTAAAGTGTTAGGACCCTCGAATTGACTTTTTCTATCGAACAACATAATGACGGATTATTATTTAAAAAGGTTTTAGAAAATAGAAAATTTCCAAAGTATTATCCCGGCGCATCCACCATTTTTTACTATGCGGTTTATGGTGATCGTGTCCCATCGTAATGTTTTTGATTGGATTTCAGACAAAAACACTTTTTTTTGTCTTTTTGACCCAAAAGCGTCCCCAATATTAAAGTAAATGGCTACTCGTTTTTCTGAAGATGGATAGTTTCATAAAACGGGGGTTAAATTTTCTCTATAGAATATTTTTCAAAGGTGTTCTTGTGTCGGTACGCCATATCCCACTTAATACTTCATTAAAACCAACGAATGGGCCATCATTTTGAAGATTACCTTCACCGCTATATGCGAAAAATAATCAAACAATTCAAAATGTTAATTTTTTTTTAATTATTAAAAAAACGTATTTTGGTCCTAAGCGCCATCTATTCACAATCTGTGTAACTAACAGCGTATCATTTTCACGTGCCAACTAGTCAATGTAAAAACATTTTCTGAGGCAAGTTGATTCTCTATGTGAGCAATTTAGACCCTTAAACGAGTAGAGATTCGGCGATTTAAGCCTACGACTGTAAGATTGAAAACTAATAGGTGCTGGCCCTCCATTCGCATTCTATTCGGATAATCGTCCTGGCAGTCAGAAGTGGATAAAGTGCTGGCCAGCGGTTACACACCGACCGGCCCTTCTCAACGCTTCGGATAATTTATAAGGGCTAGTACATTTGCTGTTAACTTAATTAAATTTAGATTAACCATACCTAAATGGCTACCCAAAAACTCTAATCTCGTCGAATATATCTTCGGTCGTTCCAGTGGCGTAATAACACGGCAAACGGGACGCCCTCTGTCGGACACTAAATCATTTCTCGCTCGCTTTAACTCGATTCCGATTGAATCACGAATATGCGGTTGGAAATTCCGATGGCGATGGCCGGGCGATACTGCTGCTGCTGCTGCTGCAAACGATATGCATTCATTTGTATGGAAATTCGTACATGCGAAATTTGCGCACGGAATTAACGCGCGCCGATAGGATGCGATATCCACAAAAACACCAGCCCTAATGGACTGGACGGAGGCGTCCGTGGAAAAACCCAACTGCGGCTCGGATTGCGGCTGCCATTATCTCCTCAGCTTCCGGGAAAGTTAACTAATTTGCAGACAAAGCGCTGCAGCGACCTAAACGTCAACATTAAGTAATATCTTTTTCATGACCTTCCGCTTCTTGTCAGTTAACGTCAGAGTACGGCACCGAAGTACCTACAATATTATTCTTATTATTTCTGAAGAAAAATAGTATTTGAAATGATACCACATAGTAGCACTAGCCAGCCAAGAAATAGATCTGCCTTCCTATCATTTGATAAAATCCCCAAAGATTTTTCAAACGATACACACAAAGACACATTGGTTTGTTTATTGGGCAGGACAGGATAGTTCAAAAAGGGGACCTCGTACACATTAGGCGCCAACAACCAAAACGACCATTTATTTAAAGCATTTTTTCTACTTCTCATCAACAAAACCGTTAAAGCACTCAAGTGAGTGCGTTAATGAGATTTGAGTTTCGTAATAGTGTAATTTAAATTTTAATTAATTGAATTTTTAAAACGTTAGAACGTTATAATAATTTAAATTAGTGTTTTCTAATTATTATAAACATTAATCGTTACGTTAGATGTGTCTTGAGCACTTAAATTAATTCCAGGTAGGTTGCTGGCCATAATAATTTGCGGAAAATTATTTTCACGGTCAACTGTCTAAGTGCATTTGAAATAAACTGTCAACCATGCAAAATTTTAATTAAAAATTGCATAAATGATGGGAAGTGTAAAAAAATATGAAAAACTTGTTCATAAGGCAATCGTCTAATTAATCCTATAATTAAAATTAACATCAAAAACATAGAAAAGACAGAAAGAACTTAAAAGGAATGTACGTAGATTAAAGATTTCTCTTTAACGATTGAGCCTGATTGAGATTGTGATGTGTCTCGAATAACTAAAAGCTATATGAAATCTAATGGATCGAATTCTATAAAAGATTTCAAAAATTTTAATGAGAATAAACTATTTGGAATAGTTATTGGGGAATTTTGTCAAATTTCTAGGAAATTATAAGTCTTTTAAATACCCGATAATCTAAAAGAATCTAACGAGAATAGACTTCAAATAATTTAAATACAATATGTTAATACAGCCAAATATGTATTTATTTAAAAAACCTAATACATGTAAGTGTATAAATTTCGTACTAAATGATACTGCGGATTTGAATCCAATGAAGAACTTTCGGATCTGAAGAATTTACAGAACTACTGCATAAGATTTTTATATTAAATTGTAGATTATTCATTAAGACTAAAAGAAAACAATTTTTGGGGTTAAAAGAATATATTTGATAACCTAAGCATGCATTCGTGTGAACAATTTCAGCTAGTCGCTAAATAAAATTTTTATTGTGCTTTATAATAACTTTTTGAGTGGCGCTCAAGTGATTTAAATTTGTAACAGGACAAAATTACGTCTTTGATTAAATATCTTTAGCACTATCCAAAAGGGCGCATAGCCAACAGAACAAATGTTTTCAATTTAACTACCCGTTTACATTTCCTGTTACAAGAATTAAGAAATTATCGAGTTAATTCTAACAATTAAACACAGATGATGGGCGCTCAATTGAAAATTAGAGCTCTGATTGGTTCTGAGACATGGGTTTTTTCAGGCACCGAAACCTATACCACCCCCCTTCCGAAGAACGTAACCAATCACGTACTAACAGTCCTTAAAAAGTCTTAGCGCCGCAGCCATGCCTCCTCTGTGATTGCACTGTTAGGTGTATTTTTTCAAGCAAAAAATACAAGAAAAGTGCGAGTCGGGCGTGTCCATTCAAATTTGCTTAAAATTATTATTCTGGCTTTTACAGTCGGTGTTATTAATGAAGTTCCTTTAGGGGGAAATAATATTAATAAATAATTAATAATGAAACAATTATTTTTAAAATCTGAAGCTGAATAATAATAATTTCTCCAACCAAATCAATTTTTTTTGTAAAATTTTATCAACTTGAACGGTGAAAAAAATCAGAGAATAACAAAGTCTGGACTAATTAATTTGCAGGGGTCTTTGCCTTCCATCATCAGCCATCACTGTATTATATAACATTTACAAAACACGAGGTTTCCGGATGCAGGTGTCGATGAGATGTCACATTGACGTTTGTAGAATTTTTAAGTTTTTAAAAATATGAAGAAAAGCATAAAAAGTTGGACATTCTTTCAATTGGCTATTAAAATATACGGTAGTTCTAGGAGAACCTGCATAGTAGGTAAATTCGAAAATCCCAAGGATTTAAAAAAATTTGAAAGTGAATCTGAGAAATCTGAAGAATTTGCAAGTTCTAAGATACAAAATCAATTTGAGAATAAGAATGATTCTGATCTGAAGCTAATATTTGAGTCGTGTTGTGTATGTAATTATTTTGAAATAATACTCATAGAATAAAGCTTCTTGGGGGATCGTGACGATTCTAAACAAAATTACAGCTGATTATTTAAAAGATTCCACTAAAAAACGAACAAATTACATATTGCGGTTTCAAGTAAAATACAACTGATTGCAAGCTGATCCTGAAATTTGAATTTTAATGCCTCAGTGCTCTATTAGAAACGCATAACCAGATTTTGTACGAGTTGCTTCAAACAAAGATATTCAATTTTATTAAAAGTGGTTTCATTGTTTCCCCTCTGTTTGCTGCGTCAGCCGCCGTTGCCTTAATTTAAATTGTGATTGTTCGGCAAAGAAATACCTGACTGGGTTCTCATCTTGCAACATATTATTTAAAAAAAAAACGATTCAGCTCCGATATATGAATACATCCGAAATAATGTTGCATCAGCTGGAATTCCTATCGACCGTCTCGTCCTTTTTAAAATTTATCATCGTTTTGTCTATTTTATATTCCGCAAAGTGTTCCGCAGCCGCCGCGCGATCCTACATGTTCTGATTATTTTTCAACCTCATCCGTTTGCATGTTTCGTCTTAAAACTGTCATGTTTTATTCATCCGTAGTTAATTATCTCACCTCACACGCCGTGTTCGGCTCGAAACTCACTTACCATACGAGAGACTAATTAATTTCGCGCCGATATATCGGGCCCCGTTGTTGTTCCTTACTTAGAAATTTGATATGGTAATTAATTTGTTATGTGCCGGCGAAACGCTTCATCGTACGATTTCCATGAATCTTAATAAATCGTACGAGATTCGAGGAGATGGGGTTCATGCCAGGGGGGCATAAACGTTATCGTCCTTCTACGCTGCTCCTTCTAATTCCCGCAGGATGCGGGTGTAGTCTGGGCTTAACAGCGCCAGAACACGCAGCGCAAACAAATCGCAACACGGCGAAGATTTGTTGCGATATTAAAATACCCGCCGTTATTAAATTCGCCGGCAAATATTGCCAAAGAGAATTTTTCCAAATTGTTGTTTACTTCTTCGCTTGCCATTATCGAATATTGTTGAAGCGGTCGGGGATTTCGGTAAATTGTGAGGTTTGTGGTTGTTCTCAAGTTTCGGAGTCGCGTTCTTGGTTACATGGAATCTGGAGAGAGAAAATTTTCTGCACCAAAAAATAACTACCGCTAAAAAAGTTATTGTATTTTTTTCCCAATCAGTTAATGCGGAAGGCACACAAATGTTAGAAAATTAAATAGCAACATAAGGTTTATAACAGAAATAGCAAATTTTTAAATAGAAAATGCGCAAGAAACAAGAGGTGGTTAACCACCACAAAAAACTGCAATTATAACGTTAACAACTGGTTGTTAGCGGCAGACTACGTTCCTATTGTTCGGCCGTGTAAAATGTAATGAATGTCATAATTATTTATAAAATTGCAATGCAATTAGCAATTATACGCCGCTTTTGAATACAAACTTGTTGGCAGAAATAGCAGCCGAATTTTGTTTCACATTTCGGTTTGTTGCTCCCCCAAAGAATGTTTTACTTCAATATTAAAAGGAAATTATTTTGGGATGGGGTATAGGTGGTTAGTCCCAGCAGGATCAAAACGACCGGAATTAGATAGGCAATTGAGGGTTGTTTGATGCTTCCAATGTTAACGATGAATTTTACACGATGCAATTTCAAAGGGAGTTGGAATTTCGGCGTTTAGGGTTGTTTATGTAGTAGGGTAGACCCA
Organism: Eledona agricola; assembly: GCA_964023215.1. Lineage (NCBI taxonomy): Eukaryota > Metazoa > Arthropoda > Insecta > Coleoptera > Tenebrionidae > Eledona > Eledona agricola. The sequence continues at coordinate 3,439,044 of OZ026860.1, read as the reverse complement.
ACAACTTTTAAATGAAATAAACAGGATCCTGTACCTGCGGTAGTTTAATAGATGTTCAATCCCAAAATACAGGATGAAAAATGCAATAATTTGAATGTGGCGGAACCGTGTAAATTTGTAGGGCCATTATTTAAATATATACATAACATTTTCCCCGATTTGCCATTTGTTGTGTGAATAAAGGACGTGAGATAATTATGAAACTTATACAGAGTGATCCACTACAAAGCAGGCCACCTTTCTAAAATTGTTATTTCATTAGTCGAATTAAACAATGTGCAAATTTCAGAAAAAAACATTCAAGGTTTATTTTTTATTTTTTATTTAACTGCGTCACTGAATTTAGAATACATATTTTCATACAATATTTACAAAAAAATATTAGTTGCGCACAGAATTATATTATGATTAAAATTTATTTATTTAATCAAAATACATGTTTCAATCAGTCGTTCACAATTTTGTAGAAAATATTGCGTTTTAACAAATCTATTCTAAGGTATAAATAAATTTTGGTTTAAACGGTTTCATGTTATTGTCATATCGGACCAAATAATCGCAAATTTGCTACATAAGTTTCATCAAAATGGAGCTGTATCTAATGAAAACATGTTTTTTATGAATAATTATTCGTTTGAAATTTTCAACCGATAATGGCCTGAATGATAATTTTGATAAAATAATTAATTAATTGATAGAATAAATTAAAAGTAACAATTTGTAAATAAATTAAAATAAATTAATTGACATTACAAAATTAAATTATTTCTATAAATCATATTATTGCACAAGCACAGAAATTATCAAAATCGATAGAAATTGATATTATCAGTACAGTAATTACTTTTAATTATTGTTTTATTATATTCGTAAATAAATGTACTGATAATATCAGTTTTGTTGATGTATTTTTGTGATAACAAATAACAGGAGACAACATGTTATAAAAATCGGAGGAAACGGCGAAAAAGTAGAGAGACTTGATCCTTATACAATAGTACTAAATAATTTGTTTCGGTGAGACAATGAATTTGAAGTTGGAGCGAGTGGAGAGATACAAAAATGCAAAGTGGAAAATTTTCCACAATTAAATTCTTTCGACTTCATTGTCGCACGCTCTCAAAATGTTTAATTAAAATTTTTGAAATAATATTTTTGTATTATTTTAAATTTAAACGATTCCAAATTACTGTGAATATTAATAAGCGCATTAAAAAAACTCGAGTGTCATTAAAAGTCAAAATAAATTATATATTTTTTAAATCGTTAAGATCGGACAGACAATACTCAACGGACCAGAGCCATTTCGTAAATGAGAACAAATTTCTACCCGAAATCAATCGACAAAATACATATAAATGTTTGGCGTTTTTTCTTGTTCTAATTGTTTTGAGGGTGAACACTGCTTTTTTTATACATTCTTTAATAATTCAATTTTCTAATCATTCCTCTTGGATGGAGTTGGAGGTGAGAGTATTTCGACTGCGTTTGTTTAAAAGCTCGGTCATTTTGTATTGAAATTATTCCAACGGACCACATCTTCAGAACACGGAAAACTCTCATTTCAACAGTATCCCGACGGTCCAAACCTGTCTAATTTCTAATAACCTGTTGGAAATTAATTATAACGATCTTTCTCGGGATTTTTGACCGTGTTCCATTTGAAGTTCCCAATGAACCTCCATTTTTGGAGGTTCATGGAACACGGGCAAAAAATCCCGAGAAAGATCGTTATAATTAATAACACCAACCGTGAAAGCCTACATACTTTCATAAACCTGTTGGAAACTCGTCTTGTAATTAATAATAACTGTGAACTTTCTTTAGTGAATTTTTCTGCTAGAAGCACAGCATCGTTCAGGCCACTTTTTCAATAATCCTTACAGATCCCGTTTCAAAAATATTAATAACATTTCTCATGACCCATGTAACAGCGATCACCAGTTCAGTTAATTGAAATATTGAATTCAATGCATTATTTGCTGAATAATTAAGTTTTTATTTTTAAGAAAAACAAAACTAATATACAATTAATATGGTAATTTTGAATTAAAACACATAAACCGAAACTGGTTTTTCAGTTATTTATTAAAAGTGAAAATCATTATTTTCAGGATATTGAGGATGTGGGACATTAGAATAAATTTCACAATGGGAAGGTTGTAGCGACAAGTGATTCCCATGAAATTCTCCCAGACGTTTCGTCTACATATGCGGTCGAAATCTTCAGCAGCGGTACGGACGTATTCTTTTCGAGATCTTGTTCCCAATTTTATTAATATTAAATTAAACACACAAAAAATGCTTAAAAATGTATTTTCGATTATGATACATTTTGTTGAAACTCGGATGATTGATAATCGTTGACACCCAGTAAAATCTCAATTAAAAAGACTTCCTGGCTCATCTCAAGCCGGAAATTCACGTACAGTTAGTCTTCGGCTGTATTATTTGTAGCCAGCAGTAGGTTAAGAGTCAAGTCTTGTTAACTTTTTTCATGTTGAGATTTATTCACGCGTACGCAAACGATTACGTAGAGGAAATATCGAAAACCCTTCTCATGAGTACACAATCGTACAGATGTAAGTTTCGGGCATACATTTATAAATTGGACGTTTTTATTTGGCTATTTACACACACGCTCACACATACATTCAGACACGAGCACAGCCTTCAAAAACAGAGCCGCATTACGACTAATTGGTTTTTTGCTTGTCTCTCTTCGCGAACAATTTTCGCAGAACGAATTTAATGACGTAGACGAAGAGGGCGGTTGAAGCGCCCACTACCAGCAGAATGAAGGCAAAGACGTCGAGGAGGAGGTATTTGTAAAGCGGCAAGTCCACAGCTGCGGTCTGCATATGGTGCGCTCCGTGGTGGCGTACGGCGTATTCGACCCAATAAATGGCGGTTTCAAGGGGCGGCAGCGGCCGGTCTCTGAAGCGCTCTGACAGCTCCTGCGCCCCGCGTCTGAACCTAGAAATAAATTACAACAAAGTGTGACACCGACACTTTTCTACAGCTACTCACTTCGGATCGAGAACTGTTTTAAGCGCATCGTAGACTTTATCTTCGGTTGCCTCCTTGAGCTGGAGGATGACGCCAGCCCCAGTCGCTTCGATGGCTTTGGCGTTGGTGTGTTGATCGCCGAATTGAGGCATTACCACCATGGGAACACCGCAATGGACGGCCTCGATGGTGCCGAGGAGTCCTCCGTGAGCGATGAAGGCTTTCACGTTGGGATGGTCTGCAATATGCCGAAAGCAATTTCTCCAGTGTGATTGCATTCCCCGTGTAATGGAATTTGGGTTGTTATTTAAGGCGACGCTTTGGTAAAAATACCACATTTGCAAAAGACGGAACCCTCCTCGGAGCAATTTCGTCCTCGACTCGTGAGATTTATACGGCGAACGATCAAATGGCGCTTTCAACATGTTGATGTGCGAACGGCTCGAGTGAAATCAAAATGGTGGATACATAAAATTCGGCTACAAAATGGCGGCTCGTAAAAGTAACAGTGCGTGCTTTATTTCTTCCGAGAGAGAGTTTGATTCGGAACGGCGCAAAGTGGCTCTAACGTGTTCCGACAGAAATGAGATTGCCTACACGGGGAACAATGGATTTAGTGCCACGATTCAGACGATGATGCCCGCAAAGAGGTCACCTTTGTACCCCGGGCTGCGGTTAACTCAAAGTGGCTGCATTAGCAATGACTTCTCGAGTTCTACGACGGATACACACTCCTCAACTAAATATTCAACTCGGACAAAAAGAAGCCAAAACAAGAAAGTTTACACTCTAAAAGGCAATAATAAAAAATGTGTATTATGTAAATGACAATATATGATAATAAATTATACATCAACAAACTAGTTGTCTCTCGTGCGATTAATTCGCATCGCAATCATATCTATTTTACCGTTTTATCGCTTGGAATGAGCTTGGTTAAACAAATTAGCAACAGATGGCGGTAAGACCAAACTACGGTTTTAATAAATTTTTAAAAACAAATATTATTTTTGAAATGTTTGTCTATTTTTCGCACTTAGCGGTGAAGGTATTCTTCAAAATGATGGTTCGATCATTGGTTTTTATGAAGTATTAAGTATAGTATAATGGCGACAAAAACACCTTTGAGAAATATACAGGGTGTTTTTTTAAGGCGGCCATTCGAAACTTTTTAACTTCCTACAGTGCTATAAACTTGAAATTTGGAACACAGCCGAAAATTACTATTTCGAATCGAAGTAAATTATTTTCAATATGGCGGCACTTCCGCTTATACCGGAAGTGGACACCATCTTTGTTATTTTAAATAGAATACCCTAGTTTTTATTTAATTTTCGAATACCCCCTTTTATTTTGAGTATCCTACACCTATGTTGTACCTATCTATGTGTAAAAGTTTTGGAGATATGCCCACTTTTCTACAAAATCTTGCATTTTCAGTGGTCTATTTAAAAATTTTTTTCGCAGGAACCATTAGGAAAAGGTACAAACTGTTTTTTGCAGTCGATAGCCGAAAGATTTCAGAATTGTCGGCTGGCCTCAAAAATAACTATATCACATTCTAAGTACTTGCAATGATTTAATAAAAACTCACAAAACAAAACGTCAATATTTCATTTTTTTTAAATGGCACCTACCAAATATTATATCTCCAGTCGATAGAAAATGAAATTTAAGGGGATATTGTATTTGCATGTCCAATACCTATCTCAATTACTTTAGGAGTTATTATGATTTATTTAGAAAATGAGTATAATTCATGAGGGTGTTTAGTAGGCTGTGAACGTAAAACAATTGATATCACTGTAAAAATTGCAGTTGTCTTGTAAATCTGTTTTAATAATTGAGTGCAATGGATAATTACCCAAATGTATTGATTTTAGATTTGTTTATTATTCACGGAAGTTGTGATAAAATTGTTCAAAGGACATGTTAGTATTCGCACCTAGCCCCAATGAATAAACAAAAATTTTCCCGTCTTCAGAATCAGTTTATCCAATCAGGAATAATACATATCACCAGAGAAAGAGTTAAAGTTGTTCCTAGAAGTAAAGAAAACCAAATCAACGTTTTGGGATATTTTGCCGCGTTTCCCCCTGCATAACAACGAGCTGCCGCTAAAAATTTGAGATTAAATCTGTCTTTCTGTCTTTCCAGACTTAGTGAAGTTATTGGTTATTTTTGTGCTGTTTTGGGCATAAATTTATAACAGAACTGTAAATAAAAAAAACAATAAAATATAAAACGACAATACCAAAAATTCCAAACTCAATCATATTAAAAGAAAATGCTTACGCTTAAATCTATTTATTACATTAAATCAATTTATTACAACTTAAACGGCGACGTTGACAGTCATATACATTGTTCACAGCCTACTAAACACCCTCATGATTACAGAATTAGACTCATTTTCTAAATACATCATAATAACTCCTAAAGTAACTGAGATAGGTATAGGACATGCTAATACAATATTGTCTCAAATTTCATTTTCTATCGATCCGCAATATAAAATTTAGTATGTGCCATTTAAAAAAAATGAAATATTGACGTTTTGTTTTGGGCATTTTCATTAAATTATTGTAAGTACTCAGAATGTGATACAGTTACTTTTGAGGCCAGCCCACAATTTTTCAATCTTTCCTCTATCAACTGGAAAAAAACAGTTTGTACATTTTCCCAATGGTTACTGCAAAATCATTTTTTGAATAGCCCACTAAAATTACAAAATTTTGTAAAAAAGTGCGCATATCTCCAAAACCTTGATAGATAGCTAAATACAATATAGGTATAAGATACTTAAAAAGAAAGAAAATTAAATAAAAACTATGGTGTTCCATTTAAAATAACAAAGATGGCGCCCACTTCCGGTATAAGCGGAAGTGCCGCCATATTGAAAATAATTTATTTCGATTCAGAATGGTCAATTTTGATTGTATTCCAAATTTCAAATTTATAGCACTATAGGAAGTTAAAAATGTTCTAATGGCCGCCTTAAAAAAACACCCTGTATAATATATTTTAGATGAATTATTTTAGCAGCCTCTGTAATTTTAGATGCAGGTGCCTTGGAACGACTGAAACATCTATTTAAATAAAACACAAACACTTATCTTGAGTGTCTCGCAAGATGACAAGGCATATTCTTGCAACTTGCATTCAACGTAATATCCTGATAAATTTAACAGTTTGACGTGTCGATGTGAAATAATGTAAAAAGTAGATCTGGCATGGCCCACAACGCACAAAGAAAATTTTGAAACACGCTTCAAAAGAGATATAATAGAATGAATGAAATTATTTCAGTGACCGATTTTTAGCGACCTTTCCGGCTAATAAATAAGTACTCTTTCGTTGATCTACGTTGAGAATTACAGGTGCATCACGAGGACGGAAAATAAAATAAAACACACACACAACCTGACGTTGACTGTCTTCTAAAACGACATCAAAAGCATATTCCAGTAACTTGTCTGCGTTTCAAGGAATATTTGCTGTTCAAAGTCATCTCGACGAAAATTCCTGATTAATTAAACATTTTGACGCGTCATAATGTAAGAACTCAGATCCGGCACCGGAGGGTCATTGCAATGGTGCAGATTTCTGGTTTTAATATTGAAGCGTGGTGTGATTTTTGCATTCGCGTGAATAATTGAAGCCTGGATCCGAGCGTCTGTTTAATACTCACAGAGAATGTCAAGTTGCGGCATCCACTTCTGGATCATTACGTTGTCTGGCTTTTCCGGCATCGACTCGTTCTCATATTTCCAAAGGACTCGCTGCGGCAGGCGTCCGAAAGCTTTCAAAAATGCGCGTCTTTTCTCCTCGGGAAACGTGTGCCCTTTGATCATCGAGCCCAAACTGAAGTAAATAACGCCGTGGGCGGATTCGTTTATCCATTTCTCCAGGTTCTGCAATAAATCGTCGACTGAATTAAACGTTCGAGGTCCGTTGCCCCTCTGAATATGGGAATTATCTCGCCATTAGGCGCCAAATCGTGATTCAATGCGCTCATAAAGGAAGTCGATAAAGTAAAATAATAAGCCGGCGCTTTTTTAAAGGCGCTACATCGGATCCGGGACCATAAATCCCCATATACACCCCGCCATCAATCACCATCTTTGCTAAGAACGAAGGCGCTTCGCTTTCCCGAACGCGCACGCGGCTTCGGATTTAATAACTCGGCGTCAAATTATTAAACACTGTAGCTCCAATAATGCAAACCTTGGCCCGTTTAAACTTTAATATAACTTAACGAGTAATAAAGCGGAATTACGCGCAAGATCTCCCGTACGGCGGACCGGTCTTCTAAACGCTCCTTAGAAAACTCATTTCCTGGCTTATCTGCTAAATACAATCTTCGCCGTCCCACCTGCGCCTGTCTCCGCAACGTTTCCAAAATTTGACTCGTTAGAATCAAAGCCTGGAGGACGCCTCGGCCGGCAAATAACCTGTCAATGCTAACAAGACCCGTGTTTGTATTACATTACGAATTAATCGGATACTCTGGGATTCTGGACGGCCGCACAAACGCAAAATGAACCGTGAGATTAAGTGAATATTTCAACACGACCACAAAACCGTGAAATAATAAACGGGTGATTGTCAATGTGGGTCGAGCTTCTGGAAAAAAGAAAAGCGTCGAGCTTGCCTCGTGCATAATAATATAAAAGAAATGGTTCTGACGTGTTGTTAAGGAAACGACTGCAATTATGCTTCCGAGTTCCATCGTGCCCATTCAGGACTAATTGTGTACAATTTGGAGCTCTGGGCGCTTATTATTATCTGAATGGAATTAATAAGGAAAGCGGCTGATTAGGAACACAATCGGAATAATTTGTTCGAAAACATTGTTTAACGAGCTGAAGGGATGTGTTTTCATGGCTGCTTTATCGATGAAGACGAGGCAGCAGTGAAAGTCGACGGAAACTCGCTCCGGGATGATTAAATGAATTTTATTACCTTTGTGGGACAGTTCAAAGAGCAAACGTTATAAAAAGCCCGAAGGCCAATAATGTATTGTAACAACATCGAAGGTATCGGATGTGAAAAGCCAACGCTACATGAAAATCGATTTCACGCATATTTACTTGACGCAAAAGTAAATATTCACTGCCGCCAACTTATTTACTCCACAAACCGAAATGAGCATTGGAAATGATATCTTTAGGCATTAAATCTTCAATGGAATAATCCTCGCTAATCTGTTCCATGTGCTTTATTCTCTCTTATTCCCGCATGTCGTTAAAAATATTCGCGATCCGATTATGGCGTTGACGAACTTTGAGGCCAAGGTTTTGGCACCTGCCGTAATGCACAGCGGGACTTAATTAAATTCTACGAAAAGCAACGAGTTCAATTTTTATTAACGAGACGTGCGACATATTGTGCGAATGATCTCGGCTGGAAACGTGCCAAATATTTATTTTTATTTGTAGGAATTAAGGAGAGTAGGGTCGGAGTTTGTTGTCGCCCAAAGCAACAATTTTGAATGAGATAAAAACGGTGCTTTACTCGGCTTTAGATAAGGTTATTGTCTTAGTTCTCGTAGTTTGCTAATTATTGCAAAAAGGGAAATGTCGCGATAGTTTTTATGTTGTTTGCCGATAGAGTTTGTAATTTATGGCCGCTTTATCGACTGGCCCAAATTCGGAAACTACTTAATTTTTTATCTACAGTTTACTTTTCCTTGATTGTATTGTATGCATACTTTGGTTTTGAATCAAATCCAATTATCTGTTTTAGACACTAAATATACTCGTATATTGTTTGATGAATTTTTGACATGAAATTAACAGAACGCACTGTTTGGGATTCTATTGATTTCCTAAATAAAAAAACTATAATTAAATCTAAGAATAACCAGTAAACAAAGGTTATAATCATTAGAGATCTAAAAATAATAGTACCTAAATATTTAAGAATCGATCAATTATCTGTAAGTAGGACAAAAATAAATCTACAAAACAGCTTGAGATTGCCTCAAAACAGTTCATTATTTATTTATTAGTCAATTTAGTACGATAATGCAGTACATTAAAATTTACAAATTCTTTAATTTGTTGTTTTCATTATAGTTATTAGAGTATTAGACAATTACAATATTGTTCTCCTGTAGGAATATAGCATTAATACGCTTGACTGCTTGACAAACTTTTCATTCTAATTTTGTTCACGTTTTTACAACTGGTGTATTTTGTACAGTACTCGTCTGATTTCTTTTGATGTAAGCACCATTTTAACTATGAGAAAGTAAAAACGATATCATAGTCATACAATAAATATACTTCATGCAGGTTGAAATGTAAATATATTGTAAATATGTTGAAATTTGTACATTCCACAATCTTACATGCTCATTCCTCTCCTTCGCTAATTTTGGAATAAATGTTTCGAGGCTAACTGTTTTTTATTTTGCGCTTTTGTCATCCTCCTGTTAAAAAATTTCAAAATACGGTGACATCTTCAAAAGTTCCAAAAAGCAATTAACGCGGCTATCAATTGAAGAAATAAAAGTTGTAGGACGCTCGTGAGAAATCCCGAAATTTAAGTAAATTGCCTACAAATTTTGTGCTCGTATGCGGTATAGATTTTTCCTAACTATAGCGAAAAGCTTATGAAGAAATGTCTGCATTAGATTTTCAAAATCGATTTAAAATTAAAACGCAAAATTGTTGCGTGCAGAAAAATTGCAAACAATATTGTCACAAAAATTACTCAGTTATGATTTGAGCTTCCCAATCTTTTTTAGTCATCAATTAAAATAATAAATAATAAAATAATATCAATACACTCCTTTGTAATTTTTGGCATAGCTAGGAAAACATATACCAAAAGCAAAATTTATATACCTACAGTTTATTTTGACATATTTCAGAACCATATGGATATTACGACAGATATTATTAACTTTTTAATTTAAATCAATTTAGATAAAGGCACCTTTGAACTTGGGGTTTGAATGTTGTCATGGGTTCCATACTCGAATTGATTTTATGAAGCCTCAAAGGGAAAAACTGATAATCTGGAATCATTTCTTCTTGAGTCGGCGAAGAATAAAACGGGCACGTATCTAGCAAAATCCACAGGAACAGTTACACGTGTTTTAAAAAGGCGCCAAACGAACGCTTCAGTACATCTATTTCGAAATCAGAAAAAGTTACGATTATTAAATAGGATCAGCAAAAGCACATTTGATTTAACCTCTTGCGATATATTTATACAAACAACATTAAAAAGTAAATGAACCTTCAATAGGGTCATAATCTAATTCGCTTTATCACCATAATCGATTTAGATTATTTCCGCTTTTGATGTGGTAATAAAAACCAGAAACTTAAGTACAAGCAAGTTAATTGAGGACATTCAATAATGATACTAAAGAAAATCGTTCAAAACCGTAGGTCAAAAATTACAATGTAAATGCAACCTTTAAGTTCTGCTCGGTCAATATGAAATATTCAGCCGGAAGAGTGGAAAAAGGTTTCCTATATTTCCAAAGATATAATGAGAAATAGTCCAAAGATTATAACACAAATGTACTGCAAACAGAATATTAACTTGAATTTGATTAATTTATGTACCTAAGTAATGCGAGTGCAAAAAATTGCGAAACATATTAAATCGTTTTGCAGACAATAGGATTGAAAGTTCATTAAAGAGGAGAACGTAATGGTTTTACACCTGCAATTATTTATCCGCTTGGTAAATAAAATTTTATTTCACCTTGAAATGTCTTCGCACGCAAATATTTAACAAATCTGTCATTTATCTCAGTAGTTTTGTCATTAGATGAATCAAATAGTTTTTATTGTCAGCTTTTAGAAAGTCATCCAGGATATGGTAAACTCGATGTTATTTAATAGCCAAATAAGAAAAATATGTAACCCATAACTTAACACCAAGGTTTTAACCTAGATAACCTCACAGTCATAAAGTCACAGAGTCATAAAGAGGACAGTGCATTGATACAGGACAATATGTTAGGTATAGTTAAAAAAGTGGCGTGTAAAAAAGAAGTAAAACATGGCACTAAACGAAAACAAATATTTTCATTTATCATACAAACATTTGAATAAACATGAAAATACGAGTATATTTGAGCATATGTAAATTTCGACACTAAAATGTCCGTCACATTTTGAATTTTCATAAAGTTGAGTGCAGTTATATTCAGCAATTCAAAATTTTTGTTCTTATTTGATTGATCATCAGTCTGTGAACTTATGAAAATATGTGGCAGCAAATAAATTTGTTAGAAGCACACGTTTCCATGAACTATAAGTTCTTTTCTGTTTTAAATGCACTGGTTCAGATTAAAAATAGCCAGGTGTAAAATGGTAATTTAATATAACAAATTTTGAAAAATAAAAACAAGTAATCTATCATGTGAATTAATATTATAAACAACGACTAAGAAACTTATATCATCAAATACATAGTGGCGATATCGATAAGTAATGAAATCTCTTGTATCTGTTGTATGAAATTTCTGGCATTCTTTCGTGTTCATGATATGTCAGGATATTTATAAAGTGACATATTTCACAAAGAGACCGAATCTATTTCTTATAAGAACAACGAATTGTGGTTGTAAATTTAGGACTGCTTATGCAAACTTCTTGAATTTTGCACGTGTGAATACATAAATAATTAGCAGATAAGAACAACTAATAGTGACTGCTAATTTAGTACTTCTTATGCAAACTTCTTTAATTCCGCAGGTGTGAATACACAAATACTTAGTAGATAAGAACTGAAAACTATTTGAAATTAATTTAGTTATTGTTGCTTTTTAATGAATTGAGTACTAAAATTTTTAATTTAAATTTGATATTGTTACTTTAAATAGTACTAATAGCCGCAATACACTATTAAATAATTACGATTACAACAGGAAATAACGAAGACAATCATATTGAACTTTGATACATGAGTTAACATTTTTTACATTTTAATTTTACAGAACCATTACTATTTTTTCGGTGAAAAACTGATAATTTTATTAATTGGTTAATTGGTGCCTTGTGTTTTTTAAGTATAGGATTTTTCCAGAATGTAGGATGCAATCGAAAACTATCATTATCGCAAATAGTGTATGCTTAGAGGTCGTTAAAAGTGACCTCTGCAAATATGAGTTTAAATAAAGACTGAAATTTGCGCTGTAATTACCTGCGGTAATTTCTTCGGCTTTCCCACGTGAATCCCTCCGATTTCAACGACGGCCGGCACTAGCGGCCGTGGCAAATTAAGACTGAAATGCGAATTGACCAACAGTAGACTAGAATTGCGTACAATCTCAGTAATTGACGGGAAATCTTCTTTGAAATACATCCGAGCAATCCGCTCGTCGCTCGCCCTAAGAAAATAGTTGTAGAGAAGATCATGCAGCATCACCAGAACGGTATTTTCGACCCTTTCAAGGAAAGTGAGTCTGTCACTGAAACCCATGTGGTTGATGGGAATGTAAGACGGATTATCCGGGTTGGCAAATCTCCTATTCGTCCACGGCATTATCGTGCAGGAATTCAGACCTATCAATTTCGCCTTGAACTTGTGCGCAAACGGAACGTAACAATCGTTGTTGAAGAATTCCAAAATCACTGCGTCATAACTGTCGTCGCTATTTAACAATTTTTGGAAGATGGGCGAAGACAAGCCGCGGTGGCATGTCTCGTTACCTAGATAGGCCAAATATAGGTTGTTTATGTATTTCTCCCAGCGATAACCCTTCAACCAGGACAGATCTATGGCACCCACTAACTCCAAGTCGTGCTTGGCCAAAGTCAGTTGCTTGAACGTCGGAGGTGTGTTTTCGTACTTGTAGTAGCTTACAAACGTTACGTCGTGGCCTTTTTCGGCGAGTCCGTGCATTAGAGGGTAGAAAACATCCACGTGACTTTTGGCTGGGTGCGGAAATAGACCGAGGAGTTTCAACGAATTGACCGCCAGCACAACATTTAAAAAGACGAATATTTTGAAAGTCATATCGTCGATTTGTTGTGTCACTTGGCACACTGCACTTCTCACTGCACGCGGTTTGGTAGCGGAATACTGAGGTTTTGTGCTCGTTCACGGTTGTGATTGGTCGTGAAGTCAGTTGGTTATCGGAGCGTTAACCTCTCTTATGGTTATTAATAACAAGAGGGACTCTCCTCGCTACTCTTTACATACGTATATGTAACTGCATAACCACGACCACCAGTTCCGACTTAAATACGCTACACTGGTGCAACTTCTAATCAAATTAGCCAAAGATATGGGTTATTTATGAGTAATTTGTAAAATTTATTGGGACCTGTCTCAAGGACCCGATGGAGCAAACAGGGTGCAGTACGTTTACATCGTTGTCTGGGAACAGATATGATATCAATAAACTACACTGTATTATAACAAATGAAAAGTGATTGTTTATTTAATGTGGCGCTATTAAATGTTTGAAGTGAGCTAATATTTACTGTCGCCTAATTCGACTTGAATCGGACGATTGGCTAGTCGCCACTTCCATCAATTTGTTGCTATTTTTTCAAACAACACGCCAATTTCAATACTAATTGATTGATTAATTGATCAATTTTTTATGGACAAAAATAAACAATTTCGCGTTGCCCCAATCAAGCGACTCGAAATGTGGAGTTTACATCAAATATTAATTCATCAAATGAAACAATATTGTTTTGTTTTGATCTGTTTTTTGTGAAAGTAAATACAGGAATATTGTTTCCGATTTTTGAGTGCAGCAACGATTCTGCGTTGCAGCGGTCGTTTATTAATTTGATCTGATTATGTGAAATTGTTAGCAAATTGTTTTGTTATTTATTCATTGTTGTGCGATGCGTCAAAAGAAAATTTCGCTAAAATTATTATTTGGACTACGGTTTTGAGCTGCGTTTAAATAATAATTTCACATTTATCCGCCACCATAAAATTTATTAACGAATTAATTATTTGCAAATTTAAAGCTATTGGTATATTCTTGTGGAACGTTTTTCCGGCCGTGGTCATCAGATTTTATCCGAAACATTTTATTTAAAGTTCCATTTGAACAATAAAACCCTGTAGTGGAATCATATTTTTATGGCTATTCTCAGAATATAATATAATCGTAAAATGTATTGTGAAGCAACTTGGGAAAGAACACAGTATTGCTTTTTCACATATACATATTTAGTTCCTTCTTGCTTTTTCATCTGATATGATCGAAAGAAAATTAATACAAAATATTTTCAGACGAGAAAAAATTATACAATGATTTAAAGGGTGATTGATTAAAGAGTGTAGAAAATAGATCTATTCGTTCTGGAAAAAAACAACGTATTGCAAACCAATAGTATCAAAACAAGAAAATTAAAAAATTTAAAATGGTTTATTTTATTTAAACCGTTCATATTTCACTGAGGATATATCGAAAATCTTGTTGAAACGTTTGAAAATCACTTATTAATTAAATACATTATATAATTTAGAGAATTACTTAAATTAACACCAATAACAATAATGTTTTTACGTATATTTAATTTTGAATTTGAAAGTGAACTAAATGAGTTTGTTGACTATCGCACTGCATTATAACAAAAAAATAAGGAAGCTTAAAATTATCAACGACCTCTATAAAGATAGCATTTTAGTGGTGTCCTTACTGATAAATATTTGCATGTGGTTAATTTGTACATTCACAGACAAGTTGAAGGTGAACGTTTACGTTAACGTCGGAAATTTGTGGATGCTCCAAACTTATTTGAAATTTTAGTAAAATTTATAGAAATTTGCCAACATGATTTTCGATTATCTGTCCGCACGTTTAATACCTCTGTGCACGAAAAGGTCAAACTTTCTTTCTTCCAGTATTCGAGCGTTTTACAATTCACTCTGCATAACTTTGAAGAAAAAATCCTCAGAGAGACATAAAAATCAAGAAAAATTCCTGTAAATTAATTAAACATTAGCGTTAAAATCTGTTGTTGGTTTGGAATTTTGCTTTACAAATTTTTGGAAATATTCTTTGGTAATTACATTTTTAGAGGTAATAAATATGTAAATATAAAAAAAATAAATGCAGATTTAGCAAATTAATCTCTAGCCAAACATTTTGTATGAGCAAGATGACACTCCTAAATATTTAATAAAAATTTAAATTACCTAGAATCCGTTATTAATTTTTTGAAAAGTATGAAATTTGAACTTTTGCTCATACGGTTCTTGAAGTTTCCACTATCTAAGAGCAACATTTTTTTTTTTTCAATTTTTTCAGTTAAGAATGTTTGTACAAAAATAAAACTATATATATAGAGTGGGAACTTTAATTGGAATAAATTCAGTATAGTGAATACAAATGACTTTGCAAACATTTCTTGGAATTCGTCGATTATTGTTATTCACTTGAGCTACTTTTTAGCCTAATCACTTTTTCTTTAAGATACTTCAATGTTTTTATTTTTTTGAATGCAGAGAAAATGCGGGTTTATTATATTATCCCCACTTTTGGCAACAAATATAATGGTTCTTGCAAACTTTGTTAGTTTTCACCTTTTATTTGAGAAATTAGTAGTGACTGTTAATAAAAATGCCCTATTTAACAAAAAAGCTTAGAATTGATATTTTAATTATGATTGGTATTGGTAACAGATACCAACTCAAGCTAAAAAAAATAATAAAATATAAATCATTAAAAAATAAATAAATTAAAAATATATTAATTAAAATAAAGTAATAAAATAGAAATTAAAAAAATATAAATTAATAAAAAATAAATTAATTAAAATAAATTAATGGAATATAAATTAATAAATATTAAATTTATAAAAATATGAAAACATAAAAAATACATCGTTGTACTTCTTCTTTTTTTATGTGTTATTTAAAAGCTTTCCATTAAAAAAAAGTTTAAGGTGCTTAGGTAAAAAAAATTAAAAAATTATTCGGCCGAAAAGCAGCAAGTTAAAAACAAAAAACAACGTGTTTCAGGAATTTTTCGCAAAATTATTTGTATTCAAGATGCTGAATTTAATCCAGTAAAATGTCCACTCTGTATAATAATGTAGGAATCTTATGGCAATTTAAAATAAAAATAAGGGTGTTTCACATAATATAATAGTTAGTGACTTGACAAACAAATAATTTGTAGTGAGTCAGACCAACCGATATTAATTAATACTTATCGCTTAAATAATGTAGAGGAATGATCCCCTCAGATTTGCACAATTTGCTTTTGATGATTTTTTCATCTATCGATCGATGTAGTTCGCGTCGAAACAGACTGTGTATGAAATTAATTATTTGTAATACAAGTTCAATATAGAGGGGCTTATGCAAAGGTAATGGCAATTTGGGCAATAAATAATGCAGGTCCCAATTTATGAATTCATGAATATCTAATAAATGTCGCACAAATGTCCAACACTCGATCATTTTTTCAATAACAAAGAAAGAATGGAACTGTAGGAGTCGTGCGTGTTTACGTGTTATATCATTATTTGTAAGTTAATTATAAGAATATCGCTTTCGTGCACAACTTTCCGTTATTAAATTGTGCGAAGTCTCTTTACAAATTCGTGGCGTTGGAAAGTTTCTTTTATTGGAGGCATGTTCCGAATAGTTTGGTCGTGTTGTGTTTAATAAATTATCGAGAGGCGTCGCGGCGCGAATTTTTGCCGCTACATTGCAGAGTTTCCGGGGAAGATATTGTTGCAGGCGGCGCGAGGAACGACGGCGGATTATCCTTTATTGCCGTGTTCCTCGGGTCTAATTTCACTTTTTCCATTCCGCCATCATCCGTAATCGAGTCGCGGCGCGAGAATGTAAATAATATCCCCGACTTCGGAGGATATTACAAGGGAATTGGTTTAAATAAAAATCATCCGTTGGCGTTTAATGAGCGTCGGTACCGAACCGGTGGAATCTTCTCCGACGAATTTCCGTTTCGCAATATCACGGCATCGACTCGAGCCAACCGCCGTGGTATCTTTTCAACTAATATCGCTGTATCTCGGCATTCCGAGGGAAGCGGCTAATAACCGTAACTCCGGGTCCCTCCATCAAGTCTCCGAAACGCAATATAGACTTTTACCAGCTTCAGAAAATTGTCTTCCCGTTCTAAAACAGATCCTGGCGGATTTTAAAATTTATTTAAATTAAAGTCGGGACGGCCATTAAGCTACACATCGCTGCCGCCCTTATCCGCCGGCAACAAGTCTCGGCCGCTGAAAAATTCTAATTAATTTCGTTTGTTCGGGGCGCAAGTAATAAATTCTTCATCCCCTGCCTGGCTCGACTTGCAAGTTACGTAATACTTGAACCGTGGAGACGTATATCTAGCAGGCAAGACTGCTGCAACCACTTTAAATACTTCAATTAAAAACTACACGGACGTAAATTCGCAACGACTAACTCGGCTCAAACTTTGAACATAAATGTAATTAGGGACTCTAAAAGTTAATGACAGATAGATAAACCGGCGCGTCCTGCATACCTTCCTACCGAAGGGATGCGCGCTTATTAACACCGTGATTTATGACGATTCCGTTTTTGCCGAAGACGTTTAATTAAACAAACTGACGCCGAAGGCGTCGCCTTTTCTCAGACGAGCACGTCGCCACATTGTCATAACTCGGTTTGTGGAGCTGAAAACTCGCCTCATTTGCTTGCAAATAGGAGCTGCACCGTCGGGAATTATTATTCGGGATGCTGGAGAGAAATGTCCAAAAATGGATTGCAAAAACGCCAAAGCCTATCGACTGGGCCGGAACGAATCATCCCACAACTTCCGGCTTGGAAAAGTCCGGATGCGGTTGATCCCTCAAATCTTTTTTTTTGCCTCAATAATCAAAGACGTCATAGCATCAAATTAGCCGCATTGCCTTTGTTAGCAAACAAGAACAAACGAGCACAAAGCAAAAAAATATATTGTGTCGGAAAATGGTGGATGCGCCGGGCGCAAATAATTTTTCCGTCTCTGCTTTATTTCATAAACGAGGACATAAAACATCCTTGTTGTGCTATTGGAGTCGTTTTATGTTGCAATTATGCACACAAAACACACAACACGCAGGTAAAACCCTCACAGTTCTTGTCGTTTTATGAAATTATAAAATAATAACACAAAGTAGCACATGCGACTAATATAACGTAATTAAACAAAGGTTGACTGTTTTTATTCCGACATAAATTCCAACAAACGCCACCGTTTTATATTAGAATTAAGTGCCGGCTTTTGTAATTTTCGCGTTATGAGCATCGATCTTAATTAGCTTTAGGGACGCATGATAAGAAACGCAAAATTCCAGGATTACGTGCAATAAACTCAGCTTTACGATGCAACCAAAAGTGAAAAGGTTAAGGTGGGATTAACAAGATATCAAACCGCAGTCGTTTTCATGAACCGTTGTCCATGAATAATTCGAAATCGATAGTGACACCGGAGCGGAGTTTTTTGTCGTAATTTGTGCGAAAGGTGCGAGATTTATCGCGGCCCGGTTTGGTGGTAATTAGGAGGAAATTAAACCGCCGCATACACAAAATAAGTTAAAGCTTTATTTTACAATTTAATTAAATACAGATTTAATTACAATATACGACCCATTAAAAGCCAACAGTATGATAATAATATTACTTTGAAAGCTTACAATTCCAAGGGAATAACGTCGGAGAAGCTTCATCCAATTCAAAATGACATTACACTGATAAAACGATATGTAAACGGGTACTTTCGTAGGAAATGAACGGAACCCAGGACTTATGTACAGGATGATATCACGCTGAAAAAATACAGTTCTTAACAAAAATATCACTATCGATCGTCATTCATATTGTCAGAGTCTCGTGGTTGCCGATGGTTGCTATACGGGGTGGTCCCATTACGTCGGCGTGGAGAAGCACACGTAGCACATGGATACAGTTTCCTCTGGATTCGTTGCCGCTGATCAACCTTAAAGTGATCTGAAGATCATCGTCAGGTCATTACGCTGTGCAACTTGTGCAGATTCGTCAGCGTGGTTACGTCGTCCGGTTGTAGCCTCAGGGCTTCCCTGTAACTGTTGGCGGCCTCGTCGTATTTGCCGTTGAGATGCAAGATGGCGCCCAGATTCGTGTGGCTGCGGGCGTCCTGAAACAGAAATTAGCGTAAAGTGGTTTTCGGTTTCGTTTTGTATCCGACGCTCTTCAATTAATTTTTAAACGATACGACGAGATGGAATCTCATTAAGTCCACAATTAGAAGAACAAACCGGCGACGGAATTGCTCTCGATTTCGTCCGACCCGGAAAAGTCATAATCGTGATTAAGGTGGAAAAATTTGGAGCGAGCTCGGATCTCGAGCGAACTTAACAAACTGCCGCGACTAAGCTGCAGAAATCACTGGAGAGCTTCATTTCCATTTTATCATATCGTTTTAAGAGATTTCTTTGTCTAGCGAATGTCAAGACGCTTCGATCAGGCGAGGCTCTATCAAATTTGAATAAGACGACAAAGAGTCGGTCTATTTTTAAAAAACAGACGTATTTTTTCGGGCCATTATTATTTCATTTCGCTTCAGTAAAACCCGCGGAGCCATATTATTTACTAGACCTGTTGGATGAAATGTACTTGAGGACACGATAGTTGCGCGAAAATTATATTAATTAAGGAAAATTGTTATAAGTAGCTTACGAAGAGGATTTTCTAATTAAGTTGGTACGGATGCTTTCATCGTCTCTTGGAAATTATAAATAGTTTTCCTTCGATAGATTAAATTGTGAAGAGCTTACTTAAATAAGCAAAATGTACATAAAAGCAAACAGACTGTTTACAATTTATGTCGTTTTCTTTCCTTCAGCGGGTATTTGCTACATATACATTCCATTAAATAACGATACCTGTAATGATGATTACATCAGAAAATGTATAAAAGGCAACGGTTTATTCAAATCGTAATTTCGTTTGGTAAAGTCCACTCATCTTGACGATGCAATAACATCGGTGGACAATAATTGAAAATGATTAATTTTAATTCAACAAATATTAGTACTAAAAATCCGACGATATATGTGTGAAGCAAATTCCGAAAGCAAATAACGAATTGTAATCAAATTTGGAGTGGTATATTTAAATGCAGTTCTCGAAATGAATAAAATCAATTTTTCACGGAATTCCCTTTTTAATTTATCTATTTGTATTTAGTACCCGTGCGTTAAATATTTAGTCACTCCGCCAAATAAAAATAAAAATAAAAATAGTCGTAAGGTTCATTTGAAATTAGATAAAATCGAGTGTCGCGCCGTTATGAAATATTTCGTCAAGAAGGATTGATGGGCAATTAATATTCATGCTGACATGAAGGATACATTGGAGATTTTCACCTTCATTTTCTACTATTTCGAAATGGACTACATAGTTTAAGTGAGGCCTGGATAATAGAGAGTGAAAGATGAGCCTCGCTCTGGGAGATCAAAAAGTGCAAAATGTGGAAAAATTATCGAAAAATTCCATAAATTGGGAAGTTTCTGAAACTGCAAGATTGCTGGCAAATTTGATAAACTATAAGATTGAATTGTGCATAATAAAGCTATCAGCGCGTTTGCTCCCTACTGAGTAAAAAGAGAATCGAAGTTGCAGTCGAAGCAAAGAAAGCATTCGGGTTCTCCATCTCCAAAGAAGACACTCTCAACAAAATTTTCAGCAAGGCGTCATTTTTTTGGGATACCAAAAAAATACTCTTGATAGATTACCGTCAAATGGGGCAGACTATAATGGGGGAAAATTAGTTTAACATTTTACAAAAGTTAGACAGAAATATTCAAGAAAAAAGACTGGGTATAGCCAAGAAGAAAATCACTTTCCATCGGCATAATGCTAGAGTCGGCACTTGTGCAGTTTTTACAGCAAAATTAAATGAAATAAGCTACGAAATCCTATCAGATCCACCGTATGCGCCAGATTACCATTTGTTCCAAAAACTGACAAAATTTGTTGGCGCACAGAGATTTCCCGATGCGGTTAAAGACCCGGTTGAACAATATTTTGCAGACCTACCGAGGAAATTGGTGCACGAGGATAGTTGGACCAAATATTTTGAAAAAGGGGAAGAATATGTTGAAAATTAAAATATTATTAAAATCACTATACTTAGTCGTTTTTTTCTGTTTTATTTTGAAAATGTATCAAATGACCGTCGAAATAAAATAATAAAAATATTTCAGGGTCGAAAATAATTTTTACTGTTTTGAATCGAGTTAGAAAATAGTATATAAAAAAAGAGTTTCATAAGCCATAAGGCTTTTTATTGTACGAGCACCCCGAAGCCGGGTACCATAATCGAGTGCCATAGTAGCCTTATGATCGCTTTTTTTATACAATTTTTTCTACTTCGCATTATTTATGCAATATTAAAATTTGGGGAATTTTGCATGGGTTGGTTGACAATTTTCAAAATTGAAATTTCGATTTGTAAATGCAGACTGTGAAAATAATTTTCAGCAAATTATTTTAGCAAGCAACCTAACTGGGATTAATTTAACTACTCATGACACATATAACCTAACAATTAATGTTTATAATAATTGGAAAAGCTAATTAAAAATATTGTAACGTTTTGTGGGGGGGGTTTGTGTTTACTTTGACGTTTGACATAACAGTTTTGATTATTAAATACCACCCTAGAAAAACTAAATTGCACTAGTTCTATTACGAAACTCAAAAAGCTATTAACGCACTCAATTGAGTGCCTTAACAGCTTTGTTATAGTGGACAAAGACCTTTTAAATTCTACTCACCGTGGGTTTGAGGTCCACCGCTGTCCTGTACCATCTCTCCGCCTCCTGATGCCTCCCAGCTTGTCTCATAGCCGTCGCCGCCGCCACCGCCAGTTCGTAGTCATTAGGTCTCAACTCCGCCGCTTTCTCGTACATAACCGCCGCTTCCTTGTAGCGCCGCCGGGATGCGAGAAACTCACCTGCAAATATATTTTCATTAGACTAATTGGACGGCGCCGTACATCTTCGTTGATGAAGAAATATGTGAATTTTTCAGGCGTCCGCTTCCGCCATTAATTCGCAAATATTGCAGCAACACACGGATCCAGACACATGCTGGGATCTCGTTTACGAGTCCGGAACGAGACCGAATCACACACACACCGAATCCGACAATAAAAAGATTGCTCCTGAAATAGAGCACTTAAACGAATACTATTTGCATCTGAAATTTTAACGGCGCCACTTTTGTAACGGCGACGCTTATACGGGGCTTATTTATCGGACGAGTTTTACCACCTTGGGGCTGCTGGGATTGTAATTGAGCTCGGTAACGGCATTTCTCGATTTTACGGCCACACATTAGCGAGAGCGCTGGCTAGGTTTTGATCGTGTTGTTCGCTTGCAGGAAACGTCCATCGATTATCTCTGGGCGCAGGACTTGATTTGTGTTTCTGGAACGTTAATCGAATTCATCAGGCCCTGCTGATGAAAAATATACACAGCTCGGTTAGACAACCATCAGCGTGGCCGGTACGGCAGTTCTCTGTACTGCGACGCTGTGGGAATGTCTTCAACCGCAGTCTGGGGACCACTCCGACGAAGTACTTAGCGGCCCTGTGGAAGTGTTAAAGTCTGGTTTTGTTTGTAAGATTTGTCGAGAGGCAAAAACGTGCCTCACGGTTAACAATAAAGGCCCACATAACGACGCATCCCCGGGATTTTACCTCACGTTTTCCGACGGCTCGTTGTAATTATTTTTAATGCGCCCTTCGTGCCGCCTTTCCCTCTCTCTCTCGCGTTACAGACAAAAACGTTCACAACCGTACACGGGTTCGTCGAGCCAATTAAAAGTTAAGATATGTTGAAACACTCGCTGCAAACTACCAGCAAATAAGCTTTATATTCATTAAAATGAATAGACGAGGAGACAAAGGCGCGGGCGGTATCTTTCCCTTCTCCGTGCTAGTTTCCATGCACGCGGCCTTTGTTTATCTCGTCCGAACCGCAAACATATTTCATATCAATCTGTAATTAACACAGTCACATTCACTGTCTTTGATTACAAGGGCGGGCATGTGGAATTTTTCACGCATCGTCTGCCCCACATTTATCAACTGACGCTTCGTGACCAATTGTCTCGAACCGAACCGATTTCTAGGGGAGAAGAGAAAACAAGCAACGTCCAATGTGGTCACAATTCTCGCAGCAAAAAATGTCTTTGTTTTATTGTACATTGAAAATCGTCACGTAGCTGCGGCGAAACACCCTCACACCCCGCACACTTTTACAACAGTTCGTGTCCAATTACCCCGAAACGAAACCGATTTTGAAGCGTCCCGTTGTAATTTAATAATCGCAGGCAGGAACAAGTCGTTCACTTGGGACACACCGCCCTTCGCTCTTTATCGACCGGCCCCATCAACTCATTACCCAAATTGATATTGCCTTGGATTCGCTGAAGTATCGTTCGTCGTTTCGATTTCCAATCTCTCGGAAAAATGCAAACGGACGTTATGGTTCGAGCACGCCCCTTTGAAGTGTCTAATAAGGACGAGGGGCGAAATCGTTCAAACATTGTTAAAAAGCGTATGTTTACTCGCAAAAATTGGCTCGGGACTCGAAAGTCGATCGCGCCCGTCAAATTAATTGTCTTCGCTGTTCATTAGGGGCAATCTCGGCCAATTTTAAAGCTCTCGTCACGAGCTTTTCGACTTGCAGTGGTTAGTGTTTGATTTCGATTAGGTCATCCGTGCGTGAATTTCGCCCTCGACGCTTTTTACACTGAATCTGTCTCAAATTTAACGTGCCTAACTTAAACACGGGTTCAACAAGTGAAGCACTTGCAAAGCACAAACTGCACAAAAAAGTGTATCGTATCGAGATGAACCCTTCCTGCTGCGTAATGTCACAATTTAAATGCATGTTAGGAATGTCGGGAACTAATTTAGTATGATTTGCCATACAAGACCCTAATAAATCTTAAACCGCACAATATACGAGGAAATTCAATTTATTTGTTCCATCACAAAATCGTGGCGAGCGGAATGAACGTCCACAATACATTTACTTTCACATTTCCCCGGGAAATGGAGTTGTGTGTAGGGACATAAATATGTTAAACTGCACCAGTACATTTCGGTAATATGTCTTGACTTTGCGTTGCGATGCTGCTTTCAAAGTAATTCGTCGTCATGTATAGTTTTCCGGCTACTTTAAAAGAATTTTATGGTTATTAGGTATCATAAACTATTTACAATGATGTCGGACGGCATTAACGAAAAAATAACGAGCGTACTGCCTTAGTTTGTTGTAGCAATAAATGGCCCGCGCTTAACCCATTTCTGAGTCCTGCAAAGCTTTGAGGAAAATTGAAATGATGGCCTCGTACACTACGATTCCTCGACAAAATGTACAATATAAAATTTTGCACATAAATTGTACAAAAAAAACTTGTAAAATACAAAAAATTTGTTGTTACCATCAAAAAGAACATGAAAAAAACATTAGTAATTGCCCGCTCGCAAAATAGCCAGAAGAGTCGCCGAATTTTATGCGGATTTTAATAAAAAACGAAGAGAAGCTCGATGCCGTTTTATATTTTTTACTGTCACAAATTATCTGCACATGGGTCATAATCATATCCATTGTCGAAAACTTTAAACCGATGTCATTTTGGTGGATGCGCCGGGAAAAACCAGTGGCGGCCAAAACTAAAGAAACATTAGTAATTGTTTAAGAAATTTATAAAAACTGTATTAGAAATTAATTTAATTTTACTATAACAGTCGACAAGTTGTTTAAAAAAATCACACTATAACCACAATATATGTATTTATAAAAATTACATAAATTAACTTTTTTTGCGTTTTGATTACATATTGAAAGTAAGGAATCATGAACAATAAAAAATGTTTATTCAATATTTTATTGCGGAACTTTTCCTTTGTATTACTTCAACACATAAGTAAGTAATAACATTTTTTTACCCAAATTTTCTCGAATTATGCGATCATTTTGATTCCACACATTCTCAATGGGATTGAGATCAGGGATTTGTGCAGGCCATTTCATTACACTAATATTTACAGTAGCTAACAGATATAACAGAATCTAATAAATACGGAATAAACGGAAAAACTCTCCCTGCAAATTGGGGTACCGGACATGTTGGGAGGGATTATAAACAACCAATTTTAAATTTTTACTACTTTTGCAGTATATTTTGGATTGTTGTGCTGGAAAATCGATCTTAACCGCACATTTTCTTCAGCGAATGGAGGCATTTGATTCTGAAAAATATCTAGATACCCAAATATATATATTCTACCATCAATACCACCACCATATTGTAACAATTTCATTATGAGAAAAACATCCCTATACTTTAATATTTCCTGGACCCCGCTTCACCGTTCCTTTTGTGAACTTTTAATTAAATCTTCTTTTTTTGGCCGCCGTACCCACGTAATCTCATCCGAATTTTGCAAGTCGTATTTGCTTGCGTTTTCTGATTTTCCGTAGTCCAATTTATATGCTCACGAACAAATTCTATTCAAGATCGTCTGGTTTTTGCAGAAATAAATGTTGTCGTATAGCAGGAAGTGACATATTATAACCCATGAACTCTTTTTTTATTTGAAATGATGTTGCAAAAAGGTTTTAGGTGGATGCCATTTTAATTCATGTCAGTTGTTGCAGACGTTTTTCGGTGTCTTCCAGTTTTTCGGACACCAGATACTTTATTTCGTATCTTGTACAGTTTAATTGTTTTTGAAATAACACTTCTATTCATGTTTTGTTGCCGAGCTATTTGAATTTGTTTCTTTTCAGAATTAAATTTATTACTTATGAGTTTACGTATATTATCTTATAAACCATTGCTTTTAAGAATTTGGACAGCTAATAAACTCACAAAAATATTTGAACAACACGCCTAGTAGACAAATAATTTTATCTTCAGTACTATTTGTAAAATGTTTATTTAATAAAACAAAGATAACAATAACAAATAAAATATTTAATATGTAACTCAATTTTTGTTGTTTAGTTTGTGTTGTTATCTGTCAGTAGGTACTTAGAAAAAAGTTACTCGCAAGTTTTAATGCTTAAATGTATTTCTTTATTTTGTTCGATACTGTATGTGTTACAAATTTTGAACTCTTTTACGAGTATGCAGAAAATATTACCAATTGACCATTCAACACCCTGCACTTTGCAATTTGGTACTTTTCGAGTGATGTTCAGAGTTATTAATTAGACCCCCAATTCGCCATCGATTGGTCGTTAATGCGATAAAGGTAACTATGCCGAAACTTCGACGTAAGCTCCAAGCCGCTCTATTCCGTAATATTTTAAATTAATTCCGGATTACTGTAGGCTTCTGATATGGTTCTTGTGCTCAGAAGTAACATTCGAGATCGGTTTTTGTTGTATCGCCGCCAACCCGCTTTCGGAATTGAATTAGATGCAGTTTAATTTACTAACCGTAATGGTGGTAGACGCTGGGTTCCATCGGGGCCAACCTCTGGGCTTTGCGAAACCACTGTTCAGCTTCCACAGCTCTGCTCACCTGCAAGTTCAATTCACGTTACACACTTTCCCTGAGGAAATCGAAGCGGCAGCGAACGCGTCCCGAGACGATTAAGTAATTAATTCGCGTTCGGAATATTTAAATCGGCGACAATTTCCGGGATTAGGGGCAAAGTCTGCCGCCCAATAATATCGCAAACATCTCAAATATTTGGTCTCGTTAAAATTCCCTCTTAAAAATGGATGAGCTTCTTGTTTTTGCCAGGGGGCGCAGCATTCGAACGCATTATCAATTAACTTTTATTTGTGTATCTCTGCCCGAGTTCTTATCATGAATATTTAATATTTCCATCTCATAAAAGAGGTAAGATTACAAAGATACGGCGGACCAGGGAACAAGTTTACTTCCAGCAGAATTTTATCACCGCTCCGGGTTAATATTCATTAAAAATGCAGCGACGGGTCGCTTATTAAATGACGTAATCGCCGTAAAAAGCTCTCCATAAAATTAATCTGATTTCGGTGCTTACGTTCTTCGCCAGGAGCTTCCCGTAGGTGATGTGGGCGGGGACGTGGTCGGGTTGTGCATGAAGAGCTGCCTGGTACCACCTCTCAGCTTCTTCGTCCTGCTGCAGTCGCGCCAGTGTCTCTCCCAGAACGTTGAACACGCTCTTAAATAAAAGAAACACGTCGTAAATCATACACTTACCAACCAAGCACAAACTGGACGAGATAACGTGGAGTTTGCATCATTTTGTGCGGCGTCCACGTTTTTTTCCGGTGTTAAATTAAAACGCTGGACCCGCACTCCACGAAATAAGTTTCGAACGCTAAAGAGGTTACTCATTATGCTTGTGGCTTTTGCGGCAATATTAATCTCCGCGATATCATCTGCACAACGCTCGTCGGAATGACGATAATTGGAAAGTGGTTTAGGTACAACATTAGGATAATGGATACTGCGAGCAACAATGGGCCCAGTCCGGTCCTCCGACTACTCGGCCTAATAACCGATTGCATGCAGGAAATTGAATTAATTTAATTCCACAAATGTGTCGTCTTGAAGTTTGTTCTTGCAATTAGCACCAGCTTGTACACATTGTAGCGTACCGAACGTCCTTAACAATAGTTGTCTAATTTTTGCAAATGAAGAGAGAAATATGTCCCCACTGGAACTGAAACATGGGCTTTTTTCTAATGGTAGACTACTTTCTGAATCGTGTTTCAGATCTGATTGCAGCTGCAGCTTGCTTGGGAAATATGAAATGCGGCGGAAAATGCAGTGCGTATTAATCGAGCTCATTTATCGTTTTTATTCGATTATTACGGTCACAGGCAAACAGGCGCGACCCCAAAACACCAAAATCACTAATAATATTGACAAAGTCTAATTAATCAGCTTCCGCCGTGCAATAAATAACGCAAAACTAATAAACATTTCATTTATAATTCAGCATTCATATTTTACAATTCGATGTCAAGCGATCCGAACCCTCCCCCCACGTTTCAATAATTCACAATAAATTAATTTGCACACCGCCGGCCAACATATAATATTAAAAATTTCCGAAACGAAATTGGAATTTTTCAGCACCACCATCCATAACGTAGTCGACGACGTCTTTGTTTGATGATAAATTAAAATTTTAGCTCGAAGATGTTCTAATTTAGGTAGTCACGGGGAAAATTCCGCCTCCGTGGGCTTCAATATCCGGTAATTAATTTTTAATTACGAAAAAGTATTAAATTCGCATTTTAAACCTTTCGATGGGATCGATTCGAGTGGATCGGCTAACAAAACAAACTCGAGGAGTTCGTCAAAGGGACGGGGGATGAGCGTGAATAATGTTCGGATACCGGAAAACGGAGCCATTTTAGGGTTTCTTCGACTAGCGAGTGACATTGATTTGCGATTAATATTCGCTCGGCAAGATTAACAAATGGCCGCCTCCCGTGAAATTAATTACAAGAAATTGGCGAATTTGCAGAACTGTTTCCAAATCCTATACATTGAGTGCACCCGAAAATCAAATTTCATTGTTATTGTATTTTGCATTGGAACACATATTTCGTTGCAATTTTATTAGCAAACTATTTTTTTGTAGTACGACTATATTATATGTATAACTAGCTGAATGTACCCGGCGTTGCCCGGGCGTACATACAGTATGGATCAAAAGGTTGGAACTAATTCGATAACTTTTTTATAGGGAGCGACAGAAAAAATCGCTTGGACACTTGAATTTTT
Organism: Eledona agricola; assembly: GCA_964023215.1. Taxonomy (NCBI): domain Eukaryota; kingdom Metazoa; phylum Arthropoda; class Insecta; order Coleoptera; family Tenebrionidae; genus Eledona; species Eledona agricola. The sequence continues at coordinate 3,410,310 of OZ026860.1, read as the reverse complement.
AATTTTAAATGCGCTAATTCTGACGTAAAAATTTGCTTTGTTATGTCATCTCTTTCAAAGCCATGACGTCATTTTAAAGAGCATGTTTTTTTGCATATAAAACAATAAAATTTGTAATGTAAAACATAACAATATTTTTGAGTAAAAAATTATTTTTTAGTAATTTAATGATTTTAATAATAGCAGTTTATTTAAATAACATGAAAAATTTAGAAAATCATCAAATTAAATGTCCAAACTGCCTACCTTCTTCAAGTTGACAATGACTAAGACGATGTTTTTTATGGCATTATTTAAAATTTGTGGGGTGATTACCAAAATTTCTAATTTTTAAATTTTCATTTTTTCTCAAAAATATTGTTATGTAATAAAAACAAAAAAAATTCCCTAAAAAAATAAAATAAAAAATTCACGGGTGGACCACCCTCAACATTTAGGGGGATGAAAAATAGATGTTGTCCGATTCGCAGATATACACACAAAATTTCACGAAAATCGGTCGAGCCATTTCGGAGGAGTTTAATTACAAACACCGTGACACGAGAATTTTATATATTATATTTAGTAAAGTTGCATTAAGTTTGAAAATTGTAAAAACAAACTCTGGTCACGTTAAGAGATATTTAAGTTAAATAGTAGGCCCCTTCCAGAATAATTCGCATCGCAATCATGTTTGTTTTACGGCTTAGGCAATGGGAGATATTAGTTTCATAGATTTGCAATTGATGCTATGACAAAAATACGGTTTTATTTAATTTTAAAAGAAACATTAATATTCGAATTGTTTGTTTATTTTTCGCAGATAGCGCTAAAGGTAATCTTCAAAATTATGGCTGAATCGCTGGTTTTGATGAAGTATTAAGGGAGATATAGCGTAAAGCATGAACCGACAAAAACACCTTTGAGAAATAATATATGGAGATTATAAAAAAAAAAGGGACAGCGACATGTTTCGTCTTTTTGGGCCATCATCAACTACACGTTCACATCCTCAAGTTACATATGTATTAAATTTTTTTACAATTTTAAATTAACGTGATCAGACCTTTACAATTTTCAAATTTATTCACTCAAAGTCACTACGAAGATGGACACATCAAATTGTAGTCGCATTGTTGATTTTGATCAAAGATTTTTAAAGAATTCAATTATATATTTACAACATTTATTACATTTGAAGGTCGTGTATCTTTGAAGAGGAAATGCATGGGCCGGATATGAAGCACGGCTGATGGGACGGAAATAGCTCTCCACCTTTATAAGCACCAATAATGCATTCATCGCAGATCCTTATGACTAATTAGACAAAGAATGTCGCTGCGTCGAAACCGCGCACAAAGCGAGACGGAAATTGCTGATATTGAGATTGAGGAGCGAGTATTTTAATTTTAAGTTGCCAACCAGTTAAATGTCCTATCATAATTGCAGTAATAAGTTTGTGCTATTAGTTTATATCCACTTAGAATTTTCCAAACATTCAGTTTGCATTAGTAATTCAAACAATTTCTCCAAAGTGCGTCTCTAATTCATAAAAAACCATGAATATGTCTTATATGTCTCAAAATTACAGAAAGTAGTTAATGAAAATTTATATCTATTGTCTTTTTTTACATGTGAAAAAGTTGCTTTTACTTTACAAATTTATGTTCTCATTTACAACGTGAGCTATAGAATCTAGTAGTTCATTTTGAATTCTTATTAAAGTTGTCAAAATTCATTAATTTTTAAAGTTTTCATTGTTTAACGATTCTCTACTCATCGGAAAAAGGAAGGAGAAAAATAAATAAAAATATAGATAAACATTTTTATATATTTATTATATTGTACGACCCAGTTATAAAATACATATTTGTTAAATTTCTACTTGACGTGTCGGAATCAACTAAATATTTTATATTTTGTTTGATTTGTATGCCGCTTGAGTGATTTAAAATATTGTCTTGTTTCAATATCTGCAGTACTATTCATAAATAAAATCTTTGGCCAACAAAACAATTGTTTGATATTAAACTACCCGTTAACCATTTACATTTCCTGCAATACAAAATTTTCGAAGTGGTTCATCCTATTGACTCAAAAACCGACTCAAGTCTGAACGAGGAAGCAGAGGATTTGTGACGAACATTTTATACATCACAACACAGCCAAGTAAAGTTAAATTTAATAAAAAATACGATATCGGTATAATTCATTAAACTTGTTGTCACCCATCACGCGAACACTGCTTGCTTATTTAACATTTTAATTTTAATAGAAAGCTGCCCAAAGACCGCAAAGAACGGTTTGTCAACTGTGAAATGAAGCAATTAAACAAAGATGATGGGCGCTCAAATTAAAATTCGGCTTCTGATTGGTTCTGGGTGGGTCCAGAGTTTTTCAGGCACCGAAACCTATGCCTCATTCGAAGAACGTACCCAATCACATTCTAACAGTGCTAAAAAAGTCATAGCGGAAGCCATGCGTTCGATGTGATTTGCCGAGTGAGGCATTTTTTCAAGCAAAAAATTTGTAAAAACCGCTGGTCGGGCGTTTCCATTCAAATTCGGTTGAAATAATTATTTTTAGGATCTGAAGCTGAAAATAATAATAAATAATAACCAAATCAAATGTTTTTTGTAAAGTTTTATCAACCTGAAACGTGAAAAAAATCATAAATTTACAAAGTCTGGAACTAACTAATTCGTCATTTGATGCAAGGAAGGCACTACCGCCTTTGCCTCTCCTGACCAACCGCCACTGATGAACAGTTTGTTCTGTTTGAAATATTGAAGATTTCCGTGTTTTGAAGCCATATTTCCGTGGATTTGTTGTTCCAGAACATATTAATTTCAGTTTCTTTTTAAAAAACTTATACAATAGCCAATTTGTCCCTAGTTTAAGTCGGTGCTTAGATAAAAGGGGCTGCAATTTTTGGGTTGGTTTTTCGGTATTTAATTATTTGTTGAACATTTCGTTTGAATGAAGAAATATTATTATTGGAAGAATTGGAAGATGTGTGATGGAGAGTTGCATAAGGAATTAGTGCAGCTTTAAAGTTTAACGAATGAGCGTGACAATGAATAAATAGAATTTGAGGAGGGATTATTTTAATTTTAGGTTGCCAATCATTTAAATGTCTTACCATAATTGCAGCAATAAATGCGTGCTATTATTTTATTTTCAATTCAAATTTTCCAAACATTTAGTTTCTTCCTTTTAATTTTAAACTACTGCAGAAAAATAAATAAAAATATAGATATACCTTTTTATATATTTATTGTCTTTTGTACAGAGTTATAAAATATTTGTTAAATTAACATTTGACTTGTTGAATTAGTTAAATGTATTATATTTTGTTTGTTTAAATACACACTTTACATGTTTCCTAATATGATCCTGACTTTTTGTATGGCGCCCAAGTGATATAATTTTTTAACAGAGCAACCGTCTTTGAATATATATACATTGCCAAGAAAACAATTGTTTGAAATTTAACTATCCCTTAACCATTTACATATCCTGTAACAAGACATAAGAAATTATTGAGGTCGTTTGTGCTAATGAATCAAAAACCACTCTCAAGTCAACCAGAATCAAGTCTGGATGACGACGATTACAACCAAACCCGAGTATATTTAAATTTAATAAAAAAATCATTAAACACATATCGTAATCACCTAATACACCAACAAAAGTAGCTTTTTTTATCTTTAAATTGTAACATTTTAATTTAAATCGAAATCTACGGTTTGTCAACTGTGAAAAAAACACAAATGAACAAAAATGATGTGCGCTAAAATCAAAATTCGACTCCTGATTAGTATCGAGACGGTGGGCGTTGCCTTCGGTCCATAATTTTTATTTTTTTGGACACCGAAGAACGTACCCAATCACGGACTAACTGTCCGAAAAAAGTCATAACGCCGAAGCCATTCCTCCGCTCTGATTTGCGTAGAGGTGCATTTTTTCAAGCAAAAAATGCCTAAAACGCCCGGGTCCAGCTTTCCATTCAAACTCGGTTGAACTAATTATTGTTTAGATCTGAAGCTGAAAAAAACTTTCACCAATCAAATCAAAATTATTAATGGGTCACTTCCACCTCTGCCTCCCATGGCCAGCCACAAGAGAAATCTAATGCAAACCTCCGATAAATACAAGCGACAATATTTCAATAAACCGAAAAAGTTTCAACGACCGCCATAAAATATTTTAACGTCACCGACAATTCCAACAGGCGAATAATTCAAAATGAAAATTAATTGCATACTTAAACTAATTAACTGAAAACCTGATTAAAAAGTTTCAATTACGGTCTCATAAAACGATGGCGGTTGTGTTTTTAGCGCGAGCAACACTCGTAAATTAATACAAAATTACCGAAAGTTTGCCAAAAAACTGTGTCAAATGTGGGAAAGTTGGAACGTCGTCGTCGAGAGGTGATCGACGGCAGACGTCTGTGTTTAATTAATAATAGGTCACGCCCTTATCTCGTCGACACGATGTTTTCAGGCGAACATCACCGGTTATAATTAAACGCGAACCGAGAAATGTTTCGGTGCATTATAGATGAATGTTTCTTCGCGGTAATTAATTCCGTGACGAGTCCTCCTTTCGTCATGCCAAAGCACCCAATAAAGGAAAGATAATGATATTTAATGCGGGAATATTTGCGAAACAAGCAACTTCACTTCGGCGATGACAAATAAATTAAATTAAGCGAATATACACAGCATAACAAGGGAAGCAATAATGGTTATTACGTTCGTTGAGATATGGGAAGCAGTTAGAGTTGGCCGAAGGCAAGCCTGCACTTAGCGTGATTATCAGTAAGCGGGACATTTGTCAAAGGGCCCATCTGCACCGAGACGGAGGGCAGATGGTGGACCTGATACCTCCAAATATCTGTCCTCGACGAGAAAACAATCCACGTACAATCACGAAATAACCCGACCTATTACTGGATTTGATGCGATATCGCACTCATGCAACCCCCAATTTCAACAAAATTATTTATCTTATGAAACAAAACATCAAACATTATTGGGGCGAGTCAGGAAATGTGATTTCCTTCACAAAAAAAATATTTTTGTAAATTAGTATCAAATATAAATCAAAATATTTTTATGTATGTAAGAAAAAATACAAAAATGAGTTAGCGGAAAATAATGATGTTCTGCCTACCTGAGGAGGATAGTGGTTAGGGAGCGAATAGGCCGCCTCTCTGTAGGCTGCAAGAGCCCTCTGAAGCCTTCCTTGATCCGAATATAGCGCCCCCAGCTGCAGTAACGCTGAAACTCTTGCCGTTTCGTGCTCCCGTCTGTCCCTCAAGCCTGTTCCGTCCAAGCGAGATCCTTGTCTTAGGACCGACACTGCTTCTTGACACCTGCCTGCAGATATCAACGCGGCGCCGAGGTTGACGTAGGCCACTGGAACAACATTAGTCTTGAACGGTGATTTGCATAAACGCTTCGAGACGCATTTGCCAAATTAAAATCGGTTCGCAAATCGATCGGAAGTGAAGAAGTTAGTTGTATGTGGGAGCGCACTGAAGGGTGCAAGAGATAAACAAGTCGTCAAGAGCTAATATTCAGGAGTGGTGCGATGCATAAATATCGCTGTTTGCTGAATACATACTACATCGACTAACGCGTTTGCCATTTTTGTAAACGCCCGCCCTTCGTGTTAAACCACTCGTTAAATTCTAATAAAAATCCAATTCGCATTGGTTTGTAATACTGCAGAGCGGTGAACGCGCTCGGACAAATTTCCACGCTTCTTTTTATAAACTCATTTTGTGCGTTTGACATAAATCCACCGCGCGTCTGAGGATTTGAGCTCGCATAGTCAAACCGTTTAACCACCCCATTGCTCCCTTCTTTTGTTGGCACATTTATATTCCAAGACAAAATTCGGGACAATATCTGCTGGGTTTGCAGCCCCAATTTAGCATATTACGAGTCCCTACCTTTACAAGTGCTGCTCCGCGCAGCACCAAATAAAATTATCCCCGAGTCTTATTTAACATACAAGTCGCAGAATGCGCGTTTTTATACAATTACATTTGCAATAAATAATAGACGCACCTACGTAGACAATTAAGACACCGACAAATATTTTAATAAAGTTGTTTGAGCAATTATTGTGCTTTGAAGCTAATATTCCAGATTTTCAGACCAAACCTTTCTCCAACCTTTCCGCAAAGCCTCAAAAGGATGCAATCTAATTATCTGTAAAATTAAATTTTGATTGTGAGATGACTTCGTTTAGTCTGTGATGAAAATACTAATTTTCTTTAGAAACCAACTGTTGAGAAACTGTTTACTGGTTGACCCGATCTGCTTAATTTGGAACACAACCGACATAATTTACCTGAGATAAAAAAATAATACCAAAGCTAGCGTAGAATGTTTGGGGATGCCCGTTCAAAATTCCAACAAGATCCGTTTGCATTTGTCGGTACCTGATAGTTTTTTCGATGGCAATTTGCTTAGTTGGAGAACCGTTTCGGTATAATACGTTTTGGAGGGCCCTTCGGCGACCGAACGTGTAAAAATGCGTTCCATTCGCAACCCTCAACCTTTCTGCTCTTAATACGTTTGACAATTCCGGCGAAGAAATTTCGAAGTTTCATTAATCCTCCCAACGGAATCGAGTTTCGAGTGGCAAAACGAATTATGCCGCGACCGGCTGCATCCCAACGACGTAAAACACCTCTAAATCGACTTAAACGATGCCACTTTCAGAAGACGTAACGTGTGCGAGCTTGGCGGAGCAATTAACGAAGATATCCACATTTCGCATTGGATGCTTTGTTTGCATCTGTCAGTGTCTGCCTGTATTCAGTCTCGGTTCTCCGCTATTAAAACTTGTGTGCGAGTTAATCCCAGCAGCGCATCCTGCAAATAGAGGAAGGGCCGCAATATCCGCTAAATATGGCGTAATCTGAACGACGTTTAATATCGTCCAGATATGAGGCAGTCCGCGCTATTATTAATAAGTTCCCGTGATAAAGTTGACACTGGTTCGGTTAGTTTTACGGGCGACTCCGCTCGTTGTCGTTAAATATTGATGGTTGCAGTCAAGGTAGAAGCGCCATTAAACGAAATCTGGAGCGAACTGCGGCTCCAATATCAACATGGCAGCCTAACGTAAACACGGCAAATCAAATACCGTCATAAATAAGCAGATATGGGCCGGAAAATACAGCGCCGTAGAAGGTTTAAGTTGTTTATGTGTAGAGTTACACTTTATGCTGGCGCTCTACACAACGATGACGACCGCAATGCGAACTTCTTTATGAATATGTGTCGTGTGAGGAAGACACAAAGCGGGTGCTAGCTCACCACAGTGATAAATGGGACTAGACAGACAGACGAAGCGAGCACCTTGTCACCGCTCCAACACCCATTTGTGCACGTCGCTAATTAGATACCGGTGGAAAATCTTAGGAAGACAAGGAGAAGCACTTAGGGTTCACTGTCGAGAGGGTCTATGAGATATTCAGCAGTTATTTGCATGCCTATTCTGCAAATATTTGCTAATGTGCGCGTTGGCCCGGCGCATCCACCATTTCCACCGCAATAAAACCAAACTAATAATACCTACACAATTTAACCAATAATTGTCGGTAACGGTAAAATTTAGATCGCATTACTAGAAATTAAAATCGTCGCCAGTTACCATTACAGCAATTCGGTTGATTTGCACATTATTAACGCGCCTCCCTCCTTGCTGAAACTCCGTAAAATTTAGTCATGCCCAAATAAAAAGTACGCAGAAAACAGCGGGGTTGTGTGACAGTTTTTTTACCGTTTTATTGGTCAAATGTTCGTTTGTATATTTATCTTGTCGATTCACGTGACATTTAATTAAAGAACGGCGCATCTACCAAATAAGTTGATTAAAAAAGTTGCGCTCGGTTCGATTGCCAGTTTTATTAATTAAGTTCAAAATGCAGTTTGAATTTTTTTGTCGCGTTGAAATTGCTGCAAATTTCAAACGAATGTTGTTTTGTTCCAGCGAACTGCTTCCACTACTCTCTGCATGTAAACGATTGCAACATTTCGATTGTTAATATTTTTTATGCGACGTGCCATTTGTAACGAATTCTGAAAAACCCCAGATGAAAAGACAGGTTTTTTTTTGTTTTTGAGCCACGAAATGGGAAAATTTCAGCTTCACAATAGAACTGTAGAAAATGTATTTCATTTGTTGGAATAATGAGTCGTGTTGTAAATCCAGGATAATATATACCAGTACCATAAACGCGAACGGTTATTATGCAGTTGCTTTTAGGAAACGTCTTTCCCGTGTAGCTATGAATCCCATCATATTCGCTAAAAAGTGCAGACTTTAAAACGACAGCACGGATTTCAATTTTTTATAAATTACAAGACACAGTGTTTATAACCGTTGATCTATGTATTTGAATTTTTCGCAATTAGAAATATTTTCAGTACACAACGTATCATGGTTACAAAGAGGAGACAAAAGATTTGTGTCATTTATAGAGCGGAAAAAAAACAAATTGTTATGAAACCTTGAAATATCGTTTTTATTTTAATTTTTACACTGTAAATCTTCGACATTGATAAATCACAATATTTGCTAGAAATTTACGATAAAAATTTTCCTAAACGATGTCCACACTTCTCTCAAATATAGACAACCAATAAGTACATATTGGAAAATGGAAAATAAATTTTGAGAAAGAAGCAGAATCGAATACAGACTAATTGAGAAATAACAAAATTCGCACTGTTCTCCGAGAGGAGAAAATAAAATAAATGATAATTGGACATAATTGAAGGAAATAAAATGTAATCGCTTATAATAAAAGCAAATAAAAAATAATTAATTATACAGCCGACTTATAATAAATGGACGACGCTGTAAATCTGTTATTTTGGTAGTTATTTTCTTTTTGAATTACTGAAATTCGATTATTAATAACACAGTTTTGTCGTCGTCCGTTTTTTTATAAAACAGCCTGTATATACAGCGTAATTTTTAAAAAGCGACAGGCCCATTTGAATTTAATCATAATCCGATTTCAAAAAATTGATAGCCTGAAATGATGACTTGTAATTTATGTACTACAAGTCGACGAAATTTTTCCAAGGACCATGGTATATAATGTGCAATATTCAACTTTCTTATTTTCAATTGGGACCCATATTTTTTACGTAATTTCCATATGCAATTTGTTTATTTTTTCTTAAATTGCTAATTATGGTTTCTGATTTTTTTAAATCAAAACAAAACTTGTGAAAAAAGTGAACAAGACAGAGTGGAACAGAATCAGGAGAGAATCAAATAAAATAAAGGTATAATTTAGAATAAACAAAAAACATAAAAAGAACATAATTATAAAAAAATCAGCAGAATTAAATAAAATTGTTACTAATTCAGAATCAAGGAAAACAATAGACTATGATGGATAAGAATCTAAAATAATCGAATTGATTCGATAAGGTTTGAACAAAATTGGGAAAATGATGGAAGATAAATAAGAATGAATAGCTCGATAGCCCGAAGGACCGGTTATTGTGAATAATAAATTCGATAGTATTTTGTTTAAGTTCGTATATTTTATGGATTTTTACAGATAACAATATGATATATTATTTGTGTTCGAATTTCGTACAAGTAAAGTTTCGTACATACAAGCTGTAATCAGAATACGAATGTAGGCCCTTTGGGGGTATGTCCGTCTCACTACCATAAACAAATACAAAATAATTTACACCAATAGAAATAAAAGGAATTAATAAAAAAATGGAATATACCTACTCTAATATAAATAAAAAGAATCTAGGACATACACAAAATAGAAAAAATCAACATAATAGAAAGCTTACAAGTTTTATAGTATATAATTAAAGCAATTAGATGCATTAGACAATAAGCATGCCCTGCTATGAAAAAACGTGTTATCCGGTGACATATTGAAAAAATAAAATGTCAGTATAGATTGAGCTACAAAAAGTTGAATCTTAAACTTTATTGGGCTTTAACATAAAGCTGAGAATGGATAAAGCTTTAAACCGATTTTAGTTGTTAAGGTTATGTTCTGGAGACCTAATATTGAGCACCGGATAGAGTTTTATTTTATACTTGGTTGTAGAAGTTAAAAAATGTTTCACTCCCAAAAAAAAATCAAATCTTAAATTTTCATCACTTTCAAAACCCAGAAAAACAAAACAAAAAGCTAAAATCAGTAATCTAAATAAGCAATCCATATCAGCATTTGATAGATGATTGCAAGTCTCCAAGCGTCAAGAAATTGTTCAATTTCAATTGCTTTTTTTGCTACATCAAAAATTTTATAAAATAGAATTGATGACCATAGCTTTTCGTAAATTGTGTAAACTGGGACGACTGTTACCATTTGCTGATTGTACTCGAAAAATATGCAATACCACCAATTTATTGTAGAATGTAAAATATATGTCGTTGGGAGGGAAATGATTTTTCACCAAGTGGACTGAACTCAGAATGCTAAAATGTAATGACTCGTTCGCATTTTAATTTTGGTGACATTTCAAAGTGACGAAACCCGCTCACAGACATTCAAAGCGCAAACAAATAATTCTCCGCGGGCTCCTCGTCTGCTAATTCAGGCAATCGATTCCGTTTGTGGTGCTTATGGGGCTGATAAATTGAAAGCGACGGTCGCACGATAATGGACAGGTTGTCGGCTTGGGGCGTCTCGAGTTCCATTTGCAAGCGCGGTTAATTAGCGGTCTGTAACAAACAGTGTCCCCGAAGAAAAGAGATCCCGGAAATACGCAGCGAATGGAAGTGGAGTGGACCCGGAAGCCCATTGTAATGTGCGCACACAAATAAAAACGAGATTTTCCGTTGGGGCGGTCGATATAGCACCGTTTGGATACGGCTGATGCTGCCGTCACGAATTTTTTTCCGGTCGCGTCTTAGCACATTATCAAAGAGGTGGCGCGATATTTCAGCCCTGCGTGACTCGCCTTTTGATGCGGCAGTGTTTTATTGTTGTTCTTCGAATGCAAAACTTGAACTGTTATTTATATGGGGGTGTTCCTTTCGTGTTTGCCGTCTGAAGACGTGAGCTCCGTGCCTCCGAGACGCTTAATATTCCATATCGCTAGTCTTGGGTTTTGTCACCTCCGAGTGTTGCACGGCATTACCACTCTCTGATAAGACCGCATCCGATGAAATATTGCCGCAACGATGCAATCTCTGCAGCCGAAAGCACAGATTGGCTCCGCCCAATTTACCATTTTTATTGTACGGAATAAGCACACCGACGGTTTATGGAGAGAGCGGAAATGTTCCTCCATAAACTCACAACGCAAAAGATGAAACTTCACGACTCTTCGACGTTTTGCGCCAGCTTTTAAACACCGCGCGTTTTAAGAAATTTATGAACGAATGTCGCCTGAGCTTTCCGGAACGGTCGACATTGTATGCAATTTTCAAATTTAGAACCTACAAGAAATTTTGACGTTTATGGCGACGTATTTCAGCGAGCGTTTGTCCGGTTTAAATGACAAACAAAAAACTTACTCGCCCCTACAAATCCGGGTACTAAAATGTTTTCTCTTCCCTCATGCAATCATCCGCGTAAGCCGTCAACACAGTATTTATTAAGCATTTGAGGAATGTACTGCAAAAGTTGTGCAATTTTCAAATTTAGAAACTACACGAAAATTTGCGGTTATGGCGAAATATGTATATATTTCAGCGAGCGTTCGGTCCAGTTTATATAAAATAAACAAATTATTTATTGCGGAACTTTTCAATATGAATTTACGTTAAGCGGTTCGCGTAACAATTAGCAAAGATTGAAGGAATTTTCTGCGAAGGTTGACTACGAGAGATTCCGTACGCTCAACAAATCACGGCACAAAGCAATCGCCTACAAAGAGAAAAATTTGGAGATTATATTCTTCCCGCGTCTCGCTTTACATCGATTCCATGTCAGAGTCTTTAAAACGATTTAACTGGATCTTGCAGTTCTTGCCTTGCATTCCCATCATTTTCTCCGGCCGGGAATTTTATTTGTGTTCGCTTCGCTCAGATCGGATCAACAAACTGTTCTTTATTTTTCTCTTCCGCAAAAGAGAGTGGCCAGGAATCGTACGCTGGTGTGTTTAGGAAGACGCTTTTAATTAAGGCGAGCACCCGCTATGAATAAATTCATAATGCAATTTGATAAAGTAAGGCTTAAGCGCATTAAGGGTTGTAATTAGAAGGGTAAGCAAGACCGATACGTTATTTGTGATCATTTCCATAATGAAAATTTAATGTAATAACGTTAAGTTTTCATAAAAGCTCAAGTCGCCCCGCCTCGCCTCAAAAGAGGATTCATGAATACGTAATCTGTAGCGAAGATAGAAGTTCGTGTAATTAACACTTCTTATGGAAATCCCGTTAAATTAAACGGGAGCCTGGACCGGAAAATGTATTCGCAAAATAAAACTAATCTACATTTAGTATTTCATATTTTATTCGCGCGACCCTCTGCGAAAGGTCTGGAGGAATTAAAGTTGGTAAACTTCCACAAAGAATAAGCTCTCTGTGGATTCGAAACTTCTAACGCCTCGTTTCTGCCTTCCCTCCACGTAATCTATTATTAATACTCCTACAATATCAATTCATCGTACGCCCGGTGCTCCCCTATAGAAATAAGTAAACAGGGCAGAGCTAAATCTGAGCTGGAAGGATTTTTCCATAATGATATAAACAGTCTTTCCGGTTTGGAGTTAAGCGGCGCTGCCATTCCGGGGATATTCCTTTATTTGTCTGCGAAAGCTCGTCGTCGAGCGAAGCGGATCCCAGATAATACGCACACACATGCACACAAGCCCGGAATATTGATGAACGGCGTCCGAAACGTCAAATTATCTCGCAATCAGAATCCCCCGGAATCTTTTCATATTTCTCGGAAACAAGCTTCTCCAACTCCTCTCTCTTGTCGTTCTCCAAGAATCGCATCTTCATTTTGCTCGCCTGCAATAAAACTCCGCTACCGGAACGCGTTTTGCATAAAAATATGTCGGGGACGAAGACGATATTCCCGGACTCGGGTCCAGATATGAATTGGCGTTATTAAGGAATTTGAATGTTAAATATCTCAGCCCGGAGAAGGAGCAACTTTCCCGAATTGCCGCTCATTTATTGACGATTTCCTCTTTTATTACTCTGCGCATTTTAAATTCCTTTCGAATTATTTCGTCATTTTATTAATTTGCAAGCCATTATCAAGCCGACGGGTTTAAGGCTCCACGGCCTAGTAGAAATTATTTCGTTGTTGCTCGGTATGCAAATGGTGAGAAAAACTTTCGTTCTTAATCGAGGGCTCAGTGGAAATTTTCACCGGTAAAAATACGATACTTTACACAATTTTTCGAATCTCTTAGGGCGACTTTTCGCCCCTGACCCTAAAATATCAAGCGACTATCACTTTCGCTGATAAATTTACTAATCATCATCGCTTGGACCCCGTTTTTTCTTTCATATTTCTCCGGTTCCCGGATGCTCGTCATATTTCCCCGTTACTTCGCTTCATACACTCGTTTAATAACCGAAAACTTCCTCTTCCCTACACAAACCGGCCGCAACGACCGCATGCGTGTGATCACATAACTTTGCTACATTTACCAGAGTAGTCGCAAACACATTCGCCCCGTGCTAATTTAATCGTTTGAAGCAAACTTCGGGAATGCTCCACGTTTAGTGTTTCTCGCCCGACAAAGCGCCTCGCATTTTACTTGAAAAAATCGCAACTGCACCACATCCGAAGCCCAAGTTTCCGCTTTCCCGTCAAAAAACTTTGCGCTGAATATTGCGGCATGAGTCCCATCGCAAAAAAGCGACTGCGGCTGAATGTAATCTAAGTTTAAACTGTCGTCGAGCATTACTAGACGGCCAAACATAAACCACCCAGTTAAAGTTGTTTGCCGGCGGCAACTTTGCAGAAGCTTAACTTTTGCCGGTGTCACATTAACGAATCGAGAACGTCGCGTTTTTCATAATTTACGTTCCCTTAATTCCCGCTCGCTTTCGAAAAATCGATGCAATGTTTAAAGCGACGACAAAACAAATATTTGTTCTTGCAGCTGGCCCGTACAGGAACAATATTGCCGTTCGCTAAAAATAGGCAGATATTCGAGCGCCATGAAAATTTCAAGCAACTTCCAGCACTTTTAGTTACGCTATTTCGGTTTCCAAATCGCAAATGTTTGCCTTGCACCGAATTAATTAATTCCGCTGAAGTTGGAAATAAAAATTTTACGCCAAACTGCCCGAAATTACCTATTGCAGATCGATGTAAACACGACGGGAGGAAGAAAAGCGAGCGGCGTCAATTTTCAGTGTTGGGGCCTAATGAGGCGTCTGTGCGAGCATGACTGATTTGAAATCGACATCTGCCATAAAACCGCGTCCCAACGAAAGCCCTTTTACAATCGGGGCGTAAAATTAACGCGTTAAAATTCACCATCAAGGGTCGATTTGCGGGTCGAAAAACGAGTAGCGTTTGTGGTGGTGGACTTACGTGCCAGCGACGGTCGAAAATGTATGGCTCGATGGTAACTCTCGATGGCTTCGTCGAGGCGTTGTCTGGCTTGGAGCAGAATACCCCTGGAACAATAAAGTGACCGTAATATAATCAAGGTGATTAGGCTTTCGACGCCAGCACAAAAGCCGCGATACAAATTTCAGATTGACAATCGGCAATATATCACAATGACTTGTCAGTTATATCACGCTCATTTCCTTTTCATAAAGGGCGAAGCGGTCGAGGGGCGGCTGTCTCCATTCTTCCCACCTCGATATTGATCCCGGACAACAATAAAATTCCAAATAAGTAGAAACCGGGGCAAGCCGAATATATAAATAAAATAAGCGTCGGGGCGGTGCATGTCGCAATTAAATTTCTTCCTTTGCCCTTCCGCAACGGAAGGAACCTCTAAAGGTGTCTATTTTACGGGGGATCGTAAAACACAATAAATCCCAATGCTGTGACGGTAGCGATCGCCTACGCGCTTCGCATAAACCCGCATTATGTGTTTTTTTCAAGCAGATCTATAATATTTTATAAGGCAGGTCTCTCAAGTCGTAAAGTCCGGCCGAATTTCATGCGAAACTTCAAATTTAATAACGTCGCTCATAAGCATTGTCATTTTTCCGTGCGTCTCGGTTCGGACAAATCTGCCTCTGCACTTTACAGCGCGACATAACTTTCCCATTACTGCGAGAAATAGTCGGGGCGGCTTTCCCTGCAACAACTCGGAAAAACTGAATCTAATCATGATTTGCTCGGAAAAAACGGAAAACCAATAACGCGACCGGAGGGAATCCATTTGGGTCAATAGCCCTCTAAATATTGTTTATTAATATTAAAAAACGCATTGACCCCGACCACGCCAATCGAATCGGACGCAAAAAGCAACACAATTATTTAGCAGACATGCCAAGCTGGACATAATGGCGGTGGTTTTGTAACGACTATAAAATGAAGAACCGGGAAAATGGATTAAAACTGAATTAAGTAAATTTTCACGGCTATTATTTAATTAAGTAATTTAAACAAATTTTGCATTAAAGCCGTGTATTTGAATCGTTTTGTTCAACATTTCGTTTACATTTGCCGTAAAAATCTTAAGGGGATGTTTACACTTTCCCAAAGTTTCTGAGGGACGCCGCGGGTTGGGACGAGGTAAAAATTTGGTGTCGAAGGGGCGGTACCAAATAACTTGCGGCTCAGTTCAAACTGAAACATCATGTTTATGTATCTTTCTATATCATAGTTTACACAGTACAACTGATCGACTAGGGTGGGCAATTGTAGCCGGAGGCAGTGTCGCAGGTAGAGAGGCACATTTGTATTTTGAGTATTTTCTTCTCTTTCACAAGAATCTGCATTGGGAAATGAATTTACAGAATGCAGAAAAAGTATCAAATAATGGCTGTAACTTTTAAATTATATTTTAATTATAGTTATGAAAAGTTTAATAGAAAAGTTGTTAGGTTTATTATTGCGCATGACATGACGTTTGTAGTTTGATCCTAACTTTCTTTGTTTAACTACTATGACAATCAATTTTGTTTTTTCTAATTAATTGTGATTTTTAAACGAGCGTATTTCTCTCTAGTTTGTAACGCAAATCTACAATTACAGCAAAAAATTACAAAAAAATGTATAGAAAAAAATGTATTTGGTAGAGAAAAAGTCCATGTTATTGGTAAAGAAGGCCATGAAAATGTTGAACATTTTGCATGCTTGCGAGTACAGGATGGTTCATTTTCGATGGCTACGTAGGAGATCTCAACAAGTAATGTTTTTTTTTCGAAATCTTTAAACCTTCCTAACTTTTTTATTATTTATGTTATTAACTTCATATAAAAACATTATTGATGCACATTTCTACGTAAAATGCAACGATTTAGTGAAATTATATTTTGGCCTGTTTATTTAGCAGTAATAAATCAAACTTGCGTTTTTTAAATATAAGCAATAGAAGACGATTGTATTTTTAAAAATGTAATTTTTTTCATTTTTTTAAATATATATAGGTACATTATGCGATAGTCCTCAAACTTTTAAAAAATTTGATAATTAAAATTTAGTTCGCAATTTTTTCTGTTTGTTTGCCATCGAAAACAAACGATTTATTTTGTTATATTACTTACCAATGTGCAGAAAATTGTTAAAGTGTCAAAAATATATTTTGTTTCTATTTTGTTTTCATACTAAAAATGCAAAGCTACGAGAAATTTGAAAAATACGTACGACATGATAGAGTGTTACATCGAATCCAATAAAAATCGCAAGACCATTTCTCTTGAATATTAATATAAAAAAATATTCGGATAAGCCGCAACACTTCCTAGGACTTCCTTCCTTCCTCTTTTCATTAGCGTATCTCTTTGGACGTTCTAATATTTTCAAACCCGGTTGGCGTCTTTCAGGAAATATTTCAAAATAGGTGCTTTTTGTTTTTGCCGCATTTTTGTTGGATTCGATGTAATACCCTAATATGTCGTACTTTTTAAAATTTTCTTTTGCAAACAAAACGTAAACGTTGGTTGGTAATATAACAAAATAAATCGTTTATTTTACATGGCTGATTTATTAGAAATTGCAAAATAAAATTATCCATTTTCTGCAATTTTCATATCGTATAAAATGTAGGTACTTTTACATATTTTTAAAAACGAAAAAGGCGTTTTTAAAAATGCAATCGTCTTCTGTTGTTTATATTTTTAAAAACACAAGTTCGATTTTTTATCGCTAAATAAACAGCTCAAAATAAAATTTGACTAGATCATTGCATTTTACTTAAAAATATGCTTCCATAATGTTTGTATTTCAAGTTAATAACACCATTAATAAAAAAGATAGGAATGTTTAATAATTTCGACGAAATGGCAATTTTTGGTTATATCTCGAAAACTAAAGAAACCACAACAAAATAAGTTTCTCAAAAATCGAGCTCGAAAATGCGCCACTTGTATTTTTCTAAGTCCATTACTTTACGAGATCTCCTATGTGGTCATCAAATTTTTTTTTACAGAGACGACCCGCAAGCCTTTTTTGATTTGTTCCTCTATAAAACCACATTTTCTATTTAGCATACAACATCTGCTTTTTACAATGTCAACAAATAATTGTTATAATTAATAAAATGTGATCAAAACGGTGACACATAAAAAATCACCGTTTTTATTTTTGAATAATAAAAACTAATCGAAATGTCGGCATGTTTTTTTTTTTAAGAAAGTGTAGACATGTATGTTTTTTAATATATATTAAACTTTATCAAAAATGCTTGACACTCCATTTCAATGACTTAAAAATCAACAAAAATTAAGGCAAACGAATAAACTAAACATACAATCTTATAGAGCAATAATTCCTCTTCCAAATAACATATGACACAACGCCAAAACAATTAATTTCCGCGCGTAGTTTTAAAGTTAAAAAAAAACTTATTAAAATTATTATCGTTCATCCCACTGTAATATTGTGCCGGTGTTTTCTATATTTTCGAGAATTTCAGCATACCGCACTTGTGCCCAGGGGCCTTCTTCTCAGGTATAAGCAATAAAGCCCTTTGTCAGCCATTCTACCAATGAAATGGTATAGATTGTGGTAAGGCGGGTACAACCAATAATTCACAAAAAATTACGCAGAGGGCGCAATTATCAGCACCAGAATTTGTAGATTTTCGACTTTGTAGAGCTTTCGCCGCCACTTGATTACAGAAAATCTATCCAACTAATTTCAAAAATTTTTTTTGTTTTCTACAGACAAAAGATGAATCTATGTTTCTGTGGGAGCGGAATTTCCAAATTATATCTGGTAGAGCTAGGAAATACATCCAAAGTTAGTGATTTTTCTTGATAGCAAAAAGGGTGAAATTTTTCAAAATTAAAAAAAACTAGCTCCAACGAAACATGAATTGAACATTAATTAATGCATGTCAAAAATTTGAAAAAAATCTATCGATAAATGACGCTGTAAAAGTCTTTCTCCCGAGCTGTGTTTTTGGTATGTTTTCAACCAGTGTAAATATCCCCTTAAGAGGAACAAGTTTTATCATTTAAATGTTCTTGAAGTTTTATCATTGGTGTAGGTGGGTTATTTGCTCTGGAGCTGCTTAATTTTCTATGTTCCTAACACTTCAGCCAATTTCTGTTTCTAACGACAGTCATATTTTAACATTTGTTCAACCATATTAAATTTCTTTTAAAAAATGCGATTTTATTCATATTGGATGAGCGTTTTATGGTTTCTGTTTTTTTTCTCCTAAATTTCTTTGAATAAACTTCAAATTCTAGCGTAAACGTTCACCACAATACTTAGTCTCAATGTGATACAAGAAGAGCTTACAACGTTATGTCAAATCACTGTGATATATCAGAGTTGTAACTTCAAAGTTTGGTCCAAATCGCTGATCATTTGTAAAGCGTTATAGGTGGTAAAATGAGTGATTTGAAACTCGAGGACAGACGCGTCATTAAATTTCTGACAAGAGAAGGGTATAGTCCTAGGAACATCCATGATGGAATAACGGCGGTGTATGGAGAGAAATGTCTAATTTATTATTATTATTATTATTATTCCAAGTTCTGGGTAAACTGTTTAAATGGAGCACGAAATCCATCCGAAGGGATAACCCAAGAAGCCGCAGGCCTGCATTATGATGATCAAAAAGATTGAAGAAATCATGTCAACCGATCGGCGTGTGAATGTAAAAAAATATTGCAAAAGACCTGAACAAGTGTTTTCAACTTTTTTGATGAAGACTTGAGAATGAATGAAGAATCGACGAATTGATTCCCAAGCCAACAAGAACACAAGGGACGCAGATTTTCATGGAACGAGATGTTATGAAGCTGTAGAAATATTTAATTAAAATATTATTTTTATATAATTATTAAAATATATTTTTGGAAAGGATCGTTTTATTGGAGAAAGATATGTGTAAGCGTGTAAGGATTATAATATGTAAAAAAATTAATTTTTGTTTGTTTGCTGACTCGTTTCCTTTATGAGATATTTGGCGTAATGTGAAAGTTCCTTCCCTCCCTTGGACAAAAAAACCTTTTTAGAAGTATGTTGTAAGATGAACGACGGTCCTTCTTGTATCGCAAAATATAATTGGCTTTTTAAATGTGCTAATTGTTAATTTCCATTTAATTAACTGTCACTCGATCCCTATCCGATAATTTTTTTACTGATAAACGGATCCACTTTTCAGTAAAAGGCAAATTGCATGATCCATATATTCTTGAAAAAATGATTTACCTATAAGATCTTGAGAACACGCTTTTTTCACAAAATTTTGAAGATTATAATAAATTAAAATAAACATTTTATTACACTTAAAACTAGGTTAAAAAAAGCTTTATGGTTTATGAGATTTTTCAATTAATTGTTATTGATTGGGTATGTTAAGATGATGTAATAAATACCTACTTTTCTACACAAACTGACAAATCAAGTTCATAGCAGCTAGTGGCACTAATCGTGAAATAATAAATAATAATCTTAAAATTAGTTGGCCCGTGCGACTAATTCGGTATATTGTTGGTACGTTGATTTAATTCGATTGCACTTTGTTTGCGGCAATAAATGTTTATTTTACCGTTTTACCGCTTGGAATGCGCTTAGCGCGTGGGCAGTGTTTGTTAAACATATTGTCAATGGATGGCGCTATGACCAAAATACGGTTTTTAAGAATTTTTTAAAAGAAATATTAATTTTGAATTGATTGTTTATTTTTTGTCATTAGCGGTGAAAGTAATCTTAAAAATGTAGGCCAAATCATTGGTTTTGATGAAGGATTAAGGGAGATATGGCGTACCGACAAAAAAACACCCTTTAGAAATAATTAATACATCAAATTTATTCCTGTTTTTGAACAACACAACAGAAGTTTACATCATTGTTCTTCTACATATTCATTTCGTCACATTATTCCATTTGAGAGAAACATAATTTTTAATTTAAACAGACAAATTTGGCAGTTGCGTCATTTTTGCTCCTCGTGGTTGTGTAGAATAGAAATTGATTTATAACCATTTTAAGGTATTCTGTACGTGCAGCACTAAGTTCAACATACCCAATTTAGAAAATTTCATATATCTCTTTGTACATTTTTAATTTATACTCTGATATAGTAGGAAATAAGTACGTGCATTTGGCGCCAGTAAAAAATTATCTACCAATCAATTTTCATTGATAAGGGGATTATTTACAATAAAACGTTAGGCCAGAATGCAAATCCAGTTTAATTGGTTTAAAACACGTGAAGACGTTTGTCGCAAGTTCAGCCACCCTTGCACCCTTATAATCGCAGGAATCAACCGAGCAGCAGCCAAAAGCCATTTGCCTAGCTGTTCGATTCCCAATGACATTTTGTAGGTGTCTTGATCCCATAATCAAGTACACGTCTCTTCGGCTTAAGATGATGCGGGCGAAGACCTGGTCGACTAAAGCTATCGACTTTCCAATTACCCTTCAGATTCATTCTGGCACATCTTTTAAACGCCGACAAATCACGGCAGAGCAGAACGTGCTTTCTTGGAAACGGCGCTGTTTTCATATTAAATGTATTGAAATTTGGGGGCGTGCGTTTTGTTGAAAAAGCAAACGCGGGACCGAGATGCAAATCGTGTTTTCGTTGGGGGCACAAAAAATAATTCCAAGTCCGGCGGACGCTTACACGTTCGGTCCGAATGTGGAAACTATAATTGTGTATTTTATACATCGGATCGGGCAGTTTTAATTGATTCAATTAACGTGCCGGCTTTTATGAATATTTAATATAGCAAAATTATTCTTTGACATAAAACGTGCATGTCGATGCGTGCGTAATTCCATACAATTTAATAATTTTTCCTGTTTCGCTTCCGGTCGATCGCAAACCGATTCGATTATTCCGGTGTCTACACGGATCGCATTAATTGTTTCCAAAGGCGCGAACTACTTTGATCTGACCGATTGGGTCTCGTGCGTTTGTAAACATTTTTGATTCTCGTGGAAAAGTCGGTCGGTCGTGCGCCCCATTCAAAATTTAATCGTTTAATCGAAGGCAGCTCCGCTAAAAACAGTTCCGAGACCGCAATCCGACAAGGGTAGTTTGAGTCGAACCAGTATGCCATAGTTAATCGAATTCGAGTTCTAATTCACGGAATGGGACTTGACTATTGCTTCTTGAACATTCGGTGCCTCTTCGTAATGTCGCCCATACAAGTTGGGAGCATTTTATTGGATAATTAATTGCCCAGGTGCCGACCCGACTGACAAACAGCCCCGAACCAACGAAACCGATCGTAGTTTTCGATAGTTGAAGTACGTTAAAAATTCGCGTGACGGTTCAGACATAATTAATTCAAGCCGCAAACAAATCTACAAGATGCAAGATTGGATCGCTGCAGGCCTTGCGAGACGAGTTAATTATTAGGAAACAAAATAGGCTTTCAAAATGAAGACATTTGACATCCTCGAGCACTACAATGAATTATTACGGTCTTAATTAATTAAATACTCGACAAACACGCAAGCCTGCCCGCGTCCACACCACACAAACGAGAAATGCGCAGTTACCGATCGTTTAGGTTGCATTCGCATACGTTGCGCCCAGAATACCATGTAAATATAATTGCGACAAGACACGGAAAGGACAAAGCAATTAAGCTCGGACGGCGTTGAGGCTCAATCGCGTCGCGGTGACATTTTTGAGGGGTTCCGAATGAAACATTCCACGTAACGAACGCAATTCAGGTTGCGGATACGCTTTAATTGCCAATAAACATGATAAAGCATTCTGGGTCCTGCAGGAACCCCTTTCGTTCTGACGCGAATCATTAACCACCCACATCTATCCTGCATTCTGTCGCTCCGCCATAATACATTCTGATGCCGCGTTCCGTGCTTTAAATGCCTCCTGCATTCGTCCCACCGATCCGATTACTTAATGGCATCGTTCTAGTTTTTGCCGCTTTTACCGTTTTGCCTTTTGGATGTACTAGGAGTACATCTTGAGTGTCCTTAATTCAAGAGAAGTGAGCGGCAATCTTTTTAGTTTAATTCCAGTTACAGTATAATATAATAACCTAGAGATTGACAAGCATATAATGGAAAACAAATTAATGTACTAGCGAACACCAGGGTATTTGCGAGATCGAACTCGCGCGTTCTTGCATTTTTTACCTCATTTCCTTGCCGGCAACTTTAAGGCAAATGGATGGGCTGCTTAGCATAATCGATATTGATGATGTACCGTGGAAGGCGTACCCAAGCTCGGTTTCATTATCTCTTATCGATGGTGGACGGTCTCGTGCCCGTTCCACTGGACGCACAAGCCGGAAGACATTCGACGATACCAATTATTGGTATTTCTCCAAGCACAAGAATTGAGGACAACGATTATTGGAACGATATTAAAAACGCTGAACTGGAACGGCATGCAAGATATTTGCAGGCGTTTTCTACTGGTAATGCTTTCATTAACAGTCTGTTTTCGCCTCCGGAATACAAGCCGAATTTCCTTAAAAAGTTGCCGCTCGGGGCTCATTACATTATAACGGTCTTTCCACTTTGATGAGATGGTCGGTTCGGCTGTTTTCGCATTCAGCGCTTCATAAAATTTGACGATATCGAGATGTGTCGCAGATGGAGATCGTTTTCTGGCTTGTAAACGCTAATGAATGGAAAACAGAGGGACGAGAATTTTGCGGTCCGTTTCCGACGCATGGATTCAATCTTAATGGAAATAAAGCGTCTCGCTGGTCGTCGGATTAGAAGCGGGATTTCCAAGTGAAAATTCGCTTTGCGGCCTCGCCTCAGCTAGCAAATCGCAGTTTGCAGTAGTTTACGTCGGGACTGCACCAGCTCTCAATCCTATTAAGCCGGGCTCTGGTGATAACGGGTCAGCAATCCGGGTTGTTCTGTCCCATTAGACCCGCTGCGGGTCCATTACAGACACACACACATGCGAACCCCGCCACCGCCCCCGGACGTCTTTCTCAATTGAATTCTGAGCCGCTCGACAATCCGCAAATCGAATCAGCTCCCGAATATTTTGATGGAAGGTATGAATTTCCATTGAGATCAAGTCTAATAGGAGATGCAGAAATGGTGGAGGCGCCGGGCCAAAAATATATTTGCGGTATAAATTGAAAAAATAGGATTAAACCAAAGTAGGAATTTCATTTACGTATTCTAAAAAACTATGTTGTATATTTTTGCCTAGGTTTGAACGGTTTTTATGGCACTTTGTTACTGAGACTCTTTAAAAAAAATTAAAAAAAAATTTTACAGATAAAAGGAAACATCTCCGTAATCATGTAATTCATCATAATCAATGTTTTTCAGAAAAAAATTCAGGTGTCGATACCTTGTGTAAAAAATTTTTTGTGTAAAAGTTGGATTTTTTGAGGTTTTTGTTTAACAATCATTTAGTTTAAATTTTCATAGCACCTGACAGCTTTATCCCTTTCGATCACAGAAAAAATTTTTCTTGACACAAATTTTACAAATTAAAACAAACATGTCCGTAATCATGTAATTTATTATCATCAATGTTTTTCACAATAAAATTCAGGTGTAAAAAATATGTTTGTGGTTTCTGTTTAACAATCATTTTGTTTAAATTTTCATAACACATTAATGTTTTAACCATTTAATTCCAAAATGAAAAATAAATTGGCTTGATACAAATTGTACAGATGAAAGGAAACATGTCCATGTAAAAAATATATTTTTATTTATTAATAGGCACATTTTTTATTTTTTGCCAAAGCTTCACTTCAAATCTGATGCCATATGGAGTCATTGGGAAAAGAAAGTTGTATAGTCAACCCTTTTTTTATCAATCTAAAGTAACTAATCTAAGTACAAAACATTCCTGGTAACGATATTATTATTGCTGATCGAAATTAATAAAACAATTACATCGACAGCGACGAGAGAGTTAATAACGGTCACGTAAAATGTTTATCTTGAATTCTTGAAAAATAAGCGATATTGTTTGCAGTGTCAATTCCCTTTTATTTCGTTTTATGTATCAATAAATGTTAAGAATTTACTTTAATGGTTCAGAAATTAAACTATCGGTGTGGATTCAGCAATACATACTTCAAAATTATAAAGGTTGTACCATTAATAATTTGAATTAAACAGTTTTTAGCAGTTTACTGAAATCCTTCACAATTTTTATTTATCTTTCAAGTTTAAATGCTGACATTAAACATGAAATAAAAATAATCACGAATTTTTACTGCATGATTTTCTCCACTTTTGCAATTTTTTACAATTAACAAACGTTCTTCCAATGTGTAATGCGTGTCAATTATGACTGAAAATGAAAATTAAAGAATTGACGGATATCACCAAAAATTAGACAACTTATTAGTTGTTAGGTGAGCTGAATTTTAGAAGAAGATCTAACGCCTTAGAATTTTAAATAAGAGTAATTCCATTCAGTCAAACGAGTGGGTTGTATATTAATTGATGTAAATTAGACAATATCTTGACATTTTCCGAACACTGTGTGATTTAGTCACATTTGATGTGAAAAGAGCTAATTGGTAGATGCGGTGTTTAAATTATTTCTCCCATCTTGCGTTAAGAAAATTTAGTAATTAAATCGTCTCCAATTTGTTACACAAACTATGAAATCCAGACGTACAATTTGAATTCAAACCAATTCTAAATATATAAAATAAAAGTCGTGTCTTAGGTACTGAATCCAGCGAATTAATTTAAGTAGAAACAAAGAAACTACAATGTAGTCAGACCACTGAACTGTGCAAATTAGGCACTTTTAATTCAAGTAATGGACAAACATTTAATTTGAAAAGTATAAATTGGTGGATGCGCCGGGTCAAACGACTTTTCCCGTTTTACGAGAACTGAAGCCATTTCGCATCATTTTGAGAAAAGAATAAATCCAAACATAAGATTCGTGAATTGTGGATGCGCAGGGACACCGTTTTTTGTGTCCCAATCGGTGCGAGTTAGGAGTCAAGTTTGACAATCCGAGACGCAAATCAGATCTCAAATATTTTTATGGTCGGCATAAATCCCACATATATTGAGACGAAGGGACGCAAAGTGGTGAACGTAAGAAGCCAATTTTGTGTTCCATAATCGGCGCGAGTAAAACGGAAAGTAGATCGGCGAAATCTGATTGGAAGTAATTTTAGAAGAGCCGTTTAATCCTGGGAGCAATCGATCGAAGCCCACTAGTTCTAATAAAATCCTTGCCGGCATTAGTATCATCTTTTCGCACTCTTCTCGAGCGCGGTCGTGAGAATTTAGGGGCCTCGGGAGACGTAGAAGGGCCATATATAATCAATAGGAGATACTGGATGTCTGGCGGTAGCAGGAGCCAAGTAAATCATTACCGTGCGGCGCGGCTGTAATAGTTAAACGATATTGACTTCTCGATGCGGGGGTGATTTGTAAGGCCGCCAGATAATGGTGTGCGCGCCCTCCTGGATTTTCATCAACCTTGAGGAACAATGGGGGTGAATAATCGCGCCATCAAGCAGCAGGCGTCCGTTTTGACTGGGTAAGTCGAGCAGGTAAGTGTGGTCGAGAGCGAGCGTTAAACAATCCGAGCGTAACTATTCAAGGCGTTACAAAGGCTTTGTTCGTGGAGTTCTTGCAAGATCGGGACCTTCTCCGTCGACCGGTCACGATTATGCGGTGAATTCGGATAACGGCATCGTTCCCATTATATTCAATTCATATTCCGTACTAATGTATTGTATAATCCTGCTCGGAGCAGACTGCTCTAATCCCCGCAGCCTCATCAGTTTCCCATCTCCTCCGATCCCTGCGCTAATTACCGGGAACTTCTCAACTTCCCGGAATCCGACGTGATCGCTGTTTGCCGTTTGTTGTTGTGCACTCTTTGTCTCGATTCGATTCGTGTAAGTACGAGTACTGTACATACAGCACGGCGCAGTCGACGATTCCTTTATTGCTGCCTGTTAACAAATACCCAGCGCTCCGAACGCACACAACTCTACCGTATAACCGCCGATTTTTACGTTTACGAGCCGCAAACTGCCGTGAATTTCACTTGATATCCACCAATCCGGGTCATTTCATCCTGAAGCGTCGTCTACTCCACCACGATCAATACGGTGTTGCACGGCGCAACTCGCGACAAACTGCCATGCATCATCCAAACACAACTGTTGACGATTGCTGACCAACGACCAGCAGCGTCCTCCTTGAATTCGACATTTGAAATCGCCCCGACGACGAGACAAAGACGCGGCGCTTTTGTAACGCATTCAACAAACATCCCCGCTGTCAAACTTAAATTAAGTTGTCTCGAGGAAATTTGTTGCTTTCACTTTGCATGTCGCCAAATTGTTTTCCAATTTTTATTCGGTTACGCTAAACGCGTCCCCGACTACTTAAATCGAGTTCGAAGAGAAGACACGCGATAATTAGAATCGGAAAACGGTGGAAATGGCATCAGTTTGATAAACATATCGGTAACACAGATCGGCTGCCACACACACGACTATTTCGTGGAAATTATGGGATGTTAACTTTAGGGTTTGATAACACGCTCGATGAGACGCAAGGGCGAAGCGATAGGATGCAAAACATAAAAATTCTATAAACAGCGCCGGAAACAGACGATAAATTAATATCACATTCAGCGATAAAAACGCACGGGGCGGTAATTAACGACGTCTGTTTTATAAGTGAACGATTACGAAAAGGCAATACGAAGAAGGTGTGTGACTCTGATTTATATCACGCCAAACACATGAGTGCTACGCACGATGCGAAGCAAAGAAATAAAATTAAGATCGTTAGCCTACAACATCAAGAGTTAATGGTAATTTGTCACGATATGAAAAATTCAAACAGAAACGTGTGGCTCGGTTGCGTATACAACTATACATTTTAAATGATTAGGAAAATTGGACACAATAAAATAAAAAATGATCACAAATTGTTACTGTATAATTTTCTCCATTTAGTCACATTTGATGTGAAAAGAGCTAATTGGTAGATGCGGTGTTTAAATTATTTCTCCCATCTTGCGTTAAGAAAATTTAGTAATTAAATCGTCTCCAATTTGTTACACAAACTATGAAATCCAGACGTACAATTTGAATTCATACCAATTCTAAATATATAGAATAAAAGTCGTTTTTATGTATTGAATCCAGCAAATTAATATAAGTAGAAACGAATAAACTACAATGTAGTCAGACCACTAAACTGTGGGAATTAGGCATTTTTAATTCAAGTAATGGAACACACATTTAATTTGAAAAGTACAAATTGGTGGATGCGCCGGGTCAACCTATGTTTCCCGTATATATAAAGATTTTTGAAAAGTAAAAAATATTTAAGAGAAATCAATAAAAATCAATACAGAAGAACTACTAAATCGATTCAAAAAGTACCGTAAAGATAAAAAAATTCAAGCTAAACATTTCAAAAAAAGGTAAAAACCAAATGACTAACTGAATAACAAAAATTCTTAAGTATTTAAAAGGCATGAGCCCGCTTAAGTCAGACTTAAAAATTAAGTGCACTTAAAATTGCAGTTTGCGTTGCACCTTTAGGTTAAAGTGGTCAACATTGTTTAAATGTAAGTCTTCGATTTCAGCTTCATTACGTTTTCTTGGCATTGCGTCTGCTTATTTGGTTGTTTATGGTTATGTTTTTTTCTGTGTTATTTGACTTGACATTTCGCAGGTGGACGCTTTAATTCAAGTGTGAATTAAAATTAAAAAAAATAGATGCTGTGACAGTGGCAGCTGTCCGAAGATAATCCTCCAGAATTCCCGGAAATATGAACACCCAACAATTGGAGGAACTAATTTCAAACGGTCCAACAGCAAATGTTCCTCTTCCAAATAATAATGCATTAATGCTTGGAAATTTAATTAAATTAATTCTTATTTGAAATATGTATTTATAAAATTATATAACAATAATGACGTTTTTAATTATTTTAATAAATAACTATAGTTTGTTATAAATATTGCAGCTTTGCAATGGTTGCTTTTTTAATTGCAATATCAAATTGCAATTATTTCAGTTGCAATTTTCCTTTTTTTGGACATATACATATATTATATCATTCTGCATGTCGGCTTTTCAGTAATTTGTTCTCTCACAATAAAACACCGCAGCGTGTGTGCATCCAAAATTCAAATAAAGATTAAATATGATAACTATTGAATGAAAACTGTGTTAATCGAAAATAAACGGTGACAACCATCAGCACCAAAAGGTACCAAAAAGTAACGAGATTATCCGGGTTGCCGTTTGATATGTTTTACAAGATTCCCTAAAATTAAGATTAAACAACTAAGAAACGTAAAATTTAGGAATTTACAAATAAATCAAGTAAAGCCACAAAAGACGCCCTAAAGAAATGAATCAGGAGTATACAAAAACTTTATTAAAATATATACATTTAAAATAATGTTTTCAAGTTAAATGTAAAAAATGCAAAAAAACAAAACGAGCCGCTTCCGGAGGTTCTAAAAGGATTAAGAGGTTAAAAATATACCCAGAGTAATAATAATACGTTAAACATCACAAGGTATCAAAAATCCTAAAAAATATTACACCAAATGTACAAAATAAAATGCGAAATAAACATATAATTAAATAAAACATGGCAGATCTCAAAGAATTATTTTCAAATTTCATATGAAAAGGTCCGCGGCTGGGATGAATGGAACACAGACGGCAATAACTAAATAACTCAAAAATAATCTGAAAAAATATACAATTCTTTACACTTCGTTGTCGACATAAACTATAGCTCGGAAGTAAGGCGGTGTCATCGACATACTTAAAAAAAATTATGTACAATCGTGGACAGTCAAGAATAACACTCGTGTCATGAAAATACCGACTCTATGAGACATTGTCATTGAGTCGGTATTTGCATCACATCCGTCGGCTAAAATGCCGGCAAATACCGACTCAATGACAATATCTCATAGAGTCGGTATTTGCATGACACGAATGTTATTCTTGACTGGCTACGGGTGTACCACAATAGACACTTTTGGGAGGCTGCTCCTATTTCCAGAAAAGCTAAAAAGTAGCTAACACGTCTTACAAAAATCTAAAAATATGTATATAGGATGTTCCGTTAAAAACTTAACTTTTTGTAATAAGTTCAAAATGGTACACTCAAAAAAATAACTGAGCAACTCAATATTCATAAAATACAAAGAAAAAAATATTTTTAAATAAAACGTTTCAACGCATTTTCGAAGATGATAAAAACGAAAAACTAGTGCGTTTGCGGTTTTCCCTACTCAATGGTTCTCAAAAATTGAGCCTTAGATGTCTTTTTAGATATTTTTTTGCAATCTCTTTCGCAAATAAGAGAAACTCACTCATAAAATATAAATACAAATCCCGCTTTACTCCGTTTTCAACACATTCATTGCTAGGACAACTAAGTACATCGTGCAATATTTAGCTGATTTCGTGTTCTCAAACATGTTGCTACAATTTATGTGGTTGCATTGAATAATCCATCTCAAATAGAAAAAAACTAGGAAATACAATAATCAGAGTATTTCAAGGATAAAATGTAAGTCTGCGGCACTGCTTGCAAATGGCGCAAAAATAGAGAAGAGGTCGAACGGGGAGTTTATAATTCGGACGTGTAAATCCCGTCCTTGTAGAAGCGGCAATTAGGGTTCGGGGTGTTTTTATCGCATCGACGTCATCACCCCTTTAATGCGCGCTTTAATACCGCACGTTATCGCCGCTTCTCACTTTTGCTTTCGGTGGGGATCATCGCCGTAGCGTAATCGATGGGTTCGGTGCACGTCGCCGCGATCTTTGCATCCTGCCTGTAACATTACCGGTAGGCCGTTAATCCGGGCACGTGTCGTTCGAACGCCCCCGGAATAGCGACCGGACGGAAGAATACACACCGGAGCAACGGCTCTAATTGGGACAACCCTAATTGAAATGGTCTGCGACAAGAAAAATTCGAAAACTTTGACAATTTTCTTCATTAGAGAGGCGCACCGACGGCTACTAATTAAAAATACTTAAATATGTCACCGCCGGGTTCGTGTAGGTGCGGGCGAAAATTTGTCCGGGAAAGTTTCAAGGGGCTTGATTTATAATTCTGTTTTGAATTAAAGTTGCGGAGGAAAGCGTTGCGAACTTCACAGGAGCGACAAGGCCGAAGCGTGCATTATATGACCCATTCTTCACTTTACTTCATGCCCAATTACCTCTCGACGCCCAAAGACTCTCTAACGACCACCTGGACCGGCGCCACGACCGAATCCAACTTTATTAATCAGCCGCTGACTGATATTTTCGCACACCAAATTGCGATTTGTGATGTTGCGCCCGCCGACAAGTGAAAATCAATTTTCTTCCTGGACAGCACTTGTACCAGTCTCTTCCTATAATCGCGTGCCGTCCTCACTCATGAAATCACTCTCAATCAATCAGTCATCGGCTGCACTATATTGAATGGCGATCCATTACGTCGACCGTTCCTGACAAGCCGGCGAAAATTACACAGAAATATATATTATATCGAGGAGGTGTGAGGGGCGTAATCGTCGCTCCCATAAATAGACGCCATGATCGAGGGTCGGAACTGTCAGGGCGGCCCATTAAGAAACCGAAACAAGTACTTTAGCAATTAGCCTAATCCGGGATCAATTAAACCGAAACGCGCTCGAATTGAGTGCATTAGAGCAGGCTGACTGTACTCACAGGTTGTAGTGCACGTCGGCCATGTTGGGCCTGAATTGCAGAGCTTTCCTGAAAGCCAGCTCTGCCTCGGCGGTCCTCCCTTGGCTGCTCAGCACGCTGCCCAAATTCCCGTACGCTGAAAAACGAAAACAGAAGTTGGAACGACACGTATTGAAACTCGTGCATGATATATCTCGAAGTCATGTTTCAAGAAAGTCAAACAAACTCGAACGTTCAGGAGCAGTAAATAGATTAATGTTGCACGCGATGTTAAAATGTGGGAGATATACGCCACCCACTTCAGAAATGAGTAATTGGATTAGTTTTCGTTTTTATGGCCAGAAATCGGCACGACTGCACTCATGCATTTGTGCATATGCCGGTCTGATATTTTACAAACACACATTAGCAGCATTCAAACGGACAATTAGCGCTGTCGGTACGGTAAAAATCGGTAAATTGCGCTCGAAGCTCACGGCAAACACGCAGCTGCCGATGCATTTATTGAATATGCGGCTGCAATTTTGCGTTCCGAATGCTTTATTATGCGACGGAGGCGCCAGACTAACGAGCGACTTAATTCTATTTATAATTACGAACCGGGACCGGTTTATGTCTTCATTTCGACGGAAATCTTTCACATTTCCATGCAAGGCGCTCGCAAGCTCTATTTCCGGAATCGCTGTTTATTCCCTTAAATTTGCCCGACTCTCTTGAAAACACCATTAAAAAGATTACACTTTATGTCCAGAACTCTAGTTGACTCGCATTAAATATCAAACTGCTCCACATACAAATTAAACTCAAAATCTTTATAGTTCGGTTCACATTTGTTATGTTGTGATTTAAGTGCACAATTTTATTCCCAAGTACTACTTTGCATTTTACTTTTCTACTAAATTGATTTATAACTACATATAACATACCGAGTAAATTTTACCGTACTGAATTTTAGAAAAAAGGACAGAAAACATTCGGCGTAAAAAGTTTGAGTGCAAATGAGAAGAATATTTGAAAAATGTTGACAACCAAAATTATAATATTAGGATTTGCATTACCGATTGGAGTGGTCTGATGCATATTTTCTGTTCTTTTCTCGATGCTCCAGTTTCCTCGAACTCAATCTGTATATTCTGCTCAATGAGTTTATCAAATTGTTCCATAACTCATCAGCGAATGTTGCAACTTGATATTTAGATAATTATAAACATATGTCCATGAGTGGCGTTTCAGCAAAATTTATTTAACAAAAAATATTGATTTAGATCGTGTTTTTCTTGGTTTCCTAGTGGTAAATGATCAGGGGAAGCAGAGGAGGTAGTGCCTCACCTGCATCAAATGACGAATTAATTAGTTCCAGACTTTGTAAATTTATGATTATTTCATCTTTCAAGTTGATAAAACTTACTTTAGAAAAAAATTTTATTTGGTGAGAAGATGATTTTTCAGAATCAGATCTTATCAATAATTTTTTTATTAATAATTATTTATTAATATCATTTCCCCCCTAATGAGACTTTAAATGAAATACGGTCCAAAAACCGTAATAAGATGTTTTTATTAATAACACCGGCCGGGAAATAAATATAATAATTATTTCAGCCGAATTTGAATGGAACGCCCAACTCGTGCTTTTTGTGCATTTTTTGCTTGAAAAAATGCACCTCACTCCGCAAATCACAGCGAAGGCGCCATCACTTTTTTAGGCCAGTTAGACTGTGATTGGGTACGTTCTTTGGATGGGGCATAAGTTTCGGTGCCTGAAAAACCCTGGACCCACCCAGAACCAATCAGAAGTCTGGTTTAAAGTCTGGTTTGAGTTTTGAATTGAGCGCCCATCATCTTTGTTTAATTGCTTCATTTCACAGTTGACAAACCGTTATATGCGGGTTCAGTCAGCTTTCTATTGAAATAAAAATTTTAGGATTTTAAGATATAAAAATAAGCTACCAGTAGGTATTGGCGTGTCAGGTGACAAGGATTTAAGTTCAATAAATTACATGGATGTCGTATTTTTTATTAATTTTTATTTTATTTAATAGATACATTGTTGGTCACAAATCCTCTATTTCCTCGTCCAGACTTGAGTTGTTTTTTGATTAATTAGGATAATCCACTTCGAGAATTTATTAATTTAGGTTACTGGAAATCTAAATGGGTAATGGGTAGTTTAATTTCTAACAATTGTTTTGTTGGCCATGTGCTTTATTTTTCAATAGTGCTGAAGATATTTAATCAGTCGGAATTTTGTTCTGTTACAAATTATAATTACTCAAGCGCCTCACAAAAATTAGGATCATATTAGGCAACATGTAAATGGCAGATTTAAACGAACAAAATATAATACATTTATATTGTTCGGCAAGTGAAGTAGATATTTAACAAATATTTTATAAATCGGACCTAATAAAAAATAAATATTTAAAAAGGTTTATCTTTATTTTTATTTATTTTCTTGCTTTAACTTTAACGAATTAGTGTTTTTGATTATTACAAGAAATTTTACTCTGGACAAGTTGCATCTCAACGATATGAGTTTAATGAATTACTCGGATATCGTATTTTGGTATTAGGTACATTTAAATTAACTCGGCTTTATTGTGATGGATAAATTGTTAGTCACAAATACTCCAGCTCCTCGTCAAGACTTGAGTGGTTTTTTGATTCATTAGAATAAAATACCTCGAGAATTTCTTAATTCTTGTTCCGGGAAATGTAAATGGTTAACGGGTAGTTAAATTTCAAACAATTATTATGTTGGCAATGTGTTTTATTTTTGAATAGTGCTGAAGATATTAAAACAAAAACGTAAAGTTGAAATCACTTTAGCGCCATGCAAAAAGTCATATAAATATAATACATTTAATTAATTCAACACAAATAGAAAATTAACAAATATTTTACAACTCGGCTACAAAAAATTATAAATTAATATATAAAAACGATTATCTGTATTAAGTATTATTTATTTTTTGCGGTAGTTTAAAATTAACAGGAATTAGTGTTTCGCCCATACAATGAGAGTAGAGAATCTTCGAATAGACAAGAAAAAAATGTATATATAAATATGTATACAGTTGTTTCGGACACGATGCATATGACACTTTTAGTGTCTTTTTTAACAAATTCCATCTCCGGGCTGCACTGAAAAAATTAAACAAAAGCTAGATTATAAAACCTACTCTGAATTCTTTTTTATTGCAGGATGTAGGAGTAGTAAGCATTTGTGAACTCAATTTTATTTTAAACAAGTAAGCATACGAAATCTTTAACATAAAATCAGTGCAAAACCCTATGTCTATTCAAAGAGGGAACGGTTTGGAATCGCCGGCTTTGAATTTCAGCAGTTAATTAGTTTTGCCTGTAATACTCAGTTTCAGTGGATGGCATTTGTCAATGAAGTCCCACAAAAGCCAAATATTTATAAATTTGTTTTGCTCTCCCACCAGATTGCAATCCCATAGAGTATGGGTTGAATTGCACAGTTACCCAATGTTTTGAATTATACGCATTCGATGATTCGGAAACCATAGTTTAAGAATGAAATTGATGCTAAGAGCCTATCTGTTTTATTTTCAGTATACAGGTAACTACCAATAAACGTTTGGTGATGTATCTAATGTATTCTAGTTTATTTATTATCGGGTTTGAATGAATAGTCTCAAATGAAATCGTTGAAATACACTTCATCATGAACTTCTCATGTTGAGCCAGGCACCTTCTAGAAACGCTCATTGTTGCCTCCAGTAAATAATTTGGGGATACTTCCTGACCTGAGCAACTATTTGTTTTGATCACTTGCTTATTTTTTGCTTCCAATTAAAGTATGTTTTTGGGTTTGTCCTTGATGCTTGCGTATTAAAAAAAATTATCTAGAAAATTTAGAAAAAATAATTACACTGCAATTTGAAAAATAAAAGTTGAGTGGCGTTTCTCAAAAATTGAAGGCAAGGAAAAATAAAAAAAAGTTCAGTTTATGTTGCTTATGAAACGGTTTCATTTGATGTATAATTTTTTCAAATGGGATAATAAATAGGCAAGATAGTAAGTCACCCTGTATATTTAATACCATATTTTACGTACCCACTTAAAATTGCATAAATGTAACATAAAATAATCAGTGAGAGATTGACCTAAATTAATGGACGATTCGTTACAATAATTTTATCTATTATTTCTGGTATTATCACAAGTAGATTTGTGTTGAATTGTCAAAGAATGAAAATTACCTTTGGGAGGATTCACACCAACTGCCGACCTATACAGCGCTTCCTCGCTGTTCCAGTCCCTGTTCCTCATCACAGTCTTTGCACTAAACATCAGCAACACGCCTACGAACGCCACCATAAACACGGTTTTATGTTTCCTATAAACCGCCGCGCCCCCAAGTCCCAGAATTAAACACAACCCAGCGCTGGGCACATACAACACCCTTTCGGCCACCACGAAGCCTACATAAAACAACAAATTCGTCGCCGGCAAGAACGGAAAAGTCAACAAAGCCAGCGCCAGCAACACGCAACTCGACGCGGAACTTTTCCTCCGATGAAGCGCCACCAAACACACGCACGTGGCGTGTCCTGTGTTGTTATTGTTCGTGGTCCTGCAGGACGCCGTGTGCGATTCGGACACCTCCAACAGGCAGCAGCGGCAGGTCTTGTTGTCGTGTGGGACAATCGCCGCGATGCACTTTCGCACCAGCAGCACCAGAAGCGCGTAGAAGACGAACGTGAAGATGTTGCGGGGGTCTGACAAAGAGGTGATGCGTGGCACGGCGTCCATGCCCCAGTCGAAGCTCAACATCGACGGATTGAGAAGCATGTAGAAGTTGAACACGGGGAGGTAGGCGAAGGTGAGGAGACGCGTCAATAGGCGGGGATCTCGCGCCGTTGGGTTGTCGGCGGTGGAGAATTGGGGCAAGCGGGATCGAAGACGGATGGCCAGGAGGACGACGGAAGCCGCTCCCAGGACGAACATGCTGCGCCATTGTTTCTGTAATGAAAACAGGAGCTGTTATTGTTGATGATTGATCGCTGCTTGCTTGTGCGCGAGAGTGTGGGAAGAGTTTACATTTATATTGAATGAGCGAGTTTTCAGGTTTGGCTGGCGAGTCGCTGTCTGGACACAATATATAATTTATATCTTAATGTGTTTTTCGGGCAGCGCTTCTAAGCCACGTGGAATATTCAAGCAGCGGTGAGATTGGCCGACGGAGAAATAATAAATTGATGAAAAATTTCCCTTAGGGGAAAAGTTTAGCAAAATTGACTTTTCATCTCGACATTTAATCAAACCTAACGAGTGGAAATTAATTTTATAAAATGAGATGATTCCGCTGAACAAAACAAATTATTGAAATACGCACGTTTTCATAGCAGTTATTTAAATCATTTTAAAGCGTGCTTATAACGGAGAGATCACACAATTTCAGATCTTCATTCGCGAAAAATTTTCAGTTCAACTATTAAACGAGTCTGTATAAAATATGATTTCTAAATTAATAACGAATAATCTAAAGTAATTTAAAAAAATTAAAATTTATAACTAAAAATGAATATAATAAAAAATAAAATAAATAAAAATGAATTTTACTTAAAAAATCTGAAATATGATGTGATATGATTATAATGTGACAATTTGAATATTGTTAAAACTTTCAGTTAGAAGATATGTGCGTTCATTAGCCCCGAATGTTAAAAAAACACGAATAATCTAAGAAAAAATAAAAGTGACTGAGAGGTATAAATAAAGAGCAAGCAATGCAAATATATTTATTTAAACAAGTTTATTAGCGATTTTACAAATTAAAAACATTTAAGAATATATAAAAAACAAAACTCCATTCATAAATCCGATATAAATAATATAAAACATTTAGAACCTAAAAAAAAAACATAAAAACATAAAAAAACCAGAAATCGAATGTATGAAATTGTTCATACAACAATGATCACAACGAAGCAAAAAAAAGCAAATTTTAAAATTATCCAAAAAAAACTATACTGTCAAAATGACAACTACGAAATCGCAGGAATTATGAGTTTTGCGATCGTGATGATTTTGATAACAGTGGGCTAAACAATTAAATATTTTTTTCGGCTGCAGCTATTTTGAACACAAAATTTTTCTGAGAAAATAGTTTTAATTAACAAAGTCCTTCAAAATGCTCGTTTACCATTTAACACGACCGAACCCCGACCATTTTTTTCTACAATTTAAGTCTTGAC
Organism: Eledona agricola; assembly: GCA_964023215.1. Lineage (NCBI taxonomy): Eukaryota > Metazoa > Arthropoda > Insecta > Coleoptera > Tenebrionidae > Eledona > Eledona agricola. Next base: position 3,372,870 of record OZ026860.1, on the reverse strand, counting down.
TATAATTAAACTAAAAATATGCGATAGTTCTGGGGCAACATACAGGATGATTTTTGAAAAGCGGCAGGTGCTGTCCAATTTTTATTTACGGTTCAATTTGAAAAAATTAAAAACTAAATTAAATGACTTCCAATTTACTACAAGTCGACGATTTAAAGTTTTTTTAAAGTACCGGTTTGTATTAGGTTGGCAATATTTTTGAACTCTTCCATTGGGTACACTAATTTTCAAATTTGAAATTGTCAAATAAACGTCAAATTTAAAAATTGCCAATGTCAGAATGGTTTTTACAACTGGAAGATCTTTTCGATTACTCGTTATAACCATTTTCTCTATTATTTGTCAGTTTTCGTTCGCTATTATTCAGTAAGTTACACTTTTTGACAACAATATTCTAACCTGAAAAGTTAATAGACTAAAATCACGACGACAGTTAATCTGGTACCAATTCCTCACTGTTGCCAATCACCTAAATTTAAATCAATCATTTATAGTCACCCGGTACAATGGTATATTTTTTGCGATATTCAACTTTCTTATTTTAAATTTGTTTAATTTTACTTATAATTATTATTAAAATGAGAATTCACATAAAACACGGTCAAAATCCCGAAAATCAATATCGTTGTCATTAAAATAAATATTAAAAAAATTATTTGCCGCTTTTTGAACCTTAAAAAACGGCATTATCGACAATATTTTAGTGAATTTGACTAATTTATTTGCAATTTTAATAAATTTTTTAAACACTAATTTTAAGTAACAGTAAAACATTTTTTACATGAATCTACTAAGAAAAATAATATCTTTTGTGCAAAAAAATGTGGATTCATTCCATTGTCGAGTTAAATATCGGGCAATATACCTCTATAACACTTGGAAAAATTAAAAAATGGTCGGCTTGTAGTAAATTGGATGCCATTAAAACTCAACCTGTATTTACATAGTTTATTTTCAAGTTGTTCAAAAGAACATTATACCTAATGTACAATAAACCTTCTATTTTGAGCCAACGGGTAACAGAAAAATAATATTTTTTTTATAAAATCTAATTTTTGGTTAATGAATAATTCTAAAAAATCGTCTTATAGAGTACTAATTAAGCCTTATTAAATTGATTTTTACTTGATACAGATGTTTGAGTTTATCGTTTATAACTTAATGGATGACTTAATATTATAGTTGTGTATGAAACTTCATATATTTTCAAGACTGTAACAAATTTTCCTTCTTATAATTTATGTGTTGTTGTGTTGCATGCAACATATACATTATTATAAAAGTAGAAAAGTAAACAATTATATCAGCCTCAAGCATTCACATTTAACATTTGCGAATTTCCAACACTCTGTAATAACACAGAAACATTTTTCTTTGGAATCAAGAACCGTATTACTCTGAGTACGATATTTGATACGTCTTGATGAACATTCACAAGTAGACATTTTTAGAGGTTTGTAAAATTCGCTCCCTTTCTACACGGCATCCTCACCAAGAAAATTTCCATAAATTGTCTCGTTGAATGTTTCTCACATGAAAGGAATCTACTTGTAGCGACGGATTTATATTTTGATAGCGCACATGTTGGGCATAATTCACCATATGATAACATCTTATAAACAAGACCCCATAGTACCGGTAGTGGCGTGTAAGTAATGAACTATAATAAGCGGTTGCAGATGTTTTAATGTCGAATAAAGTGCGGATTAAACAGCGCACTTGTCGGCGTTTTTGTCGAAGACGACGACGTCAAGCGGAATTCTAAACAAAGATATTTAGAAGCGAATTTGCAGTTAGGAGATTAACATCGGCGAGCGAAGGAAGCTGCAAAAACGGCCACGTAACCACCGGCATACAAACGACTCGAATTCGAGGAACGTAAAGCGACTGACTGGCGATAAGTAATTTTTTCTGGAGCGTTGATGAGGGAGTAACGGCGATTTAAGTGCAAATTCGAGTCCATCTTCTGATTTAATCGTCCGAGTCCGGCTCGTTGCCCTCTCCGTCGATAATTCATTAGCCTCCCGTTTCGATTAGCGGCGTTATCGGTCCCGGTGTTCGAATCCGTGCGATATTAACTCGCGAGGGGTCAACATGCGGAATCAATTCCGGTTAAGGTGGTGCGATACGATCGCGCCGACACATTAACACGATCGAAGCGAACCCGGAGCACGCGTCCATCTTGTATACTTTACCTACGTAATGGTTCTGTGCCAGATCTGATATCGGTTATCTGAGAACTTAACCGCCGAACACAGCTTCCCTCGCGAATCTCAGCTGACCATTCGTTTCAGATTGGCGCATATTGAGCCAGGCTGGTGCGAATGCTTTTCTAAATATACGAGGTCATTTGGATTTCCACTTCCCCCGACGACACCGCTTTCCCGGAATCAATTCGGTTCGAATCGCTTTTCGTGCTTTATTTCGCCCGCTCGATACGTCTTCTTTCAGCGTAAGACATTGAGTCGGAGCAGTGTTGACTGAACAATTTGTCGGGATCACTGACAGTGTATCTAATGTAAACACACACAATCCTCGAAAACGAAACAAATAAAGCAAGCGGGGGTGCGCTTCCAGCGTGCAATTATAACGAAAAGCTGAAGTAATTGGAAATTCTTTACAAATAATAAATAGGAAAGTAAACGAAGTAGGGCAACCGTCTTAATCAGGCTTTTTTCCAAAATAACTACCATATAAATTATTTGTTGATTTTTGAGAAAATACGTAATATATTTTAATTACATATATCCGGAGAATTTGTTATAAGAACACAAACCAAAGAAACGCCTAAGATTGTTCAAAGTTTCGCCAATATACCCACGTACACCATAATAAATTATGAAAGTAGAATCTCCGTGCTTAAAGTGTCCAATAACGTCTTGTTTGGAATATGTCCACGGTTTCTTATACACGTAACCGGTGATTTATTGATTTTTATACAAAATTTAATCATCTTGAACAATAAAATATTGCATACCTATCTCAATAAGGTGAAATATTTTTATCGACACCAATGTAATATTTTTTTAAAATTGCTGTTGTAAAAATATGTTGTTTGAAGATGAAGATTTGATTTAAATAATTGGCTATAAAATTGGATTATTATCGTAAACAATCCTACAATACTCAGTGTGCTTAAATACATATATATTTAATAATAAATAGATGTCAAAATTATGCGAAAATGTGTATAAGACATTTTTGTAGGTTCCTAAGATTCCACATCAACTGGTCTAAACCGTTGAAATAAATTTATTTAAAATAATATTTTAGACGATTTCATAAGTTTAATTTAAATTACTTCCCAAACTATAACGCCAAAAAAGCAAATATTTTAGTGCCAAAATTCGAAAACGAGTTTATCTCGGTTTACATAATTTTATCTTAGACTCGTTTGGCCACCCACGATAGATATAATTCAACAAGAGTATTGACGTTTTTATAAGTGGAAAAACAATTTTTTGTTAACATAAGAGAAATAGATGCTTTATCTTGGCTTAAGCCATATTCCAATCGCGATGTTGTTAAAAAATAGGAGGAAGTTTTTGGATATTTAATAATTATTAATTAAAAGTATTGAAACTTATCGCAGATAGGCAAGGTCGCATTGCAACAAACTCAAAAGAGAGTCGAGCAATTTTATGGGAAGCATAAAATTCCTGTGCTACAGCAAATAAAAACAAGAGTCGGAATCAAAGCTTTCGTACGAACCGTTCAAAGAGGAATAAAGAAATGTGTACATTTAAAGCGTTCAAAACTGGTAAACAAACCACCATCAACGGGCTTGTTTAGATTTTCACTAAACCACCCCAATTTTATAAGAGTGGAAGAGCGATTTTTGGTGATGATAATGGGTGCAATTTCGAATCGTGGACAAGAAAAGTTGATAGTTTTGGATGGTAGGCATTTGCCTTTAAAACAGCTAAATTTATTACACGAACAAGTTGAGCACAAAACACGATATGGGTTAATAAATAGAGCAAAGTAATGACAACTTGGTTGAATTATGAAAATATCGAGCGTCTAGAGTGACCCGCTTTCTGGCCAGATTTGAATATTATTGAAAATGTATGAAGCAGAGCAGCTTAGCACAAAAAACTTGTTGCAGCTATTCGAGTCTCCGAGGATATCCAAGAAGTGTTTTAGATAATTGATTTAATACATTACCTCGTCGCATGTTTGGAGTTCATGGACGTTAATAAAATATAAAACCTTTTAGATGTTTTTTTTTACTTTACTTTGCTTTCATCTACATATAACTTGCGCTATTATGCTATAAATGCTCAAAATAACTTAATATAGTGCTGTGTATAATAAAAGCACTGCTATTTAAGATGAACCTAATTTTTTACAAGGTCGGTGTATATTTAGAAGGAGAAAAAGGATGGAATTGACCGTAAATCATAAAAGCTACATATAATCTAAGTGAAATCAACTAAAAGTATATGAACAAAAATTTGATTGGAACCATGAGGTTATATTGACAGATGAAATCAAATAATCGAAGAGATATAAATATATTTTTGTTTTTATATTTGTAATACACCTACCTAGTAATAAATTGTGAAAAGTCGTATTGTTTGGAATATATTCAAGTTGTAGATAGACACGTTTTCTGGTGATTAATGCATTATTTATTGATTTTCATACGAAATTTAATCGAAAACATGCACATTACAATATTGCACAACCAATTCAACAGAGTGGAATATTTGTTGTTATATTATGACAACGGTGCGGCGGGGTTAAAAAGACTTCCAATTACATTTAGTCCCCCGTTGAGCAAGACGGCAAAGGAGGTCTAGCGAGACGACCGGAATCACGATTTTTGATCGTGGAGATTGCTTTCGCAGGAAGCATTAAAAACCCCATCTCCATTCCGGGTTTGATACACTCTTCCCTCTCGATGGTCGAGGACCGAGCTCGACTTTGCAATTCCCGGATTAAACAAAGAGCCTGCTTGGAATTCAACTTAAACAAATTAATACGTAAAGCCTCCGGCATTCGTAGAGCCGCACTACTGCAGCGCGGAGCCCACTTCGTTTGCTATATTTTCAGGAATTTGTCTGAAGCGGCGCCATAATTGCAATCTAAATGATCTTTGAGCAATTATCCCAGTTTTGCGCCCGCCGTTATTTATGTTGCTTACATCAAGTAGCGGCGCTGCCTCGAGCTGCAAAATTGGAATAACTAAAACAAAACCACTCGAATGTCTAATTCGGGCAACTTCTTATTGTACGCTGAACAAAACAAGTGCAAAGTTCTGCATCTAGCTGAAACTCGCAACAAAAGCGTCTTCTTTTTTCCTTGTTAATTTTCGCCGAGTATGAAGACGTCTGGCTCACAAAGGCCGACACCAGCACCGTATTTACATGTTTATCAGACCGGCCGACGCTGCTCGCCGGGATTTATTGGCGCTATTCGTGTAATGTAATGGCGCGAAGAACCGGAGACGGATACGGGTCTAACTTGTGCTGACTGCCGACCCACGCCGCCCAAACTCACACCCCAGCCCCATCGGGGAGATTGATAACGATGCAGCCACTTTGAGGCGCGCCCCTGGCCCCCCAAGTGTGACTCTAATTTTCAATAGAAATTCGAAGCGTCCGTCCATCATCGACGCTCGATTTGAAATTAAAATTGCATTTCCAGAACTGAATTCCGTGTGATGATGATGATCAAAGGCCGGGCGAAGCTCTTAGCCACGGCCGCCATTTCCACCACAAAGATATAAATTCTTGTTTATTACTGCAGATCAATGCAGCCGCGAGCGTCAAGAATTACGCGAATTTATTCTTTTCGGTGCAAATTCTCGAGCTTTTGTTACGAAAAGATTCTTTATTTCGTCGGATTGTCTCGCCGCTTTCATAATTTCCAGGGCACGTTACGGTCTTTTTAATACAATTCCTCTAATTTTAATTATCTCTGTTATGCTGGCTGAAAACTGCTTTCGGCAGTTTCTAATGTTCTTTTATTAAATCTACAATGAAAAAGCACATGTCTTTGAATTTCTTGTCTTTTAAACCTTTTGATAGAACTTTTACACAAATTGTAAATATAATCAGTACATCAAATGAAGAAAAATTTGATTTAGATGACTCAAGGGTTGAATTAGATTCTGACTGTTTTTTATATTTTGTGATTTTTTATGAATTTGTCCTTCTGCTATAATAAAATAATACCATTCTAAAATGAGTGTTTTTTTTATAACTTTTTGAACCCAAAAGAATCCTTCTAAAGAAGTGCATTTTATTTATATCAAAAATGTGTAACAATGAAATTTTCAATAAATATATTTAAATATTAGATATTATTACACATTTATATTTTCCAAACTTTAAGCCACTGATATTATAAAAAAAGAAATACTTTTTGCTTTGACCTCTTCTCACATGTTAAAAAAATGTTGGTTGATCAAGCCAATCAAATGAAGAATAATTTGATTTAGATGACTCAAGGGTTGAATTAGATTCTGACTGTTTTTCATATTTTGTGATTTTTTTATGAATTTGTCCTGCTATAATAAAATAATACCATTCTAAAATGAAGAATGTGTTTTTCTTACAATTTTTTGAACCCAAAAGGCTTCTTCTAAAGAAGCGAATTTTATTTATATCAAAAATGTGTAACATAATGAAATTTTTAATAAACATATTTAAATATTAGATATTATTACACATTTATATTTTTCAAATTTTAAGCCTCTGATATTATAAAAAAGGAAATACTTTTGGCTTCTGACCTCTTCACTTGTTAAAAAAATGTTGGTTATCTAGCTGGCAACAGTAAAAAACTGAAAACGTCCACGATTATTCCTCAGCAAAAAAAGCTGTAGTAGTTTAAACTAGTAGTAGACAAAACTAAAACTATTATTTTTTCCCAGTTGAACTGAATCCAAGAACATAATGTATCATAACTAAACTACTTACTGTATAAATAATAAACAAGTAAAATTACTACATCTACTGTTTCGCTCTCCGCCAGCTCAGTGCCAGAACAATTTTATTGAAAACTATAAATGGTGGATGCGCCGGGAGCAATAAATTTCTATCGGCAAAACCACCAAGTATCATACACTAAAATTTATACTACTGTTTATTTGAAATTAGTCTGAAACAGTGATTAGAAAGCACAAGTACCCTACTTGTCTCAGCGTTCAATAATTTAAATTTATAACGAATCAACTAGTACAACAACATAGAAAGTAAAAAGTACATGCAGATAGAAAAAAGTAAATTTGAAAGGATGGCAAATATATAAAAAAAAATTATTCGTCAAATTTAATAAACATACAGAATGAATCTGACACCGATAATAAAACAAATTGGCGATTGTGATGAATTTTTTATTATTGTTTTTCTCTCTCTCTCTAGGTAGGCGACAAACAAAAACTCATTTATATTTATAATTAACATTTTACTAGAGTCGTAGGTTTTTAATAATAATAAAAATGGTGGATGCGCCGGGTTTATACTTTTTTGTACAACAAAAAGGAAAATTAATATTTGTGTTTAATTCCTACATTTGCAACGAGTTTTAACCAACGATACATTTTTATAACACCAAAAGTTTACAATTTTGAATATATTTTACACCGTATTAGTAGATGGGATGTAAAAATATAATTCAATTCATTTAAAAAAACTTTTATTCAAATTTCCAAGACAACACATTTCACTGTAGATTATCCAGCAAAAGTTGGACGTTTGTAGGCATTTATTTAACCTTTGAGTCCAAGACATTACACGTGTTACATAAGTAAGATTTCAATGCAAACATAATAAAACAGAAAACAAATTTATTAAAAAATATAAATTAATTAATTAACATATATAAGTTAAATCAATTATAAATATGTCATTTATTTATGGTTCATGCAAACGACGTTCTAAAATTATCAGCAACAAATTGGTCAGATTTTAAATATTTAAGTTCGTCTAACAGATTCATTGTAACAGCATCCGATTTTCCATCTAATTTTTACGCCGTCAGTGTCAACGAGGCAATCGTAGTCGCCCAGGCCGAAGACATATAAAATGTTACAACTTTGTTATTTGCGAAGCGAATAAAAGCAAATTTATAACCCACGAGAGTTGGGCGATAAAAAAATTCAATCGATGCGTCTCAGAGAGAAAATCGATTTTATTTCCGGATCTATTACAAGTCAGGAAATGTAAACGAGGTGTTTCGGTTAGCGGTTTCTCGGCTGAGTTTGCGTTGATTGGACAACTCGGGAGTCGATTTCGTCTGCGTGTGCACGTCGCCGTCTTCGGTGTCGGTTTTTTGCCAAACGTCCCGTTTCCATTAGACTCTTAACGAAGTCGAGTGTGTTTTAGTGACGGTTTTTGGGTGGAGGACCGCATTTGCAACGCCGTATATCTGGTGCAAAGTTTTCCAATCTTGGGAAAGCAGACGACCGGACGACACGAGGAGATGAGAACGCGAGGGTCGAACGTGACACATTAACACGTACCGCGGGGAAGAGGGCCACCCCTCTGGGTTTATTGCAACTCCTCTCTATCGAATGAGAGGATCAATGGCCGTTCCGTGAGCGAAATGGTTAAAAATGTAATACCTACTCGAACCGTGCACTCCGACAAATTATCGGCGAGGTCTCTACTACACAAATCTGAGTTATTATGAAGATTAGTAAGTTGGAGCGAGTTACCGAAGAAAATCAATTCATTTTCGCCACTAGAAACTCCGAGGTAAAGCACTTCAACTTCGATACCTAAAGCCAATCAATTCGCGAGGGATTTGCCAAGTTTCTTAACGGAGCGCTGTGCAGTCGGTAGATAAAAATGTAGGGCGCCATCTCACACTAACACCAATACTTGCCTTTCTGGGCGAGGGACAGTAGACCAGGTCGTAGACGACGCACAGACCCAACACCGTAATCCCGGTCTCCTTGCTCAGCATCGCCGCCAAGGTCAAAACAACACAAAGTCCAAGATACAACCACTGCTTGACCACGCTGCCCCAACAACACGAATCTTTCTTGTAATCCCGGAAGATGACACTTTTGCTGCAAACCTCACTGTGTACAACATCCCTCCCTAAACGCTTGGGCCAGTTGCAACTCGTCACGTTCTTCTGCAAGCTGTAGACAAACTTTTGGTACTTCAAAGTCCTCAACTGCTTCATATTGTCCTCTTTACTCGGCTCTTGAGTCTTTGCCTCGTTGCATTTATGACAGCACACGGCGTCGCGATGCCTCGTGTGACTTACGTACGCCATAAACGCGAGAAGATAGAAATTGCACGCGGCTAAATCTGCGCGTCCCACCACCCCCGCGACGGCTTCCGTGTGAATTGGATGAGCGGCGAAGACCAAGCCGGTGATGGCCGGCCCGATCGAAGACTTTGATTTCGGAAGGAATTGGCGGGCGAGCTTTACCAGCAACGTCGTGGCCAAACAGTGAAGGAGCACGTTGACCAAGTGATATCCCCAAGCTTGGAAGCCCCCCAGGAGGTGATTCAAGCGGAAGGTGAGCACGCACAACGGCCGGTATGAGCCGTGCGAGCCGCTGTCGCTCAACGGAGTGCCCCAGAAGTCGTCCTCCAGCAGACGGCTCCATGGCGTCTTCGGCAGCAAGTCGGGGTTACTCAGAATAGCCCGCCTGAAACAACGGATCGAAATTTAATCGGCTGCAGATCAATGCCGGTGGTGGTTAACTGGTTCTAATTGAAACGACACTCGTTATTGCTACATTGTGACACGCAATGAAATATGGCCAACGACCACCATTACCAGGCGACATTAATGACAGACTGTTGTTGGTATCGATGTAACGTGCAGACTGGAATTGTCCAAAGCGACCTGGAATGAGCTTGTCTCATCGTGGCCAGCCGGAAATCGGACCGACAAGAAGCTACAAGTGACGAGGGTTGAAAGGGAATTTTTTATTAACGGAATGTCCGTCAAAAATTACCGCAAAGCGGTTTTGTTTCAGCCCGGCCAATTTATATGGAAATTTTTTGAGTATCTTGGATTGTCTCCTAATTGTTTCCACAGTGGGGTCAAAGCAATTTATGGCAACCGCCGCATCGATTAGAATAATCATAATTATCGGAAAATTTGATCGTGTACATAGTAATTAATGCACAGATCGATTTAAATTTGTCTGTAAATCCAATGGCTAATTTAGGGGTTTTATTAAAACTGAATATTAACTCAGTATTTGATCAAGAATTTCTCCAGCTAAGCCGCGGTTGATTGAGAAAGTCGAACAAGAACCCCAGTGATTTGATGATAACCGCATCAGGAATTTTTCATTTTTTATTTAAATATTTTCGACATGTCTTTAGTACATTTGTCTTTAAGCACAAAAATATTACATTAATGCGATCCACTGCTATATTTTTTTTTGTTACAATTTTCTTTAAAAACGTTTATTTGATTATCGCCTCGGAAATTATTCTATATTAATAACGAAAAAGAGAATGTGATCTACTTATTGTTTTTATTGATGTAGCAATCATCAGTGCAAAAAACATTAAACACATTTTACATCCAAACTAATGGCCTGCCCATGGTTCGCCCCTTTCAAGTTTTTTAGCTGACATATTTCTGAACTACATATTTTGAAAATTAAATTCTATTAAAATTTCTCCAACCATATTTTATTCTGATAACGTTATTTTATTTGCTTGTTTAAAGAAATATGATCCGTGCCTTTCTTTCTCTATATTTTTTAATTCAATAAACACTATCTAATATTTCCTTTATGTTTGAGATTGAAAAAAACAACTCCCTTTTCTTGACCAATTAATAAAAAAATAGACTAATTTCACATCTAAAATATACAGAAAATCTACTGCTACAGATACGGTCATCCCTTTCAATTCTTTTTAGTCACAAATTTTCTGCCTTCAATAGTTTATTTTATCACTTATTCACCATACCTCTTAGTCCCTCTTCCTTTAAAAAAGGGAATGATATCATTAAATATATTGCTGTCCACAACGCGTTCCCTTTATCTTTAATACATAAATTATCCCTCAAATTTTGTCTTGGGATTGTCTTTCTATTTTATTTCCCACTCCCTCAATTCTACTCCAACCTAATAATAATTTTCATTTGTCTTTCTTGGTAGTCTCTCCATTCGATTCAGACATATTTTCGTTAAACATAACATTTCGTTCTGGTGATGATACTTGTAAAAACTAAAGATACCTTCCCCATATAATCTAATTCAGGGGTTTATTAGATATATTTATCAAATGCAAGCGGTTTATTTGGGACAGATGGGCAGAAAGAACAGCACTAGGATAGTTGAACACCAAATATTTATTGATAAATATTTAAACACCGATATCACTAATACTAATTCACAATTTGCTAACCATATACTAGATTTAAAATAAATAATCTTCCAAGATAAAAATGTGCAAGTACACAAATTATTATTACACAAATGTTACAAAAGTTCTCGTCTCAATTTCTTACATTATTACACGATCCCAATTTCCACCTAGTCAATGACCAAATTTCCTCTTCCACCCCAATATTTATTTTAATTTTTTTAGGAAAAAAATTTTTAGTTGAGTGATTCCCTGCAGTGTTCTCTCACTATTTGGTTTTTTGAATTTGGTTTGTTTGTCGCTAGCATTCATCTGGTACCTCCTTCACTTTTTTGTTCTTTATGAAATTTTACACGTGTCTCCTCGTTTCACGTGGTGTGACCATTTCAATTTCTTGTTTTACCATGTATTGTTTTATACAATTTTAACGGGTAACATGTATGGTTTTGTGTTTAATGTTTTTTTTTGCACTGATGATGAAGTTTTTTCTCCGAAACTACATAGTTTGCAACATCAATAAAAACACTAAGTAGATCGCCACATTCTCTTTATCGTTATTAAAATATTGATCATCATGAACTCTGAAATTAGAAATTATTGTGTTATTGTCGACATCTGCAAGTTTACTGCAACCGATACAAATCGTTTCTTCCCCATTTTCGTGCTTATCGATATGATTCGTTGCATCTCAGAATAATCATTTGTTTTCCTTCCAGGAATACCAACTCGACTTGCCCTTTACTTGAAGTGGCGACGCAAATTATTAATGAAGCAACCGTGCTTTGATGACATACTGGAAGTCGGCTTCGAAGGGAAACCGGCAGATTCGTGTTAGTTAAACTTTTATGTTATTCCATCCAAAGCAATAAAATTTTAAGTCGGGGCTTTCGATGGTCGCTTACGAGTAGTGATTTTGTGTAGTTTTTTATATTTATTTTTATCTACCATGGAGTTGTATTTCGCATTTAACGATTCAATTTTAAGGACAGCTAGAAAATAATTACAGTAATGATCAAAATAAATTGTTGTTTTTAGGTGTGACAACAAATTTGGAACGTGGAAGAAATAAATGGGGCGAATACTGTAAACACCAATTTGTATCGATTTTGACTAAACAGTTAATCTCACTAATATTAAAAAAATAACCAGTTGGATTTATACATTGGATTAATGCTTTTTTACGTACATTAACAAACAAGTTTATTCAAAAATGTATTTTAGGAAATGTGCAGATTTTCCGGAGTTTATTAAATTCAAATTTGCTGCTTCAATTAAACTTTATCTCTAAAGAAAGGAAAGCGTTTTGATAAATTTAATCTGGCACACATTAGCTAATGTGTTTAACGAGGAGAGGTTATTAGCCCCATAAAAATAACAAAAAATCGAATAAACTAATGTTATATAGTTATTTTTATGAATACATCCCCTTCCGGTTTCCCGTATTGAAAGTCGGCATTAATCTTGCTAGTTTAAATGCAACATACATTTTTCATCATCTCATATTAATTTTTCGGTACTTATCTTTAAGCAAGTTAATGAAAAAAAGGCTTTCGTAAAACACAATTGTGGTAGAATTTAAAAAAATTGTTAATAAACCGTAAAAGGTAGATTGATTAATCGTTTCAGCAGTTAGTCATAAAATTAGACTACGTGTAGAATTCTAGACATTTTCGAAATTGTTCCTGAAGAAAAACTTTGAAACAGCTAAAATCAAAAAATTTAAAAAGCGAAAGATTATGACTATAATGCAAAATGCACAATCTGAAAATAAAATAAAAATTATTGTTGTAACTAAAAAAACAATATTGATGCTGACTTTCAGTACTGGACTCTGGCCTGCCAATTGTTCGTTATTCTGGTTAAATTTTTTTCGTAGTTGTGTTTTGACGTTATATTAAAATCCATTGAAGTTAATTCAAATAATAAGTTTATTCTGTCCAATCTACTGTTGCAAAAATATTAATAAAAAATGTTCAAGAAATTTGCATGTGAAAAATTGCACTTTGAATTATGAACTTGCATAAACAATTTAAAACAAATGTCACAAACCATCTTTGAAAAATACTTAAACTAGTTACAATTTGGAGGTAATGAATTAAAATCAAAAAGACTTTGTTTCAAATTTCTATTTGTATTTTCGATAGTGTGATGCTTCTAGATTTTTTTAACTGGGTTTGTACGAAATCTCACCCCACACGTGAGGAAACCACAATGTTGGTAATCGATCCTAATACATAAGTAGAGGATTTGACCCTTACTTACTGCTCTAATCTTTTGTTGGCTATTTCTCACTTCCCTTGTTTAATAATAGGAAATAAGAAAAATGTTTTTCATTGCCGGATTTGTGATAAATAGGATAATAGGATAAATTGTACCCTAAGTTGTTGACTGATGAAAATAAAAATCAAGGTTGTCAAAAAATATTTGGAATGTACCTAATAGTCGTTAGTTTTTAATACAGGATGAGTCGAATAAAATTTCTTTTATTCCAACAGTGTAAATTAGACTGTAGTTAGCGTTTTCTGGCAATGGACTCGCATTGTTGGGCTAATGGGGTGAAATAGCGTGTGAACGCCCGTCCATTTTTGTAACATGTATCTGACTTATCTAAGCATCAATCGCTCTAATGGGTAATGTTTCAGGTTTCACTATATCTAATTTAATTGGTTCTTCGCCGCGGAAAACGCTTACTAAATGGACTCTATCACCCAGTCAAATAAAATGGAAATTTTATGTCTGAGTCGATTAATTTTAGTGGACGTGGCGTCCATATTAATTAATCGAGAAACGATTACGACTTCTTGCAGTCATTTCTAGTCGGGCAAAGTCGAAAAAAGACCTCGCACGCCGTTTAATTGAAACCCGGCGCACCTTGTAACGATCGCACAACCTCCGACTTTGTCATATATTTTTTTCTCGCCGAAACAAAATCCGGAAGTTAATTAAAACCGAAGATAAATGGTTCTCGGTGAAATTTCGGGCGGCGAAAGGAGGATAGCGGAGTAGTCTGCACGAGAGTGCATAAATCATAATTTGAAATGAACGTATTGCTGCAATTTGCCGGGGAAAGGTGAGAGGGTGGCTAATGCGCCTCTTCCACTCGCTAAAGAGCTTAAACGTCGCCAGACAATGGCTCGCTGTCCCATCAATCGGATAGTCCGTTTGTTCTTTTGTAGTTTTTCGACTGAGGTCCATTCCGGGTGGTTAATTTTATGCGATAGTGCAGAACTGGGGCGAAGTTCCCGACATAAATCCCAGACATCGAACAAACAATAATTAGGAGCGGCGGCTGATTCGGCTCCGGGATCTAAACATTTTTTTCATCTCCATTTTTCAAACTTCTCCACATCATTGATCACCCTTATCGGCTTTACTTTGACAACGACTATTTCTGCAACAATTCTTCCATCCATCAAATAAACGCATCTCATAGGGAAACACGACACATAATCCGCGTCCAATTAAGTTTAATATGTTCTGGCACCGCGTACTTAAACGGACAATTGTCCCCGGATTCAGATGCGCCGATTGAATTTCATCTCAAAGGAGCCAACTGCTCGAGCGAGCTTATTTTAAATTTCCCGTGTATAGACAGCCGCCACACTTGGCGGAATCCAGCTTGTCAGTTCCATTTGTCCCGTTCGACCCCGTTTCCATCGAGTCCGCGAGCATTTGACGCAAGACGACGACGGGGGGTTGCGATTATGATTGTACAAAGAGCGTCGTCGACGGCACGAGAGAGCTCTTCGACTCAAAGGGGTTGGTTCATAAAGGGGCGGCGGCGATAACACAGCATGTATACACGCCCGTTGTCGGTCGCAAACGATGCCAACAGAATTTAATTGAACGCTCCGTTTGGGAATCATAACACGTACGAGGTGCGTCTGTCGAAGGGAAGCGGTAATGGCACACATCGTCCTGATTTTTCCACTTCCACCCCTACATTCGGACATATTAATTCCTCTTCCGCCCAATTAAATTCCGACGATTCTCTACAAGGTGGGGTGCACTAAGATCGCAATGATTAATGGTCCCCAGTTGTATCGGACTGCTTCATACAAACGACTTACTAATGCACCTGCGTTTGTGATTTTAATGGATGGGAGTAGAGGTGACCTCCCATTACGTGCTTTTTTTGCTGTTTCTACCACTGAAACCGATAAAAAGCTTTATAAATTATGTGCCTGACGAAACTTAATGACCGAGCTTTAAATTTTGGATCAACTGTTGCTTTGCCCGAAGCAAATCCAAATTAATTCACCAGCAGAGTCATGCTCTAGTTGTTCCTGCGTATTATTTATTAATTTTAATTAATGACTTCCGGGCCGCGTGCATAAACATTTCAAATGTAAGCATGTGTCCGAAAAGATAGCATAATTTATGAAAATCGCTTGATTTATTCGTTTCACAACATTTTCAAAATTTTCTACTTTCAGAACAGTAGCGAGCAGCTTTCTCAGCAATTTTATAAATCCCCTTTGGCGCTTCTTGTTTTTATTTCGTGGTAAAAGACAGGTAATAAAAAATTCCAACCTTATTGTGTTTCTTACAGAATCCAATATTTTTGGTTGTTGTCCTTAAATGCCCATTCATCCACATTATTCTACGATAACTCTGAAAAGTGTTCTGGTCTTAGCTGAGCTTTTGCTGTAATATTTCACTGAAGACGTTTACTTTAGATGTGGACAAAACACTTGAAGCAGTTTTACGTGAATATTGCTTCAAAACCCAGAAAACCTCTTGACCGAATCCTAGATGCATTTGTTTATTACTTACTATTAAATGTGAACAATATTCGAATCAAAGCTTTCAAGTTTTCAATTTATGACCAAAATTAGTGTATATTTTTATCATTTCAAAATATTAATGATCGAGGTTATGGCTCAGTCAGGAAACGAGCAGTTTTATTGAGTAGTGGCTGTTAAAACGGGTCACCAAACATTTTATTTTGTGCATCCGGCTTTTATGTTATAACTTGAAAATCAGAAGACATCCTATTATTTTGATCAGTTTATTGCAGAACATCACTTTGACGGGGTTACCGCGTAAAAACAATTTTGTACTTATACCTTTATTTTTTCTGCGGTGGTTCAATACATATTATTATGTAGATTAACATTCTTATGTTATTTCGAGACGTAAAGGTCGAATTTCTTATTATTTGTAAGGAAATCAGGGAGTTCGACATGAGTAGGTGTATTAAAACAATTTCTATTTTTTGCCGAGTTTTCGAATATTTCTCATTCATCTGCAAGGTTCTGAGGCACATTTCTACGCTCAAATAATTTGCAAACAATAATATAATACACACAATGGGTACAATGAATTGATTTGTCTTATCTTTATCTTTACATTTAAGTAATTTTTTAGTTTAATTATAAATATGGAATTACTGCTTACAAAGTGTGATTGATTTTGTATCTAAATTAACAATTGCCATGTAAACAGTTCTAAAATTCATTAATTTAATTAATAAATTTTAATATTAAAACTGAAATCAGAAAACATTTTTATCCAAAGTAGTCTAATATGTGTAACTTTTTATCTCAGACTATTATGCCTAGTTTTCTTAGTAATTTTCCTATTTTCTATGCACTTTTTTCAACAAAAACCGGTACTTCTACTAAGACAAAAACAACGTTGAATTTGACTTTTTACCCTTATTTTTATCCCCTAACTTGTAACTCAGATTTTCCCAAAACATCATTTTTTTAGAAAAATTAGTCGATTTTCAAGTTTTAATTGTTGAAATTTGTTGAGTTTAAAATACAGCCCATAGAGGTCTTTCCAAAAACACAAAAAATAAGAAATAATTGTCCAATCGGAATGAATAAAAACAAAAATTATCTCTAAAGAAAGCAGACTACCAAAAAGAGCATACAGTCGATTAGTAGTCCATGTAGTAATTCCAAACACCTTTTTTTACTCCTTTTCAAGTCATACACACACACAATAGACATACTTCTTCAAATCAAACTGTATTAGTTTGAAACTACATTATCAAAGCTGTTTCGTTTTTGGTATTAAGTCTTTCAGTTGTAACATCTTTGACGCGTTTATCGTTTATTCAGAAGAAAAAGGAAACACCATAGAAATATAAAAAAGCTAGTTCAGTATTCTGTAATTATGATAAAATCCTAAATAACAATTAACAATTAACTTGAATTGACTTTCCTAAAAAATTAGATTTTTTGATGAAAAGGAGGGTTATCTTCTGAACGATATGTAATTTTTGTATTGTAATAAACGATAACGCATTTTATATTTACTTCCTTCCAACACCGCCTAAGACTTTTTGGATAATTGGACTGTGACACAAGCCATACAAACCTCCTTGGAACGTTTCAAAAGTTTCTTTAGAAGTATTTGAAATTTCACTTTTCTTAAGAACCTTTATTTTCCTTAAATTAAACTTTCACCTAAAGCCTAAAGATCACAAGTAATTTAAGTTCTATCGGCCACACAAAAATTGAGATTGATCCGGGAGAAAAAAAAATCGCAATAATGTACGGTATGAGCTGGGTCAGATTCATGCACAAAAGGCCGGCGAATCAATAAAACTGGTTGAAAATTAATTACAATATGTTAATTTATATAATAAAACAATAAAAGTGTTGGTGCAGTTTGAAGCGTCGAGGTAAAATTTTAAATAGATTGATAAATCATTCAGTTTGGTTTCATAATAATCAGAGAGATAAAATTTAAAATACATAGAACTGAATACAATGTAACAGGATTTTTTAAATTGAACAACAATATATGCAGAAATTTTTTTGACACAACCTATTATATGTATTGCAACAATTTCTTGATTTCAGATTTTTTAAATAATCATGTTGAAGTAAAAAAAAATTGATTATCGTTTGTCAACCGACTGGAAACATGTTTACAAATTTTGAATTAATTGAATTTGTTAATTTATTTCTTGAATTTAAATCGATTTTTTATGTTAACAATTTTTTATCATTAACAACAGGTCTAGCTGAACTGCTTTGATTTCTAATTCGAATGAAATTAGATTTTTGATATACATAGTAGTGAGTGCCATTGGTATTATTGGTTCAGCAGTGCCCCTCTCGATAATTTTGCTGTGTTAAAGTGTTTAAAAAAATTGTGACATTGGAAATATTGGCAAAATCGTTGTAAAAATTATAGCGGATATCGTAAATCTAACGACAACGAAGCTGAAACTGGCAACTACCATTAACAATAAATAATTCAAGTTTTCATAATTCGTCCATTAGTTCGCAATTTTCCTTTTTTCGAAATTATCGTGTGTTCGAGATTGGATTTATAAATTGTGCATGGCTGAAGCTCGGCATAATGACGGGACAAGAATTAGGTGAACCCGGATGAATCGAGCCGAACTCTTCTTTCCGACTTTCGGCGGAAATTAAGCTTTTAGAGCGGCGACTGAATAGAAAGGTTCAGTTGCACGACTGGGGTATTATTATGACGAGTCTTCGTTGTTGCGCTTTTGTTGTAACTTTTAATGGAACGAACGACTCACCGGTCGTCGTAGACGAAGCCGGCGTCCAGCGTGTTGTAGTAGAGCAGAAAGGCTAGGAGGCAGCAGAGCGAGCTGACATAATCCATGCTGGGGGTCAGCACATCTCTCGATGGGGAAGATTTGGGGCGCGTGACTTGTTGCTCGCAGCGAGAAGCCGCGCTAATCTCGGCAAAGCGGTGAAATATGTCAGACCATTTACACCGTCCGCGAAGAGCTTGTACATTACATCGATGCGGAGAGTTTGTGTTTAGTTGAAAGACGCGATCGAGGAGGACATTGCGCGCCGCCCCACGCGGTACCTGTAGAGTTCACCTGGAGGAGTAAGACGGACTGAGCACTGCGACCGACACGCCGTCGTTATATAGTCGACACGAGCATTGCGCGAATACTGATGATCGACCCTCTGCGAGGGACACCCTACACGCCCCGCACAGGCGCGCGCACCCGGAACCTAGTACAGGTGGCACCGGAGTCACCGGAGTCGCGACGCGGACTCCGGAACTTAGTCGACCCGCACCCGCACAAGAATTCTCAATTTAAGCACAAATTGCCTAGAACGGAATGTTAGTTACACAGATTGTCAATAGATGGCGCTGTGACCAAAATACGGTTTTTAATCATATTAAAAGAAACATTAACATTTTGAAGTGTTTATTTATTTTTCGCATATAGCGGTGAAGGTAATCTTCCAAACGATGGCTCAATCATTGGTTTTGATGAAGTATTAAGGAAGATATGGCGCAACGACACAAACACTCTTGAGAAATAATATATGTATAGATCAAAATTTAAAACTAAAACCGGCGCCTATTCGTTTTTCAAACGACAGCAACACGGGTTCGAAATCTGGCATCAAAAAGCAGTAGAATTGTTATGGATGTCAGTCAGGTGTAGGTTTGAAGGTTTCACTTTAAAGTTGAAGCCCTAGATCGACATAAACAAAATTTGACGTAAACATGCTCCGCGTCTTTGAGAACCGCAAGATAGCGATAACTTATTCATTAAAAAGTCGACAAGTAACTTTTATTCCGCATGAAGCCGAAATCAATAATTAATTCCTCCATTCAAAATTAACCGGAGAGTTGCTGGAGAAATCCAAAGCGGAGTCAAGCCTCCGTGATGTAGCCATCTTGTCTGGAACGATGATGGGAAAGAATTTATTAGGGCGTAATCGCGTCTCTTAACACCATTTTCCGGCGGCACGTTTATCGTTGTCGATTTTTTAGCGGCGGCGGCGGCATCGAGCTAATGAAAATAAACGCGATACTAGGATCTAAACGGTTGCAAACAGTCGTGAAAGTGTGGAAAACGATGAAAGTTTGAGTAAAAATTCGCGATTTCTCTCAGGGCCGAAACGTGGGGCCGGGGGAAAAAGCGCAATCCTGCAAACTTGCAAGTTGTAAATTCAGCGCAACCCTTCCTCGGGGCGCAGTAATATAGCAAAGGCGCGATAGGCGGCGGTGAAACGTCGAGTAATGAGTATGAATACGTCACGTCAGAACTCGAACTCGCTGCAGTAAATAGTCGAGCCCCAAGTTGCTCAGCTCGCCGGAATGGGGAAATATATTGCCGCTACAGATTGCTGACTAAATTACCTCACCGTCACAGATCGGGGGACGAGTTGTCACCTGACGATCTGCACGAAGTGGCCGAAGAATCGTATCGATCGCCGCTTTTGCTTTTGATCCTCTTCATTACATCGCTTGATAAATGGAACTTTTTCCATACTCAGCCATTATCAGCTCGCGTAATATGAAAGGGATGAAGTATGACGTCGCGAAATAAACACCAATGATAAACTAGCAAGCACTGTTTCCGATTTCGTTGCTCTCTACCACAACCCGCTAATATACAAGGTTCATTTCAAAAGTTCTCGAAGTGTATTCAAATTTGTGATTCATCTAGTAGCCGTGAATCAAATATGTCACCCGTCAAATAACTAGTTTTAATCATGGAGGCGAAAATAAGTAAGCTTCTTTTTGAACATGGATAAAATCGTTATCAAATATTTTCGTATAGAAGGGTTGGTCAGCAATGAAGATTCATGCTGACATAAAGCATACATTGGGGAATTGTGCATGAAAAAACTCCTGGCGCGTTTACTCAATATTGAGCAAAATGATGAAACTTGGATTCACCACTACACCCTCAGAATCAAAATTGCAGTCAAAGCAATAAAAGCATTCGGTTTCCTCAAAGTTCAAAAGTTCAAAGAATGCACAGTCAGAAAAATTTGCAGAAAAGGTGATGGCGTCAATTTTATGGGATGGCAAAGGGATACGGTTGATAGTTTATTTTCCAAACAGACAAGAAAAAATATTTTACACCAAGACAATGGAGGAGTTCACACCTGTGCAGTTTCATGACAATATTGAACTAAGGCTACGAAATCCTACCACATCCACCTCATTTGCCAGATTTAGCGTCTTTAAATTACACGGTTTCCAAAAATTAAAGAATTTCTTGCACATGGACGATGCGGTTAAAGTCGCGCTTGAACAATATTTTGCAGACCTTTCCGTTGGACCAAATGTGTTGAAAAAAGTGAGAATACGAGTACCTTGAAAAATAAAATATTTGGTTGGGGAAAAGTATCGGGAATTTTCTTAATAAGATGAATATGAAGCAGTGGCGGTTGGTCAGAGGAGGCAGACGAGATAGTGCCTTCGCTACATCAAGTGACAAATTCATTAGTTGCATATATTGTAAATTTGATTTGGTGGGAAGATATTTTTTCAGATTCAGATCTTATCAATAATTATTTAATTAATATTATTTCCCCCCTTATAGGACATTAAATGGAAGATGGTCCAAAAACTCTAATAAGATCCATCGCAAAATACTCCACACTTTCATAATAATTGTTTCAACCGAATTTGAATGGTAACGCCCAACTAGCGCTTTTTACGCATTTTTTTGCTTGAAAAAGTGCACCTCACTCCGCAAATCACAGCGAGACATGGCAGGGGCATTATGTCTTTTTTAAGATTGTTAGTTCGTGATTGGGTACGTTCGGATAGGCTTCGGTGCTTGAAAAACACTGGACCGGACACAAACACGCCCACAGTTTCAGGCGAATTTTGAATTTAGCGCACATCATCTTTGTTTATTTCCGTTATTTAGCAGTTGACACACCTTTGCGGGTCTTTGGTCAGATTTCTATTGAAATTAAAATTTTAGAATTTCAAGATAAAATTTAAACAACTAGCGTCGGTGTGTCAACGAGTTTCATGCATTACATGGATCTCGTATTTTTTATTATTTTTTTTATTAAATAAATTAATAAATAGTTTGTTACCAATCCTTTAGTTCCTCGTCCATACTTTAGTTGTTTTTTGATTAATTAGGATAAACCACTTTGAGAATTTCTTAATTCTTGTTACAGGAAATGTAAATGGTTAACGGGTAGTTAAATTTCAAACAATTGTTTCCTTGACCAAGTGTTTTATTTTTGAATAGTGCTTAATCAAAATCGGAATTTTGCTCTGTTAAAAATTCAAATTTTTTGAGCGCCGTACAAAAAGGCAGGATCATATTAGGCAACATGTAAATTGCATATTTAAACGAACAAAATATTATACATTTATTCGGTTCGGCACGTCAAGTAGAAATTTAACAAACATTTTATAAATTGGCCACAATAAAAAATAAATATATAAAAACGGTTATCTTTATTTTTATTTATTTTTCTGCTTTAACTTTAAAGAATTAATGTTATTGATGATTACAAGAAATGATACTCCTTGGCGAAGTGCATAACAATTAAAAATGAACTACTTAATTCTACAGTATTACTTTATTCTATAAAAAATACATTATTATCCTATTATTATTCTATATTATTTTATTCTGATTCTAGCTCATCACGTTGTAACTAAAAATATAAATTTATTAAATAAGAATTAGAATTAGAAATAAAATTAATGTGACAATAGATATAAACTTTATATTAATATTAAACATAGTAAAAGTGTTTTATGAATTCGGGACGCACTCTGTTTATTCATTGTTACGCTCATTCTTTGAACTTTAAACAATGCATTAACGCAATCGGGGAAGAGAAATTTATTAAAAATTTGACAGCTTCTCATCGTATTTTTCAAAACATTTTAGATGACAAGCTGAATATTTTTATAAAAAATATTTGGAAGGAATATCATCGGACAAGACAAATATACATACCCAAAAAAGCCTACCATTTTCTCAACCTAATATAATTCAAATAACTATCAATGTTTTTTCTGTTTTATTCCGATAATTTTTCATAGGATCATCGTATTATGTATAAGACGATTAAAACCGCAATTAGTTTATTTGATTGGTTTCTTAAAATACTGCATTTATCTCTATTAGTTCAGATCACAGAGAAGGGTTGTTATTTACACCCTTATAATCACCCCCAATTAAGGGAAATCGTCGCCGACTCGTAAATTTCACCAAAATTTAAATTAAAACTGCACAGTCTTCGTCAAGTTTACATAAATTTCATAAATCGTCTAGGTAGATTCGGTCGGAATTAAAATGCCCGCTCCTCTTGTTACTGATAATCGCTGTTTCAATCAAAAATGACACAGGTCCAGGCACAAAACCCGCATTTCCATAAACCATCCCTACGTCAGAGATGTACGATAGGGAAGCCGCGTTTGAATGATTCGCCTTTAATCAGCAATTACGATGATAATTGATAGGTAATCCCGTCGGAAACACTTGAACGGCTAATGAAAACTACCCCGCCACAACACCCTCGCTGATCGCATTACACTCATAAATGTAGATTGAAGCAGCGGAATGAGTCACCGACAGGTGAGCAAACGCAACCCTTATACCGTATCGTGTTCGTCCACCCTCTTGACGTCCTCTTAATTACGACGACTCCCCCGATAATACGCGATTTGGGGCAGATGGAAAATCGATGCGTAATTGCAAGGGTGTCGTTTTTATTTGCGATGTATGAAGTCGAGGAATGCCCTCCTGCAGATGCGTCACCGGAATGCTTTAATTACGCCCAATCAAACTAATTATTCTCTTATTGTCTCTAATTGGGCCTTATTGTGGCGGCGCTGTTGACAGAAATGAAAGCCCGACATACCGACGCTATGGAAGGGTGACATCTGATTAACTGATGAACTCTGACCCGTTGCGCAACGACTAAGTGAGCTAAAGAACCTCAACACTTTATTTATATTGACCCAGTGTCGTCCTTGCTAATTTGACTGCAGCAAACAATTCCGCAGACGAAGTTTGTCTGGACCGTAGCGAACAGCGACCTAAAACAACTTGAGATTTCGTCTAAAAAATTGTAGCAAGAAGTGAACTCGGTGAGCGTGGTGCAGGTGATCTTATTTAAATTCATGTTTGCTATCATAAAGCTATTAGAGCAGTTTTTGTTTTGTCGGAGCATTAAGATGTAAAGTTCGTCCAAAGTTTATTGCCGTTGTCTTCCGAGAGGTCTTCGTCCCGTTTTAATCAACGTTTTTTCCGACCGCTTATCTGTTTTAACAGGCCATACAAGCACTCAGCTTTATTTTCCCCGGGGGCTTTTCTTCGTGCGCTCGATGCTATCGGTGCCTTACTGTATTGACGTTCCAATTTTCAGCCATCGTCAATAATTATCAGAAAAAATAAAGTGTCGAACATAAACTGGCTCGGAAAGTAATCGCAACAAATGTTCGGCGAGCTGATTTGTAACAAACTAAATCGGCTATTGACACAAATTCTCGCAAGTAATCCGGCCGGAATTTACGAAAAGGATGTTCGGCTTTATTTATGTCTATTACGCGACAAAGGGTCTCTTCTGCTAATGCGACAGGGACAGGGTGATTTGGAACAGTTTTTAATTGGTGGAGTTTTTGCGGCAACTGCCGGCAAGGCAGATAATTAATTTTTGTTGCGATAAAATGGCGAAGGGGTGGAAGAGTTTTTACAAGCTCGCGCAGATGACTACAACACTTTGAATGTACGAGGGCCACCCCAACTTCAATCGGTCGTCATGGTAAAATTCATCAGGTCCGGCAGTTTCAGTTTCAGATCCTATTTATTGATATATATTTCGATATTCGTTTGTAAAATGAACACTGAATATGAGGCGAGTCAACCCAAAAAATGGTGACACTGTACATAAAGATTTCAACATTTCACACCAGACGCTTATCCGATTTTCTCCCTTGCTTTATACGAAGCTTAGCTGTTTTGTTGTTGGCGCGAGTGAAATTTTGTTATATTTTATATTCACGAATAGCTAATAGTTGCTCTTAGAAAATAACTTTCATGTTTAGATAATTTTAATTTGCCTGCATGAATAACTGTTAACAAGAGCGAATTTCACGTGTGATAAAAGATACCTACAAAATATTTTTGACGCACCAGGTGTCAGTGTAAGTGAAAGAAGAAGAAAAATGTGTTAAACGAAACGAATAAAACAAGTTTAATATAAGCTTTACAAATAAGAGCGTGGAAAAGAAGCAGAAGGGCAAACATACGATGTTTCGATGGATTTTCAATGTCAGGGTTCCGAATAAGGGGAGAGTGTCCATTCATAGCTTGTTGTACCCTTTTGTTTGTGAAAGGGAACAAGGGGATTTATCCAAATGGGTACTCGTTACAAGCACAAAATTGTCCTCTTTATATGTATAGCATTAAACTAAAAACAAATCTTTAAAAATTGCCTATTTAAAGAATCAAGACAAGAATATCATATGTTGTTGTTGTTATGTAATTAAGTGATTACTACTTCAATAGTAACGAAGCAATTTTTAAAACAATATTAATTAAATGCTGGGTATTTCATTCGCATGCAAAGTGTTATTTTGTTTATTCCGTTAATTGTTGTTATTCCCGTTAATTGTTTAGTAAAAATACCAAAGGCTCATCCAATTACTAAATATTCTGTATAAAATTTTAAATGCACAGTAAAAATATTAAAAGCTCGGTAAAAATACTACACGTTCATTGAATACTGAATGAATTGAAAAAATATAAAATTTACGTTTTCAATGCTGAACGATCAGTAAAAATTCTAATTGTCCAGTAAATTAAAATTGATGTGGTTTAATTTTCAAATCATCTATGTCCACTTTGTTGGAGTCTCCCGAAGGGATTATTTACATTTGACCATCAGTTCTTTTTGACGTAACTTTTTTTGTGTTTTGGTCCATTTATAACATTTAATCCACAGGTCCAAGTTTACAGAAGAAACCAAATAATACTATCTTTGCTGGATAATTTTCCGATCAGCTATGTATATACTTCTCAAAATGACTGAAAAACAAATAGTGGAAGTAGTTCTCTCAAAGTTTTTTTCTTTCATCTTTGATGACTGGGTTAAAAGTTGCTAAAGCGTAGTTTGTACTAGTACTAAATTTTTCGTCAACTTCATTCTAGTTTCTACTGTTTTTAAGACTTTTTCGTTTCACTACATTATACTATGTTTCCCATTTTGAAACAAACATACAGGTCTTATCAGAAGATTATTTATTTTTACTCAGTTGTACATACAAGATCTTCCTAGTATTTTGATCACATTATCTTTTGGTCGTATCTGTTTTCTGCAATTTTTTGATGTGTGCTGATTTTCTTTCATGTGAGCGCAACACATCTTTATTTTGGTTTTTGAATCTAATACGTTTTTAAATACACTTTTAACTGACATTGCAGCATCATAATCAAGCGAAATGAAAAATAAACCTAGCATAAATTATTAGGTAAATACAATATTTCATCCTGCAAAACTACAAAATACACTTAATCTTTTCTGAAGTTTAGCATTTAGTATTTTTTACCGTACAAAATTTTATAAAATAATGAGCATTTTATTACTACTTTTTTAAAAGAAAGTTATTGAATTTGCTTCGAAAGATTCACCGAGGATTTTTATCAAAGTAGTACAAAAACATTTTTGGATTAACAAAAACATTTTTAATTATTTATGCAATATTTGATCAAATACCTCCATAAGTGTCGAATAGACGTGGAATTAACACGTTTATTGATTAGGTTAAGAATGAAGTATGTAAATTTTTCGATAATTATATATTGGCTTAGTTGAAATATTTTAGTAAGATTTAGTTTATGTTAGAGAAACATCCCACCAATTGATTTAGTTATGTGCGTCTGGAGAGCAGAATAAAAAACAGGGAAATCCCGTCGAGGCTGACCACATTTCGCGCTTTGATGCGTACTGTCAACCACATCTCTCTCTCACGAGATTCTTCCAACCCGAAAATTTACTTCCACCCGTATTCAGCCCGGTATTAATTCGTTTTATTGCACGGGCTAGTCACGCTTCGATGCTAATCTTGTCGATATTCAGCTAACGCACTCAAAACAAGATCCCAACTTAAAGCGGTTTCCTTTCAGAAAATCTGAAACTTGCCTCGAGTAGTTTAAAGAAAACTCGCCGAGTTAATTAATAAATCGAGAGCTAAAAGAACAGCTCTTTTAAACGCTTCCTGTTCGTGAACCGTCGCTCGTGTGTGGAGCGAATAATTTTAGATTTGTCTAGTCTCTCCCCTCATGTTCAAATCTATCGTAGCTGGCAGCAACGTGGCCATTATCCACTTTTACGCTGATGGCATATTTCCGCTAATTGTCCCGGAAACACATACACATACGCCACATCATGTCGGGCTTTTACTCCGCGGCAACGACATAAAACCACGTGTAAAATGGCATCGGAAGAAAAGTACTACTCAGGATCCTGCCGGGGGGCAGTAAAATCTCAGTAATCATTCCCCGGGTGGTTATGACTCAAGCCGAGTGCAATAGGAGGAGGGTCGTGAGTGGACGGCGTCGTAAAACAAAGACTCCTTCTGCCGGAGGCATGCGTTCGCACTCTACGCCGTTACGGCACTTCACCAGGTCGCCGAGAGCACTTCGACCTCAAAAAGCGGCAGCAGTCGGATTTTGACGACGACGCCACTCCACCAAGCAGGCACCTCGTGCATGTACAATTCGAATTATGACCACTAGGATAAACAGTACTTGATAGCCGATAACATCTTCATGTGTAATTATTGTCGACGGAGTGAGGGGCACAGACGCCGGACGTCGTAAATAATGGACTAACAATGACGGCCGCCCTAATAAGTACACATCCACCTACGACTGCTATTCATACAATATTAACTGTCGCTTTACATGCATTTGTTAATATTTCAAGTAATTTGTTGTTTGTTCGTGCTCGAAAATTCCAAATGTATTATTTAAATTCTTCGGCGAATAACTGCGGCACGATTCAGACATCGTTGCGGCGACGACACTTAAAACAATACATTCTTTCTCGCTTTACTCTCTTTATACGCTTCGGGAGTATGAAAACAGAATACAGCACGTTCAGAAATAAGCAGAGATACTCCATTAACGGTAGGAACAAAATCCACTAATCGACAATCCACGTAAAGAGTTGCAACTCTGCAGTGCTTATTGCACTCATTATTATTCTTAAAAAGTCTGAAACCAAAATTATATACGTTCTCTTGGGGTTTTTTGTAGCAAACTAAATGAAGGCAGTGTTTGGGGAATAAACTAAACGATGCAATCTCTCGTCTGTTAATTCCCCAGACGCGATAGAGGACAAATCTGGTGATCTACGTGGCTAAACTTACTACAAATGCTGCTTAATCGATGCATCGTGGAATGAATACTGTTAGGGTTACCACTATCATTTGTAATGCATTGTTCACGCAATGTTAAGTCGAAGGGTTCCTTTTGAATTGATTCAGGTTTTGATTCTATTCTATTTTCAGTTCTTTAGAAACAGCAGTAATGAAATAATTTTCAGATTTTTCGCACTTAAACAATTATTTTCAACACGTTTTGTCTACGACCTGGGTAGGCATCTTCAGCTAATCGGGCGCCAATATTAAACAACGTACACACTTAAAATTTCAACGAGCAATTAAATATGGTGCCAATATAAACGTTGGAATTAATTCGATAATTTTTTACAGCGGGTGAAAAAAATCCGCTTGGACCCGTTTATTTTTTATTTAAAAGGCGCAAATTTTGATATAAAATCAGCTTTGTTATCTCATCGCTGTCAAAGATATGGGTTTGCTTCAATTTTTTGAATGGTTACCCTAATTTTTTGAGTGCCTAATTTTATAGAGCATTTTCTTGGCATTTAAAATAATGAAATTTTAAATATGTTACATAATAGTTTTGAGAAAAAAAATATTTGTGTATTTTTGTCCAATGTATTTACATTTGTTTGTTTGTTAGCTATTTATTCACTTTAACTACATAAGTTGACATTTTATTGAAGTTGGGTGTGATACAAGGGAACACAGAATCTCCAGATAAAATTCAAGACCATAGCTCACGATTCGAACGATGTATATGCCTATTCCTTTTTTTTGTTTTATTCCTTATGGTCCTAGAAATGTTCTCAAAAAAAATCGAGACAATTACAAAAGAAATAAAGACGGAAAATTCGGACAAACTGCAAAAATCATAATTTTTGTATGCACTCTCTATCATATTGTCAATTGAAAAAAAAATGGGAAGATCAGGAGAAAAATATGGAAAGGAGAGCCTAAATTAAAATAAAATTACATTTGTTTTTACTTTTGTGTTGTGTTTTTTATTTCTATTCCAATTCATTTCGCTACGTTCCAGTGCTGTCAGATCAAAATAAATGCACAGGTTATCGCTACATTCAAGTACAGATTGTGAAAGAATATTTAGTCAAGTAAATTTGATTAAGACACAAATATGAAATACATAGTTTATCTCATGAAACTGTTAACGGCACTTTACTGGCAGCGCAACAAACAATTTATTGAAATTTGGAAAACGTATGTCGGGTCAGCTAGTACTGTTATAAAATAATTTGAATATCGTCTTGGTCGTTGTCAACTAAATTCAAAACTAACGTGCGTTAAAAAAAAACGAGGCTGCGTTGGCCATGGAAAAACTTTGTGCATCAATTTAGTGTAGCAAAATTTCAAAGTGTCAGTTCGAGTCTGTTCATGTTTAGGTTAGCTTCCTTGTTGACAATGGGATAAATCATTATGGGATAAAAAAAGTGCAAAACATTTCCCGGTATCGTTGTGAATCCAAACATCAATCTATTCATTGTTACAGCTTCTCCTCTGTTGAGGAGAATATCGGCACGACCAGGACGGTCATTAATTTGATATAACTGTAAGTCGTGAATAGATCGATGAAGAAGAATCAGTCTCAAAACCGAAAAATGTCTTGAGAATATTTGGCAGCACTCAGTTACCCGTCAACCTTCATGGGTCATCAGTCTCTATGCGCAACTCGAGACCTACCAATTCAGTTTAAGAGCAACTGCATTCTCAATTAATATTTCAAAAATCGTTGTATATATAGTTAAACACGGACGTCGACCGTTAGGGAGTTATATTACACAATATACATTAGAAAAAAAAGGTTCGGGTTTGCTTGGATTCGAAGGTTCGAAGGTTTATTTATTTTAATAGACCAAAAAATTTGGACGGGCTACAGCAAAAAATCGAAAGCAATTGCGTGACTAGTGAGGACATTTAATCTGGACCACTTTCTCAATGCCAATCAATAAATGTTGTTTATTTTGGACTTTAATTACGGATTGTCTTGCATTAAAGTTTACATTAATTTTTTTTACATGTTTACATTTTATTTAAAGTACCAAATTTTTTTTCCCCATCATTTAAGTAATATTTCCCCCATCCCCCATCATTTAAGTAATAATAATAATAATATGTTTGGGACCTACCAATTGTTGTATACATAGTTAAACACGAACGTTGACCACTAGTGAGTTATAAATTACACAATATACATTAGAAAAAAAAGGTTCGGATTTGTTTGGTTCGAAGGTTTAAAAACCAATGATTATTAAAAATGTTCATTAAAAACAAAATTAAACTGTCCTAGCGTTTGGGCCGTTTTATTTCGATGGTAAATTTTAAACTGACAGATCTTGACATTTGTCAAATCTATGTTTATATTTCTATGGTGTCTACACTGGAAAGTCGATACATTCCATGGCCAACGCAGCCTCGTTTTTTTTTGAACGAACGTTATAACTATATTCAAAAAATATGTTCTTTAAAATTACGCAATCAAAAATTGAGATTACTATTCAGAAAAAAATTAAAATGACGTCATAACCTTGACAGAGATGACGAGGCTGATTTTTTTGTCAAAATTTGCGCATTTACTTCCGATCGATTTTTATATTCGTTGCCTTAAAAAAGTATCGAATTAATTCCAATATTTTCATCCGCACTGTATACTCAATGCATCTTTCAGACCTTTTGACAACAAGATCAGATGACACATCTCGAGCAATAGCAAATATGTCCTAAAAGTTTACATGTTGAAATCATTTATCATGCTAGTGAAGGCTTTTTATATTCTTCTTTGTTGAAGTTTACTAAGTAGTGGCCCCTGATCATTTCGAGGCTAGTTCCCAGTCCTTGTTGCTTCTAAATAGACAAACACGCACTCATTTTTATTCATGGCATATGAATCGTCCGAAAGGTTTGATTTCGGGGCGGTCTTTGACGGGTGACAAGAGGTTGTCTTCGCCCCACGGCCGTTAGTTTCCGTCACAGGTGTGGCCCACCGGAGCCCTTTTCCCCAACGATTTATAGCCGAGGGCACTAACGACTTCTTGAACAATGGTGCGGCTTCTCACCCCGCATTTGCCTACCCTCCTGCGACCCACTCGTCTGCCCAATCCTTCGAAAGAGATAATTTTTTCTCGGTGTGAAATATTAGACGAACGGCGCACAATAGCTGGCAATCGACTTAAGAGCGTCCCATATTGAAAATCACAGACAAAGGTACGTTTTCAATCTCGTCCGGTGCTCGAGTCCTGCTGATTTGATTTGTTGGCAATCGGGTCCGCTTCGATTGTTTGACTTTTTATTTGGCCACCGCGCTCCAGAGGCCAATGCGAACCATAATAACGGGGATTCGAATCGATCCGTTAATTTCCCGTGGAAGTGTCGCAACTTTGTGGCTGCATGTCGTGTGTATTGTAAGCAGCTATTCGGCCGTGAGACTGATAATGCCTGCACACACAATAACCGATCGCATTAGCGTGCACATCTCCTGCAGGAAGCCTCGGACACCTGCCATGTGTCTGCATCTTCTGGCGCACCGCATTAATTCGCTGTGAAATTGTTAATTTTAAAGCGCCCATCTAAGACGCTTAATGGGAATTTGCTCGATATCCTCCTCCAAGACTGCACACAAAACTAATTATCCTTATCGCCTCTTAAGTACATAATAACGTCGGGTAGCATGCATAATGGGGGCGGCCCGTGTGTCTTTGTCTGCCGGTTAATATCCCGGCCGAAAGCCGCCGACAACACCGTCCTTCTAATTAAATATTACTAATCGGGACGCACGTCACGCCGCTTAATAAGACTAATAGCCGAAGATGCGAGAGATGATTGTTCTCAGATTACGGTAACAAGAGAAGGCGGCTAATAATCCTTGCCGATGTCGGATTTGTCCGGGCAACGATGCACTCCCTGCGCCGGAACAGATAAGCGGCTTACGATGGCAACAGCGCCAACGAAAGAATCCCATCCGACGCCAGAAATAACACCAATGTACTGATAAGTCGCCAACAATACACACACTCCCGGGATCAAGCGCTTAACGAAAAATTAGGGGTGGACTGGTGCAGTGTTGGTTGCCTGCTGGGCGGCGTGCGCAAATAAAAAATCCCCGAAGAAAGCTCAATTAACGTGCTCTGCTGACGCCGATCCGCGTTATTTGCCGATCGTCGAATACAATCGGAGCATGAAATTTGTAATTAGTGCGGAGTTGTTTGCGTTGATGTGATGTAAGCTCGGCGACCGAAAATAACAAAACAAGCACGCCATCTACGGGTAATCGTTATTGAATTGTTGTGTCGACGGCGGCTGTAAATTAAGAAATAAATAAAATTAACGGCCGACTTGTTGTTTTATTGCACAATAAATAAATGATGAAGATCGATTCGGTTATCAAGGACGATTTTTCCATTAGTGCAATCAAACGTCGCGCAAACCATCACTCGCGGGGAAAGCCACTAAGCACCTCTTTTGTACACCAATCGTACGACAAATTATTTTGAAAAATAAAAATATTCAGTATTCATTTCGATCCAAAATTACTATCCTAATTCGATTATCACCGTCGACAAAATGATCGTTTGGAACGAGCGTATTATTTGAAAAATAAATAAGACTCATACAACTGTAAATGCAATGTGACGTCTTCAACGTCTTCAATATAAAAATATAAAAGTTATAAAAAATAGAGTGAAAGACCGAGTTCGACTAAATCCGTTCATCTAGATCCGCATCCCGGGATAGATACTTTAGCAATATGAAACTGGAGTGGAAATTCTATACTAGCTAATAATTATAATAATAGTAAAGTTTATTTTCAACGGTGGACCTCATTAATAGGACATAACACAAATATTACTGACACAAATAAAGCATTAAGAAGAAGTTTTACTAAATCCAAATCTGAAAACAAAGACTAAAATACACAAATACAAGACATCGAATTTATATGTAAATACTTAGTTTCTGAATGTTAGGATTCTAGAGCTTAAAATCGTTTTATTAACTAAATTAACAGTCTATGTTATTATCAAAAATGTTATGAAAAAACTGTCGGTAAAAATTAGTCTTTATAATAGAGAATGTCTCAAAATTTGACGTCATCTCTTGGTGGGGCTGATAGGCCATAACTGACCAGAATATCTAAATCTGGCCTTAGTAAAAAAAGTAGTTTTCTATTAATTTGCACCGTTATGAATTTTGAGAAAATTGACATTGTAGACAAGCTTTTCGAGTTGCACGGACACAAAATTCCATCGTCTAAAATTTTAATTTTTTTTACACAGTTTAAGATAAAACCATTAGTACCTATGCGTTTGGAAAAAACCTGTTCCCGTGTCATGCGTTGATTTTTTTCGTATTAGCAAACCTTGACTCTTCATACTGTAAAAAGAAATTCGCACCGTTATGAATTTTGAGAAAATTGACATTTTAGACAAGCGATTCGAGTGGCACGGGTACAAAATTCCATTTTCTAAGATTTTAATTTTTTTACACAGTTCAAGATAAAACCATTAGTACCTATGCCTTTGGAAAAAAACATCTGTTCCCGTGTCATGCGTTGATTTTTTTCGTATTAACAATTTTTGACTCTTCATACTGTATAAAGAAATAGCACGCTAATGTGGCAAGTAATTTTAATTTTAATGCACATTTAGTGTAATTTTTAAAATCGTACTTTATACTTTACTTAAAAAAAGGATATATAGGAAGTGTATGTATTTGAAGTGTAAATAAAGAAAAATATCGATTCCTTCTTATATTATGATAAGCAGTATATTCTATTTTATATGCAATAACAAAGAGATGTTTAATTTAAATTTCCCCTTGAACTGCAACTGCTTAGGTTTATTATTGAACCCGGGGGGATAATTGTTACTTTTGTAGCTGTACTTTACCGAGAGTTTTGAAACAGTTAAATTAAACACCATGCATAAATAGTCTTAAGTTTTATTGATACCACAATTTTGTTAAAAATATTAACATTTGCTAGTGGTTTACACAAAACCTAAAAGTTAGAAATAATATTCGAACAAAACTGATCTTAAACGTGTACTACCCGCCTTTTCGCTCGATCAAATCTTCAAGAGCAACAAAACAAGAACCTCATAACTCATGTATCAGTGGAGCTGAGACATTGTCCTCGTTCTCCAAACACTTTGAAGCAGCTTTGATATCAGCTTTAATTAGTCAGGAACAATGTACTCCAATAGCATATTAAAATATGGCCCCCGCATCCTGGAAATGCCGCCCTCCAATCGACTCCTACTGAAACATGATTCTGGTACAATGGGTGTATTTAGCTCCTGGACTATTTTGATAAGAAATAAAATTAACAAGGGATTTGTTTTCGATTGTGCGATACAATGCACGTGGATCGATTCCTGCTCCAAGGACGATTTCCTCATTAGCGCAATCAAACGCCGACACTTTTTAGGTGTTCGTTCATATGGAATAAGCAGCGATGAATGAATGGCGGAGCAATTGACGCAAGCACTAGAGATTTATATTTAATTTAAAACCGGCGAGCTTTAGCAGTAAAATAACAATTACAAAGGCATTTCCGAGCTCCATGCCATCGAAATTAAAATGGATTCTATTTATTTTATCGAGGTAATAAAAAATGATGCGTCATAAAAGCGTATAGCACTTTAGCAATCCTGACGTTTTCTTCCTTAATAAACGCGAAGCCGGTGCAGACTTTGTTGCAGTCCGCAACCGCGTTCGTTTGGGTTGTTTATAAAATCGGCTCACGTTGCCAAACAACTATTATTCATATAATAAAACTTTGCAGTGTACACTCATTTGATTTGGGTTTAATAAAACGAAAGCGACTACTTTACGGCCAGCGACAGGTTCGGCACTAATTGCTCGAGGGGGTCGGTTTCAGCCGGGCCCCGCATTTTATCGCTCTTCGGATGATGTCTAACGACCCTCGACACGAACTATAGCCAGGAGTTTTAATTAAATTCTGACGATTGCCCTCTTATCAGAGCCATATCTGGTATCGCGCGACTTATTACAGTACGAGCCGCCCGATGATAAAACGCAGCCCCGTTTTTAGTCCAAGTCGAAATAATCATTAGGGTAGCGTATGAATATTTGCACTGGTCCGCTCATTTATCATCCCCGCGGAGGTACATCGAGCGCCCCGCACCAAAATAAACCAAAGGGCATTATCAGTAAGCCACAGGCGACGCAGTTGCCATCTGCACATACATCAAGCGACGTCAATTGTTTCGTCCGTTGCACAAGAGGGTCCGTCTCCCCCGAGGACAGGGGTGCCCAGGACTCAATATGTTGCCTCACCTCGTAATGAATCCCCTTTCTACATAAAATATTACCAGAGTATAATATAACGACACTACCAGGGGCGAAACATCCCCGAAGTGCGGACTAACATGACGAACTTAATTAACTCGTTTTCTGTCTCGCTTTAAACAAAAACGTATCCAGCTATGGAATTGCTTATTTTCGTGTCTGGGGCGCTAAGTGAACGGATTTTCTCTGCGGGGACGAAATTTTTAGCAAGCCGAAATGGCACATACACGAATCCGAGTTAAAAACATTTTAATGATTAATGCGAAGAAACGGAAATTTTCATCAAATATAGTAGCTCTGGATTAACTTCGAACTTGTTGGTCTCCGTGCAATTAATTCGCATCGTCATCATGTTTGCTTTACTGTTTTACCGATTGGAATGCGCTTGGGAGTGGGAGATGTTAATTAAACAGACTGTCAATAGATGACGTTATTACCGAAATAGAGTTTTTAATAATTAAAAAATAAACATTAACATTTTGATTTGTTTCTTTATTTTTCGCCGATAGCGGTACAGGTAATCTTCTAAATGATGGCTCAATCATTGATTTTGATAAAGTATTAAAGGAGTTGTGGCGCAAAGTATGTAGGTACCGACAAAAAACACCTTTGAGATATATATGGAGATTCTGGTAGTAGAATGTAGCTCAATTCGCAGTGAAAATGCAACTTCTTGCTCTCAACTTAATTTGTTCTCGTGTTGAATGACATAACCAATAAATTTTTTGTTGTTGTTAAACTCACTTTGGCCAGAACACGTTCTTTGTGCTGCTAGAACAGACTAAAATTAATATATATAATAAAATTATAATACTGTACAATCGCGATAGTGTAAAAACAAAAAAAATAAAAAAGTTAACAGCTTCGCTGATATAAATTATCAATTTATAGTTTTCCAAGATGATTTAAATCAGTAATTTTCTCTAGTCATTTTTTCGAAAAATTTTGGTCATTACTGTTTGCTCATTCGCATCGTCGCATCATCTGAAGAAATATCATCTAGGCCAACAACTGTTCCCTCATCTGAAACGGCCCACTGAATCTGGCTTGGATAATTATTTTTTTCCAGTTATTTTCTAAAATTTTCTACCACGACAACAATGCCTTTTGTTTCAGCATTTCTCCTGATAGTGGTTTTTTTCCCTTAGCTTAAATAATAAATAATAAGTCGTACAATTTTTGCTCCAATAACAGATTTGCTGTTTTCTTCAATGTACATTTTTTCGATGGATTCAACTTGTGAGTTTTTGTATCCAGAATCATATTTTTTTGATCGCGCAAATTGTGATTTGGCCATTCCGTACTTTTTTGATAATGTTTTGACAGACATCCCTTTATCATGCTCTTCTAAAATGTTGTCATTTTTAAAAATTAAAAATTTCTTCTTCAATTGCCCATTTTAATCACATAAATAAGGGAATTTTCCCAGTGGTAGTAGGAAAAAACTCAAACAGAAACGTAGTAAATGCACTTGTTCACACAATCGAGAGTGTACGGTGTTCACACTAGACGGCGTACAATCTAAATAATTTCGTGTTCACACCACGGGTTCATATTAATGCATGTTCACACTATCACGATTGCACTGTATAAAAATTGTTTCTACTTGAGCAAAGCTGAGCCACTCTTTTTATTGTGTATGTAAAAGTACATATCTTACGAAAAGTTTAAAAAAAGTTGCATATGATGAATTTGTCGCAAAGCTCCGATTAGACTGGCCGTAATGAGACTGCTTTGAAATTTTAAGCTCGAGCGCTCTTCAGATATTATGGAAATCCATGCACAGTGCAGTGTTATTCTCACTTCGCCTAACTTTTGATTAACGAAACGAAGCGTCGTCTACCAGATTAAGACTTTCCTAATGATTAATAACGGACGATCGGAACGAAGAAGCATCGTTGCGGAATATCGGTAGACCGCATTTGCATGGCTGCATTTTTTGTGTGGTGAACAATGCACATGTTCGTTCTAGCAGGAAACGCTTGGCGTTACGTGCAATAGAGAGTACTTGTGTCGAGAAGTCAGCAGTAAACTGTCGGACTGACGTCCTTTATGCTGCCAGCAAACAATATACGCTATTGTGGCCGGAACTCTGATTATCTGTCATTCTAAAATTAATATCAGCTTCAACTCGCTCCGGCTCCGAGGATATAACTGCTGTCCTGTAACGAGTGCCAGGAATATGCTTGTGATTGCACGTAAAACTATCAAACGATCTCAATTCCGCAATTTCATATCGGCGCGTTTAATTTATGGCGTTTGGGACGATTGTAGCGGCGTTGTCTGTTTGCTAAGGGATTTATGCGATGCATATTTTAAGACGTGCGAATTTATGAGTGTGTCGACAAATGGAATTTCCAAATATATCGAATGAAGTTAGGTAGAGTCGCACGTCTGCGGTTGGTAAATAATAGAGGGCGAGTTGTGATTTACGCGGCTGCGAATCGAGCTTTATAGTGAGATAACGAAAACAAATTTAAAAACATTCATCCTATTAGATTTTATCGCGCGGATTTCCACAAACACACACACAGAGTGCGATATATTTAAAAGATCAGATAAATAAAACTCATCAAATAGATTCAAATCAACATTAAAACTCGCTCGGCGGAGACTTTGCCAAATCTGAAATGAAATCTGGCGATATGAGATGGGCGAGCATCCAAACAATATGTCCTCTTATCAGTTGTTGTTAACAAGTTTTCTGGTCCGTAATGGGCCAACTTCTAGCGACCAATTCCATCCCGAATGACGACCGCTCCGCTGCACTTGTCAAGCTTTTTGTTTTATCTGTAAACGGTTTCGCCGCTTTATCTCGATCGAGGACAATCGCGGCGATGACGACTCCCGCAAGAAAATCTAGACATATCTGTTTTTCATTTGCATGAATTACTACAAACCGCTTTTCATTCGATTTGCCGCTCTCTTTTCCCAAAGCTTAATTTCAAATTTACGTCCAACTTTTATTCACTCGGGACTCTGACATAATTTACGTCTTGCGTCGTTTCACTCGCATAACGAACTTTAGCAGAACTAGACGTTAATGATTCGAAAAAATAAACTGTGACTTTACGAGCGGAAATACACTCCAGTATTGACTTTATCCTATTTTCAACTTTGTGTGTAACTTACGTGTTTACCATCAGTCTTCTAATCAAGAAAGTTCTACAATTATTTACACATTAATACAATAATAATAGCAACAAAAAACATAATATTTTTTGCCTTGGAACAGACAGTACTAATGGGAACGGGTGGAAGTAAAACACATTAAAGTAAATAAGAATAGAATTTAATAATAAATAATTCCAATACAGTGCAGGTAACTAAAATTAGAAACACGAAATTTAAGAATACACCAGAAAAAGACAAAATAATAATAATAATAATTTAAAATATTCTTAAAACTAGTAAATAAGTTAAGGACAGAAATATACTTCGCACAAAAATCATCACAACACTCTCAGATTTGTAATATAGATATCATAACGGCAAAAAAAATTTCTGGGGGTAAGAGCATGACAATAAGGCAACTTAAATTTCTCAAAAGACCTGGTGTTTTTTATGTAGTTATACCAATTTTTTAGACATTTATCATCTTGGTATAATTTGTTGCTAAAATATAGAAGTGTTGCGATATTTTTTGTGCGGTGTGTATACAAATAAACCACAAGTCATATTAACAGTATGTAACAGCAATTTTATTTAAGACCCTAATCTCGATAGCAGAACAAGCTAATCAACAAGAGGAAAATGACATTTTAAAATTGTGCAATGAATAAAGAGTTTTATTATTAATTGTTTGTCATGTTTGGAATTCTCGTAGTTATTGATCTGATTCCCATTTTTAAATCACAGACGAAACGGTGGCATTTTAGTTTTGATTAGACGTCAGCAAGACGAATAACTAGTCCGCCATATCTGATCAAAATCGGCCCAGAATAATACAATCGGAAGCCAATTTGGCTCGTTCTCAAATAAATTTCTGCGAATCTCTTGCGAGATTTATAAGATCGAATCCATCATTGTAACCTGATTTGGAAAGAACTGCGACAAATTAAACACCTACGTCCCAATTTGAAGTCCAATTGATGGATGACGATAACGTGGGTATAACAAGTGACCCAGGTTACAATGGTTACCGAACTAGAGCAGTGTGCGGTCGATTTATTGTTCAGAAGTCACATTAACTATGAACAACCGTCCGCACTTTAATACGTAAATAATCGTCGAGCTAACAACACAAAAATAAATATATGCACGTTTTAATTGGACGAAACAGTCGGTTAAATGCCTGCCTGTCGATAGACTATATAATGACCGCGGTATATCATTTATAATAATCGGTTTCGTGTTCGTTTATGACGACGGTAAACAATAATTTATCGGACAGCGGCTTTGTTGGCGCGGTAACAAAATTTGTGAGCTACTTTTATAAAGCTCCTCTCCCACAGTCTGACTTTCGGTCCATTGCTTTCGCGTTCGTATTTATTCAAAGCAGTTAATTAGTCTCAACGGCATTTCATTTTAATATTGATAAAGTCGTTTTTTGTGAAAGCACAAGTCCCTTTGAACGCACAAATAGACGACGAGCTGATCCGCTTTCGAACAATAAGCATGTCCTTAATAACCTCTTCGTTGTCTTTGAGAGTCGGAAAACTTCAGGTGCTTCATGTAAATTTAAACAAATTATTCCATTAGCGAACCAGAGAATTATTATAAATTATGAATTCCAATCATTTTGCAATAATGGGAAATAACTGGTATTAAATTAATGTCGAATTAGGGCGGCACAATAACGGCTAATCCCAAGCCGGATCTGTTAATGTGAGGGGGACCTGAATTATAAACAACGCCTATACGAGGATGTTATGGTTTCGTCATTGCGGCGGGAATTGCACCGGAAAATATGCTCACAAACTAATTTCCTCCCGATAAAAAATCAAGGGATCACGGGGTCGCACCGATAAAAGCAATCGCCAATATTTATGGGCGGCTTGCTTGGTAAATCGTAGATCAACGTTTAATGGGAGAAATTTAAATGTTGTATTGTTCCCCGCTAAAATGGTGGATGCGCCGGGCGAACTTTCACAACCCGATCTGGTTTGTGTTTTACGGAAACAAAGGCTATTTCCAGAACCGTGTTTAAAAACACGGGCTGTTAATCAGCAAATCCCCAAACATGGCCAAATGTAACCCTTTTCGGACTCCACAGCAACTCCCACAACACAGGTCGCGGTGGCGCTCCGGTGTAAATTAGTGGTGTAGCAGTGACGAGTGCCTCCCCTGCGACATCTAGCGCCACTAAATTACGTTTCTGATTTGGCGGCCTGCCTTCCCCAAGAAAAAAAATTACAAAAAACCAAAGCCATTCGGGTAATGGCAATTTAAAATATTCATTCCTGAAAGAAGGAGTTTTTGCGATTCCCCGGCGATTGAAAGAGCTGAATTAAGATAAATGTTCTGCAAAGGTGACAATGTTGCAGCGAAAAAATAACAAGAAGTACACGCCATTTTAAAAATATGCTATTTAACAAATTTGTAAAGAGTTTAAAGGAAGAAAATGTAACTATTAGGATATGTTAAATCGGGAATGAAAGGATTGACTCGTTTAGAAATAAATTACTTAATGCGTAAAGAATCCGTAGAGACTACAACTTTTTTATAGTAGTTGTACGATTCAGCTTCAGCGACAGCTAAGACAAACAGGTGAAGTCTCGACGGGAGTGAGGGTTATACAAAAACGTGAAAATCCAGTGCTTACGAAGCACACTGCGTCCGTTCTTTTTTGGAGGGGCTCTTCAAATGCGGGTCGTCCAGTGATTAACACTTTTCTTCTTTCGTCTAATTAAATTTTCCGGAAAAAGACTGGTGGATAAATATAATTAGGAATTGTAAATTCCGAAACAATCGCCCGAGGAAGCAAGATATTCGCCAAAACAACCAAATTTAACTAATGGTATTTTTAGACAATAGCTGCAACGTTTATTTTTCATTATTTCCCGATGCATATCGCCTGTCTGCCGAACATGTAAAGCTCAAATTTACCTCTCGATACAGCAGTTTCCGCCCCAAGTTTTGCTGTTATTTTGCACTAAACTTATAATTAGATGGGTGTTTACATAAATGAAATTTAATTTTGTGTCGATTAAATTTGTATTGTGCAATAAATAATTTTGTTTTCATTATTGTCAGCGGGAACCGAAGGGATTTTTGTCTGATTAAAAATTGATTCGGCGGTTTAATTGTGACGCTATATCACAATGTTTATCGAATTGTTGTCATGCTATGTCGGCAAACGCACAACACACGTCTAAACTATTAATTATTAAGTCTAAAATCGAACATTTCACTTTGCAGGTTGAGCTAAATATTTATAATTCACTTGGCGCTATATGAATTTAGTTAAAAACACTTCTTGGTTTGAACTACAATAGCAAAAAACTTGAAATATCTAAAATTTCCACCCCAACAACAGATTTATTCAAACAAAACATGCAAAATCGGCAAAAAGTCAAACCAAGATGTAAAGCGTAACTGAAAAATTAGACAGGATTTAGCTTTCAAAAATGTTAAAATTGACAACATCAGCCAAAAATTTGAAAAAAGGAAGACTAATAAACTATGCATTGTATTGAATATTATGTACATTATTTTGCTTGGTGTGGGTAGTATAAGAGGAGCAATAATCGAGAATTTAGTTACAAACGCTTTAATTCGACCGATTCAATAATTTATTTTGTACATAAGCAATATCTATTTAAATTCTAAATAAACCTGATTACACAGGAAATCATTAAAAAAATCAGTGTTGTCTTAATCAGTCTAATAAGCTAGACTTCAACCAAATTAATAGAATATCAATGTGTTTTGAACTGTTTTTTTTTTTCATTCTTCTTTTCATTACCAGCAACCCATAAATAAGTATTTGCTCCGAGTATAGACCGGATAAATATTTAGAAATTGCGTTACAGAAACAGGAAATTAGAAAATTTGAATTATTTCATTTTGATAAGAGTTTCCGTGTATTACCGTGGGTTCTATTTTTCATTATCATATGTAAAAGTACATGTAAAACCGCATTATTTCGTTAAATATTACGCAAGAACTTGATTTTGAATTTTTACAAAGTCTAAAATGTCCAAGAATTGGAATATGTTGGTCCGTTTCTTAAATATTTTATTAATAAATATTAGAACGATTGCATGATGTAAGTCGCAATATTAGGAATGTATATATTTATGACAGATATTGTGCATTTCCATTTATAGCTGTGAATAGTCTTGTCGATTCTGACAATCCTCATTAGTTTTAATAGAATCCTTATTCTGAAAATTATAATATGGTGTCCAACGTCTTTTTGTTTGTTTTATTAAGTCATCACAGTTGCAATAACTGTTACAGAAGAATGCTGCAACCCTTTCAAAATCAATATATTATTTTTCAAAAATTAATACGATGTTCTGATATTTTTCACATTTTTCAAATGTCTAGACGATATCTCTAAACTTTGAACCATGTCAGAATTTTTATAGGCCTCTCTAATGTGCAGGGTATGCTCTGATAGACCCAATTATTTTTCAGTTGATATACCTATATAATAAAAATGTGACAATTTTACCCGAGTAATAAAAAATTGGAGGTCCGGTGTGCAGCGAGGTGGTGGTAAAATAAAATAAAATACATTCAGACCACTAAATAATTTATTTATATTTGGTCGAGTTTTAATTTTACACTTTTACACATTCCTCTGGAATTTATTTTTATCAAGACATAGACAACCTTACCATTACACAAAACTCCACATTTTAACAAACTTCATTGAATGAATCCATGAAACTATCCAAGAGTTAGGTATTTTCATAGAAAGGCAAAAAATCAACAGAAAATGTGTAAATCTACTTCA
Organism: Eledona agricola; assembly: GCA_964023215.1. Lineage (NCBI taxonomy): Eukaryota > Metazoa > Arthropoda > Insecta > Coleoptera > Tenebrionidae > Eledona > Eledona agricola. Next base: position 3,329,253 of record OZ026860.1, on the reverse strand, counting down.
CAATCAAAAATTGATTATATTTAATAAATCCAAGAATATTATATAATTGAATTTTTTAAGAATCTTTAATTAATTTCAAGAAATTAAATCAAAGAAATTAATGCTAATAAGTTATATTAACAAGGAATTACCGGACATGTATTAGAATAAAAAGCGTTAGTACCCAAGAAACAAAAAATTTTTTGAAATTTTCAAATATGCATTGAATTTGACAAAATTTCTTGTGTTTTTTACTCAAAAGATAAAATTTAAACTATAAAACTTTCAGTTTAGCGTCGTCGATATTTAGCTGTTTTTCAATTATCATATTAATAAATAATAATAAACGGTCCCGCGCGACGACAAAATGAGTCAGTCTGTCAGGACGTACATCTGAATAGAAAACTATTCAAGAAGGAATTACCGGTTGAAAGTTTAGAAATGAACCTTTCCGAGAGGAACTTTTTGATTTCGCTGACGTGTCCCGTTTTTCGAGCGACTGCATACTATCACGGACCTTTCCCTGGAGTATCCCAGCGTCTTTTTGCCTCATCAGCGGCACGCATTTGCAATTTGCGGTGTGGCAGCGTCGCCCAAAAAACCGCACAACATACACAATGCACAAGTTGGTCGTGTTTTTGTCCTGCGTCCTGTTAACAATGCTGGCCGGGACCAGTACAAAATATGGCGCACTAACGATCACACTGACGCTATTAATATTTACATAGAGAGCGACGGATCCGCACGACTGTTTCGTGTGTCGGGAACATCAATGTGCAATTATTCAGCGGGGGGTAAGCGAGGCGAACATGAGGGGGCGCCGGAACTGGCCTCCGGACACTTCGTTGCTCGTTCCATCACAGAGACTCCGCCGACGCGTTTATTAATGCAGGCCTGCAGCTAAACACTTGCGTCCATGCAGATTTCGAGCGTGTTATTACGTCCAATTAGCGTCCGGCCAAGACAAAGGCGGTTTCGATCAAAATTCGGTTTGCATGGAAAGTGATGCGATTCATTAGGGTGTCGCCGCTGTAGGTTAAGGGTAGGGGGTGATTAAATGCGACGATCATAACTGCGCGACGCGAAACGAGACAATCGTTATCATAGACAACACGTGGATGCGCCAGAAATCAGAATTACGAAGACTATTTGGATGGAAAATTCTTGCTAGTTCTGTGCTAGTTTATGATTACAACAACTGGCGCAATTTTTGCTGCAGCCACCGTCGAAATCGTATTTTATTTTCCAAATTAACGGCAACGTTCCAGTGCAGCAAAATGGTGGATGCGCCGGGATAGCTTTTGAAATATATCGGTTTGTAATTGGCCATAATTGGTAATAGCGTTTTAAAATCTAAACAAATTTTTGATGCAACGAAAAACACGCGTAGCTCTTTTATGTGTCCAATTGCGAAATTATATTATAGTTGTTGCAAGAGCCAATATTTTGTTCAAAAATACAAACATGTCGAGTAATTTCGCTGCATTCTACTCTGTACGAGTTTAGCACAGTTGACGGCATTCGCAACATGTTATTGTACTAATGCATTAGGCGAAAAAATATTTAAAAAGTGAGGAGATGCATTATCGCAATTAAAAGCAAGAAAATTATGTAATGGGTGCGTACACCGAAGTTGCATCCAGTTTTTGCTGTTTTGTAAAAAAATAAAGCTCCTGTTGAAAAGCGTTACACTAACTTCTAATATCTACAGAGTGTGTAATTAGAAAGCGGGCCACCTCTAAAAAATTATTATTTGTTGGTCGAATTAAATGATATTTTTTTATGAATTTAGTATACTTTTGCATTTCAAACCAACAGTTATTCATACTATTAGCAATCTTTGTTTTATTAATACATGTTTTAATTAATTAGATACAACTCCATAGTGATGAAAATTAAGTTCAATAACAAACTTTAAATAATAAAAGAAATATTACCAATATTATGAATAAAACACAAGGCTGTTTCTTATCTGAGTCCGTGTGAAGCTACAGCTTCACCAATGTAATTAAATTTTGTTTTAAATCGACGCTTTTTGCTCACAGATGAGCCATCGATGGTAGTTTTCTTTATAAATTACCATTTTTTTTTCATAAAAAATTAATTGAAGAATTATAACTGATTTCTGTACCATCTGTGATTTTTTTAAACATATGCAAATCAAAAGTTTGACGTAAGCAACTCATTCCCTCTTCTGTCAGATTTGTTTCATTTTTTCCACAATGGAACAAAATGTTATTTTCATTATTTAGGTCTTTTTTTGCTAATTTAATAATGAGGAATATTCGATTGCAGTAGTAGTTATTAAAAAATAATGGCGATTTTATTATAGTTTTGTTATTGGCGACTCATCTTATAGACAACGTATTAATAATACAACTGAGTATCAACATTTTATTCCCCAGGACAATATAGGAAATAACGTCCCTCTTGGACGACAAATAATTTTTATTAAATAATACTAGACAGGATTTACCGGTAGTTCCACATGCGTCAAACAAACAATAATCCTGAACTGCATGAATTTTTCTTCTTTGTGGATAGATTTTGAAATGTTATTGTTCAAAAATTGGTAATGGTCAGTAATCTTCTTTTAATGAGGACCCATCAGAAATATCAGAGTTTTTCGAATTACAATAAAAAACAATATCCAGAGAATTTATTTTATGAAGCTTTGAGGTTCTTATGGGAACACATTTGATGGACCGGATGATGTTTCAAAGTTTTCGACTTTTTCTATCCTTACTACAAAAAAAAATGCGATGAAATTAATTCAGAATTTATAGATCTTATACCTGGACCACCAAAAACATATACCAGTCAAAATAATTTAAAAGCGGAATTAAATTTCATTCAATTTTTGCTCAAAACAACCAGAAATAAAAACAAAGTATAAAATTAATTAATACGTATTTTGAATCCATTTATTTTACTGAAAGATTATAATTTATTGAATTTTCTTGCTCTTCTTTATGATTTTTTTTACTGCACAATATTTCATTCAAAGTGAACTTAACACAATCTAGTTGCTGATCAAAAACTATTAGTTTAATAAATAATAAATCTGGTAAAAACTTGCTTGAAGATGCCTATGTAGGCCAGTCGAAAAGTGAGTCGGCCCTAACTGGAAACTTGTTTACGGCACAATTTCTGCAAAAATCACAAACATTCTAAAACTGCTAAAGTTACTTAATTGTTGAAATTTTGTGTATGAGGAAATCCTTGAATCATTGCATAAGCGATGCAACTAAATAGAACGCGCTTTCTTTCTTTATATTACATTGCACGTTTTGGTTTTGAGAATTCAAACATGAGTTTTCGATAAATCGACATTCGTCGTGGTTCCCATTCCTGATAACCCCTTTGTCTCGTTATTCAGAGGACCCGGCCATTTCTTTATGCTTGACCTCTACTCCTCTTTTCTTTTAAATCTCCAACATTTATATCCCTTTTAGACTATTATCGCCTACTTTTTGTGCCTGGAGAAACGTGTCTCTAATATCTCAAGTTTCGATCGTCTATTGTACCCGTGACAAAAACGGCTTTGGACCTAAATGAATCCTCAAAATGTAATTACGTAATTTAAATTGATTTGGAGAAAGTATCATTGTTTCGGCGACACCCGATACTTCCTCTGCATGTTCTCCGCCAAATATATTCCGCAGAAAATATATTCTTCCTCGAGCTTTTAGAGCATATATCGAGTTTCCCGCTACTGAAGCAAGAATAATGTGTTACTTACGGTATGGATTTCGTTTCCTGCAATTTTTCCTAAACGAAATAAAGTATCAATGTCCCCGAAAATTTGTCAACGAGCGCTTCGTGCGGTTTGCGACGAAACCTTCGAGTTTCATAATGGTGGATGCGCCGGGACGGAAGCGAAATACTCGCGGATATAATTAGTCGGCTAATTTGAATATTTGTTCGGGGTGTAAGAATGTGGAAGAGGACGTGGCGGCGCCGCTTGCTGAATAAAGTCAATTAAAAGCGGGTTTGTCTTGAACCATGTGGCACATAAACAAGTCGAGTCATAGCTGAAAGGCCGGAAAATGGATTAGGAAAGGCAAAGGTGGTTACGTGATTCGGAGTGTGCCGAGGTGGCGTTCAAGTAAGCAGTTTGTAATACAAATAGCGGAGTAAGCTATAAGCCCGCAGGTGATACAGAACTTTATACAAACAGCGGACTTAGTATTTGAGCAAGCCGCACATAAATATGGGTTAGGGGTGCAACCTTTTAAACTGGAAACGTTTCCTAAAACTATTAAGGCAAGCTGCAAAATTGCAAACAGTAAATGAAGAGATTTTTCAGCCGGTAATTGGGAACGGTAAGGAACGGAATCCCAAATAAATTGATCTGGGACGTTGTAATAAATTACGCCACAATAGCCGCGCTATACACAACTACATTCCGCACATTTCTCCGGAACTATAGCCGGAAAAAGCGGGCGAACGAACCGCACTCAATTATATTCGTAGTTTGCGCCGCCGCTGAAAAATCATCCCTTTAACAACAGTTAGCATCTAATTCCAATCCTACGACGCATAAATCCGGCGTGATTTATGGCCGACTGAAAAATATACACTCCATTGTAGATATTAAAGTAAATAGGGCATTTGGTGTGCTTGAAATTCCCGAACACAAAGCACACCCTTTCTGCAAAAACCATTTAAATAACCAAACTGGAGGGTTCGTGTCGTGCACAAGAAACTGTAAAGACCGATTCGGTCATTAACTGTTTTTCATCGACAAAAAGTCGCCTGCCTTTATATTCACGACAAAGCTACGCTCCCGAAGGATAATTAAAGAATCCACACGCGTTCCTCCTGTCGGCTCCTTTATTCCCGTTCACCGACTGTGAAAATGACGTTTTAATTAGGCAACGACTGGATTTTCGTCAAGACACAATGCTTTATTAAATTATCATGTCGGGGATGAATAATTGAAGATGATTGGCGCTTACTGAAAAAGTGACAGATTTGCGTAATGAGCTGCTCGTGCCGCTTCGTTAACAAAACAATAATTTTTGCGAAGTAAACAAACTCATAAATATGGACTGGAAGAAGGTTTTTCATACTTTTATCAGATTGAATTTGCTCGGTAGGAAGCTTCACAAACAATGGCACTCGCCAGATAAAAAGCACACTAAATAAATTTTTACACAATTACACGATTTCGATGGCACTAAACCAATTTAATTACTCGTCATTTTATTGGGCAAATTTACGCGATTAAAAACTATACTTGGAATCTGTTACATTAGAAAAACAGCCACAATACACTAAAAGACTGAAAATATCTTAGCTTACAAGATATTTTTAAAATTCTTTATGACAAACTTTAAGAAATTGCCATGAAAGTAAAAGAGAACTAAGAGTAGTTTTAAGAAATGTAAGCGTTGTTGGACAACAAACCCACACAGATATTAATGTTAATCTACTCATAATAGAAATCTAGCAAGATTTCCTCTCTATTCAACTCTAGAGTGCTTTCCTCTGAACGTTGTCTTCATTATCTCAGAGCTTTTTATCTGAAATAGTACTGAATAGCTGGGTACTCCCCGATTAACGATAAAGGTTGTATCTACAATTTCTTCTAGCAGCTGTGTAGTAGCTGGATTCATGTGATTTAGATATGAAAAAATAGAGCTTGTGTTAAATTAGTGCCTTCTTTATTTTTTTGTGAATTTAGTAAATGGCGAAGAAGTTGGTGAGGTATTTTGAACCTGGACATGCTTTTATGTTCGCAGATGCCTTTCACCACTAAATAGAATGGTCTCTTGAACAGAAAAGAACAGAGAACTTTTGAAAGCCAACGGCATTCAAATGAAAATAAAATGGGATGATAGAACATCCTAATAATGATTAGAAAAATATTTCTCCCAGGCCATATTTAAATTAATGTGATTTTGAAGGACCAAAAATTACTTGATATGTAGACTGCAAAATCCGCTGGGCAAAAATTACCAAATTGTAGAACTGAATGTGGACTCATAGCAGAGCGCAAAGAATAAAAACAATACCAATCAACCGACAGAATTTTTGGAAAAACCTAGTTTCAAGACAAGCAGTTAAAAAAAATTGGAATTTGTTTCAGAAGTTGCGTTAGACTTGAGAACTTTATTTCAATTTCATGAACATTTTTTGATATTCTTATTTTATTTATTTTAATTAAAATTATTTACCTTCAGTTTCATAATTATGTTCTTTATTTACTATTATGTTCTTTATATTCATGTTATTATTATATCGCCATAATTAATCTAGGTATACTCGTAATGTGTATTTGTTAAGGACTTTTAAATTTTCTGTTAATGGATCTGTCTGTTGGGCAATAAAACATTATTATTATTTTATTATTATTATTATTATTATATGTTTAATAATAAATATACTCGTATTGTAATCTTTGAGATTTTTATTGAACCATAAAAATTGAACCACACATACCACGCAACGGAATTTTTTTTAACAATTAAATAAAAAAAGTTGTATCTCTTCTTTCTTATTACAGTTGTTTTTCTTTTACGATTAAAGTATATGAAAATATTTGCAAAAATACATAAAGCATAAATGCGAAAGATCAAAATATAAAATATTAATATTTACAAACTACTACTTTTGCAGATACTACTTCTATCAGTATAGCAGATTTTACAAACAATAACGATTTAATATTATTTGTATTGATTTCGTCCGCTAAAATTACTTTTGGTAAACTCGTACTTTTTGTTTACCGGATTTTTAAAATCTAAGGTTTCTTAAGTTATCATGGTGACGATTGTTTATCCACGTTGTGAATGTGTCATATTTGCGCGAGAAAATTACATTTGGAAAATTTCGTTTAATTTCGGATTCGGTTGGCATAGCCGCGTCCGGTGTGTTTTCGCGCTTTGCTTCAATTTCCGGCGCCTCGGCGACATTTTTCCCGCTTAAGCGTGGCATTTTTAATAATTCAGTTCAATTAAATAGGACTGCATTCCGTATTCCTGTGGGGAATTACCGTGTGTAACAACTACACTAATATAATTACGACTCTTGCAAACCTGTTTTTCCCTTTAAACTTTTAAATTAATTTCAACTTCCGCCGAGTATAGATAAAAAAGATTACCTCAAAGTGGGACTTTTTATATGCTTGGAGCCACTAAGTTTGAAACTTGAAAGTTTTAATATTCGATTAAACTTGAAATCTGAAATTTCAGTTAGTGCAGCTACCGCCGTTCCAGTTTACTTTTTCCGGACGCGATTGTTTCTGGTTTTCTCGCAAAAAATTACTTTAATTTGCAAAAAGCGCTGGCACGCGTTGCATTAATTCGGTCGTCCATTTTGCGCTGTTTGTGTAACAGTGTAGTTTCCGGTCGGGAGACGACCGGAAGAGCCACTCCGGGTTAATGGTAAAAGTGTGTTACAGCGGGGATACATGTTTATAGCATTTAACTTAGTCCGTGTAAAATCGGATTAATTTGCAGTCGGAGGCGTCTCGTGTGTTCCACGCACATTGCGGAAATTGATGAAAAACTATCAGGGAACGGCAAATGCGATTCGCAACTGGCATAATATTTGATAAACGTTCCCAATACTTGAAATACCTAATGGAATATCTAAACAGATGGCGATATTATGCGGCACGTATTTGTCAAATGGGGACGGTCGTCTTAAAGTGAGCGCACCGCAGACATACGTCTCTCTCCACATGAATAATGCGTTATGATTGCTTCATACATATTTAATACCCACTCAAACCTATATTGTTTCGCCTCAAAGAATCTTTTTATTTTTTACTGCCACGACCAAATTCCGAATTATGTTACGAAGGCGTTCGCTGCTTTTTTTTTCTCCTGCGTCTTCTTCTTCATGAGGCTCCGTTTTGCATGATACAGTCAATATTTATTCAACGCCGAATAAGGAACAGCCGCAATGTAGCTCGCTTTAGGCGCGTCTTCGAGCAAAATCATCCGAGAAGAGGAAATCTAATGCTCAGACGTGTTTATGGGCGAATATCGGGCATTAACTCACTCTAAAAGTAATTTACGGGATTCCACCACACACACGCACCGCTCTCGCAAATCTACAAATAACACTGATTTCGATTTAAATTTAATTAATATTTAATAAGATTAGTCCACATTCTTATAGTCAAATATAAATGAACGTTGAATAAATGTGTCGATTAAAAAAAAAGCTGTGTTTATCGAAGCAAGTGTAAATGCAAATCGCTTTTAGGGTTTTTGTCGAAAAATATTTACGCGTCCGATAGAAAACAAGTTAAAGAGTTCGAAAATGGGATAAAGCGCGGAATTAGCATTGATTAAGAATCGACGTTGTTTACACCCCGTGGAGATGATTGAATCGCCGGCGTTCGGTTTGGCGGATAATTAATAATCGGCAGAGAGCCTCATCCATTTTAAATTTCGTCCAGGACCATAAATATTTGGGCGTTCCACTTTTGGAAGGAAATCAAGTCCGAGTAAAATAAACTGCAGAACAGAATGTTTCGTAATGGGTGGTGTGGGGCAGTGGTGATGTATGAAAGCAGGAGCGGTTTGATCACACATTACAAGACGCCGTGTTCTTGGCAAGTAGAGGACCGTCTGGAGGAATTTAATAACGACAGCGGGCCTGTGATGGAGGGCGAGTGCGAGGAATCCGTCTCATTTTAAGAGGGATCTCCGGAAATCCGTGTTAAGAAGGAGACGTCCTAATCCTAGGTTTAGTGAGGGCTGCTATATCCGAGTCGATCCTCGAGTTAACATTTGACCGGCTTCGTCTCCATCTCCTTTATTCGAATCGAGGCGGCGCGAGGCCTCATTTGAATATTTCTGGTGCGGAATTTGCGGCGACTGTTGCCAGACGCCGCATAAAACATGGACCGTCATAAGTACACCGGAATGGAGTTTCTGCGAGAGATCGTCTTCAATTTGGCAGCAAAATCCGGAATATACTAGAGAATAACACCGCTCCGTCGACGTCGTCGCATAAATCAGCCGCCCCCGGCTTATTATCGGCCGCCTCTAAATCATGCGCCGCCGAAAAATGCACCCCTTAATGGAGCGTTGCATTTATGCCAATTTCCATTTAAAACAACCGCTTTGAAAATGATTCGAGGGGAGCAGAATTTTGACCTTGAGTTGGGGAAATTCTAAATATATTTTCTGTTGACAATCGTTTGAAACACATACATAACACACACATTTAATGTCTATAAAAAATTATTCCTAGGCTTCACAGGTCTACACTATACAAAATTCCATTGGGCTACTCAGAATCCTTATTTTGTACTCTCTTTATCACGTGTGTACAAACAAAAAACGAGGCTGCGTAAGCCATGGATTATCTTTGACGTTCGAAAAAGCGTAACAACATTTCGCTTGAGTTAGAGAAATTTGAATTTTAAAGTTTTTTGTTCATAACCGTCTCGGACAAGACATAAGACACATCTAATGACTTCGTCAACAATTTACATCTCCAGGTCTCGGTTTAGACGTTGTTTGAGAAAATTTGTGAGTGGCAGCTGCTGTCAGCTGTCATAATTTTACAATTTTGTACACAATTTTGTAAAAAATAAAACATATTTCTTAATTCCATGGCCTCCTGGTTTTTATTTGTAATCTGTATGGAATCTATTTTCAATATCGATATCAACATCGGTCTTTTTTTTGTCAACGTTTTGTTTAGAAGTTATAAGGTTCTAAACTTCCAAGAAGCAAATTTCTAGGTACATTTGTGGATCGTGGTCCTTGCTAGGTTATACAAAATAATAGAAATTTTCATTAATTGTACGGGCATCTGTGTGCTCTTCATTTCATGAGAGATCCATCAAAATGACAAACGTCAGATGTATCAAACCCGTTAGAAAGTTTCAACACGATTAAATCTAACTCAAAAATATATTACTATAAAATAAAATTATATTATATTGGCCGCTTGAAAATACACTTGAATAAATAAAATATAATTTTCAGTGGCATTTAGTCGTGCTGAAACTTTCTAAACGCGTTTCATAGATCTGACATTTGTCATTTTGATGGATCTCTTGGGATCTCGATGCGATTTTGATATCGCCATTGAAAATAGATTCCATACTTTGCCTTTGAAATTCCAGTTCTGGGACACCTGTATTTGAAATTGAGTGTGTGCGGATTGCGTTGCTTCTCCGAATGTAAAATAAAACACAAAATTAATTAAATGCTGGGTATATAATTAACATGCAAAGTAAATTGTTACGTTATTTTATTCAGTTGATTAATAAAAGTAGCAAACGTTCAGTGAAGTACTAAATGCTTGATAAAAAATGTACGGTAATAGTAATAAAATTGCGGTAAAAATACTAAACGTTCATTAAAATACTGAATGTTTGGTAAAAAATATGAAATGCACGTTATAAATGTTAACGCTCAGTACTCAGTTGACAAATTTTCTTCATGTGGGCCCAACACATTTTTATTTTAGTTTCTGATGCGAATACGTATTTTTGACTCACTTTTAGTTGGCAATAATATATAATTCAATAATATAATTGGCAAAGTATAACTGAATAAGTAAATACAGTACAATATTTTATGTCGCAAAATTACAAAAAACACTTAATCTTTTCTACATTTCGTATTGAACACGTATTTTTTAACGCACAAAATGATAGAAAATAATGAGCATTTTATTACCACCCAATAAAATTTATGGCGTTTATGTAGCCAAATGTTTCGTTTACATCTTCAATCGATGATCCTTTTAACCTGTTGTTGGTGACATTAATATTCTTGTCTGTAATTTATTGTATTTTGAGAATCCTTTGTATTCGATTTCCTGAATTAATAATTTATTAGGTAAATTTTATTTCTCAATTATTACTTTTTTATAATTATATTATGTAATTGTGTAGCAACCTGTTGGAATAAATACTATTGTCAAAAATTTCCGTACATTCCATACAGCAATTTTCCGGTCCTTTTTATCTCATTTTCATATGAGTATGTCAAGGATTAGGCTCGATATTACATATTTTTAATAGCATTTCTTCAGGATCTGGTTGTGGATGGGAGTAATTAATACTAATAAATTATTAGAACTATTTTTATTATTGCTAACTTCTAGCAACTTACACATAATATATGATCAAATTCCAGTATTGTTTATTTTATAATGGAACCGAGTGTTTTTGGCCGATTTTAAACGCAATCGACTTTCGGCTTTACCAAATAAACCATCGCCTGCAGCGGCGTCCGCGTCCAGCCGCCTTCGACCGCCAACTGTCATAAACAGACGCAAACGCCACCCCCGCAATATAAACATGACAACTTTAATTTGTTCGGCGGGGTGCCATTAATTCGATCTCTCCACCCCCGAAACGACGACTCGGAAACGTTTATTGTCCCACTAAAATGAACTAAGCCCTCGAAACTTTATAATAAGCGTCTCCGACACACTAAAACTAAACTGTCTCCATGTACCGTCGTCCGGAGACTTGTTTTTAATCTCCCCGTATAGGAGATGCGGGTCCCCGACCTACGATTTAAATTCCAGAAGATTAGAACGCGGTCATAAAGCACGGATATGGGAAAAAAATTAAATCACTGCTACAAGCCGGCGGAATATTAGTTTGAAATTAGAAATTTACGACTGCCACACGTAAACGGGGAGGAATTGGTATTAACGTTTTTATTTGGTCTAAGCTTGCCAGACCATCACATAAACTCCGAAAATGTGCTCGAAGAGCATCACGCTGACTTTATCTTCGCAATAAGCACTGAATTGTGATTTACGAGAGGGAATTGAGAAGTTCCTGGCCTAACTACTAATTCATTCATTGAAAAAATTTAAATCTGTAGTTTGACAAGCACAATGAATGTGTTACAACAGTGTTCGATTTCAGGTGCTTTCAGATTTTCACATAACGCAATTTTTGCTTTTGAGTCAACAAATAATACTAAAAAATAAAGCAAACATAAATTGGTGTCTGTAACTTTACTACACCTGGAAAACCCGAATGGTGCTGTTCTTTGGACTGTTTCGTGTTTTCAGAGAGATAATGATATTTCCAAAAGTCGTCTTCGGTGGCAATTTGCATAAGGAAACCGTCTCCAGCTCGACGATAAAGTGTGAACAGTTCTCACCTAGTTTTCATTTGTGGTTTGTTCAAGGTTTTATCTAATAACGCATTTTTTTAATGCTGCGTTTTACTGTGTTCACCAAATACATTTTAACAAGTATCGTGTAAATATTGAAAGTAATATAAGTTTGGTGCGTCAACGCGGCACATGATAACGTGGTCAAATACACGTGAGCTGAATTCTATTAGGGATTATATCTCAAACAAAACAGTCCACCTAACCAAATGTTTGGCATACACACTCTGACTTGCAAACGTTGCATTAGTTCCAATAAAAATAAGATTTCACATTCAACTGAAAAATGTCGTGAATATAATCGTGACGACCTATTATTCAAGAAAATTAATGTCAAAGATTTTTAAAAATACTTAAGTCAAGGATGAAACTATTTAGGTAATTTTTAAGGTTTATTTAAATTTTATGAAGATCTACCGAAGATGTATATCGAATATGTGGACGAATTGTTTGCAAACAATTAAACTGCTGGACAATTAAAGCGCGTAGATTGTAAAATTTTTAAAACAAGTGCAATTTTTGCTGGACTTATGATTGTTAGCGCCATTATTGAAAGACCCACTATTTTCGACTTATTATTACATTTATTGCAAATTAAAAATTGTTTACACCGTGTATTAATAACGTGTTCTGTTATTCGAATTTTCAAACGTTGAGAATAAATATTGCTCCAAACTTGACTGAGGCAATATTGCATTTATATGTTTACAATATTTATGTTTAGAGGAATTAATAATCGGATCACCAATTTGCGCGTTTGATGAATGCAAATAATCGATGTATAATACATATTTACAGATGAGGTAATTAACTATTATAAGTCTCTTTAGCACACAACACTTTGATATTTTTATCTTTATAATTTTAGGCTTAAAATGTTTATTTTATCAGGTCATGCCTTGCAATATCAGCGAAGCCTGATGACCTAAAGGCGAATTGTAACTTGTTTAATATTCCTTAAAAACAAGAGAAAATGCTAAAATGAGCTTGTAAAACAGGGAATAACCTTAAAGTATTTGCTTTTTAAATCTAGTTTCAAAAACGAGTAAAAATAAAAAGGGTTGTGTGCTAAAGACACTTTTATAGTAGTTAATTATGATTGAAGACTACAAAAGCCGAGGGCGTTGTTTAAATTTGGCTGTTCAAATTGCGTGTCCGAAATGCTCCGATTCATCCAATTACGATGTTAATCAGCATTATTAATATGGCATAATACAAATTGCAAATGGGAGAAATAAATTGACAGCGCCATCAGCTCAGCGCCAAATACAAGAGTACACACACCCTGATTAGCATTTTTGCTCGAGATTAAAATAAACAACATCAAAGTCGCAATCCCGATGTTGTTAATTATTTAACGAGCACCGCAACCCCTAAGTAGGTTGAGTGCTTTTGTCATCAGCCGTGTAACAAGAGTATTAAAATTTAATCTAGACGTCATCCGATTTTCTTTCAGATGACGACCTAAAATATTCGAATTATGTAAACGGCGTCTGCAGATTATGTCTGCATAACATTACCGTCGGACAGGAGGCCGGATTTATGACGGCATGTTTGAACGCATTGGACCGGTGTTTGTTGCAGACAGAATTATGTATGCAGACGTTTTGGCGGTGACGAAATTGCGCTCAAACTGCAGAGGCTGCGACGTTTTTATACAATGCTCAGGCAATTCAACGAACATCAATTTTTACACCTATTATGTTTAAAAATAAAAGTTTTATCTGTGGATATTGTTTCCAACTACGGTTTCAACATAATAGCATATCATACTGTAGTAGTTTCGAATCGTTCACAAAAACCATCACATCTCACCACTATTGTAACATTCATTCGGATTTTCACCCTTTTTTCTGGTACATTTAGACTGATAACGACTTATTATTTTCTCCTAGGTTCCTCATAGTTTGTTTTATAATTTACAACTCGTACACAGCATATTTGGAATGCACCTTTTTCCTTATTTGTAATTACAAACTCTTAGGTTTTAGTTTAACCATTTTCAAAACTTATCTTTCCATAATAAAAAAAACTTAAATATTAAATAGGAAACTCGTTTGCACTAAATCTGGCTGTCAGTAAAATAGATAAAAGTAATTGTTGCAATGAACTGTCTGTCACTGTAACTTTATGTCAATTTAAAAAAATTCAAATAAAAAAATAACATGTACATTTTTTCTTCCGAAGCTTTAACAACTGTTAACAATAGTTCTAACATAGTCCAACATTTTCATCTAATTCTGAGCGTTTTTTATCTGAAAGTCTCTAAAATTTTACAATCCCAAGTTTCTTGCTTGCCGCAAAATCACAAAAAACTAATTCATGCCATTCAAGTTTCTAGTCCACCTAATCGCTCTCACTCTTGAAAACATCCTTTCTCATTCCATCAATTTTAAATCAGTGTTTTCGTTTCCAACACTTTCCAATTCCCAAATTTAATCCTGAATTCCGAACCTGATAATAATTGCCCATTCGACATCAAAAATGTATTTCTTGTCATTCCAATTCTGACTGTGTTTCATTTATTTCCATCGTTCCCAACATTTCGCTTTCTATCAACCCTGACATTATCATTTGTTAAATATGTTTTAAATAAATATATTCAAAATTATTATACCTGTTTACACCAATTTCCGACTTAGCAATGAATGAAAAGAACTTTGTACTTCATTTGTGTATTAGTAGTAATTTTCTTAATTTTTTTATTATCTGAATTAAATATTTGGCAATTCCTGCACCAAGTTGCATTAAAATATCTCGTCTGTTTTGAATAGCATTCAATTCAACAATTATTTTATTTCGTCGAGACAAACAGAACTTTTATTTACTTATGAAAAAATAGAAGAAGTCTAAATTTATTATTATTTATTTAAAGTCTAAATTAACCAGGGATGGCCCAAAAGCCAAAATATGTTGTAGAAGTCCCTTGTTTTTACAAGGTTTTTAATTAAATTAACTTGACTAAACTTCTTTATTGCAAATCTAATAAACTACAGTCTCTTTGTGGACATGGACATTTACTTATAAAATAATGATTTTATTTTGAAAAAACAAAACATAATTTTTCTTTAGTTGTGAACGGCGTAGACTTATTTTTTCCTTTGGTAGACTTGGCCATCCAAATTTTTTAGGAATATCTGTTTTTGTTTTAATTTTTCACACTCACACTCTTTCTTCCTAACTTTCAGTCTAGTTCCTTTTTCTTATTCGTATTATTCTAAATATGGAGCTCAACTCTCACACTACAGTACTGAACAAATCTTGTGCCATTTCTCTCTTCAAAACACAAAAATAAATTTTTATTATAAAATACTGTTCTTTGATTTTTTTCTCTTAACCCGCGGCCCTTTCTCTCTAACACTCTAACTTTCACTCTAGTTCTCGTTTGTATGTCTTGTTATTCTAAATCTGTAGTTAAACTCTCACTACAGTACTGAATTAATCTCGTGTCATTTCTCTCTTCAAAATACAAAAAAAATTTAAGCAATTTTCTAGATACAATTTATTTATCGAGCCATGTTTTTTTTTACTTTTTTACATAAATTCATCAGAACACAAGCAGTTTCTAGACCTTTGGAACCGATAAACGACCCTGCTTTAATGTTTTGCGTCAATTTCAGACTATTCTTAGATTAATGACTGTGTAAGTTTTCACGGTCTCCCATTCTTATATTAAAATACTTCACATGTTGCGACATGATTCTAATATTTTTCAGCCCATAAAAGTTATAAAAAAAACTAGTTTCGTTCGAGCCATATATGAGGCTGAAAAGCATCGACCGTAATTGAAAAATGATAAATTCGTTGAAAAAATGTCGTCGGGAGCAGCTTGCCTCTCGTTGCAAACCTGTCAATTTCGAATTTCTGGGAGCGAAGATGGCGGATGCGCCGGGAAAGTTTATTGTAGCGAAACCTGCTTCGCTTTAAAGCGTCTAGTCCCGTGGCAGATTCCTGATAAATGACGTAGATTTTTGAATTTCCGGATGGTTGTCACAGAGCCGGTCGCGTCTTGAGGGCACTTTCAGCTGGGGAAAAAGCAGGCACGTTCGGAATTTATGCACGCGGAGAATGGGGCAGCAATGCGGAGCCGTGGTATTTAAACGGCAGCTGGAGCCCCTAAACGCGTTCTGCCCATCACCGAGGGCACACAAAGATACGTTCTTTATTGCCGAGATTCCGCGGACAATATGCCGCTCGACCGAATTTTAATATCGCGGGTGATTCGCACGACACAAACGGACGATAAAAACAATTTGTAACTCTCGTTGAATCGGCGTTGCATCCGATGATTCCAATGTATGTGTGTCTGATATCGAACGGGAGCGCTCACAATTCGTGTTGTCATGCGAAAAATACTAATTGGATCGTGTCTCGCTGTTCCACCGGAGGATCAGGACGAATAGCGCTTTTGAGGAACGCTTATTAAATAAACAGAAGTTAGACTCGCAGAAGTTAAAGCCAAGACTTTTCGTGTTACAAAGTGATATGATGATTAGGTTAAATGGCGAAGAATAATACCTCGTTAGACATTCATTGAAAACTTTCAACTCGTTCCATTTTGTTGGCAAAACGATTTGAGCTTTTCTAATTTAATGTGCTCGCTGGAAGTTGTAAGAGCCGTTCCGCGGTCGCGCCACCCTCCAAATTATCTAACAGCTTTAATTAACTTTCCGTTTCTTATTACTGCGTGCGGAAGAGGCGAAAAAATCATACCTGGAAGTGTAATTGAATCGTTAGGTAAGTCTGGGACGGCGTTTTGGTTGATTCTTCCAAATGAGAAGCATAATTCGGCTGATGAAAGCCGCTTTTGATACGCATAACGAAATCTGCCTTTTGATTAGAGATGAAAGGCAGCAAGGTAGCTTTGCGCAATCTTAATAAATCCCACCGGGAACGATAAATAAATTAAGAAACGATTACGGAAGCACAACAAAGCGGCCCGGAAAATAGACAAAAGCACTGCTTTTCCCGCAATTTCTACATTCTCTGTATCGGCTAACGGATCGCCCGTCAAAGACAGAGATATTACGGCAAGCCGATGCCGCTTTTTAAGGCGCCCCTCTATCAAGTTCCTAATAAGAATATCGAGTTTAACGGCTGACGCCCTCCTTTTCTAAATCGGGATATTTTTATGTTCCGGTTGGGTCTGATGAGATATCTGACAGTTTTTTTCTTCGGCTCTTCATATTGATTGCTTCTTCTGATTGGATTTTGATTTATGGACTTGTTTTAGATTCTTCCTCGATTCGACTGAAAATAAAGACGCTCTGATTGAAAAAGTGAATTTATAGGCGACGACTCTTTAAATTATTTCGCACTTGTAAGGAAAATGCTTAAATTATGACCGCCGATAACGTTTTCCTGCCTCGCAGCCCAATAAAACTCCTGTCTTCATAATTATCCACTTTGCCGTATTTTACACAGTTTCACTCACACTAAAAGCACTTGCCTTCATTTAGCTTGAATTGTTTTACTTTAAATGTTCGACTAAAGCTGGCTCCGAGCTTGTGGTGATTTTCACAATTAACCGCATTCGAGTATTTTGAGAAACCCCTCTTTGTATTAAATCAATCAAACTACTAAGAAATGTTGCACAAATGTTGCAACGGTAGCAAGATGTAAGCGATCTTTATCGAAAATCATGTCACATGACGAATAGTTATTATTGAATTTGTAACCGCAAAACTGTTAATTTTTGGATAGAAGAGTATCTTTCTGAAAAATGTGATAAATTGTTCAGGGGTCGAATAGACATAAACATCGGTTTACGATCGCTTTAGTGACGAAAAAAACCATCATACTTTCAACCAAATGATTTTTTAAGAGACCTAAATTTATGATAAGCAGGTTTCAAGAAAAACAAGTCTTGCGTAATTTATCGATTGAACCAATTTGGTAATCTCTTCACTCTTCGACTTGACCCCTAACTTGAAACGTCATATCGTCTGGTAGACGATAAAACAAATCAAACAAAACTGCACACCACACCAAAGCACGAATTCAAGAAACTACTTTGAAGTTGATAACACCGATTAAGACGTAAAGCCCACAAATAAATGTTTCTTTGCGAGTTTGCTTTTAACAAACCCTTAACTGATAACACTCATAAATTTTGCATCCCTCCCAAGTCCTTTCTTTCCCAAGCCGCTGTTTTATTAATTGCCCTCAAAAGCAGTCGAAACACTCACAAACTTTCAACAACTCTGAGCCATATTCAAATCGTTTTCAAACCCACCTGACTTGCTTACAGTTCGTGCATTTTTCTTGCAGAAAGTTTACTTCGAGCTGCTGAAATAAAATTCGCGACTGCGAACACCTCCCCCATCTATGCGCACAAACCGTAGCTTGTAACCCACATTTACAGAACCCTGCGATGGCAACTCAGTCGATGGAAGGGTGAATCAATTAAACTCTTGCAATGGTAGCACAGTAATTTATTCAACACTTAAAAGCATAGACTAGCATGCGTTCCGCTGTGAGTTAAACAACAAAGTGTTTTAATGTAAAAATAAATAACACTACATTTTAAAGAATATACAAAGTATAAAACATACGAAACTATGAGCTGGTATGTTTTCTAGTCTGATATTGACAAAGATGTGTTTTTAGCACATTGAAAAAATATCTCTGATAGGTACATTTCGAGTCTTGTAAGTTACAATATTTCAAGCTGTTACTACACTAATCTGTGGAGTCCTCGGATAGTTTCCTTCTCCGTTCCGTTTCTCTCCCGTTCCTCTGCGATCTATCCTGTGCGTTCTGCGGGAACGACATTTCCATCTGAACTGCACCTTGTCTTGCCAGCGAATTCCTCCGATAGCTGTTGGGATCAATGCTCGGCTTCCTGCGACTTAAATGACGCTCAACCCACTTCAGCATCGTCAACACGGAGTCGGTGGAAGGCAATCGACGTTCAGCCGAAGTCCTGACAATCGTCGACGAAGTCACTCGGAACGTGGCCGCCATACCTTTCAAAGCCTAACCAAACACTAACCCCATACGATAAATCAGCAAAATACGCACCTGCATCGCGTCTTCGTCCGTGGCGTCGTCACCGGCGTAGATTATTCTAATCCTCTCGCTCCAGTCCACGCCGAAGGCGGTCCTGAGAATGTAAATCGAAGCACGCCCTTTGTTCCACTGAACCGGAGGCTTTGCCTCGATGGCACAATGCGCTTTGCCCACTTTGAACCCGGCGTCTTCAATCAAGCGCGTGGCTTCCTCGGCGAGGCTTGGGCGCAAATGAGGAGGTGTTTCTCTGAAATGGAAGGTCAACAAAGCTCCCTTGTTTTCAACCCAAGCCCCATCGCGACAGACTCGTTCTTGTAACTGGCGCAAAAGCTCTCCCACTTTGTCTTGAAATTCGGTCGGCATGGGATGCACGAATTTAGTGCCGTCGGGGTGAAGAATTTCGAGCCCGTGGTTCCCTGCATACGTTATTCCTTCAATCCCCACCATCTCCTTGACGTTGTTCACGTTTCTTCCAGAAATAATGGCGATGTACACGTCTGATATGTTGGAAAGTCTTTGGAGTACGTGTTTGGTTTCCGGGGGAATTACTGCAAGATCAGGGTGGGGAGCAATAGGTGCTAGAGTACCATCATAATCCAGGAGAAGCGCCAGCTTGTGGGTGTCACCAATGTACCTGTAACACAACACTAGTAATAAAGCAACACACGATTTGAGAAAAAAATACTTGGCTAGGTATTCGTCAAAGTCGTCGAGGGTAACAGAAGGCATGGATGTCGTACCAATATCGTCGTGGTCTTCCTGGGTGATTAACGAACCCATCGCTGCCAAGAACGACTTGGTCCAATAATTGACATCGTTCAGTTTCTCGCGCCTGCGCAAGTAATTCATACGAAGAATCCTCTCGTCTTCCGGCATCGTCAATGCTCTGTGGATGACCTCCGAAGCGTCGTTGATTTCATACGGGTTGCAGATGAGAGCTTCGTGCATCGTCTCACCGGCGCCGGCAAAAGGCGACACTATCAAAACGCCAGGAGGAATGTTGATCTGACAAGCAACGAATTCTTTGGCTACAAGATTCATTCCGTCACGTAATGGCGTTACAAGACCCACTGCTGCGTCTCGATAAAACGCTGCCAGATCATCTTGGCTGACACAACCGTAAATATATCGAATCGGTGACCAATTCGGTGTTGTAAACTTCCCGTTGATTCGTCCGACCAACTGGTCCATTTCCTCCTTCAGTTCTTGGTATTCCTTAACGTCGGTTCGTGACGGGACTGAGATTTGAAGGAGAGACACTTTCTCTTTGTGCTGCGGGTGGTTTTCCAACAACTTCTCAAAGGCGAGAAGTCTGTGCACCAATCCTTTGGTGTAGTCGAGTCGGTCCACGCCCAGTACGATCTTTTGAGTCGTTGACAAAACTCTGGGCGCTTTCTCGGCCAACTCCACAAAGCGTTCAAAGGGAATTCCAATCGGAAGAGGTCGCACTCGAACGGTACGACCTCCATGCTCGACGAGCATGTTCTTGCGATCGACTCTGCATCCCAAATTGCGCTGGCAGCAGTCGACGAAGTTTAAACAATAGTCGGTGATGTGGAAGCCGACCATGTCGCAACCTAACATTCCCTGGAGGATTTCGTCGGACCAGGGGAACAAGCGGAAAATATCCCACGGAGGGAACGGGATGTGGAGGAAAAAGCCGAGCTTGCAGTTGATGTTTTCGTCCTCCGCGGCTTGTCTCACCCAGTTGGCTGCCAACATGAGATGGTAGTCGTGAATCCAAACGAGCGGAATGTCATTTCCGGTTTTCTTAGGAAGCGATCGTAGGGCACGCATCGTGCAAGCGGCGAACTCTTTATTGGCCCTGGTGTAGTTTTGCCAGTGCTCCCTCTTGAAAGTTGCCCTATCGGGCATTGAGTGAAACAAAGGCCAGAATGTGGCGTTGCAGCAGCCATTGTAGTAAGAATCAAAGACCACGGGATCTATTTGAACGGCCACAACCTACAATGGCAATAACAATTACTGAAATTTGTAATTTTGCCTGGGTTACCTTTTCCGATTTGAGACCTGCAGTGGGAGTGATATCGTCGGGGTCTGATTCGGGAATCGGTTGCGATGGGTCTTCGAGATGAATTCCAGGCCAACCCACCCAGAATCCGTTTCCGTTGATGACCACGGGCGCTACGGCCGTTACCAAACCACCAGCGCTATAAAACAAAAACGAGCGTGTAATCACGGTTCCGTGGTCATGACCGATAATACCTTGCCTTCCTGACGAGGTTACCCTCGGAGTTTTTGTGCAGGACAAAGGGCAGTCTGTTGGAGACCACAATCATGCTCCCGGAGGAGGTGACCACATCTAAAGACATATCGATACTTTGTAAGAAAAGTGAAGACGACAAACAACCTCAACTATCTCAACTATCAGACGGACATCGCCCGAAAATAAACAAATCCTGGATATATGTTGTTTATCTGGAGATGCGACACGCACTGAATAAAATAATGTGACTCTTTACGATTTTAAATTGACAATGGACAAAGATCGCTTTTACGCGGACGCAAGAGGTCGAGGGTTTATCGCTTCTCGGTGGTCAATCGACGCTGTTTCCTAGATATTTTGTTGTGTTGTTTTTTTCTTCCTAGTTTCTCGATCCTACGAGCTCGTTTCGAAAACAACCGCCCCGAACCGGCTTCGTGCCCCTTTCTCCCTTAACAAAATCGTGGTGGTCGGGCCGCGATATCGCCAAAACGCTCTTCAAAATCGCACCCCGATTTTTTTCGTCGTCGGTCGGGGTTTTAAGGTCGCGGATTGACGTCAAGAGTGCACCACGAGTCCCGGCGTGATAATCAGGTACATAGTCGAGAGAAGAAAAAATAACAAGTGGATAAAGCTGAAACGGCGCGTTACGTAAACGCTGTTTGTCTCCAAATGGGAAAAATTCGGACCATTAGATAATCCACTAACATTTTGACGTCCAAATTTTTCCCGGTATTTTTCCCGTCACATAAAAATTCGCCCAATCGCCTCGGAATCCCCACAATTAATTCGCTAGTTACCAATACACACAGACCGTTAATTTTATATAATATAGTGTCAGAATAAACACTGTTTAGAGTTTATAATGTTTGTTTTATGAAATTGCATGCGTTGTGAGTCAGGCACATACAAATCCCGGCCTACACGTTTTATCTGACAGAAATTCTACTTGCCTTCGAACAGAATCCGCATTTCGCCAGAACAAAACCCAAAAACGTCTATTCTTCTAACGTAATCGCTTTACTATTAGTACTGATATACTTATTCTAAATATGTATATTTATTTAAGAATGACATAAAACCTAACAATGCCACAATGCGTCCCGTCTCCTCTCAGACTTCTGTTGCCAAGAACGATAAGTATAAACAATATACTCGTATATTTACTTTCAAATTGGTCTCAAATCTAGACCACACATACTTTAAATACTTCAAGTTTGACTAATTTTTGTCGGCTCCTTTATAGCGAAATTCTACCACCGTCGTCACGGTCAGGAGCAAAACACGAATCGATTATAGGTATACGTGACAGGTGTTCGCAATTCTTGGCTCGCTCAGCGATTAGGAAAAGTACATTCATACGACGAATGTTTGTCCGATTTGGTCAAGGTGAAGGCGAGATTCCCCGGATTAATAAACTAAATATAAATACAACAAACACACGGTGGATGCGTGATTTCTGTTTTTGGCAGCTGTGGTGCGCAATTATTTATATCGTGGAAAATGAACGCCCGTATTTCTTCTAGAAGGCATCCGCGCAGCAATAATATTTTGAATTGAACACGAACATGACATTGTCGAGTTTTGTCCACAAGTCACAAGCGATAGTGGGTTTCAATTCTGTTTGTAAACACATTCGCTTCCTGCTCGTATCATTAGTCATTATCATTAGCGACCGATTATTACACTCTGAAAAGTACAAAATATTCACACCAACCTAGTTGTTAATACGTAAAATCCATATGTGTGGGGTTTGGTTCATTTTTACTAATCGCAGTTATCGTTATCTAGGTGTAAAATGGTACGAGAAAATATAATCACCAGAGTTGCGAATCAACAAGCGATCAATAGTCGAAATTTTTATAACAACCCTTTCGGTACCTATTTTACCGTGACTAGTAGGACTCGTGTACAAAAAAAAAGGTCAATACCAATGATCAATATTGAGGTAGGTTATCATCTATCACCAAACGTTACTCACTTTCGAAGTTATTCTCTGACGGAACGCGTGGAAGATTTCTCCACAATCCCATCCTCAAAATGTATTGATGCGGAAGAAGAACACTGACAATTTTTAGTACAAGTCTTACTAATAAATCCAACGACCGACCGATTCTTGAGGGTTCTTCACTTTCCCGGTTGGGCGTCTGCGCGAAAGGTGCGCGGAAATTTACCGGCGATCTAGAACTGTCTAGATTAAAATCCGAAGGTTTAGACTTAGAGGAGGGATCAAAAGCACATTCCTCAATCGGTTGGATTTGTAGGTGTGCTCTAATGACACAGAGTGACGTTTGGCGTAGTCACGGTAACAAGGCGTCGTCGGGCGTCGCGGCGCTCGCGACTTAAAAATAGCAACTGCGAACTAGAGAAGAGCGGTCGCACAAATTACCTTCCTGTACCGGAAGGAATGCAGGTCAGGGCCGGCGACCTTGTTAGTCACAAAGCTGCTGTTCATTGATAATTTTGGTCAGAAAGTTTGCACGAATTCCTGCAAACGATTGAAGGCGTCGTCGCAAGGTGGCAGCCGCGGTCATTTTCTGTATTTTCTGTACTTATTTACAATAAACACCAACAAGAAGCAAGTGTTGTTAGATCGCAGTCAAGTGAATTATTTTAGGCTGAAGTGCACATACTTAATTTTGCTACGAACAAAGCGGAACGATCTAATGGATTAGTTAATTTTTCGCTCGATTTAATTAAATAAAGCTCGTCCCTCAACGCCGGATTTTAGAGGCAATTCATTTCCTCGAGCAATTATTTTATTTATAGCAATTTTAGGAAAGCGCTCTTAACTCGATTAAATCATTTTCCTTAATTTTCCAAGTTGGGAATAAATTGATTGTCTGCACTCAATTCCTTTAACTGGAATTGACTCGAGCTTTGTGAAACGCTCTGGGAACGGAAACAAAAAAGAACGTCAAATCGACATTTAACAAAACAACGATCTTATTGAAGTACAATACTGGACTTCACATGTTAAAGATGGAAAGAATCTCGCAATAATATTTCTTTGAACTTTGAAGGAAAGAAAAACTGGGATGCGATTTTATGGCAACCGCATCACAAGATCTATAACTATCTGTACAATATTTGTAATTTTTTAATATAAAAAATTGATCAGTTATTGCAACTGTTATTTAACATGTAGAGAAAGTACAGTGTACAACTTCGATAATCCGAACACCTTTAATCCAAGCCGGAACAGATCACTGGTTTTTACCAGTTATGAAAGCCTGAAGTAATTTTTATATTATTTTTATTTTTATTATTATATTATATTTAAATTATTAATATTTATTATTTTTATTTTATATTTTCATAACTTCAGGCTGGATAAAAGAGTCGGTATTCGATTTTTGGAAGGGTGTGGACTTTCTGATCCAATGGAAGATGCCATTTCTGATTATACAAATTACAAAGTTCTTTTTCTACCACCAAACTAAACTAACTAACTGCCATTATGGAGCCGATCGAGAGACATAATTTAATTCACACATAAAAAGTGTTTATAGGAAAATACTTTTAACTTCACACAAGAGGAGGTCGATATTGCAAAGTGTTTGAAACATTTTAGTTTGAAGAAAGCTGTGATTAATTTAGACTTTGCTTGTAAATCTATAACAAAACAAGATAATTAAGAGCTTGTCGATGTTATGGCTTCAGAAATAAGTAGATGCTGATGAAGGTGATATTCCACTGACTACTCTTCAATAACAACTTCAATCATTAGTAAAAATATAATTATAATGTAAATACAAATTGAAATTGAGCAGTAGGGACGATGTTGTGAATAACAATAATTTTATTGATAAAGACTTAACTGTACTCACAAAAAGGGAAATTAAATTGATCTTGAAATTGAAGTTAATCATTCAACAGGCACAGTTAAACATTCAGAAGGGGAAAAATGTTTTTCTACATGTATTCAGATTTTCCAGCTATCAAAACATATTATTAGATACTGAAGAGAATCTAAGGAGAAGCTAGAGACCGTTTGGGCAGATATTTTCACATAAAAAATTGTTGTTATTTTTCAGAACTACATAAGTACGAGTATATAATTTATTTATGTATGTATGTCTATGAAAATATAAAAATCGAAAAATTTGGTGTTTTATTTAGTTATTAGTCCTAATCCAAATTCCCAAAAAATATATCTGTCCGAATTATAAAATAAAGCTGTTTGTACATTTTTTAAGATTTTAATTTGATAAATTATCACCATTTTACAAATATCAAAAATTTACAGTAAAAAGTCAAAATATTGATACATAAGTATATAATTTGAAATAATTGTAAAAACTAGAATTGTAACCGACTCAGCGAAGTAAACATTTACTCTAATAGAGATAAAAATCTGAAATTTATTACTCCTATCTTCACGAGTGTCTTATTTGTTTCGTGTCTTAAATTTGCAGAATCTGCCTTAGAGTTATTTTTCCCGACTCATACTGATTTTAATTCCAGGCAGAATAAATAAAAAAGTGTAAATTATTGTGCAAAAACAATTAAATTATGCAAACATATGAAACTCTGAAGTCAAATCCTATTGTAAGTGCACACAAATCTCACTACTATTCCTGTTTTGTATTAAATTATGACTTTACAATTTGTTTGAATGCCACTGACACGCCGTTTAAGGCGCACCTTATTATCCCTGCGATAGAATAACTAATGCCTCCCATTATACGCCGCTTAGATATGAAATCGCATCGACGAAGATTAATAATGTATGGATTATTAGAGGATGATCCGGTTCGCCGTTTACACTTCAGCGAGGCGGTTCTAAATGAAGAACGAGCAGGTAATTTTTAAAATGTACGCACCTACCTTCGCACCCTTTCCACATAACGAATTTAACAGATTCTGTATAAAAGCATCGACGTTTTGGGTCAATTACAAATCCTGCGCAGCAATTCAATAAAACGGCCGCTTTTCCGAACAAAGGTGCAATTAAACAAGATTTATAGAAAAACAATTTTATTTTATACAGACCTCGTTCGCCTCGTTGAAGCGATAATAAATGGATTTTATCACGTCATCAAGCCGAACAACTCTTAGAGCATAACAACAAAAAATTAAGTTTTCCGTGTATATAACACAATCAAAAGCGATAAACTCTCGGAATTTATTATAACCATCTCTGATACTAAGTGCTTATAATATATTAATCTGGTACACAACGAAAATATCCATCTGGTTTATGGTAAATGATTAAACTCTAGCGGTTCCATATTTTACCGACTTATTGTCACCCAAACAAGCCACACTACACTGATAATGCAACATTCATTAACATTGGCACATTAGTTAACAAATAGCACACATGTATTCTATTTACAATGAATCTTTGGTCTACTGCAACTGGATCAACGGACCGGGAACGAGAACTAAATCACATTTTCAAAATTGCACTTATTCAAATCATAACAATACCACGAGGCCCCACCTGGTAGCGTCGAATACAATCAAACAAAGAAACCACAAAATCGATCACAATACTCGTACATTATTAGATGAAGGTACCGAAATGGAAACGTCTTTTGATCGAATCAAACGACATGAAATAGTGATATGATGATATTACAAAGAGTTGTCGAACGGAACTGTTTATGCATAGATATATGGCTTCGGTTTCAGTGAAACCGAAACGCTGAATAGCCGTACGTATTTTACAATGAAGAATATTGCCGGTTTCGTTTCAAAGACGCTACGAGTCGAGGTTTGATCACCAGACGGCTTGAGACAACAACGCTCCTAAAATAGAGTACAGCAGCCATGTCAAGTGATGAACGCTGGTGGCTGTTGAGGTCTTAAATCGCGTCAAAGTGGAATAATCGCTAAGACCTGCGACATTTCGCGTCGCCGCTTCGATTTCATATTCGGTGTACTGCTCCAAGTCGGTGAGTGTGTAGAAATTCTCTGCGGAAGAGATTGAGTCCTTCAGAGTTGGCAATTTACGCGTCTCGCACTCACCTTGCGTCCTGTTGAACTCTTGATACTGCCAATTGTGTCCGTTTTTCTTGTACCTAATACTGAATCCGAGTGTTCGTAACGGGATCGCTTGCGAGGCTTCGGATTCGGTGATTAGCAGAGTCAGCGATTTACCAGTTACGGACTCCAAATTCACGTTCTCTGGAGGATAGGGTTTGACTCCTTTCTCTAGCTTGAACCACTTCTCGTAGGTGCCGTACTCGTTTTTAGCAATACACTTGTAGTCTCCGAACGCCGACTCGTCGATGTGTAGCTGCAAAATCGAGAGATTCTCGGCGTCGTTCCTCACGCGTCCGATTTTCTTCCTCGTGTCGTTGTTTTTTTGCCATTCGAATTTCGCCGGCGGATTCGCCAAGACATTGCAGGTGAGATTAACGTCGCCGTTTATGTATCCCCATCTAACTTCTTGCGTCACTCGTTTGGTTTGATGCACCGGATGCACGGGTTTGTCTGAAATCGGATTCAATTAAGACCTGAAGGAGTCGAGAGTGTCATATGCAGCCGGTTCATCAGCAGGCGCATCCGCCAATTAGGACGACTTATTATAAAGCAATTAAAGCGGCGTGTGGGATTGTGTTTTGGCTTAATTAATGTCTGCGTATGGGATGAATGCCTTCGTTCATTTATTCACGTCACTGGCGCATTCAGCATTTAAATTTATGGGATGCGTGTGTGGAGTCTTAGACAAATTCCCCGTGGCAGGTGCTTAAGCCCACTTTCCTATCTGCAAACTGTAAACGATGCTAACTACCACAATAAATTGGGCACTATCGATGTTGGGAACAGGAGCGCCAACATTTATCTCATCGACGACTAATGGAAACGAAAAATAATATTTGCCGAAATTCATTTTATTTTGGAGCGTTAGTATGAGCTTCGAGCTCCATTTAACGGAGCATGTGGGGCCCACAGCCGAATTCCAAAGCAATCATGGAAATTTTCTACGATATTAGTCGTCTAACAGGTGCTACTAATTCAAATCAATACGTGAAAAGTTTTCAATTCCACCAGCTCTACACACGTCGTACGTGCAGACACTTGTGTGCAACGAACGGAAATTAGTTACGTATCTGGTCCGGGCTCGACGACTCTATCTGTCTTTTACTACATTAAACAGGATAATTAAATCTAATCGGCATCAGTATTGCCAACTGAAGTATTTTCAACTGATAGTGTAAAACGACAAGCAGGTGAAAAATCGCAGTTCGTGAAAAATTCTAACAGTTGACGATTTTACTATACAGCGTCGCTAAAAAGAATGGATACACTAATATACAGTCAAACATCTATAACTCGAAATATTCTTTAAAACGAATTTTTTGTGAACATAAAAATTACTTTACAATATTACCTACTAGTTGTGTCTCCGTAAGGCGAACTTCTGTTACTCGAATACACTACTCGAACTTATATTAGAACCTAGCCAAGCTTAACTCCAATTTTTCGTAGAAATACATACTGTATTTCGGAGAAGCATATTTGCATATTTTGCACGTTTAGTGAAGTTAAGCTGATTAAGGTTTATTTCTACAAGTTCAACTAACGGTGATGCAGTTTCACAAAGGATTTATTGGTAATAGTGGAGAAGGGGGCGACAAAGAAGGTAGTGCCACCCCTGCATCAAATGACGAATTAATTAGTCCATACCTTGTAAATTTATGATTTTTTTCACCCTTCAGATGGATAAAATTGTATAAAATTTTTTATTTTGTTGGAGATTTATTTTTCAGCTTCAGATCTTAACAATAATTATTTCATTATTAATTATTTATTAATATTATTTCCCACGAAATGGGACACGGTTTAAAAACCCTAATAAGATCGGTATTGTCAAAAACACCGACCGGGAACGCCTACACACTTTCATAATAATAATTTCAACCGAAATTGAATGATAACGCCCCCTCGCGCTTTTTACGCATTTTTTGCTTAAAGAAATGCACCTCACTCCGCTAATCACAGCACAGGTATGGCTTCAGCCCGATGACTTTTTTGGACTGTTCGTACGTGATTGGGTACGTTCTTCGGATTGGGATGGGCTCGGTACCTGAAAAACGATGGACACGAAGCAAACATGTCCGCCGTCTCAGAACTAATCAGAAGTCGAATTTTGAATTTAGCTCACATCATCTTTGTTTATTTGCGTAATTTTACAGCTGACAGACTGTTCTGTGCGGTTTTTTCTATTGAAATTAAAAATTTACAATTTTAAGATGGAAAACTAAGCAACAGGCGTTGGTATGTTAAGTGTCACAGATACGAGTTTAATGAATTACATGTATCGTTTTTTTTATTAAATATAAATTTACTCGGCTTTGCTGTGTTGGATTTTATTCTTCGTCACAAATCCTCTAATTCCTTGTCCATACATGAGCGTTTTTTGATTAATTACGTTAAACCAGCTCGAGAATTTCCTAGTTTATCTAAGTTTAAAAAAATCTTTGTTGGCCATGTGTTTTATTTTTGAATAGTGTTGAAGATATTAATCAAACACGGAATTTTGCTTTGTTAACAATTTAAATCACTTAAGCGCCATATAAAAACTCAGAATCATATTGGGCAACATGTAAATTGCATATTGCACCAACAAAATATAATACATTTAATTTTTGCAGTACGTCAAGTGGATGTTTAACAAATATATATTTTATTAACTGGGTCACAAAAAATAATAAACATAAAAAGGTTTATCTATATTTTAATTTATTTTTCTGCAGTAGGTTAAAATTAACATAAATTAGTGTTTCACCGATACGACGATACGCTACGACTTAGTGTTATTGATGATTACATAAAATGATACCGGAATGAAAAATATTTTAAACACTAATATTTTTCAAAAGATGCTCAAAATGCTCTTCATTTACTTCCTGGCAATAATGAACTCGTTTAACACAATTTTGTAAAGAATAAATCAAAGTATTCGGAGAAATATTGGCAATTTCATTTCTTATGCGTAAACTCGGTTTTTTACATTACCCCACAAAAAAATCAAGTGGGGTTAAATAAGCTCACCCTTGTCCTACTTTTTTCAGAATTTAATCTGTGAAACATTTATTTACGTTTTAATACAAAAATGTGTTACATAACAGAATTAAAAAATTATAAAACTTTGCTGTCACAAATATCCTGCGCTCCTGTAAGAGATTCTCACTGTTTTGGTTTTCCTTGATGTTTTGATACTTTGGGATGCGGCTTTATTATAACATCTTTTTTGCTTTTGTACACCGACAGCTTTTCCTATACAAATTTGCATGTCATAAATTTTAATGCGCATTGTTTGTAAACTTTCTCGACCTCTGGGTATCCTGCTTTGAGTCAATCTGTGTGTGGATGCCACAGACGGTGTCGATATCTTTTTGACGTTTGAATTCATTTCCCTCACAACTGTACCGCATGGCTCACAATAAACCCAATTTAGTTTTCGGGGTCAGCAGTCCCAGAACGACATAAATAACATTATTACATGATCCCGGGGTGTTTAATTGGATCAAACCTCGGGGGAATTATCCATCTTTCGCTAAGGCAACCGTGTCAAATTCTGCAAATTCTTGCGTAATTAAATTCTACATTGCACTAATTCCGCCACTTTTCATCCCGTCGTTTCTGCACATTTTTTCGTGCTATTGCCGTGAGAACCCGCCGTAGTCCGGAACTGAACGAAATTACTCCGGGCCATATGACACCGAGACCGTCTTCGAGTGATCGAATAAAAGCGAGTTTTTCAGGGCCCTAAAAATCTTTTCATCTCGATTTAATAGCGTCGGATTTATCAAAAATGCGGCGTGCACTTTTTTCTCATTCAAATCGGGTTTCAGGTCAAGTATTATAATAAAACAAGTCGGACCCCGCTACTGGCATCTTTGTGTGCCGAATTCATAAATTTTTCGGGGGTGGAGACGCGCGGCAAATTCACCGGAAACGGAACTCGCAGCCTCTTAACACGTGTTCGGTTTTAAGGACTTACGTTTGACGTGGAGGTAGATTTGGCGGTCGAGAAAATTTCCAGTGGCTTCTTGCAACCCCCTGCAGGTGTAGGTCCTGCTGTCGATGGGCCCCACGTTTTTGATCAACAATCCGTCGCCCAGTACTTTGTATTTATTGTTACCTGCTAAAGAAAGAAAGCAAAAGCGATGAAATCATAAAGGATGAAGACGTCGTCTATTCAATTACAAACAACAAATTTTTAGGGAACAATCGCCGTCTTGAGAATATCTTTAATGGAGCGTGACTTTTAATGTTCTAATATCTCGAAGCGTTTCACTTCTTTATGAAAGAAAATTCCTTTCTTAAATTGCTTCAATGCTACATTGAAACGTTTCAAGATGGGCGTGTTATAAACGGTCGTCTTTTTCGCCCTCTTCATCCCCTTTTTTATCGGACGTCTCGCAGCGCTATAAATGTGTCAGATTTAAACAAACACTTTCAGGAAGATAAGCTGAAATATGGTCAGACACGACGTTAACGCCAAAGCTTTCACTCCGAAAAATGACGGAAAAATTGAGGTGGGACGGCAATTTATTAGCAATGCGGTGTATTAGTGGTTAGTTTGTTAATTAATTAATGGTTCGAGGCAAAACGTCTTTGTTTCGGAGATGTTTAAATAGGATTACGCAAGCTCGGAGGGTTCTACCTGTAATTAGATAAGGAAGATGCGAGTGTAAATTGCTCCACAATTGAAATGGAACGCAAGCAGCGTCTGCAAAATGTTTGAAATACCGACAAAAAGAATTAGCAAGTAAAACTTAAACCTGAAGTCTAATAAAATTTCAAAATATTTCAAAATAAATATAGTAAAGTAAAAATAAGATTCTTATTTCAAACGTTACCTAAAATTACCAAATGATTTTCTTAGTCAATTATTCATAAATTGATGGATACACGTTTCTACTCTTTCAATAATGCAACTTCCAACTCATCTAGCGAGCTCAGTGATTCGAACGATTTGATACCTGACGTTGCAATTTATCCCAAACTTCCTTTATCGGACCGCAATCTGTTGAGCAAGAGATTCAAAGCATTCACTGAATATGTTTGCGAGACCTTATCCACTTTGTAGCCCTTTAAATCGAACATTGTTGTCAATTACAATTATAAAATAAACAAAAACCAATACGATAAAGTCGTTCTATGCTTGTCAGTCAGAACGAGAATGACGTATACCAATTTAGACTATTCTACGTTTTTGGTTCAGCAATGAGCACTTGGCACATCTCCTAGCTACTAAATTGTATACGTTCTGTCTTTGTGCAACAGTGTGTGAGGAAATAACGAGCCTCAAGGCGGTTTGTAAAGCATTATTAATTTGAGTTGCCTGTGCCGAATTTCATCTAACTATCGCGGCAGTCTTATACGCAGATAAATGAAATTTGTGTTGGTTTTATACGCCTTCTGCTTCATTTGTATAAACAATAGGAATAAAATTTCAAAATTACTTTGAATTAAACAGATTAAAAATGTGTAATATTTTGTAACGAATAATTGCCGATCATCTATCTATAATGGAAAATTAAACAACAGGAAGTAATTGACGAAATCAATGAAACTTTACTTTCATATAAATAGGGACCGATTATTTCCAGAAAAAAATATAAGAGCCGCTTTAGCAGGCCCTTTTTTTGTCAATTGACTGCGGTATTGACTTTTTAACTCTTTGTTCTGGTGTTTGTGGCTTATTGTGAAGTGTATAATCAATGTTCCGAAGAAGGAATACGACAAAATTTCAGAAACGTTGAGAGAATAATGAGTTGCAGTGACTCCACAGTACGAACTTCCAGAGGATGAGGATCGGTTCTTTGTCTTTTCCTCAAAAACGTCGTCAGTTTATCGAGGAATTCGCTCATTTGTGTTTTTTTGTACCGACCTCACTTGATACCCTTATTCAAAAGCACCGACAAAAATGGTACTCAACGACGTTATATAGTCAAGAAGTGTGCAAAGTTCTGTTCGAGATATATCGATTTCTTTTATTGTTGCATTTTCTGTAATACGCATTTAAAAATATTAAATATTTAAAATAATTTCATTAACAAATGCCAAGCAAACAGTGTTTTCCACAATGACAAATTAATGTTTCTGATTATTGTTCTGAAAACGAATATTTAGATGCAAAAAACTTTGCATTTGCAACGAATGCGATTTTGATGTGAACTGTCGGAGCGTGCAACGATCTCTTTTGATGAAATAAATATCTGCGTTCCAATTTATTTGTGGAGCAATTTATTTGAAGAAATATCCGGTGTCTAGGATGGTTTGTTAGATTGGACTTACCCTCGATTTCGTGGCCCTCCACGTGCCAGGAGACTTTGCCGTACTTGACCTCACATTTGACAATAAACTCCTCTCCTTCCTTGGCTGTCTGGTTGATTGCGGTATCGCTGAACACGAGCGGCGCTGAAAGCAAAACACAAAACTGTTCGACTCGAAGGGATTTATAACGGGTGGATTAAATACGAGCCTAATGGGAGCATGTTAATTTAGTTTCGGACCGTAGTGTTTGCTACTACTATACAATTTATTCGTTTTGGTGGCAGCAAATGTGATGTTTGGGTCGGTTGTACGTGCCTCGCAAATGGCTTCGAAATTTGTTTCATGCTGCGCCCTGCTGCCGATGATTAATGCACGCTTTTCTAAATATCTGTTTTTAATGGGGAAATTGTGTGAACGCGTGGTTATCATAAATTAGGATAAATAATTCAAAGCCGGAACGATTCCTGTAATGCGGACCGACATTTTTCAGTCGGCGCTAATCTATTATTAATTGCGAGGAAAAACGTGCACCCAATTCGGAAATCTACATGGAAACTTCCAGGATAAATGGCGTCGAAATGGGAAAACTATACACACCCGGAGCGCACTTTGAAATATTTTGTTGAGGTTGTCAGCTTAGTGCGGCTCGACTTTACTCGTTTATTCGCTCCAATTTATTCCCATCTCGCTTTCCGCCTTCTTCAATCTAATTTTTCTACATCAACGTTTATGCCCCACGACACACGACTTGTTCATCTTTTGCCGTTGTGGTAAACACAATGAATGGCAGCCAACAACAACAAGCCGTCATATTTGTTTGAACATATTCTCATTTAGTGCTCGTTCACATTTCACTAATAAGATTCCCGGAAATTAAACTGCGGAAAAAAACGCCCAGTAGAGCTTTTACGGCTTTCAGCATCAAGTTTCGTAACTCGACAACTAAATGTTTAACAAGTTTCTGCAAAAAGAAAATTGTGTAATGTGAAATCTACTCAGCGTATTATAAGTTTTGAATAATGAAATGGTGAAATGGCCGACGATAAAGTGCTGAACGCAGTCAATTTATGTAAATAGAAATTGAGTTGCAGAAAATCAAAATTTAAACGCGCTAAATGTGACAAATAAAACGCCAATAAATAGGGTTACGCCCAAATGGTGTTGGAAATTGCGACAACCAAACGAGTGCGATAAATTATGTTTACACAATTTAAACTATTCATAAATAGCTAAGTATATGTTGGAGCATCATAAATATGAAACAATAAAAACAAGCATAAATCGACAAAATTGGTGGATGCGCCGGGATAATTATAATATTTAAATTTGAAATTATCGCACTTAAACCTGCTTTTCACTTATAATATATTTTATTTCATTATTTACTCTTACAATTATCTTCCACTTTTACAAAATTAATATAAATTTTGTTAATATTTTTTTAAAGTTTTGTTACAGCTATCCCTACAAGACTGTTATTTTCATGTAAGAGTGACATGAGAAACAAACTATAATTTACAAAGTGCTTGTGCTCGTCTCCTTTACCTGGTTAAACTTAACAATTGCTCCACAATTCCCGTAATTTTCAACAAATAAGTTTTGTCAATAACCCACTTCATGTTGCATGCTACAAGCACCGAATTATTGATTGCTAGATAACGTTCAAGATTCTTAAACAAGTTGAAGCATATGTGAGCGACTATACTAATCAGAATTTGACGTGCAAAAACTCATACTCTATAGTAAGACAATGAATTTATTGTGAATACAACACAAGGCAAAATTGCAGTTCGGCCAAACATTTATAGAAAAATGTTCATTGTTAAATATTTGGTTGTTCAGCAGCGTATGTGTATGTAGAAAATTCAAATACGGTTTTGAGCTCGTTTGAAGCGGTTTATTTGTCCAAATATAATCGGGGGCATAAACCAGCATAAATTTTGAACTTCCTCAACAGAAGCGCTGACTTTTAATTCATATTAATAGCGTCATAAAAAATTTAATTAGACGACTTTAATGTTGAAAATAAGAGACTGAATCGGTAGGAATTGTTCTAATTTTAATGCCTATAAAATTTTCATTTCGACTATAACTCGTCGGACCGGTAGGAATTTTTCCTAATTGGAAACGTTCCAGTGAGCGCCTGTCTAGTGCTCGTAGTTTCTCGAACATGAATCGGAAAAATTGGGAATTATGTCGTCATGTGAAGTAAACTTCGTAAGCCTGCTTAGTTGGCAATCAATAAAAGCCGGCAAAGTTGGAGGAATATAAAAGCACGGCGAAATGGGAAGCTTTCATACGCATTGTATAAACTTTACGATGAATAAAATATCATTGACAAGCTACGAGGAAATAGATGGAACCACATTGTATAATGGAAAGCTTCCAGCATTACACCCTCAAGTCATTGAAACAATGACCCAGCATCACAATCTTCGCTAACACGTGACGCTCGCGTCAAGGGGTGTGAAACGTGCCAACAAAATGGAAATTACGCTTGCCTAAATCGCACGCCTGAATTATCGCAGAAGCTAATTGTCGTATGTTAAAAAAAATGTGAATTAGGTGTAGGCGGTGTAATATTCTTGCGGCATAGAAAACTGCAGTGATGCCAGCAAATTAACTCGGAGCGGAGGAGTTAATAAAATGGTCACAAAATTAAAAGAAACCAAGAAATTTATATTAAATCTCGTAGTATAAGAGAAACCAGTTTCGAGAATTATGAAAGCGGTGCGGAAATACGTTTCTGGTTAAATATAAAACATTTATTAAATAGAGACAAAATAAAAAAGTTTTTGGAAAGATATTGAATGAATTCGCTCCGGAGAGAGTAAAAACATGAATATTTAAAAGTACTACACTTATTTAAATTCGTACGGTTTCAGAATGTCAGAATAATAATTACTTAAAAACGTTTCACCTACACCCTTTGAGGATATTGATAAATTTTTAACAACTTGATTGCTTTTGAAGCTGACTTTAGTTGCTAAAGCTGTTATCAATGCCTACTAAAGCGTTTGGAAATAAGTATTTAAATACACGGCATAAATCCGTACATTGTTTAAATTAAATCTAAAACGCGTTGGCGAATTAAATTTATTGTAAATCTAATTTGATGAACTTGTCTAGCTGCTTTGTTAACGGAGGATGGGCGGAATTTTTCACGGAATCCACTCAGTCATCTCCATTCAGCCCAGAAAGCGGCGTTTTTGATAAAACGCCAATTATAAGCCGAAGTGTGTCCCCACGAAAGAACGGCGATGAATTAGTGGAAGCCCGGGGTTTTTATTGGACTTGTGAACAAATTTTCCTCATAAAAATTTCCCGCTTGCCAACATCTTAAGAATGTTAACGTCGACATTTTTATGACCTTTATTAAAACGTTGAAAGACACAAATTATTTAAATTCCGGTCGGAAACTGGCGTTTCCTGCGGACGAGCACCAGGTATTCGACAAAATAAGCTCATCGTGTATCGGCATGGCATGAACGTGAACGTTTGTAAAATTTTCAGAGAATGCGGTGTGGCTGTCTGTGTTTGTGTGCGTGTGTTCGACATTAAATTTGGCCTGCCAAGTTTCTCATAGTTCACCCGACTGACTAATTTCTCATAAGCTGCGGTGCTCCTTTGATGCAAGAATAAACAACTCATCATCAGCTAGAATACTCCAAGCTGACTTACCCCACACAGTCAGGTGAAACTTTGCATTTTCTTTTGTGTTGGAACAAGTATACGTGCCGCTATCTTCCATTCTGGTGCCGTTGAAAACGAGCCTTATGCCGTAAGACAGTGTATCGACGTAAGGACGCGTTTTCGGACCCAGAGGTCCTTTAGGACCGCTCCATGTAACCGGAAGGCCATTCGTTTCGGTGCATACCACCATAAAACTATCGTTCACCAGCTTCTTTTCCGAAGTCATAGTCACTCGCAGCCCCGCCGCATCTGCAAAAACAAATATTGAAACAGTTACTTTTATTTGCTTGACTGAAACTTGATAAATGTCGCCGCTAAATTATACCTAAGTCAATTTTGTAATATTTTTATACTACTTTACCTGTTAAAATACACTTTCGTTTCATTTTTATTAAATTAGAATCTTGGTGCCATTTCAAATCGTGTTAAATAAATAAATTGTTGTGTGATTTTAATTACTGATTGGTATGGTAACATTATGTTGGTTAATCAATTTTATTTCGGAACGTTACATTTTCATCTCCAACAAAATACCTTCCAGCGGATTTCCTTCTTAGATATACAGTCTCAAATTGATTTTCTTTGTTATTGCTTCCTCTAACACACCAGAGGGTAGAAAGGTCCACTAACCTCGCAACATACGGTAATTGTTTCAGATGAGGTAAATGCTTGGAACACCTTTAGACCCTTTTCTCCACGAACGTGATGAAGTCGATAAGTCAAACTTTTTTAATCCCGGGTTTTTGACATCCCTAAATAGTTGTTTAATCAGCAACGATTAAAATGTTGTCAATTTTATTATTGATTTGTTGATTGTAAATAACCGGAGACTCATTTTATTACGTACTTCAATGTCGTTGAAGCAAATTTAGTATGTGTGTGTAATAGTTAATTTGAATCTACAGAGATACTAGAGTAGCCCAATAACTAAACATTTAGTCAAATCATAAATAGCAGGAGCAGTTTTATTTACAATTGGTCGGAGAAATATTTGCTTTATGAATCTTCGGAACACTATAAAGTCTAGATGGAAGCGCTTTAATATTTCGGCGCATTTAACATCATCAGCAAACAAAGTGTCTTTAAATAATTTATTCGTTCGCCTTTGAAGTCACAAAAACAAACAAATAAACATAAAGCCGACAATTTCAGTGTTTGCGTATATTTTCCTTGCATCTGCAAGCGAAATGCATCTGGAAGCAATCAAACAACATAAAAATTTAAAAAATGTCGCGTGGTTATTTAAAATATAAAACATTTTGCTACCGAGTATCTCTTTATGTTTTACCAGCGCATTCCCATTTTACAAACATTTTTTCCGATTCATTTATTTCTGCAATTTCGTTTTAATTAATCAAACGCTATTTTAGCATGTTTTTATTTATTCAATAACTGCATAGCACTGCTTAAATTGACGCAAACAGAACCCATTTTCAACTATGCACAGAAAATACGTTTAAAACTTTTGCAAGGCCTGGAATTTTTAATCATTACACTGCACAACCTTTGGGATTGAATTATGGTCCAATTACATTGCTATTTTTTTGTTGTTCTGGGTCTTAAGAGAGCGCTTCTGCGATTTAATTTAAATTAAAATTCAGCCGCATATAATGTCCTTAACTATTTAAAGCACTTGAAAAGTGGTACAAAGTTTAAAGCTGGTACACCGCCTAATTGCTGCGAGTACTTAACCGAAAAATCTCTTTTACAATTTTTTTCCAAAAAACCGTCCAAGCGTTCGGCTTCCTGGAAACTGACTAATGAGTAGCGCGGCGTCTGAAAAGGATTAAGGAAAGACACGAGGAGGAGACGCAGACGCCGGGCGCGAATAAAGCGCTATCGGAGTGTGTTGGTGTTTCGTATCCAATTTCCCAAATTGAATTTTGAGTTGCGGCTAATGTGACAGAGGCCGGATGCTTTGCATCAAGCTCGACAAAAAGCGCTCCTTAGCTAGATTAATAACGCGTTTGTGGACGCCGTTCGTGCTCAGAATGTGGCCCGGGCCTATTAAATTGGCCGAAATCAACGCCGCAGTAATTTCGTAATAATTCCATGCGCCAGCGACAAAAAACGACTGGGAAATGCAGATTTCAGTTTGATGGTAATGAATCATTGCGTTGCACTGGTGGATTTTCGGTTATACCAACCAACCAATGATTTTTGCTTTTAAATTTAATCAGTTGATACTGAAAACATACAAATTTTTACCAAAATATTTAACATAATTAAAAAGAAAACCTAGCGATGGATAAAAATTAAATGAGCTGTGAAGTAATGTTTCCTTTCGCGCTTGCCTTGGATAAAGAATACAGACTCATGGGGCGTTTTGACGCATACTGTCAGAATTATATAGATAGAATTTAGTAAGTGAAGGCAACAACTTAGTGCGAACGAGCACCAACGAGGAATTATTTGATGGTCTAATGCAACCCAACTGGTAAATTTCTCAACATAAAGCTCTCACCTGGAAAGCAGAAAATCGTGTTACGGAGTACAAGAGCGGGGTGTCGAAGATGCCTTAGGCACTTTCTCAAAATTGGACTTTTCGTTTTTATTAAAACGCAATGTTTCACGTTTATTGCACAACGTAAAATATACATTTCGTTGAGACAAATGTATATGAGGCCCCATTTTCATGTTTATTTGATGCGGCAGTGTTCTCTGGTGCTCGGGCGAATTCACAAAAATACATGGAAGTGTTAATAATGCAAGATAAAAGGAGGCGTCATATTCTCGTCGTTCATTCAAATTCGGTCGGAGCTTTGGGTCCGCCAATTAATTTGTAATTTATAGGAAGAGGGTCGAAATTAATAAGGGTCGAAGTAAACGAGCGCCAATTTCTTCATCCATTAAATAAAGTGATGGAATAGTTGGACGTGGCGTGTTTTTAAAACCGACGCACTTTGAGAACGTCATGTTTTATGCAGGGCGGATCGTCCGGACAAATCCGAGTCCCGGACGATTCCTCTTTGCTGGAATTAGCGATGATCGAGTTAAGTTGGAAAACAACAAGATCGGATTTTAAAGCGATGTCGCTAAATGCGTGAGTAAAAGCCATCCGGACACGCAGACAATTCATCTTGAGCGTAGTCCACCCGTAACGAAAACCATCCACGCCATAATTTATCGTTCGGCCGCAAAATAATCCGAAAAAATAATTTATCGCGAGCGGAATTATCAATTGTGCGGTCCGCGCAAGGGCGGCGCAATTTATGGTAACTGAAACGATTCGTTCCGGACGATTTGTCATAAAAGTATGCACGTCGCACCGGAAGATGATAATTCCTCGTCAAACAATAATTTATCCGACATCAAACATTAATTGCAGCCGGGATCGATTCGGTCCGCCGCAGAACGCGATCGCTTTTTCGCCGGGTGATTTATTTTTATTAAATAATCGGCCGTCTCTTATGATTTGTCCGCACAAATGTTTCATCCGGCCCCAATAAAATTTTTCACTCTCGGAAAACTGCGCCAACAGCACGAAATTTTGCCGCGCGAATTAAGTACAAAGAAAATATTTTCATTTCGTGCCGGATCAGGTAGAGCTCGTAATTTATTCACGAAAAACCTGTGTTGCATCCGGTCATAAACGGATGAGATAAACTCGAATTCACGGTTGTAACCACTTGTAGGTGCACTTGTTGTGCTCATCCTCTAACGAATTATTCCACTCGCTTCCTGCACACGCACCGGAAACGCCCGGAAAATAGCCAGAAGGGTCGCCAGGTTTTATGCGGATTTCAAAAAAAAATCAGCTCAGTGTCGTTTCATACATTTTATTTTCACATGGGTCATAATCATATATACAAAATCGAGAACTTTATAACATGTGTCATTTTGGTGGATGCGCCGGGATACAAACAACAGTATCGGCCAAAAATAAAGAAACATTAGTAATTATCAAAATATATATATTTCTGTATTAAAAATAAATATACTTTTACTATAACAGTCGACAAGTTTTTTTAAAAGAAATTACACTATAACAAAAATACATTTAAATGAATTACAAAAATCAACTATTGTTTGCGTTTCGAAACGGTCACAAGTAGAAACATGATTACAATTGCACCAAAAAAATGTATTAAATATTTTCTTGCATTACCTTTTCATTGTATTATTTCAACACATCTTCTATGCATATATGTCATAGAGTTGTGAATATAGCGCTGCAATATTTCATTCCAAATGACTTAATTGCATTTAGTAATGAATCTTATGAATAAAATTTTTTACTCGAATTATGCGATCAATTTTATTCCACACATCCTCCTGTGCAGCCCATTTTATTACACTCCCATTTTCAGCAACTAACCAGTTCTTTACTAGTTTCTTAGTAGGTTTTCGATTGTTGTCGTGCTGAAAAATCCATCTTCAGCAAACGGAAGCATATGATTCTGAAAAATATCTAAATACACGAATAGTCTATTAATTCTACTATCAATGCTCCATTACATTGTCAGAGAAGCTTTCCCAAATTTTGCCATTTTCGGCACCGTACCACCGTTCATGTTGTGTACCTATTTTTAATTAAATCTTTCATTTTTTGGCCGCTGTATCCATTTAATTCTATCCTAATTATGTATGTCGTATATGCTTTCGTCAGAGAACAATACTGTTTTCCACTCTTCTGTGGTTTTTTTAGATACGAGTAAACTCCATTCTACATCGTCTGTTTTTGCAGAAATATTTTTCATGTAATCCCTCATCGACAAGACGGCATCTTAAAGTACGAAGAGACACATTTAAACAAGGAAGTTCATTTTTTATTTGAGATGATGATGCGAAAGATTATTCATGTTTAGTTGCCCAATTTGTTTTTCTATAGAATTAAATTTATTAATTATTAGTTTACGAATATCTTCTGATAAACTGTTTCCTTTAGACATTTTGACAGATAATAAACACAGAAAACATTTCAACAACACGTCTACTAGGCGAAGTAGTTAATCTTTAGTACTATTTGTAAAATAAAAATAACAATAATATATAAAATATTTATTAAAACTTTTTGTTTAGTTTATGTAGTCAGCGTGTATAAGTAAATTAAAAAAATGTTAGTCACAATCTCGAATGCACAATAATTTTTTATTATGAAATTAAATTTGTTTATTTAGTTCCGATACTGTATGTAATATTCTGAGATCCAAGTATAATGTGCAGTAAAGTTAGTTTCTAATAATAATTTAAAAAACGTATAGTTGAAAAAAATTAAATTAAAGAAAAATAAGTTTTAAAAATTTAAAAATAACTAGAGAAAAGTAAGAAATCACACAAAAAATTGTTATAATATAAACGATCTAAGGGGTCTGAGAGATGTTGTATTTTCAGGATCTAAGGGGCCTGAAAAAAACTGCTGCATCTGTAAGATTTGTAAAATCTGAAGGGACTTAGGAATCTGGGAGATCTGATGAATATCAAAGAATTGAAAGATCTAAGCAGTTTCAGTTTATAAACAAAGTAAATCAAAAAAATCTGAATTATATTTGTTACATGATATTTACA
This sequence comes from Eledona agricola, assembly GCA_964023215.1. Lineage (NCBI taxonomy): Eukaryota > Metazoa > Arthropoda > Insecta > Coleoptera > Tenebrionidae > Eledona > Eledona agricola. The sequence goes on along the minus strand of OZ026860.1, from coordinate 3,286,479 downwards.
TTTTCTTCGCCTATTATTATTCATAAAAATCAATTAAAACTAGGAAAATAATTAATATTTAAAGAATTTTAAAATATTTAAGAATCAGAGGTATCTGAAGAAAACAAGAAAAGTAAGACATCTGAAGGATATAAAGGATTTGAAAAATGTAAAGCTGCTGGATTTAAAGTAGTCAAAGATCTAAGGTACTTTAGAAATCCAAGTGACCTGACGAAGATCTAAATAATCTGAGACATCTGTGAAGCTAGAAAAATTTTAATATATGCACTAGAAAAACTAATAAATCCGAGGGTTGTAAAGGATCTGAAAGATTTTAAACAGTCGAAAAACATTAAATTTGAAAACTCTGCAGAACTAATACGTGGTGATATTTTTGACATATTTCCGTCTTAAAAATATGAGGGTTCTGAAAGAATTTGAGGATCTAAAGTTTCTGAACGCTAAAATGGACACGTTAAAAATACCCAAAAGCGATTTTCCGTTTATTCCGAAAAGGGATGCACTTTAATATTTGTTCTTTGAAGTTTACATTTTCTCCGTTTAATTATTATTGAGTGGAAATAGGTTTTACCGACATTTTCTGCTAAATTGATCAGTAGCAGGCGAGTGATCCATTATGTTTAAAACTATATTGTCGGATACAGTGGAGCTTTTCTAATAATTATTTCGAAATAAAAAAGAAGGCGTAATGCTTTTAAATTAAACTGAATTTATGCGTAAATATTTGAATTCCGCACAAAGATCTAAAATATTAGCGCGCATCCGCTTTCACATGAAATAGGAATTTTTCATTAAACATCGTTTTTTATATTTGCAACAAATTGTTTCATTTTTGTTATTAAGAAGCATTTCGTAATAACGTAGCCGGTTTTATAAGTTCTTCTTGCGTCTGACGACATTTTCAAGATTCCGGGATATGTATTTGCACGACCACTGCGATGCAACATATGACCGGAATATTTCCCGAAACCGCGTTTCGCCTCCGGTTCATATTTCACAATTTCTGTCTATCGCTCCTTGTCACATGATATAACGTTACGTTTTTTATTAGGAGTAAAACTCTAGACGACTAAAATGGCAGACGCATTAACTCGAGACAAGATTAGCCCGTCGGTGCTATTTCTATTCGGGCTAATGTTAAAGTTTTCCCGTCTCACCACCGCCACTTTCTCATAACTTTGTTCATATCTTGTAACCGGGGCATATTCCCAAAAGTGAGATGCTCAAATTTCTGGGACATGTTTTCGTGGCAAATCTCCTCCAACCGACACAGTAATTATCATTTTAATTGAGGATTAGGGAGACTTAAACTTGCCCCAAAAATTCACTCACTAATGCTATGATAATAGCGCTCGAATGGGAGCCAATTTCTACGAGCGCCGTTTTGCATAAATATAAAAATATTACATGCCGTGCAGTTGTTGGAATTTATACGGTCAGCAGTCGCAGAATGGGACACAATTAAAATGTTTTATGAAGTGCATGCAATTTTGGCGGATGCGCCGAAACAGCCTTTTTCCAATTTTCAAACGTTTCTGTTAACAAAAACGAAACAATTAAGCTTTATTGTGTTTACGCTGAGCTAATTAATTGCAGGCGAACGAGAACGCCGCCACTGTTTGTGCAGAGCACTGGACACATCCCACATTGCGATGCAAAACCAGAAACAGGCTAACAATTTCGATATTATATCGGACCCTAGAGCGAATTTCGATATAATCGAGGCTAATAGAATTAGTAATCAAATCAAGCCTGGAATCAGAAATGAAGGCGCGGTTCCAAAGCAAACTTATTAAAGTTGCAGAGTGCGTACGACTCATTTTTACGAGCGATCAATTTAACTCCTGTTCCACTATAATTAGTGGCATTGTTGAATTTCAATGAACCATTTTTAAGTGACTCATATTTCGATGAATGAAAGCTGCTACAGAACCACTGGTGCACTTTCTGTAGAAAAATTGCAAGTTGTAGCAAAAAGTAAATGCTTTTTGCTACATTATTTTAGGGAAAATTTTACAAATTGTGGGGTTTCTAGTCTAGTTGATTACGTCCGTGGGGTGTCATGTAAGAAAAGTCAAGCGTAAAGTTCCATCTTCTGCATCCCTGATCGCAATAGACGTTTTCCCCTATAATAACGTGTCTGTCCGAATTGGATAGCGGTGGTCAGTGCAGCAGATGCTGCAACACAGAGATTGCGCCGCAAGAAGATTGCCACGTAATTTCGAATGTTGTTGCGCGTTCAATCCTCGTTTATGTTTACAGGATTTAAAACAACTAATAAAAGTTCAAAATGCAAGATATGCGTGCTTATCCTGGCTGTAACCAAATCGCATTCTATTTTAAAGCCCCTGGTAATATTTTGAACTCCAATACTCGATTTATTTATATTTCAAATTATTAATATTTTTTTCCATAAAATATGCATTTATTGGGTGCATAACAATACAAAAATAACCAAATTATTCATATAATAAATTAAAATATATTCAAACTAAATTAAAACTAATTAAAACATTTTTACTTTGATTCAAAAACACAATAGAGGCTACGTTACTATGTGACCCTCGTATTAATCAAATCAAATCCCGGCGCATCCACCATTTTTAATCACACAACCTCAGACTGTGGTGCCCGAATTATAGAAGGAAAACTTTAGAAATTGTATAAAACAAAGCAGAAAGTTTAAATTAAAACTAGTCTAGAAAACAGAAAATGCTGTTCTTATTACAATATTTTCCCAATGATGCGGCATTTTTATGTTCACGATATCATTTATCTTGGAATTGGCAATCAACCAGACGTTTATAAAGCATCGAACATGTTATTATAAGTGCGTACCGTATTTTCTCGAAACTCATGAAATTCTATGTTCAAAAACGTAAAAAACTTTTATAATGGAATAGTTCGTTCTTCCGTTGCAATCCTTCATCCGGCGAATTAGATCATCGTAGTAAAAGGACTTAGGAAACGTACTGCGGGAGACCACTTTTCAAATTGCAAATAATATTTTATTCCATAAATCGTTAATAAAATATATATTATAAATATTAAGGAAGTGTAAAGAATAATTGATAAATTTCAAATAATTAATTAAACTAGTCTTCAATTTCAGTAGTTTTGAATACCTTCCGAATCCCAGCATTTAGCCTTCGATCCTAAATAAATAGATTTAAATCTCGGGTTAACGAATAGTCTATAAATGAATTAATTATGTATAAAATATTTAAGAAGTGGACAAATATTGACGTCCTGACCTTAACTATAATTATTATCAGAAATTTTGTGTTACTAATGAAATTTTCCAATAGACATCAGTGAAAAATATAAAAATGTATTTCACCTATATCTACCGTTTTGTGTATTTATTTGATAACGTTTATTTTGATTTTACTAAATCTTAGTCTACAGTTATAATCCCCTAATGCTTAGCTTATACTATATTATAAACTTTTATCGATATAATGTTATAGGTGCATAGATTAGAATATGGAAGGCAATATTGAACATGCTTATACCTAAAGCACACAAATATGATGCAAACAAAATCGGTTTTATTATAAAGGACGAGGTGTTTTACAAAATAGAATAACGGACTAAAGTAATGGAGCATGCACTTTGTTGCATATTAACGTCGAACGTTCACACAAAAGAACAGTCATTTTCCACTTCAAATATAAATCAAAATGTGCAGTGAAAAATGTATGCATTTATCTAATCTGCATTTTTCCGATATACACGAGCCCTTAAAAGAAGTATGGGATTAGTGAATAAATTATAAATATATAAATTAAACAAAAAGTCCAATGCATTCACAATGTGTTCATAATTTTGACAAATTTCTGTATTCGATTATATAGAGCTTCAATTTATTTACGATATCCTGTAAATGTACTACCTGCTCGTATATATTTACATTTAGATCTAAAACTTACGTAAGTAATATTTCTCCACTCGTGCTTATAGCAAAATCGGCTTGAATCTCATAATTGAATCGTTTAGTTTTTCACGCATGTAAGCAACCGTTTGACCCAATATTCTGAACTCGACAAGAATAATAAAATTTTCTCCGCTTATCGGTTAGAATTCGAATTAGATATTTAACTAAAAAATGTAAACGGAGCAAAAAAGGTCAGAATGATAGTTGAAAATATTAATCTTTTCATGTGTACCACTGATAACATTTATGTTTAACAATCACGTTTAAAGACAAAGTAGTAGCTAAATTTTTAAACTTTCTTTTAAATTTATATTTGTTATTATTATTATTTAATAATTATAATTTATATTATGCAAACATTTAGTAGCAAATAACAATACAATATGAATATGATGTATAATTATTTTAAATCAACAAAAATACATTAAACGTTTCCTTGTTCGCTTATACGGTTCGAATAAAATACAGCAACTTTAAAAAGAATAAAAGCCGAAAACCTTATTTTAAAACAAATTAAAGTAAATATTAATTAACAATTTATTATTTATTCACTGAATATTTTTATACAAATCTGGTGCAAATTTTTTGATATCATTTTTTAAGTGAATTTTATAAACCTTGCAGCGTTTCTACTTTTAGTTTAAATCTTACATTTTTAAAATGAATGAGGCCATGCCAGTCCTTCCACGCTACACTTTTATTTAGCAATTTTCATGGAACGCTCATAATTTTTCTCTCTCTGCTCTTATCTGGAGATTCATATGTCTGAGTTTTCTCACACTTTTCCCGATCCACTCAGCATTACTTATACTAAATTCATGTATAATTCGAAAGATATGCAGAAGGGAAAGAAAAGAAGTTTTTAAAATATCGTTATTTAAACTGACATTTTTTTACTAGGTTATGACTTGAATGGTTATTGTTATAAACTAAACTTCTGTTATTTATAAAAATCTTTAAAAATATTGAGATTTATATTTAAAAAATGGAAGGGAAATATTAAAAACAATGTAGCAGATATTCATTTATTAAATGAGTTAACCCGGCGCATCCACCATTTTAACATTCGGTCAGTATTTAAACTAAACTTTCAAAGTTGCTAATTGTGATCGTTTGGTTCTAATTATTAATTAGTTAAATATTGTTTCTGCATTACAAAAAAAAGCAGTGAAAATTAAAAATTATTTAAACACAAATTCAAACATTTATTTAAAGATAGAGTTGGAATATTTTTATTTCAGCAAGTTTGTAAAAACAATAAAAAAAGCTTAGACTTTATACATAATACAAACAATTATTTTTATGCAAATCTACTCGTCTCATCCACCATATTTATTTGGTAGATTGAAAAATCTTATAAACAAATTGTTTGAGGTCCAGATTAGACCGTAACCCCATAAATTAGATAATCGGAAGTGATGTCAAAGTTGTCGCCATTCTTTATGAAAGTTCTGTACGTGATTTCGGCGGGTTTACAAGCCGTTTTGATTGATGGCTGAAATTTTCACAGCGGCGCAAAGTAAACAAAGCAATAATAAAAAATAAATTGTCTTAGCATGTTTTGATTTATTTTGGAAGTCGGGCTTGCGAAATAGTTGGATGGATATTAAAAATAAGTTTATCGAGGCGTAGGAAATTGGTCCACAAAGTCGGCAACTTTCATCCTCATCCAATCTCGCAATGTATTTATAGTATTTGAAGGGATTAATAAAATTCGCGTTATTGGATAATGGTTCGATAGCATCTGCTTCTTGTAAATATCTGGAGGAGAAGATCTTTAGTCGCGGCAAATATTGCAAGGAAACGGCTTGAGGAGTTTAATTAAAACGGCGAAATGACGCTCGGTCCGGTTCAGATTGTTTGCAGTAAATTCTTTCTAATTTTTTTACGAAAAAAGTACTCGCGCGTATAATGTTTACAAAGCGTGCAATACTTCCGATAAAGCTTCCGCTTTATTTATTTAAAGGGACGGGCGGTTTGACGCAGAACGCTTTACAAAAAGTGAATAATACATGAATGCAAATTATGAAAACTGCCGCCCGAAAAACAACTCACAAACAATCCGAACAAGTTTTAAATAAGAATCGTTGGCTATTGTATTAGAGCAAGCAGTTAGACGAAGTTGGCGCGCAAAGTTTTGACACATAAATTTCAAATTAAGCTCGCTTTTTGTCGCTGATTTGCATCGGAATTGTCGGGAGCTCATTAGGAAGGTTGCGTTCCAATCTTTTACTTACCCAGCACCAGATGCAGCAGCACCAAGACGACGCACTCGTCCTTCAGGTTCATATCTGCAACAAGACACAAACGGTTTATTTTTTCTCGTGATATTGATCGTTGGACGAGTCCTTTTGATCTTTCGACTGTTAATGATGCGAGGTGTTGGCGTTTCGGTCCGCAAATCGATCATCCGCATCGCCACCCACGACAAAAAGGTCCACACTTGTTCGAGGTCGGTTCCAATCGAACCCCGAAACTTTATTATCTTGTAATCCGGTGATTTGAATTGTTTGGGAGTCGCCAGAGCTGATTGAAACTTACTACGCCCCTTCGCGAGGTAACAAAGTTTAAAATTATCGCTTCTTCGCATGTAAATAAGGTTCAATTTGCGGAAATAAATTAGAGAGTCGTCGCAGGAGGCATAAATAACATTTGGACAAAGTTTACGAAATATCGTAACTCAGTTCAGCCCCAAAGTTATATTTTTGTATGACAAGGGTCGGACTAAACGCGCACTTGAGACGTGAGCTCCAACTGAGGCACAATCGCATTTTATTCAACACTTTTCTCCGGCATTTTTGTACATTAAATCGAAATCGCATCGGCTCCGCGCCCAAATATTAGGCCTGGATGCCATAAATCCCTTCGAGGGGAGCTAATATAAAAAGATTTCTTTTATTGACATTGAAGGAAAGCGGTGGGGCTCAGACCTGGCCCGCTCTCGGGGAAGATCGAACAAATGGCATCGTCGTCAAAGTATTAACCTGCAAAATGCACTGGCTTTCTTAATACGACTCCCAACAGTTGTTCACTTATCTTATTTAGCTGTGCTGCTTGCGCCAAACTCCTCTCCATGCGCAAACTTTTATCAGCAGCAGCATTATGATAATTTTGCAGCTTTTCCCAATTTCTGTCTGAGTTACAATGCCCATTGTGGCGCTGCAGATCCACACAAGCGGTATTGTTGTGTTACCTGCGATATTTGAATGGATACGTGTTCGATCCGGTGCGGCATTTTTCCCGCGATGAAGTCATTAAAGTTCGGACATTAACTGAGTCATTTCGTTTTATGTTTCATTAAAGCAAGGGGTAAAGTTTAGTGACCTGAAATAGGCCACTATCTACCCGGTCCGACCGAAATTACCCACTATGTACACAGCTAGTCTCTCTAATGCAAGAACAAACATGGGCGGGGAATATGCCCGATTTTTGCCTCAAGAAATTAGTCGCCGCCTCATAAATATTCATTAGTGCCACCTTATAAGTACACAGTGCCTCAAAGCGATATCTTGGTGTATTGATACAGGAAGGACCGTCAAAACTGAGACGAATCGATACGAACGCCACTGGCGTCTCTGACGAGTTATATGATGAAGCTTCGAATTAATGACCGAAGCGGCTGCTGAAAACTAACTCGGCGCACCCTAATAAAGTGCATGGTTTATTATTTTTGTAAAAAATGCACTTCGTACCGCATCTACTTCACTTCCAGCGCTGCAATTTGTTTCATTTGCTATTCATAAACATAGACTTCAATTACAAACACATCAGTAAATTGATAATAATGAACATATATGCAGATGGAGATTTCGTGTTTTATTACGAGTTCTTGCTAATATGATTAAAATTGTAATCATTCTGTAGTGCTCCGAATTTTGTTGCAAAAATGTACATGTAATATGTACAATATGCGCTTACACCTTCAAAGGTCTATTTTATGCAATGTAAACATTTAACTGCTGTAGCAGCAACTCGCGCTACTTGCACTTTGCACATTAATTCTTATTAAAATTTAAAACTCTCTCGCGTTAAAACGGCTATCGTACCTGGGGCATCGCGGCGTTTCAAAGTTTCCCGGTTAAGGAAGCAATGAGCCGAGGGTTATCTATGAACGCATGACTGCAGTGTATGAAAAAATAGACTTGCTTCAAGTGAAATTTCATCACGACTTTGTTGTTCGACGGTTGAGACAAGCGGCTACAGAAATATTTGCAAAACAGCAAAGAAAGTTGAAAGTTTTACTCTTTGACATATTAATGTCGCTTGTTTTTGAAGTAAATAAATCAGACGCAAATGTTTTGTTTTGAATGCGTTGAATGCTAACATTCTGTAAACAACAAATTTGAACTTCTCCTTTAAAAATACAATAGTGGATACGTTTTTGCTCGCAGACCGAAAACGTCATAAACGATTTTCTACTTTTCAGTAAATTGACCCCTTTATGATTCAATATAAGGTTTCACTTGGACAAGAAATGCACCACGGCTTAACTCTTAAATTGATGAATCAATCTTTTGTGAAACAATAAATAAAATTCAAAGGTATGGCCACTGGTTCCTTTTAAATCAGAGTGTAAAATAACTTCTAAATGGTATATTATATTAGCAAAGAAGTTGGAACGAAGTGTGAAACTTGAATTATAAAAGAGGCAAAGAAGAACTGAAAAGACCAGATTTGAAACATTCAGTCTGGTTCCAAACACAATTCGATTTTTGAAAACCAAATTGAACGAAAAGAAAGGCTTATTTATAAAATTAGGAAACGATATTATATTTGATTTCGATCCGAGATATTATTTATTTATTAGTGTACTAATGGTTTGCAATTCAAACACGATTTAAATTTCGAAAGTAGAATTTTTACGAAGCACAATTTGTTAGTCTTTTATTGCATTTTTTCGTTTTTAGATAAATATATATATATTAAATTATAGTTATTTGTTTTGACAAAATGTTGACAAAAATGGGACGTGTATCTAAATATTACAAAACATGCATTAAAAACAATTTAAAAATTCGTCGCTCTGTATTGACGGGGACAAAACCATTTCTGTACATGTATAAATTTGTGATTGACATTAGAGTAAATTTGCTCTTCATTCATATTTATTTGAGGAATATTAAAAGGCAGTTCCATGTTTATTTTTTGTGCATTGTTCAAAGTTGATTAGGCGTTCCTCTTTTTCTTGTAAAGTTACACTATTATTATTTTCTAAAGAAAAATATTTAGTAATATTAAATTCACTTAAATGGTAACTGAAAATTCGGGTTTAAAAATGCCTTATGCTCGAACTTCGACTTTGATTTTGGCCGGCAAAGGCAGACCTTGCTCGAGAAATTTATCATATAAATTGGATTAGAACGCAAGATGGATAGTGGCATAGTAACATATTTTACTTTTTTATCTTCTTTTTTAATTGGTGTGTCAAGTCTTGCCTCTGATATGTCCGGGAATTTTAATAAATCAATTAATTATCCATTATTTAGGAACAATGTGGCTATACAAACATTCACAACATTTCTTGATTGAGGAGCGAAGTAATTCATTATTTTACTCTAAGAGGAATATACTAATTACTAGTATGTACTACTAATTATTATAAATATTTAGTAATTAATTTAATAATAAATATATAGATAGATGATATAAATTTTATTTGATTATGTAATATATGAAATTGTTTCTATAAACTTCACTCTCATATAATATTGTACATTAGATAAAGGTTTTTTGGTGTCCTCAATATTTTTCAATCACAAGTTCCATTTTATTTACTCAAGATATAAAAAAAATTAAATATAATATTTTGTGGGAAAAAAATGGGAAAATCGTTTATTGGAGGAATTTTAAAAAAGGGAAACATTATGTGTTGTAGAATAAAGCAAGTGTTTATTTGTTTATACAAAGAATTTATTAAAAGAATTATCACATTGAGATGGTGGTGAATTTCAGTTTGATATTCATTATCTTACAAACTGATTCTTAGCTGTATGTACTTTTTATCGACATATTGAAGGAGTGACAAATAATAAAATCAATAAACATTATAAACAGACATTTAAGAAAAAATTCAAGAATAAATTAACAATTATGATTTTTTAATGGTGTACCCTACAAAATTACATATTAAAATAAAAAGTATTTTCATATAAATACTCTTTTGACCCTTTCCCTTCAGTAAACGTTTTTATTTTGATGTTTCTTCATCAATAACGTTTGATTTTTAAATATCAATTTGTCCCCAACAAGCACAGTCAGAAGCGTCCACTGCACCCCAACAATTTTCAGGCGAAACACAGTTCTAGAAGTCACAGGAGAGTTGGTGATGTCTACATCCTGCAGCTTTGTAACAGCACATATTCTAAGGATGAAACATTCTAAGCTTCATCAACTACGTCGTCGTGATTACTCGAGCTTCCATTTAAAGTGCAAAACTTTCAGCACCTGGTGTGATTTTAGTCATTCTCTCATTATTATGCCTTAATTCACACGTGGTTGCGGTTTAGTTATTAAACGAGCGCTTGTTTAAGACAGGAATTTCCCCGCTTCTACTAAGAGTCTATTAAAAAATTCAAAAAAATCAAGAAACATTTTATAAAAATATTACTGATAGTGGAAGGAAAATTTGAAATTAAGACGAGAAACAATTTGTCAGCTTTAATTACCGGGAGTAATTTCGGTCAAATTTTCCTAATCAGATATTCCTGTCGTTGGCAGACGAAACCGGGCTCTCCTTTTGATCGAGCCAACACGGATTATCATCTCCGCTGTGCCGTTTGATTAATTCCGCTAACAAGGAACGCGACCGGAATTTTTTCCGCAATTCTTTAATAATTTCGACAGAGAAAATATTTGCAGATCGTGAACGTTTCCAACCAATTAGATAAAAAAAATTTGCTCGGTCATAATTAAACCATGAAAGCGCATGATTGATTGTGCGCCACATAAAATGCGCCACAAGTAAATAAAATCCATCCATCCATCGTTTCTACATCAATCTAATCGCGGTTCGTTATTGACATTTGACGGGGAAAATCTACGTCGATGTGTGGTGGGAAGGAATCCGCCCCGGGTCGAAGGCTTTTGCAAATTTGCCCCATTCCACGAGTGTTTTCGCCGCGGAAATAATGGATTCGTACCGAAAATTTTCACACGTCGAAGCGCGCGCCACTGCCATTTTCCATTTACCTTCAGTCAAGGCAGAGCGGAATCAGTATGTTCCTGTTTGGATTATGAATTGAACCCGCCATAAATAATTCTCCAATCCGCGAAACACGATGTGCAACATCTTGTAAACTCGAGTAATTTACATCTACTTTGCAGAATTAATGGAGTTCGCTCATTGATAAGAGTTTGTCGACGAATAAATGATTAAATCAAAGCGGATTCCGTATCGAAAACGTAAGCACGAAGCGCTGAAATTGAATTGTTCATTTCGTTAAACTACCTTTAATTTGTTTGAAAAATTCCACTTACACAAAATTAGGAGCGCATTAGTGGCGCATTTTTATTCTACACCAGATTCCGGCGTCGCATTTTTGCAAATTTATTATTAACAGCGAATTCCGCTTCATAAAACCTTTACTGCTCCGTGTACTTTCCCGGACGTCCTAAAATGCCGAAACAACTGCACCTTCTAGAAAACGCCAATGTTTCCGCATCCCCCAAGACTTCGGCTTAGGGTTTACCGTCCCCGCTAGAGAAATAACAACACCGTTTTGTTTTCGTTTTCACGACAGCGTTGGACCCGGCAACATACTTAACTCGACGACGATCAGATATAATTGAAAGCGAGGGAGGAAATGACAAAAACACGGTTTAAAAATACTAATCCTCGACTCGCACCCCGACATTTTTAATCCCTCGTTGCGTGGAAAAGTTGATGATGACGCGTGCAGCTGTACAAGAGCGGTGTCTTTGTTTGAAGAATGGGAGGGTTGAACACGGCTTGTTAAGCTCAATTCAATGCGGAGTTGCTAATTCACGCAAATTTTTGACCTAAATTTCACGCGTAAAAAGTTCTCAAAGTGGGACTTGATTGTGAAGGAAAAAATCACGGTTGTGGCGACTTATACGGCCGTTATTCGCATGCTGCGTGCCACGACCTTTGATATATTGGTTGAAGAAGTTGCCAACAAAGAGGAAAATCAGACCATGTGAAATATTAACCGAGATATACCAAGCGAACGCAGACAAAATCGTGGACTCTCCACGGCTTCAAATAACTACTCATAATTTTATTCATAATAAAAGAAAATGTATTGTTGTATTTTAAAACACACGTGGGTCTCGTGGCCATTCAAGATTTTTGTTTGGTTTATTCTCGTATTTTTTCATATAATCATATTTGTATGTACCAGTAGAGTTTTTCAATATTTTAGAATTTGCTTACATCAAAGAGAAAGCTTTCCGAGCGTCGTCAAAGTGATTTGGATTTCTGTATCGAAAACACTGTTTCTTGCACAAATAATATTTTTCAGATATTAACTACACAGCGTAGGCGCTTTGAGATCCAATGTTTGTCTAGCTAGACGGACTAACTTATTATTATATTACTGTTGCAAGTCCCACCTCTGTGACATTTTGTGAAAGAAAATTGTAGTCATCGTCTAGATATTTCCTTAAAATTATATTCGGGTCCTCTACCCAATATGAGAATCCCAAGTATAATTTTTTAAGTGAAATTTTTTAATGAAATTACATCGCTTTTAAACAGTACCAAGTTTAGAGTTTGGTCACTCTTTGTCAAGAAATTGGTAGGAAAAACAATAGAACCGAACACTAGTATTTCAAATTTGAGGTCTTATAACAATTTATTGCTATTGTTTTTAAATTTTCTTCTAAGCAAAATCATAAAGTTGAAACAGTCTGTCTTTAATAAATTACACTTTTACAGACAAAAAAGGGTTTCTAAGGAAAGCGCCGCCGTCAGTCTTAGCTGAACTTAACTTTAACAAGGACGTTAATTTAATAACAGAAAATCCTGGTGACATTCCTGTAATAATTATAAAGTGTTGCAGACTCCAGAGACAATCACTTTTTTGCGCCGGATTTTTAATCGAATGACATACACGACAACCAAAATGTATCAAATATTTTTTGTGATATGTATAAATTTGCTTGACGGTCGCAGCGGCTTTTATTTCATGTTAGTAGAAACGACTTGTTGAAAATTTTATTCATAATATGGTTATGGTGGGTACTTAACTAGAGTAACGTGTGGTTTTAATTTTTTCCAAACTTCACAACTCCATTAAAAAATGTAATTTAGTCCCCGAGGACCCGCTCACGGGAACTACTTACACTAAATTTTAAAAAAATCCTCAACAAAACTGGATAGCTGTAAATTAACAAAGTTACTGAAAGTTAAATAAGAAACATAAAAATATAAACTCGGGCACCGCTTAATAACTTCGAATTGAATGAACTTTTCAGTTGAGTTGAGAAAAATGGGTATAAACACTTAAAATAAACAACATGCGGAGATAAAAATATAATGATGGAGTTGTAATGAAAGTCGCATTGTTTTACAGTTAAGTCGCAAAATATTTTAACTCAAACAACTTGTTTACAATTTTTATTTTTATATTTTTAAATGCGAAGAACTGCATACATCGGTTATTTGCAGGAACATGGATTGAAATCGAATCTTTTCCGACTAAATAAATAGAAAAGACCGTACGCCTGACCGTCCGCAAACAAAAATCTTTCTCGGGGGAATAGTGGAGTAAATCCCCCATCACTAAACCCCAAATCGGCATTTGTTGTGTAAATTGGAAAAAGAAATTTGTTAGGGATAAAAAAGAAAAAAGCGCGTTAAAACTTACCTTTACATAAATAAAAAATCCGTTAATGAACCATAATCACACAAAGGTCCGTCAGTCGCAAACTGAATTTATTAACGAGGTGCAGCACGGGGTTGAGAATTAAGGGATGCCGGGACGAGATGATCGCCGCGCGCGCCAAATTGTACTGGCGCCACATGGACCGTACAAGGAAGACTAGAAACTCCGACTATTTTACATCGATTGCACATGGCTTATGTTCCCTCCGCGTTGTATGTTGGACGCTAATTGGAAACTATCAAAACGATTAATTTTATTACGTTGTCCTGTTTACGGCCTTGGACGAACGATTTTTCGCAGCTGTTCCTGAAATGCGTCGAAAAATAATGCAAGAGCGAACGAATCCAATTTCAATAATTCGGGAAAGGCATTTGCATTCGACGACAATTGTGCAGCTTCCAGTGGGTCGTACCCGCTTGAATCTGCAATTTCCCCATCAAAACTCGACGGTTTGTGTAATTAAGGCGAACGCTAATTAATACGGGAAGTTACGAATGGAGATTTGGCGACTCGTTTCGCCTCTTTTAATTTGCGACACTGGGTAATTGCCCCAAAAAAAGACCCAAACCTCAAGTTCCAGTTCCGCTCTTAACTTCACTTTATTCTGGCATCCGACAATGACGATGATCATTTGTCGAAACAAAAATGTTTGCCTTTATTAATCGAGACATAAAAAATATTATTTTATACAGAAATGATTGTTCCAACTCAATTTATAAGGTTGTCTATAGATTTCGCAAAAAAACCCAAATGATTTGTTTACATTACGTTTACATCACTTTATTAAATGAACGAAAAAATGTTTTTTTGATTATTATAAATTTTGAAAGTTATTATTCCCCCAGGTTTTGGTCTTCTGTGAACGGCATTTTTACCAAGTCACATTTGTGTTACCTAATGAGATATCACCAATTAGTGATTTTAGTAATTTATTTAGTAACATATAGAGTGATACCTAGAAAATTTCTAATACAAAAAAATGTGGCTATGTCGGAGACAATCATTTTCGAACACCCAATATAATAAACTGCGTTGCTTTAAAAAGTCTCATGGCTACAAGACAAAGTCTTTGGAATTTGGAAATATTATATTATAATTGGCTTTATTTGTTTATTCTTTGTGCGTTTCAGATCAAAGAAAATTGAAAATTCCTCTTAACGACCGCAGAGGTTGGAGACATGAATAATAATTTCGGTCACGACTGAATTGTAGGAAAATTTCAAATTAAGGACAAAACGTAGAGATACCGTAATCAAAACGACACATTGCAGCAGTAAAAACGAAGTTGAGAAAACAAAAAAATATTTTTAATAAAATGAGCTTTCTAAAAAAGATGCGAATAATTTTGCATTCGTGAATAATACCGAGTTGTCTTAGGCCTCGAGGTAATAGTGGATTTATGTGTAGAGAAGAGCACTTTGGAATACACATGCCGCAGACGATATAACTTTTTCTTCTTAAATTTCATTATAAATTAGACCGTCACCTTTATATCCTGACATTTCTCGCCGGTTATAAAATGCCAAATCTTACTAGTTTAAACACTTTTCGTAATTCGTTTTGCTTTTAGACTTCTCGTCCTAAATATTTATGTGTCCATTCAAGTCCTTTCAGTGGTTTTTCACTGGGTCTATTTATCATTTCATCATACTTTTTTTTTCATATGCCTGATTTATATTTTATTCACAAATTCTTTCACATTCTTAGCTTTACATAAGTAAATTAAAGGAGTTGGGGCAAAAAAGGTAAAAGTGACGTTTTAATCTTTCCAATAAAAGCAGAGTTTGAGATAAATTTATTTATTATTATTTAGTGCAAAAAAGATATACAATAAGTACATTCATTCATGGTTATGGCACTGTTTTACCTATTATCATTTTCGTTGGTTTTTTGCCTGAAGATTGCCTCCGAATTTCTGATAGGCCGAAACTACTTTACACTTGTAGCTATCTATAATATTATTATACTAAATTGTCAAATAACAGGATTAAAAATTTTCTCCCCGCTTTACAAAACCTAAATATTACTTAGCAAACGGAGAACACAATTTGGTGCAAATCAGGTATAAAATCACTTGTGTCGGTTTTGCAGTTGTACCCATTTTGCTCTAACCCTAACTAAAATTAAAAATTAATTTTTAAATTCTTCTATTATTAATTTTACAAATTTACAATTTTCCTTGGATCTAACATACAGACTGAGTGCCGAGAAACTGGAAAGTTGAGAAAAGATCAGAAAATATGTCAGGCAAAATGGTGGAAAAGCCACTCCCATCCGTAACGTATAATCCCATAGTTGTAATTTTGGTTGCCAACATTTTTCCAATATTTTTACCCAGAATATTTTCTGTCCTTTTCTTCAAAACTCAATATACGCTATAATATACTTGCATTTCAAATGTATAATATTACTACTTCATTATCTTCTTGGGTTCGCTTATTTTTTTGAGACTTCCTGACGTTCCAATAATTAGTTTTCAAGTTTTTTTATGCTTTAGTTTTATTTCTGTTCTACCCCTTTTAATAATATTTTTCCATTTTAACCGTTCGTCTTGAACGTGTTTCGTATTATTTCACTTTACTTTAAATAACTGTTGTGATTTTTTAATTAATTTACAAAAGCACGCAGATAAAGTAATGACGAAAGATCTGGGCCACGACAAAGTAAATAATTCTCAGGACTTGTTAAACTTGCAACACCCTCTAAATTAAAGATTAAGTAATCTTAGCAGCTTCAATAAGTCATTATTACGTCTCCACCTAATGAAATTTTATGCCTAATTTACAAGACTGCGGAATTTGCCTTTGAATTTTTTACTCGAACACGTTTTTTCACTCTAATTATAACATAATAGTGGATTTATGAGCACGTTTGGTTTATTTATGACTCGGAGGTCAGGTTAATGAAATATGGAATTGCAGGAATGATTGTTCACATTGCGAATATTAATTTTGTTGTTCAAACGCAAATCGTAAACACAATTGAAATCGGCGGGTAGATAAATTCGACCAAAAAATTTAGCAGCGGTTACGCGAGCGACATTTATGAAATTTACAGGGATCCGTAGTGAGATGACCGCGGGCATCTATTTAAAATTTTCAGTTCTTACAAGACAATAAAAAGAGCTAAGCCGTGGGGAGTGCACCTCACTGTGGCAAAATTTTGCGTACGGGGAAATATAGGGCAAGATGGGATCAATAAACCATTACGATATTTCTCCAATAAAGACGCTTTTTCTTTGCTCATCGTCGGCGGAAAAACTCCTTCCCTCGATCGTCCCGGCTTTAATTAATGTTTTCTGTTTTATTATTAAAAACGCGCATAAAATGAGCGGTGCGAACTTATCAATTAACAGGTGGTTCGCGTTTAATCAAAATCTTCGGAAATACCATTTTCCGATCGCAATCGCTTCGAGGGATTGTTATCAGTTTATGCGGTCCTTCGCGATTTAACGGCGTACGGAATCGCGGTTGTATGAATAATTTTTATGATGCAGAGTTTATTAAATTGAGGAGCAATATTTTCCCTGTCTCGGCGCCGATTTAAGCTGATTTGGAAGTCAAATCGGTCTTCGAAAAGTTGGAAGACTGGCATTCAGGAAGAATTTTCGAGTATACTGTTGCTGCTTATTGCAGTTGGAGCCCCCACCGCAGGGAAATCTTATCGATTCGCCGAATTATAAATGCAATATAAAATTTCCTGGATGATTTATTCGTCCCCGGTTGTCTGCCGTTTGATTTATACGTGTATAGATTAAAGCAGGTAAATCTGGCCGAAGAAAACCCTCCGTGGATTTTTGAACGACGAAAATCCCATCTCATATCAGCGCCATCCGACCAGAAGCCCGTCCGCCATTTATTTAATATTTTTGCTCTTCCGAAATACTTTCGTCAATGTACTCTTTTTGTTCTGCACCGCTGCAACTTATTGGATATTCGAGAACTGCGAAACTTTGATAGATTCAGCGAGAGTTTGATGTACTTGGCGTTATTAAAGCACACGTCAGAACGATACGTAATGATTTTTTGAAAAGTAATAATTTGTTTCGGTTTGCTTGGATGAGGGGTTGAGCGGACGTCGCGGCGTCTCTTCTGGCGCCGGCGGCGGCGGCTGATAGGCGCCACCACGTCCAAATGGCCCAGTTCGTCGAGAAGAGGAGCAAACATCAATATCTCCCTAGGGTATTCAGGTACTGGGCCAAATGCAACGGAGTGACGAATGGGTTTCGGTGAAAATCAGCAAAAACATATGGAAATGTCGAAAGGTCAAACAAGGAAAACTGATTACGTCTAAATAAACGAACGCTGCGAAGGGCCGGCACCCTAAACATTTTTACTGATCGATTGTGTAAATACGCAAATTTATTTTGATGCAAAGTGGTGGATTTATTTAAAAAAAGTTGAAGCCATTTTCATTCAATCTAATACAATTGGATCTGTAAGTCTTCAGTAGAGGCAGCAACACATTCCTGCTTCGATTTTAAATATACGCTTCATTCATATGCTTGTAGCAGTTTCAAATGTTGTAAAAAATGTCACAGAGATCCAGTGCGAGAGAAATACATTTAAAATTTATTTGCAGCGATAAACGCATCATTTCGTAATTTGTTATGTAGAAAGCGAGGTGTAATATAATGCTCTCCATTTTTCCACTTCCATTTGCTGAGTGTCTCTCGTCTTGTAATTTATTTAAGTTTTTATAGATTTGACGTGAACATAACGACGTTTTGACGGAGCTTTGTCTTTGGCCAGTTTATCTGCCTTGTTCACGTCACGTCCCGATAAAAATGGTCCGAGAGCAGAACGTGTACTCAATGTTCGTGTCTGCCTTTCCCCCAAGGGCTAGTTTGGTCATTTGGGATGTCCGCGCCATCGATCCATCGTTCTTAATTTTCCAAATTCGTCAGCGTTTCATCTGATCCGTGTGGGAAACATTCCGCGATTATTTTGACCTCGGCGCAAATTTTCGTTCGTCGGTGTTATACGTAATAAGAGCAAGGGCGTGCTTTGTAATAAAATAGTTTCAGGAGGGTATTATAACTTGGTGCAGTGTCAGTGGAATATCACGTAGTCGGCATTTTTCCGGGAGGGTCGAGGTTTTTATGGGAACGTTCTTTAAAAAACGCGACATCTAACCGGTGGATGTTATAACGAAGTCCATTAAAAGGGCGAGAGTGATTGACTGTAATTGAGTATGAATCGCGGCAAAATATTTTTCTGAAGAGGAGTGAATCACGGGTCAGGAGTTAAACGTGAGGGCTGCTAATGACTCCGGAGTTAATTGGACGTTAGAGCTGAAATAATAAAACAAGAGCTATACAATTTAGGCCGAGGGTTCTACAAACTAAAAGTGGAGTTGCAACCGACTGTATCGCGCATAAAAATCAACAGTTCTACATTATCCTGCAAAACTGAAGTGGCTTAGTTAACACTTCAGCTCCGCTCGGATTTTCCTTATTTTCCCCGGATGTTTCCGAACAATAATGCAAAATTAAGCTGCACTTTCTAGCCCAATAAAACGAAATTAGGTTGCAGTTTGCGTGCGGAGCGAAACTTCCAAATCCAAATTAGATTCTTTATCTATCCGCACTCTTAATTTAACTTTGTAACTACTTGCAAGCAAAAATACACGAAATAACGCGCCGGCGATGTCACGTTGCTTTGCCGTCACTCGCAAGAAACTGTTTCATCTTTGAACTAAGGTAATTATTATAAACTTGATTAGATGGATGTAGCTGCGATGGTGTGCAGTTCCCTTTGAATTAGCTCGAATATTAATTTTCAGTTTGATAGATTTGACGTCAAGTCGCTAATTGAAGCCGCAGCCATTCCTCAACTCCTCCACTTTGTTCAACACATTTTTTCGATTGTAAGAACTCGCCGACTTAGAACGCTAATCAAGAATAATGCTTAACATCCATTAGACCTTCTTATAAAATTCGGGCCTGGTGGGGATCTCCCTCCGTCCCGATATTAATTAAAAAACCGCAATCTCCACAACATTTTTATTCTTGCATTCTTAATTCCCGTTCGATGAAAAATTCCGCTGCACGCCACGAAGAAAAAGAGCTTTCGCGGATATTTTAAATAATTTCCAAAGTTCGACGCCGATTGCCGGATCATAATGGCTCCTGTGGAGATGAGGTCGTTATACATATCGCGTAACTAATTAAAAAAGTTTCAAACTTTTGCAAATCGATTTGTAGAGACATTGCGACGAGTTGTTGCGCTTTACTCTATCCATTAAAATCGGTAAAGACTAAACCAAACTGAAATGGCACTTCCAAATGATCTAAAACTAACACTGGTTTTGATTCGCCTCCAACTCTATATTATAATTTTCAATCTCAATCGTCAAACTTTCAAATATAGGTATTTGTGTCAAGTAGCGACATTTGAACAGCACGAAGCTGGAGTTTTGCCCAAATGGGAAAAATAAAACTAACACAGTCGATCTGGAACTGCACTCATGATTGAATATTCCTGTTTGCCTACCAAAGAAAATAAATTGGCGTTTTAGTCTGGTTTGCATGAAATGAGAAAACTGGAACCAACAACAATCTTGAATCACTCTGACCGCTTAGAACTCTTAGTTTCGGAAATTTTGCCATTATCAATATGCACCAGAATTCAACCAAATCCTGAAAGCTTTGAAAAAGCCGCCACCGTTTGACATTTACCGACATTTATCGAGGACTTGAGATTTAAATTTAGAAATGACTCCTGACTTCATTATCACGTGTCCGGTCATGTTATTATTTCTTCGTTGAACTTGACTTTGGTCTTGTTTTTGAAATATTAGAAAGTCATTTTCGTATTTCATTTCAATCAAACAGAAAACGCAAACAGCTCGTTTGTTTTTGAAAATGTATCAACATTTTCGCTTACTTATAAATTTTATAAAATAATTTCCATGAATTCTAATACAAAACTGATAAAAAAACGGTTTACAGAATTTATATTTATGTAACCGTTAATAATTGAGAGCATAATGTGTGGCATAACTACAGCAGAACCACAGATTAGCATAACTAAATTTCACCCAAGTAGTAGTGCCATCTGTTGAAATGTGTCGGGTCATAACGAACATGATTTGGCAACGATGCCGACAACTATTAGAGAACTGTCAATGGTGACATAACCTGACTTTTTCAAATCTCTGAGGATGGGATCGTCTCCTGGTAAGTCTCTGTTTTTATAAAACACATAAAATTAGAAAGGAAAAACATCATTTTTAGATAATGTTGCGCTCTGTATAAAACACGACGAGAATATCCTCGAGGTGTGCAACTGTAGTGAGACAAAACCCAATGAACATTTTCATGTGTTCAATTTCAGCGACCTTTTTACAAACAATATCGTCATCAGATTAAGTACAGTGTCAATATTGCGGTTAGAAAATTGCGGTATTAGTGAGTTTCCCAACAGTTTCCAGCAGTTAAATCTTAGACACTTATGTCTGAGCCGGAACAAGATTTGTGAAGTTCCTAGTTGTCTGTACTCCAGATTTAAATCGTTGGAATTGTTAGATTTGTCGTACAACTTGTTGAAATCGTTCGATATTGAACTAGGATGTAGTCAGTCTGTTGTAACCCTAAAACTGGGTAATAACAAAATATGGAACTTTCCTTTCTGGGTGGTCACTCTGCCCTGTCCCCGTTTAGTTGAATTAGACTATACCCATAATTGTATCGTTCAAATCAAACCGATACGTAGATTAGGATTGAAAAAGTTGATAATGATCAATACTCAACTCGTTAATAGTGATTTGAGTTTTTTGAAACAGTTGGAATTATTGGAGTATTTGGATGTAAGCAATGACGGTTCAAATCGAAACCCAAACCGGATCAGTGACATCGATTTTCTGTTTGTCAAAACGAAATGGAAGTATTTAAAAATTCTAATTTTGAATAATTTATTAGTTTCAATTCTCCCAACCCATCTTTTTTATATAAATTCGCTCACTGAGCTGCATTTGGTAAACTGTGCCCTGTCATGGATTCCCGAACACGTTGAGCTGTTGAAAAATTTGGAATTTTTAGATATTACTCGAAATTCAATCTGTTCGATCGGCACGCAACTGTCAAGTTTGCCAAAACTTAAAATTGTAAAGGCCCCATTCAATCAGATTTCCTCCGTGGCCCAATTTGTAAACAATTTAGATGTAATCGATTTGTACAGTAATTATTTGGAAGATATTCCTAATTGTGTGGAACAAGCGCAATTTATAGATTTAGAGCTAAACTTGGTCGACACTACTCTGTACACGAACTATCTCAGTTATGAGTCGAAAAAAGATAATTTGCGGCGAAAGTTTGGTAAGGAGAGGAGCGACGGTTGCAAGATTCGACCTCCATCTGTAGAAGATATCGACGATATCAAATCAGTATTTTCGGACGAAAACTATGACGCTTGCGAGCGCGGAATATACGAGTCGAACTCTGATTCGGAATGTTGGGACGACGAGAAACCAGTTAGTTCGATTTCGCCCAATAATCCAGAGGTGACCACGTCGGACAACGAGTGGGACGCTGGAGAAGAACCCAAAATGTGTCCTTCCAAAAAAAAAATCCTTTTGTACGATCCAAATGAGGATTGGATATTTTGTGATGTCGAATAAACGAATTACGTAATTTAATTTCGAATGGTTAGTTTTTAGTTAACATCGAGAAGATTGTGGGTCAATTTATATTTAGTGGTAAAATATTTCTTCACTGATTTTTGTATGTATTTGTAATAAATTAGGAAAAAAAAGTGCGTTCAGCCATCCCTGGCGGGGATCGAACCCACGACCTTTGGATTAGAAGTCCAACGCGCTATCCTCTGCGCCACAGGGACGTTAAAATTCCCGCTCTTTAGCGACGAAAATCGAAACCCTTCAAAAATAACTGTATTTATAATAATTTTGTCAAATATTTCAATCTGCACATCTTACACATATTTAAAAACATTCTATAAAATTCCAAAAACTAGGTTTCTAATTTTTGCGACATTACATTATTCTGAATGTGGATGAACAATACAAAACTACGAATACAACGTTAAATGTAACATTTGAATTATTTTAAACACTTTTATTTATAAGTTAATTCGCTAGAAAATGTTACAAGTAAAATAGTAACGTGAGTACAAAAATAATACGAGACTGTGTAAGCCACGGAACAACTCAAAAAAATGTAGCAAAACGTCGACTTTTATTTGTTAATACCCGTCTCGGAATTTATGGCTTTCCAGTGTAGAAACCATAGAAAACATAAACAAATGTCAGGATCTGTCAGTTTAAAATTTACCATCAAAATAAAACGGCCCAAATGCTAGGACAGTTTAATTTTATTTTTTAATGAGCCACCTTATGACATTAAAATGTTACTTACGACGTCATGTATTTTTGTACAATGACGCCATTGGTTTTTGAACCTTCGAATCCAAGCAAACCCGAACCTTTTTCTTCTAATGTATATTGTGTAATATAACTCCCTAGCGGTCGACGTCCGTGTTTAACTATATATACAACGATTTTTGAAATATTAATTGAGAATGCAGTTGCTCTTAAACTGAATTGGTAGGTCTCGAGTTGCGCATAGAGACTGATGACCCATGAAGGTTGACGGGTAGCTGAGTGCTGCCAAATATTCTCAAGACATTTTTCGGTTTTGAGACTGATTCTTCTTCATCGATCTATTCACGACTTACAGTTATATCAAATTAATGACCGTCCTGGTCGTGCCGATATTCTCCTCAACAGAGGAGAAGCTGTAACAATGAATAGATTGATGTTTGGATTCACAACGATACCGGGAAATGTTTTGCACTTTTTTATCATATAATATTTTATCCCATTGTCAACAAGGAAGCTAACCTAAATATGAACAGACTCGAACTGACACTTTGAAATTTTGCTGCACTAAAGTTTTTCAATGGCCAACGCAGCCTCGTTTTCTTTTTGAACACACGTATTTGTTTAAAAGGGGCAATCGTCTGTTGAAATATTTTATTTATAAACATATATTTCTACACCCTACAACATTAACAAATTGATTAGAGCATTTGGTAAATTCATTATAAAATGTGCAGTGGAAGGAGCAACAAAATCGGAGTTATTGGATCTACTTCCTTATTTCAATGTTTTAGGTTATTAATACAGCAAGAGTTTAATCTTTTGTGTTGAGTACATACAGAGTGATCTAATAGAAAGCGGGCCACCTCTCTGGAATTGTGATTTGTTGGTCGATTTAAACGATTTAAATTTCAGAAAAAAATCATTTTTAAGACCTACTTCAAATATTTTTTAACTAATATTTCATGTATAAGCGTTATTTTGTCTTCCAACTGTGGAATCAATATGTGAGGTGAATGGTGGTATGTCCTAATAATTTAGTAGAGTGCATGAAAGCGAGACGCTTTAAAGAAACGAAATATTCAAGGATCGTCTTCCGCTCGGGTGCGTCCTTAATTCACGGACACCTGAACCACAACATTGGGGTGGTTTCAAATTACCTCGAACGGAAAGGTAACGCCACACACGAGCGCCACATATTAAGTTAAACGTAAAAACTCTTGTAAATCTATAAATGATCGACGTTCAGGATATTGGCATCCGCAAGAGGAAATGAAAGTGTTAATTCGAACCATCTCGAGTAAGCGATCGAATGAAATTAATGTGGTTTCTTGTTGGGCTGGCATGTTTACGTCTTGAGGTAATGGAGGTGTAAAGTTGAATCTAGGCAATAAAATACCTGAGATTAGCTCAGTTGGCCACGGTAGGAATTCAGAGCCTCATTGGTCCTTGGAGATTCACCTGGGCCATGGACTGCTTTGCAATTAAGATCCTTGCGTCCATAAATCTTGTCATGTCGCAGTGTCCCCGTCCTTTGCCCGCTTGCGTGCTTATAATGTGTGCCGTCGAACAAATAAAATCCTCCACCAAATTCTTGAGTCGATTAATTACGTTTTGGCGGAATCGCGGCTCGCATTATTCTTAAGAGGATGTTCGTTGCTTTGAGAAATTCACTTAATTACCTTCTTTCCGCATATCTCCGCCCCATCGCCAGACATTTAATTTCCTTTTACTATACTTCACCCGCTACGGTTTGTTTCCAGTCCGACGTGATAGTTTTTGGATTTTTGCGATTGCAACTGCGGCAATACGGCTTTGATCAACGATCTCCGCGCCGACATGAATCCAAATCACCGCCAATTCCCCTAGAATTTCAGACACTTGCGGGAGCTGTACGTTCCATCGCCTTTCACACTTTACGACGATCTTTTTTTTAATTTCTAGTCGGCTGGCTCAACTTTCGACTCTCATGGGACCACTCGCATTCATATTGTTATAGTGTAATTAATAATTCAAGCCGGACTTGGTTGTATTGTGCAGTTTTTCGTTTCGTAATTACGGCGAAACACTATATTTTTCAAGCCGGTGCAGCAGCTGCAGGGTGAATGTTTGTTAGAAAATTCGGACCGCATCTCCGACCGTTAATAACAAAGATTTAAGGCTTTATATTGGAAGCAAATCATAAAATTTTGCAATTTATAGCACGTTAATTACCGCCGATGGGGAGTTCGTTGAATAAATTTTAATTAGCGGGAGAATGAGGATTTTTTTTCTATACGCCGGTCGTAAAAAGTATTATTTAAATATTGCTTCTCAGTCCGCCGTCGGTGGTGTTTTTCGTTTCGATCAAAATTTTGTACAAAC
This sequence comes from Eledona agricola, assembly GCA_964023215.1. Lineage (NCBI taxonomy): Eukaryota > Metazoa > Arthropoda > Insecta > Coleoptera > Tenebrionidae > Eledona > Eledona agricola. The sequence goes on along the minus strand of OZ026860.1, from coordinate 3,260,997 downwards.
AAAGTGGAAGGACGTGTCACGTAACATGCGTATATTTTGCTTGGGGTTTGTTCAAATATTGCCGAGCTGTTTTGGCTGGAAATTTGGCTTACGCTTATTTTTGTAAGCATCTGTCGCTGGAATTTAGGCAAATTTGAAATATTTCTATTTGAACAACATTTTTTAGTCTCGTATTAAATAGTTACGTATTTCCAAACTTTTCTGTCGCATCTCGGCTAAACATCCTCAGAAAGCTAGGAAACATTGAATTTTTCAATATTTTATTTCATTACACCGCTTAATTTGTTTTTTAGAGCCAGTCAGGGAGCTTGTATCTGAGGTTTAGAAGTGGGATACGGGTTTAATATTTTTTATTATTATTTTACGTGATCTAACATAATTAATCTTCTACAATCTTTCGTAATTGAAACAGTTTTTGCATCTCCTGTACTAGTTGAAATAAACATCGTGATTCTTGCTCAAATTATATTGTGCCCTTCTTTCATTTCATTCTTGGATAAATTCGGTTTTAATTTTTTTGTTATTAAACTATTCATGTGAATTTTATTTCATTACAATTGGTGTGGTCACCGTTTAATTTGTTTTTTAGAGCTAGTCAGCGTGTTTGTATCTGAGGTTTGGAAGTGGGATTCGGGTTTAATGTTTTTTTTATTATTATTTTACGTGATCTAACATAATTAATCTTCTACAATCCTTCGTAATTAAGACAGCTTTTGCATCTCCTGTACCAGCTGAAATAAAAATCGTGGTTCTTGATCAAATTATTGTGCGCCCTTCTTTCATTCTTGGATAAATTCTATTTTAATTTTTTTGTTATTAAACTACTCCAGAACGAAGTGAGTCTCTTTTGTGTATTGTTTTTTTCGTTAATATTTTATTTCAATTTCAATATTCGTGTTAGGCAATTGTTTTAGTATGTATGTAAAACATAAACTTCTTCAGGAGTAACTTAGTTGTGCCTACTATCAATGATTGTCATTATCATTTTGATTTTTTTAAATCTTTCTGATTATTCATAGTTTAATTTCTTAATTTGTCTCTTATTAAATGTCTTATTAAGTATTTATTTCATTTTTAATTTAATTAAATATTGAATTAAAAGTCATTCAATCCGCTTGATCCCAATAAGAGTTCCGTAATATGTTCCGATGTTATGATAATAATTATGTAAATATTCAGTAGTTCTTTGTCAGTAAAAACCGAATTACGTTTTATTGATTAGTTTGAACAACCATTTATTTTCTCATAAAATGCTTATTGTCTGCACAATTTAACGAATTTTTGAATTACTCTTACAATAACGAAGGATAAAAATAAAGGGGCAAAGAAATGTATAATTTTTGCTCTTAAAGCCTCATATCTTTTTATTAATCTATTCTCGTCGCAAAGTGTGCTATTGAAATATGTAAACTTTCACTTTTTTATTGACATATTTTACTTATGATAACTCTGATTCAGAAGTACAAAGTATGTTTAATTCTGTTAATTTTCTGTTATCAGCCCATCACGCTTGCACCCCAAAATTGAACTTTTCATATCCAGTTCATTTTTTCTCTACAAATGAAAGAAGATGGTATGCAAGAAGGGGACATTTACGAGTACATAAATATTTTAAAAGTGCTGAGTATGATTAATATTCAATGCGTAAATCTTTGTTTTTTATTTGTTATTCAATGCAATCTCGTCTCAAGCTCAATTTTTCTCTAGAATAAAAAAAAAGAAAACTGGTGGAGAATGTCCCCTATTCATGTGAATCTCTAAAACGTAAGCATACATTTTGCATATTGAGGGCCGGGCACTGACTGAACGAACACGTTTTGTGTAAAAAATCCATCCTTTTTAAAAATCCACGAGACGGGTCTTGAAATCTTTATAAAAGTGTCGGTAGTAATGGACGTGTTTTTTGGTCCTGGTTGTAAAATTATCGACCAGTCTTTATTAAGGTACTAATGATTTGTATTTTGGTGGCAAATTTAATAAAGCAGATCAATTTCTGAGCTCATCATTGCCTACGCTAAACAAATTTGCAGAGTAATTGATATGAGGTTGCAGAAATTACACTGATGTAATATTTGTCCTTTGTGTGTGATATAAAAAGTTATTAAATTAAGATTCGTTCGTACATGAACGTTGCATAACAAAGAGACGGCAAAAATCCTTAATTGCGTTATTTGTCAAAAAGATTCGAAACTCGTTCGTCATTCGCGGCCTGGTCCCCTCTTTGAGGTCAATCGAGTTCTGTTGTGTACGTTGTGGAATTCGTGTTGGGCCAGGCCCCAGCTCGGCATTCTCAGCGTTGTGCCCACCACTGCGTACCCGTTTACCTGGCCAGTGAGTGTTGAGTGTTGACGTCCGGTTCGCAGCTCCAGCATCGGCCATGTTGAGTTACGAACGCGTAGTGAACACTCTACGGTTTCTCTTCCGTAATTGCGCCTCCCCGACTACTCAAACTTCCCAAAAGTGACGTTCATCGCGTTTACGTGTCCCCAAAATCGGCAGATCGCTGCCAATATGTGAGTGTGTGCGCCACTTTGCTGACCCACATCGAGTTAAAAGCCAGCAGAGTTCGCGTTAAGAGGTCACGGTGACATGTAAACATGTCCAATAAGAAGCAGCCGTTCGTCGCGAAACCGGACCCAGCCAATTCCGCCCCCCCGCGCTATCAGCCGCCGCCACTGCCCCCGGCCGGCGGCCAAGGCATCTTGAAGCACCACCCCAGAGATGGCGGCAAACAGCACCAGGTGCCCAAACTACCGGACGCAGTGAGGCTGCCGCCCCCAGGCAAGCCCTACCCGTATTTCCCCGAACGGGTCACCCAGGTGCAGGTGCACCAGACCCGCCCGCTCGACGAGCCCGGCGTGCCCCAGGTGCAACACCGACAGCCGGTGCGCTACGACGACGAGTTCCTGCGGCCGGAGATGCTCAAATTCGTCCGCAAGCCCGACCACGTGCAGGGCATCGTCACCGAACTCAGAGTGCTCAAGGAGGCTAACCAGCGTCTGGCCGACGACAACCAGGAGCTGCGCGATTTGTGCTGTTTCCTCGACGACGACCGCCAGAAAGGACGCAAGTTGGCGCGCGAGTGGCAGCGATTCGGAAGATACACGGCCAGCGTGATGCGCCAGGAAGTGTCCGCTTACCAGAACAAACTCCGCGAGCTGGACAACAAGCAGCAGGAACTCATCAAAGACAATTTGGAGCTGAAAGAGTTGTGTCTGTATTTGGACGAGGAGCGCGGCGGAAACTCGATCTGTCCCGCGTGCGGGAGCGCGCCCACCGGGAATTTAAGAGATGACGGCGACGGCTCGAGTTCTAGCACAAATGCAGACGAACCCGCTGTGCCTCAGCAGTTCACCGCGGGAAGCAACCCGCCCAGGAGGTCCGCAAGTCGCGAGAGGATTCTTCACGAGAACCTCGCCAGGCAGCGCAGCACCTTCAACGGTAAGACTATCTGGCGTCTTCACGTGGGAACGTCTCCATTCTCACTCTCACCATATCATAATTACTCTAATTGGTGCTCCCACGATTACATCCGTATTCGGTATTCAATGCTAATGTCTTCGCTCCAGACCAAATAATGCAATACGTCCGGAATTTGGAGCAACGCGTGAAGCAGTTGGAAGAAGACAAACGGGCGCTCACCCACAAAATCAACCAAATCGCGACGACGACCGGCGATCCCAGCATCGCGATTCCTCCAGACGCGGGCGTGGCGGTGTTAAGTGGCCGACCAGAAGCCGTCGTGAGGGCTCTCCAGGTTCTCGAAGTGCGAGAACAGCTCGAGAGAGAAGGACGCATGCCGGAACGAGCGGAAAATTTGTCAGATAGTGCCTCGCAAGACATGGACGACGGAGAAAAAGCGCTAGTGCGCGAAATGTGTAACGTAATATTTAAAAACTGGCACGGCTCGAATCGTTTCGTTTGTTTTTACAGGTGGTGTGGCGCAAATTGGAAGAAGGACCATCCACGAGACGATGATCTTGCCTCAGATTCTAGTACAAGCCTCTTGCCATTGGAACGAGTTGCAATGAATCGAATTACATATTGAAGAGTATTATTTTTATATATTTCTATTTATTGTTTTTTGTAGCAGTTCTATTTTAACGATCGTAAGTATGAGTATTGTTATTTTTTTGTACAGATATTTTCAATAAAACGCATTAGGCCCATCATCGTTCGTCCGAAAATTGTTTAATAATTATTGCAATGACTTCTTACTTTCAATTTTTTAGCTACGGACATAATGCAAATTACGATAGCGTCCCAGTCCTATTTAAAAATAGTATTTTTATGTTTCTCGTAATTTCTTGCTGGAGTATGATTAATGCTTTTTTGGGGCAAATATTGTCAATAAAGCGACTTAGACGCATTATCAGCGTGTTTATATCTGAGGTTTGGAAGTGGGATTCGGGTTTAATGTTTTTTTTTAATATTATTTTACGTGATCTAACATAATTAATCTTCTGCGATCTTTTGTAACTAGAACAGCTTTTGCATCTCTTGTATCAGTTGAAATAAACGTCGCGATTCATGATCAAATTATTGTGCGCCCTTCTTTCATTCTTGGATAAATTCGTTTTTCATTTTATTGTTATTAAACTACTCCAGAACGAAGTGAGTCTCTTGTGTGTTTTGTTTTTTTTCGTTAATATTTTATTTCAATTTCAATATTCGTGTTAGACAATAATTTTGGAATGTATATAAAACATACACTTCTTCAAGAGTAACTTAGTGGTGCCTACTATCAATGACTATGTTTCTCGTAATTTCTTGCTGGAGTATGAGTAATGCTTTTTTGGGGCAAATATTTTCAATAAAGCGACTTGGTCGCATTATCAGCGTGTTTATATCTGAGGTTTGGAAGTGGGATTCGGGTTTAATGTTTTTTTTTTAATATTATTTTACGTGATCTAACATAATTAATCTTCTGCGATCTTTTGTAACTAAAACAGCTTTTGCATCTCTTGTATCAGTTGAAATAAACGTCGCGATTCATGATCAAATTATTGTGCGCCCTTCTTTCGTTCTTGGATAAGTTCGGTTTTAATTTTATTGTTATTAAACTACTCCAGAACGAAGTGAGTCTCTTGTGTGTTTTGTTTTTTTTCGTTAATATTTTATTTCAATTTCAATATTCGTGTTAGACAATAATTTTGGAATGTATGTAAAACATGCACTTCTTCAAGAGTAACTTAGTGGTGCCTACTATCAATGACTGTCATTTTCATTTTGTTTTTTTAATCTTTATGATTCTTCTTTCTTTAATTTCTTAATTTGTCCCTTTGTACCGGATTAGATGTAATTAAATTATTAACTTCCGTAATATGTTACGATGTTATGATAATAATTATGTAAATATTCAGTAATTCTTTGTCAGTAAAAACCGAATTACGTTTTATTGATGAGTTTGAACAACCATTTATTTTTTCATAAAATACTTATTGTCTGTCATTTTAAGGAATTTTTTAATTACTGTTACAATAACGAAGCCTCATGTCTTCTTATTAGTCTATTCTCGTCCCAAAGTGTGTTATTGAAATACGTAAACTTTCACTTTTTTATTGACATATTTTTTATTTAATTTATATTTATAACTCAGATTCATAACTCATTGTTTTTTGTAGCAGTTCTATTTTCACGATCGTAAGTATGAGTATTGTTATTTTTTTGTACAGATATTTTCAATAAAACACATTAGGCCCATCATCGTTCGTCCGAAAATTGTTTAATAATTATTGCAATGATTTTTTACTTTCATATTTTTTTTTTTTTAGCTACGAACATAATGCAAATTACGATAGGGCCCCAGTCCCATTTAAATATAGTATTTTTATGTTTCTAGTATCTTTTTGCGGCAGTATGGGGCAAATATTTTCAATAAAGCAACTTAGACGCATTATCGTTCATCTGCTAAATGCTTATATTTAGAACGCATCAACGATACGGTACCTTGTAATTTGAACCTTAGTGTGGACCTGTACACATCGTTTCAAGTTTTCTAGTGTCTATGCACATGTGGAGAGGTATGTAATAAGACTTGTGCCATATTTATAATTTATTTTTTGACATATAAATCTTCGAAATCATTACAACAAAACAAAGCGTCTTTGAAATGAATAATTACACACGAAACCAGGTACCGTCGTACGGTAGATAGTACCACCGAAAATTCGGCCCAAAACAACACCCACACAATGGAAATGTAAAAATAAACAACGAATCATTATTTTATGTAATTATGATTCCTACTAAGAGCAAGAGTCATCATCATCAATAACGATGACGGCGACTGCTTCTGTTGCTCCTGTAGTCGTCGTACCTTCGCGACGATCTTTGATGTCTTCTGCCGTAATCCCTGTCGTAGTCACGGTCTCTGTCTCTGTGTCGTCTAGACCGATCGTGATGCGAATCGTAACTAAAAATATTTATACCATATGAGCGCCATAGTCTGACTCATACACGGCCAAAAAGCTATCTCAGTTCCACACCAAGTCACCAACTGGCATATATGGACACCCATCAAACAAATCCATATAATACGCTTAACCAAACCATATAAATTAATACCATGTGCCTGACAAATCACAAAACAACAATTAGGTAGAGTTTGGTGCACTTCGAAAGGAAACATTAGCGCCATTGTGAGACAAAGCCAATAAATAATTACTTTTACTTGTGCCCAACAAAACACTTCAAAACGGTGCTTACAACTTTGGGGATGTTCTGGTCTTGGCGTTATTAGATAACGAGTTATGAGTCTACAAGTGTTTTCGAATTCCAACAGTTATCAGTCAAGTAAATTCAAGGTTTGTGAGATAATGCCACTGTTGTCCTGTCCGAAATGAATCTATGTAAGTACTTGTAGATCCCATGCTTGAAATCTAACGCGATGTTTCGTGCATTGATATCAGCTCGAAACTATTGTATTCATAAAATAATAAATATTTCTGTTGACATTGCATACATTATAAATCGTTTGTTGTTGACACTTTAAACAGTGCTTTCTACAAATACTCAAAATTTGTATAACTGATTTTGCACCTCAATACTAATATTACAAATGTATACTACGTAATTTCTACGAATAAAAAAGATAATTCTAAATGGCATAGTGTTAACAAATAGTAGAGTTACAAAAAATGCAATTTTATTAGCTAATATATTTTTTCGACGGTGTACAAAGAATGAAGATTAGAACAGAGCAATATTAAAGCGTGTTGTTATTTAATTTCTCATGAATAAATTTGGTGGGTTTGCATTCAGAGATGCAAACATAAGAGATGCAAAATCAATCGATTTTTTTATTTTTATTTAACTAAGCTCAGCCAACAGTCACAGGGTCTAATAACAGGCCGAGGAACATCATAAATTTAACAATAACAAAAGCTCTTCCTTCTCGCAAAGGACTTTTTTCTTTTTGTACTCAATGCACGAAACACTATTAACAGAGGGGTGGTTCACATATAACCTTGCTAATTTATTTTTTCTTGCTATTTTAAAAAACGGCAGGTTTTGAAGTTAGTTAAAAAAAGCTGTGACACTCCCTATCTCATAAACTAATTGTTCTGTTATGTCTTAGAATTGACAAGACTAAATGTGAATCACATTGGATTCTGTCTTTATACACTTATAGGCATAGATTTAACTCTTCTCGCCAAATATTGTAATTTTAATCATAAATTTCCAAAACTATAAATGTTTAAAGATATTCAAGCCTTGATCATGACTTAACTCAAGTTTCAAGTTGTATTGACTAGCATTTCTCATGATGTAATGAACTGATTATTCGCTTATAACAACTTCTGTTCAAGTATTCACTTTTTGGTAAAATATTGTATTGCAACAAAACAGGAGGACTAAGTCACAATCAAGTGAACTGTTTTTTTTTCTGTTTTAAAGGCTTTTTACAAGTCATAATGTAAATTAGCTACTTAGTGTGTTTACATTTGTTTGTAATAATTAGTGTAACAGCTGTATGACATCAGACTTGTAATTTTTGTTCAGAGAGTCAAGGCAAGAGTAAAATGATTTCTGCATGTATCAGTTATCTTAGCTTTGACATCCTGACTCTTATTCCTGACCATAGACCAGGACATCTCCAAATATACTTTGTCCCACAATTAATAGCGATAAATTGATATTACCGTGAGTCCCGGTCTCGTTTATCGCCACCGCCCCCATTCAATTCGGGGCAGTCTCTGTAGAAATGGCCTGAATAGCCACACTGATAACATCTCATATTAGTATTAAAAAATCGCCTCCCCGACCCTCTAGTTCTAGGTCTGGCATGTGTTACACGTATTCTGCTTCCGGCCACTTCTCTACAAAATGCAACATGATCACAGAAGTAACCCCCACACTCACACTTACATCCCATCAGTGGCTTTCAGCGCTGCATTAGCTGCTTTCTTATCTTTAAACACTGCAAATCCAAAACAAGGCGTACTGTTTGTCATCCACACCTCTTTCAGTTCCCCAAACGGGGCAAAAACCTTTTCTAAATCCGACTTTCTCATATCGTCACCTATGTCGGCTATGTGGAGCCTATAACCGTCAGCTTCGCTGCTTCTACTTCGGGACCTTGAGCGTGACTTTGAGTAACTCGAACGACTGTGTTTACTTTTGTTACTGTTTTTGCTACTGTTGGACGTGCTACGACTTCGTCTTTTCTGAGCCGGTTCCGGCGATTTAGACTTTTCCTGGTCGTTGTCTCTCATTTTTGCACCGAATGACAACTCACGTAAACAAACAAATGCTAGTGAACTAGTGTTTCCGGCGCGTACCTAAAATGGCCGCCGGTAATCAAATTACACCGATAAATCCCACGTTTCACCTTAAAACCCTATTTTAGGGCTTCCTACAGATCTCATTACAGGCTATCGATTTATTATTATTCTACAAACAGGGACTTTCGGCGACGCTGAAAAATAATGTGTTGTGACGTAACAGTTGTAAACGAACAACTTAATAATTACAAAATCCCAAGATTATGTGCTTATGGTTACGTCACTGGGTGTTACAAATATTGTTTTTAAAATTACTTATACGCTCACACGCCACATTGAATTTATGTAAATCATTTCGAGGGTATGAATTGTTCACATATAATTTTACTGGCAATTTAAAGGCGAAGAGCGTGAAAAATAATTGTTGTTATGAGTGGTTTTAGTCACCACCAATGTCAAATATCAACAACATAACAAAACAACGTCACGCGACGTCATAAACGTCAAATGTCAACAACAGCCGTTTGCGCTGTAAATAAATTCTTTAATGTCATTAAAAGTTATCTAAATAAGTAAAATGGGCAATGCAGGCAGTGGCGGGGCACCCCGCGAGCGTCAGAAGTCTGGAGAAGTCGTGCCGTCGTCACCTTCGAAAGAAGGCCAAGTGTTCGTTTTCGACAAGAAACCGGACAAACTCGTCTACCAGAACTCTCAAGACGACGAAGAACCGTATTTCACAAAACCGTCGTTGATGGAATTCGAGCCGCCGAGGCCTCGCGCCAACACAGTCTCCGAAGGAAGCAAATCAAACATCGGCGACAAAACCCCTACAGTATTCCGATGGGAAGGTGGCGGGAAGGACGTGTACGTAAGCGGGACTTTCACACAATGGAAGACCATTCCCATGGTGAAGAGCCACGGCGATTTCGTTACCATAATCGACCTCCCCGAGGGCGAACACCAGTACAAGTTTTACGTGGATGGCGAATGGAAGAACGACCCTGGGAACAAGCTAGTTGAAGATGAGAGCGGCATCAAAAACAACCTCATCACAGTGAAAAAGTCCGATTTTGAAGTCTTCCAAGCGCTGGACAAAGACAGCGAAAACGTCAACGATTCCTCACAGAAGGAATTCTCACAAGAAATTCCGGCAAACAAGCCATGGGAGAAGGTGTCGGGACCACCAATATTGCCGCCGCACTTGCTTCAAGTCATTTTGAACAAAGACACGCCACTTTCGGTAATTTTATCACGATTTTTATGAACCGTTGATGTTTGCGTTTTGTAGTGTGAACCAACTCTGCTGCCTGAACCCAACCACGTGATGCTCAACCATCTCTATGCTTTGTCAATAAAAGACGGCGTGATGGTACTCAGCGCCACCCATAGGTACCGCAAGAAATACGTCACCACGCTTTTGTACAAACCGATCTAATATTTGTTGTATTATTGTGTATTTAGGGTTGTAGATAATTTCGCTTGGCTTATTTCTACAAAGTTTGTGATCATTGAAATGTACCTTAACAAAAACAATGTAACTGTACATAATTATACAAAAACTATATTAACATTTGAGCATTTTAATTTCAATAAACCCTTTCTGATGCTAAGAGACGTTGTGTTTTGATTTTAAATGCGTGACGAGTGAAACTTTTTGCGGAAAAGCCATGGGACAGTATTCGCAGTTATAAGGTCGCTCTTTTGTATGCTGTCTCGTGTGAACTTTTAAAGCGTACGGACTCGTAAAACCATTATTACAGTACGCGCAGACGTAAGGTCGTTCACCTGTATGTGTAAACATGTGTTTTTTCATCCCTTTCACTCTCTTTCCACATATAGTGCACATTACTTTTCCAATTTCGGGATCTAAAAAAAATCTATGAACAGCTTCGTCCTACTATGACGTGCTCAAACCTGAGTGCATCTTTAAATGCCGCTTGTACTCCGTCTTCACCTTAAAAGTCCTCTCGCAGAGCTCACAATTAAAAACCATGCCCAGATGAATTCGATGGTGGCTCCGCAACGATTCAGAATTCTTAAACACTTTGTCACAGAATTTACACTGAACCGGGTCTTCTAGATGTAACTTCACGTGTCGTTTCAAGTTGTCTGACCTCACAATCATACCGCAAACGTTACAAACACCTGGTGCTACATGTTCAGTACGTCGATGATTATATAGTTTCAACCTTGACGCAAACGTTTTATCACAAATGTTGCATTTGCTCTTATGCATTGCGGCCATCGCTCGTTTTACTGATTTCACAATACTGTCCTCGGTTTGGGATAAGTGGTCCGAATCGTTTGCAAGATCCAAAGAAGCTTCATTGTTGAACATTGAAGAGTCATATTCGTTCTTGATCAGCGTCTCACACTGATCTGCTATACTGGTATTTAATTCAGGTTGCTTGCTTTTTATTCGTTCAAGCGTTGCCTTTTGCTCTCTCAACTCCTTGTCGCTATTTATTATAACTTTGCGAAAATTGTAAAGAGTGGTTACGTTAGTGATACATTCTTGGCAGATGCCCGGAGGATAATCGTCGCTTTGGATTATCTGAAAATCTACATTTTAAAGATTTTGTTTTGAGGAACCGATCACTTGCTTTACTTCAATGGAAGCTATTGTTTCGATTTTTTCGATGAGAAATGCATCTTTATATAGCGATTTCAGCTCTTTTGGGACTCGCAAGCATGTTCTGCAAACGTTTTCCATCGTTATCCTAATAAATTTAATAAATAATTTGTAAATAATGTTTACTGCCGTTGACAGCTTCCCCGATTGACAATTCTGACATAAATGACACATGTCAAAAATATCATGAGCAGGGCGACCAACATGAAATATACAGAGTGACTCAAGAAAATAAAGGAAATAGCTATCCGACTTTCAGAAGTCAGATGATTTAAGTAATGTTAGTAAAAACTCAATTTACTCGTTCAGAATTTTTGAGAAAAATCAGAATTTGCACCAGGGACACATGAACGCAAAAAGCTCTTCTTTAAAAATTTATTTTTCAAAATTGGGGTTTGGTTCTTAAATCAACTGGACTTGTGTTTCATTTTTACAGTTAGTTTTATTAATTAAATATCGCATCTAACCTGCAGGACATTTAGTAAAAAGTATGTACAAGAGTCGTAAAAATAAGAGGACGCACTTTTACACTACATTAATTTACAGGAAAAATTACAAAAAATATGGCAAGAAATTACAAGAGCCTTGATACAAGGTTGTTCGCTTCGTGAGAATTGATTTAAAAAGTCTTTGAGTACGGCACTAAAATTTCTATACATATTCCTCGGAAGGCTTGGGCGCATTCGTGAGCCTTAACGAGGATGGCACCCTTCCGTTCACAGAGTCAGGTAACTCGGCAATGTCCTTAAACACACCCGCTAAACTTTCAAAGTTCGGTCCCCAATTGAGCAAATAGTCCCAACCCAGTCCCGTTGTGGAAGGCGACCCGGTCGACGGCCTATACAGCGGTCCCTCCAGCTCATCGTCAGAAGCCACCAACGTACTCATCGACCCCCTGTACGAAGAGTCAAACCCGTCGTACGATGGCAGAGGAATATTGCTTTTGCTCCCCGAACTCGAGTCGTTCCTTCTAGAATCGGGTTCGTTGGATTTGTACTTGTCCCCCGCCAGACTAGCGTTATCATACTCTATCTCTGAACACGTGAAACTATCGTTTCCGCTCTCATCAGTCGTGGTGGAGCTGTGGTGAGTCTCCGGCACCGGCGAATGGTGCATATGGTTGAGATGATTCGTTCCTCCACCTCGTGGCGCTTCGCTCGAACTAGAGACTGCATCAAGCGTCGACACCAAACTCGACGTCCTCGGACGCGAATTCATTCTTTCTATCTCTTCAGCGGTCAAACCCATTCCACTGGATTGATTTGAAACAGGAGGCGGCGCCGCCGCTTTTCTACTACTCGAACTCTGCCCGCTGAGTTGGGACATGACGGGACTATTAAGACTGCGCTCGCTGTTACTGTGCAAAACATCTTTGCCTACTCCACCAGAACTGGACGTGGTGGCTAGCAAAGCGCTCTGCAGCGGTTTGCCGCTGATGTCGTGCAGCGTCAAAATTCGCGGCTGTTGGGCACTCATCTCGCTGCTGGGGCTCAACCGCGCCAAAGGTGTGCTTTGGTGCGGCCTCGAACCTGGACTAGTAACGGGCGGGGCTCTTGGAGGATACCCCGTGGGGTGATGAGGCGAGTGACGGTGTTGCGCTTGGGCTTGCGCTCCCGCGTGCTTGTGATGGTAACCCGCCACCGGAGGCGGAGTTGCTTTGTACTTTCTCACACCACCCGCTTCTCGATAGCCCTTATAATGGTAGACTATGTCAATATCAGAGGGCGCTATCGAACTGGCGTTTTCCAAATCGTAATGTTCTGGTATTTCCGAGTTTAAGTCGTTGGGGCCGTGGTCGTGGTTGTGGTTGGAAGTGGGCGGGAGCGGAGGATGGTGTTCCTCTCTCATGGTTTTACTCACGACTTCCCGCTCTATGATGTCAGGTCGCTGGGGTCTGGGCAACTCGCCCTGGATTATATCGCGTTCTTTGTACTTTTTCGATAGTAGTTCTGGCCCCACCAGCGAGTGTCCTCCGATTCCCCGAATTACGTCTCCGTTCTCCGAGTGATACCCCATGGAATTGTCACCGGGGTGCAAGGCTCTGCTGAGGACACTATCGTTGACCGCGTTCAATCCGTTAGTGTTCATCATGGTAGTTCCACCGTTCTGCTTGCTGAGCATTCCGGAGGGACTGCCGGGCGCACCGCCTTTTTCTTTGTGTTGCTTTCTCAATCTAAACACTACGAACGAAACTAATATGGCAACAAGTAGCACCACAAAGAAAACAATAACGAGCGTGATTCCGATGCTGAGAGGATCAGTTGTGGCGGCGGCTCCGACTCCAATGGGACCGTTGCAGTCCTTTGCGACCTTCCCCTTGAAGATAACTTCGTTGAAGATGCTGCCCGAGCCGTTGAACGGCTGAATTTCGTTATTGATGGTGAAATTTGTGATGCAGCCTTCGAACGAGTGCGGTTGTGAGTGCGCGTAATAGAAGTTTCTTTGCGCGCCGCCCACTGAGAGGTATGTTAGGTAAGGGTCCAGAAAGTCGTGGACTCCGGCTGAATCCAACTCGTCCCCGACTCTGACTCCGTCGAGAAGAATCTCCAAGCCGCGACTGTGCGAGTGAAGAGTCAAGTTGTGCCATTTCCCATCGCTCACGCTATCATGCGTATCAGTCATGTTCACACCGCTCGACAGTTTGCTCATATACACGATTTGTCCGTTTATTAGTTCTACTGAGGTATATTGTTTATTGCTGGTCGCGTAGAAGATGACACCGCTGCTTTGCACCGTTCTAAATAACAGACTCACACTCTTCGCGGGTGACTCCGTGGACCTCTTCGGACGCTTCCACGCCGTCGAGCCGTAGTACAACGACTCCAGCAGCTGCATTCGTTTGTGCTTCTTCGAAACAACGAATTCGACGAATCCACCTTCGCTGAGACTAACAGCCTGCAAGGCGGAGTGGCAGTTGGGAGCGATGAGGTCGTTTCCGCAGTTGCAGCTAACGGCGTTCCATCGATCTTGGCACGTTCCGAAACCAAGACACGGGTCCGAGGAGGATCCGGCACAGGTGCCTCTTCGGGTGCACGTGTTTTGGATGCCGTCCGCGTGAAGTGGATGGCTGAGGTTGAGGGCGCGTCCGTTGACTGAAACGCTGTGCACGCACCCCACCAGATCGTCCGAGTGGATCTGTCCAGGTCTCTCCAACACCGGATCCGCGCTGCTCAATCCCCCGATCAGCAGCAGCTGGTTGTTGAAGTTCAAAGTCCTGAAAAACGAGCGCTACATGATGGGAGCGGTGAATAATCGTCGACTTACCCCGCCGGTCCAATATCATCGGCGTAACAAGAATTGTCACCGGGACGGCATTCTTCGCATACATCACCGTGTTCCATACATGGAGCGACACTTAATGACACCACTCGTCCGTTCCGAGTCGCTATGATCTTGTGCCAACTGCCGTCGGCCAGGTTGTTGTTTTTGCCGCCGACGCTGATGGAAGTGACGGCGGTTCTCGCGCCTCCGAAGGAGAAAACGGCGCGCCCGTTCACGAGCTCCACGGCGACGAAGTCGCTCCGACCGCCGGTTTGCAGTCCGTAGTTGTACGCCAACAACGAATTGGGCTTGGTGGTTGAAAAAATGAATGTTATGTCGTTGGTAGCGGCGTCGAGCGGCGGGAACGCCATATAAGATAGTTCCTGGAACCCATAGGTTGATTTCTCGCAGTGGCGTCCGTAACGACCATCCGTGCAGCTACACTTATATCCCGGCTTGAGACCCACGCAGAGACCGCCGTGCAGGCACGGGTTGGGTCTGCAGGAGTCGGCAAGGGCCTCGCACTGATTTCCGCGATAGCCCGGACGGCATAGACAGAAAAACGAGGACCCGTCTGGACTCTCCCGACAGGAACCGCCGTTCTGGCAAGGATTCTCCGAGCAAGCGTCGCCGCGCTCCAGCTCGCAATATCGCCCGTCGAAGGAAGGCGGACATTGACAGTGGAAATTGAAGCCTTGGCGACGACATTGCGCGCCCGATTTGCAAGGATTCGGCTGGCAAGGGTCTTGGCGTTTGTTGCAGTTCGTCCCCGTGAAACCGTCAGCGCACTGGCAGTTGTATTCGTGGACAATCGACGGCGAAGTGAAGACGATATTTTGACTGTCTGTGATTTTGGTGTTGCGTTTAACTGTGATGTCTTCCGTGCAGATGCCGCCGTTTTCGCACGTGTCGTCGTTGCATGGCGAAAAACCGACCGTTATGTCGTTGGTTTGGAACAAACTGGCGATGGTTTCGCGCTTCTTCACTATTTTCTCCACCACGTAGTCTTTGGGGCGGTAGCCGATTCCGTTTTTTATAGCCACGGTCAGTTCCAAACCGTCGTCGCTGTCGTGGAGACTGTACAAAAGAGGCACGTCGCCCGAGTTTAGTGACATCTTGAGGATGTCTAGAAGGCCGCGGTAGTTGTGGGCCAGGAATTGTTGACTCGTGACGTTGCCAACACGAAGAGTGATGGAATTGTCAACAGTTTCGTTGTTGAAGGAGACAAATTCCACGGTTACAGTCGATACAACATCCGAATGTTTACCGTCGTTTCCAGACACGGACAAGGAGTATCCTTGACCTGGTGTTACTCTAGTTGCGTGCAAGTTGCAACCCGACGGTATGGACAAAACTCCTGGAATTGTAGGAGCTTGCAGCATCTTACACTTGTAGTCGCCTGTTATATCGGGATCGTTAGGATGAACGTCCGCGATTTTTCCAATAGGAAAAGCGGCGTTGAAGGCGTACACCAACACGTGGACCGACCGAGAACTGGATGGACTGTCATTCTGGTCCAAAACTTCTATCAAAACACTGTGTTGTGATTTCATTTTCGGACTTCCGCTGTCTTCGACTTCCACCAAAATTTCCATCCGAGGAATCGCTTCCCTGTCGATCATCTTCGTGGTCACTACTACTCCCGAGTGTTTATCGATTTTCACATATTCTTTGTGCTTCCCACCGATCAGTTTGTAAGTGAAGGGTGCTCCGTTGGGTGGCAAGTCCGGGTCTTTAGCCGAGAGAGTCATGATTTTAGTATTTGCCGGTTCGTTTTCTAGCACTTTTCCCACAACTTGTGGCGGATCAAACACGGGACCATTATCATTGATGTCGGTGATGTGTATTTTAACTGTTGCCGTCCCGGTTTGCGGCGGAAGCCCCGTGTCAATCGCACCCACCACGAGCGAGTATATCGGAATGGTTTCACGGTCTAACAGTCTAGCAGTTTCGATTTCTCCACTTTGCGGGTCGATCTTAAAAGCCTGCTCCGTGTTGCCTCCGATGATGGAGTAGCCGAATTGATTATTCTGCGGCCGCACGTCTTTGTCGACAGCTTTCACTGTCGTTACTTTGGCGCCGACGCTCGCGCCTTCGGAGATCTCCACTTCGTAGACGCTCTGAAGGAACTCCGGGGGGTCGTTTCCGTCCTGGACTTCGACGATGACTTGCGCTTCGTCCGTGTCGTTCCCGCGGATTCCGCCCGCGTTTTTGGCCATCACCGTCAGCACGATGCGGCTTTGCGTCTCGCGGTCCAAGTTCCTGGACACGCTGATGACTCCCGTTTCCGTGTTGATGCTGAAGCCGCGGTCGTTGCTCGACCCCACGAACAAGTAGTACACTTTTCCGTCGTCGCCCGAATCTTGATCCGTGGCTTGGACGGTACCGACTTGGGTGCCGACTTCCGTCGATTCAGACACGTCAAAATGGAAAACTGGTTGAATGAAACGCGGATAGTACTCGTTGACACCATTGATGTGAATGCGCAGCTCGGCGGCGCCAAACATGGGCGAGTCCGGATTGCTGGCTACGATTTTCAAAGAATACTGATTCTTTTCTTCGTAATCGAAACTGTAGCGTGCGGTGATTCTTCCGGTTTTCGGATCGATCGCGAAGATATCCTTGTCGGGTCCGTCCGATATCGAGTACTGGATGATCGCGTTCTTAGGAGAGTCGACGTCCGTGGCTTTGACTTGACATACGAAACTGTTAGGGGGAAGATTCTCGGAGATGTAGGCCTCGTAAACTGATTGATTGAACGTGGGGGAGTTGTCGTTGATGTCGGTTAAAGTGATTGTGAGCATTGCTGTGGTGCGACGCGGTTTAAATCCTAAATCTTCGGCGGTTATATTGAGATGGTACTCTTGAATCGTGTCGTAGTCCAAAGGCTGCAGAATGGTAACCGCTCCCGAATTGGCGTCAACCGCAAACTCTTTGCGTTCGTTACCGCCGGATATTTTGTAGCGAATCATTCCGTTGGGACCTTTATCCCCATCCGAGGCACTAACCGTCAGAATTGTCGATCCCAAAGGTTCGTTTTCTGGTACTATGACTTGGTAGCTCAGAGCTGTGAAAACCGGCGTGTGTTTGTTTTCACCAGTCACCACCAACGTCACAGTGACTTCGTCTTGTTGTGGAGGAACTCCTCGATCGATCGCTCTAACTCTCAGCACGTACACCTTCCCAACATCTTTGACAGGGTCTGTGAGCGTAATCCAACCGTTGTACTTATCTATGGAGAAGTGTTTGGAGCCGTTCCCGCTCACCACGACGTAGTTGATTTCCGCGTTGACTCCGAAGTCCAGCTCGTCTTTGGCCACGACTTTCAACAACAACTGGCCTTCGTGTGCCTCGTCCGGCACCGGCGAAAGATACTCCGACTCTTCAAATTTCGGTGCGTTGTTGTTAGCGTCCACGACATTGACCGTAACCAAACACTCCGACGACATCGGGGGCTTTCCGTTGTCTGTGGCGAGGATCGTGAGGGAGTACATGTTTTCGGGCGACGACTCGAGTTGGGTGTATTTGTAGCGCAAACTGCGTTTGCTGAAGATGTCTCCGGTGGCGGGGTCCACCGTGAACAAATCGGAAGGTTGCTGCAATGAGTAGCTGATGACGGAGTTGGGTCCCTGCTTGTCACGATCGGTGGCCGCAACCTGGCCCACGAAAACAACGTCTCTTTGGAGTTCGGGGAAGTTGAAGCTGTAAAAAGAGTGCTCGAACTCGGGGGCGTTGTCGTTCTGGTCTTGGATCGTGATAGTGAGGGGCGTTTCAGCCTTCCACGCGCCATCAACAGCGGCCACTTTGAGCAAATACTCGTCTTGTTGCTCCCGGTCCAAGTGCCCCACAACGGTCACGTTACCACTAATCGCGTCGATTTTGAACTTCTCGCCCGGGTTTTCGGTGAAACTGTACGTAGCGTTGGCGTTTTCGCCGATATCCTTGTCGGAGCTGGTCACTTGGATGACGAAGGAGCCGATTTCGGCGTTTTCGGTCACGTTGACGCTGAAGAGGCGGCTGAAACGCGGCGGATTGTCGTTCTTGTCGAGAACGGTAACGAGAACCGTCGCGGTGCCCGTGAGTTGTGGAACTCCTTGGTCCAGCGCCTCGACTATTAGCTCGTAGCTGGGAATGTCCTCGCGGTCCAAACGCGTGTTGGTGTAAATCTCACCGCTTTCCGAATCGATTTCGAAAGTGCCCTCAAAGTCGTCGGTTAGTTTGTACGTGATTTGACCATTCTCGCCGGAATCCACGTCCGTCGCAGACACTTTAACGACGAGCTGCGGAGGCGCTTCCTCTTCCAAGATGGAGGCGTTGTAGAGAAGACTACTAAGAACTGGAGGATTGTCATTGGCGTCCGTTACGTTGATTGTCAGTTGTAAGACCGTTCGTAACGGAGGCACGTCCGAGTCTTTTGCTTCAATCCACACTTCATACTGGGGAGACGTCTCGTAGTCTAAACCCCTTCCCGCAACTTGCACCTCTCCGGTGTTGCGGTCCATCGTCAAAGCCTCGCCGATGTTCCCGCCGGCTATTGCAAATCTAACATTGCCTGCGGGTCCTTTCTTCGGAGACGTGGCTTTGAATCGTGCCACCAACTTTCCTGGTTCCACATTCTCGGCAAGAACGAACCGTGTTTTGGCAGCTGAGGTAAACGAGGGGAAGAGATGGTCGGGTTTCAGGAAGATCCTCAGCTCGGTGCTCGCCTTGCGTGGTGATTTTCCACCATCCTGCGCTTCGATTTCCAAATTGAAGACGTTAGTAGAGGATCTGAATAAGTCGTTTGTCGCTTTGATCACTCCAGTTTCCGAGTTGATGGTGAAGTTCTTGGCATGCTCGCCGGTTAGAGAGTAGGTGATTCTACTGTTGGCGCCGACGTCTTCGTCCGTGGCTTTGGCCCCGAACACGAACTGGTTCGCTTTGGTCTTGTCGGAGATGTACACTTCGTATTTCGTTGAAGAGAAAGTGGGTGAATTGTCGTTTTCGTCCGTTACGCCGATAGTTAAGTTGACAGCTGCAGCTCTGGGTTCGGTCGCCGAGCAATCCTGCGCCATCAAAGTGAAGTAGTAAATGTCGGTTTCTTCTCTGTCGAGAGTCGCGGCGGTCGTGATGACTCCGCTGTCTTGGTCCACCTTGAATCTGTCGACTTTATCTCCCAGGAGACTGTAACGGATTTTGGCGTTGAGTCCGACGTCTTTGTCGGTGGCTGTCGGAGTGAGGACCCACGTGGACAGGGGCGAATTTTCGGCAACCGTTGCGTGGTAGGATTGTCGCTTGAACTCGGGGCTGTTGTCGTTCACGTCCTGGACCACGACTTTGACGGTTCCGGTTCCAGTGAGAGGCGGAGATCCTGGAACGAAATCGTCGGTTGAGCGAACGAATTATCATTCTGCAAGTGTTAATACTGGGAATATTGATTCGGCGTTGTGAATGTAAATGTTCGATGAGTGACAGTCGGTGTTTAAGATGCCGGAGCGGTGTTTAGGTCCCACGGCCTTCGCCGGCGAGCACTTGAATAATAATTACGACGGTCGAATAATGGGTGTAAAAAATTATTTTTATTGGGCACGACACAATCCCAAGACAACATTTAGATTTTTTCCTTCCTTCTTCAGCTCAAACATTGCTTAAATTATTAATCGGTTCGGTGGCATAAGGGGACACAAGCCAAAACCATAAATACGGGCTGGATTTTTTGAGTTGGGGCGACTCGAAACCCTAAAAATGACGTTTTATATTTGGACCACCTGTTGGGTTGAGATTAGAACGCCAGATATAGGGCCGAAAAAAATTCTTGGACCTGGTGGCGCGGCTTATTCTCATTAAAGAATGCGATTTGGTGCGCTTCCAAACAACAAGTTGTCAAATAATTTTAACAGCCAAATAAAGAATTACTGTGTCAAACGAGGGGTTTTCCGAAGATTGTACGCTGGCTAAAGATGAATTTCAACCAATACAATGGAGTCTGTGTATGGTTTGCCTAAATATTTATTAACCGGTAGTCGCTGAAATTTTTACATATTATTGTAGAATGAATATGAGTGGGTTCGATGACTGCCCCCGAAAGGGGATCAGCATTTTAATGTTGTCGGAAAGTCGGGCAGCAGAAGCCGTCCCCGATGGGGCTCCACGGGCAATTGCACACATTCCGCTGCGCCTCTGACATAACGGTGCCTTATTGCAGGTACATGCTAAATACGGTCCCTATTTATCTATCGCACATCCCATTACACGAGCGAGAGATATGACGACGGAGTTAGCAATTCCGAGCCGGAGGGCGAGCAGGCTCACCGCACATAACTAGGTTTGCACTTTGAAATTCATTCGCGGGTCAGGCGGGGTCATCCGCCCCTACAGCCAGTGCAAACACGGCAACCGTTCCTCCGGATTGATGCGGTTAACCCCGGAAATTTCGGACCGACAGACGGACGGAGAGAAGCCGAACGCTTTGTCTCTTCACTTCGTTACGATCGGTAATGTAGATGCTAATCGCGGCATCGTGAGAATTCAGCTTCGTGACAATTCATGTTAGTTTAAGTGACGGCCGCTGGGGTACGTGCACCAACCCACTCGCTCGGAAGAAGAGTTCCCGAGCGAAGCAAACGAGGGATGATGAACGGAATTTGGTCGACTTCTTTGTCCCGGAGTTCCGCCACATTACAGCGAATTATGCAACAATTAAAGACGAACCAGTGTAATGCGGATGTTCATTGTGTGTACATCCCCGGGCGTGAGAAATGAACCTAGTCGAAGCCGGAGTTGTACAAGTACTTACAAGACGTCCAGAACTGAATCGCTTGGAATTTCGACTAGACCAGCCGCTTTTTTCCTCTTCTCTCTTCTTATGTCGTCGTGGCTCATCGGCAGTGACAGAAGGTTTGCGATATATAATCCCGATACCAATCGGACTCGGCGGTATAAAGAGTCGAACAAAAAAAGAGTTAGAGAGTACTTGACCCGAGTTCAAATCTATAATAACTTGAGGCAAGTATAACAATACGCGCGGTGCACGATCTGTCTTGTCTCCATTTAATGTAATGTTCTTGGTTTATAGATATTGCCGATTGAGGCCCTCGATTTAGCCCGATATCGCGACGGCCATGGGTCTCGCTTCCTGGTACTAACGCAGCCCCCCGTCGACCGTAATAGTGACAAATTGCAATATTTTATCGACAGATCTGGCCGCAATGCTTTACTGTTTTCCTTGTTCATATTCATTATTTAGCCATTAGATTTAACCGATCACCGCCGTAAATCAACTTGATTTATGGGCGAGCGCTTGCGCACAATAATATGTCGCCGTCCGGCGACATATCGCCCAAATTTCCGGGACGCCCATGCCCCTCCTCCCGGAAAAATCCGGGCGCGAGCTCCGTTGATCGATATTTTCGTTAAATCAAACGCAGCAGTGTCGACAAGAAAATGACTTTCGGTGAGACAAATGCCGACAACGTCCAGCTCGCTTATTACTCTACCATTCCAGCGAAATATATGCGTACTTATAATAATAAATTGCGCGCCGGAATAAAATGCGAAAGGGGGAAAAAGAGTGGTGGCCGTGCCGCGCGCTACTGCATTTCTCAAATACCCATTTCTATTATTGGCGATATGTTTTATGACCTGTGCCACTTACTCTGACCAGTGGCGTAACCCGACCCGCCAAAGCTTTTGTCCCAAAGAGGAAAGAGCAAAGCAACGAGTTAGCAACGCAATAAAAGGAAGCATTCTAAAAACTACAGCTCGGGAATTTTTTTTTTCTAAAATTTAAACCGTTTAAATTGACCAACAAATCACAATTCCAGAGAGGTGGCCCGCTTTCTATTAGATCACTCTGTATGTACTAAACACAAAAATTTAAACATAGATTTCACAAATATCAAGATCTGTCAGTTTAAAATTTACCATCGAAATAAAACGACCCAAACGCTAGAACAGTTTAATTTTATTTTTAATGAGCATTTTTAATAATCATTGGTTTTTAAACGTTCGATTCCAAGCAAATCCGAACCTTTTTTTCTAATGTATATTGTGTAATTTACACTAGTGGTCAACGTTCGTGTTTAACTATGTATACAACGATTAGTAGGTCACAAACATATTATTATTATTATTACTTAAATGATGGGGAAAAAAATAGGGTTTTTAAATAAAATGTAAACACGTAAAAAAAATAATATAAACTTTAATAAAGACAATCCGTAATTAAACTCCAAAAACAAACAACATTTATCGCAATTGCTTTCGATTTTTTGCCGTAACTCGTCTAAATTTTTTGGCCTACTAAAATAATAAACCTTGGAACCTTCGAATCCAAGCAAACCCGAACCTTTTTTTTCTAATGTATATTGTGTAATATAACTCCCTAGCGGTCGACGTCCGTGTTTAACTATATATACAACAATTTTTGAAATATTAACTGAGAATGCAGTTGCTCTTAAACTGAATTGGTAGGTCTCGAGTTGCGCATAGAGACTGATGACCCATGAAGGTTGACGGGACAAACTGAGTGGTGCCCAAATATTCTCAAAACATTTCTCGGTTTTGTGACTGACTCTTCATCTATCTATTCACGACTTACAGTAATAAAGGAATTAATGACCCGTCCTGTTAATTCAGAAATGGCACAACAACCATTCCTGAATTCAGAGGACGAATCATGATTCGCCTCGACAGACAAAAAGAGGAGATACTGTAACAAAGAATAGATTGATGATTGGATTCACAACGAAAGCGGGAAATGTTTTGCACTTTTTTTATCCCATAATATTTTCCCATTGTCAACAAGGAAACTAAGCTGCTAACCTAAATAAACATGAACAGACTCAAACTGCCAGTTCGAAATATTGCTACACTAAATCGATGCACAAAGTTTTTCCATGGCCAACGCAGCCTCGTTTTCTTTTTGAACACATGTTACAATAAATGAGAAAATATTCCACCAAACCAGATGTAATTGAAAAAATATTAAAATGAAGAAATAACGCAATGATTAGTTTTTAAGTTGTTGGATGGCATCCCCAAGCAACCCTTGGACCACGGCGTGGGGAGTGAAAACAAAACGGGACGTTTCACACCAGAGACCAAGAAAACGAGATTTGTGGTTAAAAACAAAATTGTCTATACGTGTTAATAGTAATAGCGTTTGTGTCAATAAAGTATTAATAGAAAAAGGGTGGTTTTACTCAGAAACACGCGCTACTAAAAATCTAATGGACATAAGTCAAGCGATGAAAGTAAAAAATATGCTTTCACTCAATTTTCTACGATAAAATTATTAAAAAAATCTAATATATAAAATTCTCGTGTCACGGTGTTTGTAATTAAACTCCTCCGAAATGGACCGATTTTCGTGAAAATTTTGTGTGTATATCGGTTAGATCTGCGAATCGGACAACATCTATTTTTCATCCCCCTAAATGTTAAGGGTGGCCCACCCCTAAATTTGTTTTTATTTTTTTGACAAAATTTTTTGTTTTTATTTTTTTATGATACAGCATACAAAAATACATACAACTCTTAATTTTCACCCCTCTACGATCAACCCCTATTTTTTATTTGTCAATTAAAACCTTAAATTTTTTTAGCAAGATTTTTTTTTATTTTGTCAATTACAATTATATGTGGCATGTTGGCTAAAGACGGACTAACCAAGAATATTGTACACTCTATTGCGCTGAGAGATTAATATTTTTTTTTCAACTGCCTTAATTGATAGTACAAATATGAATAATTATTTTTGATGTTTAGATAGCTATCAAGAATTGTAATTTAAAATATATTCGTTACTTTAATAAAGATTAATTTATTAACCTAAATAAAGCATACTTTCATTGTTTACAACGCTTTCGATTATAAGTACATCCCCGCACACTTATAGTAGATAGTTATTTTTATTGAACTAAAAAAATGTTTCCTAGAAATAATATACATGGCAAAACAACGTTTGCCGGGTCAGCAAGTAATTTATAAAATTATTGCATAAAATTATTAAAAAAATAATTTTAGGCAAGTATGAGCTTGTGCCATTGTCAAAGGATTGGGATCGTGTCTAGTGATTATTTTTTGCGGTGTAACTTGAGGAGCAAATCGGACGTGAAAAACATGGTTCGCGGACTAATTTGCACCATCTGCCGGGTGTCAGAGGTGAAACCGAACCGCTCCCGCGTCTGAAATCAGGTTTCGCTTACCGGTATCCATTGCGCCCAAAGAAAGGGTGTATTCAGCTTGGACCTCCCTGTCGAGGGCCCTCAGCAGTGAGATTTCCCCGGTCGAGGCGTTAATCCTGAACGTGTCGGGTTTTCCTTCTTTGATGAAGTACCGTACCAAAGAGTTGAGCGGTGGAGTGTCGGCGTCGTAGGCTTGGACCGTGATGACGTACCCTCCGTTTGGCGGAATTGTGTTCTCCATGACATAGGCCAGATAGGGCGAGTCGAGGAAGGTGGGCGGATTGTCGTTGATGTCCGACACGGAGATGGCTATTTCCGCGGTGTCTGATTTCACCACGTCCCCGTTAATGTCACCGGCGCAGTCTTCCGCACGTACCGTCAACAGATAACGCGACTTCCTCTCGTAATTGAGGTTCTTGGCGACACGGACGACACCTGTGTCTTCGGCGATGCTAAAGTCACGGTTCGAGTCTCCGGAACTGATCGAATATCGCACGCGACCGTTGAGACCGTCGTCGATGTCGGTGGCGGACACCTGGAGGACGCTGGCGCCGATCGAAGCGTTTTCGGCGATGGAAGCGCTGTACTGTTTCGGGTCGAACACTGGGCTGTTATCGTTCTCGTCGAGGATGCGGACGAAGATTTGTGTATGAGTGGCAAGGGGAGGATCGCCGCGATCGCGGGCCGTCACAGTAAGCGTGTAATTGCTTCTGGTTTCGCGGTCGATGCGTCCGGCTACTCTCAAGAGCCCATCGACGGGGCCCAGCGAAAATACTCCAGAAGTTAAAGCGTCGTTCGCCAGGGAGTATTCGATGTAGCCGTTGCGGCCCTCGTCTTTGTCGATCGCTTTAATGGCCATTACGACAGTGTTTACGGGGATGTTCTCAGCGACGGAAGTCTCATTCGGGGTGATGAATTCGGGAGACATGTCGTTGACGTCCTTCAGGATTATCGTCACCTGGAATGAGATGTGCGGAGGATGTTAAGGTGTTAACACGGCGATGACGCTGTTGACACAGCAAACACTCCATCATGGGTAAATCAACCTGGCACCTCCTCTATTTACCAAAGACTTAATTGTGAGCAGCAGACATGGTGCTTTTGGTAACTGTCCGCGAGTTGTTTGATGAGGAAATTTCGAGTGTTTGAACATGTTATGAAATTGTAGTTTGAAGCAATAAAATTCCACGTCGTCGTGTGGGAAGTCTCGTAGAAACACTACAAACCACCTCTAATTGGGACTCTAATAAAGTCGACTTTAAATAAATTATCCAATTTTATTCGGGACCGATCTATAAATTCGGCTCAATAAAATCCCGGTGTTTTATGATCAGTTTTATTCGGAAGCTTTGTGAATTTTTTACGGCAATTTCTGACATGTTTATTAACAATTTTTTTCTGTCATTCTAGCCAATGTTATGAAACGCGTCGTTTTACGACGCATAAAAATCCCCAACTTTGTCTCATAAATTAATACTCGTAAAAATTTTCGTATTGTCGTAAGCTTTTATGAACACACGCAACAGCGACTTGAAGTTTTTTCGGCGGATGCTTCGACGACCATCTGGCAATTAGCTCGTCATTAAACATTCCAGGTTTTGGGAAAAAGTCGCGCTAATTAAGCCATAAAAACAACAACCACGTACCTGAACGGTCGAAGAAAGTCGTTGGTCCAGCGATACGGCCTGATCTGTGGCCGTCACCACCAAGTTGTAAAGTGCTTGGCGTTCCCGATCGAGAGCGCGTTTTGTGATGATGGTCCCGTTGGAGACCACTTCGAAGTCGTCCTTTTCATCTCCCGCCGTTATCGTGTAGACGATTTTACCATTTTCTCCTGCAATCCCAATT
The DNA here is from genome assembly GCA_964023215.1 of Eledona agricola. Classification (NCBI taxonomy): domain Eukaryota; kingdom Metazoa; phylum Arthropoda; class Insecta; order Coleoptera; family Tenebrionidae; genus Eledona; species Eledona agricola. Next base: position 3,234,364 of record OZ026860.1, on the reverse strand, counting down.
TTATCAAATTTATAAACACCAAAAAATATTAAAATATTAAAAACCTAATAAATTGTATTATTTCAAGAATAGTTTTCTTTCCCGAGTTCAACTTCGATAATCCGGACAGATATAATCGGTTTCAACCTCGCCGAATTAGAGAGATTTCCAGACTAGCCAGGAACATATATTTTATTCATCATCATTTTTGTTTGCTTTCGTTTAATTTGGTCAACAAAATATCATCTTCTGGGGGATAAAATTATCTACTAACAAAAATTCCTTCTGAGAAATTATATATATATTTTTTAATTTTGGAATAAAACGTTGTTTAAACAAGTCAAGAAATAAAGTTTATTATTTCAATGCGACTATGTTATTCTAAACTTGTGATTTTATCAATCAATGTTGCTTCGAGAACTATAGTCTTTTGCAGCAAAAGGACATTTTACTATATTACCTCAATGATCCCATCATTATCTACTGGTGCATCTAGAGAAGCCGCTAAATATGACTCAGACGGATGTACAAAAAACACACATTCACAAATTGACTTTTGAGACACACGTTTATGTTCCAGGCAGCTAATTCATAATCTTTACCCCATTTTGTTGCGAGTTTTTTATACAAGAAGTGCCAACACATTCGTGCAACCGACTCTCCGTGCCATTAAAAAAAATTAAATTGTGAAGTTTTGTTGTGGCTGTTTTTATCATTGTAAGTACTTAGAATGTGATTTAATTATTGTTGATACCAGCAATAGATTTTACAAATTTTCGATTATCGACTGCAAAAAACAGTTTGCGTTTTTTCCGCATGGTTACTGAGAAATCGTTTTGTAAAATAATTAGAATATATCTAAAACTATGCAAATAGACAGCGACAACATAGATGCACTGGACTCAGATAGAAAAGGGGGACTCGAAAATTGAATAAAAACTGAGGTATTCCGTTTAAAATAACAAAGATGGCGTCCATTTCCGGTAAAAGAAAAAGTGCCGCCATATTGAAAATAATTTATTTCGATTCAGAATGGTTAATTTCGGCCCTGTTCCAAATTTGAAGTTGATAGCCCTATAGCAAGTTCAAAGTTTCTTAAAGACCGCTTTAAAATAAAACGGTCCTGTATGTAATGCAAAACAAATCGATGAACAATTAATCTTATTTGTATTATTTAATTCAGAGTTTGTTATATCGTGGTCTCTTCATATAACGCGGTATGAATTAACCGCGATATTGAAGGGTTGACTGTAATACAACAATTTACATCGGTCCGAGCCAACAGTAAATAAAAGCAGATATTAAAAATTTTTTAAGCAGTTTTAGTATTTTTTATAAAAGTTTCCTTGCAAGATCTTTGCAAAAAGGAGCCTGTCCCGCCCTAGAATCAAAGTTACTTTATACACAGAAAAAAATTTGAATTCTCTTTAAATAAAAGAGAAATTTATCTACGAAAAAACGTTATTTTTAACATGGATTTGCCTGCCGAAATCTTCCCTTAACCTTGGAACGATTTGTCCGGATTATGGGGGTAAAAATTGCATAGTGTCCGAAATGTGGAAGGTGCCGAAGTACCTGTCCGGTATTTGGTATTATAATGTTCCATGTACGAAAAGAAAATTCTGCGTCTATTCCAATTAGGCCCGACACCTTTTTTTTATGAACCAAGAGTTGAAGCATATCTATTTTGTTGTTGATTTGCAATCCAACTTCGTTTATATAAACTTTTTACTTAAAATTTTCGGTACTGAAACCTCCAAGGATATTTACCATTCGTTCTGATACATCAATTTGATAATTTATCTTCTCTAATATTTGCGATATGCGGATCAATTTAATATATATTTTATAATTGGATATTTGCTGGACCTTTGATGATGCGTAGTTATTGGACGAAATGAAATGAAATCCGTTTCTTTAATGCATATTCGGGGTGTTCTGGGATCATTACGTTATCGTTCGGCTCAAATTAGGCCACTTTTTAATGGCCTTAATCTGCCGGCATTCGTGGGGAGATAGGCGCCCTGCGACAATTAGTGGAAAGTAGTGAATCGCAAGGGCGCCTCCGAATTAACATATCTTAATCGAATCGGCGGCGGCGATTTTTGCCCGCCTTTTACGGCACCGCGACCTCGAGGTCGCGACCATTGTCTGCAATGTCGTGTTATTAGACACAGTGTTGGTTTATGCGGCCGATACGGCCCTGTAATCTACGCGCCGACCACACGACACTCCCTTCGTCACGTTATTGCAAAGAAAAACTCACCGGAGTCCAGGTCCGTGGCGCTGACGGTGACGACCGGGGTGGCCACGGAGACGTTCTCGAAGATCTCGTTGCTGTAAGACATGGGATCGAAGAGCGGCGCGTTGTCGTTGAGGTCCAGGACGTTGCAGTAGACGGTGAGGGTGCTGGAGAGCGCCGGATGGCCCGCGTCCTGCGCCTGCACCACAAGGATGTAATGCTGGACCTGCAATAAACACGATTCGTTGCATGATTTTACTGGCTTGTTATGGACGGAAGCCAATCTCGATAAGAGTTTTACGAGCCGGCAATTTCGAATTACGTTAATTAGGTTCGTTCGTTAAACTTTCAAAGAGATTTATTTCAGCCTCTCGGGTCAAATTTTTTCCAGTCGGAAAGACTAATCGACAACATATTTCACACTTGTTTCGTCGTGCTGCTTTAATTAGAAATTTATTAAATTAGTGCTGCCAGATGAAGCGAATTAATTAATAGAAACGATGAGAAATTTATAAATTTATTGCGTTAGAGAATCCGGAGTCAGGGCAGCCAGTTATTAGAGACGGACAATGTAACAGTGATCATTTTTTCAGGGGAAACAGGCACTTTTTTAATTGTTTATTAATGGCTTTAAATTTTGTATTTTGATTTAATTGTCTGACAAGCTCCTTCTCAGTTGAATTTACTGCCATACACATACATATATTTTATTCCTTCTAATTATTTTTTTTATAAAAATATTCATCTTGACTTCTAACATGTTTTGAAAAATGCGACACGATTCAATAAATCCGCCTTCTTTGTTTGAATTGTTTAACGCGCTAAACACCCACAAATGAATAAATAGGGTTTGAGAAGCCATTATTTTAATTTTAGGTTGCCAACCAGTTAAATGTCCTATCATAATTGCAGTAATAAGTTCGTGCTATTGGTTAATTTTCCAATTCGAATTTTTCAGTTTGAATTAGTATTCGAACAATTCCTCCAAAGTGCGTCTTGAATTCATAAAACACCATGAATATGTCGTCTATGTCTTAAAATTACAGAAAGTGGTTAATGAGGAATTTATATTTATTGTCTCATCAATTTTAGGTACATGTAAAAACTATCACGTTACAAATTTATGTTTTTAGTTACAACATGAGCTATAGAATTTACTAGTTAATTTTGAATTGTTATGGAAGTTGCCAAAAGAGTATCATTTCTTGTAGTAATCAATAACATTAATTCTTGTTAATTTTAAACTACTGCAGATAAATAATAATATACATAGATAAACCTTTTTGTATATTTTTGTTACCGAGTTATAAAATAAGAGTATTTGTTAAATCTCCTCTTGATGTGCAGAATAAATTAAATGTATGATATTTTGTTTGTTTAAACATTCCATTTACATATTGCCTAATATGATCCCGATTTTTAAATTTTTAACGTAGAAAAATTTCGTCTTTCATTAAATATCTGCAGCACTATTCAAAAATAAAACTATTCAAGCACTATTCAAAAATGAAGAAACTCAAAAAATTATTTTAATAAATCAAAAACGACACAAGTCTGGACGAGGAACTAGAGAATTTATCACGAACAATATATCCATCACAAGGCCGAGTAAATTTAATCTTAATAAAGAATACGATATCCGTGTCATTCATTAAACTCAAACATAACACTGCTTGTTATTTTTCTATCTTAAATTTGTAAATTTTTTATTTCATTATTAACCTAAGCAAAGACCGAACCCGCACAGAACGGTTTGTCAAATAAACAAAGATGATGTGCGCTAAATTCAAAATTCGACTCCTTCGAATCCATAATTTTTCAGACACCGAAGCCCATCCCTATCCGAAGAACGTACCCAATCATATTCTAACAGTCCTAAAAAAGTCATAGCGGAAGCCATGCGTTCGCTGTGATTTGCCGAGTGAGGTGCATTTTTTCACGCAAAAAATGCGAAAAAAGCGCCGGGCGGGCGATTTCGGTTGAAAGAATTATTATGAACGTGTGTAGGCCTTCTCGGTCGGTGTTATTAATAATAAAGATTTTATTAAGGTTTTTGGACCGTGTTCCAGCCCCATTAGGAACTATCGCGTTACAAATTTATGTTTTTAGTTACAACGTAAGCTATATAATTTAGTATATAGTTCATTTTGAATTGCTATGGAAGTTCCCAAAAGAGTATCATTTCTTGTAGTAATCAATAACATTAATTGTTAAAAGTTTTCTCTGTTCAACGATTATTTACTCTCATTGTATCTGCGAAACACTAATTATTGTTAATTTTAAACCACTGCCGATAAATAAAAATATACATAGATAAACCTTTTTGTATATTTTTGTTACCGAGTTATAAAATAGGAGTATTTGTTAAATGTCTCTTGATGTGCTGAATAAATTAAATGTATGATATTTTGTTTGTTTAAACATGCCATTTACATGTTGCCTAATATGATCCTTACTTTAAAAATTTTAACGCAGCAAAATTTCGTCTTTGTTTAAATATCTGCAGCACTATTCAAAAATAAAACACAATTGTCTGAAATTAAACTACCCGTTAACCATTTACATTTCCTGTAAAAATTAAGAAATTCTCAAAAATTATTTTAATAAATCAAAAAACGACTCAAGTCTGGACGAGGAACTAGAGAATTTGTGATGAACAATATTTCCATCCCAAGAAGAAGTAAATTTAATTTTAATAAAAAATACGATATCCGTGTCATTCATTAAACTCAAACATAACAACACACCACACTGCTCGTTATTTTTTCATCTTAAAATTGTGAATTTTTTATTTCAATATCAACCTAAGCAAAAATAAACAAAGATGATGTTCGCTAAATTCAAAATACGACTCCATCGAGTCCATAATTTTTCAGACACCGAAGCCCATCCCTATCCGTAGAACGTATCCAATCACATTCTAACAGTCCTAAAAAAGTAAGCGCCGGAGCCATGCTTCGCTGTGATTTGCCGAGTGAGGTGCATTTTTTCGCGCAAAAAATGCGAAAAAAGCGCCGGATGGGAGTTTCCATTCGATTTCGGTTGAAATAATTATTATGAACGTGTATAGGCCTTCTCGGTCGGTGTTATTAATAATAACGATCTTATTAGGATTTTTGGACCGTGTTCCAGCCCCATTAGGAGGGAAATAATATTAAAAATTATAAATAATAAAATTTTTATTGTTAAGATTTCTCCAACCAAATAACATTTTTTGTAAAATTGTATCAACCTGAAAGGTGAAAAAATAATAAATTTACAAAGGCTGTAATTAATTAATTCGTCATCCGATGCAGGGGGGGCACCACATCTTCTGCCTCCTCTAACCAGCCGCCACTGCAATGTAATATTTATTTATGAGGCGAGCGCTTGGAAGCGTCGACAGTTTGTGACAAATTAAGATTGTGGATTGAAGATGGAGAGGAGAGCTTATCTGAGCGAAAGTGTTGGGAATTATAAAATGACGCACAATCGCTCCGCCACTGATCCGGCGCAACTCGTCCCGGCAAAAACAGAATAAATTGCCCCGAAGAGGGATTGCGTCGAAGTAATAAACTGAACGCCTCAGAACACTGAGACTGCTAGCATCCATACGCGACAAAAACGCAGAAAAACTTGTCAACGAATCAATCTATATTCTATTAATATTATAGAAGTGATCCGCGCGATCGCTCGCGATGATATTTATGTGTCGCCCTTTGGGGTTGCTCACCTACGATGACACGACGAAATTATCGTTTGCGTACAGGACAAAAACCGGGCCCGCTGTAATGGACCAGCAGAAGCACACAACAGTTACCGGAACCCGTCGAAGACGTTGCAGATTCTAGTTTTTGTCGCCGAATCGGCCGCCAAGGTTGGACCGTCGTCGTCGACGAAGACGATGTCGCGTCCACGTTCCCACTAATTAAAATCGGCGACATCTTATCAAATATATCACACACCTCCGCCGCCATATTTCATTTTGCTGCATAAACGCTAAATTAGCTTTTATAATTATTCTCTTACAATTACTCCGAGCAAGTGGTCTTGTGCCCACGCTGCCGTCGAGCGTGGTCTAGCTCTAGCAAACGTCGTCGCTTTCAGCTCTCCGCGTTTTTCTATTGCTGCATCTGAAATCGTTACAGGAATCGTTGAACTCGCGCGAAAAAGAGCGGCCGATTGGTATTCGAAGTTGGGCTTGTTTGTTGGGCGCTAGTGATGGAAACCGAATCACGTTACATTCGATTCCAAACTCCGAGAAAAATACCACCAACACGCGATGAAAAAAATCCGGGAACCGACTACGGATAATTTGAGATTCATTCCGAACAATTACACCTAGGAATGCGAGAAACTGTGCAAAATTAGAAACAATTTATAAGAAGTGGATGTCGGTCCAGGTTCTTGTAAAGATGACAGATTTATGGCCTTCATTACGGCGGAAATTCGCATTGCTCGAATTAAAAATTTAAGAAAAAGAGAATAATTGTTGCGCCGTATATCTTGTAGAAGTCGCGTCTCCAGTCGGTGAGAAAACCTGGGTACAAATTAAAAACAAGCGATTGTTTCGTTGTAGGAACGTTGTAAGCTAAAACGGTGAATTAAAATGAGTGGTGTGTGTCTCGCAGCTGGTGTCCAAGACAGAAACCAGAAACAATGAAACCGAAATCGGAAACGGAGGAACAGTGGAGGCATTCATATTGTTGATTGTTTGTTTGTTTGTTTACTTAATTAAAACAATTACCAGCAGGTGTATTGTTCGGATGTTGAGACGGCGGCTTCAGCCGCGAGTAAGTTGTCATTTCGGAGTTGTTTCGAGCTAAATGTCATAAAAGTGAACCGTGCATCCGACAGCTTTCAGGCTTCCAAGCCCGATTTTGTGGATTTCGTCTCTCTGTGTGGCGACCGTTTTAATTTGTATTCCGGTCTCACTTTGACTTGTGTTCGGGGCGATTAGCGTTTTTCAGCATTAATTAGTCGTTTTTTCGTCACCGCACGCAGAGCTCCGTCGGGGCTTTATTACGGAACGAAAAGATGAAACCGTTCCCGCGAAAACAACACAAAACGACAGGCTTTATAACTTTGTTTACCTCCGTAAAAACTTCCCTTGTAAATTTATTTACAGCCGCGTCGTGTATACGGCGCAATGTCCTTGCCGTATTTCAGCGCCGGCACCCCGGATTCCCCGGATCCCTCTTGCCTTCGCAGACGCTAACAAAGCAACAACTATTGTCAACGCGACATCGTCGTCGAGGAGATTTTTAAGCGGAACGCCGGTAAATCGATCCAGAAAAATCGCTGACTTATGATTGTTGGTCGTTTTTGCGAAAGGAGACCACCTATGATTAAATGTTGTTACAGTTTCGAGCCCAGTCCTTGTTTGACGTCAACTCGATCGGTAATTCAGCCATTATCCTTGAGACCGAACCGAACAGGACGATGATTTATATCTGCCACTGGCACGGACCTGCATTTTTCTCCGACGAGTTATCCTTCGAATCCCAATCAAAAACGATTGTTTCCTCTTCCCTTGGCACGCAGTGATCGTGCCCAAAGGGCCTCGACGCGCCTTATCATTAAATCATACAATTTTGTTGCAAAGCCGGTCTATCTGCCACAGAAACAGTGAAGACTTATGGGAACCTGTTTACGTAGCAGTTTTGCTGCCGATGTTGGTGTGACAACGCAAAAGAGTTCTGAATGGATTGGCGTGATCCTTCACAGCGAAAACAAAAACGATCGTTTCCTCTTCCTTTCGTTTCGATCGTAATCATGCCCGAAGGGTCTCCCCGTTGACTTATCATTAAATCGCAATAACATATCACTGGATTGCGAAATTGGCGTAGATCACGCCCGGCAATAAATCATTTTCGGCCCAGACTTGTCGTTTACGTTTTTGGATCTTAGAAAGCGCAACACGTCTTAAAAATTAAATATGTGCGACGGCGCACCCGCCTCTGTTAGAATTCCAAGTACTGAGTGGAGTCTCCACACACACACACAGGTAATTGTCGTATTTTGCCCATAATGTGATCGGCTAATGAAAATACGTGCGCAAAACAATCCCGAGTGCACTCTTATTTTAATGAGTTATTGTGATACCGATACAAGAACCGTGCCAAATCGCACATGACCATTTCAGTGTATGGTAAATGGCTTTGTTGCCACAATTACAGATGTTTTAACAGCGGATTCCGTCACGGAAACATATTTGAATAATTGTCACGAGGAATGCGGGATGGTTCAGCAAAGAGAGCCAAACTCCCGAAGCGAGTAAACAAGAAGATTGTGTTTCATGAAACCGTGCCTTCCAATTAGAAGCCAACAAATAATTGCGCAATATTCACAAACGAAAAAACTAGAATAACGGCAATTTGAGCCGGAGAAAATTGCCACTGAAAGGCTAACATTAATTAAAAACAAGAATTAATCGTTTAAGGAATTGTCTCTAATCCATCAATTACATTAGCGGCGACTGTGTATAATATGTACGTGATTACAACATGCAATTTTCATAGGAGCGAGACATAATCAAGAAATCAGAAGCATATTTGGATGTGCCGTTCTGAAAAATTCCAGACACTCCGTAAACATAATTCCCTGAAACAAGAATGCGATTGAACTTGGAAATGAGAAACGGTGCAATCGCAAATGTGATTACTGCCCATAAATAATTACGCATTATTATCGGAAATAACTAGAGCAGCAGAAACCTGATAGTAGTAAATAAGATGCCATGTTCCAGCGCTTATTTTTCACTAAGCGTTTTCAAGACTAAATACCACGATTTTCATACTAATTAAATAAGTATATAAAACTTTTAACTCTAAAAATCATTGAGGAACTAGCAAAAACAACCCACTTCAAAATATTGATATAATACCAAAATGTTTCCATATTTTACTTGATTTAGAGTAATTATTAAAACTAAAATGGAAGAAAAAAATGTTCAGGGTTCAATGGTGTTCAAATTGTAAACGATTTTAGTTGACCAATCAGATGGACTTTGTTATTTACTTTCTCATGAAAAGGCTTTATCTAATTCAGATGCTTTCGTATAAAAAATAACAGCAGCTGAAAAAACTCATTTAATTGTTTAGTCCAGAGCCATTAAAACCATCGCGATCGGAAAAATCAGATATTGTGGCATTTCATAATTGTCACTTTTTTGCATCAAACTTTAAAAGTGAACACCTTCAAAAATGTTTTCGTGTGATTAATTTCAGCTCGGTGATAAATTAAAAAAAAATTGTAGGTATTTTTGTAGAAATAATAACTATTTTTCTGAAAAGGATTTTATTTTTTTACTTATTCTATTTAGCATTCTTATATCTTACAACCCAAACTTTATTTTAAATTTATTCATTTACAAGTTACAAAGTAAAACAAACGTGATGACAATAGAGAAAGTAACAGAAAAAATGTAGTGAATTAAACCCAACTTTATCAACTACTAGAGTTGACGATGACATTTTATCTTTACAGTATGCCATCGTAATATATTGTATAATAAATTATTTTAACATTGTGAAAATTATATTCCTTTCACCATTGAATTCATTCTTATATGATTTGGCTATTAATTTTAAAAAGTACTACTTTTCTTTCTTGACATTTATCTTCTGATCACCTCTACAATTTGAGATAAAGTCTCCTCAGTAGATCTTCTACACTATTATTTTCAAAATCAATTTTTTTTTTATATAAATAAATGTCTAAAACAATTAATCATTGTAGAATGAATAATATTGAAAGGAAACTAGTTTAGTAATAAATATTATAAAGATGAGTATAGCAACACAGTTTGTAAAGACTGCTCGGACTGCTATAAGAAGAAAAATATTAAGACACAAGAAATTGCAGTAATACTGTTTGGTTTGTAATAAAATTGAAACAGCAGAATATTATTTTGCAAGCAACAAACTTAATGATTCCCGTCGAGTTACATGAAGAAATCTTGATAATTATCTTACATTAAAATATGTACCATTCCGATAATCAAAAATTCGGATAACGAAAAAATACTGAGTAAATATTTTTGTATATCAATTAAATCTAACCGAAAAGCTAACAAATACAGTTGAGTTTGTAAAAAAATTAAAATTAAAATATTGTCAAAATCATATAAACAAGAGCCAGCATACCATCTTACTACAGCTGAAACCCAAGAATCTCAACTATTTCCTGAAAATTGCTTTAAACGGTGGTAATAGATACGTTGATCGGAAAATTGCGATAGCGGTATAATGTGAACATGTGACAAGACTTTATTAATATTTGTAGAATGGAAATCGATGCGAATGACAAGGGGAAACGGCAATTCCACTCGATTCCCATAATAGTTCAAATTTTATACGTCGCCGGAATCGCCTCGAACCCACTTCGCGCGGATCGTGTTTAAAATGCTGAAATTACAGAGCAGTGGTCTGAAATTTGATGTTCTTGCACAACCCATGTCGATAGGTGCAGGATCGTACGTTAGTGATTTTAATGGTGGGCATTGAAATAAATCGTCGAAAATGGTACCCGGGACGCCTTTTTTGTCGCTATTAAAAGTGACGGGTTTATGTAATGTTCCGCTTATAAATATTGTTAAATAATAATGGTCGCGGTCGCGATAAGCAGTTAATTATAGTTATCGATAAATCATTTCGCGGCGCGTTGCGAAAGTGCAACCTGAACGCGACCTCTTTTTTTGTGATATCAAACAAATAAATATTCATAAAGGCCCCGGCGTCGGAGCCAATTTCCCGAATGCCCATCATCTCGAGATCATTGTTGGCGGGTGCAGCGACCGCCCGAAATTGAAACCGTAAATCTCATTTCGTCGTGAAAAGGTGCCATTAAAAGTGGCAAAGTCACTTTCTAAAATAACATAAACAAACCGTGAACTTGGCGTTTTTTTCACCGTTCCGTTCCCAGACTCCTTATGAAAGGGTGAAATGACACCGTCGTCCATCTTTGTGACTTAAAAGCTTGAAAAACTGTAAATTTGAAACTTTTATGTAAAATATGACAAAAACCCTAGTTAAAACTGTGTGCTTTAAAAGCTTCGAAATCTGCAAATTCGGAACTGCTTTGTAAAATATGACAAAAACTACTTATAGTTAAAAGAAGATCATGTTTCGATGAATCCTTCTGGGAGACAACATCTAAGTCAAAATAGTGTCACAGTATCGTGTTACATACTAATTCTGGACAAAAAAACATACACAGTGGGAGTGTTCTCAAAACGCTGTCAAAAGGGTTTATAGCAATTCAAATGATAAGGCACATATTTGTAACACTAAGCCGACTCAGGTTATTTTAATTTATTGATTACACTCCTTTGCCCGACTCGCCATCAATGACCATGAGTCAGATTTTGCCGACAAGCGAACACTTAGGTTTTTTATATGATAAATAAATTGGGGGGCAAAGCAAATAACGTACCTCTTCATAGTCCAGGCGACTGGTGAGGGTGAAGACTCCAGTTTGAGGGTTAAGGGAGAAGACGTCGTTGGCCCAGTCGCTGATGACGGTGTATGTGAGCTGGGCGTTGATGCCCAGATCCGGATCAGTGGCCTTGACTTGACCCACCCTGGAGCCGCGCGGGGCGTTCTCCGGGATGTCGAAGGAGTAAGCGCTCTCCAAGAACGTCGGGGGATTGTCGTTCGTATCGGTGATCTGAAACGAACGAGAGAGGTGCGTGAATCGAGAGCTGAAATGCGGAACTCGTTTTGGGCGAAGGAGGCGTTCTCCTCCATTATGCAGTTACTGGGAGAATAACTCGCCGTGGCTGCAGTTTATCATAGTTGCCACCGCAGATGCAGATCCGACAGATTTCATACTAACTGCGAGGGAGCAACGAACTGTAATTGTCGATGGCACTGCTCGATTATTCTATACTGGCGCGATTAATGGCGACGGCTGAAGTGAAAAATTCGCGGAATGTCGGCCAGATGGTGCGCTTTTCCGTGGAAAAGCTCGAGTGTTTGGGAAAACAATGTCAATTTCGACAGCTGCCGCACTCGAACACTATTAAGACCTCTCTTTACCAACGGAAGAAGCAACCGGTGGTGCGCGGTGCACGCTTCTGACACATTTTCTTCCATTGTATGTATATCGCCTGTTATTATTTATTGACTTATTTTATCGCGATGGCGGCTCTATTTATTGTTTTATTTATTAATTGCGGCCAATTTGCATCTTAATTGTGGCGACGAGCCCACTTCGCTGTGCTGGCGCCGCTTGCATATCGAAATCGCCAGATTTCGCACCGAACTCGTCCAGAATCCAACAAATCACCGGTAGCGGAGATAAACGTCCGCATTAACATTTCTACAACAACTATTTACTGCAAATCACCTCGAATTATTGTTTTTGATTATTTCTTTATCTAACTATTTGCATTGATTTACACAATTGATTGGGGTAAACAGTTTTTCTTATCGCGTATTACAATTTCCAGCGAAATTAAAATTAATTAGAATGTTTATTTTATAGTCGAGTACTGAATATATGAATAAAAATAAATAAATAATCTCGCGGCAGCGCAAAAAAAACTAAATGACATTGAAATAATAAACACACGACGCTGAATTCGTTTGTATAAATATTTATTAGACAACATTTACCGTTAAAAATTGTTTTGCTTTATCGAAATGTTTTCTTAGAACGGAACGTTCTGTCCCGATGCTTTCATTATCTTATCTATTTGTTGTTTATTTATTTATTACAATTAATGAACTAGAAAACTTGACACAAATGTTTTTCTATGAGGCTGACATAGTTTTTTGGTCATTAGCACACATATAACTGTTAAAGTTATGTGCGATTGTGGCCGGTTGAGGTGTATCCTGTTAAGAAAATATTAGCGCCTCGCCACTCTTCCATTTCCACGATTCCAATTTTTCCTACTTTTCAGCTGTGGCAGGTCAAGCAAAATTATGTACCAAGCACTATGAAATTTGTCCTTTTATGGCATCAGATATTGGCCATTATTGTGTGTATGTAACATGTTGCAAGCAAGATTTGTAACTATCCAGAAAGTAATTAACAAAGCCTCGCCTTTCTGTTTGGAAAAATGCAAACAATCGCTCGGATAAATTGTAATATTTTTGCGAAATTTTTGCTTCTAAATCAATGGCATTCGAACCGGAACTCTTTCCGTGCTCTATTACGTCTTTTAGCGATTGTAGTCTAATTGAAAACTGTTGCTTGGGAACAAATTGCACAAATGGGGATTATTTCTTTGCGATATTATCAAAGGGACTCTAGGACCAAGACGTAATAATTTTATTTTTTGTGTGCAACTATGTTTTGTGATAAAAAATTAATAAAAATATTTTAAGGAAAATTTGGAGTATCATTTACGCCATCTTGCGCGGCGGCTTAAGCGGTGAAATAACACGAATTACATGAATCCTCGTGTAAGCGTGATATTTCTTCGATGGCGTCAATTTAGCGCAACTAAAACACAACAAACCCGACCAAATTAGTTAATTATCGGTGACAGGAGCCGTAATTGTAATTGCATGTGCAATTTGAAGTATCGATTTTCTCGATCTCTGGCACAGATCACCGAACGATTTTATCTTGTCACCAGTTAATTACTGTGTCACTTGATAAACTGCAGCTCCAGTCGGCTTTCTTGTCCTATCAATCACGCACACCGCCGTTTCGATTCGAAACTTTTCCGACTTTCCACTTAGAAAGTGTCCAAACAAAACAGTTTGTTGACGAATTCGGGTCGAACGCCCGATAAACGCAAATAAAAGTCAAATTAATCACTCTCTCGCCCCCTTTGTATTGATTTAAGCACAATTAAGCGAGTTTTTCATTGACCTACCTGGACTGTTAGAATCGTGTCTGTGTGCTGGTTCCCATCGCTGGCGCGCACCGTCAGCTTGTAGACATCCTTGGTCTCCCTGTCCAGCGAGTCCACCAGGTTCAAGACGCCCGTGGTTTTGTCCAGAACGAAGTGGCCGTCATCTCCGCGTATCAATGTGTACTCCAACTCGCCGATCGTGTCGGGGTCGTCGGCCTTCAACGTGGCGACCGACTGTCCAGGACCCAGGTCTTCCGAGATGGAGTAGTGCAGAGGGGTGTCCTTGAAAGATGGAGGACTGTCGTTTTTGTCGAGGACGGTGATTTGGACCTGGAGCAAAAAATCGAATACCGCTCTTAGTCGTTTTAAGTCGATCGCTATCTATCGGATGTAACTAATTGGTTCGATTGATTTATGATAAGCTTCAAGGCCGCTTTATTGCTTTAATTCCACAGTTTGTCTTTCCGCAATCGAATAATTGATCCGAAGGGTGAGCAAAGGTGCCTCCTCTTATCTGCCCATCGCGTTTTTCGGACGTCAATTACGCGGGAAAAAATCGGAATGTCAACGAGCTTGAGTGATCAAAAAATGAGATCGATTCCGAGAAATTCTGGATCACAACAAATACTATCTGAAAAGACTATTCCGCGAATCAATGCCGTGAATACATTAAATTTAACACGAGCTATTACTTATTATACGGAAAAAAGTGTGTTCAAATTTGTTGACAAGTCTTGAATGCCTGTCAAGGAAACACCAACCTATTATTGTTACAAAATCATGGCAAGGAAGCGTACCGCGCCGATTTACTCTATTTTATAAACATAAGGATTCGTTCTAAAGCCCGCTCAAAAAAACTTATTTCACACAACTAAAAGCATTACTGCCGCTTATACGTAAGCTTTTGTCTTCATTTTCAACAGTCTCATCAGTGCCGCATTTCATTCCAGTTGCGAATTATTTTTCAAGGATTGATCCTGTACGAGAATTACTCTATTTTATTTTTCTTTGTTGATTGTTCTTTACATAACATCTAAGAAATAACACTCGACCAATGTTTAAATTTCCACCAGTCACGATTTATTCCTTCAACTGAATCACTAAGAATCCGTGGTCTGTCGTTGGATCAAAAATTGCATTACCAGTTAATTCTTTAAAATAATCAGTGGTGGCCTCCCCTGCGTCCCAAATGACGAATAAATTAATTCCCGACTTAGTAAATTTATGATTTTGTACACTTTTCAATTTGATGAAGATTTACAAAAAAAAATTGATTTGGTTGGAGAAATCATTTTCCAGCTTCAGATGTTAAAACCTTTATTATTTCAAGCGAAAGTGAATGGAAACGCCCAACCCGCGCTTTTTAGGAATTTTTTGCTTGAAAAAATGCACCTTTTCGCAAATCACAGCGGAGACATGGATTCGACGCTGAGTTTTTTAGGACAGTTAGTCCGTGATTGGGTGCGTTGTTCGGTGCCTAAAAAAGTAAAAACTATGGACCGATCGATGGCACACGCCCACCGTCAGAAATAATCTGGAGTCGAATTTTGAATTTAGCGCACATCATCCTTGTTTATTTGCGTTATTTCGCAGTTGACAAGCCGTTCTGTGCGGTCTTTGCTTAGATTTCGATTAAAATGAAAATTTTACAATTTCAATATGAAAAAATAAGCAGCCATTGTTGGTGTTGGTATTTTTTATTAAATTTACTTGATTTTTTTATGATGGATAAATTGTCCGTCACAAATCCTCTAGTTCCTCGTCCAGACTTGAGTCGTTTTTTGATTCATTAGGACAAACCACCTCGAGAAAACTTCATTCTTGTCACAGGAAATGTAAATGGTTAACGGGTAGTTTAATATCAAACAACTGTTTCGTTGGTCATGTGTTTTATTTTTAAATAGTGCTGAAGATATTTAATCAAAGACGAAATTATGCTCTGTTTATAATTTAAATCAGTTGAGCGCCATACAAAAAATTAGAATCATAATATGAGAAAACATGTAAATTGCATATTTAAACAAACAAACAAAAAATAATAAATATACATATAAAAAGGTTTATCTATATTTTATTTATTTTTCCGCAGTAATTTAAAATTCGCTGAAATTAGTGTTTAACCGATACGATAAGAGTAGATAATCGTTGAACAGAATTTTCAACAGTAATTTCAACTAAGAAGGAGCTTGTAAGAAAATTAAATAAAAATACAAAATTTAAGACCATTAATAACCAACTGAAAAAACTGCCTACCTGCCCTAATAAAATGATCATAAGCTGCCACTGTAAGATATTAACAATTTTTGAATAAACGAACAATTTCGAACTGTTCCGTTATTTGAATAGTCAGGAAATTTTCAGGATATCGATTTGTGCTTAGCGCTAAATTTGATCTTCCTGTCTTTCACTGAGTCCGTCGTTACAATTTAAGGAACCACAATATTTTTAATGATCTGACAAATGAATCTTACGATGGTTAAACTGCAAAAGGTCGTAAGTCAATTTATTGAAATTTTACACAGCTTAATTATAATATCGATGGCTGTACAGCAAAACTTACTGAGCCGATTTTTGTCATTGATGAATTTTTGGTAGGAAGAGGTTGCAAATGGCGGTTTTTTTTTAAACTCCAGTGTCGTAAGTAATTTTTCAGTTTTTAATACTTGTGGCTCCATATCGTGTTTTTAAAATATTATAATTAAACTGTGTAACTGTGTAACATTTTATCAACGAACTGAATTATGAGTCTTTGTAGTTTAACCATAGATATTTTAAAAACAATTAAGAGCTTTTGAAAAATGGAGCCACAAGTAGTAAAAACTGAAAAGCGACTTACGAGACATTTCAGTTTCAGAGAATCCGCTATTTGCAAGCTTTTCCTATCATAAACTCATAAATTGCAAAAAATTGTGTTACGAGGCTTAATTATAAATATAAAAAATACGATGAGACGCTTTTTTTGCTGTCTGCCTTTCAAGGATTCCTCTTTGTGCAAATTTGTAAGCTTCAAGTTAATAAATGTGCGAATATATTGTGTGAAATGCGCTTCGTTGATGTATGAGCAAGATGGCTGAATCGTTTTACGACGACGAAGAGATTATTTTAATACCGATTCGATGTACATCGTTCTGTTGGAGATTTGTAGTGGTTAGATACATGTTGTTGTTTGATTAAAAGCTGACTGGTCGTTGTTAGTGGCGAGAATGCGGAAGCTGTAGGAGATGCGTGCGGATAGACTGAAAGATCCGCTTTGGACATTTTCCGCGATAAGATGTCGTCGAAGGTTTATCGAGATTCGAAAGTGTGGCACCGTGTTTACGTCGCGTGACGATCGGAGCTTACAATGTGGCACAAAGTTTTGAGTGGAAAAACAATTAAAATGCTATCTCTTCATTTAAATGTTGTAAAAATGCAAATGTGTATCGTCGCCGGTCCTGATAAATCATGTAACACATAACACAGACATCACGCTTTAAGTGCGGCACAAAAGCGCCTCCCACTTTGCTTAAGTTTTTTCCACGGCGAGATCCAAAGCTCGCGCTTTAATAACTCATTACCATAGTCTATGATTCATTCGTTGGTTAGTTTTAGCGGTAATTATATTGGTTATTTTTCGAGCGGCGGTCGTAAACATGTAACCCAACACAAAAATTATGTTAGCCATCGCCTAAATCATCGTTCGCTCCTCAAGAATTACACAATCAAGCGTTTCGGTCGGGTCGGCGATGTTTTATTCATGATATCGATAGTTCGGAACGCATACATTAGGCCGCCGTCTGCGTCCCTCAACCCAAATTGCATCAAATCCCGTCCGTCCATGGGAGGAAGGATCGAACCGTGATCGAACGAAGGACGACGACGACGGGCGGGGGCATTCGTCTAATTGCCGCCCAAATTGGATCCCACAGAAGCCGTCCATCATTCCATAGTGTCTGCGTCTCGTCACGCAGCCGAAGAATTGGACTTTCCGAGAAGCCAACGGACAAGTCCCGAAGTGACGAAAACAAGAATACATTTAGTTAATACTCGGCTCCCTCATTAGTATTCTCCGCGAATTAATCCAAAAACAGAACGGCAAAAGATACCGACAACATTCATCGGCGTACATTCCGACTCAGCTCATTTCAGCCGCTAAACGACGTCAACCAGCACTGCAAATATTTCAAAATCGTACTGAAAAACTGCTCGGCCGAACGGACGAGACTCATAAACATCCAACGGGGAATGCGCGCAGGGGCGGACTCGCTGCCACCGGACCCACGAGCTTTTTGCCCTCGACGGAAATTCTACTAAACCTCATGCATGCTCTCACCTGCCGCCACAATCCGAAACTTGCCCCTTCGATTTGTAATTCAAATTACGGAAAATTCAGTTTTATAACCACCACTTTCAATTGACACCTCGCATATTAATTGACAACTAGGATATTAATTTTATGCGAATTGTATTCATTATGTTTACAATGTATTATGTTTTATGTCACTCTGTAGGTATACTTATTTAATTGGAAAAAAAATTAGTGGGAATCGCACCAACAGCAGGTTGTTAGTTTTTCATTTATTTGGTTTACATCCGCCTCAAGCTCCAAATACGTTTTGTAGCAATCCTTGTCAAAGCCGCGACTCGCTTGACGTCCACACAAAAAAGTTGCTTAATATCTGCCGATTTGGTCCCTCATTAATCAACCCGCCAAGTCCAGATAACAAAACCGATTTGTTTCATGAATTTTCCTCGACTAATGACGATTCCTTGTCATATTATAATTGCGGGCCCCCGTTTGCCCACGACTTGACCCTTCACTTGTCGATTTGCCAATGGAGCATTCCGATCATAAAGGAATGCTTTCCAAGACGGAATTCGAATCCGTTACCGAAAATGAATGATCTCGTCAATCGCAATCTGCCGTTATATTCCAACGTCACTCAACAAAACTCACAATTGACATTACAGGTGATAAGAAAAAAAACACGACGAGCAGTCTATTAATAATAAAGTTGCGTTTATTACTGTCAGTCTCGCCGCTCCTAGAGAGGAGATATATAATTTGTATAATGGGTGTATTTGTCAACTCGCATGTATCTCACGATCATTGTTGTTATTAATTGAACGCGGCTTAAGCTAACCGCACACAGAAATTAAGTCTGACCCCGCTTTCTGTGGGAACGGTGTTAAAATCGCAATCGCAAGCCCGAACAGATCGGGACGCATTGAACGATTTGAACCACCAAATGAACGAAATCTCATTTTTCGCAAAATTCAATTTAGAGATTTCGAAGAAAAAAAAGTGATTGGATGAATTCTATTCTTATATCCATTTTTTTGGATTGTGTCGTTCGAAATTCGTATTGTCAATTGTCAAATAATTTCATAATTAATTATGCGGAGCGTGGAAAATTTGTGATAGGGCACTTCCTACAATCTTGACAAAATCGTCAGATTAAGCGATTTCAACAATTTTCGTGTATTTAAACGATTCAGATAATAGACAACAATTAAATCACTTAAATAATGCCGTGAACATTTATTGTATTTCAGTGAATTTGCAAATTGAAATAGTGCAAAGTTCCCCCAAATACGCATCACAAAAATTGTTCTTTTGAGCACGTCAGTTGACATTCCACTCCGTTCTTTTCTTGTTTGTCGTTGCGGCGGGTCCGGGTTTGGATGTGAGATTACAAAAATGTGGGTGAGATCTGGAGAAAGCGAGTTTCACAATCAGAGTGATAAAAAAGACCGGTTCATTACTCATATCAGAAATTTTCAAATACGGCGAAAATAACTCACTTTGCAGGCGGCTTTTTCGCACATCAGTTAAACCGTGTTAGGTTTGTTGACATTTCGCTGTATTTAACGAATTCAGCCGGATTTCATAAATCAGTATAGAAAGTGTTTTAGAAAATCGAACCATATGGTGTGGGGCTCCCGGTGAATCCCCTCTTGGAACGCGTCAAATTCGACACAAATATGCAATAAAACGGAACCCGATCATAAATCTTCGTGCACGTTTAATTAATTTCAGGAAACACATCAGGCGGAATTTCAGCAAAGTCACCGTAAGCAGATTCGCCGGTCGGAAAAATTCCCATTTTCACGAGGCGCTTGGGAGTTGCTACCACGTCCAGCCTTCACTTTTCAGATTATCATCTTCGTGTATGGACCGATAGCGACCCTATTCTTCGCGACTCATTGTTGCCAACTTGTTAACCTTCGCATTTCAAAAATTGGACAAAAGACTCGGACAAAATAATAAATTGAGGCGCAATCGCGTAAAGATTTATGAAAGCTGTCTCTAGTAGTTTCTGATTCGGTTCTGGAGCATCGATAATAACGTTGGAAAGTGGTTAGTGACAAGCGGCGAACGATTCCGGGACAGGATTTTTTTCCGCGGCCAGATCATGTATTGTGTTTTCGAGATAAAGAGCAAGAGAAAGCTGTGACATTCTAAGAGGGTTAGAGGAATGACGAAGTCGTAGACACCCATGCCGCATTTATGTAAACGGCTCGACTTGTCCCTGTTTGGTGGTAATTCGACCATTTCCGATGGAGCTTATTGATCAATTAACGTTCGCGCTAATTGGACTAACCGTACACTTAATTGAAACGTTTTTCTCGGCGTATGGAACGAAGGCAGAGTCGCGTCTCGTTCTTTGTCCCATACAGATCGTCCACCACATTGTCATCCACCTTGCCCCGGCTTACCGTTGCTTCAGGTGCCCAGACGGGTTATACGGGTCAAGGGTACGACTTGTTATGTTGGTAACAATGCGGCCATGCGATATGACTGTACCACCATGCAAATAAATAACTCATTATTCACTCCATCAAACGGGCTTTATGGCGCGTTTAAATCATCCGATAATGGCACAATGATTCCGAGCATTTTTTCTGTGGAGGAGACGGCGCTCGGGGTGCCCCGGGGGTTAGCTTTAATTGCTCTAATGCGTAGGGAAGATGCAGATGCTCATGCTGGGTGGGATGCTGATGATGGCCGACCGCTGACAGATCGTGAACGAACCGCGAAAAATTTCAGTTTCAGATAAAAGACACGATGTTAACATTGCGCGTCCGACATCCCGAAATGAGAAATAAAAGAGGTTAATTCTTGGAGCGCGAGAGAATCGCGAACGGTCGGGCGGATGATGCATGTAATCACAAAGAATCCTTAGCTCTGGCCTGTTGAGATAATCTACTGGAGTAATTTTAAGTAGCATTTCGTGTATCAAGTGCTTATCAAATATTTATTGGAATCTGTTTATCGAATACATTATTTTAATCTGCGATTTTGAAGGTTTTATGAATGTACAAGAAAGGCTACTTTAGATTTACTACCGGCCGTTTTTTTATTAATTCCAATTTCCACTTGCATCCCGCTGAATTATCGCCCCTCAATTCGGCCTTTATTGCCAATTATTCTAAGTAAACGCGGCAGTTTAGATATGGAGAGGATCGCTTTTTCGGACCGGACCCGACATTTTTTTCTTTAATTGCGATTTAAATTAGCGACGGATAAGATCTCTAATTAATTTCTCTAACGTATCAAGTCGGATTTTTTTTTAACGACCTAACAAGACCCG
Organism: Eledona agricola; assembly: GCA_964023215.1. Lineage (NCBI taxonomy): Eukaryota > Metazoa > Arthropoda > Insecta > Coleoptera > Tenebrionidae > Eledona > Eledona agricola. The sequence continues at coordinate 3,212,778 of OZ026860.1, read as the reverse complement.
CTTTCAAATTCCGATAATGCTGGTCCCCCGGATCGGACGACCACCCCGCCAAAACACACAGAAATTCTGATAAAACTGCATGTGCAAAATTTCAGGCAAACCGGTTAGGGGCACTCGTTTACAAATTCCCCTGAAAATTTAAATACTGATAAAATCGGGCAGAGCGAAAGTGCCAAAAAGAACCAATTTATTTAAGTGTGCGACTCCGTAAAAGTTAAAGTTCGCCAAAGTGTTAAGTTTACGTGTTTCGTTAATTTTTTCCCCTTTATAGGCACGTGGGATTTTTGACGCTCACCCTGAAACTGTACAAATGACGAAGTCTCCCAAAACGACAACAATATTGGTTATTTGAAGAGCAACAGGAATAGCACAAATGAAGAAAAAAGTAAAATTTTGTCTGTCCAGCGTTTGTTCAAAAATACCAGGAAAAGCGAAATGTGGTTATGTATTACATATTAATTGGAAAAAATAAAATCTTGTCAGAAGGAAGATTTATTGAGTTATTATACCCGGAAAGTTTACAATCCCCGGAAAAATATTTGATCGATCATTTGCAAAACGTACAAAAGCGACACTAATACGAACTCGACTGATATGGCATAAAATTATAATCATTTTATGAAAAATCAAACGGAATCACCGTTTTATGTAACGGCGCCAATAATCGAAAAATGCATTTACAAACAAATCCAAGATATTAAAATGTTTGTTCCAATGTGCGAAACTCCTTGTTAAATATTTCAATTTGGGTGTCCTTTATTTTTTACAAGGGGTCAGTAACACTTTATGTTAATACAATTAATATAATCTAATTCGTATTGTCTTGATTTTGATACTTGAAAGTAGAACATTCGTATTCTCTCAATTTCTTTTCATGTTCAGTTGTAAAACGTTTCGGCACATTTGTCGTAAATCTTAAACGGTCAGTTTGTAAAAAATCCGCAAAAACCGACTTGAATCGACACAAAAGCCCACCAATAACCTCGTATTCCGCAGACAATCTGCACTTCCCGTTGGACACAAAAACCTCTTACAAAGTCGCATGGGAAGATGTTCAGTCCACATAAAAACCCCGAACCAATAATTTACGATAGATTAACAAACCGCAATCTCATACTTCCCGCGTCTCAGATCTTACAAATTTTTTGGCTCTTGTTGCTTAATTTTTTAAGATATCAAGTTTCATGTACGGCCATCAGCATTTCATTTTTTCCCCGACTAGATTTATGGCCTACACAAGTTGCGAACAACCTTCTAATCAGCTTAATATTTACAAAACGCTTACACACCGAACGAACGCATCTTTTAAGGATTTTCCCCGTCGTGTCTCTAATATTTCACGTTTGACTCAAGGCAATGAACTTTATTTCTAACATTAATCGTAGGTTTCGGCCGGGCGTTCTATTCAAATGCAGATTGTCTTTAGATAAATTCCATTACGGGCCGGTTCGAAGACGGAACAATGCCCAATTATTACGTCCGCCATGGGCGTCGCGGCGTCCAACTAGCCCCAGGTTTTAACCCAATTTGCACAGCCCCCGCCCCGTCATTACTGTGATATATGGTGTGGGTTTGTTACGGCGAAAGCCCCGAGGAATTGTGGCTCTATAATTTTTCTATCAAAAAGACGCATGGTAGTGATCGCACGCTACGAGCTTTGGACGATGTCACCGCGGAACAACGATTTTGTAGTTTTTTTCCGGTTTGTCGCGATTAAGACGGAAGAAGGTACGTGAGCCACATACTAGAAGAATTATTCGGATTAACGACCACTAACAGACAGACGGTGATTCTTGTCGTGGTAAGTGCGAGAAGTCTTTTGTGCGTGGATCCGCGTATTTTCCAGCGGCGAGTCCGATGATTTCGTCGTTTGTCTGGAACACACAAAGACGCCTGTCAAAAACTGACGAGGTTCGCTTCGAAGGCGATCGCCGAGATCTACACAATGGACGAGAGACGCGGAGATCTCGATGCCAGGTAGAAATACCAGTCGAGTGCTTAGAAAGAACGTCGGCTCGGGTTTCTCTTCTCAATTTCAATTCTCCTATTTCGCAAATTTGTTATAATTAAATGGCGAGGAGCGTGACAATAGAGCCGGAGACCGTTATTACAATGAGGCGAAAGATCAATAGGCAAATTGGTTCTGGACCGGCAGGTAGGTAGGTAGATAGGCGAACGGCTCCAATTACTCAATTACTTCTATTCCGCTCGTTTCGGGTTCGATTCAAGAAGAAAGGCCCGAGAGTTCATTATTATTAAAACGGGAGGGCATCGAGCGTCTGGCTGAGGTAGAAGTGTTATTAATTAAGAGCGAAGATTGCGTTTGGATTTTTCAGCTGCTGGCGGCTTTCACAGCGGTAAATTGAGTCCGGCGGGCGTCGAAGCGGCCCAAAGCTCGAAAGCTGTCTTCTGAGCGATTCCGGTCGGAAGCGCGGCCGAATGTTCGGGCGGAGAAGAGCATCGTCGAACACACGTCCTCCATCGGTAAACGCCGAACAATTCGTCTCGGGACATTAATCAACAGATCCGAGACTTAAAGCGTATTTCTGTCAACGCCAAAAAAACAAATTACTCCACATCTCAGTTCGCAGCTGAGACGTCTCTGTCAGCCATTTTGAATTCGTTTCGTCAACAATGGGCTTTTTTCCGTGCCGTTTCCATGGTTACCGGATCGGAATTCGGTTTTTCTGTGGGCCGCGCGCCGGTCCGAGTCCGGGCCTTTTAATTTATTCGGCCCCGAAACCTTATACATTGTATTTATGTTAAATGTTGTCTGATGGGCATTTCTGCGACAGATAGTGCCGCGGAAAAAGCGACGAGGAGGGTGTAACGGTCCGGCCGTGGAATTTCTCGTGTCTAAGGCCCCGTTCTTTATGAAATATCAAAATACATATCTCGGGTCGTTAACGATCTGAAAGAAACGATACGAATCGCTACACGGAGTCCGGCGAGTGCAAGTCATCTTCGTGGTTCGCCTACGTCTGGTTTCGTTTTAATTTTGCCGAACGTCGTCGAAAATTCCGATAAATTAGACATGTTAATGCAGCCGGAGACGTGCAGTCAAAATAAAGAATACATTTTAATTGTTAGTCGACAGTCATTCGAGTTAATTGACCTTTTTCTTTGTGGTATTTTTTACGAGTCTCCATATTAATTCGTGTAATAAGATTCGGTAAAGAGTCTGATTAGAGCGCGACCGCAGCCGAATTCCAAATTTAAAAACGCCATTCAGAGACGCACTCATCCGAGTCCTTCCGCCTCGTCCTGTCCGAAGCGCCAACAAACGAACCATTCGGGGAATGCCGCCGAATGTGCGCATCTCTTTCGCCCCTTAATGCCGCGTCCATATTTATATGAACGCGCCCAGAAAAAACAAAGTCGTAAAAGATACGAAAATTTCGGACGGACTTTTATGAATCTGGTTAGGGAGTCAAAGTTAAAGAGAGAGACGACGAATAAGTGCGCCAGAATCGAATCAACAATAAATTCGACGAAATTGCTCGACCGCTCGGCCGCCCAATAAATATGTAAGATAATACGAGGCGAGCCGCATCGATTCCGGGGACCGGAGTCCCGCCGCCATTATCGGCAACATTGACAGTTACTAATACTTGTCGAGATATCACGGTGGTCAACCAGCCGCGAAGAAAGACAATAACTAACGAACTAACGGTTAGAATCTGATAAAAGGCACATTGCCGACATTCCGAGGCCCCGTTCGCGATGGACAAGCCGAAATTGAGATAATTGGAGTGTAAATAATCGGCCCGATGGCCAATTAAAACACCATCAATAATTGTGCCTTGGGTATGATGGGTCCGGTAACTGCACTTTGACAACTAATGGAGTGTGAAATGCTAAAGTGAACGTAACTCCAAGAGCGCGATCCTGTCCATTTCAAACCATTTTCATTCATCAAAAGTCAAAGTTTGTGGTGTTATTGTCAAATGTAGGAATGCCGTAAAAACGCAGAAAATTGTTACGTCTGCAGGCTGTATGTATAACACTCAAAGAAAGGAAACTCTACTTGATCAATCAAATATCTTTACATTTTATGTCCACGAAATATAAGATATTTTATTGTTCGGCAAAAATCAATCCAAAGGTGTAGAGTCACGTTAACTTACGTTAATAATCGATGTTACCTGTTTCAAAGTTTCTATATTAAACAGCAAACATAAAATCGCATGACTGTTTAAAATGCATCTTTCGATCAACAATAAGTATTAGAAACAAACACTTCTTCTTTTACTCACAAGCTCGCCATGTGATTTTCAAAATATTCATCGTGATTTCTAAAATCTCTTAATTTTATAACAAGGGCTTGCAGACTATCTCTCGAACATCTGTTCATGTTGCAAGATTAAAAATACCGCGTCAGTCTGTTGAAAAATTAAATTAAAATTTACAAATAAAAATAAAAAATAATTTTCAAAAAAATTTTTCAAGCAAGTTTAATAAATTTTGGAGAATTTATAATAGACTCAAAAATATCAACAAATTTAATTTTATAATTATTTACAATAGATACCTACAGCCCGAGATATAAATTCCAACGAAAGGAAGCTGTTGATTATCACGATGTGTATCTAACACATGTGTTCTTTTGGTAGAAAAATATGATAAAAACCTGTAAAATTTTGCAAAAAAATTCTCACTTCCTTGATTGACGTGTTGTTAAAACCAAATTTAAAGAATAAGCGTCTCAATGGATAAAATTAGCTTGAGGAGCGACGCTTTTAATTTTAGCTTGCAAACCGTTCAAATGTCCTGCCGTAACTGCAGCACCATCATAAGTTTGTGCTAGTAAATTATTTTTCAAATTGATTTTTGAAACATTTCCGTTAATATCTTAAACAAATCTTGTGGGCCCCGAACTGATATCATAAAACCCCATGAACCTTTCTACTCTGAATCCCTTCCTAACATACCTTTAAAATTATAGAAAGTTGGATATGCAATAAAATTTAAATTAATAATTTCTAAATTTATGTTTTCAGTTACGACATGAGCAATCGGATCCACAAGTTAATTTTGAATTGTTTTGGATGTCCCTGAAAAAACTGAATTATTATCAAATAAATCTTTTAAGGTACCATCCCATTTGGTCATCAATAAGACTAGTCCTTAAAAATTTCCCTATTCAATGATTTTTTACTGTAATCATGTCCGCGAAACAGTAATTCTGAATAACAATGAAAGACACAAACATAGATTTTACCTCTATAAAATTTCTCTATTTTTTGCCACCGATGAAAATTTTTGAATTTCCACTTGACGAGCATGTAAATTGCATCTTTAAGTGAAACGAAATATAGTAAATGTACTTGTACTATATTTCGTTTCCCTTAAAGATGCAATTTACATATATGCACCTACACCTAATATGATCCTGACTTTTTGACCGAGGTAAATTTTTAATAAAGCAAAATCCAGTCCTAGACCAAACTTCTTCACTACTATTTATTTATTACTATCTATTTACATTATTGTATAAAAAATAATAAATCAATAAATAAATCATAGGTTCGGAGGCATGCCTCCGCGGTGACTAGCGACTAGTAGCCGAATTTTTTTAGTCTCCATAAAAGTCGGTTATAATAATTATTGTTCAGATCAAGGCGGAAAGACATTCTTGCAATTAAATAACTTATTTTTGCAAATATAGTTGTATAACATTTCGAAAGATGAGAAAACTATATATTTGCTAATTTCCACTGCACCACACCTATCTTTAATACAATTTTTTGTCTAATTTGTGAAGCAAGAGAAATGAAAACAGTTGTAAAATAAAAAGTAATTAATTATTCCAAAAACTATGTCTTATTCGACTCCAGACAGAAATTATTTGAAAACAAAAAAAAATTACTTAGACTTAATTTTTTCTGCAAATAAAAATTTCAATCCACATCCTCGTGAACACTGAAAATGTGAAATTAAGTACGACATAAAAATCCAAGATTTATTTGCCGCAAAAAGGACGGAATCGTTAGTTTAGTGTACGTGGTGTACGGAGACTTCAACGAGCGACCAGAGTGCAAGCGTCGTCTTTTCTGCGACTCTGAAACCAGTCTTTAAAATCCATGCCTGGGATTTTTCTAACAATTTTACGTCGGACTACACGTTCAAGAACCAGAATTTGTCTGAGCAAGTCAGGTCGGAGTGAAATGAGCGCGGACGGCCACTCGTCTGAAGCCTCCTTTCGCTGGCGGTGTCAAGTGTTGGTCGAGTTGTGAGTCTTTCCGCGATTACATCGGGCCCAAAGCGCGCAATTAAACAGGGACCACGGATCAAGGTCAGGATCAAGCGTTGAACCCGCGGAAACATTTCGGTACGTTGCGCCACCCATGGTCAAGAAATTTTCACTTGAACCGACTGATGCAACCGGTCGCACACTTTTCCATAATTCGATTTAAATCCGTGCGGACAACACGATGTCTCACGGCTGCGTTATTAATTGCTAGCGTAATTCAAGCCATCTCACCGGAGTCGCTTTTCCGGGACTCCGGTGCGGATCCGGTAGCGTAGGAGGCCGGCTCCGTGTTTACAGACCGTGACAAGAACGCCTAGAGGCGGTCCTTTGCTTAAATTATCATAACTTCGGGCGCTGATGCCTGCAGATTTACGGCCAACGGACGGAGAGGCGGAAGAGCGCTTTCGACGTTTCGGAAATTTCCACCGAAACGTTTTGGTAAATTACGGGGTGTCCCACGCGGGACTCTAAATCATCGACGGGCCGCATTAATTGGATAATCTCCTCCAATTTGGGGGAATATTTCAGGCGAGCTTTTCGGAAAGCGGGCGCGACTTGTGAACGTCTGAAAGGCTGAAGGGGCGAAAAATGCGGCGGCGCGTTTTATCGTCCCTCGTAAATCAGCGATATGCGCAAACGTGCGAATAAAATGAAGGCGCAATTTATGATTGCGCTCCGGTCGACGGTTAACAAATCAAAAGCCGATAGGTAAATCCTAGTGATAAAATCGATGTTATCGGGGCGCGGATCCTCAATTCGAAAATTTTCCGATTTGTGTGTGCTATAAGGTTTTACGATCCAATAAAGATGACAGATAAGTAGACAGCGAGGCTTTATGTAATAACGCACAAAGGCATTATCCTTGTCATTGAGTTGTCGTATTTTTCGCATTCCTTCTATTGAGGGCTGGTCGCCTCGTCCGGCGTTGAATTCTCTGTCGTCGTCGCGCAAGCGGCGCATACTTGAGCGATTATAAATTCCCGTGAAGCGTCTATTATGATCGCGATTACGTTGTAATTATTCCCCGATCTGGTTTGAGCGTTTCAACTCTTCTTACGTGTCGCCGATTTCAGGACTACGGCTTAATTTATGCTGGATGTTTCAATTCCACAATGGCGCTTGTGATACATGGTTTACGTGGCGATGTGTTTTATTCCGTGAATCGAACATTCGTCGATGATGTTATACATTTCCACTTTGTTTTTATTGTTCTATTGTTGGCGATGTTTCTATCGTCTGGGGTCGTGTGAAACGTCCGAGAGAGAAGAACGAAACACGAAAAAAACCTTTCCAATCACAAATAAACCATCGGCGAGCAGGTTCCCAAATTTCAAAGTGGATCTGTGTCGAATTCGGCCAAGACGTTAGCTGGCGCGGTTACAATGCCCACCGTCAAGGCCAAAGCCGTAATGAAAAGATTCGCTGTCAGTCAGTGTGAAGAGGGAAAGACTTTAATCTCGGGCTATCTGTGTATCTCACCTTGAAAGAAGGCCCGGCCGCAGCCCCAGCCAAGAGCTTTTCTAGCATTTCGGCTATTGTTACGACCGACCCAAAGGAATTGGACAGGTGTTGCGGATTATCGGATTGCCACACTCGTAATTACACATTTTATTACCTCTTCAAAACGGAATTTACCCTCCAGCCAACACAACTACCCCACACGATTTTTCACGTTACATCGCCTTTTTTGTAACGCCTCCAACCAACGAATTAAGTTGAGTTGTAGACAAAAAATTTTAACGAATGGAGACGCGAGTACATAAAAACCGACGACAAATTACGCGAATTTGTAAATAAATCGGACTGTTTGTTTTGAAAAACTCAATTTACATTTTTTAAATGCTAATTTATTATGCTTTACGGTTAAATTAATGAAATGTGAGCGAAACCGACAATAATTTCTGTGTTTATATTTTTTCTTGCACTCTGATTTATATCTTCTGTATCCCACGAGTCTATTAATTCAGATACCTATATGAAATATAATTAGCAAACACTGAAAAATTTTAATTTATGTAAAAACGTGACTGAAGACTCATTTCACTTTTAAATTTAGGCTTATTTTGACATCTCCATATTATTTATAATTTTTTCTTAGGGCTTATAAAGTAATGAAGCAAAATTTAGTGTATTTTGTTTGTGGTTGTGTGGCCTTATTGTGACCGATTATTGTAAATTTACACTGACACAAAACTTCAATTTTGTGACATTTCACGAAAATAAATTTTGATCAAACTACAGACTTAATTTTTTTAAACGTCTCTTCCAAAATGTGACACCTGTATGATAATCCACAATATATTCCCTTACCGAATCTTCATCCTTTTTCAAGGCTCTCGTATTTATTGTAGTCATATTTTGATAATGAATTTACTTTCAACTATGAGCTTTTGAAAGACGTTCTCATGTATGTTCCGAAAAAACATTTTCTGTACCGTTCGCACCGGCGTATTAAAAATGTACGAAGTGTCTTAAACGACAACGCAAACATTACTCGCAAAGGTGGCAAAGACCAGTTATATCAGATAATGGCGGCAACTTTTTCACCAGAATACCGGTGACTGTCATGTTTTATTGACTCGTACAAAAGAAAAGAAAATTCCGAAAAGGCGTACGAAAAAAAAACGAATAGACCGGAAAATGGAAAAATTCCGCGACTGCTCGATATGGTGATCGTACGTATTTGAAGCATGGAACTTTCATCGCGTCCCGACAAATGAATTATTTGTTTACGTTTCCGCTTCATCAAACCCATCAAACCGTCTCAAAACTAATTACACTCGGCAATCAAATGGGAATTGTTTACTTGGAAGTCGCGCGCAATGCGGAAAGTTGTAATAAAATGAACAGAATGAAAGCTACAATGTGCGGAAAAAGCTCGATTAAATATCTAATTAATGCGGCGATGTTTACAGTGTTATATGTATTTATGGCGGCTCTTCGAGCGCTCGGAATTAATAGATTAATAATAACGTGTGTGACACTTTACGACGACCTCGCCGTCTAATAAAGCGATAAAACCGATGTAATAAACGACCGGGTGTGCAGACAAGTTGGGCTTCGAGTCGTCCAGTTTGCTTAAAAAAACGTGCAAAACGGATAACAAAAATCCAACAAGACTATAGCGCAAAACACACCCAACAACAACGTACGCTTTACCACCAATAAAGAATGGTAGCCGAGCTTTTGATCATGATGCAATCATTTATATTCCGGGTCAAGCGGCTGCATAACGTCGGCCCACGTGCCACTCGGTGCATTTTTAATAAAATTTATAATTAAAATTGTTTTATTTTATTAGTTTTATTGGTTTCTTCTAGAATTTAATGGCGACATAAACGCCTACCGATAGATAGTGACCCTGTTGCGAGGATTTAGCTGTTTTCAACTTTTGCAATGTTGCCATAGTTTAGTTCAAGGATTTCGAGAATCCTTGCATCTGGACTATCAGCATCCGTTCAATTTAAAAATTTTCTGATTTGCTAGAATTCTATCTTGCCGCGACTAATGCCAACGAAGACACTTGGTCCAGTTTTTTGGACACATTTAAAATGCAATGGAAGCTAAATTTTCGGCTTTATCTGAATATACTTATTATACCTACAGTTGATTTTTAAAAAGTAGCAGGCACTGCAAAATATTTATATATGGTCCGTTTTTAAAAAATCAAGTCATATTATGGCTTCTAATTTTATTAAGCCGATCATTTTGAATTTGTAAGTGTCATAGTAGATATATCTTTAGCGATATTAAATTTTCTTGTTTTAAATTGGGACCCATTTTTTCTTGAATAATTTGAAAGTCATTATTTTTCAAAGTAAATTCATACATTTACTTAAAATTAGTGTCAATCAAATTTTAAAAAAATGGAGAAAAGGATGTGAAGATTTACTTGCAGTTTTATATTATTTTCAATAACAGACTAGTATCAGTGTAACCACTCCATCATGCAACATATAAAACACCAAACAATACATTAATACGTTAACATTTTTTAGTTTTTAGTTTAAACGTCAAAAAGCAGTAAAGAATAAATAGTATATTAAAAAACGAGTACCATGAAGCATATGTTATTGTACGCCTCTAAGTTTATAAAAAGACCGGCAAAGCCGAGACGAGTACCATAATAGCCTTATAAATTAGTTTTTGGCACTATTTTTCCTACATTTTTAATTAAAAATTTGCTATTTTAAAATTTCGGTAATTTTGAATGGGTTGGTTTCAAAATTATATCAAAATTTGAAATTTCGCATTTCAAATGCCCAACAGTTAATATTGTGGCCAGCAACCTCAACGATCGTTTATAATGCTTTTCAAGGAAAAACAAATTTAAATTTTAATAATTTTTGTAAAAAATAATTCTGAGTAAAATTAAATAAATTGTACGAGAAAATGGGTGTATCAATAAAAATAATATGTTTCAAATTATGTAAAAGAAATATATGCCACAATTAAAAAAAATAATAAAATAATAAAGTATTTTGTACGATATTCATTTAGTCTAGCTTTTCGTTTTTTGAAATCGGACCATAAATTAAAATTCCACTCAGTATAATAAGCTCCTAGAATTCTTCAGACCATTTCACAGTATTCTGCCTCCCCAGGTAGTTACACCCCTTCATAAAAATATTGCGCTTGGACTTATGAATGGTTCTTCAATACGCTACTTTCTAAACTCTCCTAATTTTTCATAGTCATCATTCTTCTCCTTTCCCCCATTCGCTTGTTGTTGTTATTTTCTATACTTTTTGGACAATACTTTAGTCAAGGGACTAAAGTATTGCTAAGCTTGAGAAAGCTCAAGCTTCATAAAAATATATTGGTTATCCTTGGAGCCTGAGACAATTTCTTTGTATTATTTGGTCCTTTCAGGTAAAATAAATACTATGGACGTCGTGACCATGTATCGCACGGTTTGCCAAATATAGATTCGGTTCCTGTCCAACTCTCGTTTCCTTCTGTTACTTGCTGAATTGAACGATTTTACAAAAACAATTCTTGAACAATGGCCGTTTTAGTTTTTTAAGTACTTATCCGTGTTGAAACCCGGAAAAGTGGGCGTGGATGAGTGTCAGGGATTTGGGCTTTTCGTGTCTGAGACTATCAGCGTTACGAATCTGCGATTTGCCATTTACGCACATTGGGCCATTAATTAGGTCCTCGGCGGCCTCGGTAAGTAATTGTATTCAAATGGGCGTCCAGAGGCGTACACCTAGGCGCGCGATTCGGGAGATTTACAACCAGTTCATTGTCTTAAATCTTGCCGGGAGTGACACGTACTCATGTTTATTGTGCGTCTGGCAGTAAAACCGAAATTAAAGTATCCGAGGCTCCGTTTTTATGTCGTACACTTGGCGCTTTTCAATTAAAATTTTTGAATTTATTTCGCGCGGTAGTCGACGACGACGATTCGCCACGGCTCCGACCATTTGCATATTTCCAACACCGAATTATTAAAACAAAACTGGACCGGACAAGTTTAAACATCGTCCCGAAATTTTATCGGCGATCTGTGAGCCGGCCACGTTGCTTTCAGAGATTTTAATTAGTCGGACACCCGATACCGCCCGCTTTCGAAATACTTCTTCGGAAGGTAATTTATCTATCGACGAAACGTTCCATCAAAAGTCCAATAACCGCAATCAAACCGAACAATTCTTCCAGTGATTTAAACGCCCGGACGCGAAACGAACGACTGGAATAAAGCCGAGCGAGCTTTATGCAAACGACGCGTAAAGCTCAAACTTGCCGCAAACACTACAAATTAAATGAAGTGAAACCGGATTTTTGACTAAATTCATGCTACGTTAGACGTAGGCACTAAGGAGAATGGATTGGTATCAAGTTCCTTACCTACATATGTAGCGTTTAAGCCGGCCACAGAAGTAAACAAGAAAGAAAGCCGCGCTACCGACACGGACACGACGATAACACGCCCGGACAGAGCCACAAAAATTTCAAACCGAATAAAACAACGACCCCGACCCTGACAGGTGTCTACTAATCATTTAGATTACGATTTTCCCCGAAAATTTTTTCTAAACTCACTCGAAACATGTGACCCGGGCGAAGACGCTCCAAGCTGAGGTCAATATTTATTATTTACCTGGAACAGAAAAAGAAAAATTAGAAATCGTCACACAGGATAATGAGGCGATTGAATGGTCGTGGAGCACATCCCTAACCGGATAATGGTATTGATTAAGGCAGGGCACCGAGGGTAAACGCTAAACGGCCACCATTTGCATTGCAAATATCAAAGAAAAAGCGTCGACCCAATATTATAAATAATTACGAGGGCGTTTCTCGGTCGTTTAGCAGCAAACACAAAAAACAAATCTCTCTATTTTTTTTGTAAAGGCACTGGTCGGCCAGGTATGAACCCGACCATGTTTTATTTATGAGGGGTGTCAGGATCCGTGTGCCCCATCCCCTCACGACGGGGTGTCAGGTTCAATGTCGAGCTTTTCAAGCTTGCATCTGTTCTAAAAATAGTCAACGAAAAAAACTAACAAAACGTTTGACCATTATGTCTTTCCGAAAATTGGACAAGATGACACGCAATTTCGACGATCGACGACGGGTAATTGCTTCATTTTAACAAAACGCCGTTTTATTAGCGAGGACATATCGTTTGGACTTTTTTTTACCTGCGTGGAAATTCGACGACGGCGGTTTGAGTTTTTCAGCGAAGATTTCGCCGTCGCAAATTACACTAGTTAGGGTTTTTGTCTAAGACAATTTTCTCCAATTACAACAGAGATAGTCGCTCGGGTTGATTGAGCAATTTTTCTTATTTTTCCGGCGCAATTGCGGTAAAAAGACAACGACTAATGTTAAGTTGTCGCCGGTAGCTCGGCTCAGGTCCCACGAGGCCAAAAAAAATTGTTGTGTGTCCAATTTGCATAAAAATGCCATAAAGAGATTGTTAACTTAATAAAATCCACCATCAGGCCGTAAAGTAAAGAATCGCCCGAAAATATTCCGAAGGACACTTTCCGACGCGCATTAATAACTCCGGTCGTAATAAATTCATTACGAAATATTATATTATTCATTTGGAAGGGCGCAGCTGCTAATCTAGTGGAAAGAAATTAAATAATAAAATATGTGAGAGGAATAGAGTTGCGAATGAAATGGCTTTCATGGAAAAGAAAATTAAAATAATGCATCATATAAAAATTTAAAAAAAATTAAATATTTGAAAGAATAAAACTCATCGGCATCAAGTTTAGCTCTAGCAGCAATTAACCGTGAAGGGAAATGATGCCAAATTTTATGTAAGAATGCAGTTATAATAAGTACGCAGAAACGGTGGAAATAGAAGGAAATTTATAAAAAGTCGAAGAGTTTAAATAGCACTCTCTAATTACACAAGATGTAAACTGAGCTAAAAAGCTAATTTACAAAAAATATGAAATATGATTTTTTGGATGCTGAGACCAGGTCTTTGCTAGCGTCTGAAAAATTACAAATTTCTTGCTAGTCCTCTAAATATTGTATGCACTTTACCACTGTGTTTCGCATTTTCTCACATTTGTCTTTCATATCTTGAAACTGATCCAATTTACCGTCTTTAATTGCAAAAAGAAAAAAATCTTGATAGTTGAGAATAAATTTTATTAGCTGTCTTTGTCTACATATCAGATTGGTAACTAATTCTTGCTTAATGCAACAAAAATTTAGTTTGGTAGAAAATGCTGCCAAATTAAAATCTGCTGAAGTTTTATTTAATTTTTTATAATCATTGTAAATACGAATGTAAATGAAGGAAATGAATATTCAGTTTGAATTAATAATTCCAACAATTCCTCCAAAGTGCGTCTCGGATTCATAAAACACGATGAATATGTCTTGTATGCCTTAAAATTATAGTTGACAGTTTATATCTATTGCCTCCTCCATTTTACATGTGAAAAATTTGAATTATTACTTGAAATTTATGATCTCAGTCACAACGTGAGCTAGTAGTTCTTGTCGAATTGTTATGTAAGTTCCCAAAAGGGTATAATTTCTTGTAGTCATCAATAACATTATCCTTTAAAGTTTCCTCTGTTCAGCGATTTTCTATTCCCATCGTATCGGCGATTCAGTTTAATAGGGAAATATAAATAATAAGGAAAATAAATAAAAATACAGCTAAACCCTTTTATATATTTATTATACTTATATTGTGTACGAGTTATAAAATATTTGTTAAATTTCCACTTGACGTGCCGAATTTATTATAGGTATTTTGTGTGTTTAAACATGGAATCTATATGTTGCCTAATGTGGGCCTGACTTTTGCATGGTGCTAAAGTGATTTAAATTTTTAACAGAGCAAAATTCAGTCCTTGATTAAAGCGCCATTCAACGCATGGCCAACAAAACAATTGATCTAAATTAAACTACCCGTTAAAGATTTACATTTCGTGTAACAAGAATTAAATAATTCTTTTGGTGGTTTAACCTAAAGAATCAAAAAACGACTCAAGTCTGAACGAGGAACCAGAGGATTTGTGACGAACAATTATCTGTCACAACACAGCCGAGTAAATTTAAATTAAATAATTAATAAAAAATACGATAATGTTTTTCATTCAATTCATATCCGTGTCACCTAACATACCAACACTGGTCGTGTATTATTCCATTTTAAAATTCTAAAATTTTAATTTCAATACAAAGCTGACCAAAGAGCGAACTCGCACAGAACGGTTTGTCAACTGTGAAAAGAAGCAATTAAACAAAGATGATGGGCGCTCAATTAAAAATTCGACTTCTGATTGGTTCTGGGTGGATCCAGGGTTTTTCAGGCACCGAAACGTATAAGAACGTACCCAATCAGATTCCAACACTCCTAAAAAAGTCATAGTGGAAGCCATGCGTTCGCTGTGATTTGCCAAGAGAGGGCATTTTTTCAAGCAAAAAATGTGTAAAAAGCGCGAATCGGGCGGTTCCATTCAAATTCGGTCGGTGTTATTGACAGTTAACGATCTCATTAGAGTTTTTGGATCGTGTTCCATTTAAAGTCCCATTAGGGGGAATTAATATTAATAAATAATTAATAAGCAATAATTAGGGTTAAGATCTGAAGCTAAAAAATAATTGTCCAACCAAATCAATTTTTTTTTGTAAAATTTTATCAAGTTGAAGGGTGAAAAAAATCATAAATTTACAAAGTCGGGAACTAATTAATTCGTCAGTTGATGCAAAATTTTATAAAGTTGAAGGGTGAGAAAATCATAAATTTATAAAGTCGGGAACTAATTAATTCGTCAGTCAACCTGACCACCCGCCACTGTTGGAAACAATTTCCATCGATATTTGAAAGAAATTAGTGTCGTAGAAGTTGTAATAAAATACTAAGCGCTCATTTTGTGCATAGTGGAATTGTGGAAGAATATCTAATGCGCTTTCTTCGGTGCGCTCATAAAGCGAACATGAATTTTAATTGTGGTCGTTTCGTTGCCTGAAACCATTGCAGTCCAGCGAGTTTCTGAAAGCCGTTGCGTTATTGCGACGTCGTCGCCACTTCAGCCCAACTCCATCCGAACGCATGCAGATGAATAATGTATTTCATATTTCTGAAAGTTCGGATCGCTGGCGGGCGAATTGCCATGGAAGTAATGCACTTAATATGATAAATAGAAGAATAATTGATTGTCGGCGAAGTTGCCGTCCTTCGCCATAATTCACGCATTGTTCTCAAATCACTGAAAATCGCGATCGTATCGGACGGCCGGTCGTAATTTCGATAGCAGCGAAATTAAGCAGAAATATTTAGCCAACAAGGTAATTATTTAAGGTGGTACCCTCTATCATTATACAATTTGCATAAATTAAATGATTTCGGGTCGAGATAGACGTGTGTTTTCGAATAAATTTCGCGGGTTCGAACGGTACAAATCCGAATTTATCGCACGGTAATTACAATGTAAACACGCATAAAAAAGTTATTAGCGAAAAGAGGCTCAGGGCTTGGTGTCGGTAAAAGCGCGGGTGGCCGCTGATTTCGGCTAAACAAACAGCGAAGCGTTGAAGTCTCCAGCACGTGGGAACGTCCACCATAACTAACACATAATTGCCGGCCGGAGCTTTCGCCCGATTCGCCTCGCGAGCTTTTGCACCAAACTCGCGCGGTGTTCCAGTTCGAGGCGGGTCCACGACCACTTCATGAATCAGAATTAGAAACCGGCGACATGTTTACATTAATTTCTACACCCGCATTCCGCCAGATTGCGATGCAGGCGGCGCGATCGCCAGTGGCGCACCGATTCTGCAAAAACGACCACAACAAAACCTTCTAGATGTTGCGCTAAAATGGCAAGCCGCCTGCTGATCTTCGCCGAAGTGAAACTGCGACCACGTGGATTGTTGATTTATAATAAAAAGGACATTAACTCGTACGTTGACTTAGGACGCGTGTTTGCCAGAGACCGTAGCATTTTTGGCAAGTACGTGTGAACTCCGTGTCTGTTTAATCTCAAGACTTATCGTCGAAAGCAAACCGAATCAATCGTCAAAGTTTGCAGTAATGGTCCGGCTTCTTTGTGAGGTGGCCAGGTGCGGCGCCGCTGGCCCTCGATCTCTTTATCTCGTTCACGCTACCCCGTGATCGAGAACGTCGAACACCCACGCGACTTTCTCTCAACAGCTGCAGCAGCAGAAGTGAATCGCAAACGTAAAAAAACAACAATTCCATTGTTGTGAAATTTTCGACTAATTGGTTTCGCGGAGGAGAAACTCCGACGATGTCGTCGCCGTCGTCTTCGTTACATAAGCGTCCATCTGTTGGACAATTACGGCACGCCCGCAACGACACAAGAATTTCCGAAACTCACGCTAATTATAAAACACACACACAATATCCGATGATCGTCAACAATGCCTCGTCCTCGTTAAACACGACTCTACCACACTCTTGTTTGTCGACGCGTGTTTATTTATTCTTTTATTACCTCGTGGACCGGGTCCTGCTTATACCGGAATTAAATCCCGGGCTCCGTGACGCGATGTTAAATAATTGGTGTATTTTGTCTTGTGTTTTTACAAGGCACGCTAATAAAAGCCATTTGTAAACTGGTTGCGACTCGATCGGGGTCGGAGAAGATTATTAAATAATCGGCTTTTTCTGGAGTTTCTTGCGCGCGGGACCACCTAGAGCCGAGCGCCCGGAACCCGGACAAATGGACGCCGTTTAATAAGCAATAGCCGAGGCATACGGAATGTGGTCCATACATCAAACGAGACAAATTGCGCTTAGTTGCATGCGGCGTGGCAGTAAATAACCGCAAAGTGATTGAATATGCCCTCCGAACCGACGCCGGACCCGGAGACTTCGACGCGAGATCAGACGACAAACCGCGCACTCCTCCCTCCACTTTCTCCTCCCTTCAAGTGTCCCAACCATCTGCCCGCCACGTTATTCAAAGCTTAATAAGTCATAATTAAAGCCGAGTAATTTATACGGAAACGAGGAATTAATCAGAGACTTAACGCGTAAGAGCAGCAGCTCCGGCTTATTAGAATCACTCGAGGTTCTTAATTGTACCCCGTGGTGTGCACTAAGCGTTCTAACGGCAAAAATCCGCATAAAATATCGCAAGAACGCGTTATAATTCCTGCGCTTAAACGCATTAACTTTTATCGTCCTCTGATCTTTATTTAATTTCGTTCGTCTTCCTTTTTCCCCACTTCCTAATCCCGTTCGACTTTATAGTCGCGCTCCGTTCCCAATTATTTCGAAAAGCAATTATTGGCGTGGTGGTGCGAGTCGTAAACTTTCATAACCTCACAAATACGGGACACCCACTGCGCAAGTCCTGCTCGCTCACGTCACCGACTAAATACCAAAATGGCGTGAACTCGGCTACTTAACCCTGCGATTGCGTGCAGGCGCTTTAATAAGATGTTAAGTTATCACTTATACGTGTAATATACATGCTTATATATTTATTAGAGTCGAAACCACCATTCTGGCCGCGGCGCAACTATAACTTTGAAGCTGCGTGATGACCGCCATAAATAACGGACTTATTTATTTAACGCAGTTATTGCTCGTTTGTTAAAGAAACGCACGGTTAATGGGCCACGCGGGAAACCGCCGGCCAAGGACATAACACGTCGCCCCGGGACTCATACATTTTATGCCAATTAAACGTATATCACTTGAACTTGACACAGGTGCAGGAAAATTGAGCTTTTCTTTGAAAATAATTAATTAATTTACTTCCACTAGGGCTAACGATCATGAAATTCAAAGAACTTCAAAATATTTCAACAATAAATTTAAAATTCAGAGTAGGCCGTGGAATCACTTTGGCATCATTCGTTAGAGGGTAGAAATAAAATGGGAAATTTTGGTATTAAGTTTTCTGAATCATTAATTATTTAACTTCGACTGGGGCTAACGATCATAAAATTCAAACTACAAAAATGTTCAACAATTAATTTTAAAAAAATGGGGGAAAATATAATATCATTCGTTGGGGGGTAAAAATGAAATGAAAAATTTTGAAATTAAGTTATCTGCGGACAACCGTTTCAAGACATATAAGACACATTTAATATCATTTTAAACAAATTCAATCTCCAGGTATCGATTTAGGGGTCCTTTGAGCAACTTTTTGCTTGACAGTTCCAATCAAATGTCGTGATTTTACAGTTTCAAATGTCTACGTGGTAAAAAATAAAACAAAAACTAAATTCATGTCTTCTTTAAATGCTTTTTTATTTGTACGCACGTTATGAAAATATTTAATTAATTGACACTCGATAATGAAATTCAAAAAACACTGAAAATTTTAAACAATAAATTAAAGATTTTGTAAAACAATCAACCAACAAAAAGACAACGGCAACAATAGGATTTGTCTTGTAGAATTGGGTTGGTAATTCTGTAAAAGTAGAGTGCATGGGTGCGTGTAGTGCGCGGAGACTTTAACGAGCGATCACAATGCAAGCCGGCGTCCTTGTTGCAACAACGTGTTTATAACCCCCAAGCCAGTCCTAAAATCTCAATACGGCAGATTCGCTTTTTCTGATCTTTACGCGAGAGAATAAAGGCGCTCCGGGTGAGACGCGTAGGTTCCGCGGCATTTTTACCGCCGCCGCCCGCATTGTCCGCGTCCTTTGATAATGCTCCCCGGAGGATGACAAATCGACAAAGCAGCTTAAGCTCGCCCGCTCCGAACCCGTTTCATTATCGGCGATTGAGCTGAATCTATTAGTCTTTGCGGACATATCTGCGCGCCTCGATTTGGTTAATTGCCCGACGTCGCTCTTTGTTTCCCTCGCGGTCGCCATTTAATTAATCAACGGCGGAGATGACGGCGTCCAGGTAAATTTTTCTATTAGTGCGGGTCGGAGGATCGCCGCGCCGGCCAACAATCGATACATTATAAGGAGCAAAAGTGAATATTAATCTTCATTATTGTGCTTGTGGTGTGGTAATGAACACGCCGCCTACAAGCTGAAGAGTCTGTGATTGCCGCTGGGCGTGGCGATTCGCAATCGCACACACATCGAATGTCCGGCGAAAGAGGGCTGCAAGCTTCATTAGACACCGACTACAAATGGGGCAATTACAAAGTGAATTACTGCGAAAGGAGAGACTTCCTGCCTTCGAATCCGCGGACGAGTATTTATGGGCCGGCGTCCACGAATCTACGCGATAATTCTTACTTACCGATTTGATTTATGCGCCTCGTTATTAGTCAATCGATAAATCACCGGACTCGCGACAAATTCTGGTCCGGAATCGTACAACGACAGGTAGTTTGCCCGACAACCACAAAAAGCCTCGTCAATGAAGATTTTACCTGCGGCTACACGCACTACCCACCCGAAATTCCACAAAACTGCTTCTCATCCCGACCGAAATAGTTCCAGACGATCAAACCTGACCAAATATTTGTCGTTAATAAATTTCGCGGTCACTAGGTTGTTCCAGCTTAATCCGGCGAAATTAGACGCACGCTCACGTTTTTCCTAATTATCAATGCTCCACTTGCTGAAACGTTAAGAACCATTAGCGGTTTTTCTTCAATAAGAAATGTCGCGATTTTGTTGTCTCGTTTGGCGCACTTTTTGCTTGTTTGTCTGTATCTTGATTTATTTCGCTGGTAATAAACGACACGCACAAGACGAGGAGAGGTTGATGGTCACGGTGGTAAAAGTCATTCTTGCTCTCTATTACACTTTCTACGCGCTATACAGCGGGATGAAAGTAACGTATTGTCATAAAATTGAGGCGAGTTTCTAGGATAAACCGCGGCTTTATTGAGCTGCTCGTTTGTAGATTTCGGTTTTTGGTCTGCACCAGGTGAGGTCTTGGAGGGTCATTGGCTAGTGGTCCGAATTGAAATTCGGCGGATTCCAGATTCCGGCCTCGCATTAAACATAAATAATAATTAATTTGTCGTTTTTGCCTAGTCGTTAGCACACAATACTAAGAGCTATAAATTAATTGATGATTCGAGGGCCGAATTTTATTATCATTAATAATTGGCTAAATGAGTCCGCTTTTTCGGCGGCCGCTCCAACGTGAGCAGGGACCGGGATGAGCGGCGAGGCGGCGATTTATTCATTCTTAGCTCCAGCTGAAATTACTGCTTCCCACAGCTTGGGCATTTCCGAGATTCGGCGAGGTTTTGGGTCAGTTGATGAACTCGCTTTCCTCGAGGACCGCATTCCGCAGGACGACGACGACGATGATGATGATGATAAATGACGCGCGCCGTGACGTCACGCGTAATGTGAAAATTGCACTAATTTTCTTATATTATAAATACCGTAATGATTCGGGGGGCATTGTTAAGTCGGGGCCACACTAACGTCGTAATGACCGCGCTACCGGTCGCATTTCGACTCATTTATCAAAAAGATGACGGCGGCACCGGCACCCTTTTTTCACGCCGCCGTTAGAAAACTGATTGAGTTTTTACCGGACCGGCCGAGACGAGGATGGAATCCTTTATCTTAATAGAATGTGCTCCGCACATAAAATCTTTATGTCCCGACACATCACGGACGACAAAGACGACTTGCAACCTTTCTTTATGTCACCGTAAATTCTGACGCTTTTAGTTCTAATGCCTCGACAGGTAGCTCGAATGGCAGAAACGCATCTTCATATACCGAGCGAATTGGTGCAATCAAATGCCAGGTGGGGTCCAAACAGCTACTGGATCGTTTACCACGCGATAAAATTAAGAAAAACGCGCACCATTAAGCAAATTACGTCTTAAATCCGCTCGAACTACACAAAAATCCTTGTAAAACCTCACATCGCAACAAAACAACACATGAAAAGTATACTGAAAATGAACGTTCTCAGCAATATTATCGCGTTTACTTCTTCTATAAATTTTTCTTCAACAATATACATCGCACAATACAATACAATAGTATCGCACAAAAAGTAAATAAACAAATTTAATTTATTAATAAAAAATTATTATGCATTAGAAATTGTGACTACCTTTTCTCTAAGGTACCTACTGATATACCCTCACTCAAAAACTAATTAATAATTATTTTATTTGTTATTGTTATTTTTATTTTAAATGTGGGACCAAAGTAAAAAAAACATTTTATTTTACAAATAGTACTCAAGATAAAATACTTCGTCTAGTAGAAGTCTTGTTCGAATGTTTTCTGTGTGTTTATTATAATGTTAAAATGCCTAAAGGCAAAAGTTTATCAAAAGAGATTCGTAGACTCATAATTAATAAATGTAATTCTGAAAAAAAAATTAAAACAACGCGACAACTAAACATAAATCGAAGTGTCATTTCAAAAATTAAATTGTACAAGATACGAAATGTTGTATATCTAGTGCTTCAAAAACTGGAACACTGCGAATAACGTCTGCAGCAACTGAGAGAAAAATTAAAATGGTATCCATCCAAATCCCTTTCACAACATCATCTCAAATAAAACATCTACTCCCGGGTTTAAATGTGTCTCTTCGTACAATATTCGTTGTCTCGTCAAAATGGAGTTACATGGTCGAAGGCCCGCACAAAAACATTTATTTTTGCAAAAAACAGACGATCTAAAATGAAAATGGAGTTTGCTCGGTCCAAAGTTTTTCAGACACCGAAGCCCATACCCCATCCGAAGTACGTATCCAATCACATTCTAGCAATCCTAAAAAAGTCATAGCGGGAGCCATGCCTTCGCTGTGATTTGCCAAGTGAGGTGCATTTTTTCGAGCAAAAAATGTGTAAAAATGAGTCGGGCGTTTCCATGCAAATTCGGTTAAAATAATGATTATGAAACTGTCCAAGCTTTCACAGTCGGTGTTATTAATAATTAACGATCTTATTAGGGTTTTGAAGTCCCATTAGAGGGGAAATAAAAGTAATATATTATATAATTAATAATGAAATAGTTTTTGTGAAGATCTGTAGCTGAAAAATATTTGTACAACCAAATCAAATTTTTTGTAAAATTTTAATAACTTGAAGGGTGTAAAAAATAATAAGGGGATGAAATTTATCGCAAAATTCGAGAAAATTCAAGTAAAAATCTGATTCCAAAAAGAGTTTATTAGTAAATAGAATTAATGCCGTTTGGAGTTATCGCAGCGCTACATTAACATCCTTATGTCATCTATGCATAGAAGATGTGTCGAAGTAATACAGAGTGATCAAGAAAGACTGAGTCTGTTGGTAGTAAAATGATTTAAAGATACGGATTTTTTTATGTTGCAAAACGAGATGCGAGATGCAAAACAATTTTCATCAAATACACATTTAAAAAAATTTAATCTTTTACGTGTAGATGTGAAAACTGACTGAAAATGTAAAAATTGGCAACCAGAAATAAAAAGATAGCGATATTTTTTGTTCATATTTTCATTGTTGCCAACAGATTCAGTCATTCTTGATCACGCTGTACACGCTATGCAATAAACGTACGATCTAGAATTGAATTATATATGTAGATAATATGCCGCTAAGATATATTTTTCAGCATCACAACAATCCAAAACATACTGCGAAAGTAGTAGCTGCTGAAAATGTTACTGGAATGAAATTGATCGCATAATTCAAAAAATTGTAGTAAAATATTTAATTCAAATGAGTCTTTACTAAATGCAATTATTACTCTATACCTAAGTATATACAATGAAAATGTTATGCAACAAAATATTAAATAAACTATTTTTTGTGATAATGGTAATCGTGTTTATTTACTACTGACTGTTTCAAAACAAAAAAAATAATTTCTTTAATTATTTTAAGTATATTGTGATTACAGTGTGATTTATATTAAAACAACTTGTCCACTGTTATAATAAAAATAAATTTATTTCTAATACACACTTTTTTATTACACAATTAATTCAACTTTTGGCGGATACTGTATGTTGCAAAATTTTGATATTTAGAATCAACGATTTCTTGAATTCAAAAAAGCTCTTGTCTTTATCTGAAACGACAAAATGGTTTTGTGTACCTACTAGAAAAGTTCCATAATAAACAGATAATGAGTTCTACATTGTGTTTTTATATAATCTGCTTTTATACAATGATCTCATTACTGCACTGTTTTGTACCGCTTCCTACGTTGTCAAACGCCTTCCCAGTTAATGAAGCATAAGTTGAGACCTTTGTTGAACTTACTTTCAAAGCTGTGTCTACTCTAAATCATACTTTTTCAAAGTCTTTACTCTAAAACTGGTTCGCACTCAATGTGTTGCTTAGCAATGACACTCCTCTGTAATGCACATTGATCCTGCAATTCAAAATCCTGTAAATCCTCTAATTGGGTGGTCCTTTCGATACATTTAAACCATCTAGTTCAGTCCTAGTCCCAAATTTGGTGGTTCGATTGATGGGAGAATTCAAGAAAATAAAGAGCTGCGGACTACGATTTCAAGTTCGTTATAACTGAGATTTTTCGCATGTCGTTTTTCAAGGTCGTTTAAAAAAATGAAATGTGATGGATGGGAGACGAGAAGCTGGCCGAAGCATTCGAACCTTTTCCGGAATGTATAGAGTTGTAATTGCATGTTTGACAACACGAATAAATATAATATAAGATTGTAAACGAGTTAGGAAATGAAGTTGTTGGTCGGCTTCGTCTTAATTGTCGCTCCATTATTCAGTATTTCATAAATTCAGCTGCAGTCGTTTTAATATGATTAAACGATTCGCACAACTGTCCTCCGTTCGATTTCGGTCTGGTCTGAGAGAGTTGCTAACAATTCGAGCGTTAATGGAGCCGGTAACGAGTAAAACTTATCAGCAATCATCGTCGCTCCAATTTCTCCGAAGCGTAATTATTGTTTAATGAAATAAGGTCCGCACCTTGACGTCGGCACCAAGGCAAATTTTTCCTTCCGGATTGGGTCCTGCGCCATTACGAAACCCGCCCATTGTGTTGTGGTGTGTGGGTTCGGCTGTGATTTCGCAAAGCGAGATTAGTTTGCGGCACTGAAACGCCAGGAATGCCAAGCATCTAGTCGCGCCTTCCTGCTGCGAGTGCAGGAGTCGCTCGGTGCCAAAATTGCACAAAAGTTAAAATTTTTTGCATTCCGCCAGCGTCACCAATTTAATCGGCGATAAATCATCGTCGTCTGCGATGCATATTTCGATACTCCACCGAAAGTTCGTGGTCGTCGCGATTTTTTCGGTAACATTTTAAAAATTACAGCTCCGCCCAGCCATTTTATAGAGCATGAAACGTCGTTCTACGGCTGTCCCTTTTCAGTGCAAAAGCGCCGCGTAATTCCCTCTTTCCCACCTTCGGGCAGAGTTAGAGTAATTGCAGCTGTGTGCGGAAGATAGCTTGTCAGATAAACTCATTTGGTGGCGGTCTGAAGTGCCTTCAGTCTCCTGCATCGATAATGCCGCCGCGGCTCGACGATTTTTGCATGAATTAGCCCCGGATCGACGGCATTTTTGCCTCTTCGTTTTTGCGATCGGACGGCTCACCCGCTATCATTTGCATGAGACCAATTTTGACTTAATCGGAGCGAAAAGCCGCCACGGAGCTCGGGGCCTGCCGTTGACAACGACAGAGATAAATTTACAATCGCACAAAAAGACCAACAAAACCGCCACCTGCTTCAACTACCGAAAGCTCAATGAAGCCCGTGAAAAAATTGGCAGGCAATTAAAAGTGCATAAATCGCAAGGGTTTCACCGCCACCAAAGCTCTCCACGTCGTCTTCGCATACGCCGGTAAATTGCCAGCGTTTATGGCTTTTAAAATGCGGACTGCACTTTACCCCACAAAAATGCGAATTAGTTGAAACAAAAATCGGAACGCTTTAATGACAACATTTAAATATTTTCCTCGCGTGCTCGTTTTCGAGCCACTCAGAAAGCTGTTACAATTTTTTGCAGTTTACAGATACAGCAAATGATGCAGTTACGAGGTGTTAATTATTTTATGTCTTTGTCTGTGAGTACAGAATAATAAAAGCGGAGCGCAGCCTGCAAACGGATCAGCGTTAATTAAATCATAAAACACAAGTAAATCTTAAATATTTGACAACTAAATATGTTTTGTTTGATGTGAAGAAGTAAAATTTGGAGACGTTTATAGCGTGATTTGCATGAAAAGCGCTTAATTGGCGTTAACGAGATCAAATGGTACGGCAAGTGTAACGTATAATTTAAAAGTTTTCCAATGAGTTTACGAGGAACGCGGCCGCTTGGGAAAATTAACAGGCAATAAAACGGCAATTTAGTAGTAAAAGTAAGAATTCGTCGAGTTTCACGGAGGAGGTGGTTCCGGGTTCAAACCCATCCGCGCGCCTCCCTCTCCAATTAGTTTTTTCGGCGGTTCGCAGGACTCCTCAGTCGCGCTTCTTTTTTCCCTCTGTATTTTACGATCTGCAGAAATATCGATGTAGCGATCGCTATCGGCGTCGTTGTCGTCTACGGATCTCTCTTCGTTTTTTATTGAGTCGTCATATTTTCGCGCAGCGCTCTTTCTTCTCCTCCCCGGACCCGCGCGGAGGAATCTTGATCGCGAGCGTCCTTTTTATTAGCCACACGTAAACCAACAACATAATTTCTTTGTTTGCCGTGTTGCACAGCTTGGCTCGCCGTCCAAAGAGAGAAATTACTCGTAAAAGAGCCGGAGGTTTTTTTCTCCTTGATGCCACTTTTATCCAGCTTAGATAGCGTCGAGTCGACCGTTTCCAGCACAATTAATACTGGTCCGAAACACGAAATAATAAAATAGCGGTTGCACTTTGCTCGTTGCATAGGCGAAATAAATTAACTGTCGTAGATGGAAGCATTAGCTTAACCGAAAAAATCTTTTGTGAGAGGTATCCTTTCAAATGCGTCGATATTCTGAAATTAATTAACGGGAATTGAAATTGAATTGCTTCAAAAATCGCCGCTTGTTGCATTTTTTGAACTAGATCTGCTGCATACAATTCCCGATGCCTAGAAGTCTAGTGAACGGATTGCCACGAGGAAGCTTTAGTGAAAAAAACAGCTCATAAAATTACAATAATTTTAGCACATTTAATGACTGGAACTTTTTGTCTAAAAACCCTGAAAGGTGTCAACAGTTAAACAATTATGTAATTGAATTTATTTTTCACAACTTGCCCCACCTACTAAGACAATTTTCAAGTGAAACGGCAGTATAAAAATAAACCAAAAATAAAATGTCTACTGCACGTGTTATTCTACAATTTCCTATTATTTCAAGAACAAAGTCAATTTCTTTTAACCATTTAAGTTCTTTAATTTTAACTTCATTCAATGTCAGAAGTTTTTGCCCAGATGCCCTAGCTGCCAATTTTCAAATAAAACGACACAAATGCAGATAATATTACTTCTGCAAATAAACCAAAAATGAAATATCTCCTGCACGTGATGGTCTACAATTTCATATTATTTCAGAAAGAAAACCAATTTCTTTTAAACATTTTTTTCAGTAATCTTAATTTTAATGAAAAATTAAAATTTTTAGTTCTCTTAAGTTTTCTTTAATTAAATAATAATTCGTAGTCGTAATGAGGCCTGTGCGACACGCATTTGGAGTTCGTAATGAGCTTGAATATCGTGAGCGATTTTTTATTTGTTTTACGGTTGGCA
The DNA here is from genome assembly GCA_964023215.1 of Eledona agricola. NCBI lineage: Eukaryota > Metazoa > Arthropoda > Insecta > Coleoptera > Tenebrionidae > Eledona > Eledona agricola. The sequence goes on along the minus strand of OZ026860.1, from coordinate 3,185,463 downwards.
TCGCAAAATGTCAAGTGTGAAATGTCAGTATCACTAATTTTTCGCAAAAATTGTTAAACTACTCAAAGCCTGCAAAACAACATTTTAATATCAAACAGTAAAGTACGTAGCAAATGAATATTATCATCATTGTTTCTATAATAACTAAAATAATTTTATGGAAATAAATAAAAATATACAAAAGGCGGCATTTGCGATTTGGTGACATGACGCTACCACCTTTCGATAAAGTTCCTAGACCAGGGGTGGCCAACCTGCGGCTCTTTGAAGGATTATTTGTGGCTCTCGATAAATGCATCCGAGTGCCCATTTAATTTTTGTGTTAGTATATTTTAGAATTATTATAGTTCTGTATGTGTGAGAAGTGAAATAAATGTGTTTAATTTTTAATATTTAAATTCAATACACATGTTTTGTACTTTTATTGACCTATATGTTTTCAATAAATGTAATTTCTATAAAAAAATTTTAAAACCTTTTTTGCACACCTTTTATATCCGTATTTAATTGTGGCTCGCAAAACATTTTTCAACAAATTTCAATAATTGTCCCAAATTTCTCGCAAAAAGAAAAAATAGTGTAATGAACTCGTTTAATAACGCATTTCTACATTCGTCTTTTTACAAAACTCACGCGGAAAGCAATGTCTTACAATACTAGTTAATTTAATATAAGTAGGTACTAATATGAGCTTTGATTAAATAATATTTGTTTTGGGTCCTCTTCAATTTGCAAGTCATATTCACTAAATTTTGGCTCCAATAGTTGTGGAACATTTCTAAAGGCATTTACTAAAAATTCGTGCACTTGTCATGTAGCGCTCGTTAGATTATACATCTCACGAATGGCATTCATCAAGATAAACTATTTCTTTGAAAATTTACAAGTGCCAAATCGTAAAGACCGATTTCATGAGCTTTAGTAAAACAGCATTAATTTTGTATTTCAATTTTCAAAGAGATAAAAAAATTTGGTTCTATTATTTGTGGAATTTGAGAACATCTTTAAAAATATTAAGATAAAATTGCTCGTGTAGCAATCGCAAGATTACACATCTTTCGAATTGCCACAGCCTCACGAAAGCGTTGAATAATTTTATTTGATTCTTTCACGGTGTCCAAATTACAAAATTGATTTATATCGATTGGCTCAGTACAAAATTAAAAACGCTTGTAAACAATACTCGTAAGTACCTAGCAATTGTGTTTGGAGCTTTGTACTTTAGTGTGGATGTGAAGAATGTTGGCGAAATCTCCGTAAACGGTGATTTGGTTGTGGAGGCTTTGCTGGATTCGATTTGGCAATTGGTTCGACAATAAATCATAATAGTATTCAAGATGGCGATAGTTTGAGTAAAATAGTCGAAAGAGTTTTAGGAGGAGAAGAGGATTCGGTCGGCGTTGCCGTGATTAATAGTCGTCGGTTACGAATAAATACAATTGACAAGGCAATATATATCAATCTATCAATGATGCCGTTCAGTTTGTTATAAAAATCATTTAGCCGGCGTAGTGAGAAAACAAATAAACGTTACAGGTTTTTCTCGAGCGTTGAACCTGAGAAGACGGTGAGCCGTTGGCGTGGGCACATGATGTTTTTGAGTGCCGAGTGCGCTTTATAAATATGACAGATTGTAAAAATGGACAGTTTATGACCGGGTTAGGGCTATTTATGGTTTTTTATGCTGCGTGTAATTACTAGTCGAAGATGCATTCCGAAGGAACGCCGTGCCCGGAGACTTCGTCGACGAATTCTCTTCATCGGCAGCCGCTTAATTAGCCTTCCGGGTCGTTATTGTCTAACGATATGAAATCCGACTGACTTGTTATTAAATAACGCACGTGTGACTCTTCTCGTTTAAAATAAATTTTATGGATTAAAATTCAAATGTAAATGAGCTGAATTTATTCGTCGTATAAATTTCAGTTAAAACACTGAGCCCCCCGTCGAGGACTGGTTGTGCGGAGCGAGCGGGTCGCCAATTTTTTCGGAGATTTCATAAAGCACCCGAAACACAATGGCCAATGATGGCGGCGGCGGCGGTTTCAGGGGCGAGTGATTTATGGCGGAGCCGAGTTTGTGTCAGCGCGCGATTTAACGCCACTAAAAGTCGAAATATGAAATCGTTGACAGGCGATTTTAATGCGCGTTCCTGAAACGCGCCGCGGAATGGAGACATCGATGCCTAATCGAGCGATTAACCCGCAAAAACCGCAATTGGCGCCAGAACGGGTTTTCGGGTTTTGTTTACAGCGTTGCGACTTGTAAATTTTAATTAGTTGTAAAAAATCCACGAATTATGAATTCGATTATTGGGTTAAGTTATTCATGAACGTTACGATTTTACGAGGCTGCGGCGTCCAGGTGGGCGACATAAACAAAAGAACCAGAGAGCCAGATCTCCGGGTCTCTCTTCGTCTTCTTCCTCTTGTTTACGAGCCACGACCTGTTCTACTTCGCTTTGCGGGATCGATAATTATTATAGAGGTGGCCCAGCAAACCTTTGAAATTGTTTTTATTCTGGTGCCGCATTCTTTCGGCTCGGTGGCCAATAAACAACAATCGATCTCGCAGAGTTAATTTCGCAAGCAAGGCTGCGCGGCGTGGGTGCTCTGCAATGCTGCCGAGCGGCGCCTATATTAGGTTACGTAACGTGGCTTCCAAGGCCGGGCGTCGCGGCGCCACCGCCACTTTCGCCTCCTCTTCTGGGAACCGGCGGGGCCCCAAACAAGTGCTTGTTGTTCTAAACAAGAGACTATTTATTTTTGAGCGCATCGATAGTTGCCGGCCGAGTTACGGGGCGCCCGCTGGGCCGCCCCCCTTGGAGTTTGACGGTGCACGTTAATCATGGCCGAAACGCGGCTGTTTAACAGAGGTCAGCGGATGTTTGCCTTCGATTCGGATTAAATGGAAGAGTCGTACGGGCCGTAGTCGTATTCGACCCGGAGTCCGGAATTTACCAAGCGAATTCACCTTGACTTACTCAAGAGCTAATTAGCTGTACGGCGTGGGCCGAATTATTCAAGCTAAGAAACTACGGTCATTTGTCCATTGTAAAAGAGGACGAACAAGACAAACTAACATGTCTGATCTGTTATGAAATCAATGGTTGGGAACCAACAACTCTAAATCGATTGTTGATATCTTTGCCGTTTTTTAATGGTGTTCCTTTCCTGCCATTAATGGTACTGGAGGAATAGTTTTACAAACTTCGCTAGGAATATAATGATATTCAGGAAAATCAAATCGCCCCTGTTAGAAGCAGTCAATTTCTAGTTTCACTAATAGTGCTTGTGCTGTTTATTTAATCTCTATTTTTTAATACGTTTCCTGTTCGTTTAATAAAATCGGATAACTACTAAAAAAAATCAAGCGACTAATTGCTCCCATACTCAAAAAGACAAATGCTTGATAAGAATTTCTGAAGTTACGATTCCGATTTGGTTTCATGTGCCTTTTGAAACAATTTCATGCAAGAACATAATTACTAAAGTGAAACCCTTCCGAAGGCCAGGGTAAAAGGCTGTAATGGGAAAATATTTTTTTGTGATATTTGTCTACCTGTGTTGAACCTTTCCAGAGAAATTGTTTCTATAATTTACAAATGAATAAAAAGTAAGGAGTATGACTGGTTGTGAATTAATAGTAGACATTTTTTTAATTATTAAAAAATAGGTTTTATATCAATTCTAAATGTAATACAGAATGACCCATTAGAAAGCGGTCAGCTCTCGAAAATTGTTATTTGTTGTTGGATTTCAACGTTTTTTTTTTAATAATAGAACAAGCAACTTCTTCGGTGGTGTCCAATTTAGTGCAAATATTTTGCATTTTAGTGTATCAAGTCTCAGGAGGTTATAGAGAATCAAATGGCACGGATTTACCACTTGTATGAAAAACTGGTCAAGAAGAATATCTAAATTACAGTTTCTTCACAACCTTCGTAATAATATAATAATATATCTTATCTACTGATCATTTAATTAATAACTTCTTTAGTTCCGATAATCAACGCAACGCATTCTGTAATGTTTTACATACAGACTTGTCTTATTGTCAACGAGTTGTTTGTGCATTTCAAAGTATTCGGAAATAAAAAATCATATGTTGGATTTGTATTTTTTGAGTTTTTGAGTTAGTATAACACTATTTCTTTAACTGTATTTAATCTTGTCTATTATCTGTGTTATTTGTAGTATTTCCTGCAATTGGAGTCATTACACCTGTTGGAAATAAAGCTTATTATTATGTAATTTCGCACTTCCACGGCATATTGCTGGAAACATATAAGTACTAGACTCCAAATGAGTACCTATGTATGTAAGTATTGCAATAAAATCGTTTTCAAAATTATAATAAATTTATTATATTTATTCACATACCTACCTACATTTCCTAAAATTCCTATTTTAGTAAATTGAAAATCAAAGTTGAATTAAACTCGTTATTTTAAAAATTACGATATTAAAAAATACTTTGGCGTTCTATAGTTTTGTCTCCACCCACGACTTCTTTCTTTTCGGCTTTAAGTTAAAGCATTACACTTTGCAAAGTTAAATTTAATTAATTTTAATTGCCCTTCTGTTTTCCGACTATTTTGGGGGGTACCTACATTAATTGTTTTAATGGCTGCATCAATACCTACGAATGTCATCCGTGTTATCAGAATTAACCGGTAACAAAGACGTGCGTTGCATTGCCAGAGTGAATTGCGTGATAGCGTGGGTCGATTTTACAATTTCAACGGAAGATGGCCGCTGGAGAACTGCAAAAGGTCGTTAGCTCGCGCGTTTGAAAAAAATCGCGTAAAAATACAATGATTTGGCTTTGTTTCGGGTCAGCGAAGGAAGCTGTCGAAAAATAATTGGATTCGCGACGCCCCGTTCTTTATCGAGCCGCGGGCACACTTTTAATTTCTTTTTTCCCGCCGGTGCCAAAACGCTTTATAATTATACCCGAGCGTTAGAATCCTCCAATTTCCGTACAGTCCACCGCAAAGAGAGTGTGGGGATTGTTTCGAGAATTTCGCGCAACACCCACAGTTGCGACAATCCATAAACTATGCAAATGACAACTCTCACTTTCGCGCGATCTGGGACAGATCTGGGACACATCGCGCCGGACCTAGATTTAATGGCGCTATTCGTGAAAGGAGGTTTCGCAAACAACACGACTGAAAATCGTCGCCTCATCGCCCGTTGAAGTCTCCGCGACCGCGCGCCCTTTCCGCCGTCTATTCACTTTTCGACCCGATTGGGTTCCGAATATGGTAGGACGTAAATCTGGATTGCGCGGAATGTGGCATTTGTGGCAAACCCGGTCGGCCTTGCGAGGCCATCATGCAAATGTTTTCGAGACGCCCCGCGTCGCGTTTGGGGAATTTCAACGTTTGATAAATAAATCAAAACTATTTCCCATGTCCGAGCGGCCGTGTTCACTCTCTGTGAACAAAACGATCAGATAAAAAAAAAGTATTTAACAAACTTATTCAGGAATTAAGTGCGCTTGAACATGTTAACATTTCGTTAACGCTCTGGTTGCGCCCGGAATTATTGTTATGATCGGATTAATCGACGAATGCCGCCGAATAATTGCAAAGTCACCGCGAATAACGGAAATAATTGGCGACGTGGGAGTAGTGATTGCTTTCAGGTGATCTGCGGAAGTTTCGTGATCTCGATTGTGCATATAGCACTAGACACTTTCTTTTGTGACGCAACCGGGAAGTGGGAGTACTAATCGGTCGATCGATCGAATGATTAACTTAATCCAGGAAAGCAATCAGAGGCGGTGCTAATTTCTTCTAGTCGAAGACATCGTTTCGTTCGCGGCGTGGCATAAATGTTTAACCCGCCACCTGAAGAAGCCGTCCAAGGACGCCGTTAACATTTTACACATTTTATCGCCACTATTAATTGCCGAATTTATTGTTTACATCCCACTCGATGCTTGCTTTTTCGGGCGATATCGATACGTAGCAAACCGTTTAAATGAAAAGAGCGTCTCCGACTACGACTATAATCATCTGAAGGAATCCGAAAATGGGCACATCTATTGTTGGACGCTCATAGTTTTGATTTAGGTATCTGTTTATGACTAGAAAACGGAATGGAATTCTCGTAAAATAAATAAAAAGCCGACGATTATTTCTGTAAGTCTTCGTGACTGCATGAATTATTTATTCATTCTTGTGAGCTGGGTGGTTTCGGGAGGCCTGTTCCGGTTACGCTTGCGTAATTTGGAGGTGTTGTCGTGGATAGATGAGAGCTTACCGGAGTCGTGTTTGCAGTAATTGGCACGCGTTTAGCTCCGTTTGAGATAATGGACGCCATTCTGCGGGCAGTTGTGGCAGTTTGCGGCAAATTGGCAAACACTCTATAAAATTATAAAATTATTGGTGCGCTCGCTTTATTCCGAAATCTCCGGCGGACCGACTAATCAAATATCGCGGTATCGGCGCTCCTCGTCCCGTTCTGCTAACCCCGGCTAAGACCTTCCTTCTCGTTTTCGCTACTGTCTGCCCGCCCCTTATTAAAGTGGAAGCGGCACTTTAATTCGGGCCCCAAACAATTATTATCTGGCATCTCCGTCGAACGCACCCGGGTCTTTTCGCGAACCCAGAACCGGATAATTATCGTGAGATCCGGCACCTGTTATTTCGTGGGCTTTGTCGCCTCTCGTCCTCAACCCCGGCTAAAGAGCAACCACGCCTCGGCGGCCATCCATCTCAGGGGGCCACCCGGAAAAACGCCCGCACTCCGTGCGTCACACTCTCAGCAGACGGTGAAAGGGTCGTCACGATATCGCCGAATAATTATCAGTTTCTCGGACAATGCGCTGTCAAAAATAATTGCCGCGCTAGAAAACCCATCGGTCTGGGCCATAAACACATGGTATTAGCGCGACTGGGAGAATTCATAATAAACTCGGGCTTAGGCTTGCGAATTATAACGGCGTTTTATGCGCGTCTGCGGTTTCAGCAACGGACTTTGGATGATTTCTTCTCAGAGTCCATAAAACGCACACAAACGCCGACGAACTAATTGCAAATTTTGAATCCAGACGTATGCCAATAAAGCACCCATTGTGCCCACAAGGCCGGCGGCTCCCTTTGCCAAACAACAAGGAAATTCTTATCTGATTCGCTGTTGTTACACATGATTTCTTTGCCAATCATCAACTTTGTGCAATTTACATTGCAAAAGCCAATAAGATCCAGCTCGATTGTTGGCGGGATCAATGCGCCTGACAGACTTTCCAAAGTGATTGTCCTCTTAACCCTTTATTTCCACTAGACGTCCGCCTAACTAATTACTAATTAATTGGCAACAAAGTAAGAATCGGTCGAAATAGCATTCAAGGTGTCCCAGCGACGTATTTGTTCGATCACTCCGTTATTAAATAAAACACAGACACGTGATTTGTTATAAGATAGACATCAGCATTGTGCACAAATTAAAAATATTTTTATCACATCGCAATTAGTATATTTTTTCATTTCAAATTAGTTATTTTGCAATCGTCCAAATCGTCTTGAAAACGATAATTTGCCTGCCTAGGCAAGAAAATGGAAAGCAGGGATTTTCAATGAAAGCTTTTATGCTGACGGCGCTGACTTTTCGGGTAATAAATTCTGCATTACATTTTTGATACTTTTTGTGTGTCTTTATCAATTTTTGCTTATTATCAGTAGAATTGTGCACTCAAATTAGTCAAAACTTACAAATGTCAAACTTATTATTTTAAAACATTATATCGTGGAAAGGTATCGATAAGAGGCGAAAAATAAATCCCCTGAGAGTCTTGTAATAAAAATAACTATTTCGTTTTTCATGAAGAAACAAACAAACTGCATTTCGGATTCAAAAACGCATTATGTATTTTGATGTGTTTTTAGATATTTTTCCATCAATTTCGTAGATGTTGTGACTAGGTTTTCGTGAAAAAAAAGAAAGATTTGATGTCTTGAAATCATATTGTATTATGTAATTTTCTTCATGTATTCGTTATGTAAAAAAGTAGAGGTTTTGTTTAAAACAATTAGTGTTTTGTTGTTATTTTAACTATTAAACAGAATAAAAATTCAAATGGCAATAGCTTTTATAAAGAAAATCTGTTTATATTGTTCCATTTACTGCATAAGTGTGACTTTGGCAAAAAGCTCGTAGTAGAAATGTAATACCTACTCCTAATTCATAATGAAAAGGATAATGCAAAAAAAGCCCATTTTAAAATAATATCTATTTATTTGTCAGTTGTCAAATACATACAATAAGTATACAGGGTTAGTGAAGTCCTAGAGCCGTGAAATAACGTTGTTATTTAAAAAGTGATTTTTTTCCAAATTTGGTAAGTCAACTAATTTTGTTGTGATATTTTAATTGTTCTTTTACTTTTCGCTTAACCGAAAATGCTTCCTACTTATGATTTTTTAAAAGGGGTATCCAGTATATTTTAAGACTCTAGGATGCAGAATAAAAAATTACTTTCAGAATTATTAACATTTTATTTATGCTTAAGGAAGCGATATACAATTTTTTTAAAATATTCAAAACGTGCTAAATGCAATAGAATTCACTAAGGCAAATTTAACATTTTTGTAGTCGCAAAATGGTGTTCAAACACGTGTATCTTAATTTTGCGTTTTTTAAATTATATGTATTCCTTAATAATCAAAAAAATATGTTAATATTCCTTAAAGTAGTTTTTTATTCTGCATCCAAGAATGTCAAAATATAGTGAGTGTCCGATTTAAAAAAACATACGTAGGAAGCATTTGCTGTTTAGCGGAAAGTGAAAAAAAAATTAAAAGCTAAACAATTTCGTTATTTGCCACTATGCTTAATAATAATACGAGTATTCGCACCAATTAAACAAAAAACTTTTTAAATAACAAAATTATTCGACCGTTCTGGGACTTTTTACTAAACCTGCATAGCGAAAAAAATACAAAAATAGATTTCAAATTGTGTGTAATATTTATACATGTAAACTAATTTTCTACGAAATTTGCAATACAAATGATACATACTATCTTCAAAATTGCTTCCTTCCATTATAAAAATTCGACCATATCTCTATTATTAGGACAATATAAATTATGAGATTTGCTCTAAATTGCAAATATGTATATCCGTATGTATAACTGATGAAATAGGATCTGGCTACTGGCATTGAAAGCAATGCAAAATTTGACAGAAGAGTGACTAGAGGAACAAACATTGATAGTTGTGTCTCCTTTTATTGATAACTCAAATTAGTGTTTTTTTAATTATGCTGGCCATGATTATTATTAGGAAGGCTAGAAGGAAAATTATATTTTTTTATTGCGACTTATGTTACATTTTCAATAGAAATTATTTTCTCTGTTGGACCGTGACTCTTCTGTGCTAGTGGCGGAAAGCACGACACATAGTAGCCTTTACAGATTAGCGTCCTGCAGGATTGAAGCGTGCAGGGCAAGTGATAGCAGTGACAAGTTACGGCTGACATCTAGCGACAGCCGTGACTTCCAAATTTAACAGTTCTACTGATGCAGGACAATTGCAGCAAAATAATAAAAATAATTGAATTTTGTCGTTCCATTATACTTGTTGTTTATCAGTTGTTGCAGCAGCTGCAGTTTTGTCAGCTTTTTAACTTAAACATGCCGCTTATTTTAGTACAGCAGACACCGATGCGAATCTGGACGACCGCACGTAAAAACAGAACTCATTTTTATTGTTTAATTTTCTTCTTTGGCAAGATGATTTTGTTTTATTTTTTATAGTGTAAACATTTCAAATTGTCAAATCATGACGTTTAACAGGAGCTGTCGTCGAACAACGTCTAAACCGAGACCTGGAGATGGAATTTGTTAAAGAAGACATTAAATGTATTTTATGTATTGTGTCCGACCGTTATTATCAAAGAGCTTAATTTCAAATTTCTCCAACTCAAGGTCGAAGTCAGTCCATGGAATAGCTTTTACGTTCAAAAGAGTGTAGTTTGAATGTCAAAGCTATTCCATGGACGTAATAATATATTTTTAGTGTGCCACCCTGTATGTGTTAAGAATACGAGTATTATTTAGATCAAGTCCTTACATAAAAAAAGCACATGCGGACGTCCTTTTTAATAACAGAGTAATCGAAGAAATCCGGAGCGCTGGGACACCTGTATAATTAGGCAACAAATCACCGAAAGTGAAAGAAGCGGACAATGGTCGTCGTAGCCGTGGCCATCGGCAGCACCTCCACAATATCGCAATAAATTACGACGATGCTTTATTGTCGTGATTATCTTAATTGTCGGTTTTTTACGTTTTTCGGCGGTGCACGAAATTTCGAGTCCGCGCTGCCATTTTCCCCGAAACTATTATTAAGAGGCTATCTATCGGCCGTTGTCATGCGGGTACCTGGGGAACACCCTCCAGCGGTGCGCATTATAATATTTAACGGATCGCATGTCCGAGATCGACGATGTCTAGAAAGCTGCGGCTCCGATGTTTCAGGTGGAAGGAAACCTGAACTCGACTCGGGTTATAATAATCGGCGAGAAGGGCAGACGAGAGCGCGTCGAAAGCGGCGATGAAATTTCATTGATTTACTACTTACTATCTGCGGAGTTTTTTCTTTCCCGTACGTGGCGCGAATAAATCACGAGCCGAGTGCTATCCAATAATAATTAAAGCGATAACCTAATCAATTAAAACTAATTTAAATTCAAGATGCCGCCTCTTCGTCGTCGTGTTCTGCGAAACTAGATTTTCCAACGAGTTCCAGCCGGCGTATTTTATTCGGTTGCGTGCACCGGGTTATACGTTAACTCCATTTGGAGAGGAGAGGATATCAGAACGCCCTCGGCGCCGTCTCGAATCCATTATTGTTACAATAAAGAAGCAATCGTGGCGCAAACAAACGCCGCTCGTATCTCAGCGGTAATATTTTAATAAGTCGTCAATTGACAATCGGCGTGGGCCGTGGCAAAAACGAACAACAGTAGAGAGACGGTGCAAAACACCGCGGGGACCCCCTGGAGGGCCCGAACCTGCCCGCTCGCAAATTACAATGGTTTGCAACGCCGCGCGGGAAATTTGCGACTGGAGATCTGTCGACGATAAAGGCCCCTTCAGAGCGGGCGCTTTGTGCCATAGACTCGTTAGAAACGCTGACGTATCGTCGGAATCCGACTCGGGCGGAAAAATACGCGGAGACTTCAACGGGCGAACAGGACACCGCCGAATTCGACACAATTTTTTCCAATCTCGTGTCTAATCCCGTTCCATTTGTCCCCAGCTCCAACAAACAAATCGCCGGACATTCTCACGCGGCGCTGACAATAGCCGGGGCCGGGTCCTCCATTAGTACCGACTTGTATCGAAACGAATCGGACCGTCTGTGTAGGAATTTATCATCCGTTGACATCGCGCCCGTTTCTAATGCATTCTATCAGAAATTTTGACGCGACACCGTCCATCCGAATTGAATATTCATCTAGGACAAGCGGTGCATATCTCGGAGCATTAGTCTTCTGATTAGGAACCATTAAAACCATGTCGAATTAAAAGAACTCTCCGTGTGCCACGCCAGATAACCTTCGTGTGTTGTGCGCTCGTCTTTCTTTCCTTCTCCTTCTCCGAGAAGCGGAGGCTCGTTTTTCGGACCCGCCAAAATTCGCCCACCTGTTGAGCCGTCATTCAAACGTCTCAAAACCCGGAAACGAGCACACAAATTTGTCGCTTCGAATTATATCGACCGTCTCTTAACAATGCACGCCATTTACATAATGACATGTACCCGGCTAATTGAATTTTATAATGTGAATTAATGACATAGTGCGCTGTTATGAAATTGAAACAACGAGTGTGGGCCACTCGAACCCACCGGGACCTGGAGAAAGCACCACGACCGAACTTGTCAGACTCGACTCTAATAAATCTCCCGTTTCTTTTATTCGGACTCGAAACATCGGCCATACAGAAAACTCTGTTTAAATAAACTGAACGATGTTGTGCAAACTTGCACGGGAAACATGGTACTAATTCAAAAACGGCTGTTTAATCTTAAAATAAAACTTTATTTTTAATTGAAAATGTCATCGACCGTTAGAATAATCATTTCGAAAACTATTACTAAAATTGCCAACTTCACAACCCGACGATTGTTGCATTGCACCAAAAAAGTGCAATGATCGATCTGCCTAAATTAAAAATGAATTAAATAGCAATTCAAGTGGTCACCAAATTTGGTTCAGTGACACCGGAAAGAATGTAAGCAACAAATTTGCAGAATTGTAACTAGGTTAAGAATATAAATTTGTAAGACTGATTAGAATAAATTTAGAATTGCAACGAAACTCTGTGCGTTCGTTCTTAACCTCCTTCTCCCTGGAACCTAAACAACGGATGTTTACATACCATTACAGTGCTGTGTTTGTTTTGTTTACCTCTGCATCAAGTGGCGAATTTATTAAATTTATAATTTTTTTCATCTCTCAAGTTGTTAAAAGTTTATAAAAAATTTTGATTTGGTTGGAGAAATTATTATGAATCTTAACAATCATTATTTCAACCGAGTTTGAATGGAAACGCCCGACCCGCGCTTTTTACGCATTTTTTGCGTGAAAAAATGCACCTCACTCGGCTAATCACAGCGAACGCATGGCTGCCGCTTGGACTTTTTTAGGATTATGAGAATGTGATTGGGTACGTTCTTCGAAAGGGGCATAGGTTTCGGTGCCTGAAAAACCCTGGACCCACCCAGAACCAATCAGAAGTCTGGTTTGAATTTCGAATTGAGCGTCCATCATCTTTGTTTAATTGCTTCATTTCGCAGTTGACAAATCGTTTTCTACGGTCTTTGGTCAACTTTCTATTAAAATTAAAATTTTAAGATGGACAAATAAGCAACCAGCGCTCGCGTGTTAGATGACAACGATATGAATTATACGGATATCGTATTTTTTATTAAATTTAAATTTACTCGGCTGTTGTGATAGATAAAATTTCTGTCACAAATCCTCTGCTTGCTTCTCCAGACTTGAGTCGTTTTTTGATTCATTAGAACAAACCACCTCGAAAATTTCTTAATTCTTGTTACAGGATAGTATGTGGTTAACGGGCGGTTTAATTTCAAACAATTGTTTTGTTGGCCATGTGTTTTATTTTTGCATAGTTATACAAAGATGGAATTTTGCTCGGTTAAAAATTTAAATCACTTGAGCGTCTTACAAAAAATCTGAATCATATGTATTAGGCAACTGTAAATTGCGTGTTTAAACAAACAATATAAATTGGAAAATATTATTGCAAATATGATAGGACATGTAACTGGTTGGCTTAAAATTAAAATAATTGCTCCTCAAACTCATTTATTAGGTAATTGTTAGCTCATTTGTTAAACTTTAAACATGAATTCAATTGAAGACGAGAGATTTATTGAATGGTATCGTATTTTTCAAAACATTTTAGAAATAAGGATGAATATTTTTATAAAAAAATTATTGGAGGAATATTTTCGGACAAGCAAAATTATTTGTGTATGGCAGAAAATTCAACTGAGAAGGAGCTTGTCAGAAACTTAAATAAAAACACAAAACTTAAGCGGTTTAATTTGTATTGACACTTTAGAAATGATACTAGAATGTATATTAAAATGCTTAGAATCGATTTGTTTTCCTATCAACAATTTTAATATGTATATGTATTTTGAGTGACAATAAATTATAAACGTTTTGTTTGGTGTTTAGTTTGTTGTTTGACATGACATTTCTCATCATGACATACAACCTTAGAAAAACAGAATTAAGGGAAAACTGAAATAAAACAAAGCCAGATAAAATTATGAATGTCATTTATTACTAAAATTTTACTTAAACTAATCAACCTAGTTCTATTACGAAACTCAAAAAGCTAGTAACACACACAATTTAGTGCTTTAACAGACGCGTAAAAATAATTTAATAATTGGCGTATTTTTGAGAAACCTGTAAGAATTATTCATAAGAAGTTGCGCCACCAAATTCGGGAGACGCTCCTCGAGGTCGGATTCTGGTAGGAACAAATATGCAGCGTCATATCAAGACAAATAGTCGAGTACCCGAAAATGAATGGCGTTTGGGTTCCGGGGCGCAAAAACCGGAACGCGAAACGAGTTGTCGACGAGCCGAATTTTTATCGGGACAGAGTTACGGATCACTAAGTCAAAGAAATGGCAGTATCTGTTTCTAATCAGATCCGAGGAGGGTCTCGAACGGCGCTGATATTATCTAACAAGACGATGAAGCGACAGAAATCTTGATAAAATACGTGCCTAATCCGGTTCTGTGGCAACTTCATTCAGAGGGAAGTTTCCGGAAAATCACGTCGTTCGGATTGTTGGAGAGGTGAAAAAGGAGTTTTTATTGCGTTTCCTAGTACGGCATTGTTGCTGTGCGGAGTTATATTATAATGAAGCGTTTTTTCGGACGTAGGGAATAAATTAATTCCGAAAAGTCCCACGCTGCCGGCTGATTGAAAGTACGAGTAAATTCGCCGTTCCGGAGACTCGGGAGTCGCCGTCCGGGGTTCATGTGGGAACTCCGGTCCGGTCCGGTCCTGCGTACTCACGCTCGCTATTTATTAGTCATTGTCTCCCACAAACAACCACCGTACAAATGGGCCAAGTACTCCTCTGTGAAATACGTTCACCTCGACAATGCCCTCGTGATTGCGAGAAATTCATGCCGTCATGATTTTCGCTAATGAGCTCGGAAATTTGGGCCCATTGTTCTGCCCACAGAGTCGGACTTAGGGTCACCGGATAGGCTATTTATCACGCGGGTTGTTCGACTGTCGTTCTGGGTTAGGCCGTAATATGATATATGGCGCTGCTGCGACTGGATGTAGGCTCGGCCCTCGCTAAGGAGTGGTTGGCATTTGAAAAATAAGACGTTTGAGGAGTACGCCCCTGCGTTTGGCGCGCGCAATCCTTTCCGGAAGAGCGAAACCATCCCGAAAGCTCGCTCCTCGAGTCAGAGCTTTTGACCCCTTTCGGCGCTTTGCGAGCGTTTTATGCCCGTTTTATGCACTTCACCGCTGGTCGCCGTTAAATTACGTGGAATCGAATATGGGCAGCATTCCTCCGGGTTTTATTTTAGCATTTACGTGGCACTCGGACATAAATATTTACGCCAATCATAATGTGGGCCGATTACAATTTATAATGAGTTGCGTACAGCGCCGCCGTCCGTCTTCGGATCCGCTGCTTCTGCTGCTCTCCCGGATTAAGTCGTACCAATGAAAATCATAAATCTCTGTTCGGTCGTTAATCTTTTGATTAATCTGGTCCCGAGATTTTAATATTTATAAATACGGGGCCGACGGTGCGGCCCATGTTAACCGCGAATTTACATAAAAATATTTGTAAGAAGCTTCGACCATTAACTTCGCCTAATGTCCGCTTACGTAACGGCCGCCGCCGACGATTTATCACGACGATCGGACAATCCCAGATTTAAATAAAAAAGCAATGATTCAGGCAAAAACAAACAGTTACCGGTCGGTAATTAATCTAACGCGGCCGCTTTTCCGGGATGCTTGTGTGCCGAAAATTAGCTCCGGAATGCGGACCGAAAAAAAGCAAACAAGAAGAGGCGACATGGCCGCGACGGTAAGGGTCCGCACCGAGCGCCTACTGCCTCAACATGCGAACATGACAGCTTACCAGAGTAGTGCAGCCGGCCAGCGGACTTTTCGTCGCCCGAAGACGTCCTCGGGACCAGCATCTCGCCGGCGTACTCGCTCGCACAATTCTTATTATAATGTACCTTAATATAGTTACAAACCCGGCGCGAAGATTCAAACGCACAACTGAAGACTTCTTGACTGCTTCAACCCCGACACGGAGGACCCGGCGTTGAACTCTCCGGCCTGTGCGCCCACAAGACGCGCGCTTCGCATCGATTTGATTAGGAGGCAGTCGAGGTAAACTCGGCTCGGATTTATTATATGCAAATTCGCGTGGCCGGCCTGGAAATAGCGGCGATAAATTTCCATCAGTGTCGGTGAAGATTCGCAGGGGGTCGTCCGCGGACACGAGTGCCATTAGTTCGGGATTTTATTCGCGATGCGCACAATTACCTTTCCCGCGGAGACACCTATGGGCGAATTAAAGCCGCTAACGCAAAAATTAATTACGACTCCTAGATTTCCACCGAGGAAGACCAAGACCTCGTCGTGGACGAGGCCGTGTCGGCGGGGAATGCGGACTAATGCGCTTTCGCTGTTGTATTATCTACAGATACAGATATCGGCGCGGAATCTAGTTCCCAGAGAGAGTTACAGTCGCGTGCAAATGCGCTCGAATTATGGGTTTGGCGAACCCGAAATTTTAACAAAATCGACCAGTTCTTGCTGCGAGACTCGCCAATTAAGTGCAACAATAGAATAAATTAGCGGAAAACGACTGCGCTGTAATTTGGCGCCCTCGAATTAAATTAGATCATAATTCAAACCGCATCTTCAACAGTAAATTTGAAAAAGTATAAAAACGCTTTTGAGTCGTTATCCGTCCGTCGTGTAATCATCGTTTTATGTTTCTATAAAATCGAAATCTGTCGATAGTTCAATTGCGGGATAGCTCAATGCTCAATAAATCACGACGCTGAACTCTTAAATCATTTATTTCAATCCCAATCAACTCTCCAAAGATCTGTTACCTTCTCCTCCTAAAAAATACGTTCAAAACTAACAAAGCATTATCATAAAAATCTAAAAATATTTATTAATTCAAGATATTAGCAAAAATGTTAATTCATATCTACTTATTTAAATGTTTATTATATTAAATATTCAATTAATTAATTAACATAGTTAATATTTTAAGAGAGGGTACATGAAAGCCTTAACAAATAAGTAATTGCATGTGCATTTTTCAACAAACTTGGTTAATTTATCGTCGTACGTTAAATAATTACTCAAAATTTGATGATTAAATAATAAGTATATGAGTTGTCTATTAATTCATAACGAGTTTGACTTTGTCCCTGAATTTAGTGCAAAGATTTTTACTGGTGAAAGATCTCACCATCAGCAACAACAAATTAAAACTTTTTTTTTTCATAGATACTTTGTGTTTCGAGTTATGTTTTTTTACACAATTTTACTTAAATTCCGCCTATAGATTCAAAAAGTACGCCCTACGGGCAAAAACATGTGCGAGCATTGTGAGTTTTTGTTGTTGCTTCATTAAATTGCTACAAAAATTATAAGCTTATCACAAATATAAGGATGTAAAATAAAAAATTAAAATGAGGATAACGACAATTTAATACATAATATAATTGTTGCATTGATATCGAGTTCTACTAGCCGATAAATTTTTTCACGTAATTCACATGTGGGAGAGACAAATTTTTCCTTTGGGAAAAGCTGAAAACTTCCAGCGTTATTTTTGTACACAATTGAAGTTTCTTGATGCCCCGCAGGCACCAATGTAAAAAATACAATTATCAAGCGCGTTACTGGTAAATCATCAGCTGATGGTCATTTGCCACACACCCATGAAATTGTTGCAGGGAACTAAGCGGAATTTTATTTTTTAATAAAACATTCTTTTTTATTGACACTTTCACTCATTTTTTACATTACATTCAAACTGAAGAATTTTATAAAAACATTTCCGGCAACAAATGTGCACGTTAAACTATAACTACAGGAGACAACAACGTGTTGTACCTAGTTGAAAAATTTGCCTTCATATATTTTGCATAGTTTCAAAATCAATTTTATTTTTTAATGAAACATTCTTTTTTATTGACACTTTAACCCATTTTTTAAAAGAAATTATGCAGTTGAACTCGACAAACGTCAAATTTCAACTGTTTAAATTTCCTATTGACAGTTAAACCAGTGTTCAAAAAGAAAACGAGGCTGCGTTGGCCATGGAAAAACTTTGTGCATCAATTTAGTGTAGCAAAATTTCAAACTGTCAGTTCGAGTCTGTTATTAGGTTAGGTTTTTTGTTGACACTGGTTTCATATACGATGCATTTAGTATTTCCTTTAACAAATTCCAACTCCAGACGCCAATTTGCACCTCTCGGCATTCATATCTGCGCTTAATATGGTCGAACAGTCGATTCGAGACAGTCATTTTCAAACGCCGAGTACGTTTCAATTTTTTTTAATTTGGTTCCAATTTTGTTGTTTCATAATGAATTAATTCTATAATATTTTAATTGTAATCAAATTTGTTTTTATTATGGGATAAAAAAAGTGCAAAACATTTCCCGCTTTCGTTGTGAATCCAATCATCAATCTATTCTTTGTTACAGTATCTCCTCTTTTTGTCTGTCGAGGCGAATCATGATTCGTCCTGTGAATTCAGGAATGGTGGTCGTGCCATTTCTGAATTAACAGGACGGGTCATTAATTCATTTATTACTGTAAGTCGTGAATAGATAGATGAAGAGTCAGTCACAAAACCGAGAAATGTTTTGAGAATATTTGGGCACCACTCAGTTTGTCCCGTCAACCTTCATGGGTCATCAGTCTCTATGCGCAACTCGAGACCTACCAATTCAGTTTAAGAGCAACTGCATTCTCAATTAATATTTCAAAAATCGTTGTATATATAGTTAAACACGGACGTCGACCGCTAGGGAGTTATATTACACAATATACATGAGAAAAAAAGGTTCGGGTTTGCTTGGATTCGAAGGTTTAAAAACCAATGATGACGTCATTGTACAAAAATACATGACGTCGTAAGTAACATTTTAATGTCTTAAGGTGGCTCATTAAAAAATAAAATTAAACTGTCCTAGCGTTTTGCTTGGAAACAATAAATAACGCATGTATATTTTTCTGACAAAGTTTGTTTGATATTCTGATACATTTACGAAAGTATGTACCGGGTGACGATAAATTATTGACATTTTATATGTTAGGTTGGCAATATTTTATAACTCTTCCATTGGGTACACTGATTTTCAAATTTTAAATTGTCAAATAAACGTCATATTTAAAAATTGCCAATATCAAAATTGCTTTCAGAATGGTTTTTACAGCCGTTATTTGTCATTTTTCGTTCGCTATTATTCAGTAAGTTTAACTTTTTCACAACAATATTCTAACCTGAAAAGTTAATAGACATAAATCACGACGACAGTTAATCTGATACCAATTTCTCACTGTTGCCAATCACCTAACTTTAAGTCAATCATTTATATTCACCGTGTATGTGACTATGTATGTAGTTAGTTGACTGAATAATTCTTTAGGACAAATTTCAGTAAATGGATGCGAAGGAGGGTAGCATTATGTTTATGAGAGCGATGTATACATGTCGTGGCATTTATTATATACAGTTTAAATAAAATTGGTCCGTTTTATTTTGATGGAACATTTAAACTGACAGATCTTGACATTTGTCAATTTTATTTTATTATTATTATTATTTTTTATTATTTTATTTTTGACCGCACATTACTACTCGTATTAGGGAGCCGCTAAATGTCAAAAAAATTAAGTGCTTGAAAGTCACTTTCATGCAAGTGTATAATTTGACATTTTAGGGAAGGGAGTAAAAAAATCATTTCATGTGCATTTCTTTAATTTTAGGCGAACTTGGGTAATTATGCCTTTGATCTAAATCAGCATTATTTAACATTTTGCGACATATGTACTGGGTATTATAATGTTTTGGTAAAAATCTAGAAAATTGCCAATACATACCTAATGCTTTTAGAAACAGAGAACAACATTTTTTTGAATATTATCAAGAGAAATACGTTATCAATGACAGAGAATCAATAAAAAAGTGTCTGCATTTTCGCACCCAAAATCCGGGAGCTTCCGATGGGCGTTTAATTGGCATCCGGAATGCAAAAAGTCGCCATCACTCTGCATCATTATTCCGAAACGGAAGATTGTCACTCCGATATATATGCAAGAGCGATTAACGAAGTGCGCGGCGCCTTTGAGCGATGTAAGGTCCGTCTGGCGGCCAACAACGCCAATTTCAAGAGTGTGCCGTGTGGCTTTATAATAAGCAATAACTTAGGCAGATTTTTGTATGTGTCGTGTTGTTTTGGCGTAGCGTAAGTTATGGGACAGATTTATACGCGCAGTTTTCATTCCCGGATGACAAATGGCCGTCGGTGCAGTACCTACTCCGCACCGGGCCTACCGTGCGACAACATCCTAGAAATGTAAAAAGCTCACGCAGAATCCCGAAATCCTGAAAGCTGCGCTGGACCGGTGCCGCGCTTTACACTCCGCTTATCTTAATTAACTTTTAACTAGGAGACGTTATTAATGCGCATGTTGAATTCGCTCGTCAAAACTGACAACCTGTTTCTGCAATACGAATCGCCTAATTAATCGGAGCGATCGCGTGTTGTTGGGTCCCGGAAAAAATCGTCCACGGCACCCATTGCAGCAACGCTGTAAATAATTTGATAATGAGATGTCTATTGTGCATCGGGCGAGTCGAGGCAACGGCCGAGGATGTTATTTGTTTGGGAGAGAGATCGTCGAGACGGAGCAGAAAAAAGTTAATTGGAAGCCGCCGAGGAAATGTAAATAAATAATGATAAATTTCTAAATTCGTTCCCGGTCTTCGGCAAAAATGGAGGCGGAAGCTGCAACTGGAACAACGAACACAGGTGTGGGTGAAAGAGCGGCTCCGATTATGCAACTCTCGAAAAAACATTTCGACAAAGAAAATTTCACCAGGCGCCGTCAGGATTTGCCTATTCCCAACTAATTAACACTAGAAAGTCGGCTGTTTCCGAATAATTTATGGTTCTTGGAGGAAACGCTGACCGCCGGTGAAAAATGTTGCGCAATTTCCCGAAGAATGCGCAAAATATTAACAAGAATGTAGCCAAACAAACGCGTTTTTGTGCGCCAACATGGCGCTAATTAGTGTTAATTAAGCTGTAAAATCTGGAACAATTCCTTGAACTATCTAAGCTTCGCCTCAATAACAAGTTTTCAACAATTTAACATGAATCGCTGATTACGAAATTAATCTTCTTTTAGTACACGATAAATTAAAGGTTATTTATGTTGTGTGGCAGGTTTTCTATAAATTCCGCACCAAGAATGCGAGCACCGACAGTTTATATTTTTATTCAAAACGACCAACAAATTGATGAAATCTAGGAATTCCTAGACTAAATGCAGCGAATGCGAGCTTGTTTTTCATTAATTCTGACATTAATACTGATTCTAGTGCTTTAGAAAACAGGCTGCTCCAATTTCACATACATTACATTTTTTATATAGCCACACGATAATTTGCATGTATTACCATCGAAATTTTTAGTGTTTAAGAATATTAATAAAAACGTAACAGCACCGTCCCCATGTATTTTCTTAAATGCAACACTTGCATAATAAAATGAACTAAATCAAAGGATTCATTCTTTAGTTCTGCAATAGTAACACAAATCTCGTGAGGCTATAATGAAGCCTATAATACATTTTCGGTAAATATCTGGATCTTAAAATCCACTAGTAAAAAGCACATTATATCATAGTAACAAAATTTGTTACAATTATTATGGTATATAAATTTGTAGTATGGTAAAGATTTTTTTTTAATTTTCCGGTTACACAAGACAAACAATGAGTAACAACTTCAACCAGTGCAATAATTTTCAATGGCTTTCCAAGGCTTTGCTTTAGTGACCTTTGGGTCGGGTGTGGAATTTGCTTTTATTAACAATACCAAGGCGTGCTTTTACAACAATTTTCAATTCCATTTTGATCGGTTTAGCCCAACCCGTCTATGAATAAAAAATGAATTGTGAACCAACAGCAGGAAATCGAAAAACTAGAAGAATATAAAATTGATATCAAAGGCCATAAAACATTGTAAATTGCGAGCAAAATCTTGTCAAAAGATTCTTCCCGGTCTGAAATAAATTTCTTAAAAGAGTGATCAGTCAATCCTAAAACAAGTAATGCAATTTAATGTCGTAAATGTGAAAAACTAAAAACATGAAAG
The DNA here is from genome assembly GCA_964023215.1 of Eledona agricola. NCBI lineage: Eukaryota > Metazoa > Arthropoda > Insecta > Coleoptera > Tenebrionidae > Eledona > Eledona agricola. The sequence goes on along the minus strand of OZ026860.1, from coordinate 3,163,487 downwards.
TGTATTAGGTTAATTAGCCACTGATTGAAAAACAATGTCTTCATCAAGGACTTGGAGGAGCAACTTTTTAAATCTTTAATCTTGTTTAATCTTAAAATTAAACATTATTTTTAATTGCAAATGTCATCGACCGTTAGAATAATCATTTCGAAAACTATTACTAAAATTGCCAACTTCACATCCGGACAATTGTTGCATTGTACCAAAAAAGTGCAAGGATCGATCTGCTTAAATTAAAAATGTATTAAATAGCAATTCAGGTGGTCACTAAATTTGGTTCAGTGACAAAAAATGTAAGCAACAAATTTGCAGAATTGTAACTAGGTTAAGAATATAAATTTGTAAGACTGATTAGAATAAACTTAGTATTGCAACGAAACTTTGTGCGTTCGTACTCAACCTTCTTCTCCCTGGAACCTAAACAACGGATGTTTACATACCATTACAGTGCTATTTGGTTACCTCTGCATCAAAAGACGAATTTATTAAATTTATAATTTTTTTCATCTCTCAAGTTGTTAAAAGTTTACAAAAAATTTTGATTTGGTTGGAGAAATTATTATTATTGTTAACAATCATTATTTCAACCGAGTTTGAATGGAACCGCCCGACCCACGCTTTTTACGCATTTTTTGCGTGAAAAAATGGTCCTCACTCGGCTAATCACAGCTGCCGCTTGAACTTTTTTAGGATTATTAGAATGTGATTGGGTACGTTCTTCGAAAGGGTCATAGGTTTCGATGCCTGAAAAACCCTGGACCCAGAACCAATCAGAAGTCTGGTTTGAATTTCGAATTGAGCGTCCATCATCTTTGTTTAATTGCTTCATTTCACAGTTGACAAATCGTTTTCTGCGGTCTTTGGTCAGCTTTTTATTAAAATTAAAATTTTAAGATGGAAAAATAAGCAACCACTGTTCGCGTGTTAGATGACAACGATATGAGTTATACGGATATCGTATTTTTTATTAAGTTTAAATTTACTCGGCTGTTGTGATAGATAAAATGTCCGTCACAAATCCTTTGCTTCCTCTTCCAGACTTGAGTCGTTTTTTATTCATTAGGACAAACCACCTCGAAAATGTCTTAATTTTTGTTACAGGATGGTATATGGTTAACGGGCAGTTTAATTTCAAACAATTGTTTATTTTTGAATAGTGATACAAAGATGGAATTTTGCATGTAACATCTAACTTGTATGTTTAAACAAACAATACAAATTGGAAAATACGAACTTATTACTGCAATTATGGTACGACATTTAACTGGTTGATCGTCGCCAAATGTTTGCAGGGATTAGAATAATTTTCCGCTTCAAAGAGCGATTTATAAAGCTATAAGTGATAACAAGTAATAGTTAATAACGGAAATCCTTCACGTGTCCTTTTCGCTGTGATGACTTTATGTAAATATGGTAAATAGTCCGTAATGACTTTCGCTTTAACCGTCGCAAATTTGAATATACCGTGCCGCTTTTTCATGACGCTACACTGAAAATTACAAAAACCTAACTGTTTCGCATTGATATCTTTAATTTCATTTTAATTGCCGCTCATCTATGGCGGGAGCGTGATCATCCGTAAGCGTTTTCAGGTGATTATATTAATCATTTTTAATTGGCGTCATTGTCAGTTTCGGATTTCAGTAATAAAACTTTCAGCCGTAATAAACTGAGACGTATGCGCGTACATTATATACTTATTTAAACGTTTACGTTACGAGCCGAGATTACAGGTGAATTAGATGTTTTTCGATCAGAGACCACTCATAAACATTAACACTTAATTAATGCACTTAACCCAGATAAATCAAAGAAGTAATTAAAGGTGCGTAACGCCGAAAGCTCAACCGCACAGCACAAGAGAGTCGCGAATCCGACGACTCAATATATAAATAATCCCGATTATGTCATTACGATTGTGTCGGTGATCCTCGCGGTTTAATGAGAGGATTAGTACCGAAGAAACAGGTATTATAAATAATCTCGCTTGAATATTTTATAGTTCTGGTTAGCGCATACGCGCTCCGCCATAAAAATAAATCGCCTTAACGAGACTCACCTTGGTCCTGGTGGTTTTGGGCGATCCTCCGGCCGCGATTGCGTAAACCTCGACCTCGTACACGTCGACCCCCTGTTCTCTGTCGAGTTGAGTGGCCGTCGACACGACTCCCAGTTTGGTGTCGATGTCGAACAATCTGTCAACTTGAGCACCGTCACCGGTCACGTTCGTCACGTAATATTCCACTTCACCGGAGTCGAAGTTCGCCGAAACCGTTAGGATGCTCGTACCCGGAGGTTCGTTCTCGAAGACGCTGCCGGTGAAGAGACCGCTGTCGAAGACCGGCCCGTCGTCCAGAGACCCGCTGGCGATGACGGTGAGGTAGGCCTCGCTGGATTTGCGCTCGTTCTGCACCGCCTCGTCGGTGGCCTTCACCGAGAGTCTGTACGTGGGGTCCGGTCCCGAGACGGGCTTTCGGAGACGCAGGGCTCCGCTGCTCTGGTCCAACCTGAAAAGGTCCCCGTTCCCGCTTGCCATCTCGTACGTGACCAAGCCGTTGGTGGCCGAGTCCAGGTCTCTGGCGAAAACGTTCATAATCAGCGCCCCCTCCTTCGGAAACTTGAGCGGCTGAGGAAGTATCGCCGCGTTCATCGAAACGAATATCGGAGCGTTGTCGTTGACGTCTTCGACGATGACCGTCACGAGCTTGTTGGCGGACAGGCGAGTCGAGGGCGGCTCCGCTTGATCTGTGGCCACGACAGTTAAGCGGAAGGTGTCGATGGTCTCTCTGTCGATGGGCAAAAGCGTGTGGATGACCCCCGTAACCGGATTAATCCCGAAGTGTCTGTTGTTGTCTTCCGGGTCTTGCTGCGATATGGCGTAGGTCACTTTGCCATTGATGCCGAAGTCGGGGTCATCAGCCGTAACCGTGACTATGGGGGTGTGCACGGAGATGCCTTCGCGGATCTGGCGGACGATGGCAGTGCTCGGAAACGAAGGCGGATTGTCGTTTGCGTCCTCGACAGCGATGGCGAACAAGATCGTCGTCGATAATCTCGGGTTGCCATTATCGCTCGCTGTTATGTTCAATTGATAGGCGCTGAGCTCCTCGTAGTCTAACGGCTTGTGCAGGTAGAGTATGCCACTGGAAGGGTCCACGTGGAACGTGTCTTTCCGATTACCCGCACTTATCGAATACACCACTTCGCTGTTCATCCCCAAATCGGCATCGGTCGCCCTGAATTGAATCAGTTCCGTGTTGATCGGCGTCGTCTCGATCACGCTAATCTTGGAGCCGGTCTGTGTAAATTCCGGCGCATTGTCGTTTTCGTCCATCACGTCCACGACCACGGCCGTGGTGGAACTCAACTGCTTAGACAGTCCAGCATCCCTCGCCACCACAGTCAAACTATATCTTGCCACGCTCTCCCTGTCCAAAGACCTGGCCAACATTATCTGTCCCGTGGCTTCTTCAATCGCGAATCGTCCGTCTTCATTTCCTTTACTAATCGAGTAGAAAACGTCTCCGTTAAGTCCTTCGTCAGCGTCCGAAGTGTACAGCCTGATGATTTGAGTCCCAGCTGGAGATCCCTCGGACACTTGCACCTTGTACGGAGTTCGAAGAAACTTGGGCGGGTTGTCGTTGACGTCGGTGATGTGCACGTTCACTTTGACTTTGTCCCTCAATCTCGGAGTGCCGTTGTCGGTGACGGTTGCTTCCAGAGTGACGAAGTTTTGTCCGGTGGCCTGCACCAGCTGCTCGCGGTCGAAAACATGCAACGTTTTGATGAATCCGTTCTTGGGGTCGATGGCAAAGTCGCTTTGCGAGTTAGACAAGGAGAAGATGAGTTCCGCGTTGCGACCGATGTCGTGATCAGTCGCTGTTAATTTTCCCACGAAAGAATCCGGAGGCTCGTTTTCTCTGATGCTGAAGGTGAAGGTGGCGTTCGTGAATTCGGGACTGTTGTCGTTTTCGTCGATGACGTGGATGACGACGGGAACGACGGAGGAGCGCGAGGGATTTCCGGCGTCGCTGGCGGTCACCGACAGCGAGTAGTAGTCTTTGTCTTCGCGATCCAGGCTCTGGCGCACGTACAGAAACCCGTCGGGGAAAACACCGAACTTGCCCTCGGCATTGCCTTCGGTGACGGTGTAAGAAATCCTGCCGTTGGCGCCGAGATCGGCGTCGCTGGCCGCCAGCGCGAAGAAACGCTCGTTGACGGGCGTCGACTCCAAGAGCGACGTTTCGTAGGAAGTGTGGTCGAAGACCGGAGTGTGGTCGTTGACGTCCTCGACGACGATAACGACCGAGTGTTTGGAGGATAAAGAGGGTTCGCCACCGTCCGTCGCTGTCACCTCGACATGCAGACTCGTCCCGGGCTCGGCCCTTATCGGCCTATTCAAATAAATCACTCCGGTGGCTTCGGAAATCCTGAATTGATCGTCCGGATTGTAATTCAGGTTATACGTCACCCGGCTGTTTATGCCGGCATCGAGATCTCTAGCACGCGCGAGATACACTTCTTGACCGACAGCAGCGTTTTCAGCGAGCTTCACTTCGTCCTTATCGCGCAAAAAGACGGGTTTATTGTCGTTCAAGTCTAAAACCACGATGTTGACGAGAGTCTTTCCGTAGGCGAGACCCACACGCGCCACCACCGTCAAACTGTACATCAGAGTCTGTTCCCGATCGATTATCTTCGCCGTGGTCAGTTTCCCGCTTCGCTCGTCGATGTTGAAGTTGTGCTTTGGGTCGCCGAAAACGATCGAGTAGGCGGCTTCCGAGTTGCGGACGCGCACTTGTCCGACGTCGCGACGCTGCCACTCTTCCTTGTCCTCCACGATTTTAAACTCGTACCCGCCGTAGTTGTCGAAGACGAGCTCCTCCAAGTCGCGGTCTTTTATTATTTCAACGGTGGCGTCTTCGACGGCTCTTTTATCGCCCTGATCTCGGGCGGAAATTTTCAGACGGTGTATCGGCTTGCTCGACGACTTCAAGCTGCCCCTGAGGGTCACAACACCGGTCCACTCGTCGATGGTGAACAAACCGTCACCGCCACTCTCCAACTTAAACGTTATCATTGCGTTTTCACCCTCGTCTCTGTCGGTAGCGGTCACTTTCACCACCGAACTGCCCGGTTTCGTGTTTTCGGACACCGCCAAGAAGTATTTCTGCGGATAAAACTCGGGGTTGTTGTCGTTGATGTCGAGGACGTTGAGATAAACCGTGGCCGTGGACGATTGCGGCGGCAAGCCCTGGTCTTTGGCGATGACGTTTATTTCGTAACGCGCGGTTTCCTCGCGATCCAACTTTTTTCTTGTCGTCAGCTGTCCAGTTAGCGAATCCAAAGCAAAAGTGTTGTCGTACCGCTGTTGGGTTAAGGAATGCAAAGAATAGGCGACGCTTCCGTTGGTGCCTTGATCGTGATCGGCCGCTGTTAACATCGCCACCAAAGTACCTGGAGGCGCATTTTCCGACAGGCTCACGTTGAATTTCCCCTGGGAAAATTCCGGAGCTTCGTCGTTCTCATCAAGAATCGTCACTTTGAGTTGCGTGTACGCCCACTTGGGGTTGGGACCGCCGTCTCTTGCCGAAATGTTCAACTCGACGGTTCCTTGCACCTCGCGATCCAAAACGTCCCGCGTGGTGATCAACCCCGAGTCGGAGTTGATGGCGAACCACCTGTTTTCGTTGCCGGAGACGAACGCGTAGTGGATTTGGGCGTTGACTCCCGTGTCCTCGTCCGTGGCTGTGATGCCGGCGACGTACGTTCCCGGGGGCGCCAGCTCGCTGAGGATGGCCGAATATTCGCTCTTCTCGAAGACCGGTTCGTGATCGTTGACGTCGTTGACGTGGATTATCAGGAAAGCGGTGGCGGTGCGCGGAGGCGTTCCCTTGTCCGTCGCTACTACCGTCAGGTTGTATTTGCTTATCTCTTCGCGGTCCAACACGCCGTTAACTCTCACAATGTCAAAACTCGGTGTGTAATCCAGCCGGAAGTGGTTGAGCTCGTTGCCGGAGACGATGCGCACCGTAGTCTCACCGTTGAGGCCCTCGTCCAGGTCGACGACGGAGACGGCGGCCACCACGGAGCCGTTCCCGGCGTTCTCGTCGACGGTGGCGAAGAGCGCGTTGAAGGGAAAGTAGCGGAACTTGATGACGGGGTTGTGGTCGTTGGCGTCCACCAGGTTCACGGTGACGTAGGTGCGGCCGTCTTGGCGCGGAGAGCCGTGGTCCCGCGCGAAAACCGTAAACACGCAGCTCTTCGGGCAGGATTTGGTGGTTTGCGGACAGTTCTGTTGGGGGCATTCGAGCGTTTCCGTGGTCGAAATCACGCCGGTTTCTGGGTCAACAGTAAATTGCGTCTCTGTATCCGCCAGGTAGTACGTTATCTTGGCATTATCGCCGAGATCGTTGTCGGTCGCCATCACCTGCAAGACCGGAGTGCCCGGAGGTACGCTTTCGTTCAGCGACACGATGTAATCGCTGTGGTCGAATATCGGGGGGTTGTCGTTCACGTCCAGGATGGTCACGTTCACTTGGAGGTAGCCGAATTTGGGCGGATCGCCGCCGTCGCGGGCCGAAATGTTCAAATAGTAAAATCCCTGAGATTCCCGGTCCAGCTTTCCTGTCGTCTCCAGGTGCAGATATGACGTCTCTCCGGTTGGATTCGCCGTTAGGGCCAGCCTGAATTTATCGTCGTTGTTTCCGGCGATTATGCGATAGTCGTCGGAGACGCCGTTTTTTCCGACGTCGCGATCCGTCGCGGCGTCTAGGAGAAGTCGCGTGCCGGCCGCGGCGCTTTCCGAAAACGAAACGGCTATCGAAGGTTCCGGAAATTCGGGAGGGTTGTCGTTGATGTCGACGACGACGATGCGCACCTCGATGGGATACGTGGGCTGACTCGATAGCACCACCAGGTCGTACCTGTCGTTCTTCAGACTTTCCCTGTCGAGGACCGCGTTGGTGCGGATCTCGCCGGAGGTGGCGTCCATCGTGAATTCCCTAGGGGGCTCGTTGAACCGGTAGGTGAAGCCCGGTTTGGTCGGAATCCTGCCGACCACGGTGCCCTTCGGCTGGTTCTCCTCGACTTCTAGGGTGACTCTGGTGTCGACGGCTCGGGATTGCATCTGCGCCGAATAGTCGAGTCCCGATCCGGGTCCGGGTCCCGGAGGCCGCTGGGCGCCGACCAGCAGCACGACCATCGCACTCAAGAGCCAGCTGCGTGCGAGCCGCATGTTTTTCGGTCAAACGCTGTGTCACTATCGCACCATCGCCAATTGTTAGGCAAGTTCGTCGCCCGATCCACGATTAAAATCTCCGCGGTCGCGCATTAGAGTCCCGGAGTCAGTGCAACATTTCGGCTCCGTTTGAGGAGAGTGCGGCCGACACGTGTGTCTGTGTTAGATGCTGCGGTGCTCTAACATTCCTCAGCCCCGCGCCCCGTCCACGAACTTGTTCACCGCCGGCCTCGAGAGAATCTCTTTTCTCTCGTTCGCACCCGCCTCTCGTCGATGCTCGTCTCTCCGTCGGACTGGTATGCAATATGGCCGGCTCAGACGAGATCAACGGGGATTCGCTCCGGACAATTCGACGAAAACAAACCGGGACGTCGTCGACGCCGTCGCCGTAGGCAGGGACCGCACTCCACGTGTCGATGTCGCGCACTGTGCACTCCACCACAACGACGCGTCGGGACGACGCTCGTATCCAAAAGCGTCGACAGCTCTTTTTCCGATGAATGAAACTCCGCGCCGAATCTCGTGCTCTTCGCGGTTCTTCAACGCTCGGCGTCGCGGCGGCTCAACTCACACATGTGCTCACGACTCCCGGAAAAACGGACGAGAGACGACGTTCCGTACGAAACCGCGCGCGAAGCTCGACTGAGCCGAGTCGCGTTTTCTTGGGAGGAGTTGAGGACCACGGCCAATGGTAACCTGTCGGCGTTGCCAACTCACCTGTACTTCAGATATCCGACCTAAACATAAACAATATTTATGAGTGTGTCAGTTGGGCCGAGTTTAGCTCGTAAATCTATTGTCTGTAGCTTTTTTTCCGGTTTTGTTTTCGGATGGGTATCTAACGCGCCATCTCCAACCAAATAAATGGTTGTTGGTTTTCGATCATTTCCGATAAGTTATGGCTTGATTTTTTCGATTGACACATCCGAAAGCTCGACGCGCGCGCTACTAAATTACACCGGCCCGGAAACGGGGCCGCGTGATTGAATCGCGCTCCGGGTCGATCCGGGCGCCATAAACTATTGAAAGTTTGCGCTCCGAACGCTTAACTGGACCGTTTATTATAAGCGCGAATTGCAAACAATGATTGTAAGCACTGCATAAATTACGCTAACCTTTGTCTCCATCGGACATTCATTACTAGCTCCACGAATATACGGCCCCATAAAATTCGAATGCACTTTAACGAGAATCACTGAATTATTTAAGCGACGACGAGAGCGTCTCCGTACCGCGACGCCCCAAAATCTACCACTAATACCAATTTGAGGGACATGGACATGACATACAGTAGGTATCGGGCAAAAATAAAAAAACAAATTTAAATTAAAATTAAAAATGTATTATTTATTAAAAAAATATTTATTATACATTAGAAATTATGACTATCTTTTTTCTAATGTACCGAAAGACCCTAACTATAAAAACTAAAGGAAAATTTAGTTTTAATACCTAATTATTTTATTTGTTATTCTTATTTTTATTATAAATATGCGACAAACGTAATAAAACATTTTACAAATACATAGTAGTCTAGAAGTGTTGTTCGAAAGTTTTCTGTGAGTTTATTATATGTCTAAAATGCCTCAAGGCAAAAGTTTATCAAAAGACATTCGTACACACATAATTATTAAATTTCATTGTGGAGAAAATCAGATTCAAACAGCTCGACGACTAAGTGTTATTTCAAAAACAATTCAATTGTACAAGAGACAAAATATTGTGCATAGTACTCCAAAAACTGGAAGACCCCGCTAAACGTCGGCAGCAATCGCATCATCTCAAATAAAAAATTAACTCCCGGGTTTAAATATGTCTCTTCGTACAATATTCGACGTCTCGTCAAAATGGAGTTACATGGTCGGCCCGCACAAAAACATTTATTTTTGCAAAAAACAGACGATCTAAAATGAAAATGGAGTTTGCCCGGTCCAGAGTTTTTCAGTCACCGAAGCCCATACCCCATACAAAGTTCGTATCCAATCACATTCTAACAGTCCTGAAAAAGTCACAACGGGAGCCATGCCTTCGCTGTGATTTGCCAAGTGAGGTGCATTTTTCAAGCAAAAAATGTGTAAAAGCGCGAGTCGGGCGTTTCCATGCAAATTCGGTTGAAATAATGATTATCAAACTGTCCAAGTTTTATTAATAATTAACGATCTTTGTTTTTGAGCCGTGTTCCATTTGAAGTCCCATTTGGGGGGAAACAAAATTATTATATTATATAATTAATAATGAAATAGTTTTTGTTGAGATCTGAGGCTGAAAAATATTTCTACAACCAAATCAAATTTTTATCAACTTGAAAGGTGTAAAAAATAGAAAGGGGATGAAATAGATCGCATAATTAACCAACCATTATAGTAAAATTAAATTTATTTCTAATAGTAGAGATTTTATAAATTTCTAATACCACAGCTAATAACGTGTGTTCAAAAAGAAAACGAGGCTGCGTTGGTTGGTTGGTTGGTTGGTTGGTTGATGAACAACTTTGTGCATCAATTTAGTGTACTATTTTCAGAAAATGGATGCGAAAGAGGATAGCATTATGTTTACATGTTCTGGCATTTATTAAACAATGATAATGATAGTGATAGTGATAGTGATAGTGATAGTGATAGTGATAGTGATAGTGATAGTGATAGTGATAGTGATAGTGATAGTGATAGTGATAGTGATAGTGATAGTGATAGTGATAGTGATAGTGATAGTGATAGTGATAGTGATAGTGATAGTGATAGTGATAGTGATAGTGATAGTGATAGTGATAGTGATAGTGATAGTGATAGTGATAGTGATAATGATAATGATAATGATAATGATAATGATAATGATAATGATAATGATAATGATAATGATAATGATAATGATAATGATAATGATAATGATAATGATAATGATAATGATAATGATAATGATAATGATAATGATAATGATAATGATAATGATAATGATAATGATAATGATAATGATAATGATAATGATAATGATAATGATAATGATAATGATAATGATAATGATAATGATAATGATAATGATAATGATAATGATAATGATAATGATAATGATAATGATAATGATAATGATAATGATAATGATAATGATAATGATAATGATATGTTTGGCCGATCTGCATGTAACATATAGAAGTACAAATTCGACAGCTTTAGAAAAATTCTTACAAATTGGGTAATTAACCGGACGTGCTAACTTAAAATCGGAAATCTTACAGACTGACAATCTTTTATTTGGATAAAAATAGTTGCCGCAAACTTTGAAGCTGTTGTGGTTTTCTCTTATAGATGCCTAGACGCCTTAACGAGTGCATGCAAAACCAGGGTCGTCAAACACATTATTAATCTTTTTTAGATTTTTTTTTGTTTCAGTCTGGCACTTCAGTAATTTATTTGTAATTATTGTTTGTAGGTGTTGCTTTTCTAATATTGTAATATAACATTACAAAACCATTATGTTCGCACGCTTTTTTCCGGTAAGCCCGCAAGCCAACTCGGTTTGTTTATTAAGATATCAAAGCGGAACGAAGTCCGGAAAAATCCAGGAACTTTGTCGTTCGCCGAAACCGAAGCGCAACCGCACAAAGCCTCTTCGTTAAGAATGTAAATTTATGGATCGGACAAATGCCGGAGATGGAAATATTTTTACCTGTAGGAAGAGGCGCGGTCGCCTTGCACAAATCCGGACAGTGGCGGCGAAAAATATCTTTCCGAAAAATTTTTGCGCCGGACACGCAAATCGCCGAATTAGTTATGCAAATCGCGATTTTACGTTGGGAACCGTCCGAAACATTCCTCTTTCTCTGATTCTCTGAAAAGGCGGCTTAACAAGAAAAAAATACGAATCAATATTTGCGAGGCAATTACACGGCTCGTCTTGTTCTCGATCCGGAACGGCTCGACTCGAATTCTGCTTAAGATTATGAAATTTTAATCACGAACAATTAAAGATTATCACAAGTACAAATTGCGGCAGATTAATTTCAGCGTCGAGCAATTAATTTGAGTAATTGATGAGCGAAAAAAATGTGTTCCGAGCACAACTAATTGCCGGAATAAATTAGAGCAACTCATAAAAAGGGGACGTCCGCTTTTTTTCCCTCCAGTAACGAGATCCGAATAGTCCATTACATGTTACAAGTGCGTATAATCTTACATCTCGCTTGAATATTAATAGGAATCGGATACAGAGCAGTGAAGGAACGTCACGACGCATTTCTGTCATCGACGTCCGACTTAAAAACGAAAAAATGTATACTTCGTGGACCGAAATAAAAACACTTCGCCTCTTAATAATATATGCAGACATGCGAGGGTGCTTGACGGCTCTGAGGTGTCTTCAGCTTTTCATTCTTCACCTCTTCGACCCACGCAGCCTACCGCCGCTCAAGGAAATATTATTACCGCCAGGGCCGGTTTCGGATGATGAATGACGGCGGCGCAGTACGGACCTGCAACAATAGGTCTCGGACTTACCTAGCCTCAATCGCTCTTCTGTCGTTTTACTACTACAAAGAGGCTGCACAATACGCTGACGGGTAGCGAGAACCGCACCAGTGGCGGCGGGCGCCCCGGCACGTCTCAATCAACCACGACCATAAAATTTATTTCAATTTATATTAAACTTTATTCATAACGATACTTTCTACTAATTATCTCACCCTAGTAATTACTCCTCGGTTTTGGCATGCATCCGATAAAAATATCAAGAAATTTTGCTTGGTAGAGTCATGGCCGTAAAAAACGGGTCACCAAACATTTTACCGAGTAAAAATATTTTTATACGAGTACACCTAATTTTTTTCTTCGGTTGTTCACTATATCATAAAAATTCTGATGTTATTAAATTTAAATATTGAAACTAAAACGAGAAAAACTTCTTTACCCAATTTTTTGCACTCGTGGGTAGTTATAAACATTTTTATGTCTAAATCTAAATATTAAAATTAAAATCTGAACATTATACATACCTACAACTAAATTGCATCGTAATAAAATTTTTATTTTAGTTAATTTTAGTTATTGAACTGTTGGAGTTTTGTAGAGTTTTCAAATTTTCTAAATTCTGCAATTTAGCTAACTTGCTTAAGCCAGCTTCTCGGTGAATTTTTCTAGATTTCTTTCTAACTTTGTCTATTCCTTAATTTCAAGTTATTATATTTCGATAGACTAACAGGATTGTCGGTTTGTTCTTGATATAGCAAATAAATCCATTTTTCTCAAATTTAGATTAAGACTTAAAAACTTCGAATCCGTCAAATCATTTCTCCTTGTTGTGTATATATATAAGTCTAACTAAAAGGAATATAAATAAAAACTTTAATGGGAAGAAGGAAGTGTTTTGGAAAAAAATACACATTTTTCAGTTTTTAGCAATAAATATTGCAAATTTATATACTTCTGTTTTGGCGTAAACAAATATCAATATGCTCGTACATATAACTAAAGAATAAAGATTTCTAGAGGGCCACGATTGGTACACTTAGATGCAATGTAAATGATATTTTTCAAGATAAGTTTGCAACCCAAAATACATTAGAAAAAAAAACTATTTCCACTTGGTGGATTTGGCACTGATGCTGATGTAAATATAAATCGCTAAATCTGTTTTCTATATACATATATTTTGGGTTGGAAACTTATCTTGAAAAAATATTATCATTTTCATTGCACTCGGAATATGTAAGAGATAGGGATTTCATCAAATGAGAAAAAAGTATTTGTATTTTAGGCTAAATATAAATTTGGAAAAAAGAAACGAATATTCCTTTTCATCTGTGTTTTATAACTAAAAAATTAAAAATGCCTGTATTAAATATCAATTAATAACTTTCTTGGTATGGGTGCATTATCTATGAAATTTACATTTTGATTTAGAGTAACTACATTCAACGTGACTTGAATTGAATAGAATAAAATTTCATCTTTTCAGTGATGTAGAACACATTTTTTTAATTGTTTTTCTTAAATTATTCTTTAATTATCCAGTGTGCGGGAGACATTAAAACAACAACAAAATTGATCATTTATTATTTGTTCATATTAAAGTTAAGGTATAATTCTGCCAAATTAAATTCTTACAGATGTCAAATATAAAATTCCGTTTTTTGGTTTCAATGGGATTTCTGGTTGTGAGTGAATGACGTCACCGAGAACAAATCTAAACAAAAACTATCGAAAATCTAGTTTTTAAAAATTAATAATAATAATAAATAATAACGGTAGATATCAATTTTTAAATAAAATGGCGATTTTTAGTTTTGTGTTCCATAAACACAAAAGAATAAGGTTATTCGTATATTTTTATAATACAACTTTTTTCTCATTTAACCAACTTTTGATATTTCTAATAGGTTCCGAAATGGCAGGTGTCCCTTGAAATAAAGTACACTTTATTGACTGCAAATTTGGTTGTTTTTATTATTATCAACTTTTTAAATCGACGCTTCGTTTAGTAAATCTAACGACAATTAATTACATTGTGGTATTGGAACGTCGTACAGTCGCGTCAAAATTATTGACAGTGGCGTGGCGCTCCGGTGCGCCCCTGATCCGGGCAGGCCAGTCGACGGACTCGAACGGAACACCTTGATCGGGTAATTGGCCACAATATAGATGCCAGCTCGGCACATTGAATTTTTAACGACGACGTTGCTAGCTTTTAATCGTATTGTCGAGTGGGGTGCATTTTTTTGGTCATGGTTTCGGTGGCTTCGATTTTACACGAAACGGCGTTGATTGCTTATTGTGACGCCGCTTTATGCGCCGTTAATTATCGTCTCTGTACGATGGCATGCTTTAACGCCGACTCAAAGCACGTCTCAAAATGTGCGAAAATTGCATTTTTATTAATCGTCGCGTCGGCGACTACGAATGCGTATAAATCACGCCCGACCGAGATGTTCTAATGAGCGGAGGAGAACGCGTCCGAGTTGTTATTTTATTTTAATTATTTATATACGCGGCCGGTTCATAGGCTTTTAACTTTAAATATATTTGCCGACCATTAAAATAAAGTAAGCGAAATAAATGAATGGCCGTTGTTTTCAGGCATGTACTAATAAGCTGATATCAAATTGATATTTTTGCTCGTTTTTCAGCAAACCCGTTTCGTCCGAACGACCGGCCCGGACTGCTCGCTCATATTTAACGATTTTAATTGTAATTATGTTGAACAAATGTAAATCCAACGACTGCTCCATGCCTCGGACGATTCAATCACTTGATGCGGCTCCGCAAAATTCGCACAATCGTATCACCTGTTATTATTACCAGAAAATAAAAAATACAGTGCTCAACACAGGTCCTTCAGGTATGGCTTCAAATAAAACTGTTTCACTAAAATCTCCAGAAACTTGCCGGCGTTGTGCATGGAATTCTCGGCGTCTTGAATTTTTTTCAGAGCCAGTTCTTCGCATTCCTTCACTTTTCCTTGACTCTGACCGAAACTTAGACTCATCAACACTTTGCTGCATTCGGTGTTTCCGCCAGGTTGGCCAACTCGCGCCGGAGCGAAAGCATTGTGGCGTACCATTTGCGGTTCACTCTTCATTTCTGGAAGCTGAGCCAGGACGTAGCCCCCCAAAGCGCGACACACGAACCGAAAACTAAAAATCAAACATCAAATTGTGCCAACCATTGTTGGTTGGTACTTCAGCGACACCGACTCTTGCCGGCTGATTCCCATAGCACTAAGTAAACCTCGTCCCCATTTACTATTACCCTTGTCTTCCGACAACTGCAACAGCGTTTTGGCAAACTTATACAGAATCACTCCCACAGCTTGTTCGTCCTTCTCGCAATGAATCAGCGACAGTCGTAAAATTCCAAACCAAATAAGAGGCACTTTAGACTCTGTAATCTCTCCGCTTATTTTTATATTCTCCATCCATCCCAGCGCGAGATTGAGAAGTCCCTCAGTATCTTTACATTTACTAATTCTTTGAATAAAGAGAGCGTTCAAAGAGAGGATGTACCCGCGTTTGATCATCGCTTCTTCCAAACCCGACTGTTTGGAAACGGTAACACTTAAAACGTCACCAACTTCGGACCATGACGCACCGGTTGCTAAAAATTCACATTACAAAATGACGACACTAAATGGTACAACTTGCAATTGTTTTGAAAGTAGGTACCGAGCACAGCTTCCAGTAAAAATCCAATCGACTCATAGTCATTAATCGCCGAGCTCATCACCTGTAAGAGTCCCTTCACCACAATACCGTCGCCCCTCTTTTTTCCAATCCAAGAATTAAAGCACTTCAAACTGCAACCGCTGATCATTTGAATATTTACAATAGCCAGCAGTTCACGTAAAATCATATCGCACTCTTCTTGCACCCTCACAACCGCGTCGAAATGAATCAACTGTTGGGTTATCACAGCCTTGATATCGTTTTCTTTACCAGTAACGATGCTTTTGTGCCGATCCACGTAAACCGACAACAACTTTACGCAACTCATCACGAAAATCAGTCTTTTAGCTAACATATCTGGTACCGGTTTCTGTAAACTCTCGTCGTACCCGGATACACTCCTCAGGAAGCTGAAACTCAAACAAATCACATCCTGCGACTCCAATTTTTCTAAAACTCACTGTAAAACGCGAAAGTCAAGATCGAGCGGGTCGCCCCTAAATATTACTACCGGATCGGTGCTTAAAACGTACCAGTCCATTACGTTTTGGAACACCACCACTTCTAGAATCTCCCATTCGAAACTCTCGGCTTCCACCAACAAAGTCTTGGCTTTATCTGAATACTTGTGCCGCACATTCGGCTCGTTGGACAGCTTCACCAGCAAATTGATGAAACAATGATATACGCGTGCTTTAATCTGCACCGGGGAATTTCTAAAGTTATTCAACCAAGCCGACCAAGACACCGACATGAATATGTGGCTGAGGAATGCGTGACATTCGGGTAAATACTGATCTATTACGCGCAGCATCAACTCAACGTCGTTCACTGACGGCCAGAAACTTGCCCACGGGAAGGCAATGAAAGCGTGGTGAATGGGACCCAAAACGTGGTCCTTCACACACGAATGGGCGAAACTAGTCACGTACCACTGCCACAAGAAACTGAGTATATTTCCGCACGCCGGTAAAGTGTAAATGAGAAAATGTATGCACTCGCAGAATACACCTATGACTTCTTGAGCCAAAGGCGAGTCCGACGGTATCCAAGGCAGCAGAACGGAACGATCATCTGCTAGTTGCTGAATCCACGATGCCATATTCTCCTTCAAATTTTGCATCGAATAGGGGACAATCCACGGCGCGTAAACGTTCATCAAATAGGGCCAAATTTTCTGCACTAGCTTGTCGCCCAACAAACCTTGATGTGTATTAAGCGAACTGGTTATAAGACCATGTCCAGTCATCCCCAACAGAATTACATAGATATCTATATAATTCCTACACTTGGGGTATAGACCATACAAGCCGTATTGCAACCGCTCTTGTGTGAAATGTTTGGAAAACAGCTCGGCGGTTTCGAGCAGCTCCTGATGCTGCAACATCCTCTGATGTTGAGCATACTGTCTCAGCTGATCCCTCAGTGGTCCCTTCAAATTAATCTGCACCGGACGCGCCAAAGAATTCACAACGTCAAACCAAACGCTCTTGGCAAGGAGCGAAGCGTCGCTAGTCCCATTGCTTGCCTTCAACAGATTCACCAAAATCTCGCCGTAGTGTTCGGGAAATTGAAATTCAAACACCGTCAACAAGTGTCGACGGTACAAACCATGGAGCATCATACTTTCAACCACAGGATCAAAACCTAACACTCCCAAAGCTTTAATTACGCACTGTATGAACTCTGATCTTTGGTTCAGACGTGGCTCTTTCAACCCCAACCACTTGTCGATTTCAAACTGAAACAAACCATTATCAAAATTATGAACAAGCCTGCAGCTGATGGAACCTTCGATAACAAGGCGAAGGCGACGTCGTAGTTGGTACCGATCTCCTGACAAATCGTGGCATACATGTATAAAAGATTCACAGTCCCAATGTTGCTGGGGGAAAAATGTGGCGCGAGATACTCTCCAAGATTCGGTTCTTTCAAAATCTTCTCCAAAAGTCGCGGCATTTCGAACTCGACGCCGCAAATGTGCGACTGTCCCAGCTTATCTAAACACGAAGCGAATAATGTTTTCGTTGGCAAATACGCGCCGGTTTCTTCGTTGATCAGAGTCAGGATGTGGTAGAACAACTCAGAACCCAATTCCGCACACCCCTGGTTGCATTTAACTTGCACTTGTAGCACTCTACAACTAATTTCTTACAATTCGATTAAGTCACAGACGGCACTACTTTATGGCTTGTTGTATCGTGACGGACGCAGTGCAGAGGGCGCTGGCCGGTGCTTGGAGCGACTTGTTCAACAGAGATTTATAAGCATTTCTGTTCGTTTGTATCTGATGATCGATTCGCTCGTTCACGCGGGCTTCCTGCATTTCCAAGACAATAAGCGCCGCCCCGCAGCAATTAACAGTTTCGATTCTGCCTTTGCACGGCACTTGCTTGCTGACTTTGCTCAGAACCGAACGATACAGCTGTGGGACGAGTTCTTGGTACGAGCAATCCAGTGCTTTGTGTTCAGACACTTTAAGGGTATGGTTACTGGAAAAACTCTTACCAAACGAACAGACCGATGAAGATATACTCACTGTGCAAACTGCTTGAGTGTTTTGAAACACGTCTCCAGTGACGTAAACATCGACTCTTTACTGCTGAAATCGATTATGGGAATAACGGGGGCGTGATTTTTAATGCTGGGTGCTATTTTTGGAGTTTCGTAAACGGTCAATCGTCGCAAAATCCTTTCTACCGGGTCCTGACTTTCCATCGACTTACCAGCGTTGGGCAGCGGTTTATTTACGTTGCTTTTGTGGCGAAAATTCGATGCCTGCCAGATGCGTATGCACTCGCCCTGCTCTTGTTTGATTCGATCGTAATCTATATACTCGTACCAAGCAGTCTAAAAATTATAATTAGTGGCGTGTTTGAGTTCGTGGCGACCTACATCGTTCCCTTGCACTACGAAAGATAAAAGATTTGGTAGGTACAAAGCTGGAAGGGAGGGGAGATGCAAGTTCCCTTGATGCAGCCTCGGCTCCTCCAGCCACGCATGAAACGCCTTAAACAAACTAATACAGGTCTCCAAAAACCGTTTTCCGGTGCTTCCGTCCTCTTCGTCGCTACTCATCTCCTGGTAGTGATCTAACGTTTCTTGCAATTTCCGCTTGATTCGTTTTAGGAAAGCAAAATTTACCAAACCGTCAAAGAATCTGTCACCCACGCAACCTTTATCGGTTGAATTGGCCACGGGAAGCCGGGCCAAGTACAAAAGAAAAAATTTCTGCCACAGAAGTGGCAACAAAGGATGATCGATGGGCGAGTCCATAGCTTGTTGCGCCCAACGATATATCGACAAATATCCAGAAGTAAATCCGGAAACTTTCAAAATTGAGGCCGCTTTCTGAAACTACCGGTCAATCTTCACTCAAATACATGTTTTCACTTCACCTTGATGGCAGCATCCACGTTGATTTTTCCCTTCTGATTGTTGAGTTGCAACAACAACTCCCTCCACAACCCAGTGCGCTTTTCGCGTTCCTCGAATTCAAGATCGATTACTAAATACGCTAACCATGTGTAGTTGGAAAGCGAACCGGGAATCAGACTAGGACTGGCATTCGAACTGGACACCCACTTAAAAATAGAACTAATCGTACCGCTTTGTTCTTGCGCGGCACTGCTGTGAAACAACTCTTTCAAGATATTTGTGGCAACTTCTAAAGAGTCTTGGTGGAAAAACGCAGCTTTCACTATGACGTCCAGCAAATACATGACGCCTGCATCTTTGCTCCAGCCAGGTATCGACACGAGTGTATTGAACCACAACCTGACCAAAAATCTGGGACTGCTCAGCTCGTAACTGGCGAAATTAACAATCTGCGTCTCGATCATGTTCCCGAACTGTTGCAAAACAGTACTTTGCACTCCTATCAAACTCTTTGCCATGGAAATATAGCCGCGGTCCGCGTTAATCAGGTTGCTTATGATTTCTTGAAAGCGCTCGTTGTTGATGATGTACTCTTGCGAGTTGATAAATAAAGGAACGATTAAGTATAAGGCGAACAAAACAGCTTCGTGTTTCTGGTGCGATTGCAAGAACAGGAGTTGTGCTAAACCTTGCCCGCAAATCAGCGGAATCCAGTGGCCCCATGAAGTCATAAGAACGGCAACGAAACTAGCGAGGGGCCGTTGCTGCTGCACCCCTTTCATGATGACATCGTAGTTTTCGGGATCCAAGACTTGCATCAAGTCTTGGAATTTTTTCTCGTTAATGTGGAGTTTCAGACGAAGAATTGTCTGCCAAGCCCATTGCATATAACCCGGCTCTAGTTCGGTGACTTTCACCACTAAAACTGCCACTTCGCGATGCATTTCGTACGGTAGTATGTCCCAGTTAAGTCGCGATAAAATCATCCTCGCCAGTTTGCTTTCGTTGGCAGCGATGCTATGCGATAGGAACCACGCGATTATCGCCAGGTCATCGTCTGATATGGTCCATACCGTTAAAGGCAACTCTTCGTACAAATAGAGTACCAGCGAGCCAACCGCTTCTATATTATCTTTAATCATTCGCAAAATCATGGACAACAAGTGGGGGTATTTGGACGTGATGTGAGTGAGGAGCGTTCGCGCCGACTTGGAGCAAATCTCATGAGTCGTGCGGCTTATAAATCCCACTTGTACCAAATCCTTACAGGCAACTTCCACAAACTCCATGTCATCCTTCTCACGAGCCAGCGCCATGTTTGCAAAAGTATTCAACAAATAATACAATTCGTCATCGGCGAGCGATGCTATTTTTTCTTCAAACTGTACCCTGAACGCGTCCACCCACAACTTCTGTTGGAAATCGTTGTCGTTCCCCGATTTTAATAATTCCTGAGCACAGGCGTCGGAGTCATGTAAAAAATAAAAAATCTTCCACGTTGTTTTGATGGTAATCAAATGATACGGAATGACGGCTAGAAACTGCCAAGCTCCAAGTCTCTGTGACGTGTACAGGTAAAAAATTGCACGTAGAAAAAACGCATCGTATTCGACTTGTAGTCGCTCCATCATAGCGACGTCGTCTACGTTCGGAGTTTTTCTAAACTGCTCCCATTGGTCTGTTGTGTATTGTACCACATGTCGTATCAAACGACTCAAGCGTTTTGAAAACTGATTATAACGGCTATGACCGTACGTGTGAAGTCCCTTACTGATAATCTTCAGCAGAACCGTTGAGAACGCAAGGAATCGTAGAATATGTTGCTGCGTTACTTTAGCGAAGTCGTATGAATTCTCAAAGTTGCGCTCGTCGATCAACAGAACGGCTTTGAAGAGATTTTCTAAGGGCAACTGCGTCAAAAACGCTACTAAGTCGTTTTCGCGCAACGATCTGCCACACTCGTCGTCTTCTTCGCCGTCGGAATCCACCACAATCCAAGTATCTTTACTTTGCGACACGTCTTCCAAAAATCGCTCGCGCTCTTCAATCGGGGTTAAAATCATCGTTAAAATCGCCAAAACGTGATTGATTTGGTAGGACGAAAACGGCGACTCCTGCGTTATTTCGTTCAAGGGTGTTTGAATAAACGACGCGGCCCAGCTACCAACTCCAGCAGGACATCGTAAAATGTGACTCAGGATAAATAAGTGGTCCTGATAAGTCGCCAGTCGCAGTAAAAGCGCGACTAAACGACCCAACCACTCCCGACTTTCTTTCAAGAACTGTGAATCCCGTATGAGTTTGCGTTGAAACGCAAACAGCACCGATATACAAAGCCGAATTTCCGCAAGGTAGGGTTTGATATGCAACGGCTCGTTTTGCAGCGACAAAATCACGTGAGCGTCTTTATCGATTCGAGCGACGTTCATGCAGTTGAGGACTGCCGTCTGGACGTACAACTCGATCTGAAGCCGCAAATCTTCAGCCGCGTACGAGTACTGAATGTGATTTTCATAAGTTAGTTTACGTATGAGGCCCAAAATGCGGACGATGCTCTGGAAAACGGAGCGATGGAAAGTTGCTCTTTGGTAGGAGTGAGTCGCGATGACGCTGGTCCCGTCCATACACTCGCCGCGACCGGAAACAGTTGCAGTATCTGTGGTCCACAGCATTCCTTGAAGATCATCATATTCCTTTCTGAGCTGGTCCAGCTCTAGTGTGTTTCCTGTAACATGAATTTAGTCATATTGGAGCTGTAGGAAATAAGACGTGTACCGGTAATCTTGCCGCGCACTTGCAAATAATTCGCTAAAAGCTCATACAAAGGGTGTTGCTTCACAGCTAGTCCCTTCAGCTCAGCTTCTACATACTGACTAGTGAACTGGTCAAGCATTTCCAGCTCAGTGTTGGTGTAAAGCGCCGCGAGCTGGGCTTCAGTGTATGGTTTAATACATGGCTTTGGTTTCGTGGCGATTTTATGTTCATAACTCTTGAAAGTGCTACTCTGCTGCTGACAAGTTATCTCGCTCGCTATCGTTTTACTAGCATTCAAGAGGCGATCAAATTCGCACAGTTTCGTTTCAATTGATTGGGTCTGAGATGTGGTGCAGCTTTCAGCGTCTTCCACTGCCTCAACTGCATCGCTGATTTGTCCAACAATAATTTCGGTATCTTCCTTTGCAGCTTCTTCACAGCTGTCGATGTCTCGAGGGTCATTGCTTTTTGCTTCTTCGGCAACTGTTGCGACGCCCGTCTGTTTCTTTACACCTTTTTTCTATAAATATAAACGTAAAACGTCATAAATAGTTACGGAGTGAGGATTCTAACCTTGGTCTTTTGTTTTTCTTTGACGGCCTCCATTGTTACGAGCTGAACTGTTGTGAGGACGATAAATTTGCACGATTTGTGTTATCGCGGACTGGATTACTCATAGTCATAACAAATTTTGTAAATACCAGCCATCAGCTGACATTTATTTACATCACATTGGTGATACTGCGCATGAACTGGGGTTCCCACCAAATTTCAACTCCAAATTCGGTGGTCCACAATTACAATAATTTCTATGCACAAAACAACGGTGGTCCACTAATCAGATGTCGAATTATCTAAAAATTGTCTAAATGCACTGATAAAACGTTAATAAAATTGTCAGCAATGACATTTATTATATTACAAAGACGCCAACATTGAAACACTAACATTCTGTCTGAGCTACATTTAGAACTACTGCAGTTTTAAACAATTATCTAAAAAAAATTGATTTAGTATTCAAAAAGAAAATGAGGCTGCGTTGGTTATGGAAAAAGTTCGTGTATCAATTTAGTGTAGCAAAATTTCGAGCTGTCAGTTTGAGTCTGTTCATCTTTAGGTTAGCTTTCTTGTTGACAATGGGATAAAATATTATGGGATAAAAAAAGTGCAAAACATTTCCCGCTTTCGTTGTGAATCCAATCATCAATCTATTCTTTGTTACAGTATCTCCTCTTTTTGTCTGTCGAGGCGAATCATGACCCGTCCTATTAATTCAGGAATGGCGTGCCATTCTTGAATTTACAGGATGTCTCATTAATTCGTTTGTTACTGTAAGTCGTGAATAGATAGATGAAGAGTCAGTCACAAAACCGAGAAATGTTTTGAGAATATTTGGGCACCACTCAGTTTGTCCCGTAAACCTTCATGGGTCATCAGTCTCTATGCGCAACTCGAGACCTACCAATTCAGTTTAAGAACAACTGCATTCTCAATTAATATTTCAAAAATCGTTGTATATATAGTTAAACACGGACGTCGACCGTTAGGGAGTTGTATTACTCAATATACATTAGAAAAAAAAGGTTCGGGTTTGCTTGGATTCGAAGGTTCCACGGTTTATTATTTTAATAGGCCAAAAAATTTAGACGAGTTACGGCAAAAAATCGAAAGCAATTGCGATAAATGTTGTTTGTTTTTGGAGTTTAATTACGGATTGTCTTTCATTAAAGTTTACATTAATTTTATTTACATGTTTACATTTTATTTAAAGTATCAATTTTTTTTCCCCATCATTTAAGTAATAAATAATAATAATAATAGCAATTTAAAAATAATATGTTTATGACCTACCAATCGTTGTATATATAGTTAAACACGAACGTTGACCAGTAGTGAGTTATTATAAATTACACAATATACATTAGAAAAAAAAGGTTTGGATTTGCTTGGATTCGAAGGTTCAAAAGCCAATGATTATTAAAAATGCTTATTAAAAAATAAAATTAAACTGTCCTAGCGTTTGGGCCGTTTTATTTCGATGGTAAATTTTAAACTGACAGATCTTGACATTTGTCAAATCTATGTTTATGTTTTCTATGGTTTCTACACTGGCAAGGCGATAAATTCCATGGCCAACGCAGCCTCGTTTTATTTTTTAACGCACATTATATAAAAATTACAATACAAGATTTAATACATATATGGATAATTCATGGAGTTATATTTTATCTAAAAATAATTTGTCCCAATAGAACTAACGTAGAAAATAAAATAAAATTAAACAATAACGCAATAACACTGCACTTATATTTAACACATTGTTTAAAACAGTATACCACATGTTCAAATAATGAATTGCACATTGTATATTTTTGTAACTGTATTTAAAATTGCGGTAGGTCAATTGTTCGCGTTGTAGTTTCAGTGGCCCATATTTGTCAATAACGTGTCAATAGTTTTATCTGTTTGAATTTCACTTTATCTCTTTATACTTTCTACTTTCTCTGCGTGGAAAATGTCGGCTGTAAGTACACAAGTAATGCAGAACATACTGAATGTAATTTACTGAATTGTAGCCACAAGTTCACGTCTTCAAAGTAGCAATGACTTGTGAGGGGTGCTCCGGGTCCGTACAGAGAGTTCTTAACAAAATTAAAGGTTAGTCGTTTATTGTAAAATAAAAACAATGTTCAGGACTTTGTAGATAAAGGAGTGGAAGACGTAACAATTGATTTGCCTGGACAGGAGGTTCAGGTAAAAACAAAACTATCTGCAGAAGAGATTCTGGAAGTTATTAAAAAGACAGGGAAGGAGACTGAATTTATCAAAACTTTATAAATCCTATACATTCGAACGCTGCAGCTTATTTCCAATAAGTGACCTAAATTTTAATGTATATTTTTAATCTAATAACACTGTATTGTAATATTGGCTTTTCAATCAGTTTTGCTCTTTGTCATTTCGACAAATCGCATTACCTTTCGCCTGTGCTCCTCCATTCGCAAACGCTTTAAAGCGTCAAACTCGTCGCACGTAATTTCCGGAGATTTGGGTTCATTGACTGGCACGGTATCTTTGAAACGATTTGCGTCATTATTCCCCTAAAAACCAAAATTCAGACGTTTTATTTTTAATCGCTTTGTTCACCTCGTCGTGATTCACTTGAGATACCACTTGAGACAATGGAATTTCAACATTGCGATTTGAACCAGAATTTGAGCGGCTGTATGCACGCCACGCATACCCCCCTGATCTCCGTTTAGTACCGTCAGTCTGCAAATCAATTAAACCATCTCGTAATTCGTGAAAAATTCACCTTGTACCTGCGATATACTCTCCTCAGTTGGCACGATCACGTCTTGCTCGCTTCTTGGGACTTTTACGTTAAGCGTAGACGGAAACGGGCATTCCTGCATGTAGTTCTTTGATGCTACAGTGAATGGAAGACCGTTAGGGGCAGTCTCAAACCAATGGATGTCACGAATTAGCTCGGGGTGCTTTTCGTGGATTTTATCAACCAGTAAGTAACACACTTGGAGATGACGATCCACCATCCACACCACTTCAAAGTCATCGTCATCGTCTCCGTACGGATTGATTAAGACTTCGGCCACTTTCAACCAGCCCATGTAGAAGAAAAACTCCAGCACTAAGAAAAACGGAAAATACAAATCGATGGCATCGTCAGCCTCATTTGCGACGTATTGCTTCCCGATTGCCGACACAATAAAATAAAAGTAAACCACGAGCGTTACGACTTGGGTGTACATCAACGGAACGCTGATCCAGTCGTAATCCAACATTCCTCCACATTTACTCCTGAACGTGTTCAACTCATCCACAATCGTTTTCACAGATTCGTCGTCTCTAATGAGACCTTCCATTCGACCGCGGGTTACCACGTTTGTAGCCCACGCTAGCGGCAACCTTAGTTTTAATTTTAGTTGGTACCAAATCTATAGTTTTCAGTTGCCACATTACCAGTATTTCGAATAGCTAGGAAACTCATTGTCCAAATCCTCCATTATCTTTACTTCGTCGTCTGTGAGTAAACCAGCACGGACGAAGTGCTCGTAAGTCGGAAAACGTTTCTTGACTTTAGGCGAGAGCATCGTCAGGGTTATCGTAAACGTAGCGCACACGTACCGGACGATGGTGCGTCTCACGACTTTGGCTCGTTCGTGCTTTATTCAAAATTGTATCTGATTAGAAATTGCTATGGTCGATTCAGTGGGAAAAGTTACAAAAATAGTTGTCTAAAGATGCTGAATTGACCACAAATGTCACGATACAAACCTGTCCTTTGACGCTGGCACCCACGACAATGGCCAAGTTATCGGGAAAAGGTATAGAACAGTATTGATTCCACCATCTTGTCATTACAAGACTGACGTAGAAGCCCAGAATGAAGCTCAAAGGCACCAGGTTGCCGTATTTGTCGCAGTATTTAATCACTTTCTCGAAATATCTACAAGTGGACGATTTTCCTGCTATTTCGTTCGTATAAACTAAATTTAGAGCTTACATTTTGGACATTGAATCATCGGGAGTGTATCGGTAGGTAATACTGATGATGTAGTAGAAGACCAGAAACATTAACAAGTCGACCCAGACGATTTTGTAAATGCTCCCACGCCATCTACAAAAGGCAATAAGCACAAGAACGGTACCACTGGTTTTTTGTTTACCTGGCCAGCAATATCAAAAACCGCGAGAATCCGCGACAAGTCGTAACCTCGCTTGTATACGTTACGGTCATTTTGTCTGTACTCGAATTTTCGGTAGTGGGTTAAGGTTAGGGATTAAATCATACACTTGTTATCGTTTTTATCAGTCGATAAGTTTATTAAAAATTTTTAAATCAGCTGCCGGTGTTAGATTGATCTGTTTGAGTTGGTTCGAGTGGTTTCTCCCTCTTATCCAAATACACGAGCAAGTTATTTTTTATTTTCTGCAATCTGACTTCCTCACGTTTGCGTCGCAGATTTTCAAACGACAAAGGTTCGTCATCGAAATCCGAAAAAAGGTGTTGCTTATTTGGAACGTCGATAGGTTTGGAACCGAAGATTTCCATAACTGTGCGCTTCTTCGGTTCTTCTTTTTTTGCCATCAGCGTCAGTTGCTCGTCCACTTCTTCGATGACTTCTTCCAGTTTCCGTTGGGGGATCTTGTGCAACTCTTGTTCAACGTCGCTTGCGCTTGACATAATACTTTCACTCCTCATCCAATTCCTTACTAGACTAGTAACGGAATTTGCGCGTTTTCGTATGTTGCTGGCAGAGCCATAAAGCGAAAATTGTGAACCTTTCACGTGGTTCAAGTCGTTTATGCGATAAGTGGAGCTGCCGATGAGGTCGTCATATTTTGACAATAGATTGGCAGTGGATGGGACAGGAGGTAGTTCCCGAGGAGCTTCAGGGGTGTATGGTAACTCCACCGGAAGCACATTATCCCAGTACTGATCTTTAACTAACTCGGGATGGTCGTGGTGCATTTCATCCACAATCAAATACGACATTTGCAAATTCCGATCGACCATCCAATTCAACTCAAAATCGTCATCGTCGTCGCCGAATGGGTTTATCAAAGTCTCTGCAACTTTCAACCAACCCATGTAAAAGAAAAATTGCAGGAGCATAAAAACAGGGAAGAACTTGTTAAAACTGTTGGCTTCATCTTTAATCCGTTGGTTTCCAATTACAGCGGATAAGAAATACGTGTACACAGCTAATGTCACAACTTGTGTGTACACCAAAGGTATACTGATATGGTCGTGAGCTATTAAAACGCCACACTTTCCTCTGAACTGGTTTATCTCATCCAACATTGTCTTCACGGCAAAATCATCTCTCACTCGACCTTCTTTCCGAGCACGTGTGATAATACTAGAGGCCCAAACCAGCGGCAACCAATATTTTGATTGAGTTGGAAACTTCTTATCAAGACCTTCGATTACGGTTTTTTCGCTTTCTTCCATCAAACCAGCTTTGACGAAGTTCTCGAGCGTAGGAAACCGTTTTTTTACTTTGAGTGAAATGTTTGTGAAGAGCAGTGTCACGGAAAGACACACATATCGCATTATCGTGCGTCTCATAACACGCCCGCGTTCGTCCTATGTTGACATAAGTCAGTGATAAGAAGTGTGAGATGTACGAGTACATACATGACCATGAATGGTAGCGCTCACGTAGATTGCAATCGGATCGGGAAAAGGGATGGCTTTGTATTGATTCCACCAGCGCGTCATTACTATCGAAACATAAAACCCCAGGACGAAGGAAAAAGGGATGTAGTTCGTGCTGGCATGGCAGTGTTCTACAATGCGCTCAAACCATCTACAAATTAAGAATTGTACAATTGATTTAAATCATTCGGCACTCACGCGCGACCGCTATCATCCAAGACATAGTTGTAAAGGACCAACAACGTATAATATATAACAAGAAATGCTATTAGTTCCAGATAAACGAGTTTGTAAATGCTGCCCTTCCATCTACAAATTGTTAGTAATTTTTATATAGTGATTAGGTGAAATTAATTTACCTTATTAAGAGTATTAAAAAACGGGACAAACCGCGGCAAGTTGCGACTTCTCGTGTGTATGACACTGTCATGTTAAATCTGTGCAAATACTGCTAAACGGAACATTTTATCTCGCGTTTATCAAAACTCTCCTTATTTTCCGTTTCGTTCTTTTCCGATTACAAACAAACTGCTTTATTGTATTTGTCTGCGAATTGTGTAACAACTGAAATATCTCGAATCGCAATTATTAACATGTTAAACACTCCAAGAAGAAATTATTGCGCTCGCTTATCATTTTTTTCGTCTAGAACGACGCACTATTTTGTGTCACTTACATAATAAATGATCATCTGAAATAAGATTGACTGCTCATATCTAAAAGTGTTGTGCGATTGTAACATCCAATTGAATTGATGTAATTTAACGGCAAATTTGTTCTAATCTGATTACAAATAAACGATTTTATTGTACTTTATTGTGTATTGTGTAAAAATTAACATCATTTTTGAAACATGCTAAAAAGAATAAAATTATTGTATTCACTATGTAGTTATCATTTTTTCGACTGGACCGTCGAACAATTCCTGGCACTCAGCGACTTATCAAACAATGAGTTTTGTGGTCCTACTAACCAACCAAATTGCAATAATTTAGCGGCGAATTTCTGCATCCTTCCGGATACAAATAAAGTGTATTGTGTAAAAAGTATCAAGAATAGCATTCTTGAAACATGCTAAAAAAAGTTATTGCGTTCGCTTATGTCTATTAAGGCTTAAAAACGCTTCGACTAGAATGTCGAACAATTCGTGGCACTTACTTAATAAATATCACATCAAATAAGCGAAAATCGACCAGTCAAACGATGTGAGGGGCGGTATTAACCACCGAATTGCAGTTTAGCAATTTAGGTGCAGCACTGTTAAACGGTCGATGCTGGTGATCTGGGCATGGAGGTGTCGTCAGAAGGGCGCCTTTCCAGGAGTAACTCTGATTCGGTCCCGTCGTCGTTGCCACCAACGGACTTTAGCAAATTCAACTTGAGTCTAGTAATTCTTTCCTCGTCACGCTTCTTCTTCAGTTCCGTGAACTCGTCTTTTTCTGACGACGAACTCCCAATACTGACTGTATCAGTGCTGTCCTTGTACTCTTCTTGTGTCGCGGGGGCAGAGGTCGATAGGGGAAACGGATCGTAGGGACTTCTAAAGTTGCCAATGCTGTTATCGCACGATTCAATTAAAGTCAAAGTTGGTGGAATCTCACCTGTTAGTGGAAGCGTTAGGGACGCTAATTGGTTCGGAGTGAGCTGGGGGCCCGAAAATTCCCAAAACACTTGGTCGTTGCTCTTTCGCTGACTTCTGTGAGGTGATTGTGTTTTGCTCGTCCACTTCTTCGATGACTTCCGCCGTTAGTTTCTTCACACTTCCTGGATTCTTGACGTTGACTTGCGTCAACTCTTGAGTATCGTCGGCTTTGGGTTTGTCTTCGCGACTCAAAAATCTCTTCAGCATGCTGGTAACTGAAGAGGTGCGCGAAATGGGGCGCGAATCCGGCACGGAACTTCCCATTGCCATGGAAGTTTGCGATCCACCGCGTCCAGGTTTCGCCGAAAACATAATGGGGCCACTATCGTTGGGCAGATCTGTTTCAGGCTTAGGCGACGATAATGGTCCGATTAAGTCTGATTGTATCGTTGGACGAACTGAAATGTTAGCTGTGGAGGGAAGCGGGTGGCTCTCGCGTGCCTGTGACGTGTTGTATGGTAATTGTTGAGGGAACACTTCATCCCAATACTGATCTTTAACTAACTCGGGATGCTCGTGGTGCATTTCATCGACGATCAAATATGAGACTTGAATGTTACGGTCGACCATCCAGTTCACCTCGAAATCGTCGTCGTCGTCACCGAACGGATTTATCAAAGACTCGGCCACTTTAAGCCATCCCACGTAGAAAAAAAATTGAAGTGTTGTGAAAACCGGAAAATATAGATCGAATTTGTATTCGTTGCCTTCCACCCATTGTTGTCCCATGAGAGTGGTCAAAAAGTAACTATACACGGCTAGTGTGACGACCTGTAATACTTTGTAAATGGCGATAATTGTGGGCGTGTTGACTCACTTGAGTGTACACCAAAGGAATACTTATGGCGTCATAGTTTAACAAAAGCCCACATTGTCCTCGAAATTTGTTCAATTCATCGATCATGGTCTTCACCGCGAAGTCATCCCGGATTCGCCCCTCTTTGCGCGCCCTCGTCACAATGCTCGCTGCCCACACTATGGGCAACCTTCAAAGTTTGAA
Organism: Eledona agricola; assembly: GCA_964023215.1. Classification (NCBI taxonomy): domain Eukaryota; kingdom Metazoa; phylum Arthropoda; class Insecta; order Coleoptera; family Tenebrionidae; genus Eledona; species Eledona agricola. The sequence goes on along the minus strand of OZ026860.1, from coordinate 3,133,140 downwards.
TAAAGCAAATAATCGTCATAAAATTAATAAACTACAAAACCGTAATAGCGCATGAAGCAATAACTTTATGGTTCGAGAAAATAATTGTAATAAAAAACTTAAGAACCCTAAAAACATTTAAATAGCTAAAAATCGACTAAGGACGTCCGAGGAGCTGTGCACAAAACGTTTAAATTGCACGACATACATCCGACAATTGTTTAGATTAGTGAAAACACAAATTTACCAATGCTTCGAATAATTGGGAAACTTTTTGTTCATATCCGCTATAATTTCCTTCTCGTTCTGCACCAGCAATCCGGCTTCGATGAAGTGATCTAACGTCGGAAACCTCTTCTTCACTCTTGGAGAAATCATAGCAAACGTCATGGTAACGCAAAGACATGCGTACCGAATAACCGTCCGTCTCATCACGCGACCCCTTTCGTCTTGTCCGTGTATTGTGGCGCTCACAAATACCGCCAAAGGATCAGGAAATGGAATGGCATTATACTGATTCCACCATCGAGTCATAACTATCGATACATAAAACCCCAGAACGAACGATAATGGAATCAAATTGCCTGACTCTTTGCAGTAACTGACCACGCTTTCAAAAAGTTCTTTGCCTTTGTCATCTAGCAAAAAGCGGTAGATGAAATTCAGGCTGTAGTAGAGTAAAAGAAAAATGATGAGATCCATCCAGACCAGCTTGTATATGCTGCCTCTCCATCTGCAATTGGAATAAACGGTTTGATTGCATGATAAATACCCACGCGCTTTGCTTATTTGCTTTGAGGCATGCTTTTAGTGGCGGCATTTATTACATTTGTACAAGATCTAGATGCCATGATGCTGTTTTAATAAAATTGATTTAATATAACTTATTTAACTGCAAACTGGCCCGTAGTTAAATGATTTTATACAGCCGTAATTATTTTTAGAAGTGCAGAATTTTACTTTGGTCCTATATAAATTTTTTATATTTTATTATAACTTGTTACATAGTAACGTGCGTTCAAAAAAAACGAGGCTGCGTTGGCCATGGAATTTATCGGCTTTCCAGTGTAGAAACCACAAATGACAAGAACTGTCAGTCTAAAATTTCCCACCAAAATAAAACGGACCAATTTTATGTAAATTATTTATAATAAATGCCAGGACATGTGTACATCGCTCTCATAAACATAATGCTACCCTTTTTCGCGTCCATTTATTGAAATTTGTCCCAACATAATAATCGCTTACGAAAACATTGTCAACAAAGAACCCAACCTAAAAACTATCTGACAGATTCGAACTGACAGTTCGAAATTTTGCTATACTAAATTGATGCACAAAGTTTTTCCATGGCCAACGCAGCCTCGTTTTTTTTTTGAACGCACGTTATATTAAATGAACTGTATCCAATCGCATCGTTTTGACATTTACATATTTACATTTATGATTCAAAGCATACATATCGCGTCATTGCTTTAAATGTAATAATTTTTTATTAGATACGTAAATCCAGGTACCGATAAATGCGATATATAATTTGATATTGGTTTAGAATACTGTTTAGTATTTGAGAGTGGGCATTTTTAATTTTTTGAAACCCGTTTTAAATTGATACAACTATAAACTGCGGAATCAGGTAGTTGAAAATAAGCATGTCAATTTAATGAAATAAAAATTGGAAGTTGCTAATTATAAAAAATGTAACCCAAGTCACAAGTTGAGAAATCGAAAATTGTGGTCGGAATTGGTCGATGATTGGAAATAGGAACTGGCTTTGTTAGACCAAGATTATACGTTTTGAACTGATAAGATTAGGAGCTGCGTATCGTAATTTGAGAACGAGTTTGAATTTTTAAGACGTAAAATGTAATGGTAGTAAAGAAGGGGAATTTCAAAGATTTAAAACTAATATGGGGAGTTGCAAATTTTGATGTGGGAGTTGAAATATTTAAATCAACTCAAATTGAGAATTGCGTGTTGAGGTTTGAAGGTTCGGATCGGAATTTTGTTGACGATTCAGACAAGTTTGGAGTTGACAGTCGAAATATACATATAAATACAATACAAACTATTAGAAATTTATATCTATGAAGTGACTGTTGGAAAGCAGAATTCAGGCACTGCTGAAATTAAAGGAATGAGAGTGGGGAACTAGTATTTAAAAATACTGAAAAACAATACAAAGACACAGGCACCCAGTCAAAAAAATTCTAGGATTTATTTTTTCAACCAATCATAACAGTTACACTGTGGTAATACAAAATCTCGTCGTATATTAATTCACACTTCGTTTAGTATTTGACGTGTTCAAATACTAAGGTATAATAACCTGCACACACATATAAAACGAGGTTGCGTAAGCATTAGAATAATTAAACGAACAAAATAATGTAGCAAAATTTCAATTGGAGAAATTTGAAAATAGGCGCTTTGTTAATAGCCGGTTCGGACACAATACATAAGATATTTTAATTATTTTTTCAACAAATTCCATCTCCAGGTCTCCGTTTAGACATCATTTCAGCAAATATTTGAATGACAGCTCTCGTCAAATGTTATGATCTGACTACACTGTAAAAAATAAATCGAAAGCTCAATTGCATTGCTTGCTGAGCCGTTTTTATTAGTGCACACTTTATAATATACCCTTGATATTAAATACTCAATTAGTTTTTTTTTTCATTTAAATTTCTCAATAAATGAGTATTGGTATAAGAATTAAACAAATCAACACAATTATCTGCATTTTTATTTAATTTTAATAAGCAAACCAACTGTTTCAATTTAAAGCAGTGTTTGTTTTTAAGCAAAAAAATAAAAATAAAAACAGCGTCGAAGTTTATTTGAAGGGTCGGATTGTCATATTTGTTTATTGATTAATAATTAATTTCTAGCGGAAGCGGGCCACCGGACGCTACTGAACAAAGTGATTGAAATATAAATTCCGCACAGCATTTTCGCAATCATAGGCATGTGGCAGCTGTGTTTGCTTAATAATTACAAACTACACGCGTTGTATAATCAAGGCAAAAGTAATTTTCCGTGTAAAAACACTACTGCCCACTTACCTCCTTAATAATTTGAAAAAGCACCCCAACCCCCTGCAGGTGGCCACTTGAGCGGTATATGTGACGGTCATAATCGCTTATTATTGCCGATTTTTCAAAGAAAACATGAACTTACTGTCACCTGACTAACATAGTGATCTGCGACTAAGTAGTATGCAAACACGCGATTTTTTTTTACGGTGTTTGTCTATTTTATGTCTGACATCGTGGATAAGAAAAAATATGAGTCATTCACATTTAAAAATTTTGTATTTTGAGGTTATAACGAAAACGTCAGACCGAACTGCCACCACGGAAAAGACAAAATAAAGAAGCGACTGCAACAAACAAAAGGAAATGCAAACGCCTCCTATTTGCTAGATTTCAACACTAAAGGGTTGCACTTGCGCGTTGCGTCAAGGTTGGAATTTTAACAACATTTTTTTTTAATTATGTTTTAAAATGAATATTTTCATGTCGAAATATTGGCTGGGATGCAGCACATGTGTTGTTTTTGTTTCTGTCAAGATTAGCTGAATTCAATTAACGATTTTAATAGAATTCTGACTAAGTTAATGATGTGGCGATAACGATGACCTTTATGGATGTATCTCTCTTGTCTATGGTATGGCATCTTACTGTACTGAATAAACTGAATATGAATTTAAACTTACATTCGCCAACATTCTTAACAATGAAAGTGTAAAGTTGGTTGCATACATTCTAAAAAGCAAAATCTTATATAATATTTTACATATCCTACAAAAACAACAGTGAAATAATAATAATAAAAACATAAAAATTAGCAGTGTAATAACGATAGAACAAATTTGTGGAGTTTATTTAAGTTTTCAATAAAATGAAGCTGTAAATTCTAAAATACAACTATATAACTAGTTATAACTATAACTATATAAAATAAAATATCCTAAAAATAAAATCTTGACTGGATAAATATCCTACCCGAAATTTCTAACCATCTGTATACGATCGTAATCAACAAATCAAACATAATAAGGTGCAAGAAAACTCTTCCTAATTTAAAACATTTTATATTACTCTCCGGGTTTTAGCAACTGCTTCATATTTATTTATAACCGTGTTATTTAGATTCCCATTTAGCGAGTTCATTTCATATGTATGTACTCGTACTTGGGTAATTTTTGTATACAAAAAACTTATCATAGGGTTTTTTAATATTGATTCAAAACTATGGTGTTTTTTTGGTTTATTTGATTGTTACGGTTAATGTGTTTACTTGGCTAGTTTATATACCACCCAATTAGTTTGTAAACTAACCAACAACGTTGGTCAAAGTCACTAATAAAACAAAATAACCAACTTCTGTAAACTGTAAACTATATTTCCAATTTCAATTCAAATGTACAAAATCTAATTATGAATACTTAATTAAAAATAAAATATGAATATGTTACATTTGACATTACTGAATGCAGAATAAAATAGGTACAAAAATGTTAAATTGATGAGCGGTGCCATTGTCTGTCTCTTTGTCAAATTAAAAAATATATTTTAACCTCTTTGCAAACAATTAACTGTTTGTCAAATAATAAGGCGTTTTAGCGACGCTGCAGTTAAATAAAAAATTAATTCTTGAAAACTTAAAATTATATTTACATAAAAAACCAAACCATAATAATTACAAAAAAGAACTTATTTATATGCGTGTGCTCAATGCAGCACAAATCAACAAAAATACTAACTAAAACAAACTAACCAAGTATTATGTATGAAAGTAAGCATCTAATGTAATTGATGTTTTTTGCCAATTTGCTAAATTGCACTCACGACATGACAATCAAAATTATATTTAAATAATATTATTGCATAAAAAAAATTACGAATGTTTGAAACAAAATAAAAATACATATCAGATAAAGATACGATAATAGGCGGGTAATTTTATGCCAAACCTCTCGCTTATCAGCAGATACTCTACACTCTTCAAAATATGCGACAATTACTCATAGATTTAGATATATACGAGTACCTGAACTATCATCATTGCCCTGAGTGACTGACTGTTTTACCAAAATAAAAAGCAATAAATTTGTAAAATATGCAATAAAAAAAAGACAAATTAAAAAGTAATAATAAACTGAAGATTTTATAAATTCAAGAAAAAGCTTAAAGATATTGTAATATTATTAAAACATTAAAAAAAACAGAAATGGAAATATAAAAGCAGCAATTATATGTAAAAAAAGATAATATGTGTCTAAAAAATACTTCTAAACAAGAAAAAAAATCGTTAAAAATAACATCGAGAACCAATAATAAAAAAAGGGTGTAGAGTTTCAGGTTCAGTGTTATTAATAATAACGTTCTTAATCGGGTTTTTAAACCGTGTTCCATTTTAATTTCCATTAAAACCCCATTAAAAACGTTATTACTAAGAAGAATAATATTTAGAGAAGAAATAAATAATGCAATAACAGTAACCAGTAGACATTGTCAATTAGTTGATGTATTGAACTTTGATTTGAGTAATTGAATATGAATGTGAAATGTTAGTAAATAAGTAACATTAATTAAATTTTCATCAGCTTTTCCAGAATCGTCAGCGGCAAATTGTTATCAGTTTGTTAATGTATTGTTAAGCGATTTACAATTGTTTAATTGTTTTTATCGCAGTTTTAAGTACGACATAGAACAGTCTGCTTAACAATTAGACTAACAAAAATTAATTATATTTACTATATCATTGGATCATTACAACCGCCACACATTATAATTTTGTCCCGTAAAACAAAAAATTAAAACAATGACTTTCATTTATTGAGACAAGAATAATAAAGACATCTAATTTGTTTGTCATAAAGCAAACATATAATAATGTTAATTGTTAGAACAAGAACGCAATTCGCTCGAAGGTTAAATTAAGTACCCCCCTCCTCATTGAAGTTATATCCATTTCCTTTTTGCAAATTCTTTGACAATAAAAGCTGCCCGCTCTTTGTGTCCCTGTGAAACTTCTCGGTCTTCAGTTAAATCATCTTCATTGTACTCATCTAAATTTTTTAGTGTGTCAGTCGTTGCGTATAGCGGCTGCAACATAATTATGCAATGCATGAACTCGAATTCCTTAGCTGATAAAACAATTTCATTCTCGAATTCCTGACGAGGAAACTGTGCACTGTCACACCCCATGAGGCCCAAATCAGCGATTAGATTTTTATAATAGAAGTCTATCAATTCATCGTAGTGATTTTGTAAAACATGGATTTGAACGCTGGTGAAGAGAAAGAAGATAACATCTCTAGCCGGCGACCCATATTCAACTAATTGAAAATCAACAATTTTGCAACTCTCAGGTTTTCCACTGTCTTCAAAGCACACCATAAAATTATTAACCCAGGCATCGGTATGAATAACGGTGGCCCATGGTTCTCGAATAAATTCCGGAGCATTTTTTGATACCGGAGGATATGTTTTAAAGGCAGCAACAAGTCTATCGGCTAGGTGCTTACAACTTTCTATTCCCTCAATCATTTTGCGATTTTTCTCAATTATGGAATTAAACATATCACTGTCGAAATCAAACACTTTGTATGGGGTGGAAATGGGTTTTACCAGCTCATGGAAAGAGTCATGATCGTGATATTTTAAAGCTATGGGTATTGCATGAAACTTAGCCAAAGCCCGGAGAATTAATCTTGCAGCATCCAAGTTGTAGCCTACACTCCGTTCAACTGACACAAATCGTGAAAGTTTGAGGTTTTCAAGGATAATTGCGGCATCTGTGTCAGCGAACGCACTATTATCTGCCTGGAAACTCAATCTTCCGCCCATAAACCCCGGAAAACAGTCGAGGAAATCGTGAATGTTTTTTTGACGTAGAAATGCTTTCATTGCTGGAATAACGTATTTGTAGAAGTGATATTCGTTACGGAATGTCACTGGAATGTTGAACGCTTTTTGCAGAAATTCACTCGGCGGCGGAAGCTTGGCCACGGCGTTTATAACTTCGGATTGTTCATTGTTCACGTAAATTTTCACTGCCAGCATAGAACTTCCGTAGTTTTCACCCATCGCTGTTAAATTTGTTGTTTCATGGTTCGTTATTATTTTTTCATTACCAAGATAGTCCCGCAACAGTTCGTCCAGTTTCACTATTTTTAACACATCCATTTTATGCACTGTACACTCAAACACGTATTTATCCTTCACCCATAAAATTGATTTGATTAAGTTGCTCCTGTCTCTATAAATTTCAAACTGTGAATGCCTCTCACGTCAAGTTTGCACAGGCTTTTCCACTAACCTCGATTTTACAGACTTACCGATAAACAGTACTGAGCGAAACAAACCACAGATTTTGAATCTATTTTGGATTCTAGGACAAGGGCAGGGAGAAGGTCAGTGTAACTCAAATCAAATAAATGTATTTATCAAGCTGATAAAAACCTACAGCCAATTTCGCTTAGCAAATTCTTTCACTACAAATCCCAACTTCTGTTTGCAACTATCGGTAACTCCTTCAGTCATTTTCAATAAAACATCTGGCGAAAAATCAGACATGTCCTGTACCATTTCCTTTTCCGCGAAAATAGGAATTAGCATAAACAGAACGTGCGCGATTTCGGACCGCTTAGCTGCGTGGGTTATTTCTTGCAAAAAAGCATCGAAAGTGATCTCACTTGTATCACACTTTAACTGTTGAAGAGTGGATGTAAACGTTATGAAATAATGTTCGACCAAACTGTCGTAATTATTTTCTAATACATGTTTTTGCACGCTGGTGAACATGAAGAAAACGAGATCCCTGGCGGGAGACGCATAGTCACAGACTTGGAAATCGACCAATTTCGACGAAATGGATCTTCCGTTTTCTGTTTTAATCATCACGTTATTGACCCAGAGATCGGTGTGGCATATTGTTGCAAATGTTTCACTTGGAGGCTCCATTTTCTGTACCAGTTTGCAAAAAGCTTCTTGTATTTTAGGAACGTACGGCTCGCATCCTTTAATATTTCCGATTACTTCCGTCAATTTGTTAAAAAAAAGTTTGTCGTGCTTGGCCGGAGTAGTAGCCAAGTATTTTTTAACAAATTTTTCGAAAATTTCAGGTTTTAACTGTTTCAGACCCAGCGGTACTGCATGCAAATGTGCCAAGTCCGTGAGGACCATTTTGGTGGTCTCCAAATCGAATCCTTTGGTTTGGTCCAGAGTTACATAATCCTCATATTTCAGATTATCCAGAATGATGACACCATTTCTGTCCACTTTGTGTGGGTCTCCAGTGAGATTTATCCGACTTCCACGGTACTTAGGGAAACAATCGATAACTCTGTCCATACCTTGCTCTTTTTGAAAATTTTGCAGAATTGGTACGATGTCCTGATAAAAGCCGATCTCGTTCCGAAACGTCACTTGCGTGTTAAAAATTTCTTGAATGTAGATATTATGTGGTACCGTCTTCGCCACGAAGTGTTTTTCTTCATTTCCATTTGGAGTTTCAATGATTACATCAAGCGCCAACATGATACTACCATAATTTTCGCCCGGTTGTGTCAACGGCTTAACTTTTTGGTCCACAATAGTCTTATTGGGACCTAGAAAGATGAGATCTTCCAACTTGTTGAGGTGTTGAGTGCTCATCGTAAACTGCACGAATTTCTGTCTAATCTCGCACTTGGTAATGTGAACCGATAATATAAACTAATTTGAGTACGATAAAGTAAAATCTGTTAAATCCTATTTGTTTTATTATTGTACTATAAGTACCTATTATAAAATTCCGTACCTTTTTTTTAATTAGAAAAGTTCAGACAGAAAAAATCAATTTTGTCTGCAAAGTTTGAAAATAGTTCTCGAATTTAGACGCATTTATGCAAAGTATGATCTCGTTACATCATTTCCCGGCCAAATACATAAAAACGCAAAGCTGCTATATGTTTTTGGCTTCCTTACAAACCTCGCGTGGTTACGCAAATAATTGGGACAAATGCAGAAATAAGACCAGTGTAAGAATTAAATGTATATATTTTAATAAATTCCATCCCAATAAACTATCACAGAACTCTTACAGCCAATTTAACTTAACAAATTGTTCTACAACAAACAGTAACTTTTGTTTGGAACCATAAGCAGAATCGTTTATTTCGTCTGACGAAAATTCAGACAAGTCTTTTGGAACTTCCTTTTGTGCAAAAATGATAATCAGCATGAACACAACATGTGCCGGCTGGGATTGTTTAGCTTCGAGGGCCAATTCTTGTAAAAAGGCATCGAAAGTAAAGTCACTGTTATCACATTTAAGCTGTTGGAGAGTATCGATGAACGTTTGGAAATAGTGTTTGATTAAATCCTCGTAGTGACGTAATGACGTGGTTTTGGACGCTTGAAAATAAAAAGATGAGATCCTTGGCGGGAGAGGCGTAGTCGCACAGTTGGAAATCGACCAATTTTGTTGCCACGGTTTTGTTGTTTTCTATTTTGATCATTACGTTGTTGACCCATAAGTCGGAGTCGCTGATGGTCGCAAAAGGTTCACGAAAAAGTTCTGCACGATGTGACCCTTTGAAAATCGCTTCTCGTATTTGCGGATTGTATGGTTCGCATCCGCTGGTCGTCCCCACGATTGCCATTAATTTATTAAATAACAATTCATCGAATTCGGTATCGCAGATAGGTATTTTTTTATATTTTTTTCAAAAATCGCAGGTTTTTTCATTTTCAAAGCCAATGGTACTGCATGAAAACGTGCCAAGTCGATGAGAATAATTCTAGAGGTTTCCAAATCGAATCCCTTGGTTTTTCCCCGGTCACAAAACCCTCATACTTTAAATTGTCCATAATTAATATACCATCTCCGTCTACTTCATTTGGGTCTTCAGTGATATTAATCCGACTTCCATGATATTTGGGAACGTAATCAAAAACGGTAAATATACCTTGTTCTCTTTGGAAGTTTAGCAAAACTGGTACAATTTCTTTATAAAATCCGATTTCGTTACGAAATGTCACCTTCGTGTTGAAAAACTCATATAAAATCGTTATTTGGAATAGTTTTGCTACGACGTGTTTCTCTTCGTTTCCTTCAGGAGTTTCAATGATGATATCAACGGCCAACATGATGCTGCGAAAATTTTCTCCGCGTTGTGTCAAAGGCTTGTATATATCTAATCGCGCCCTTATCAATCAATACCAATTATAGAAAAATCTATTAAAGATGATGATACAGCAAAATAAAATTTATTTAAATCCAATTTCTTTTGACAAACTCTTTTACAACGAATTCAAATCGTCTTCTGTGGTGCTCGTTGGGTTCCGCTTCGGTCAAGGAAGAGGGATGAAATTCCGTGACGTCTTGAACCTCACTTCGAGCGATATAAATCGGCAAGAGCATGAACAAAACGTGTCCAAACTGCGTGGTTTTAGCTTCTTCTTCGATGTCACGTTGAAGAGCTTCGAAAGTGAAAGGATTCGTATCGCAGTGAACTTCCTCCAAGGCTTTAATGAAATTCTTGTAATAGAATCGCAGCAAGTCATCGTAGTGTTGCTCAATGACTTGCATTTTTACGCTAGAAAATAGAAAGAAAATTAAGTCACGACCGGGAGAACCGTAATTGCACACTTGGTAGTCCACCAGTTTAATTTTCACCACTTTTCCCTCAACAATTTTAACCATGATGTTATTAATCCAGGAGTCGTTCTGGCAGACCGTAGCGAACGGTTCCCGAACTTTGTAGTTCAAAGCTTGTTTATCAAACGCTGTTAAAATTCTCTCTTTGAACTTCTTCATCTCGTCGCTGGAGTCAATGATTTTATACTGTGCCACCTTCAAATTTTCATAATCGTGTGAGTGCCAAGTTGACAAAAACGGTAGGACTTCTTGCTGAAAAACGTCCGGTTTTTGAAGCTTCAACGCAATGGGAAGTGCATGCAAATAAGCGAGGTCTTCAAGAAAAAGCTTTGCCACGTCAAAGTCGAATCCTTCAGTAGTTTGCAGCACATCATAATTGTCGGTTTTTAGGTTTTCCAACACAATTGCAGCGTCCGAATCGATTCCGTTGTCGTCGCCTCTTAAATTTAATCTGCCGCCGTAGTAATGTGGACAAAAATCTATGACGTGCTCCACGTTATGTTCCCGTTGGAAGTTGCGCAAAGCCGGGATGATATTTCGGTAGAATCCAATTTCGTTGCGGAACGTGGTGGGAGTGTTGAACATCTTCTGGACGTGTTCATTCGGCGGCACCATTTTAGCCACGACGTGAAGATTTTCATTACCGGTCTTCGTTGCAAGAACAAGATCGACGCGCAACATTAAACTACCGTAATTGTCACCAGGAGCTGTTAACCGTTTCACAGTTTGCGACACGATTTTTTTATCTTTGAGTGAAATCAGTTCTTCGATATTTTTGATCGCGTCGATGTTCATTGTGATGAGGATGTTACGGTACTGAGTGATGAATGATGTTTCTCTTTCAGCCTTGGACCTCAACTAAGCACCAATTATAGGTAGTTGTCGTTTTTGTTTCGCCAGCAATTATATCACATGACATAATCAAGTGCAATATAACACATCAAACGAAAATTAAAGAGCATTTATGTAATACTTTAAAGACACACATAACAGGTGCACTTCCTTTATTTATATTTGCATACCAATAAATATAAATTTCCATCAAAATTGTATACTAACTAGCCATGTAAAATTAATAAAATCCCAATTGTTAAATTTAAACTCAGTTTCTTTTGACAAACTCTTCTACCAAAAACACAAGCTTGTTCTTGTGTAGTTCATACGGCTCGCTTTCTCCTATGTCTTCCGGTTTCATTTTATCGATATCAACAGGTATTTCCTTGGTAAGTCAACAGGTAAGTCTTGAAAAACGAGTTTAGTCGAATCAAGATCAAATCCTTGAGTTCGTTCCATAATGCAGAAACCTCGGACTTTGAGGTTTTCCACCAGCAGAATTGCATTATTATCGACTTGGTCATTCAGGCCGTGCAAATTTGTTCTGCTTCCATAGTACTTAGCCGCGAAATTGATTACCTTGTCAATTCCATGTTCTCGTTGGAAATTTTGTAATGTTGGAATAATAACTTTATAAAAAACGACCTTATTCAGAAATGTCTCTTTCGAGTTGAACATCCTCTGAAAATGTTCGTTGGAGTGCAGTGTTTTGGCAACCAGATGGAAATCTTCAAAACCATCTTCCTTTGAATTTTAACATCTACTTCTAATACCAATCTCCCGTAATTTTCGCCCGGTGCAATCAATTGTCCGACTGATTTTGCAACGATTTTATCTTCATCAAAGCCGAGAACACTTTCCAGGTTTACAATGTCTGGGATAGCTATATTCGCAACAGATATTCTTGAGTACACGTTACACTATGAACAACGTAAGCAGCACGATAGCACGGTCTTAAAATAAAAAAGTCGTTTTATTCAAAATTTCTAAGATAAACAACTGTCAACTGTTTAAACAAAGAAACTGATTTTGTAATATTTTATTTAATAGCTTTCGAATATCTTTCTATAAGCCTTGACGCTAACAATAGTGCATTTTATAATAACTGATAGACAAAGAAAATTATAAATCAAAGACGTTAAACTCAGCATTATATAATAATAATAATTTTAATCCTATTGAAGGAATAATGACAAAAATCCGACTCTATAACGTATTTTCTTTCAAAAAAGTCCAATCCCTAGTCAATTAATATGACATTAATAATAATAAGTCAAGAGAGTACACATTTTAACAGCAACATTTTGGGTATTAATAATATATTTTATTTTAATTTCAATTCGTTGCAAAATTAAGAAAATAAGTACAACGCTCTTAGTAGTGATAGTTCAAAACCGATAGTTATTTTCGCACCATAATTCTGAAAACCAAAGCGATTATTTCTGTTTACTTCAAACCTTTATTATACAAGTATATATCTACCAGTACAATCAAATTTTCATTTAGATGCAGTGTCTCCGGATGTTCCATAAATTGTTGTCAATGTCAACATCAGAGACAACTTTCAAAAAATGTGAAACAACAGCTTTTTATCATTGTATGGTGGTAATCAGGATAAATTGACCGTTTCCAGTTTCCACAATTGTCATGGACTTCACAATTAAATATAATTAGATGGCGGTCTTTCTATCGTACCGCCAAAAAAAAATAGACAAGTGATATTAATTAACCAGGCGGAACATTAGTTTTAGTATGATCACACATGTACGAGACAATAACTGACACAAGTCAAAAAGTGTTATTTTTTAGTGAATAATTAATAAAAAGTACAGTAAAAAGTTAATTTTTTGTTCTAGAAAGTTTCACAAATATATTTATACTAAATGGCGCTAATTGTGGAGTATCTAGACTTAGAGGGAAGGATTTATAAAGCGATAAAAAGTGATCTGATTGAATTTAAAAGATTGTATCGCTTCTATTCTCCACAACACAACACACTCACACACAACACATTACAGACACCAATCATATTAGAAAATAATTAAGTAAATAAAGTTAATAAAGAAAGCAACTATGTTTCAGTTTCAGTCCCAGATTCACAAATTCAACATTGACATTTGCAGGGGGAGTCAGAGCCAGAGAAGGAATTTGCATTTAAGTTCGACAAAATTCACATTTACCACTTTCACCCCTTCTCTTAATTCAAAATTTTAATGGGTGTTAAAATTATAAAATATAATATTAAAATGCATAAAATCAAACGCATAAGATAACGAAAATAAATTTTTAAAGCACAAAAAATTCTTAATAATTATGAAAGCAGTGTTGTCAATCGAGGTGCAGAAAAGACTTTATGTAAACATTTTATTGATACTATATGACCTAATGTTAAAACTTTTTCGAACAAATTAATTTTTAAGATTAAAACATCTTTTAAAATATGCATCTCTTTTCCTAAAATTACTGTTTGAAATTATAGTAGAAAATTCAACCGTTTGACATTCATAAGTGGTTAAAACATTCTATTTCACAAAAATTTTTTTACTGATTCAGTTCATGTAACATTTGAATGTGAAAAAATAACCTGGTGAAGTTACAATTTGCAATATGCGTTAATTATCTTAATGTGCATTAAAAATTTACTATTTATTTTTAGAAAAGAATGTTCTTTCGAGCTAATTACCCTATAACTTAATTTAATAAATTTAATTATTAATTAAAATTATTAATACATTTTAGTCGATTAATTAAAATGATTGACACATTTTACTTAATTGTTTAAACTTAAAAATTAATTAAATTAATTTTAATTAAATATTGTAAATGAAAAAATTAAGTCATTAATTTTATTAATTAAATTAAAATTGATTAATATTTGTTATTGTAGTATCGTATTTTATATGGGAAATTAATTATTAATCGCATACTATTCATGCAGTAAAATGTAGGAAGCGTAATTTACTTAAAGTTACATAAGTTCAACTCACCATAATTACTGCCCAGCTTCTGGAAGGTGATGGTATTTAACGATTATCTTGATTTTTGCCATTAGCTTTGGCCTCGACGCCAATAATTTGAACAGTTATTGCAGAGAGTAGTTGGAGTTCTTTAATTTTCTTGATCTTCATTAAAATTCCTCAAATCTCCATCAAAACATACTAATTGTCCAGAAATAGTTTCAGCCACGATATTTATTCGAATTTATGAACATAACAGCAGCAAAGACTAAACAATTGACTAATGAGAAACAAATGTGTTTCTTGACTTTCATTGTATCAATGTAGGGGTTAAGTCTAATGTACATTAACCATTTATCACTTTATTAAAACCATTCTTTAAAAGATAATTTTTTGACAATTTAACCAATTTACTCATAATCATACGATCATGACATTGTATAAAAATAATATGTGTATTTGAATTAAAACCTATTAGTTGTTATCATTCCTCCAGGAGTTGATTATGAAGTGCTGATAAGTTCTGAAACAAATAAAATTACCACAAATCAGCTAAAGTGTAATAAAAACAACAAAAACATAATAAAAAAACAAGCACGTTACCTCAATGACAGACAAATTTAATGAATTGTCCTCATTTTTTCAAGAGACACATCTTCTTGGATTAGTTTATGGTGCACATTGCTGAGCGCCTGCATTAAAAACAAAAAGTGTTACCACACGCACACACAAAAATCACTACAATTAAGTCACCGCCACCTGTAAAAACCAGAGGTGCTAGAAAAAAAAAGCTGTTGGCAGCACTGACCTTGAAATACTTGACAGTCTTGACTCGCAACTCCAAGGTAGCGTCCTCATCACAAATCATGAGGGTATGGGGGTGCTGTTGGAAGGCTGAAACCGTCCACATGTGGTTAACTCCTTCTTCGATGGCTTTGTACAACGCAAACGCTTTGTGGGTCCCTGTGATCAAAATCATCACTTCTTTGGCATCCATCACTGTTCCCACTCCAACAGTCAGAGCTTGCTTAGGAACTTTGCTAATGTCTTTGCCGAAGAATCGCGCGTTGGCTTCAAGAGTGTCTTGGGCAAGCGTTTTCACTCTGGTGCGGGATACAAGTGAAGATCCCGGTTCATTAAATGCAATGTGTCCATCAGGACCTATCCCGCCAATGAACAATTCCACGCCCCCTGCTTCGGCGATTTTCTTTTCATAGTTATTGCACTCGTCCGCCAGATCTGGCGCATTCCCGTCGAGGAGATGGGCGTTTTCTGGTTCGATATCAATGTGTTTGAAAAAGTTGTTCAACATGTAGTAGTGGTAACTTTCCGGGTGGTCTCTAGGCAAGTTCACGTATTCGTCCATATTGAAAGTTTTCACATATTTGAACGACACCTTCCCGCTTTTGTAGTACTCAATAAGTTTTTGGTACATCCCATATGGAGTGCCTCCTAGAAACAGGTGTTAATGACCCATAAGTAAGGTTATGGATATAAAATTTAGCTCACCTGTAGGAAGCCCCAGGACGAAGTAGCGATCGGGTCCGGGATTGAAGTCGTTGATTCGTTTCATAACATATTTGGCGGCCCATTCTGATACGGAAGTTGCGGTGTCCAGGATTATCAAACGCATGGTGAGGTTGAAAAGCAGACAATGCAGTAACTGGAATGTGTTAACAATAAAGGATGATACGGGTTATCGGTTTAATGTGGTTTAATGACTTTTATCGATGTAAAAGGAGAAAGCCGATTTCGGTTTAGTGACGTAACCTCATTTCTTATTAAGAAATTGATAAAAACAAGGTTGTTGGACCCCTTGCCGACAACTCAGCTGATAACTACATATCTAAAAGATAACAATATATGGGATATTTATTAGTCGTAAAAAGTTATGGAAAACAACGCGAAGTTGGTTGCCTGGTTTAATTTAAAATCCTGCTGGAGCCGAAATTTAGATATCATGAAGAAGAAACGAATTAACTATCACAGTACAAGTAGTTCTCATAAGATATCAAATTTTTAGAAAGAACATTTAAAAAATTATAACGAACCTAAAGGGAATCTTGGGACTTATGACCTAACAGAAAGTTTTTTCAGGAGAACATTCAGTCATGAAACAAGACGTAATTCGGCCTTTACTGACAATAAATGCCTGAATAGTCATCTAATTATGACTTTAAAATGACTGCAAGGAGTAGGGAGAGATAGTAAATCAAGAAATTTTATTAAAATTGCAGATTAATAACATTAAAAGGAAGAAAATAGCAGTCGTGTAGATTAGCTCGGAATATACATATATTTGCTGAATTTTGAAGCTTACACTTGTTAAAAAACCTACTCTAGGTTTAAGGTATATGTAATCTGCATCATATACGAATGAATTATTTGCCTATATTTGATTAATTAGTAGATTTGCGCGATTCCACCACATCACGCCTAATAAGTTATCACCCACTTTCAGTAGTACAATTAACTATAATCTGACTAAAAAGCGCTTCAATGTGTTTAGGCTGGTTTGGGCAGTGCCGCTGCCACAATATCGAAGTAGTAAATGCAAAATACTGTGTTGTTGTGGGATACAATTCGAAGAAACTGGCCCGCGATCGCGGTCAATTCCTTCTGCAAGGCGGTTAATCCGGTAGGCACTTTCTGGGGCGCCGCAGTCGCCGACTCGATGATGTCTAAAAAGAACTCTTTGATGCGCTGCCCTGAAACACATCTCGCAACACGAATTCCTTTACCAAACCTAGTTACTCACGAACTAGTCCCCGTATCTTGTGGTTCTTGTCGCTGATTTGCAGTATTAACTGACGCAACAACGTTTCACCAACTTCGCTCATCTCGTTTACTTTGTAACTCTTCTGCGCTTCTCTAACGTCATTAATTACTTGCTCCGCAACATTCGGCAGCGCCTCATTGATTTCCCTGTAAAGTTATACAAATAAAAACGAGCCCTGACGGCTTGCCCGAGGTTGTACTTGTCATCTTTAACAGATTGAAGAAGGATTGAAACATGGTCTTTGAGGGAAGCTTTAAATTGTGCGATTGATTGCAAATCCGGACCTACGTTGCTTAACGTCACTAATAAAACGGTCCCGATTGCGGTCAATCGATTAGTTTTCGTTTGCAAATCCTTCAAACGCGCCTCATCGATCATGAACGTCTGAAGACAAAAGATAAAGATTATATTATCTCCGTTAGAACTTACCTCTGGATACGGCTCCCCTTCTTCCCAGTCGAGAAGATCGATGAAAGCGTCCCACGACGCCTTCTTCACAATATTACGTATGAAAGTGTCGTAAGCAGCTGCACTCGAAGGAGGTGTTTCAGAAGTCTCAACATGTTTAAGCAGCCATTTCTTTGTGTTCTCCAAACCGTCAGTTTGCACCGCTAAGAAATCGGCGAATTTTTTACGTTCAAGTTCAACGCTGCACGCTATTATATCCGGTCGCGCCAGCTGAAGAGTGAAGTTGGCCATATCCAGCTTCATCAAATCCAAAGTCTACCTCAAAGAAGTTACAAGTGCAAATAAAAATTACACTAAACACTCGATATGTGAATAGAAAACAGCAATTGCAAACACCACAAATAATTATAGGAATGAAATATAACAGCGAGATTTCGAAGAAAAAAACGCACAAAAAAAATATATCAAAAGTGAGAGCTGTATGTTTTGCAGGCGGATAAATCGATTTCGCTCGTCCAGAAAATATATTTTAATTTACTACAAGAAGAATGAATAAGTCGATAAACTTAAATTGACCTCCCTGAGCTTTCGAATTAAAATTATATTAAATATAAAATTAATATATTATATTAAAAATAAAATATATTTTTTTACTGACTAAGATGTAACGTGTGTTCAAAAAGAAAACGAGGCTGCGTTGGCCATGGAAAAACTTCTTTGTTGACAATGTTTAGTGTTTTCTTTATCAAATTCCATCTCCAGACGCCAATTTAGACTTCTCGGCATTTCATCTCTACTCAATATGGTCGAACAGTCGGTTCGAGACAGAGATTTTCGAAAGCCGGAGTGCGTTTGAATTTTTTTGAATTTCGATCTAATTTTGTTGTGCCATAATGAATTGAATATAATATTGTATTTGTAATCAGAATTGTTTTTATTATGTGATAAAAAAAAGTGCAAAACATTTCCCGCTTTCGTTGTGAATCCAATCATCAATCTATTCTTTGTTACAGCGTCTCCTCTTTTTGTCTGTCGAGGAGAATCATGACCCGTCCTATTAATTCAGGAATGGCGTGCCATTCTTGAATTTACAGGATGTCTCATTAATTCGTTTGTTACTGTAAGTCGTGAATAGATAGATGAAGAGTCAGTCACAAAACCGAAAAATGTTTTGAGAATATTTGGGCACCACTCAGTTTGTCCCGTCAACCTTCATGGGTCATCAGTCTCTATGCGCAACTCGAGACCTACCAATTCAGTTTAAGAACAACTGCATTCTCAATTAATATTTCAAAAATCGTTGTATATATAGTTAAACACGGACGTCGACCGCTAGGGAGTTGTATTACACAATATACATTAGAAAAAAAAGGTTCGGGTTTGCTTGGATCCGAAGGTTCAAAAACCAATGACGTCATTGTGCAAAAAAATACATGACGTCGTAAATAACATTTTTAGGTCTTAAGGTGGCTCATTATAAAATACAATTAAACTGTCCCAGCGTTTTGCTTGAAAACATTAAATAAAAACAATTTTTTAGGACAAATTTTAGTAAATGGACGCGAAGGAGTATGTTTATAGAGCGATGGCATTTATTTTAAACAATTTAAGTCAAATTGGTCTGTTTTATTTCCATGGAAAATTTTAAAGTGACATTTGTCAAATCTTTATGTTTATGTTTCTATGGTTTCTACACTGGAAAGCCGATAAATTCCATGGCCAACGCAGTCTCGTTTTATACTTGATACGACGTTAGAAACTAACGTGCGTTAAAAAAAAACGAGGCTGTGTTGGCCATGGAAAAACTTTGTGCATCAATTTAGTGTAGAAAAAATAGCAAAATTTCGAACCGTCAGTTCGAATCTGTCAGATAGTTTTTAGGTTGGGTTCTTTGTTGACAATGGTTTCGTATACGATTATTATGTTGGGACAAATTTCAATAAATGGACGCGAAGAAGTTTAGCATTATGTTTATGAGAGCGATGTACACATGTCCTGGCATTTATTATAAACAATTTACATAAAATTGGTCCGTTTTATTTTGGTAGAAAATTTTAGACTGACAGTTCTTGTCATTTGTGGTTTCTACACTGGAAAGCCGATAAATTCCATGGCCAACGCAGCCTCGTTTTTTTTTTGGACGCACGTTATTACCCACTAAAATGAAAACAATGGGAAACATTTTTTTTTCCTAGAAAGTTTCATAATGGCTTAGGGATTCGTATTTAAGATTTATTTAAATATACAAATGTGTAATTGTAAATGGTTTGTGGTTCAGTAAAGAATTTACTTATGTCTGTGAATGACGCAGGAGAGTAGGTAAACAAGAAAATGCAACCATAAAGATTGTAAAATTTGAAAGAAATTCAAATATTTGAATAAAGGACAGAAGGAAGGAATTAAAGACGAACACAAGACCACAAAAAATTCAGTTGCATTGTGTGACGTTCGCATTATGGCCTATCATACCTCCAGAATCCCTTTAAATGTATTCACCACATCCGTAGTTTGCGTCAATTCCTTAATTTTCTCGTCTCTAACAGGGGCGCAGAGCTTGGCCATCACGGAAATAACATACTGAGCGTAGTTCTGCGATCCAAAGCTCAGTGATTAAAGCAACTTTGTATTAATAATATACCCCAAAATCGAGGGTCCCATTTTCGGCCTGTTGCTTAATCAACTCCGAGTCGAGAATTTCGGAAATCTGCTGCTTGATCTTGGTGTGCTGCGGAAGCAGAACCGCAAACAATCCCTTCTTGATGTCCTCCAGCAAAACCAGCGCCTGAATAGCGGTGATTCAACTTGTCAAGTTCGTTGCAAGGTTGCGTGTAGGTTGGTGAATCACCAGACATAAACAAAGCAATTACCTGGGTGTAAACTGGCGGAGTCTCGGCAAGTTCGTTCCGGAGAATGTCCCAAAACGCCTTCCTCATGGTGTCATTGACCATTTGATGCAGAGTGTTAGGTTCAGGCGCCACTCTTTGCAGTTTGAAGTCCTCGTCGACGACGATTTGATGGACGAGCGCCATGTCCCGCATCCCGTTCGCCGCTTGCATGATCTCCTCCAACGACACGAATTTAGGCGGGGAAGCCGCAGTAAGCCCCGATGACACCATTAAATGTGCGGAAGTGGTTCTCTGTCTAAATTGCAAAACACCAGTGCTTGGCCACATTACCACTATTACAAACCGTTTCCCGCTGCTGCTCTGGGCCCCGTCGTCGCTGGAAATGGAGCACTCGCTTTGAGTACGAATCCTAGGTCCTGTGCCCGTATCCTTCGGCTCCGAAGTCCCGCTACTGTTATCGCTGCTCATTACAAGTGTGTGGTGGGCAACGACGCAAAGCTACAAGCCAAATCTATATTAAAAAGAGGTCGACTATTAAAAGATTTGCAATTGAGCAATACTAGGAAGTTGTCGGTATTGTCATTCGATTAAAAACGCATAATACACGAGGTCGCTCGTCTTGCGCAACTGCCAAAAGGTTCAATTAGCACTTACCGAACTATTTTGGCAAAAACACGTGAATTTCGAAGACTTCCAAAAAATGTCAAACGCACAGCTGTTTACTGTTTACCAACAACGATAGTTGACTTGACTGGAATGACAGAACAATGACAATCTTGGGGATTTCAACCTTCCTAATATGGCATCATTGCCCGATCACCTTGGCAACGGGTTTTTGACAAGTTAACAACAAATAAACGTCAACCACAATGAAAAATTGAAAAAATCATATTATAATTCAATCGAGAAATACAACGAGCGCCAAATGTGGCAAAACGAGTTAAATCGCAACGATTGCAGCGCTGTGGTCAATGGTCTGAACAGCAACTCCACCACAACTAAAATAAGAATCCTCAACAAGTTGCTCTACTCACAAATCATCGATACCAAACAGCTAACGTGGACCGACTTGTCCGTTAGTCTACAAAAGTGTTTTGTAAGCTCAAACAGAGATATTTTCACCACAACTCTTAAAATCCACCACAAACTTGTATCATTCCCCAACACTTGTTGTGAGGGCTATTTGAACCTGCTGAAAGGCACCCATTTGCTTTTAAACACTCACCAAATCAATGACGCCGCAAATACGGACTCCAGACGCGGAAGTCGTAACGATATTCACAAAATCCGAATTCTACAATCGTTGCGCTTGATTCTAAACGCACTAATCGTCGCCTTAAAGACGTTATTGCATTCAAGTCGTACCATCATCGACGAATTGATGACAGCATTCGTCGACATAATTTGTTCCAAATCAGCTTTTGAACGGATTAGTGATTTAGATCCTGACGCCGTTTGGATGCGTAACATTTGCTACGCCGCACTAATCCGACGTACATTTTTTAGCACTTTATCCGAGAAACATCCGCATTTTATCAAAGAAGCCCTTGCTAGTCTTTCACAAGACAACGCGCAAATTTACTCGTGTTTCCTGCTCCATTTCTGGCGCTTTAACAGCAATTTAACATTTCCGCTTGAAGTTTCTGTGGAAAACACGCTGGACGCACTTGTCCATAAAATCAATGACAGCAAAGAGTTAAAACTAACCGATTCTTTGGTAGAGTTGTTTGCGTGTAATCCCGCTCTGTTAACTAGTAAAATATTGAACAGCTTAATCGAACCGCTAAGTAGCGAAAACAACGAATACGTTTTTAGGATCATTACCCAAGCTGCAAAGTCGTACAATTTTCGCGTTTTGCTGGGTTGTAGCAAATTGAAAAAGTCGCGCGCCGCTGCACGAATTGGTGTAAATGTAACGCAAAAAATCGTGGATTTAACTATCGCATTGCTGCAAAACACACAAACTGATGTTGATGTAAAAACAATCAATATTCTACTTACATGTTGCAGAAGTATCTACGAAAGTCATCCCATTACTCTAGTTCAAGCGAACCCGCTAAATTTAATCCAAACGCTTCACATATTTTACCAACGCAATTGGAAAACTGAGTCCGAGATTCGGGCGCCGATTTTGAGTTTGTTGAGTTTTTTCTATACTTCGATTAAAGTCGCGTTCGATTTCGATATTGTCGCGGATTTGATCAGTTTCACTCCGATCGATACCCTAAAGAGTGTTATTAGTCGTTTAGGAATGACACAACCTGGGTTTGAGTTTCTCAAAACGCGGTACAGTGATATAGTCACACCTTACCTGGAACAAATTTGGAGTCGTGAAGAAACAGGCGAGGATGAGCACCTGGAGTTCGTTCTTTTCCTATTTGTTCTGAAAATGAACACCAGAAGTGCGGTGGCGTTTTTAACCGACGACGACGATCGTACAATTGTTGATGACTGTGGTGGAAACTCAACTTTGATTGAAATTATAGAGAAGACTTTGAGCGGTTGTGGCGAGACTAACGAAGAGTACTTGGGTTTGTTGGCGATGAAAGTAATGACTATGAATTTGGATTTGCTGCTCTACTTCCAAGCTAATCATCAAATGCAAGTGAGAGTTACATTACAATGCAAACTTTCACTTCGTTTATGTTTTATAGGAAAAATTGAAGATGCTCGATGAGTCGCAAGATGATGTAATAATCGACGCTGTTAGCTGTTTGAGACACAGCATTTTAGTAAATTTGGACGTAGTCGGGGTTGTTCAACCCGACGTACGATTCACTATTCCGGAAATGCAACTGATACCCCCAATTTTGAATCGTCATCAAAATGGTGACAATGAGCTGAAAAAATTTCTGGAAACTGAATCTAAAAGCAGCGATTTTAACTGGTTGTCACAGGCGCGACGAGCGTTTAAAAACTCCTTGAACGCTTTTGACGTGAGCTTAACCAGCTGAACTGGCTAAATGCAATCAATCGTCGTGTTTCAGGCGTCAGTTTTATTATTATTGGTGGAGCAAACGCCAAAAACAGTAATTTACAGAAAATGTGAGTTACATTGGCCTCATCCCGATTCCGTATACTATCAATTACACGCTGAAGATTTCAACGGCATTTCCACAATAACCACGTAACGAATTTTTTATCTCTCTGACACGATGTCATCATGATTGATTGTTGCAGTTTCGGCCTCAAAAAGGGTTTATTACACAACGATACAAATCATCATGACAACTTAATTCTTCTTATAAAACAGTCGCGCGCCTTCATAAACCACCAACCCGAGCATTTCTCAAATTTCGACTGGTTTCTGGGTATCGTTTATTTAATTTGTGGAGGAGATTCACACAAATGCAGGTCCGTTTTGATTGATTTTACAAAAATTCAAGCGACTTCGCTGGTTTGGGCGACGTTCGGCAAAGAGTTTGACGATGCCTTTCAAGATAACTTCTATCGACAGTTGGACTCAGTTTTGGCAGATATTTGTACGAGTTTCGAAGCTTTGAAGGTGCAACTTTTAGCTTACGAAACGCTCGTAATGCTCGTTTTTAGATGCTTTTTGCTTCGCCCGAGATTATTGTAACGAGTTGGTTGAACCAGTGTTTCTTCAATTTGCTTCAGTTTGAGGAAATTTGCAAGTTTTTGGCATTGTCCATCTTGTACCCGTCCGAATACATTCTCTATTACGTCGTCGCCGTTTTTCAGCATTTAAACGACAAAATTTGCCTCGTCACACATTCTCCTAGCGTGGAAAATATTTTAAATGTACGCAACACCGCATTCTTCAATCTGCTATATAATAGTAATAAATTATGTTGTAGATGACGTGGATGGGCGAGTTCAAGTTGGAGGAGCACATAATTTTAATGGAGCGACTAGCAAAACGCTACCGAAACTCGCACAAATTGTAAAATGTCAAATAGACAAAGTTTTTATTTTTAAACTTCCATTCTATATACATCGAACGAAATCAAATGCCCTAAAGTTCTTAAATAAAAATAAATCGATGCGAGTGGTGGTGCCGGAATGTTATTCTTCGTGAATGTTGAAAAGTTTAGCCACCTCGTTCAAATCATCGTATTTCCTTTCGTCTTTGAGCACTTGTCTGGCTACGGACATCCTGTTAAAAACATTCCAAAGCACAATTCCGACCACGATGTCGTCTCGCAAATAGAAAATCACTCCTTTCCCGTAATCCTCAATTTTAGTCGGCTTTTTCTCGTCTCCTTCGCCTGTTTCCGCCGTTCCATCGCTCGTCTCAGTCACTATTTCCTTGTTATTATTTTCATCTTTATTCGTCGTTTTGGCAAACACTCCGACTGTCGGCAGTTGAGAATCGACAATCCCGATCGCTTCATACCCAACATCTGGTCCTAAATCCGACCAGAACATGCTCTGATGGATATAGGGATTCGTTCCTCCTGTCATATTCTCCCCCGCTAATCTTCCAGTGACCACAGCATTGTCGTGGTGTTCAATCCTTCGACGACCGAGCTTGGGATCGTAGAAGCAGGCGCAGTCACCTGCCGCGTATAAATGCGACCTCGCCATCAATTCCGTGTTCACAACATAGCCGCCCAACTCCGGATCTACCTCCAAGTCGGAGTTCTGTGCCATTTCGGTGTTCGGCTCCACTCCAACAGAGACAATCGCTTGGTCCACACTTATGCTTTTCCCGTTGCTTAAAATTAAAATCAAGTTACCGTTTTCGTACTTCACCGCGTTCACAGTGGTGCTGTTCAAGACGTTCACTCCTTCGGCGCGGATTTTTTCCGTAGTCCAAGCGCTGAGATATTCCGGAAGAATCTTGCCCATGTTTCCGGGTTCGCGGAACACTTGGTATACGGTTTTGCGCTTTGTCTTACCTGAAACACGGAGACAAAGGCACCGTTAAGGGGTTATCGAAGAAAAAATCATTGCCTCAAAAAATACAAATTTGCAACGACTTGGCTAATATTTTGTGTTCTCATAATAAACGGCAGATATTATTTTTTGTTTGTCATCATTACTGGAGCTGAAAGGGACAATGTCAATATTTTGCAGTTTAAGTTAGGTATTGCATTAGATTTATTTTCTTGCTCTATTTGATATGCTAAAACCCAGCAATAGCAGCCAATGTCGCAATGACCTGACCTGACCCGAAACGTGGAGAAAAAGGCACGGTTAAGGGATTATCGAAGCAAAAACATTGCCTCAAAAAATACAAATTTGCAACGACTTGGCTAATATTTTGTGTTCTCATAATAAACGGCAGATATTATTTTTTGTTTGTCATCATTACTGGAGTTGAAAGGGACAATGTCAATATTTTGCAGTTTAAGTTAGGTATTGCATTAGATTTATGTTCTTGCTCCATTTGATATGCTAAAACCCAGCAATAGCAGCCAATGTCGCAATGACCTGACCTGACCCGAAACGTGGAGAAAAAGGCACGGTTAAGGGATTATCGAAGCAAAAACATTGCCTTAAAAAATACAAATTTGCAACGACTTGGCTAATATTTTGTGTTCTCATAATAAACGGCAGATATTATTTTTTGTTTGTCATCATTACTGGAGCTGAAAGGGTCAATGTCAATATTTTGCAGTTTAAGTTAGGTATTGCATTAGATTTATGTTCTTGCTCCATTTGCTATGCTAAAACCCAGCAATAGCAGCCAATGTCGCAATGACCTGACCTGACCCGAAACGTGGAGAAAAAGGCACGGTTAAGGGATTATCGAAGCAAAAACATTGCCTCAAAAAATACAAATTTGCAACGACTTGGCTAATATTTTGTGTTCTCATAATAAACGGCAGATATTATTTTTTGTTTGTCATCATTACTGGAGTTGAAAGGGACAATGTCAATATTTTGCAGTTTAAGTTAGGTATTGCATTAGATTTATGTTCTTGCTCCATTTGATATGCTAAAACCCAGCAATAGCAGCCAATGTCGCAATGACCTGACCTGACCCGAAACGTGGAGAAAAAGGCACGGTTAAGGGATTATCGAAGCAAAAACATTGCCTTAAAAAATACAAATTTGCAACGACTTGGCTAATATTTTGTGTTCTCATAATAAACGGCAGATATTATTTTTTGTTTGTCATCATTACTGGAGCTGAAAGGGTCAATGTCAATATTTTGCAGTTTAAGTTAGGTATTGCATTAGATTTATGTTCTTGCTCCATTTGCTATGCTAAAACCCAGCAATAGCAGCCAATGTCGCAATGAAATGATCAAGATAAATAAAAACTAAAAAAGCCACTAAAGGCAAATCTAAAATATTTATTTTCTACGATGTTATCGCAAACTGTTTCTTACTTGAAAACTGAAGGTAACAATTTAACAATTAAACATAAATTTGTTGAAGAGACAATAGCAAAAAAACATATTATACAACTGCTGATATTGAGTTGCCCCAAAAGTGGGCTATTTCAATACGTTTGGTGTCAAAAAAACACCCTACAAAGATTAGAGAATTGGAACAAATCGAGTTTTTAAATTTCAAACGGTGTTTAAACACTCTTTATGTTTAATACTTTAAACGAACAGTTAAGTGGAAGAATTTATTCAACCGATAATCCGAATTTTTTGTGAAACATTCTTTTGCAGGCGAGTTTAAAATTTTCGGTATATGCAGAAATCACAGGAAAACACCAATAGTATTTCCAAGCTTCTACCATTTAACGACAAACCACTTCCCTTAAGTACAGATTAAATGACTTAAAAGCACTTTTGCTAATAATAGCAAATGACAACATTGTGGATACTTTGCAGATAAACAGCTGGTTTTTTCATACAAATTAATTATTTTAGAATTATTTATTTAGTTTCTTTCATTTTTGATTACAATAAAATTAGTAAAAATGCAATAAACTGCTTTAAAATGATACTATTCCGTTTATTATTGTAGTTGTAACGGCAAATGTAAAAAACCGAAAAAATACATGAACATGTTTAAGAGCCAGTCATTTTTTTCCAAGTCTTTATTTTTTTTTCTTTTTAAAAAATGCGATCATATGCAAACATATATGTCTGAGCCAAAATTGATTTTAAAACCTTTCTATTTTATGTCAGTTGCAATTAAAATAATTTTTGGTGAAAGTTTTCAGTGCAATTAAATATGAGTGTCTTTCAAAATTGGATTTTTGACAAATGAATACAAACATTTTAACCGGTAATAGAACTCGTCATTCTACGCAAATTTTCTTCACAATAATTTTGCGAAGAGACATTTCCTTTCGTTATTGTTTTTAATGTATTTGCTCTTGATCAAACGACTCGTTAAAATAAGAAAAAAAATTACATTTCGATAAAAACTTGAAAAGTTGCTCAAGTTCTTCAGAATTCTACCACCGTTTAAAATATTTGTATGCATTTCCATAACAGCCTGTATATCAGTCAGATAAATTAACGGTAAAGAGACATCAACCTTATTTTAAATACAACATATTTATGTTTATATTATTTCAGGATTCTGCATTAAATTCTCCGTCTGTAGTACCAAGTTCTTTAACCATTTGTTTTTTGTGATACAAAGTAAAAAATGGTGTCATTAAAAAACGAATAATCAGCGAATACTTAGATAATAGGATTGAGCTATGCATTATTCATACCAACACTGGTATTTACCTTTGCGCGCCAAAGCGCATGCCAACTCGCTGCCTAAAAATCCGCCGCCGATGATGGCCACCGACTTGGACTCCTCAAGAGCGTCGTACACATCTTCAAAGTCGAAAATGTTCCTAAAGAGTTTGACTCGCTCGTCGACTAGCGGATCTTTGGACGCGGCGTCAAAAACGTTCAGCATTTTCGGGTTGGCACCTGTCGCGATCAGGCACTTTTTGTACTGGATCTCATAACCATCTTCCAA
The DNA here is from genome assembly GCA_964023215.1 of Eledona agricola. Classification (NCBI taxonomy): domain Eukaryota; kingdom Metazoa; phylum Arthropoda; class Insecta; order Coleoptera; family Tenebrionidae; genus Eledona; species Eledona agricola. The sequence continues at coordinate 3,104,827 of OZ026860.1, read as the reverse complement.
TGTGATAATGCGACGAAAAGCGTCGATCTGCGATACCGTCCAACCTCGCGCGACCGCAACGCCTCCGTTTTCGCTCGTCAACAACTCCTGGCATTTGGTGTAAAAATCCTCTGGCTCGTAGTAAAGACTATAAATCGTTATTACAAAACCAATGACTGTTACAGTCGTAATGGACGCACTTGCGCTCGGAACCGTTCCACTGCTTAAAAATGAGTTTCTTCACAGACTCCTTGTCCTCATTGAACCACATTTCTTTCGACAAAGGGGGCCGCATGTAAGGATGAAACGATTCGTTAGTAATCACTAAAACCTAGCGTAACTTTAGTGATAATGTTGCTTTTTATGGATTTGTTTGAGTTAGTACTTTAGCCTTGGGATCAGCTGATTTGATTGCGCGGAAAGCGGCAAACGAAGCGGTTCCACCGCCGACGAGTACGTAAGGGACGATGTTTGGGATTTCTTTTGATGTAGGCGGATCCTTGACCGGTTGGCGTTTGACTTTTTTTTTCGGCACTACTTCTTGTTTCACTTTCTTTTCCTTGCCATCAAAGTAACCAAGCACATACAACTGTAACAACATAGATTATGACATAAATTGATAATTCGCGTGTACTAACGGCTCCTAACGTGGCCGCGGTTATTAGAAGCCCAACTAGCGCCGCGTTTTTGTAGTTGTCCCATGCACTGGCCTCCTCATAGGCGCATTCAGGATCCGGTTCCTTTTTCGCTTGAGGACAGTCGACCTCTTCCGTGGGCTTATCAGGACATTCCTCTGGATTGATGTGTGGCAGTCTCTGTCAAAAAAAAAAAACACAATTAGGTTGTGTGAGGCTTTGGAAGTGAGGTACCGATTGAGGTATGTGGGTGGGTTTCTGGCAGGGAAGGATATCGATAGGTTTGCATTCTTTGAGGACCAATTTGGGGCGATCTTTCTTGGGTTTCTTGTCATCACAAATTTGGTCTTTGACTCCTTGTACCTTTTTGCCGAGGTCGTCCTTGTCTTTGGAATAAAAGCGAATGGGATGGTTTAAGTGGACACATTGCAAACCTGCGGAATACAGAGTCAGAACCTAGCAAGCTGATGTTTGACTCATAACTTACCCAAACACCTTGTTGCTTCAACTGGAGTTCTTGTGAGGATTTTGACGGTAATATTTCGCAGTTTAAACAAATTGCTCATTCGAAACATTGTTTTTCTAAATGCGTGGTATTTGGAAGATTTACGAGAAATGCAAGAACATTATTTGAAGTTTTATGATACCTGACAAACTTCAAGTGACAAGATAATCGAGGTTTTTGTTCAGTCTTGCATTGAAATACTGTAGCTAAGAGATTTCGGCTCGATTTAGGGTATTTTAACAAAAATTGTCAGTTTTAGCACATCCACTCTTTGCTTCACGTTTTTCATCCGGAACAACATAACCTCAAACTAAAAGAACGGAAATATCCAAATTTACGAATTTATAAAACTTGTACGTTGTTTTTATTGTTCTGACAATTTTATAAAAACGCAAATACAGTCTGAACATGTTGTATTATTGATAAATAATAAATTAATAAATTAAGCGTATAATTGGTTGCCTACACATTCGTCCATTTATTTCCTTTTCTACATATTTAACATACAGAGTGTACCAAACAAAAATATGCACACTTCGACGGCTCTTAACTTAGGTTACCGGAGCTAAAATGACAAAAAATGTAGTTTTTTAAGAGGCATTTCGTGAGTTTTTCTTTTATTGGAAGAGAAATTTCTTCCTGTACAACAACTACGGTGTATTAAAAATTCAAGCAAAATAAACTGGATGTGTGATTTAAGTATCACGTTCCTTTTCTTGGATCTTTTCTATAGTTAAAAAACGGCCTGATCAATAGTTGGGTACAAATTATAACGTGGGTTCAAAAAAAAAACGAGGCTGCGTTGGCCATAGAAAAACTTTGTGCATCAATTTAGTGAAGCAAAATTTCAAAGTGTCAGTTCGAGTCTGTTCATGTTTAGGTTAGCTTCCTTGTTGACAATGGGATAAATCATTATGGGATAAAAAAAAGTGCAAAACATTTCCCGGTATCGTTGTGAATCCAAACATCAATCTATTCATTGTTACAGCTTCTCCTCTGTTGAGAAGAATATCGGCACGACCTGGACGGTCATTAATTTGATATAACTGTAAGTCGTGAATAGATCGATGAAGAAGAATCAGTCTCAAAACCGAAAAATGTCTTGAGAATATTTGGCAGCACTCAGTTACCCGTCAACCTTCATGGGTCATCAGTCTCTATGCGCAACTAGAGACCTACCAATTCAGTTTAAGAGCAACTGCATTCTCAATTAATATTTCAAAAATCGTTGTATATATAGTTAAACACGGACGTCGACCGTTAGGGACTTATATTACACAATATACATTAGAAGAAAAAGGTTCGGGTTTGCTTGGATTCGAAGGTTCGAAGGTTTATTATTTTAGTAGGCCAAAAAATTTAGACGGGTTACGGCAAAAAATCGAAAGCAATTGCGATAAATGTTGTTTGTTTTTGGAGTTTAATTACGGATTGTCTTTCATTAAAATTTACATTAATTTTTTTTACATGTTTACGTTTTATTTAAAGTACCAAATTTATTTCCCCATCATTTAAGTAATAATAAAAATAATAATAATATGTTTGTGATCTACCAATCGTTGTATACATAGTTAAACACGATCGTTGACCACTAGTGAGTTATAAATTACACAATATACGTTAGAAAAAAAAGGTTCGGATTTGTTTGGATTCGAAGGTTTAAAAACCAATGATTATTAAAAATGCTCATTAAAAATAAAATTAAACTGTCCTAGCGTTTGAGCCGTTTTATTTCGATGGTAAATTTTAAACTGACAGATCTTGACATTTGTCAAATCTATGTTTATGTTTTCTATGGTTTCTACACTGGAAAGCCGATAAATTCCATGGCCAACGTAGCCTCGTTTTTTTTTGAACGCACGTTATAATTGTTATTATTATTCTTACAAATTAATTTAAACAAGATGTACCCACACTTTACTGCAAACCACTAAACGTGGTCGATTACTTACAGCAAAGTGTCTTTTAGATTTAGAAGAGATACGTGGAAAAGACATCGTTGATTGGGTTTACGTCCTCTACGTGATGTGTGTGCCACGCTGAGTTTACTTGAAGATCAGCATAATGCCATCTTATTATATTGTGTAATAAAATATTTATTAAAATAAATTATTAATGAAAATTATGTTTGTTTTAGTTCCCGCTCTTTATACAGGGTGTTTTTTTTAAGGCGGCCATTAGAAAATTTTTAACTTCCTATAGTGCTATAAATTTGAAATTTGGAATACAGTCAAAATTGACCATTCCGAATCGAAATAAATTATTTTCAATATGGCGGTACTTCCGCTTATACCGGAAGTGGACGCCATCTTTGTTATTTTAAATAGAACACCGTAGTTTTTATTTAATTTTAGAATGCCCTCTTTCTTTTTGAGTATCTTACACCTACATTGTACTTATCTATCTGTCAAAGTTTTGGAGATATGCGCACTTTTTTTACAAAATTTTGCAATTTCAGTGGTCTATTCAAAAAATGATTTTGCAGTAACCATTCGGAAAATATACAAACTGTTTTTTCCAGTTGATAGCGGAAAGATTGCAAAATTGTAGCCTGGCCTCAAAAGTAACTCTATCACATTCTTCACAAGTACTTACAATAATTTAATGAAAATGCCCAAAACAAATTGTCAATATTTCATTTTTTTTAAATGGCACCTACCAAATTTTATATCGCCAGTCGATAGAAAATGAAATTTAAGGCAATATTGTATTGTCCTATACCTATCTCAATTACTTTAGGAGTTATTCAACTTTCCAAATTCACATCTGAATTTATTCAACATATTCATATTTAATAAAGTTTTCAGTTGTTCCAATAAATTAATTTAATTATTTAAATTATATAAATTAATAACTAAATAATATTAAAAATAATAATAATAATAATAATAATAATAAAATAAAATAATTAAATTAATTAATTAAATAAATTCGGGCAGTGAATACTGAAAGTACTGAAAACAAATGAAGCAGCTTTTATTTAAATGTTTGAAAATTCATCTTATTTATATGAAATCGTTTTGTTTTTTTCTTTTTTAAAAAGTAGAATATTACATTTCTATATCGAAAAACACCATTTACATCAGATGAAACACAAGTAAATAGTTCATTAATAGTTCTGTTTGTTTTGGTTTCATGGTACATTCGTTCAATTCAATATAATAATAGTTATCATAAAATATAAAAGTACGTCCTGTGTATGAATTAAAAATTGTTTGAATGTTTTTATTGCTTGGCACTACTAATTCATAAATGTTTCTAGTAATGCTTTATTTGAAAAATAGGAAAAACAAATAAAATAATATTTATTCTTATCTATAATTACAACTTCTCCAGAAGGTCTTTGATAGATGTGAGAGATTAGTTTTAAACGGTAAATATTCAGGTATTAATTTTGGATCTCTGTATCGGCGACGATTGAACAATTTTTGAACGACGACTTGCTAATTTTAATGGAAAGTTAACTAAAGACCGAACCTGCACAAAATGGTTTGTAAACTGTGAAATGAAGCAATTAAACAAAGATAATGGGCTCAATTAAAAATTCGTCTTCTGATTGGTTGTGAGGCGGTGGACAAGAAGGTCCAGGGTTTTTCAGGCACCGAAACCCATGCCCCATCTGAAGAACGTAGCCAATCACCTTTTAACAGGCCTAAAAAAGTCATAGTTAGGAGCCATTCCTCCGCTGTGATTAGTGCGGTGAGGTGCTTTTTTCAAGCAAAAAATTGGTAAAAACGCGAATCGAGCGTTTCCATTTAAATTCGGTTGAAATAATTATAATGAAAGTCTGTAGGGCCTTTCACGGTCAGCCTTATTAATAATAACGATCTTATTAGGGTTTTTATACCGTGTTTTATTTGAAGTACCAATAAGAGGGAATAATAAATAATTAATAATGATCATTAGGGGGGAATAATATTAATAAATCATTCATAATGATCTGATGCTGAATTTAAAAGCTGAAAATTCCCTTTTCAACGATATACAACATTCGATACTTCTGTAAGAGGTATTTTATAGAATAAAATGAAGTTTTAATTTATAAAAGAAAGCTAGTTTTGGGAAATAGAAGAAATCATTCAGCACAAAAGTGTCCAATTTGGAACACCTGTACAAAAATAAATCTAAGCTGCGTAGATAATGGAATAACTTTGTCGTTTGAAAGAGTGTGGCAAACTTCCGATCTTAAGTTGAAGAAGGTTGAAATTCAGTTCTTTGCTAACCGTCTCACATACAATACATAAGTTACCTTTAGTGTCTTTTCCGACTAATTCCATCTCCCGGTCTCAGTTTAGACGTAATTTGAGCAAATTTTTGAACGACAGCTCCTGTTAAATGTTATGATTTGACAGTTTCAAAAATCTACCTTGTGATAAATAAAACAAAAGCTGGATTCCATAGCCCACCATTGTGCAGAATTTGGTGGTTTTATATTTTTTATCTGTCAATGACTCTTTTATCATATTTTATCATATTCTCAGATTCTATAGGCAATCAGATAAATAAGTTTTTTCAAGTTAAGTCCAAGACGTTAAAAAAACGACTAGGTATCTATCTCTAATATCAATTATTATTATTTACTCTAATTGCATTGTTGCAGATGTTATCTAACTATACTTATCAACAAGCCAATATGCTGTGGTGTTTTTCAGAAAAACACTGCCATATTTGGACCCTAAGAGGACGATAAGAATATTTCTCAAAAAGAGACTTGTCAATTTACACCTTTTATCTCTGAAATTACATCTTTATACACTAATGTGGCAACGTCACGAGCCCATATAAAATCTAAGTGATTGAATTTGTCCCAAGGTACCAGCTTGGAACTCTTCAAATTCGGTAATTGTTGAGCTAGCCTGTCGACGTCTACAACGCTGGACAACCAATCGTTTTTGCCAATATGCAGACTCACAGGAGCCGTAATTTTAGAAATATCGTACTTGGGAGCATAGTCCTGCCCATAATGGTTAATATTTTCGTCACGTCCATAGTCAAATTGGGCGAAATTTTGGGACACAATTTCTTGGAAATAGTGAAGCAGTTGCTTGACAGAGGACCCCGCTGGGGTGTTTGATGTTACCACCGGCAGAAAATTCTAAACTTTTGACTTAGATTTGCTTTTCTAGAAAATGAAATTACTTACTGGGTCTACTTGCGTATCAAATCCAGCTATTAGATTAAGAGCCAGAACGCAAAGATTTTGATACGCAGAGCCTTCACTACAGATTTGGTTTCCTAATTTTTGTAATGCTGGTCTATAAGGTAAGAACTCATGCAGTTTAAGATGGTCGAAAAGTTTCTGAAAATGTAACCATCACGATTCGCTTAATCAAGTCTTGATTTTACGCACCACAAGCAAATCATACTCGTCTGCCAACAACTTAAGCCATGGATTTGGAATATTTGACATGTAACTAACGGGTCCCAGAGCAGACATCAGTTTGATTTTCTTATTATATTCAGGTCTCTCGCTCATCAAAACAAAGAACGTGGTAGTTCCTTGGGAGAACCCAACATAGACCAACTGCTCTTGCTTAGTAGTGTTTAAGATGTAATCAATTTGCCCGGCCACATCGTAAAACCCGATTTCATGGAAACTAAAATCAAAAAATTTCTCCGCATCTTGGTCAGGATCCAGTGTAATGTGTTTGCGTGAAAAACGATTGCCTCGTTGATTTCCCATCCAGACGTCGTAACCGTTGTCTGCTAACAACAAAGCAAGAGCGTTTCCGGGTCCCAAATTGATCCAATCAACTGAACTGCACAAAAGAGCATGCATGAGAAAAACTGGAGGACCTGGTGATGAGTGCGAAGAGTTCGTAGCGTGAGGAATACGATGCATAGTCAGAATGTAACCATCTTCGGTTTGAACTTCATGCGACTCCAACGGATATCCATATTTTGACGTCAACTGATTCTAAAGTAATCATGATCGTACTGATTTAGTTCCGTTTAATTTACTCACAATATCTAAACCAGCATCCGGATGCAAATTTCTTTGTCTACTTGCCGCATTTTTCAGTCCAAACACCAGAACTAATGCGATGATTACTTGATGGTTAATCATTTTTAGAAATTGACTCATTTGGAACAGTTGCGCTTCTATTTATCAGAAATTCACTCTTAGGTAGTTATTATTTTTATCAGATTGTCTCCTGTAAAAATTAGTGATTTTATGAACATGACAATGAAATTTAGCAGAGTCGGAAATGGCACGATCGTTATCATTATAAATGTAATAATCCAAATGATGAACTGAATTAAAGACACTTACGCCTCATCATGACATAAAGAAAGTAAATATGTGTTGGACGCTTTTACAATGTAAAGAAAATATTTCTAATCGCAATCAGTTAACTTAGAACTTTTATTTATTAATACACTACACAGTCATACAATATAATTTTGTTGAAACGTTTCATGGTTCAATTCAAATTATTGAATTATTGAGAACAGTTGAGGATATTTTTCATACAATATTTACATCTTCGTTTATCCAAATGGGAACAGGACTTTTATGAGCATATTCTAAAGAATTGATTTACGTTAAAATTAGAAAATGTTTTTCTAGTGTGTTACGATTGTTGGGAATTTATTTTCTGTATTGTATATACACCGAAGTATATATTTGAAATTTGACTGGACAGTTCTGACTTCTGATATCAACTCTAGTGTAGGTATTCCTTAGATATTATCTAGACACACCGAATACTCTTTAGACCTATTTGTGAAGGAAAACCCATTTTTTGAATTAATTACAGAGCTTATTTAGCTTTTAAAAATCTATAACTACTTATTATGAATTAGTTTTTATTGCAAATTAAAAAAATATATATTTAGTCTAATTTATATAAATTGATGACGCAAATTATGTTATACCGACAAATAATTGATAATTGTTTGTTTTTACCAGCTTAATCTTCAAAGATAAATTGCTCATTGAGATTATAATCATAACATCGTTAAGTATACCACTTATTATGATGATAATTAAAGGTAAAAGGAAAGTAGAAATTCAAGTAATTTTTGAAGCAGAGCTTGAACCACTTTGAATAAGATATAAAGTTGAGATAGTGAAGATTTAAAGCTTGATGGATATAAATACGTGGTATTACAATATAAACAATTAATCACCTTATCATTCACACAATGCTAACGTTATCATTTCAAGCGTTTAGGAAATAATAAATTAACAACCAATACGCACTTGCCAATCTTAGTGACTGGTAATTAAACTTATTAATCTTTTGCAAACCAATGTTGTGGACATTTCTGCTTGATGATATTCAGTCGTTTGCGCAATAGAAAAAGCAAGACAATTTTATAGAACACCATGTATTTCTTGCAGTTTCAATTATTTTATTTAAAAGATTAATAATAAAATAATAATAAATAATACCAAAAATAATAAATGTATTACCCCAACTGTTAACTTGAAATAATTAATAAATACCAAACATTAACAGAGCACTAGAAAAACTAAACGATCTTAAAAATCATTATGGATAATTTGAAAATGTAAATAAGCTCCCTAGAAAAATAAATAGTAAACTAAAATAATTATTGTTTCCAAAAAGTAATTGTAAGCAACGAATTCATATAATGAATGAGTGATACATATTTTATGAAAGTATGTAGGCTTTATAATATGTAATTTATAATTGATACATATTTTGTTTTATATTTTTACAAGATATTATTTTTTTATTTTGCTGTTTTATTTTTGTTAGAGGATATGTATAGTTTTATTTTAAAATCTAGTAACTGTTTTAAGTACTAATTTATTTGAGCACAAATTTTCTTGACTTTAGTCCTTTGAGTTGTAGTCTTAATGGACTAATTCTGGCGGAAAAAGTTATTTCTTTGTGTATTTTTATGCTCAAAGGTTGGTTGCTGAAATAATCTTTTTTTGAACAAAATAGACAAACAAGCAACTAAACTCATTTTTTAGGTACCAAATCCAAACAATATGGGGCTAAAATAAGACTGACTAATAGAAATTAGTGATAAAATGAACACCACCACTAAAATTCAGCTGGGTAGGAACTAGCACGATTTTTATCATTATAAATGTAACAACACAAACGACGTGGTTTCGGATTCAGTCAGTCAGTCATTTCTTGACATCACAAAAAATTGCAGACGTGCGATTTAGACGCTATTAACAGATAATGATAAGATTTCATCTCAAATGGACACCTGTTAATTTTTATTTATTTACAAAATTACGCATTATGAAAATAATTTTAGCAGCGTCACCATGATTGAATTTATTCTAAAACACTGACTTAAAATTTTTTAAATGTAGTTTGTCAGTTTATTTATGGAGCTAGTTGAAGATATTTTCTTTGCGGGGCATTAATAAATTGTAAAATGGAAAATGCATTGCCATAGGTCAGGGATGTGTTACATTTATCATTAATTTTTCTCTCGTACTACATATCTGAAACGAACTGAACATCTTTTGTTTCCTTACTTTTATTATACAGGAATGACACTGGAATAGGGAACATTTTAAAGATTATCACCATTGAAGTTGGAGTTTTGATTGGTACATACAACCAAGAATTTTTAAAGTGGTTTATTTATTGACCTATTAATTAGGTATATAGGAATTTAAGAGATTTAAGAAGAAGCTCTTAAGATATAAGGTTAAATATGTTATATCTTATCTCAGTTGTGTTTCGTTATCTTCAATTATTAGAACTGACGAGCTTCTCTCTTGTAATTTTGCACTTGAGCAAAAATGTCGAATATCAAAGCAAATAATATAAATGTTTTCTTCGAATATCTGAGTACTGAGCAGTGTGTTTGAATTTTATCCAGTTATTAAACAATTGTCAGAATTCCTGGAAGACGAATTTTGTATCTACTTGCTTTAATTCCCGTTACGGTGCACGTTCAAAATGAGTAGATGTGTCATGAATTTAATTTAAACATGTTCTTGATGCAGATGCAAATTACACAGTTCCGACAAGTGATAGATAACTGTTTACTTTTATTAGCGTCATCTTCAAAGATAATGCCATTGGTTATGACCATTTTAAAATTAATGAAAAATTTAACTTTTTTTTTTAGAGTTAGTTTAAAGTTGTGGTATTTCGTAGCGAAATCTATTACGTTAAGGGGATATTTACACTGGTCGAAAACATACCAAAAACACAGCTCGGGAGAAAGACTTTTACAGCGTCATTTATCGATAGATTTTTCTCAAATTTTTGACATGCATTAATTAATGTTCAATTCATGTTTCGTTGGAGCTAGTTTTTTTAAATTTTGAAAAATTTCACCCTTTTTGCTATCAAGAAAAATCACTAACTTTGGATGTATTTCCTAGCTCTACCAGATATAATTTGGAAATTCCGCTCCCACAGAAACATAGATTCATCTTTTGTCTGTAGAAAACAAAAAAAAATTTTGAAATTAGTTGGATAGATTTTCTGTAATCAAGTGGCGGCGAAAGCTCTACAAAGTCGAAAATTTACAAATTCTGGTGCTGATAATTGCGCCCTCTGCGTAATTTTTTGTGAATTATTGGTTGTACCCGCCTTACCACAATCTATCCCATTTCATTGGTAGAGTGGCTGACAAAGGGCTTTATTGCTTATACCTGTGAAGAAAGCCTCTGGCACAAGTGCGGTATGCTGAAATTCTCGAAAATATAGAAAACACCGGCACAATATTACAATGGGATGAACGATAATAATTTTAATAAGTTTTTTTTAACTTTAAAACTACGCGCGGAAATTAATTGTTTTGGCGTTATGTCATATGTTATTTGAAAGAGGAATTCTTGCTCTATAAGATTGTATGTTTAGTTTATTCGTTTGCCTTAATTTTTGTTGATTTTTAAGTCATTGAAATGGAGTGTCAAGCATTTTTGACACTATCTTTTCTTTGCGTTTAATCGAGGTGACCGCTGAAACTGCTTGAGATATTTGCAGGAGCAGAAATGCCTGAAAGTTCCGCCCGGTGTTCATATTCGCACTTCAAAAATCGGAATTTTGATTTGTCTGGTATTTATTATAAACAATTATGGTCATTTCATAACATTAATGTTATCTTTAAGCGATAAAGTTTAATATATATTAAAAAACATACATGTCTACACTTTCTTTAAAAAAAAACATGCCGACATTTCGATTAGTTTTTATTATTCAAAAATAAAAACGATCATTTTTTATGTGTCACCGTTTTGCTCACATTTTATTAATTATAACAATTATTTGTTGACATTGTAAAAAGCAGATGTTGTATGCAAAATAGAAATTGTGGTTTTATAGAGGAACAAATCAAAAAACGCTTGTGATGACCACATAGGAGATCTCGTAAAGTAATGGACTTAGAAAAATACAAGTGGCGCATTTTCGAGCTCGATTTTTGAGAAACTTATTTTGGTGTGGTTTCTTTAGTTTTCGAGATATAAGCAAAAATTGCCATTTCGTCGAAATTATTAAACATTCCTATCTTTTTTATTAATGGTGTTATTAACTTGAAATACAAACATTATGGAAGCATATTTTTAAGTAAAATGCAACGATCTAGTCAAATGTTATTTTGAGCTGTTTATTTAGCGATAAAAAATCGAACTTGTGTTTTAAAAAATATAAACAACAGAAGACGATTGCATTTTTAAAAAAGCCTTTTTTGTTTTTAAAAATATGTAAAAGTACCTACATTTTATATGATATGAAAATTGCAGAAAATAAATAATTTTATTTTGCAATTTCTAATAAATGAGCCATGTAAAATAAACGATTTATTTTGTTATATTACCAACCAAATGTGCAGTAAATACCCTTTGTTTACCTTTTGTTTGCAAAAGAAAATTTTAAAAAGTACGACATATTAGGGTATTACATCGAATCCAACAAAAATGAGGCAAAAACAAAAAGCACCTATTTTGAAATATTTCCTGAAAGACGCCAACCGGGTTTGAAAATATTAGAACGTCCAAAGAGATACGCTAATGAAAAGAGGAAGGAAGGAAGTCCTAGGAAGTGTTGCGGCTTATCCGAATATTTTTTTATATTAATATTCAAGAGAAATGGTCTTGCGATTTTTATTGGATTCGGTGTAACACTCTATCATGTCGTACGTATTTTTCAAATTTCTCGTAGCTTTGCATTTTTCGTATGAAAACAAAATAGAAACAAAATATATTTTTGACACTTTAACAATTTTCTGCACATTGGTAAGTAATATAACAAAATAAATCGTTTGTTTTCCATGGCAAACTTAGAAAAAATTGCGAACTAAATTTTAATTATCAAATTTTTTAATAGTTGTTAGGACTATCGCATAATGTACCTATATATATTTAAAAAAAAAAATAACATTTTTAAAAATACAATCGTCTTCTATTGTTTATATTTAAAAAACGCAAGTTTGATTTATTACTGCTAAATAAACAGGCCAAAATATAATTTCACTAAATCGTTGCATTTTACGTAGAAATGTGCATCAATAATGTTTTTATATGAAGTTAATAACATAAATAATAAAAAAGTTAGGAAGGTTTAAAGATTTAGAAAAAAAAACATTACTTTTTGAGATCTCCTACGTAGTCATCGAAAATGAACCATCCTGTACTCGCAAGCATGCAAAATGTTCAACATTTTCATGGCCTTCTTTACCAATAATCATGGACTTTTTCTCTACCAAATACATTTTTTTCTATACATTTTTTTGTAATTTTTTGCTGTAATTGTAGATTTGCGTTACTAACTAGAGAGAAATACGCTCGTTTAAAAATCACAAAAAAATGATTTGGCTTAATTAAAAAAAACAAAATTGATTGTCATAGTAGTTAAACAAAGAAAGTTAGGATCAAACTACAAACGTCATGTGATGCGCAATAATAAACCTAACAACTTTTCTATTAAACTTTTCATAACTATAATTAAAATATAATTTAAAAGTTACAGCCATTATTTGATACTTTTTCTGCATTCTGTAAATGTTTCCCAATGCAGATTCTTGTGAAAGAGAAGAAAATACTAAAAATACAAATGTGCCTCTCTACCTGCGACACTGCCTCCGGCTACAATTGCCCACCCTAGTCGATCAGTTGTACTGTGTAAATTATGATATAGAAAGATACATAAACATGATGTTTCAGTTTGAACTGAGCCGCAAGTTATTTGGTACCGCCCCTTCGACACCAAATTTTTACCTCGTCCCAACCCGCGGCGTCCCTCAGAAACTTTTGGAAAGTGTAAACATCCCCTTAAGATAGCGGAAATCTAAACACCCGATGGATACAAGTTATAAACATGTAGTACTACAAACTATAAAAATATCTCTTATCAATTACACAATGCTATCGTTATCATTTCAGTGTCTAGTCATTAAACTTATTATTTTTTGATAAACGAGCTTAGGCGCCTCTATCCCGAACAAATAGTCCATATGGTCGAAGTAATAATCAGAAATACGAAACTTGCCACGCAAATTTGGCAATTGTTTACCAAAGTTGTGGACGTCTCTGCTTGATGAAATCCAGTCGTTTCCGCTATAGAAAAAGTACAGGGGGGCGGTAATCTGAGACAAGTCGTAGTCTCTTGGTTTCCAGTGCTTGTACCGTTTCCAGTTGGACACAAATCCGTAATCGTACTGACGGAATTTACCTATAAAACTCAATTACAAGAAGTTAAAAATAAGTTAGTTTATACCAGAATTGATTTCTTGAGCGTAGTGCAGAATTTGTTTGCTCGAGCTTCCTGCAGGTATGTGTGCCAAAATAAGCGGCAAAATTGTAGTATTCAACTGCTTGGGATTGAATCCGCAGATAGCAAAAAGCGCATTGCTGCATAAAATTCTTGTGAATGTGTTCACACCACAAACTGCTTCACCTAGCAAACTGACGATGCCACCTTTCGGCATAAACTCACCCAAATATGTTAGTTCAACAATCTCCTAAAAGAGTAACTACGATAATTGGTGGTTATCAATACGCAAGAAGAAGTACCTCGAGAACGGTCTCACCTTTAGCTATGGTTTGAAAAATTGGACTGAACATGTGATTAACAAACGCGACAGGTGCCAAACTGAAATGTGCTCGAATTTTGCTGTTATATTCAGGTCTCAAGGCGCACATCACGTAAAATGTCGTGGTACCTTGAGAGTGTGCCACGTGAAAAATTTTCTTCTCTCCAGTAGTTTTCAGAACGTAATCAACCATTGCTGGAATATCATAAACGCCGATTTCGTGCCAGGAAAAGTTCCAGAAATCTTTTGATGTCGGATTTATTGTTGTATGGTTTTTGGAATAGCGGTTGCCTCGAGCATTGCCCAACCACACGTCATATCCTTCATTTGCTAAAAGATATCCAAGTCCATTATTCGGACCCGTGATTATCCAATCGGCAGATGATGCCAAAATGCCGTGCATGACTAAAACCGCTCCTTTATGAACTTTTTTCGGAAGGACACGATGAAGGGTGAGGATGTAGTTGTCTTCAGTTGTGACATGATGAACTTCAACCGAATAGTTGTATTTGGCGATGATGTCAGGCTGCACATTCTTATTATAAACACTACCAAACGATCATGGAACACTTACAACTGGCAAATCGATTTCATCTCGAAGAGAAGGTGGTAGGCTTTTAAGTAACTCCGCAGGAACTTTTGACTGAGCCGTTTCAATTAATAAAAAAATCAAACAGAACTGTAAGAGCATTTTTTCAATTTAAATCTACCGATTGTGTGAGTTTTTCAATTTATATCTTCATAGAAGGACGCTGAGTTATCACAAATTTCGACACAAGCGGTGGAGCAATTTTATGTAACCTGAAATTGTGAAGAGAGTGTTGCAATAATTTTAAGACAAACCACTTATTTGGGAGATATCAAATTAAATCTAATAAAACTGAAGTTCCGAAATTTTTGCAAACCTGTTCTGTATCTTTTTACTAAATTTACAGGTAGTGAATTGAAGTGGAAACAAAATGAGACTTGAAAGCAAGGAAAAAAAATTTAAAAAACAACCTGTGGCCAGCATTAGTTAGCTAAACTTACAGATCATCGAGTTTCAACTAAAATTTTGAAATTTTATAATTTTATTTATTTATAAATTGTGCAAAAACAAATAATTTATTTATAGTGTATCTAATAAAAACTGATTTTGTGGAAAGAATACTTATAATAAAACCAGTGGTTTAACTGAAGCGATACTTTTTTTACTAATTTTATCTGCTTCAACTTCACGCCAGAGTGGTGTTAAATAAATTGTATAAATTGCTTTTTTTTGTCAGGAACAATAAAACACGCAAGCTTTATGACAAATGTAATTTTATTTATTGTTAAAGTAAATCAAATCAGTGCTTTGCCATGAGGCTTATCACCTTATTGTAGACTAACTCCGGTGCGTGAATGCCGTACATATAATCCAAATGGTTGAAAGCACTATCAGAAACAATAAATTTTCCGGCACAAGCATTGCCCAAACCTTCACACAGCCTGATTACATCAAGTTCAGCAGATAACCAGTCATTATGACTGTAAAACATATAAATTGGAGTTGTGATGTGTGACAGTTGGTAGGCTGGCGGTATGAGAGTACCATATCTTCTCAAATTGTCGATTCCAAAATCGTACTGCCTGAACGCTCCCGAATTGATTTCTTGCCCATAATGCAACAACTGTTTTACTGACGAACCAGCGGGAGTGTATTCAGTCAAAAAGGGTAAAATTGTCGCGTTCATCTCTTTCGGACTGAATCCGCAAAGGGCAAAAAGCGCGTTTGTGCAGAGTGCTTGCGTCAATGAACCTTCCCCACAAAGAGTGTCACCCACCATTGCTATAAACTCATTGCTAGGTAGAAATTCGTTTATACCGATTAGTTTGAAGAGCAAGTCTAAGGTACCGCCCCAAAAAGATATTATATGCAAGAGTGGGCTTGTCATGTGGTTCATATACGCAATTGGAGCCAAACTGATGTGCGCCTTCACTTTTGCGTTGTATTCAGGATGTGTGGACATCATGACGTAAAAACTTGTAGTGCCTTGCGAGTGTCCGATGTGGTAGAGACTCTCTTGGCCGGTAGTTTTCAAAACGTAGTCAATCATGGTCGGTATGTCTATTGCCCCGATTTCGTGCCAACTGAATTGCCAAAATGCAGAATCCTGGTCGGGGTTGAGTGACGTATGATTGCGGGATTCGTGGTTACCACGAGCGTTTCCAAACCAAACGTCGTAGCCCTCGTCGGCTAAAAGGTAACCCAAACCGTGATCGGGTCCAGTCAAAACCCAATCCGCTGACGATGAGAGTATTCCGTGCATTACGAACGCAACTTTTTGTTTACTCTTCGAATTTTTCCCGTGTGGGATTCTGTGTAGTTTCAAGATGTAACCATCAGGCGTCGTTACGAAGTGTTCCTCAGAAGGGTAGCCGTAGCTGGCTATAAGATCGGGCTACTTAAAAATAGTAGTATCTGTGTTAAATTTATCTTGACTTACCACGGCTTCATACGTGTTCTTTGCTTGCGGCGAGCGTTGAGGAAGGGCCTGGATGCACAAAATTGCACTAATTAAAATAATTAATTTCATTTTGTTTGCCGTTTTGGAATAGTGACGATTTGGTGTCAGGTCATGCTTTTATACAGGATCTATCGCAATTTGCGATCTAAAAAATGCGTTCGATATGGATAATATGTGATAATAAAATTAAAAGTAGGATTACAATCAGAAAATAACAAATCCAGGTGGTGGGTGGGTATAACAATTGTGCGTGGATTAAAAACGTTCACATTTTTTATTTGCAATTGATAACTTAATCCTTGATGTACACGTTGATTTCTTCTTCAGATTAAACCGGAAGAAAACGTGCTAGAAAACAATCATACAGCACTATTAGTGTTGTACTAGTGCTATAGTGTTCCTTTTTATTGTAATTCACTCATATCTTGTGATAGTGTGTCGATTTAAAAATGTGTTGTGTGTGTGTGACATTTTTCTTTGTATTGTTATTCTATGACTTTTAAACTAATAAATTCTATTACTTAGAAAAACTTTTATTTCATCAAGTTTTTATCAGTAGTTTAACATATTAGGTTTAATTTCGAAATACAGTGAAGAATCCTCTGCTGTGTTTTGATTTTATATCAAATTTGCAACCACAGGATTTGTCATCAGAAGAAGTAACGAATTCACTATTTACCTTTTTTTTTAATTTAAATCAATAAAAGATTCAATCATTTCTATTAAAAAAAGTGAAGAATTTCAAAGCACTTATGTAGTTGTCTTATCGTTTCTAAACTAATCAAAATAAGTATCACTAGTTTATTTTGATGATTTATTTGCAATAAACAAACGCGAGTGTTATCGCAAATTATTTTTAAATGCTGCAAACAATAGGACGTGCAAAGATTAACATTAAAAGCATCGCCGGTAAAAATTAAAATGTTTACACAAACGGCATGCGATAAATTGTATGTTTTTGTTGATTTATCTGGTTCGGAAATTTTTATAAACGCCGCTTGCAGATCGAATAACTGCGAATTCTGATGGAACTGCATGATAAACAAATTTTCGCGTTTGCGGTAGCAAATTATAGTACACTTTCCTGCCAAATTAATTAACAAGGCTTGGTTGAGACTTGTGCTAAGATTATTTTAAAAATATTTAAAAAAACTATGAAATTAGACAGAAGAGGAAAAAAATTAAAACCACGAAAATTTCGAAGTTTTTATTTAACATCTTATATCTAAGTAGCACAAGGAAACTATTCGTATTGGGTAGGTGCGTAATTATCAGGCGTTTTTGTAGGCGGTTTTTTTTATAACAATTGCTGTATTATTTACTTTTTTATATAATAATATTATTTTAGGTTATAAAAATGCGTGTCGATAACCATAGTCATATTCATCATATTATGCTTTACCACTTTGAAAAAAGATGGAAAGTAGCGCAGTCTTTTTAGCCAAGGAACAATAAGTGAAAGTCGATGCAATGAATGGTTTGTCTATTTCAAATCTGACGACACTAGCTTGGAAGATAAGCCAGGAAGAGGTTGATCATCAGAGTTCGACAATCAGGCACTATTGGAAGCCGTGGAAATTTTCTAAGATTTGGTTAGCTTGGTGGCCGATGTCAAAGCATGGATTGCTTCCAAAAGCCGTTAATTTTTTGCCTATAGAATCGATCGTCTTCCAAGCAATTATGTTATTGAAGCCAATGGTGACTAGGCTCCGGAATAATCATTTAACAATATTTTTGTAGAATTATTTGTTTCTTTTTCAAATAAATATTGTTTTTCATAAAACGCCTGATAATTATGCACCAACCTAATAATTTCAAATTTCCCAAGATGCAAATGCTAACAATTATTTACATATTGAATTATCAATTTTTTTAGAAAATAAAAAGTGCAAAGCAAAAAAAAAAGGTAAAAATTTATGACTCCCATTTATCAAAATTAAGGAAATTAAAAATTGTATTTTAAGAAATCAACTTTCTGTCCATACATGCTTTAACAAATAGAGCAAAAAATAGCTTTATGCCTTGTTGGTTGTTAATGGAAAAATAAAGCGCGGTACATTTCATAAAATGTTCGCACTTCAATAAAACCACTTTTGTATTATTATTTAAAAACTTGATTTATTTTGTTTGTACATTTTTATACAGCACGTTTCTTATGACACAATATTTAGTACTAAAACTAAACACTCATTCTCGAAGACTCGTCCATCCTCACTTGGATACCGCATAATTTGGTTAAAAAACATTCGAATTGCAATAATTTAGATTCATCTGAATGCAAGTCGTTACATATCTACAACAATAATTTAAAAGATTTATACAAAAACTGAAAAGCTTACAGGATCGGAGTTAGTCTTATGACTAAAAATGGCAGGCAGGGGCACTACCTAGTGAGCACTTCTAAATAAATTATTTACACGAAATTATAGTACACGTCAGTCCTCAAATCCGCAACTCCGCATCCACTACTGTCTTTGCGCGATTTTGGGGCGGCTGCCTCCCCATCACGTGGTGACTGGTGGACAATCCGGGCGTCACCAGCGGCGAAATTGACGGCGATTTCGTCGCCAGCGGCGACAAACTTGGTGAGAAGCTGGGCGACATCGCCGCCGAGGTGCTGAACGTGGCCCCGGAAGCGTCGTGGTTAATCGGCGACCTCGGCAGCATCATCATCTGGTTGTGGCCGGCCGCGTGATGACTAGAAGTTCCCCTCGCGTTCAACACAGGCATCGCTATCGACCTGGGCGCCACACTCGTGATCAACGGGGGAGGTATGCTTTTGGCCGGCGCCGAATTCTTGCTTTTCACGCTCGAATTTCCGCTGGCGCCGCTCTTCACCGACGCCGTGTCATCTTTCAGTCTTGCAATCTCGGAAAAAACGTGAGCTAGGGGTTGATACTGCGGGCCCCAGTCCAGGAGGTAGTCCCAGTTGTAACTCCCGGCCAGCTCCTCCTCGCTGTGGACGATGGAACTGAGCGAGCCGTTCATCGAGGGTTGATGCGTGACCGCGGGGACTTCTCCGTAGCCTCCCATCGCCATGACATGCTCCAGCGTCGAAGCGTTGACACCGCCTTCGTCCGTCGACGACGCTCTGTCGCTCCCCGCCACGTCGTTCAACTTTGCATAAATCAAAGTCATGTCGTTCTCGTTGCCGGTTTCCTCGTCGAAGATGTCCAGCGGGACAGCCTGGTGGTGGTGCATGGATTCTTTACTGCTTCCGGCACGTGGATCCGGACACAAACGCGCGGTCTGTGGAACACCCCCGCCGCTGTTGACGATGCCCAACCGCGCCAAATATTCCTGAGTATTGCGCACGGACACGTCCGACAAGTTATCGTCGTCGTCGTTTTGTCTGTGTATTCCCGAATCTCGTTGAAGCGGGCCTTCGTTGATCATCCGAATCTCCTCGTCCTCGCCGTCGTCGCCGTCTTCAGCGGAACCGCGACCACTGGAGCCGGACTGCTCAGACCCGGACAACTCTGACGTGGTGGCCGCTCCAGAATTCGAACTGGCGGCGTGTCCGGCACCGTACGGAGGAATCTCGTCGTATTTAGGCGGCGCAAATTGATTCGCACTTCCCGTCACTCCAGCACTTCCTCTGATCGGAATCGTGTCGAACGCACTAGGGTCCACGTAATTGTTCGAACCACTCACAGTCTCACTAGTCAAGTTCGGTTTATTAATCTTCTTGTTGCGCTTGTTCCGCATGTGTAGGAACACAAACACTGCACCGAAAGTGATGACAAGAAGTATCAAAGCGATGAGAAGACCCAGCGCCCAGTCCGCTATTCCGCCATTTGCTGCAGCGACTGTCCTGTTCTCGCCGTTAATAGCCAAATTACTGCCCGGGTCGGCTAATGGATCAAGAGTGATCTCCACAACAGTCATATTCGTTAACGAGCCTTGCCGCCCCGAGCTAGCTGTCACGACTAAACTAATTTCTCGTCCCGAGTCTAAACCGTCGGCGTTGTCCAACTTCTTCTTAATAATTACAGCACCGGTGGTTCGGTTCACTTTAAAAAACGAGTGCTGCGTGGTCAATTGGTAGACCACGCGCCCGTCCGGACCTTTATCCCGATCGGTGGCGGTAACATGTCCTAGAACGTAACCGATGGGGAGCGCCACCGAAGTAGCCAGAACGAACTTGTAAGTTCGTTCGGTGAATTGCGGGTGGAACTCGTCCTTGCTTTCGATTTCCACGCGCACTTTTACGTTCGAAGACTTCCCACCGACGTCTGTGGCCCGCACGATGAAGATATACCGACTGTGTTGTTCGTAGTCGAAGACCGAATTCGTGGTCACCAGACCTGTGGAGGAGTCGACGTGGAACAACCGCCACGAGTCGTCGATCCCGGGATAGGTGGCGGAACTAGCGCTCACGATGGAGTAGCTAAGAGCGCCGAACACCCCCTTGTCTAGGTCCGTGGCATGTGCCGTGAAAATGGCAGTACCGACGGATTCGTTCTCCCCGACGAACTCCAAGTACTCGATCACTGGGAACGTGGGCTCGTTGTCGTTCTCGTCCTGGAGAGCGACTGTGAAAGTGTTGAGAGTGCAAAGAGCGGGTTGGCCACGATCGCAGGCGCGCAGCACCAAATTGTACTCTGTGACGCCGACGTCGTAGTCCAGAGTCGCGTTCACGGAGAGAATCCCGGAAGTTTTGTCGATCCGAAACAGGCGCTCGTCGTTGCCGGAGGTGATATCGTAAGTTATTTCCGAGTTGGGTCCAGGAGAGTCGGCATCGCTCGCTACTATTTTCTTGATGGAAGCGCCGATTGCCGTGCCTTCGCTGATGGTGATTTCATAGTCGGCCTGCTTGAAAACCGGTGCGTTATCATTCGCGTCATCTACTCCGATGAACACTGCAATCATCGAGTAATTGGAACTATAACTAGAATCTCCAATCGTTATTTTTAGATTGTAGGTTTCTTGAACTTCACGGTCCAATGTTTTGACAACGATTAGGGCGCCCGAAGGGTTGGACACTTCGAAGATGTGGTCGTCGTTTCCGTCTGTTATGTAAAAGTTGGACTGCTTCTGGGCGCTCGCCGGTTTGGCCAAATGCAAGATGGTTGTTCCTTTCGGAGTGCCTTCCGAAATTCGCAGCCTGTAAAAATAAACACGTGTATTCGTTTAAATGTTTTTGTCTCTTACTTGTAATCCCTCTTGTTGCTGGAGGCCAAATGACCGGAGCGCGCGTTCATTTTTATTCTAACCGATGCAAACGAACTGAGAGGAGGGTTTCCAAGATCGCGCGCCTGCACGATGAATTGTACGTCTTGCGTTGACGAAGATACGTTGGAGATGTTTGCGCGCACGACTCCGTCGTTGCGTCCGATGGTGAAACTTGAAACGGCGTTAAGAAGCGAATATTCGACTTTTGCGTTGTCGCCCATGTCTGCATCGGTGGTGTTGACCACGAGGACATCGGTGAGCTCGACCGAATGACCGTCTGTAAACCAGAAGCTCGCAAATGCGCCAAAAATGGACGGTTATTAAATTACCTGGTAAATTAGCTTGGTAAACCAGTTGCGAGAAGACAGGCGGATTATCATTGACGTCCGTGACTTTGATCGTAAGAGTAGTTTTGGCGGTGTGTGCCGTATCAGACGCCACGATTTTCAGCTTGTACTCTTGCCAAATTTCGTAGTCCAGTCGCTTGATCAGCACGATTTTACCACTGAACCTGTCAATGCCGAAGAACTCTAAATCTTCTCTGTTGTTGTCCGGAGAGAAGCTGTAGGTGAGCGCGGGGTTGGTGTCGACGTCGTTGGCGGTCACTGTAGTCAGAACGGACCCAACATCCGCGGCCTCGCTCACGTTAATCGCACTAGGAGGCGGAAAAGTCGGCTGGTTGTCGTTGACGTCCACAATATTGATAATTATTCTGGCAGTTCCAGTCATCTGAGGTACTCCCTCATCAGTCGCGATCACAGTCAGCTTGTAATTGTCTCTGATTTCACGATCCAACACAATGTTGGTCTTCAAAATGCCGCTAAATGCCGGCTCGATTTTGAAGGCGTTGTCGTGGTTGCCGTCGACAATATGGTAGAGAATCCGCGAGTTGTGCCCTTCGTCGTCGTCAAAAGCCACGACCTGCAGCACGAACGCCCCCTTTTTATTGCCTTCCCACACCGACGCCGAATACTGCTGCTGGGTAAACTTGGGAGAGTTGTCGTTAATATCCGTCACTTGCACCACCACTTCACAATAGCCGTGCAGAACAGGTCCACCCTCAGTCCTGGCCTCCACCACCATTCGTATTTCCTTATGCAACTCGTAGTCGAGGTTTTTCGAGTCGCGCACTTGTAAAACACCACTTTCTGGATCAATACTGAAGATGTTGTCTTCATTTCCCGTTCCAAATGAGTAGATGATGCGTTGCCTCCGGCTGTCGTTGCGCAACGCCGAGACCTTGAGGATGTCTTTGAATTTTTCCGTGTTCTCGGGTACGTCAACCACATAGGTCGAGTTTTGAAACTGCAACTGGGGAGTTCCTTCGGCTAAGTCGCCGACGATGATTTCCACTAAACCGGTTGAGCTTCGAGGCGGGTTTCCCTTGTCGGTCGCCAGAACATTGATGTGGACCACTTTGCCGTTCTCACTTGCTAGGCTCTGAGTCGCCGTTAATATTCCAGTGGTTGGATTTATCCGGAATTTGGAGTAGGGGACGTCGTTCACTAAACTGTAGACTATTTCTGCGTTGGTGCCGTAATCGGCGTCTTTCGCTGATATTTTGAGAATCGTCTGGCCAGGTTGCTTGTATGCTGGGATTCGCTCGCGAAATGGGTATTGCGTAAAAATGGGTTTGTTGTCGTTTATGTCGTCGATTCGTACCGTGACGGGAACCCTCTGAGATCTGGCGTTGTATTTACCACAGTCGGTGGCCACAACCAGAAAATTGTAAACGGCTTGCCGCTCTCGATCGAATAGTCTGCAACAATAGTAAAAATGAATAAAGTATAAAAACGCGGAAAGAAATTCGTCGAGCGGTGGCAATTGTCGTCTTTAAACACAATTCTGACCTTTATAACGTGCGTACAAATAAAAAATAAAGAAAATCACTTTGGAATTCGTTTAAGTTTAAGTTTCCTGTTGACGACCGTTTCGGCCACGACAAGTAATGTATTTTTTAACAAACTCCATCGCTAAATTATGCTAAAAACCTCAAAAAGTTTTTAAATTTGGCGGAGACGCATCGGAATAGACCACTAAAAAGAGATTTAAAAGATGATTGTATACTTCTGACCGAAGCACGATTTACTATTTGGTTCGACATTTTCTTCGCAAAACAAGGAATTGTCGTTCACGCACCACATTAAATGTAACCCAATTACGATCAAAATTATACTAAAATGTTCTTTTTATAGAGAAGCGACGGATATAAATTTATAGCCCCTTTAAATTTTGTGACTTTTCAGGGCCGTGCTAGAACTTGTATTTTTTAATTTCAGTCAGCAATTAATTTGCAAATCAGTAATTATAGAAACTAGATTAAGAGTATAAAAATGTAAGACTGATGACAATAAAATTAGTATTGCAAAGAAACTTTGTGTGTTTGTACTCAACCTTCCTCACACTTCTCCCTGAAACCTTAACAGTTACGAAACCTCAAATTCAAAAACAGCTAATGTGAAATTAATTGTTTAAAAGCTTGCGAAGAAGGAAAACGGAACAAAAAAGTTCCTATCTACTATAGTCCGATTCTCAGCCATTTCAGTGCTGCTAAATAAATAAAAAAGATATGAGCAAATATCTGAATTTTTCCTTGCGATTCTCCTCCCATTTAACTCCCTAACGCACGCTTTTTCACATTTCCTGAACGAATTGTGGACATTCGACAGAAATAACAAAAAAATTATTAAACCGTTAGAAAGCTTAGTTTAAAGAGCAGTTATTATGATATTTGCTTGTTCCCAGGATTGGAGCTTGTGGGTCAAATACATCATCAATAATATTCAAAATTGCGTAAATTCAATTTTTTATTTATTTTGGAAACAATCCCTGGATTAAACAAGATCTATCCTAAAGAGGAATTTTTTGTTGTTTTATCGTTAGAACCCACGAAATTTGTAAAACAAGTAGCCACCCTGTCTGTATACTGTACTGATTACACAACGAGTTTTACACACTCTGGAAGATAATAATCAAATGTAATCAAATAATAATAAAAAATATTTACAATTGCGTACATTTTTTTAAATTTTGGAAACAGCCCCTTGCTTAAATAAGATCTATCCTAAAGAAGAACTTTTTGTTGGTTTGTCGGTAGAACCCACAAAATTTGTAAAACAAGTAGCCACTCTGTATATTGTACTGATTACATGACAAGTTTTACACATTCTGGAAGATAATAATCAAACATAATCAAATAATAATCAAAAATATTTACAATTGCGTAAATTTAGTGTTTTTTTTTATTTTGGAAACAGTCCCTGACTTAAACAAGATCTATCCTAAAAAGGAACTTTTTGTTGTTTTGTCGGTAGAACCGACAAAATTTGTAAAACAAGTGGCCAGCCTGTATACTGTACTGATTACATGACGAGTTTTACAGACTCTGGAAGATAATAATCAAATATAATCAAATAATAATCAAAAATATTTACAATTGCGTTATGTTATTTATTTTTGCATTTTAGAAACAGCCCCTGGCTTGAACAAGATCTATCCTAAAACGGAACTTTTTGTTGTTTTGTCGGTAGAACCCGCAAAATTTGTAACACAAGTAGCCACCCTGTATACTGTACTGATTACATGACGAGTTTTACAAACTTTGAAAGATAATAATTAAATATAATCAAATAATAATCAAAAATATTTACAATTGCGTTATGTTATTTATTTTTGCATTTTGGAAACAGCCCCTGGCTTAAACAAGATCTATCCTAAAAGGGAACTTTTTGTTGTTTTGTCGGTAGAACTCACAAAATTTGTAACACAAATTTCAATTTTGTATACTGTACTGATTATATGACGAGTGAAAGATACAAAATGGGACTTTCTTCTAAATAAAACCGTTTTAAAATCAGACCATAAAGCAAGTTACAACTGTTTTAAAAAGACCCAGAATTTTGTGTCTATTAGTAGGCTTTATAGAAATAGTGAATATATATTTATATTTACCCAGCCGTGGTAACGACTCCAGTTTTATTGTCGATTCGAAACAACCATTGGCTCTCGTTGGCTAAAGAATAGATGATCCTGGCGTTGATCCCCATGTCTATGTCGGAAGCGTGCACTTTGAGAATAGACGTATCAACCGGGACGTCTTCGGGGATGGACGTGGAGTACTTGCTCAGGTCGAATTTGGGATCGTTGTCGTTCAAATCCTCGACAACGACGGTGATGTTACACAATCCCATCATGGAAGGCTTCCCGCGATCTTGTGCGATAACGGTGAGGTGGTACCTCGCATGCGTTTCCCTGTCCAACGACCTGGCAGTCAACTCTCCGCTTCCGAGGTCGATGCTGAACTTGTTGCCTAAATTGCCACCGCTGATGCTGTACGCTATTTCGCCGTTGATTCCATCGTCCAGGTCTTTGGCGACCACCGTATGTATAACGGCCGGTTCGTTATTTTCCGGCACGTAGAGTCGGTAACACGAGCCGATCTTGAACTCGGGCGCGTGGTCGTTGACGTCGGTGATCTTAATGATGAGCGTCGAAACGTCGAAGAGGGTTTTACCGGGCGTGCTGGCGTCGCTGACGTACACAGGAATAGTGTAAGAGTCGCGCGTTTCGCGGTCCAGGGACTTGCTGGTGGTCACTCTGGCGGAGGTGGGGTCGATTTGGAAGGCCCCGTCTGCGATTTCGCGCGGGATGTAAAATGTAATGTTGCCGCCTGCAAAATCGTAATGAATTTCTAATTAGGATGCGTAATGCATAGTAACCAGTTGCTCGCTACAATTATCACCAAACGCCGGTTTTATCCGATCTGGGATCCAATTAATCTCCCAGTTAACATGCTCTGAGCGCTGTTAATAAAAGCATGAATATTCATTTTACGTCGATGCGAGATTAATATAAATGTAAATATGAAATCTGTGATCGAGCGCTCGGATGTTAAACCTTTAAGCGTTGTAGGACAATGGGAGCCGTGAGGGTCCGCGCTTCCTCGTGCGTTTTTCCACTTACCGTCGTCGACGAGGCCCGACTTTGCGGTGACTTTGGTCACGAAGGTTCCCACTGGCGCGTCTTCGGGGACGCTGGCGCGGTACAGCGAATTGAAGAATCTCGGAGGATTCGCTTCGGAGCCTTGCACTGCCAATTTCAATTCGATATCGGCATGCCGCGTGGGCGTCCCATGATCGGAGGCCGTTACGTTCAAGAGGTAGGTTCTTTGTGCGTCAGGAAGAGGTTTGGCTAAGGTCAGAACGCCCGTGTCGTAACCTAGTGCGAACAACCCGGCCTCGTTTCCGCTCGAAATGACGTACGTCACTCTCCCGTTATCGCCGCTATCATTGTCCACCGCCACCATGTGGATTATCTTCATGCCGATCGTGCTGGACTCGCTGATGAACGCGCTGGCGGGAAACGGAACCACGAACCTGGGGGAGTTGTCGTTGGCGTCGGTGACGACGACGCGGACCGTAACGGAGGTGGTCCTCCGAAGCGAAACGTTGACACACTGATCGGTCGCCGTAACAATTACCGTATATTCCTGAACGGTTTCGTAGTCGAGTCCTCCGGTAAGAACGAGCGTCCCGGTTAGAGAGTCGATGGCAAAAGTGTTGTTGCTGGGATATTGATGGACGAGTTGGTAGCGCACCTCGCCGTTGCTACCGCTGTCCACATCGATCGCCGTGAAATTGTAAATCGAACTCCCGATTTGCGCACCCTCGCTCAGAGAAATCGTGATGAGATCTTCGGGCCACTCGGGGGCGTTGTCGTTGACGTCAGTTATGTCGATCCTGACGGTGATGGCGCTGCTTTGGGGGTTGTTCATGGCGCTCGTGTCCAGCGCTCGCACTTCGATGCGATACTCCGACTCCTTCTCGCGGTCCAGTTCCCTGGCCACGACCAAAGACCCGGTGCTGCGGTCGATGTCGAAAGCGTCGACGACGTTCTCCGGCATTAAAGACGTCAAAGTGTAGGTGATGTGGCCTCCGACGCTTCCGGCGATCATGTTGTCCCGATCTGACGAGTCGGACGTGGCCACCGACCCCACAACAAATCCGATCTTGACGTCTTCGCGCACTTTGAAGATCAAACTCGAGCTGGTGAAAGTCGGGCGGTTGTCGTTGAGATCCAACACTTCCACCCGGAGCATTCGCACGGTCTGCTTCGGCGGCTTCCCGGCGTCGCTCGCGGCCACCGACAGTCTGTAGATGGTGCGCTCCTCGTGATCCAACACCATCCTCGTGCGGATGACTCCCGTGACGGAGTCTATGGTAAAAACGCCGTATCCGTCGGAGTCGCGCCCTTTCAGTATCGAATACGCGATCGAGGCGTTGCGCCCGTTGTCGGCGTCCACGGCCCGGACCCGTACCACTTCCGTACCCGGAGGCTGCTCCTCGCGCACGCTCACCACGTCCTCCTGCGGATCGATGATTTCTGGAGCGTTGTCGTTGACGTCTAGCACGTGGATTTTGAGGGCGACTCTGGCGCTACGCGACGGAGTGCCTTGATCCCGAGCCTCGGCCACCAAATCGTACGTCTCTCTCTGTTCCCGGTCGAGGGGCTCTTTGGCGGTGATCTCGCCTGCAAACGAGAAAAAATCCGATGCAATCAAAGGATCGATCGTGCAAATCTCTCTGAAATTACAGAGAATGAGATTGGAGCGAGTTCACATAAATATCACTTTCGGTTTCAAGGTCCGCGTAAGTGGTCCGGCTGCAACACATGATTAATCTCGACACCTCGAAGTAAGCGGCTTGGCCGCTCCGCATTTTTCCCTAATTCAAACCGCAGAGTGTAAGCTAACACCGAGAGGTGCAGCGGTACCGCTCGAAATTGGAAATTGGCATTTGATCCAGTTGCAGCTGCACGCGGCGGAGACGCGGAGGCCGCGCGTGAAGTATGTCCGAGGAATCCGGCGAGCGCTACGTCGAGGGGCCGGGGCTGAAGAAGCGGTCCGGTCACATTCCCGGCCGCCGATCGAAACGCCCGAAACCGATTCGCAGGGCTGAGGGCGGCCTGGGAGCGCGTGGTCCTGGAACCCGAGAGCTGGTGCCCGGGGTCGCAAAAACGGTGTCGATTGGTCCGGGCAGTTATGGAAAGTGTCAACGGTTTATTATTTGTTCCGAAAGCGGAATGCTAAAAGCATTCCACGGCTTCTGTAGCCGCTCGAGATTCTGGCAACGTGACTGGCATGTGGACCCTCATACATTTCAATCATGCGTGTATGTGTGTGTGATGGTTCTTCGTCTGGCGGCCCGCGGTGCTGCATTCTAGACGTGTTCGGAGGCAAAATCCGCCTTCCCGAAGACTAATAGAGACGCGATTTAATTGGGAGCGCCGCACCGAGCGCCGCTTTTTCAGCCACCTGAGGGACCTCGTCGTGGCTAACGAGGTGCGCGCCGTAATTGGTCGGTCGAGGGTTCTCTTTGATAGCGACGCGAGCTCGACAATCCGACATCCATCATGGTCGTCGTCTTATGATTCGTGAGAACCCATTTTCAATTAAAACCGGAATAAGACTGGGGCCAACAGGTGCCTATAATTAAGTGCGGCGACCGCCGGTAGATGCCTCCGCAATTTCTTCGTTTTTCGACCACTTGCCCCACCGAAGAGCACAATTACAACTCAAAAGTCTCATTGTTTATGGCATACGTGTCGCCGAAACACGTCTCCGAAATTTGAACGAGCGTGACATTCTTGATATTATACAATTATGTTACCAATTTCTCTTGCAATTATTGTAATGAGAAGTTTAAGGCGATTCCGCGCCGAGGGTTGACGCTTTAATTACCTTCGTTTTTGGCGAAGATGAGCAATTAAATGTAGTGTTTTATGTGAAGTCTTTTACGATACTATTATCGTGTCGAAGAGTCGAGGCATCTAATTAACCCAACATCAAAAACGCCGGTAGCCGCCAAAATCCGACGCCGGAATCGCTCGCTCGATGCTTCCGGATCCGTGTTTCGATTCGAAATGAAGAAATTAGAAAAATTTAAAACCGATCTTGGGGCCTGCAGTGTTTGTTTGCCACACGCTCGCCTTCGCCCGAGAGCAAGAAATCATCCGTATCGAATGTGTTGTGATGGCGTGCGTTCTCAATGAAATTCGTTGCTAGTTAATCGACTATTTTGTAATTTCGTTAGGTCAAACCGCAGCCTCGGGTAACTAGACCCCCTCAGAGTCAAGGAAAGAAAATATAATTTATCGTTGCAAGCAGAAACAAGTTCAACAATTTTATTGTCAAAATGTCCTTTCTAAAGCAATGTACTAAATAAACTTGTATAAATTCAGAACCAGACAAAATATTACAACATAAAGTCAATGTAACTAGTTGGACACCATTGCAAATTAAAACAGTCGAAGCGATTGGGACATTCGGTATTACAGAATTGTGCAGGCCTGATTTAGAATGGCTTCTGAAATGACCCCAAAAACTTTAAGTTACAATTTTGAAGACATATTATTCTGGGTTCGAAGAAAACGTGTGCAATAAAGCCGTATTGAAAGGACTTCTGTGTATGTAGAAAAAAAACTTTAAATCAGAAGCAAACGCTAGAAATGAATTGCAAAACGGACACGAGTGAAAAAAGTAATGTGTGTACGGGCTGTCCTAAATAGGACCCTGTTGTGGAGTGCAATGGCGAGGCAAGTTTTTTAATAGGTTATTAATAGCCTTAAATTTTCTATTTTGATTTAATTCCTTAAGCTCCTTCACAGCTGAAATTACTGCCACACATATATTTTTCTTGTCCGAATTTATTTATTTTTATAAAAATTTTCATATTGGCTTTTATATATTTTTTAAATACGAAACAGAAACTGTCAACTTTTCAATAATTCCCTCTTCGTCGATTGAATCCATGCATTGTTTAAAGTTAAAGAAATGAGCGTAAAAATGAATAAATAGAGTTTGAGGAGCGATTATTTTAATTTTAGGTTGCCAACCATTTAAATGTCCTACCATAATTGTATTAATAAGTTCGTGCCATTAGTTTATTTCCAAATCGAATTTTCCAAACATTCAGTTTGAATTAGTAAATCGAACAATTTCTTCGAAATGCCTCCCGGATTTATCAATCACCATGAATATGCCTTAAAATTACAGAAAGCGGTGAATGTCTCATCAATTTAACATTTGAAAATTTTGAATTATTATTTTACAAATTTACACCAATAAACTTATATTGTTGTCACCTAACACACCAACACTGGTTCCTTATTGTTTCATCTTAAAATTGTAATTTCAATAGAAAGCTGACACAAAACGGTTTGTCAACTGTGCAATAAAGCAATTAAACAAAGATGATGGACGTTTAATTCAAAATTCGCTTTCTGATTGGCTCTGGGTGGATCTAGAGTTTTTCAGGCAACGAAACCTCTGCCCCATCGAAGAACGTATCCAATCACAATCCAACGTCCTAAAAAAGTCATAAAACCGAAGCCATGTCTTTGCTGTGATTAGCGGAGCGAGGTGC
Source organism: Eledona agricola (assembly GCA_964023215.1). Lineage (NCBI taxonomy): Eukaryota > Metazoa > Arthropoda > Insecta > Coleoptera > Tenebrionidae > Eledona > Eledona agricola. The sequence goes on along the minus strand of OZ026860.1, from coordinate 3,073,632 downwards.
TTTTTTCTGGTAAAAAGTGCGAGTCGGGCGTTCCCATTCAAATTCGGTTGAAATTATTATTATAAATGTGTGTAGGCTTTCGCGGTCGGTGTTATTAATAATAACGATCTTATTAGGTTTTTTTCGACCGTGTTCCATTTGACGTTGTATTAGGAGGGAAATAATATTAATAAATAATTCATAATAAACCAAATAAAATTTTATTCTAAAACTTTGAAGGTTTCAACTTGAAAGGTGAAAAAAAATAGCTTTTCAACGATGCACAGCATTCGATACTTCTGTAAATGGTATTTTAGAGTATTAAAAGTAGCTTTAAATAATATAAAAATGCTACTTTTTCTATCTCCCGGTCTCAGTTTATACGTCATTTCAGCAAACTATTGAATGACGGCTTATGTTAAATGTCATGATTTGACACTTTTACAAGTTTACACTTTAAAAAATAAAACAAACTAGATTCTATGGTCTCCTGAGCCTCACATTACAATTCTTACGCGGAAATGAGACGTTTCTAAAGAGCACAATCAAAAATAAGTGGAGAAAAGGAAACATTTCCAGAACAAGCTAGCTTAAAGTCCTTTCTAAATTGTAAGGAGTACCTATACCTATTTGGTAGAAAATGAGTTAAAACCTGGGAAACAGCTTGTGTTTTTCACACACAGAGAGCGGCACCATAAATCGCGGCCGGGGCTCTCGCACTTAATCCCGGGATTTCACTGAATAATGCCCCGCGCGCAAAAAGACGAATCGAAAATTTATCGGAGGTAAACTTTCACGATATTAAATTGGAGATCAGACGCACACCATAAATCATATTTAGTATATCACAGGTCGGATTACTCGTATTGAAAACATGATAAATGCAGTACTTAATCGCATTTAGGTCCATGAATCAATCTGGGTCCAGGTTCAACGTTCCACTTTTTTCTGCCGCTCTTTATCACGTGATATGTTTGTCTTATGGCTCAATTGTCGGCCGGGCCGGACTTTGCTGATAAAACTCACTTCCCCCGGCCATGCAAAACGACGCCGGCAATTTAACGCTATTTCGTTATTAATGTCTCGAACGTTGCAGTTTACAGCTTGCGTTTAATAATAGGCCCCTTCGAAGTGGTGGCCGGCTAATTTTATAGTTTCTAGTACTAAAGACTTTATGGCCTTTATTGCGGGAAATCTAGCGATTTAACGAAGATAATGGCCGCCGATTGGACAAGCCGTGTCAGTCTTTTCCCAAATGGAATTTTTCCTCGACGCTCTCAGACAAATGCTAATGCGTTTAGTTTTTTGTTCCGGTCCGTAGACTCCGCTCCTCCGGACTTTTACTCCTAGGTGTTAATTGGAACTAATAAGGCTGCTTTACGGACGGGAAATTCATCCGTTTGACGTGGTAACACCGGCATGAAATTAATCCGCGGCCTCGCACCATCACCATTCAATTCAATCTCCACAAAATGCCCGTTAAACATTTTAATAAAAAAATCAACATTAGATGAGCCTGAGCCATTGTCGGGGCAAACAATTTTTATGGAAAAGGAAGTCGTCGGCCGCACAAAGCATATTTGTTTTTCATTTACTTTATTTGACATCGGACGCATTAAAACCTTTTCGTCCACAAACATTTGTTCAATACTACACGATTTCGCTATTAGGCCCGCCCGTAAAAAATCAGTCGTGCCAGCCTTGAACTCGGCCTGGTCTGGCCTGCATTTCACCGCTGACACTGCTAAATTTCGACACTCACCCGTCTTGGGATTTATCTGGAAGCTGGTGTTGCTGGGGATGAGACTGTAGTGGATGACGGCGTTGTCGCCGATGTCCGCGTCCGTGGCCGACACTTTTCCCACGGAAAACCCGCGTCTCTGGTTCTCCTCCACGCTGAACTCGTACACTTCCTTGAGGAAGTGAGGGTCGTTATCGTTGGCGTCACTCACATCGACGAGGACCCTCGCCGTGGCGCTTTGCGAGGGTGTTCCGTTGTCCGTGGCGGTTACGGTCAGCTCGTAATGTTCGCGCGTCTCCCGGTCCAATTTTCCCTTCAAATACAGCCAACCGCTGTTGGGGAAGATGCCGAAAACCTCCCCGGTGTTGTTCGCCACCAGCAGGCGATAAGTAAGACGCGCGTTGTTGCCGGTGTCCAAATCCACAGCCGTGACTTGGACGACCTGTGAGTTCACCGGGCGCGATTCTTCCACCGTCTTGCTGTACTCCTTCCTCTCGAACACCGGAGGATTGTCGTTCACGTCCTGCACCTCGACCAGCACTGTCAAGTTGGCAGATAATGGAGGAATTCCAGTGTCGGTCGCTGTTATAATCAAGCTGTGCCGCTGGGTCGTTTCGTAATCTAAATGTCTTGTCAGAGTGAGGTGACCCAGCTTAGGGTCAATGTTGAACAGACCCCCGGTAGCGCCGTTGTTGACGATTTTATAGCGCACGACGCCGTTCGCTCCGGAGTCCCTGTCGCGAGCGTGGGCGGCGTACAACGCGATTCCGGTCTCCACGTTCTCCGGAACGGAAATCCGGACCACGTTCGACTCAAACTCGGGCGCGTTGTCGTTAACGTCCTCGATTTCGATGTTGACTTGAGTGTGGCCGTAGACCGGAGGATCGCCGTTGGTCGCTTGTATGTTCAAAAGGACGCTGCTTCTAGTCTCGTGGTCCAGAGCGGCGGCCGTCTTTATGGCGCCGGTCGCGGCGTCGATCCTGAAGTAACCCTCTGGATCGCCGGAGTAAATCGAGTACCGGACGTTCTTGTGATCGCCTGAAAAATAAATGCCGTAAAAAGTTAATCGGTTGTTGGTTCTTGGAAGGAAAAATTAATTGTCGATTTTTACGGCGCGCCGCGATTGCTTATCTGCAATTAAAGCGTGGAGCAATAACGCGGTTGAAGCGGGACGTGGAGAGCTTCCTCGGCGCTTTCACCCCCAGATTACATGCAAGATGGAACGCCTAAACAACTCTCGCATTCACGGCACCGCGGACATAAAGCCGGTTTACGGTGAGCTAATCTGTCTTCCTTTGAATGTAATAGTATTTCAAGGAGCCCAGCACTAATAGTGATCGTTGTTATCATCATGGGAGGTATGCGCTTAGCAATTTATATTTTTCGCGACCATGCGCTTTGTCCCAATTAGACAAAGTTTCATAATGTCATTAACTAACAGGCGCGAGCTTTTCAAGCGATTCCGGGTTTAGTCGCCGACGGGGCACCGAATAAAAACAAAATGACATTCTTACAGCGACCATTCAACACCTCACGTGCATCAGCGTGAGATTCATTTATTTGATTCGGTTGTGACTTTTATTAATTACGCTCCTTTTGTTTTCAGCTCTCGGTTGGAAGTCATTGCTTCGATTCGATTTTCTTCGTGTAAGCAGCGGATGCCGGGGATTCTTCGCTTCGTGGAAAAAAAGATTTATACACTTTAATAAATAATTATTTAATTGCCGCGTGAGATATTCGTCCCCGACATTTTTAGAAAGCTTTTTCGAGCGCGAACCGTTCGTCTCTTTCATATCTACACAAAAGACGAATAAGGGTCCGTTATTAATTGCCCTCACGACGGCCAATTAACAACCGGGCCCGCATTTAAAAGCACCGCATTTCCTGAATTATACGACGCAAAAAATCGCCATGTCGGGCGGATTCAAATTCTTGGACTGAGTTTGAATAATCGGCCCAAAATCGCTTCCTTAATACAAAACATCTCCGAGTGGTTCCTGTCTAGTTGGATTTTGCGACAGAGATTTTTGCCAATTGTTTATTTGTCCACCAGACCACAAAAAAATAACTATCGAGCTCCGAAATTCAATCTCAATAAACTTGGTAACTTGTCCAAAGCAAAGAATATCAAACAAGAATATTACAATAAGTATTGTGCAACTCAACAGCCAAGAACTCACTAACAACAATCAATTGTGTGTATGCTGTTTTTTTATTAACACTTCCGTATCAAGTCAACGGTTAACAATTTTACCATGAATAAAATTACACCCACGACGATGAAATCGTCGCTGCTTTGAAGCAGTCAAATAAAAGCATATGGCGATGACCGAATTCCTAGTTTCATATCAACAATCACACTCCATTGTGTCATTTATTATATCTCTTCGTGTTCCTTCTGGTTTTACTCTGAAGCTAAAGAATGTTGATGTTTTTGATGTTACAAATTGTCGTCTGCTTTTCTGCGGATACTGATATAATTTCATTATGGTTTTGTGAAGATCACGAATGTATTCAGTTTAAAACAATAAGTCCTTGGAGTTGAGACGAAATAAGTTTAACGCGAATTAGGTCGGAAATAAAGCAGACTAAAAACAGTCGGAGGAGTTGTGAATAAAATTGTGTTCGGTCCAAGTCTCGGAATGATTCACTCGAACGTACCCACGCGGAGCATTGAAAAGTGGCAAAAAGACTGCGAAGAAAAAGTCCCCGAAAAGGGTCCCGGCATTAATTAAACGTATATGTGCGTATAATAAATACCCCGTCGCTTTTTGTTTGTGCGGATTTGTAAAGGCCCCTTATTAGCATTTAGGCAAACGAGGAGCGCTGTCACAGCATCACAAAGCTCTCGGAGGGGGCAATTATTCGAAGGGATGCGCGTCTCGGTCCGACATTTCGGCGAAGAAAAGCGGCCATTGTATTCGCGAGGACCAGCGGCGCCCAAAATGTCGGTCGATGCGCGGGTCCGCATGATTCATTAGCGCAATTTCCCGGACTAATGTACGTGTGGAACGGTCGCCATTCATAATCCCGATACAAATTTATTCAAACGCGCTGATTGATTTAAATACCGTGCCACAAATAAATGATGGCCGTGAAACCGGCACCGCGGCGAGAATCCAGAACGACAAGGTCGATAAATAAAGAGAGCGCTCCTCTTGTGCTCCGGTCCACCGTTTGGAGTGCCCAGGTCGTCGCGACAGAAACCTTCGATTTATTACATTGCTGAAAAGTTGGTTTGCTGTTTGAAACCCCCAAAATCTGGCCGGACGGGTCCGGAGAGGGCCGGGGGGCACCGACAGACGGACCGCGACTCGCTCCGGTCGCGACAGAAGGCACAGATGCATTTTGGGGAACTCGGGGGACCCGTGGCGGGGTCTTCGTCGCATTTGCGTAATGAGATTCGGATCGGGACGGAGCGCGGATCCGTCACTCACGGAAAGCGGCAAGAATTTCGAAAATGCGCAGCAAATTTGAATTGCAAACCAGACACTAAACGCCGGCTCTGCGACACGGAAAGGTTATTAAGCGCAATTTTCGAGAAAAATTCAATCAAAACAGAAACCTGACACTCAAAGTTTTACATAATAACACCGCGAGGTGTTGAAAACTGGCTGCCGGTTCGGGCAACGGCAAGGCGTTCAAAATTTCCAAAAATATTTCACTCTTCTTGGAAAAATCGTGTGAAAATTCAATTAAAACAAAATAGGGATGTTATTGAATAATAACGACACGAACTGTTGAAAGGTGGCTGCCATAATCGGCAACAAAACATTTTCTAAGCAATTAAAAAAATTAAACTATGTATTAAATATTAGAGCAATTAATTTTAAAATTTCTAAAAAACGACATTTTACTTTAAAAGTAAACATTTTCAAATGATAAAATGCTAAAATAATGTGTTGAACGGATGGTTCAACTGAACCAGAACTAAAAAGTTAAAGAAAACGCAGAAAATATGGATAAATTAGTACTTAAATTTATAAAATTTTACTCCCTCCATTCGATTTGAACACGATATTTTCATTACATATACCTAAATTATCCTGTAAGATAGGGCACTTGGTATAATTCTTTAATTTTTTTTATATATACAGAATGACGCATCCGAAAGCGGACCTCTTTAATATTGATATTTGTTGGTCGAAAAATATTATGAATATCTGTTCTGTTGGTTTGAAATTCAATTTCAACTAATTACGGTCCAAAAAAAATTAGACCAATACTATTTACAAATTGTGATATTCACGACAAATATTCGAAATATTTTGATAAAATATATAATTATAAATTTTAATTATGTAAAATTTCTGCTAGCAACTAAGACTCATTTGTGAAATTTTGGTGGCACCCATTTGAAATTACTCTAAATTCAGTGGCGTAGTCAGACTACAGATTAAAAAATAGCTGATATTTTTTTTGACATTGAAAAAATCCCGGGTTGGGCTTTGAATTTTTTTCTGAACTTTAGCACCGCAGTAAATATAATAAAGTTCTATCATTAAAAAAATGTTTACTCGTAACTCGAACAATAAATAGCATTTTTAAAGAGGTGGATTTCTAATAGATCACTCTGTATAATCAAGAGTTTAGTATCGAACAAACTGTCAAAAATCAACTTATTTCATTCCCATAATGACAAATGTATTTACTTTTTCATAAACAACTCTTCTTAAAATTATTTGTAGTGATCGCTCAAACGCACATTTATTTGATTGACGCTAAGCTGCATATTTTTGAATCTAAATAAATTCTTGACGCTAGGAAGTGAATGGTACTAAAAAAATTTTAGGTGTAGGAAATCTAGGGGAACAAGTTGGAAGATTATTAAATTTTGCTTCAGATTATCTGATTAACATAGATGTCTTATTTAAAATTTGAAAATTAACATACATAGTTCATGGGTTACATAAAGCAATCTACAGTTTTTTAAACACTCTGTAATTTAATACGAAATTTGATCCACCTAATGTAGACCTTTCCAGATTGGATGATCATGTGGATTGATTGATAATCAGTGAAGTAAGTGCAATGTGCAAAATTTTTCTTAAAATAATACTATGGTGGGCAGTCAAACGGGTTCAAATAAAAATCTAGCGAAAATGAGAAAGTAATTTTTGTGGGTATTTGAGGATACCAGATCGACTTGTCTAAACAGCATAAGTAAATGACTTTAAAATAATATTATATTATAGCCGAATTCATAACTTGAAAAACTAAATGTATTTAATTTCAAATTATTATTAAACGAAAATTGATATAAGTTAAAAAATAAAATAATAAAAATAAAAAAACACTTTTGTAAGTTTAAAATTGTTTTAGGAATTAGGACAGGAATCAAAACTTCATCTGTGTTTCTCTGTAAATCAAAGTATTTATTTACATCATTGTACAATCTAAATTTGCCTGTAAATTAAAGAAACGACATTTGTGTTAAATAGTTGCCACCTGAGATCAGGAATCGATGAAAATACTTTAAATGTCGTTTCTTTGATTTACAGGTAAATTTAGATTGAACAATGATGTAAATAAATACTTTGATTTACGGAGAAACACAGATGAAGTTTTGAATCCTGTCCTAATTCCTAAAACAATCTTATAAAACGATATTTAAAGTATTTTCATCGATTCCTGATCTCAGGTCGCAACTATTTAACAAAAATTCTATAATTTATCTTCTGTCATCCGAAAAGGGCGGCAATATTTAAATTGTAAGGGAATAAATTTCCTTACATGAATTCTCAAAATGATAATGCAAAAAAAAATTTAATGCCAAAGTTTTAAAACACGTTTTTCCCGGTTTGGCATAATTTTGGCTGGTACATACTCGTTTCACCACCCACCACAGAGTTTATAATTTCTAATCGTAACAGATTAGTTAAAATACATTACAGCAAATTGTCTTAATTAGCTCAACTGGCAATATTATAATATATTTCTGTAAAATTATGCATTGAAAAAAAAATGGTTTGTGAACAATGACGAATTTGAAAACGTCATGATAATAATAATACAATTAATAAATTGTTATTGTTTATGCTTCCTTTGACGTCTGACGAAAAACTGTAATATGGGTCCGCATTTTGATTTGCGTTTCAGCTTGGCAGCCCCCGAATCCATAAATCGCTTCGGTCCCATAAAGCTGCCCGTGAATTTGGGCCGCCCAAACGAACGGCGTATGAGCTTGATATTTTCGCAAAAAGCCAGCGATCGTTAAGTTAATGAAGGCCGGGGTTCTTGTGTCGTTGGGCCGACTTTACTGCAATTTTATTACTTATTCGTTGTTGAATTGCAATTTAAAATCAAATGAAACATAAAATGTAATGAGGCTTTTTCTTTCCCGGATTTTATAATCCCGCTAACTGTGCTCACTTTACGACCTAACAGCGTCACCCCTTCTGGTACAGACAGATCAATTACAATCCCCCGCAATCGTGAAATTGTGTTTTTTCTAAATGCGAACATTCCAACGATCCGTCTTTGCGGATTATGTAATCGGCCCGGACCGGAGCTTTATCTCAAACTAACATGCAAACTTGTTTATATAAAGATATCAAATTAAAATTAACAGTTTTCGTGAGATAAAAAGTAACACCTCCATTAGCCTAATATGCAAAGTATCGCGTCAGGTGTCACTAATGACTATATTTCATCCGATCGATAAACAAGCCGGATTTAAACAATGACCGGTAACGTGGCGATTTTTCGAGAAAACCTCGACCACGAAGAGGACGACGACGTGAGAACCGATTCGGTTTTCAATTAAAATAAACAACGGCCATCGATGTCCCATTAAGGCCGAGCAGTAGCTACGTTTGCGGGAAACGCCGTGAAATAAATGAATACTACTGAAACAATGACCACATGGGCGGACAAGCCGAGAGACAGGACAATAGTTAGTATTGAAGACCGACACGCCGGACTATTACCGTGCAAATGTGGCAGAATGCGAATACCGGACGATTTGCTCGCCGCCACTTGCATACGTTATCCGAAGACGGGAAAAAATCGCGCGTATCAATTCCCGAGGGACACCCACGCGTCCCGAACCAGTCCCGCGGACAGGAAACGGGAATCGCGGGCTCCGTGTCAAAGAACTAACCGGCCGGATTCGCTTGCCACTTTTTATTTTTCTTCCTTATGAGCTCATCATAAATTTTCTTGCGGATTTCAAGTCGCATTCTTCGGTGTTGCACTATTTCAGAATTTGTAATTAAATTCTTGGCCTTTTTTATCAAAGCCCGTGCAGACATTTGCATGGTAATGTTCTTGTTTTCGCGATTTTTTTGCGCCCGGACCCGGCGACGGCCATTTGCATTTTTCGATCGTCTCTCTTCCATTTTCCAAATTCATAGACGCGCTACCGTTAGTCGGTGAAATGGGTGGCTTTTTGCATGGCGCACATTCCTCGATGGTCGTCCGTGTCTATTCCCGACTCCATACCATATCCACATCGAACGGTACACGTTTTTATCAGTGCGGTTGTTACTGTAAACACGAACGCGTGATTGTCATTTTTGCGTCGTTTTACAATATAATATACGGCTCTCTATCTCGATGTAATGGTTGAAAGAGAATTGCTCCGACCTCTCCGTATCTCATTTTTTCTTTTGCATCCATCACCGGCACCACGCGAACACAATCGCAGGTTTACTCACCTGAATCTCTGACAGTGGCTTTGACATTCCCGACGATGCTGTCCTTCTTCACGTCCTCCTTAACCGAATACGTGTACCTGGGACGTTCGAAGATTGGCGGCCGCTGGGCCGAATCTATCACGCTGATGAACACTTCGGCGTCGGCCAAGGACTTGAGGTTACCACCGTCAGTCGCGCTGATGTTGAGTCGATGATAGGGCTGAGTCCTCGTCGACAGTAAATTGGGTCTGCTCACGAAAATCTCGCCGGAGTTCTTGTCGACACGGAAAAGACCGGCGTCGTTTCCGGCGACTATCTTGTACGTGACGGTGCCGTAGCGTCCGGAGTCGGGATCAGTCGCGGCGACGACCACCACGGGCGTCGTCGCCGACGAAGACGCTCCGCCCTCTCGCAGCGAGACGTTGTAGACGCGCGGATAAAACGAAGGCCGATTATCGTTGACGTCCGTCACTTGAATCTTCACCATCGCCGTAGTGCTGAGCCCTCCTGCAACACAAACCAAGACGTCTTCATCAGCGGTATTTTAGCGACATTGCGGAAACCGACCGTGAACGCATTAACTATTTATGAAGTGCAAAGCGAAAGAAAACAAAGTGAAAATCACGATGTCATTCCTGGCCGCTCACGAAAACGTGCATTGCCATTTCAGCGGCGGCGGTGTGTTGAGATGATCCAAACTAATCGCTTTCGGTTCGCTGTAATTGGAAGGATTAATTACGGGGACGGTTCGCATGCATAACTCGACCAGAACACTCTCGCACGCTCATTTTTTGGCCGAGCGTTTTGCGGAAGAAACGAATAAACGCCGCCACACACATAAATCAAGAACCGTGCAGATTTTCGAAACTGAATAGCCCGACGATGAAGAATGGCTCCCCAGCCGTTTACCGTAACATTTTCCATAAAATGCACAAGATTAACGATTCGCCGCTTTCCACTCAACATACCAGGTCGTGCGTTAGGATTATTATAATTATTTTCGCCTAACGGTCACCCACGAACTAATGGGGCAGCGAAAATGTCTCATTGTTGCTGTAAGGCCCCATAAAATTTCAACGCCTCGAAATATCGGCCCTTTGACAATTATCGGCCATGGAATAACTTCCGCTATGAAGAATTTTCTCGAACGCTGTAAAGTTGGTTCGCTTAGACAATACAGAATTCAATACATAGAAATGTCTAAAGACGGCCGTTTAGTGAACAAGAAAGTAAGAAGAATCTAGGAAAAGAATTAAAAAAGAAAATCTCAGGAAATATGTTGTCGAGACTCATTATCATTGGACTGAATGAAATTCGCTGAATTTAAACAGTTTTGGCATTGAAATCTCCAAAAATTACTATCGCTTTCGTCCGTCAAATATAGGTTGAAACTTATATAATTTGCAGTCTGACCCCGCATTGAAGTCTCCGGTACTTAAATTCGCTTCCCAATAATCTACGAATAAATTGATATTTCTGCAAACTCTTATCAGTTTTGGCCGAAATCAATTCACTCGCATTAAAGATTGAAGTCTTCAGTAGGTAGGTATATGAATATGTCCCAAATTACTGTAAATTCCAAAGTCGAGAAATACGTCTAAAGGCGCGTATACATCTGAGCACGAACGGGAACGAGGCACACCGAGGCCGAAGGAGCATACTGATGTGGACGTGTCATCGAAGCGCGGCAAACAGAATTTGGATGTGCACGGGGAATTCGATAGGAATCGGTACATAAAAGAAAAATTCGATTAAATGTAGACGACATTTTCGTTTCAATTGCGCCTCCTTCCGATCATAATCGTTTTTTGTTTATTTGAAACGAAATTAAATGAGGCAAGCGTTCGGCCTCGGTTCGCCTCGTTCCCGTTCGTGCTCAGATGTATACGCGCCTTAATAACTAGCAAAAGAAACAAACCATCATCCAAAAACAACTAATTACGGTAATGTGAATAATTGGCCTGTCTTATTGTAGAATATGCAACAAAAACTGAGTGAATATTCAGTTCAGTTATACAGGTGTCCCTGAAATAAGTGAAAAAAAATTACCGGCTAGTGGAACTCAATAAATGCTTGTAACAACTTTTTTATAAATAAAATTATTTAAATCGTTTTTTTTTTATTTTTACTTTCATCCCTTAATAGTACATATTTATGATAAAGCAACAGTGCATGCTAATCTTATAAAACATATGTGTTTAATACTCTCTCTCAGTCATTTCTACATATTCTATCTATTTTCCGAAGCTTCTATCAATTTTTCATTTTTTTGAGTTCACATCAATTACGATAGATTCCATTTATATTTATACATATTTTATGGATTTAATTGAATTGTGAATCATTTGCAAACATTGTGGAAGATCATGTCCTTTTTAAAATTATTTTAATTTTTGGATTATTTAGAATGTTTTATTTCTTGGTGTTTTACAGTTGGGATCCCTTGGATGGTTTAATTTTTTAGAGTCCTTGGAATACTGTTTCTGCGAGAGCAAAGAGCGAAGCTTTCTTTAGGACGTTTCTTTCATCTATCATCTATCGATCGTTGGATCATTTATCCTAAGATAAATTTATTAGATTTTAAACTAGAATTCCCGACTTGCTTTGTGATCTTTCTATTATTTCTTCTATATTGAGCCTTCAAATCTGTATAAGCAATTAGTTTGTTTAATTGTGATTTTGTACTCATTATAATTCTTAAATTTTCTAAAATTTTTGACTATAAAAATTTCCAATGCAATAATAATAATGACACGTCTAAAAAAGAACAGATGGAACATAAATATAAATTTCAATAAAAACTTTGTGATGAGTGGGTACAGTTGTGAAAGAATTGGAATCAAGACCCAACTGCAAATTATAGAATATGCGGAAATTATATAAATGTATATAAATAAAACAATATGGATAAATACTGTTGAACTAAATGAAACCATTAGAAATAGTTATTGATTGACACTTCTTGAATCAAGAGGTAATTTCATATAATTAGATCGCAGTTGCAAATTGGGAATTTTAAGGTACCGAAATAATAATTTCGGATTTAAGAATTTAAACTTCTTTTTGAACACTAGTGTCCGCTTAGACAGTACAGTATACAAGCCATTGAGGATAATTTTCAAACAAGAAATCAAGAACAAAAACCGAAACGATTTCACAGAATAATAATTTAAAACATTGTAGAATGTAGAACAATTAAACTTGTTTTTTGTTTTTTCTTTGTATTTACACATTTATGTTTTCATTTCTAGGGTTAAGGCTATTACTATTATACCTACATACATGTAAAATGGAATTATCAATTTATTTACTAAATAAAAAAAATTAATAAAATGTATTAATTGATATCTTTGCTTAGAAGAGGTACAGAGCCGGTTAAATATGTATAATAAAGAGTCGAGCAAATTATAGCAAAATTCGAAATGTTAATAAAACAAGTCAGTCAGAATTTACGCAAGAAGAAAATAATTGAAAAGAAATATTAAAGAAACTCAGAGAAGGGTTAAAATGTCAGTCAATGAAGACATAACAAAGCCTGCCTGATAACGGACTCAAACGTAACAAAAGAGTAACATAGAACAAATTTGAAATTTGAAAGAGCGTTACCTCTATCGGTTGCAATGACCGGAAACTCGTACACGTTCCGACTTTCATAGTCCAAGCTGGAGGTGATGCAAACGTCCCCAGTGTCGGAGCGAACTTCGAATTGCTTCAGCTTTCCAAAACCATCACCCAGAGTATAATTGACCATGGCATTGACGCCGCAGTCGGGATCGGATGCCGAAACCTGCAACGAAAAATCACAAACATAAGACATTAGTGTCGTTTTAAGGTGTGAAAGACACGACGACTTTAAAGAACAAATCTTGCCTGTTTTAAATCTCTTGTTGTTCCCACAAATAATATATCAAAGTCCTGGTCAAGTGAGTTTATAGGTGTTTGCCAGGACATGACTGATTATACCGCACGTCTGAAGTGGGAGGTTCATCATTACCGGCAGAAGAAGAAGTCCGCCGGTAAGAACGAACACGGAACGGAGACGGCGAGAACGGTCGTTAGCAAATGAGCAAGATGGATGCTGATGCAATTATTACTAGAATACGGAGTCGGGCAGATCCCGTTTAATTATGGCCGCCAGCTTAAGACTCCACCGAGACTCCGCTTTTTGGAAATCCAAACAACTAAACGAGTCCCTCGACTAATCCGAATCTCTCCATTTAGTCGATTTATCGCCGTCCCACAATTACCACCGATATAAAACCCACACGCGATAATCGATATGAAACTGCGATTTCTAATTGGAAAATCAAGCAAAGTGGCTCGAACAGTTTCGCATTGTACGATTCCGGTCGTAATTAATAACTGTGAAATTGGTTATAGTTAAGTGCGGCGACTTTTACGACGCCGGTTTTCGGTATTTTTGCGCTTGTCCGGTGCACTCAAATGGCTATTTATACAGCTCCGGAATTATTGCGAGGGGGTCGACCACCGGTCGCTCTGTTTGCAAATTTTTCTCCTATCTATCCCAACTCGAGCGGACATTTGAATACAATTTTGGCACATGTAAATCCGACGAACGCTCTCTCACGGTCGTTTTTGTATGCAGATATCGGAACGACGACCGTCGCCGCCACTTATAATATTGTTCGCGGTTCTTGTGGGCCGTTTCCACTCTAAACAATAGAAGGTGTTACTTTTTCTACCATATTCTTTAGCACTTTGTTCGGCTTCATTGTGCTTTATCGCGGCACAACTGTGAAATATGCTGCGCGCTTCCAAGCCAGAGAAAAATCAATTTGTTTTACATTTACAGCAGTCGCGGTTGATCAGCGGAAGCAGAGGACGTAGTGTCTCCCCTGCACCAAATGACGAATTAATTAGACCCAGACTTTGTATTTATTGTATTTATAATTTTTTCACATAAATCACTCTCCAAAGATTTGTGTATAAATGCTTGACAGATCGGAGAAACATTTTATGTTGATGATGCACAATTCCATTTATGCGATAATGAATAAAAAATCTAATGGTTGATATTCGAGTTTCTTGCACTTCTTTCTCCCCCTTTGTACCATTCCGTTATCCTTCCGTTGTTTCCAACAATCTCAGCAAGATGTAAATAAGTGATGTGATAACATAGAGACAACCTATATTGGAATAAAGAAGAAGATGAGATTGGAGTAATGAACATATCTATTAGAAACCATAGTCCAAAAGTTGCACTAAGGTGGTGGATTTCTTCATTTTGCATTCACATTACATTAGAATAATTTTTTCAAATGATAAAATGCAATTATTCAGCTGACGAATTAATTAGTTCCAGACTTTGTATTTTTGTATTTATAATTTTTTTCACATAAGTCACTCTCCAAAGGTTTTTGTATAAATGCTTGACCGATCGGAGAAACATTTTATATTGATGATGCACAATTCCATTTAAGCGGTAATGAATAAAAGAATCTAATGGTTGATATTGCACTTCTTTCTCCTTATTTGTACAATTCCGTTATCCTTCTGTTGTTTCCAACAATCTCAGCAAGATATAAGTTAATGAAGTGATGATAACCTAGAGAAATAGGCTATATTGGAATAAAGAAGATGAGGTTGGAGTAATGAAAATTTCTGTGAGAAAACATAGGTCAAAAGCTGCACTAAAGGGTTGAATTTCTTCATTTTGCATTCACATTACATTACAATAATTTCTTCAAATGACAAAATGTTATTGTTCAGCTGACGAACTGATTAGTTCCAGACTTTGTAAATTTATTATTTTTTTTACCTTTCAAGTTGTTAAAATTATAAACAAAATTCGATTTGGTGGGAGAATTATTTTTCGGCTTCAGATCTTAACAATTATTATTATTTCAACCGAATTCGGAAGGAAACGCCCGACTCGCGCTTTTTACGCATTTTTTGCTTGAAAAAACGCACCTCACTCCGCTAATCACAGCGAAGGCATGGCTTCGGCACTGACTTTTTTTGGGACTATCAGTACGTGATTGGGTGCGTTTTTCGGATAGGTTGTACCTTTCGGCGCCTAAAAAACTCAGAACGAGCATGCCCACCGTCTCACAACCAATCAGAGTCGAGTTCTGATTCGAGCGCCCATCAACTTTGTTTAATCGCTTTATTTCAAAGTTTTATTGTTAAATTTAATTTTACTCGGCTGTGTACGTGTTCGTCACAAATCCTCTGGGTCCTAGTCCGGACTTGAGTGGTTTTTTGATTCACCTCGAGAATTTCTAAATTGTCGGTGCAGGAAATGTAAATGGTAACGGGTAGTTTAATTTCAAACAATTGTTTTGTTGGCCATGCGTTTTATTTGTCAATAGTGCTACAGATATTTAATCAAAGACGTGTTTTTTTCACTTAAGCCCCATACAAAAAACCCGGGTCATATTAGGAAACATGTAAATTGCATGTTTATATACATATACAAGCAAAATATGATACATTTAATTAATTCAGCACATCAAGTGTAAATTTATAAAATATTTTCTAACTCGGTCGCAAAAAATAATAAATACATAAAAATTTTCATCTGTATTTTTATTTATTTTTCTGCAGTAGTTTAAAATTAACAGCACTTGGAGCTTCGCCGATACGATGAGAGTAGGGAATCGGTGAACAGAGGAAACTTTAAAGAATTAGTGTTATTGATGACTACAAGAAATGATACGCTTTCGAGAACTTCCATAACAATTCAAAATGAACTACTAGATCCTATAGCTCAGGTTGTAACTAAAAACATAAATTTTTTTAGGTACAAAAATGTATCTAAAATTGATGATGACAAAATGATCAATGATTTACAGCAAGAAGCTTAGTTTTTCGACACTCGTTCGTTCGAAAGTGTGGAGGAAAAGTGTGAAGAGGATCGCATCGGCAGATAATCGGGTTAGCCAAGGGGTTGCGGCTTGTTTTGCATAAAAGTGCATCCGCGTGTGGCGCCCGGGGCCAGCTACTGTACAGACACACCCTCATCGATAACGCGGTGGCGACGATGGCTCACGTCAGACGAAGAGGGACGATCCGAGGTGAATTGATCGGACATTACGATCGCCAAACCCTGTAATCGCTAACTTATTAGCATTATTACAATACTGGCCCCGGGGGTTGCGCTTACACCTCGATTTACGACCACCTCACCCCCTGAAACCATTCCAGCAAGAAAAAAATCTAATACTACGAGACGCAATTTTTAATATCCCCCTCAAATCGCCGACTTGATAAGCCACTAAAATCTAACACAATAAAACATTTTTTTAAACACATTGATGGTATATCATATTGTGATGTGCCGTAAATCCTGCCGGAGATGGCGCCGTATTTTATCGTAAACGACCGCTGAATGTGGCCGCTTAATAAAAATGTAAGCCGTTCGTTATTCATAGCATCGGGGAAGGTACGACGCAGCTTAGTTTTTCTCGTTTTTGTGTTGCCCTTTCGTCTACCGTTTTTTAATTGCCGAAACGTTGACCACATCTCGAACCAGATTTATTGCCGCCGGTCTCAGAATAATGGCGACATTTTTCACGGTCGGTATCGCCGTCAGCAGCACCATTTAGTCCACAATAATGTAGCCATATCAATAATATATCAGCAAGGGGTGCGATTTGAACGAGTGTAACGAAACGATTCCGGCTTCTGGTGGGCCTAATCAAAAGGTGACGCTGACGATAATTTATGGTTCGGATGTGTACTGCTTCGGTACTTGGGTGATAGAGCCGCATCGGTTTCGAGATAATGTCCTTCTGCATCCTAATGAGCGTCTGTCCGCATTCAGCGCCTAATTAGGGCCTTCATGTGTCATGTCCTCGCGATCGACTTGTTTGTTTTACTTCGAAAAAGTCGATTAGATATTCACTGAAAAAACTTATGCATAATACTACACGACTACGAAACTAGTGTGAATGCTAATGTCGCGAAGATGTGTTATTAATTTCATGAGAATCCGGTGAAAAAATCGCCGTCCGAGTTAATTACGGTATGATTGCGCACCGCTTCGACGATAAATCAACTCCGAAGACCACCGTACGCTCGAACCAGTAAACTCCGCAATTACAGCTTAAAAAGTGAACATGTGAGGATGCGGACAAGAGAAAAAGACTCGTCCGGAGTCTAACACTTGTAATGGTAATGTACCACAAAGTGCGCACTTGTCCGACGAGGACGCTACTATTATTGTTTTAATAACTAATCCTCTTCGTTGCGTAATCGATACATTTATGGATGAGCTTCTTCCAGTGGTTTACTTGTCAGGAAACGTCGCATCATGCGTAATTGATTGAGCGGCGGCGACTTTTTCCAAAAACGCGCGTTTCCGACCGAAAATCCCAGCGAACGGCCGAGATTTCTATCTGCAGTGGTCGTCCGCGTCTTCTAGGGTTTCGGAGAAATGTGCAGATTAAGTCATTGGCGGCGAATTCGCACAGCTGGTTTACACAATTACGAATGGAGCTCGGATGGAAGACAACATGTCCGTGCAGCTTTTTATGGCACATAACAATTACAGAAGTGAATACTCTGAAATGCGATCGCGGATGAAACTGAAAGATCTGCATCAAGAAATGCGCACATTCTAAACCTGCTCCACTGAAATTTCTTCGGGGAGATCTTATCGCACGTCAATCATAAATTTCAAAAACAATAACACAAAGGACTGAATTCTGTTTTCCAGGTAGTTGACGCACCGACTTTTTAATCCCGGACCACTTTATGGTGGAGTGGTAAAAGTTTGGGCATTGTTCCAGTTTAAAATTAGCCTTTTAATGTATTAATTAATCGACGAAAATCAAATATTTACCCGGATTAGTCGACGAAATTTTCCGACAATTGTTTTGACGGCGATTGTTATGATGGGAGCGTTTGACATAATGTGCCCACTGACCCAGATGCAAACTGCAGGCACGATCGCCCTCCGGGATAATTGTTCAAACGCAGTCAAATATGGCAAGCGTCAGTTGACCGAAGATGATGATCGTCATTTCGGCTTTTGAAATAACAAAGCGCGCCGTCGCTACTCTTAACCCGCGTGACCTGCACGATTTAGCAAATATTTTGTTGCTTATCTTGTTTGAACAGGAGTTTGGGTGTTTGGCCAGGATTTAACTAAATCCTGTTGACTTTCGCATTAATTTCCGCAAACAAACGTCATCTGGTTTGATCGCGGATTAGCGATGTTTGCCGACTTAAATCTCTGTTTGTTTCCCTGTTTCTTCTTAAGGATCGGCAAAAAACAATCGCACACAGTAGACGAACGTCAACCATGCAAGTTTTTTACGGCCACGGAAGACTCTTCCAGTACTTGGCTACCATCTCAGGTACTTTTCAATAAAAACGTTAGCGCACAACTCACAATCACTTTAGGCGTCTTTTCGATCGTCTCTTCGGGTATCAATTTGGGGTGGACGTCGCCGTATTTGCCCAAATTACAAGATGAAACTTCTTCGATTTCAACGACAAGCAACGAGGGCTCTTGGTGCGCCGTCATGCCTCTTTTAGGATCGCCCCTCGGCGCTTTTGCCGCCGCAATTTTGGCAGACAGATTCGGCCGCAAAAACACCACCCTCCTGATGACTCCAATAATTTTTTTTTCATTCGTTTGGATAGGTCTGGCCAAATCGATTTTCACCATTTCTGCTCTACGATTTGTTATTGGCGCAACTGAAGGAGCGCTGTACACGGTCCTTCCGATGTATATCGGTGAAATTTCCGAACCGCAAATTCGTGGCTTCCTCGCCTCAACTCCAACAATTGCCGGAATCGCAGGAACTCTCTTCATCAATATAATCGGCCAAATCTACCCCATCTACACGTCATCCATGATCTGCGCTTCGGTCCCGTTAATCCATTTCGTCTCCTTCGTCTGGATGCCGGAATCTCCCTACTACTACATCAAAAAACGCAACCTCCCCCAAGCCGAGAACAGTTTACGAATTCTCAGAGGCAGCAACGACGTCCAAGCGGAATTGGACGCGCTTTGCAAGGCTGTGACGAAGCAGGAGCAAAACAAAAAGGCAAAAATCACGGATTTGTTTACGGTGGCAAGCAACAGGAAGGCGTGCTTCATTTACGTAATAATCTGCCTCACCAACAAATTTAGTGGAAAAAATCCGTGTCTTTTCTACACGACGACCATCTTTGAAGAGGCCGGGTCGCGGATCAGCTCGGAACTATCGGTGATTATTTATTGTTCGGTCGAGCTGGTCGCTACACTTGTCGCAATCTTCGTGGTGGATAAATCCGGGAGAAGACCGCTGCTTATAGTGTCTACAGTCGGATGCAGCGTGTCGGTTTTCTTCTTGGCTTCGTACTTTTACGTCAAGGATTGGTATCCGCAGTTTGTGGAGAGTTGGGATTGGCTGCCGATAACCTCTCTGGTCGCTTACAACGTTCTGTTTAGCATAGGACTCGCGTTTGGGGCTGTTTCAGTACTGAGCGAGTTGTTCCCCACGAATGTTAAAGCCGTGGCCTTAGGTACCGCGGACACGTTTTCCGTGAGCATGGGAGCTGTGGCCTCCAAGTTTTTCCAAATCACCAAAGACGAGTTCGGGATGTACGTTCCGTTCTGGTTCTTCGCCGGTTGTTGCGCGTTCGGACTCATCTTCATCGTCAAGTTCGTTCCGGAGACGAAAGGGAAGTCCCTCGAGGAAATACAGCAGTGTTTGATCGGCGGACGACAAGAAGAGGATCGGGTTTAGTGTTTGACGTATCTAATTAGTGTGAAGGATATAACCGCACGATTAACACCAGATTGTGTTACCTCCAGAAGTGCTTCCGCGTTGTGACATTTTTGTACTATTTATTTATAAAGTGTTTTTTTTTTATAACAAAAGCTTTGATGGATGATAAGCGTTGAAATGTGGCCTTGTCAATTAGAGGCGTTTATATTCTGGCAGTTTCACGAACCTAATTTTCCCTGTCAACGACCTGTTCGTGACTCGTGTGGGTTTCGGAGCATATCGCTC
The DNA here is from genome assembly GCA_964023215.1 of Eledona agricola. Lineage (NCBI taxonomy): Eukaryota > Metazoa > Arthropoda > Insecta > Coleoptera > Tenebrionidae > Eledona > Eledona agricola. The sequence continues at coordinate 3,053,305 of OZ026860.1, read as the reverse complement.
TCTAATAAAGTTATCAGTCGCAGATGCTGGATGCACGGATTGTCCGCTTTATTTCCTGTTAAAATATTTTCGTCCACTAGGTGTCGTTTTGATGGATCGTGAGCTGAAAGGGAGCGGTCACATCTCAATTCCTTTCGCCTCGTTCGTCCGACACACGAAGCCGCCGCCTAAGTGCCCCAACTTGTTTAGATAAGGGGCATCGGCGTGGAATTTCGGCGCTTCAACCCCGATCGCGCCACACCCGACAACAAACAATCAATTACGCGCCGTCGAAAAAATCCTACAGACGGATCTGTACAGTCATCCTCTTCAATCTGTGAACAATGTTAGAGCTTGCTAATAGAAAGTGCTTATCGCGATATTGCCATCGCCTTCCAGGTCTACGCCGTGGAGGCGATGCCACGCCACCTGGGGAGAGGTTACGTGTCGAGGGAAGAGCGAGCTTTCGGCTGACTCATGCCGATTCACAAGAACGCTCCGCGTCTTCTGCCGAAAACTCCAAGACTAACCCAGTTCTAGGAGCGGATGATGTACACGGCGCGCAATTGTGAATGAAACGAACAGCGAGAAGCCGCCATTCCGGCGATGGCATTTTAATGGCGCAATTTATGGTTAATGTGGATTCGCATGCGAGTGCTTGGCCGATATCGTGGGGCGACAGGCCAAAATTATTTGGACGAGGGGCGAGAAGAGCCGTGGTGCCGGCGATGAAATACCAAACCATTGTCCGGCCACCTACACGCGAGCGGCAGACTTGTTTATTTCAAAACAGAGTTCATTCCAGCCGCTCCACGACTAGATAACGATATCAAGAACACAGCGTTTCGAGCCGAGTAGAAGAAAATGTGTTCCGTCAACGTCGCGGCGAAGAATTCACACCTATCTCCTCGCCCGCCCGAAATGAACATGTCACATGGAAGGAACGAGAAGGAAAAAATAAAACGCACCACCGAAACGGCCGGATCGCCGAGGTCCTGTCATAACACATTTCCAGATCAATTAGTTCGAGGCCGCGTATTTTGACAGGCATTGTGGATGCGGGCTGTCAACGGTCGCCCGTAATTAAAAAGGGACGACTCCTCTTATTATTGCCGTTATTGAGGAGGAATCTACCGTCGTCGTACTCGTCTTCAATCGACAGAAGCGCGCCGTTCCGTAATATTTATACATCAATTAATCAAATACGGTTTTTGTTTTGTTAATTTAAACCTTAATCAAAAGATAGTATCAGCGGGACACTCGTTAAAATTTCGTGGCGATTACGACCTCTTAATAATAGCTCGCTGAAAATCGACTCTCTATTACGGTATCAGCGATTTAATTTCGGCCATTTCTTAAAATCCAATTACTGGATACCAGCGACCGGAGTTCGGTTAACATGTGCGGGCAGCAGGACCCCGAACCACCAGGAAACGAAGCAGCGGGAGGCGCCGCCTCCAGGGAACCCTCACTGCTCATTACTCGACTAATTGGCGCTCCGAAAACCAATTTTCGCCAAACATGCACCACATACAATAAACTAATCAACGGAAAACTAAGTCATTAATTATAGAAAGACACGAAAATGTATTCGAAGAAACCGCAACGAACTGAGCCATTATAACATAATAACTTGTCTATCTCAATTTGTTGATGGTAATGTTTGCTTTAAATAAAATTGACCGCTTTAATCGGTGGCGGTGGAAAAATGAAGTTACAACGTGACCTGATTCGAATATGGTAACATGAACTGTGTGCAATTTTAAAATTGTCGGAATTTGTTGTTTGATAAAATATTAAAATAATCTAGAAAATAGTCGTATGTAATTTGTTGCTGGTTTTGAACAAAGAGAAATAGTCGGTGTGGTTTTTCAGAAAGTGTACAGTTACACACATGTTATCAATTTTCTATCGAATGGCGTTCAACGTAACCAGTAATATGTAAATAATCGAACGGTGAGTGGCTTGACGTGGTGCTCGTGTACGGAAAGATTAAAGAATCCTAATGGAAATATTTATCTTAACACGTTTTAGACGTTTGTAGTTTTTTGCAATTTGTGTTTATATCGAATAGATTTCTTTTCGTTTACCGTCAAAGTAGAGGAATCCGCTCGTCGCGGAGCCGGCGTCAGTTTGAAGGATTCCTCCCGTCACCAATTTGACTCGTATTTAAATCAGATACGGCCAATCAGCAAGCACACGGTCCAGCGTCCGCGGTTCCGATTAATTTCGCGCTTGGCCAATGCATTATGCTAATTTTTCTCACACACATTAATAGAACTGGATATTTAAATGAAGATAAGGCGATTACAGGAATTAAACTATTTTAATAATCTCCGGCCGGGTTATCCGGTGTCAGTGTCGGTCCACGCCGGAATTATCATAATCCGGCGAATTTCCTCGTATGTACCCGGCCCTTTCGTCAGCCGAAATCGGGGCGATCTCGTGGCGTAAAGGATGATCGATCGAAAATAATTCCCTGATAATGAGGATGACAGTTTTTGGACGCCATCCATTACCCGACGACAGGGCAACATGTCCGGCGAGCTCGATCAATTTTCGTAAACGATTTTCGTTTTGCTTTATCCCGCGCCGGCCGGCCGCTGTGACATCTTTCGCTTTTCATAAATCTCCGCCAGAATTAACGAAAACAATTAGGGGAGAGCGTCGTAAATCCGGCGCAAAGAACCGATCCAATTATCGTAAACACTTCGCGTTTAACACCGGATCGCCACTTTGGTCTTCGCCAGAGGGTCTGTCGTCTCTTCCTCCTCATCATCGAAAGTGTTTCGGTCGTATCTTGGCCGCCTATCTCGGCTCCTCGCGCCATTGTCACGAATCGGCGGATTGCAGGCACGACTTGTTCGCGCAAGAATGCCGGTCTTATCTCCGGGCTTCGCTTGTCATTAAGATCGCGCCCGAATCCGGCGGTTTTTTTTACGCGCGCGGTCACTTGGACGCCGCTACCATCGCGCTACTTAATGCACTCACTACGCCGACCGTATCAATAAACATCAAACAAGTCTCGACTATTTACCGTGTGCCATTTGCGCTGGTATATTTATGAGGCTCAAATGTCAAAAGGAAACGCTGCCTGTCTCTGCCTTTATATCGTTTTTATTGTTATGCAAAACGAGATAATCCAGTCGGATAGTTTAACGCAGAAATATCCAAATGTGTTGTTTCGAAAGAAACCGTAATCGATTTATCAAACAAAACAGCTTGATTAATCGATTCGGGTGCCCATTATAGGATTAATACCTCTGTGCCACGATCCATCAAAACTCAAAAATTTTCAAACAAAAATCCAGTTTCCCATTTTAAATTCATAATGTTTATTTATTCGTATTATTAGATCTAATTTTAAACAGAAAAAATCATTCAATATTTTTTTACTTTGTCTATTCAATTACTATAGTAAATAAGTATAGTAAGAATTAAGTTAGGAGTAGTATTCTTGTGCGGTTGGTTCATACAAAAAATGCGCCAATTTTCATTTATATACCTATATATACATTTGAATTTTCAGTGTAGTTAATTAAAATAAAATTAATATTTATAATGTATCTGAACTCAAATGAATATTCCTGAAAGTGTTAAATATAACTGAAACCATTCGATTTCGACCCAACGCCTGGTTAACAAAATTCCACTAAAATAATTTTAAAATGCAATATTTTCTGTTGGAATCAATCAGTATCTGCTATAATCTCAAGTGTTTGACTGAATAAACAACTACTGCAAACTGTGATATCTCAGTCAACATCGATTTAAAAATATCCTAATCAGTTGCTCAAGTGACAGACTTTAATTGATTAATACCAGTACCAAAACTATACTTCCAAAATGCTAAACACGCGATTAAAAAGCTGGAATAAAATCGTAAATTAATATTAAAGCAGATCTGAAGTCGAATCATGAGGTAGGCAGATATTTGAAGAAAAAATTACTCGATGGGAGAAAAGCCGAGGACCTTGTAAAGGATAGAACCAAGTGATGGAACAAAGTAAAAATAAACTAATGAGTAAATTTCAATTATGCGCTGGAACTTTGTGTGTAACAGAGCATAGACTCAGATAGTGACCAAATCTGGCAAAATGGGGTAAATCAGTGTGTAAAAATAAAGAAATATGTCTTTTGCTAATTAAACAGATAATATTTTGAATTACCGGCATGCAAAAAACGTTTTGAGTAGAAATGGGTTTTAAAATGGCGGTCCGGTGGGATGTCACAACGGAACAATTTGTTGGTCGGTTGGAAAAAGTTGGTGATTTTAGGAATTTCGATAAAATGGCGCAGCTTCGCAATTTTATAATTGTAGCTACTTCTCATATTTTTTGGGAGGGCCAAATGGTACGGAAAAAAACAAAACAAATACGAGTCTAGTAGTTTTTATTAAAGTACCGTTACCGTTAAGCAATTTTCAAAAAATTTTGAAAGACACCATTATCAATTATGCGAGAATCCACCAACACTCCGTTTCTCCTTTTTTTGTACATATGATAATAATTTTTTCATAAGATATAATTCAGTTGACATGAGAAGGGCAATTTATTTATTTGACTTGATTAGGCTCTACAACGTCAAAGACCAAAAATGCACATAGTACCTACCTAATATACCAAAGTACGATAACTAGTACTTGGAAATGAATTTTTGGAAGACATTTTCCGCTCTTTGAAAACGTAAAGGTTAGAACCAAGTGATGGAACAAAATAAAAATAAACTAACGAATAAAGTTCAATTATGCGCTGGAACTTATGTGTGACTGAGCATAGACTAAGATAGGGACCAAATCTGGCAGAATGGGGTAAATCAGTGTGTATAAATAAAGAATTATGTATTTTGTTAATTAAACAGAAGATATTTTAAATTATCGTCTTTCAAAAAACGTTTTGGGTTTTAAAATGGCGGTCCAGTGTGATCTCACAACGGAAGAATTTGATTGGTCGGTTGGAAAAAGTTGGTGTTTTTAGGGATTTCGCTAAAATGGCGCAGCTTCGCAATTTTAAAATTTTAGCTTCTTCTCCTATTGTTTGGTAGGGCCAGAAGGTACGGAAAAAAAAAACAAAAAATACGAGCCTAATAGTTTTTATTGAAGTACCGTTACCGCTAACAATTTTCAAAAAATTCTGAAATACACCATTACCAATTATGCGAGAATCCACCGACACTCCGCTTCTCCTTTTTTGTACATATGATAATAATTTTTTCATAGGATATAATTCAGTTGACATGAGAAGGGCAAAATATTTATTTGACTTGATTAGGCTTTACAACGACAAAGACATGAAATGCACAAAGTACCTAATATACCAAAGTACGATAACTAGTATTTGGAAATGAACTTTTCGAAAACCTTTTCCGCTCTTTGAAAACGCATACTCATAATTAATTGTTAACGTGAGTTCCATTTTATGCGCCAATTAACAAGTCAAAACTGTTTAAAACCGCAAAAATATAACAAAAAATGCAAACTATTTAAAAACGTAGCTAGATTATAAGCTCATTAACGGATTAATTGACTGATCAGGTTTACGTCGTCTTGTTACATATATTACCGGAATGGAAATACTTCTCGTGTCAGTACTTTTAATGTAACTACCTGTAATAAACCTATTATGAAAATGTATAGACTCCTTGACATTTTTAATATGGCATTAGTTCATTATCATTGTTAGGTATCCGCTTGATGGGCAGAGCTGTTGCAAATGACAATCAGACCAGTCTGTATCCATCGTGGAAATTTTTTCACGTCTCATCACAATCTTCTCTTAAAATTGAACGGCTTTTATTTGTTCGGTCATGGCGACGAGCCGTCCTGTTCGCTGAGGAGCAATTAACCCGCAAAAGCATAGAATGGGGTTGCAGAAGTGCGTTTGCCATGGGGACTTTCGGTTCACAAACTTCACCGGAGGTTGTTTATGGACATTAGCCCAAGGCGTACGGCTCATATTTCAACCAGCTCAATGGAACTATTAAATAGTTTCGGAGTCGGAATTAATTAAAGTTCTGGCAATCATGACCAGGTGTTTGTACATGTTTTAGTCATTGATTTACGCGTTTCAGAGGAAGAAGCTCACTAAACTGAAAATGTCGTTGTTTCCGCTTCTCCTTCTTGTCTAATATAAAAAATTGATATAGCTGGTGGTTTTCTTAATAAAATTCGATTGGAGGCGGCGAAACAATGTCCTATTAATTTGTATCACGTTTTTTCCGGATCCACCTATTCACAGTTATCCGTTCGATTATTAAAAATGTCCGCCGGATTGTTTATGAAAAACAATGTGAACTTCTCCGAATAAATCGGACACGGTTTGGCGATTTGGCGCGCCGTTTTTGCCCCAAAACTCGGATTCTTCACGGTCGGGGCGCTGACGGTAACCCGGAGCCGGATTTTATTTAAACTGTGATTAAAGCCCGGGCCTAACCGCCTCATTACCATACAATCCGGCATTATGTTAATACCGCAACTACCGGTGTTCACAACTATTTAATTTCATAACAAATCGGACGCAATAAGCTTCGTGCGCGTTTAACAAAAACCAACAAATACCCCGCATTTATCATCCGGGTTAAGCGTCGGTAATCTCTGCAAATTAAATAAACGTCCCGGACTATTAATGCACATGCGTTAATGTCCGACATTTCTTTCTGTCGCTTTGGCGCATTCCACAATGCCAGATTAATGTTTCTCCATTCGTTAAATGACGGAAATCGAGCGCTCCTTACATCTTCGAGGGTGGCTCCGAGCATCACAAGTCGCCGAATTTCGGCACGAATTATAAATGCTAATCGAATTTCGAATGGCATTCGAACGATATCTATTATACCTATTATTGTAAACACTAATGAATTTAAATTGATTAATTAAGACGTATGGAAACTTACAACATTAGTCACTACAGAAATATTCAGCGGCCATAAATTTACACTCCCCAAACGGCGGAATGAGGAAAATACGAACCAAGGGCGGAGCAGTTTGGAGATTTTTTTATAAAGACGGCTAGCCGATTTTTAATCCCACCAAGTAAAATTTCAATGAAAACCACACAATAATGAAGACAATTGCAATTTTGAATCAAAATGAAAGACAAAAAGAAGAAAAGTCGAGTTAGATGTTGTGTGGAATTGATAAAGCGGCATTTATTTCTATTATATAGAAGCATAACAACATTTATCCTGGAATAAAAAATATTAGAATTGAATTTTTCACCTCTTTCCTGATTTACTTTATTATGATTACGTGTCAACGTAATTCTATACACTGTTTAAAAAAATATTAAAAAAAAGTAACGGTTTGATTTTTTTATTTATTTAAAACAACTTTTGGTGAAGAAACATACAGAATGATTGATCGCGATGATTCTTACTTCAACTGCAGTATTTGCTAAAAATGTTATCAATGATTTTTTTACGAGGAAAGCCTTTTTAATATGATTTTTGGAGTTACGGATGAATCCTATCCTATTTATGCCTACTTATCCGGAATTTTTTATACACAGCTGTTGTGAAAATATCTTCAACTTTATTAGTCTGAAAAATCATAATTTGCAATTATTGACAACTGCTTGTTTTCATCGCAAATCAACAAATTTCAGCAGTCAGAAATAATTATTGTAAAAATTGAAGCATGGAAATGGAAGTGAATTTCACATTTAAGCCCACTTACCCTGATTTTTTTTAAACAGTGGTTTTAAAAATTTCTTCAACTTTATTAGTCTGAAAAATTATAATTTGCAATTATTGACACAAGTATTTGCTTTAATCAACAAATTTCAAGAGAATCAGGAATTGTAAAAATTGAAGGAGCGAAATTTTTCATATAAGCTTAGAATGGTTTCAAGCTCGTTGACACGAAGTCTGAAATTGAATCACTGTGTATGTTTCGATTATGTAACTAGGCTGAAATATGTAGTAGAATCGTTCCTATTAATAATAAATAAAATATTTTCAACTTGACAGGAACAATAATTAATTCCTTGCCAATTAAAGTGAAACATAATCTGTGACATATTACAATTTCCTGGTTCATAGAGAAAAATTTTAATTTAAAACAATGTGAAACGGCCAGAATTGCCAGCAAGCAGATGGTAATGTGGCAATTGCGTCCCGAAGCAGTCAACGTCCTTTCGTATTATTTAAAATTGCGCAATAACTAACAAAATGTTTTTGTTTTGTTTGGTCTCATTTAAACCGCAATTAAGACAAGTCCGGTTCCCAATAATAGGCAGAGGCGAAAGGAAATAATTACTTTGTGAGCCATAGAGGAATGTGCATTTCTAATTACGGTTATTTGCGTCGCGGAGATTTAAAAACCAGAATCACATATCGAAATCGAGCCGTCGTCATCTCCCGAGATCTGTGATTTGAATTTTCATAAATTATTGACGGAACTTCGGACGAAAGAGTACTGTTAGAAGGAGGTGCTCGTAACCTTCGGGAGGAGGCTCCCGGGTCCGACGGCGACGTTCAATTTCATCAGTCGGGCGAGATAGTGTGTGAAGAATGCGATTGTTAAGATAAGAAGGCAACAGTAGCTGGTTGAAACGACGAGATTGCAGTGCATGTTTACGATTTTGCGCAAAGACCGTTGCACCGTTTCCACTTTGCATTTCAAATCGGCTTGTTTTTACGCCGACTTCGTGCCAGATCGAACTCGGATATTTAGCATAAAGATATGTATTGGACGTGTCGTGGTGCTTTTGAACCTACACGTCTACTCTCGGTTTCAAATGAAGATCTATGGCGCGGGTTCGACCCCGAAGAATTTTCTCACACGGGCGCGAAAAAACCCTTTTGAACGTCCAGCCCCCGACTACGATCCCCAGGTTGTCTTCGCACCTCGTCTGTCATCTCTCAACAATGCCGCATGACTTTAAAGCGAGATTAACGACCACGTCTGGTTATTATTCCATACTTTAGTGTCTAAGGTCAAACAAACACACGCCGCTCGTATAATTATTAATCGCTCTATTAAATTCGATTATCCGCCGCCCTTCGTGCAAAAAATCGTTCGGGATAATCACGATTATTACGATTTTTTCGAACCGGCGCAAAAACGCTCAAATCCTCCCGTACAATGTTGAAATTGTCGGTTGTTCCATGTTTGCTGAACGCTCACGCGAACATCATTTGAAAGCTAATATTTAGAGCTTCGATCGTTAAGTCCAGTTCCGGCTGGTCCGCAGAATGCCGGCCTTAATTGCGGATAATTCGACAAATTCGGGCCGACATATTTCGCTTTTGATAAAGTCGTACGGTCGCCAAGTTCGAGGGTCGGGCGCGCATTTCTCGCATTTCTCGCGCGTCCGCGCCCGTTAAAGGAAACGACCAGTCATATTTTCCACCCGGTTCATTACAATTATCAAGATTATGAAAAGCGCACACACATTTACCATCTTCGTGTGGCGAGCGCACAAGAGTCGACAAGCAAAAACCAGCCCGCAGAAGCTTGCGCAAACACATAAATACCACCGTGAGAATAATAAAATAAATAAACGCCGTCGACCAAACACACGACTCTACATGCGACGATTCGATAAATACAAAAAAACGACGCGAGATTAATAAGATATTATATTACGATTCCAGATCTCGGGTATCTTGCGGTCGCCATATTTGCGCACGCAACCGCCGATACGAATTTGCCAAAATTCTCTTTGTTTCGTTTTAGTGCGATCAAGGTGATTTTTAAAAAGTCGTTTGTCACGCGAATTGCCCCATTCGTCTTGCTCCAAACTCTAAATGTCAATCGCTTCATTTGTTAATTAATTACGGTCCAACCGAGCGAGGTGTAAGAACAAATCACGGTTTTAATTGCCGACCGTGTGACCATTACATAATGGAAGTCGTAGATCAAAAAACTAATTAATGACCTGAGATGCTAAATTATTCGGTGATTTATGGAGGTATTTGCGGATTTTGGTATAGCTGGGGGCGGGCGCGGTGTCTATTTGATGAAAACGGCCACACAACGGTAGTTTTGCCAACAAATTTATTATTTACAATTTTTCAACACACAATGGTAGTTGCGAAAGAAGAAAATAAGAGTTTTAAGATAGATGAGCAAAATTCGTCATAATTTCTCAAGCAAATATCTTTAACGATGACTGACGAGTAAATATTTGGGTACGAATTGGTTTTTTAATTTTTGTCTTGCAGAACGTGAATTTGACAAATCCAGACATTATCGAGAGTTGCTCCCCTTCTCAAAATTTTCCCACGTGAGGCAAAAGTTACACCATTAGACAATTACGAACAAAAATATAGAAACCACTGACGATTTAAAATTAATAACTCGAGTACATATGTCCAGGTCTTAAATTAAAAAAGAAATTGTTAGTTTTGTACGGAAAAAAATCGAATAAAATACAGTAACATGAGTAACGGTTCTCATTATTTCATAGATTAGTGAGAAAATGTGTACTGGTTTTACTAAACCATGCGGGATGAAATAATGAAACTAATAAAACGTTTCGGTCCCAGTCGTTTCCATGGCGAGTGCCTCGCTAATCCCTAGGCCGGGATTTATCTGGAGAATGCGAGAGAAACTCGGCGGCAAATAAATTTTTCGCCTTATTTTCCGAACACGCACACATGCGCATGCAGATTTTATGACGACAGCGATACAAGTCAGCCTTGTCTTTCGATTTTTGCTCGTAGCACTCGAAAAAAAAATCTTAATTCCTCACTGGTATAGAGACAGATTAAGAGCGGCGCGTAATCCAGAAAATACTGGCCGCTCCATATTAATTGTAGCGCGCCGCATTATTTATGGCGGGTCGGGTTCACTAACATCTCTACGCCACTGCTATATGAATATCAATGAGGAATTATGATAGTCTCCGCACATAATCGTTCTACACTGCTATTTTACATTCGACATTGCGGTTCGCTTTGTCCGACTCGCTAATAAATTACGCCGGGGGTACGTTTCACATGAATTAACTCTTTTTATTTTGCAAATATTTGTGTATCACCTTTATTTATTTCAGTGTACGGACATAATTCTGGGCGTTGCACGCACGCCACTCGCATGCACCCAAAAACACACACGGAAACGACCCTCGCCCCCCACATTTTACACGACCACCTCACGGATTTAGCTCATTATCTAAAAAACTAGGCGCATTTAAACTGAAACATAATCCATTAGATAAAAAAATTCGATTTTATCATAGTTTAGCATATCTATCAAAAAATTTTATTTGATTTTGTTGGAAAAAATTTAAAAAAATATTTTCCAATTTTATAATTCATTTTTAATAGGCGAATTTTCTAATCTACAATTAAAGAAGAGGACGAATTTATTTCTCTCAAGCGACAGAAATTTGAAAATAAATTATTCTAAAATATCACAAAATTATTTTTGGATTTCTCTTCAGTGAGAGTTTTTGGGCAAATCAAGAAAATTATTAATTTTGTTGCAGTTTTGAACATCCTATTTGTGCAAATATTGATTTTCTGCATTAACTAATATAAGATCTAAATAAGATCATGATTTGGAAAAGTTGAATATTCTTGCCTCCAAAGGATAATTTTTAAAAAGCGGCAGGTGCTGTAAAATTTATGGTCTGAAAAAGTTACTACAAGCCGACCATTTTTGAATTTCTCATTTTAAATTGGGATACAAATTTTTTTGCATAATTTGGAAGATATTAGTTTTCTTAGTATACCTATATTCATATGAAATATGTTTTAGTTTTACGTAAAATTATCAGAATAAAAAAATTAATAAAACTTGAAAAGACGATGCCGTTTTCTAAAAATCCAAAAGCATCAAATAAAATATTTACATGTTGGCATTTTTTGCAATGAAGAAAAGTTTACTTTTAATCATATTATTGTTAACCTCAATGATTTGTATTGAAAACTTGCGATTAGATTATGTTAACATTTATTAAGTATTCAATATTTTTTAATTTTAATAATTTTTTTAGAAATTAATTCTAATTAAAATTAAACAAATTGTATTCGAATGTATCTATATTATCTTTCAAATAATGTAAAAAATGGGTAACTATTTAAAATACGAAACTTGGATATCGCACAAAATATACCATGACATTTGGAAAAATTCAAAAATGGTCAACTTGTAGTGGGTAAATTAGAAGCCTTTTTAATTAGACTTAAGAATTTTTAAGGCTTTTTAAAAATCATCTTTAAAATAAATTATTCAGAAGCATCAAACACATATTTTCCATTGTAATAGATGCCGCTTGTATTATTAATATCACATATAGTATATACTTATTTGATATTACAATAATTTTTGTATAATTTTTTGTTATAATTTATTATTTTATATTTGTTTTATAGTACGTTTGTGTGTCGGCCTATTTTTGTAAACCTGTTAATTAATAAAATTAAAATTAATAATGTGTACCTACTTATCTTTAGCCTTACTTACAGTGTTTTAGGGAGAAAAAAAAATTGAGAAACTCTGGGCAAAAGACTGGAATTTCCAAGTCTTTTTAGGTAATTCCAGAATTAAATTCAACTCAGTTTTATTGACTTATCGATGGGACAAAGCAGCAAAAAATGTATAATTCCAATACAAAATGTTTATTTCTAAAATTTGAATACCCACGAATTTATCGGATAAAAAACCAGTTTCATTTCGAGACTCATTGTGATTCCGAACGATCTGATTAAAATTGATTATTTTTGAACACAGATTGTTCGATTTTTCACACTAGTTGTAACGGAACCGGATTGTTGGAACTAACATTTTTAATAAGTAAGGGTTAGGTAAAAAGTTGTTATTTTGGACGACGATATAGTAACGGCACACAGCAACAGTTATGGCAAAAATCCACTTGATAAAACATTTTGCAAGAAACTGGCGCTATAATAACTATCACTGCTTGCACATGGTGCGGTGAATTCACGATATTTTTCTAAAAGAACTCCGTTTTTCAATGCTCCGCTACAAATTGTGGCAGAACAATATTTAATGCAAAAAAGCGAGGAGAACTTGTGCGTAATCCGAAACTGCCCCGACATCATGAGTCGCTTATATTTAAATTTTATTAGCCATATTTTCCGGATCCGCCATATTTATTTTAATAGCTGCGACGCCATAAACAACGACTTAATCCTGAATTAATTTCAGACTCTCGTTGCAGGGATTAGCGACCCCTTTCCTAAACAAATTCGCCGGGTTAATTCATTCATTTTCCGGTGTCGTAAACGCCCAAGTTATAGTTGCACTTTCGATTGGTAATTTTATCGGCGATATTTGCGTTGTTGACGTTTCTGCTGTGCACGGTTTTGCGTTTCAATTATCCCACAGAAAAATGGACGGCCACGGACGCTGCAAAACCATTTGACACGTACGCACGTTACGCCTATCGATTATCAATTTATATGTGTATCGTATTGCTTTGTCGAGAAAAAATCGAATAAGAAGGGTGGAAGGAAGCAATTTCTATCTGGTCGTCGGTAAATTAAGTGCTCGGCAATTAAACCGATATATCAGGTGCGCGGTCACGTCCGCCGATATGACACCGGAGGTCCCGGAGTCGTTTCCCGGAATCAGCGATCCATCTCGTCCATATAGCACGCCTCAGACGCGCTCATCCATTTATTACCATACAAACTGCAGTCGTGTCGTGGCTGGATTTACGGCAAATCGCGTCCCCGCTTTAATTAACATGTAATTAACCGGAGTCCGACTCCGGGACCGCGTCGATAAGCGCCGCGCTGAATTTTTGCGGCAGCCGCCCCCTCGTTTGTAATTGATTTTTATCGGTTCATAAATAACGTCAGTCCGCTGAAAGGGAGCAATTTGCCCCGCGTAATTACTTAATTGGTCGAATAGAAATCGGCGAGCAAAAAAAAAAACCCTCGCACATTTATTTCGGCGTTGTTAGCGCGCCTCGCATCGTCGTTGATGTATGGCTCCGGCAAATTGAACGTCAACTCTTGCGCACTTTTATCTCGGATAATTAGTTTAGTATTGAAGAGGTCGTGGGCGTGAGTTAAAGACGGTGTCAACGACGGATTCGTTCTCGGGCCTCACCTGAAACAAACAACTCCGGTTAGTAAAAAGTTGGGTTTGTGACGTGGCGTTGAAGTCTCCGCGCCCGGCCGGGATACGTTTTTGGTGCGGCGCGTTTAATGAGGCGGAAGAATAATTGGCGGTCTGCGCGATGGGAAAGGAATAAAGGCAATTAAGTTTTTTCAGCTAAAAAACCGATTCCCATTGGAATCTGGAATAAAATCTAATGCGACTTGTTTTATTAGAAACTCGGCAACCGCAATGAAACGTGTATTATATTTACAATTTAAGACAAAGCGATGGAAGCTTATTCGCCGTTGCGCCGTTTTTTCTTCTTCTTCTTCTTCTCAGTGTAACGTCGAGAGAAGCGATGCTGTTCCACTTGAGTACATGATCGGCGATTAGAAAATATACAGTGTGAAATAACTTTCCAGTTTAATAGTAACGAGTCATTGTTCTTGGCGAGCCGAAATCGCGGCACGACGCAGATTTATTATTACGGCGATCGCCTCTGTCATAAGCGACATGGAAATTTCATGCGGCCGCTAATTGGCATAATACGGTAAAATAGGTGATAAATTATCCGGCGAGGAAATCAGTTTAGCAGCGCTTAATTAAACTACCAGTAGCAACAATTACAATATTTTACTCGAAACCGATAAATACAAAGTAATTGCTCAGCGGCCACATAAATTATTCCCGTCGACTTTAGACCAACACTTCGTCCTCGTCATAGAGTCGCTTCATGATTTATGAGGTCCGGGGAATCGCTCCTCGACGCAGAGGCCGAAGGTCGGCGATCAGTCACTCCGTGACGCGTGTTTTGACCGCTCGAAGCGACCCTCGAAATCTAGACCAGCAACAAAGCCGGTAGTCGGGTGTTCGGATTAAGATGGTAGCGTCATCGCAGCGGGACGCGCACGATTCGGCCGAAGACGTCTTCCGATTTCGTCCGCGGCATTTCGATTCATTAGCAGTGCCGGGGTCGTAACGGAATCAAATTGTACGCGGATTTCGGAAAAATGCGGAGGAATCTGGCTGAAGCACGAGTCGCTGAAGCGGCAGCGACGTGGTCAACGACGACTGCACGACACCCGGTGGCGGACACAGGTCACGACTCCCTTCGTCTGACTTACGACGCTCGCCCGTCATAACTACGGGATTTAAAAGCTTATAACGCTCACCGATACATATTTCAGCTTCCGTTTGGTTAACAAAGAGATCCGGAGACGGGGTCGGAGCGAGGCCGGCGACGACGGTTGCATAACACCGAGCTCCACGTTTGTAATTACGTAGCCGAAGCTCGCAAATGGCCAATAAAAGCTTCCCCGTAACGTGTAATTTTTCAGCTTTGTTGGCTTTTCCACAAAGCACATCCTGCCATTACGACTGATCTATCTAGAGGTTTCCGCTCATACTTAATTTTAACGACTTTTCACTTTGTGCCCCTTAAGTAATTTAAACAATCGACAGGCCTCTAAACGCTGGTGTACCCTCAGAATGTAGCCTAAAGCTAATAAAAAATTAAATAAAAACTGAACATTTTGATGTGATTACTATTTATTTAGTTCCTCCATGACTTTCCAAAATTATTAGGTCAAATTAGACGGATAAGTAGAAGTATCGAATTATTGAACCCCATTTCCTGCTTTTAAAACAAAGAAAAGTCCTGTTTCATTTTTTGCAGGTTACACATTTATCTTCGAAGAGGATTATATTTTACACCGGACGATCATAATTACGCAAATGAACGACGATTAAACGAGACAAGAGCACAGTCCAAACAAGATCCATCACAAATTAATATTGAAACTGTCGTAATGACTAAAAAAAAGTTAAGATTTGACTGATCCGCACAATTATTTCTAGCGTTGAAAAGGATTTATAATGAATGCTTGAATAGGAACTAAGGCTCAAAAGAGCGAATGGCGGCTTATGCAGGCTAATTTGTAAAAAGCGGCCGGCGATGTAGAATTATTATTTATGGTACGATTAAGTTCCATGGTATATTTTTTGCATATATTGAAAGATATTATTTTAATAGGTACATCCATGTACAATTTGTTTAATTTTACTAAAAATTAATTTTTCTATTAAATATTAAATTAGAAAATAATGATAAATGTGGTCGTGGTATCAATACAATTGATTCATTCATTCATGGTGTCAATGGAAATCATTAAAATTAACAATAATCTGATTAAAATTATTTTCTCAAAATGGATAATTGAGATGTGCGACACTTTTTTTATGAAAGAATAAATTTGAATAATTTTGCCAAAATTTATTTTTTCTGCTCCACGTCTATAAAGCTGTTAAAGCACTCAATTGAGTTTCGTAATTTCGTTATTTATTTTTTGCCACGTCAAACGTTAAAGTAAACACCAACACAAAACGTTCCATTATTTTTAATTTAAACTAGCTTTTCACAATTATTAGAAACATTAATCGTTACATTGGATGTGTCTTGGGAACGTAAATTAATCCCAGATATCTTGCCACAATATTTTGCTGAAAATTATTTTCACCGCCAACTGTTGTGCCGTGTAATTGCGTTTGAAAATCAAAGTTGGCAACCACCCCCATGTAAAATTCTGCAAATTATAAATATATTCATAAGGCTTGCCATTGGACTCGTGCAATAAAATATGCCTTATGAAACTCGTTCTTTAATATACTATTATTTGCCGCTTTTCGACCTTTACGCTTTGTCTTATAGTAACCCTATGCAACTAGATTTTATTAACTTTTATTATTATTTTTTCAAATTTCATTTTTTTAATTACTAATTTAGCAAAAAATTAAACATTACATATGAATGTAGTACTAAAACAAAATAATAACTTTATAATTATGCAAAAAAACGGATCCCAATTTAAGAATTTTGGAAATCTGGCACAAATATACTACACTTAAAAACATTCAAAAATAGTAGGCTTGAAGTAAATTAGAAGCAATTAAAATAAATTTAGATTTTTTGAAATCGGACAATAAATAAAACTACATATTACAGCGCATGCCGCTTTTTAAAAATCACCTGTATATTCAATTTACAAAAATGGCCACAGAAAATTGTTGTAGATACACTGCTCAAAAAAATTAGGGGAACACTTTACTCTTTATAACTTTTGTAGTGGTAGTGGAATAAAGTCGGAACAATATATTTCTAAAAGACACACATTTTCCTTAAATAATTTGACAAAGATAACAATAAAAAGATTAATTATTCTTAAAGCAATGATAAATTTAAAAAAAGTACAAAAAAGAAAGTGAAAACTAAAGATTTATTTTTCAAAATAATGAGTTATTTGCAAAAACAAACAAATTTAGTGACGCGTGTGTCCTCCACCAGAAAAAGTTACAGGAGCACAATAAAGTGTTCCCCTAATTTTTTTGAGCAGTGTATTATAGAGACATCTGAGAGTATTGTGAGACGAAGGAATCAAGAATAGGAAGATATAAAGGTAAAAGCATTATGGAAAATCCTGAAAGTAAAATAATGCATAATAATGAAATATCAGATAACGTCGAAAAAAGCACATAAAAAGTCTGCATTTTATTAACAAAACAGGCAAAAGATTGCTTCGAAAGCAATTAGTTGCTTCTCAGTAGAGAAAAGCTCTTTCAAATGTCTTCAGTGGGGATTATAATGGGAGAGATCGTAGTGACCAAGCATATAGTCTTCTTTAACTGATCTAACAGTTTGGATAGATCTGATTAGGCTAGAAAACGTCGAAGAAGTTGAATATGCATACAACCATCAAGGGGATGTTCCACTCTCCCGCATTTCAGTATTTAATTGTTTGATTCTATTAAGAATGACAACGACAATTTTGGAGCATTTAAAATATTTGTAGGCGTGTTAAATGTTCGATAAAATTACTAAAACGAACTATTCGTCGTGTTAGATAATTAGTTGCAGACACTTTGAATTGAATTGCAGAGATCCAAACACGTGTAATGTGTGTAATAGTCGTGGCGAGTCTGAAAAAGGCGACTGAAAGCGGATCACTTTCAGATCCAGGAAAAAATTCTAGGACGCCGCATTTATGATGTAGTAACGCGTACGGTAGAACTAGTCTCGTCCGTGTCCTGTTTTTTCTCCGAAGATGTGCTGCTCCAGAAAGATTGGATATTAGCAGTTGATTTTATTGAACTGTACATTTCTAAATCGATTATCACGTCCAATATAATATACTGGCTCCTTCTGATTGAATGCGGTAATCTAGCGGTACTTTGTGATACTTACAGCATCACCATGTTATTTGCTTCATTAATAAATTGCTCCCCGTTGATTACTTCTTCGAGGCGCGACGGTAACCAAAGGGAAACTGTGAGAATGTAATAATTAATTCCATAGCCTTATCTGCATACCGTGCCATTTAACGACAATCCCCTCGGTTCGTCAGATCACTTTTCCGCAAAACGACAGACAAGCTGTCGCCGACTTTCAGGGACAATTGCCGACAATAACAACAACAACAACCAGAACGCCTAAACGCGTAGCGCACCTATTCCGTGAAGGCCGCTGTTCTTGCGTCAAATCTCCAGCCACTCCAGCCAGCTTGGCTGCGCCGGGATTAATGTTAACCTGAAGAAGTGCGTCGTCGTCGTCGTCGCGTCGCGTGCGCTTTCCAAGTTCGGCGCCGAAACGAACGATTTGTCGGCGCTGATTTATACCGGCTTTGATTGGAAGTTTATTGCACAATAAGATTGTAGGTTCGGTTGGCTGTCACATCCACAATTCTATGATCCTATTCAATAGTTGGGATACTTTGTCGTATAATTTATGAGGCTATTATGTTAAATATGCACTTTCTAGGGACGGCGAGCGCTGCCCCGGCATCGAAATCTCCACGAAATCGATCAATATTAATCGCGGCCCACCCGGAACACCCGTCACCCGGACGCCATCTCCGCCATCGGGAGCACCTGCGACGTTGCGCAAGAACCCCACTTGCGGGCGTATAATTAATGCAATTAGTTTACCGCACCCAGAACCAGTGGCTTATCGTTCGCATCAATGATGGCCGCGTCGTATGACAAACGCGCTCAAGCTCGGAAAAAATCGCGAAAAAGTGCACCGTGCAGGTGTCCTATCACGGCCGGCAAGATCGGTTTTATATTCAAATCGGATGGTAATTAAAAGTGCGAAGGCAAGCGCGCTTTTTATTTCTTCTGCTGCCCACTCGGCGATGGCTTTTTTAACGGCGAACGATATGCATAATTGTCATTGCGCATTTGTTGAATTAAGAAGCGATTACTGTACGATAAAAACGCTACTTGATCGCCGATTTGTCATGAGACGGACCTTGCAACTGAAGCTTCTGCATTGTTTGTCGGGACTCGGCTTCTACAGCAACTCATTTCAATTATACGCATCTACATATTATAAACAATTTTTTTATAAATTTTTTACAAGGGAATATACTATTCGTCTTAATAATTATTGTTTTATTTATTGTCTTGTTTAGTTTTGACACATACTTCCTCAAAATAGACATTTTACCTATAACCTATGGTGGATCTAAAGAACGCTTCGATGGGGACTATAAACTTAGAGAATATAATGAAAATATAAGAATGGGAATTAAAATGATACGGAATAGAGAGTCGGCAAAAAATATATTTAGTCTAGGAACGCCTAGAAAAAAACAGCTTCTTAGTGGAAAAGAAGAAAAAAACGACAACGTCAGAACTCTTCTTCTCTAAAAATTCATAAATGAATCGAATTTAATAAATTAAATACAATAAAGTCAAAAAGAAAACAGGGAGAATATCCGAACTGATATTGTTCAAAATAAAAACAATAGAGATCTTTCGACTAATTACCCCAATTTCAATAATATTATTTTTCACTCCTAGAAACATGAACTACATAATGTGCATAACAAATTACATAATAATAAGTACATAATTTTATAATTAATTTCGATACGATTGAAATCGGGCGAATCGATAAATCGCTTAATAAAATAATTTATTAATAAAATAATTTTTTAATATAATAAAAAAATAAATGTGAATAAAAATGAAAAATACAATGCTACAAAAATCAAAAAAAGAAAGGGGAGGATAGCAGAATATCCCAACTATTATTGTTAAATATTAAAAAAATTGTAGAATTTCTACAAATCCATTTGGAGAACAAAAACAGCGAGATATTCTCCATCAAAAGAAGAGAAATACAAAAATGCCATTAACATAAAGCAATGAACAAATGACTTCTATAGTCGGTTGAATTGATTCCAAAAATTTCGTCCATATCAGCTTCTTCTTCGGCAGCGCTGTATTCTTGAAGAAATAATTCTCCTAGGCTTATGCATTTATTTCAATATTCTTATCGTTGCTTTACAGCAGAATCAAAACGTCGGGAAGCAATGGCCACACTGATTTCAAAACCACGAAAATCATCAATTTTTCAATACAAATTCCAGCCATGCAAACCTTCATAAATATTAACGACATCATGTTATAATAGACATGAAGCGTTGTGTTCATTCTTCTTTAGTAAGCGCAGCAGTTGATGGCCGTCCTCAAAATTCATAAATAAATTGAATTGGAAGCGTGGCCATTCTTAGGCATACATAAAAAGTCGTAATCTTGAGCTGGCGAGATAAGGTTTTAAGATTCGTCCGCGCTACTGTTGGAAACAAATGAAGTCTTTAAAATCATAATAAATCACTGCTCGTAAATGTCTCGAGTTAGTACCTTTTTTTCATAAATAGCAAAATAAGGCGATTTGCCTTGAAGACTTCTGAAAGACGTTTGATTTCTTGATGAGATGTCGAAGCTACATAAATACAATCAGTCGTGGTCACTGTGGTAAATCAACTATGTCCAATTGGCAAGTTCACACTACTTTTGACCAAGTTACCCCAAGTTATATGTTCAAATTGTATATTTTGCACTTTTAGAAGCATAATAAATCACTGATTGCTATAAGATAGAAATGGGGCGAATCGATAAGTCGAGAAACAATAAAATATTCTACCTGAAATTCATGAAAGGTAAAATGTTGTGGTCCAATCTTTGGAGATGAAACTTCTGCATTATTTGTGGAGGCCATCACTTCCCCGACACATTTCTTGACCGCAACCCAAATAAATTAGAAGGTGTGTGTGTGTAGGCCATCTGCGAGGGCAAAAAAGCGTTACCTGAGACAAGATACCAATTTACCCTCTCGAGTTCGTCGAAAATATCGGTCGAAGGTCGCGCGGAAGAACTCTGGGATATAGATCTGCTTTAATAGCACCTCGGTTACAGGTAATTTGTTTTACGTCTCATGCACAATTGCTAGTTTCATGCCTCATTGATTATAAGAATTAATGTTTTATGTTTTTCGAATTTTTAGAACACCAGCAAATTGAAAGTTTTGCCCGATCGGGAGATATTCGGACTTGGTTTTGCGAAAATCGCCACGTAGTCGTGTCTTGTTAGCATTCGACGTGTCATATCTGAGATATCGTCGACATGAAGTCCGATGTTATTAGCATAAGTATAAACAAAGGCGAATTTGACGAGAAGCGGAGTGGCGGCCAACAAAGGAGATGACATCACATTACAATGCACGTGAAATTTTAAAATTTAATGCGACAATACACAGTTGGTACACGCCTCTTCTACGTGATCATTTGAACGAAACCGACTCGCTGGAATGAAAAACAAACAAAATGTCCGTCTGATACGGACGCGAAAGGCACAACCATGTTATTATGATAGGCAGTAACTATTAAACACTGTGTAATTGTGGTGTTGGATTTTTCAGTGCGCGGGGACGTTGACGAGTATTTAGATTTGTTTGCATCTTGCAAGTTGTGCCGTGAATCGCCGACTCTCGACTTCTTCAATTAGTGTCAATTCCGTCTACATACCGCATGCAGTCTCTCTGTTCGGGACCGCTGGAAATTCATCCGGCATTTTCCGTGAAATGAGCGAATTTGTATTCAACGAGTGCCTCTCTGCCTCTCTTATTGTTGAGGAGATAGGCGGCCCACGTCCGACTAACTCCGAAATATTGATATAATCTAACAGATAAGCGACCCTTCAACGTGCACACGTAAGAGGTCACGGTCCTTCGTGCCTCGCCGGAAACGGATCCGTCAGGAGACCGTCCTTTGTCTGATTTTTACCACGGAGTACACGAGAATCTTCCCCATCGTGCCACATCTCCTCGACTCTGCACGTCATCCTTTACAAGCTCCAAATTGCCGCATTCAATATTTCCCAAAGATAATACCGTTGCAAATAAAGAACGAGTCAAATTAAATCGCAATATGTGCGATTATGTTTGGAAATTGCACTTTTCAGTTTCAGTTTTGATTATTTTTGATTTTCACTAAAGCAACGTGGTTAATATGTAGAATAAAATGCTGAACAAGTCGCAAGAAAAACGAAGAAAGTCCTAAATTCTTTTCGCAGGATGAAATGGTGTGAGGAAAATAAAACAGAAGAAATAAGACGAATAATTTTGTAATTTCAACAATTTTCCACGCTTACAACGCTACAAATATTTTTTATAGTCTTAAAAACAGTAAGAAGGTGTTACAGTAAGAAGACTTTTCTAAGCACCGAAACGCCTGAAAATAATTATTTAAATACATGGCATAAATCTGAAAGTTGCTTAAATTACTTAATTAATGGTCGTGAAAGTTTACATATTTCAGTAATTTTAGTGTTTAGTTAAGTTAGTCTTGAATCATTAGACTAGAAAAGCTGAGCGTTCCCGGATAACATTCCCACAAATTAAGATTAAGAGGAAAGAGATAATAAAGCATATCAAAAGACGCAGGTTCTTGGCATTTAATTTTTTTAAATTTAAGCTGCGTTTATTGTCCATGAAGATATTAATTAACATTGCGCATAAGTTGGAGAGCTTCCTGATTGTGCGTTTTCCAGGCGTCCCTGAACTGATGCACCGGCGATTTTTCTCAAACAAAAAATAAAAAAAACGAGGAGAAATATCCGTGATGGGTTGACCGTTTCGGAGACACATGGCGCGATTTTTTCGTCGCCTTTATGGACATGTAAAGACGTTTTACAGCTTTTAAATGCGCTCCCAGCTGCCGATGAATATTAACACCGTAGTGCTAATTCTCGCTCGACAAAAACAACGATTTTTCGCGGCGGCCCATCATCGGATTAACGTTATTGTGCAAAAGGCAATTAGCGAGGTGAATGTGGTTTATAAACGAGGCTATATCGAGTGGGTATTTGTATGTCGCTGCTTCAACTGCACACTTCTGGATGCCTTACGTAAACAGTAATTACTCCTAGTTACGCAAATGAGAAATGTTGCGGCCGTTTACAACACCGTCGACTTGGAAATGCACGGAATGCCGATTGGGTTTCGCCCAAAGATGTCGGCTTTTGTCACCGATTTTGCCTGGACTAATGATCGGTGCAGTCCGCAATCGAAAATTGTCTTAGTTAATAACTACCCGGGTTAGGTCAAATTACTACTCCGAGCGCTTTTTCTAACGAATGCCGCGTGGTGGATAATGAGCTATTTTCTTTGTCGTTGCAGAACGACCCACGATCTTCTATAATTTCTAAGAAGTCGCAAAAAATAGGTCCGGAAACGGTTCGGGTCGCACAATTAATCAACGACAAACAGAACCGACATGCAAATTTGCCCCCCGATATCTAATCGCAAACATTGTCTTTTAATATTAATAATTGATACGTTTTAAATTAATTGTCGCGCCACAACCTTCGCCTGTCGGAATTCATCATCTCTGGATTGAACTCACTCGACTCTAACAGTGCACCCATTATATTCTCGATTTTAGTCGGTTTATGCCGTTCGAAATGTAGTCTATAAAACCTTCAACTGTCGGAACTCATTATCATTGGACTGAATTAAATTCGCTGGATTTAAGCAGTTTTGACATTGAAATCTCCAAAAATTACTATCGCTTCCGTCCGTCATTTTTAGATTGAAACTTATATAATTTGCAGTCTGACCCCGCATTGAAGTCTCCGGTACTTAAATTCGCTTCCCAATAATCTACGAACAAATTGATATTTCGGCAAACTCCCATCAGTTTTGGCTGAATTCAATTCACTCGCATTAAATATTGAAGTCTCCAGTAGGTATCAATATTTTAACACGTGTATGAAAATTCCATGTCGGAATTTTAGCTGTGCCGGTACAATTCTAACATTGCACCAAACTATCTGATAATGGAAATATATTTAAAATACAATTTTAGGCAAGTGCGTTTAGAGCTCAATTTTATTTGTGTATTGAATTCAACTCGCTCAGATGCTCAAATTTACTGGCTTCGCTCTTTGGTAGTTCTTTTCGATTAAGTACTTTGTTTAGTAACCGAGCAGAATAACTAAAAATGGGCATGTTTTTGTCGTCTGTGCCAAACTTGTTCAATTTGGGCACTCTGACCCATTGGAATCTCAATACTGGTATTTCCTGTTGAATTATTGCGACTAATAGCATAATGATAATGTTTTCGATAAGCAAAATCTCACTCTACATACTCGTATAGTCAGAGTCTCGGAATTCACTATTTCACCGGCGTTATCTGGCATTGAAGTCTCTGCCGATACTTGTCTTTTCCGAATAATTTTTCCCAACGACTTTTGCAACTAAAATCGTATTGAATTGAACTCGTTCAAAAGCTCAAATTTTCTCTCGTGTAATCTTGTAATTTTTTATACAGTTTTTCGTTTAGTTATAAAAGCACAAATAATTTTTTTTGTTGCTGTCGTGTAATTTTCATATAAAATTTTGAGGACCAAGTGTGGTGGTATATACCTAACTGTGTGATAAACAGAATAACAATAAAAGCTGGACACGTCCTGGCTGTCTATTGAGAATTTTACCAGCTTGACCCGGCATTGAAATCTCTGAGAATCTCGTTGTTTCCGTGTGAGTTCTCGGAATCGGGTGTATAATTATGAATTTTTTTGTCGATCAACGAGAGCGTTTGACTTGTCTCAGTTGCGCCTTCTGCGAGTCGGTGCTCGGTCGACAGGTGCATGGGAAAGTTGCATTGAATGCATCGGTTTTATCGTTCCGAATTATGCAACGGAATCGATCTTACGGTCCCGTGCGAAAGCCAACCGGCCAGGGCCGTACTTTCGCTCAACAAATGTCGTTCCTAAAATCAGATAGATCCAACGATAACGCGGCCCGTATTTACATTATACGCAGGATCGTGTCGAAACCGTTCCCTAGACTAAAAGCGAGATGATTCAGCAGCATTAGAGGCGGCGCTAATTGGGCCTCGAATGGGCCCTCTCAGGGGTAATTATCGGTCATTTTCTCAATTTACGATTTCACCACTTTTTCTTGTAAATCCGTGTGTAATTGCGTAATGGCGCGCACTTTGACGGATTTGATTTGGGGACGATTAGGAGAATTTCGGGCCCGGATACGGACGACGTGTAATTATCAATTAGACTCGAAGTTGGACGATTAGGTGGGCTTTTTGCGACGTAGTAAGTTTAATCTTTATCACCGTATGATTTTTAACGCGGCGCGATTGAGACATAACGTTTTACATAATTTCCTAATATGTAGTCGCCTTCGAGATAATGGCCTTTTTTCGAGCGAAGTGGTCATAATTTGACGGGCCGTTAGAATTAATAAAATTAATCGCTAATATAGTTATATGCGTCCGTTCGACAAGACAATTACAACAAACGCAACATTAAATCAATCATCCGCCGAGTTAACGCCATAAATAATATGTTGCATTTCCTATTATTTAAGAGCGTGGCTTTAATCACGGATTATGAGACTCCATATATCATACGAGTCCCTTTCTCTTTGTAAATAAATTTATTAGAGCCGATACGGCACACCGAACTAATCTAGATCGGAGCGCAAACAATGGCTTCGGACGGCCTTTGCCGTTCTTTTTACCATAAAACGGCGAATGATCGTTGCGGCATTGCGCAAACCTCGGCGATTTCAATGCCCGATCCTGCAATACGAGCATGTCGGGTTGTTGCACCTCCGCCTCAAAATCTATCTAATTCCTCTTCTAATCCCCGATAATCGGCCGGTCTCACGTCGAGACGTCACCAAATCCGAGCCGAATTTCCAACTTCCATTTACGACTCTGCACATGACCGCCGCCCACTCGCGATCCTGCCTCAGATAAATCGGTCCGGAGCTCCGTTTTGATTAAACCCAATCATAATAACAGTCCGGACCGGGTGTGCGGTCTGTGCTTTATGAAGCTGTTTTGCAGATTGATCACGTTACCTGCTATGCTATACGGTAATTAGTCAAAAAGTCCCTTTCGGACACTCAATTAAGCCGGTCCGATGAAAAGCGAGAAGACCTCGCCACTTAGTTGGTCTCTCCGGTAGCAGCGGTAAGTGTTATATCGGGTGTGGCATTTAAAACCTGGCACCAATCGCCAGAAATTCCTCGGGAGATGTTTCAAGAAAAAAGTTTCGCATTCACACTAAAAAGCGTGAAAGAGTAGGTACCATGGATATTGATGAGCCGTACTTTTAATTACACCTCGTTAGCCAGGCTTTAAGCAAAGACAAACTAGTTTTTTTGTGCTTAAAAAATGCGGAATTATGGAGATTTGAGTAAAAATAATTTATTGAATTAAATAATAATTAATTATTAGCAATTATTTAATTATTATTATTATTATTCATTTATTAATAATGGTAATGAATTACAAGATAAATCACGCTTCATTTCAAGGTGGCAAAACTGTCTAAATCCATAATGCTTCGTTTAATCCATGAACAATTTCAATTTTCACCATTGCTTCTCTAACCACTTCAGCAGCGAAACATTGGAAAAATCTGGACAAAGAGGCAGCAAAAAAGCATCGGCAGATGTCGTACCGCCTGCACATTGAGGATGAAATAAAACTGTACATTTAGAAATTTTAATAATAGGATCTACACTCGATCAAAAAAATGCTGAAGAACAGTGAGGACACGAAAGCATCGGACACGCTAGAGATGGAATAATATGCAGTGCAAAGCGTTCGTCATAAGCATTCTTCTGTATAAGGAATTTGCAATATCTTCGCATCCCTACAAAATTTAGATTGAACAGAAATTACAATTACATTTGTTGATGATGGACAATTGTATTTTCGCGATGGTGAATAAATAAATCTAATGGTGTATATTGGAGTTTCTTTCACTTCTTTCTCCTCCTCCGTATGGCTCCGTTATCCTTCTGTTGTTTGCAACAATTTTAGCAAGTTATAAATAAGTGAGGTGATAACCGAGAGACATAGCCTATATTGGAATAAAAAAGACGTTATTGGAATACTTAATGACATTTTCTATTAAAAACCATAGTCTAATAATTATACTAAGGTATTCAATCTTCATTTTGCGTTCACATTACACTAGAATCATTTTTTTCAAAGGTTGGAAATAAAAATTATAAGCTGACTAATTAAATAGTTCCAATTTTGTAATATATGATTTTTTTCACCTCTCAAGTTTATTAAATTTATCAAAAAAAATTGATTTGGTCAGAGATATATTTTACAGCTTCAGATGTTAACAATAATAATTATTTCAATCTAATTTGGATGGGAACGCCCGACGCGCGCTTTTTACGCATTTTTTGCTTGAAAAAATTCACCTCACTCGGCTAATCACAGCGAAGGCATGGCTTCGTTTCTATGACTTTTTTAGGACTGTCGGTACGTGATTGGGTCCGTACTTTGCATGAGGTGCCTAAAAAAACAGAATGAGCATGCCCACCGACTCACAACCAATCACAATTCGAATTTTGAAATAATCGCCCATCTTCTTTGTTAAACTTCTTCGGCTCACAATTTGATAAACCGTTGTGTGTGGGTTCGGTCTTTCGTCAGATTTCAATTGAAATTAAAATTTTAGAATTTTAAGATGGAAAAATAATCGAGCAGTGTTCTCCAGCACAAATTTGAGTCGTTTTTTGAGTAAAATAAACCACTTGGAGCATTTCTTAATTATTGTTACAGGAAATGGTTGGATATTGGTTAGGTAGTTTAATTTCAAACAATTGTTTTGTTAGCCATGTGATTTATTATTGAGTAGTGATGAAGATATTTAATAAAAGACGGAATTTTGTTCTGTTAAAAATGTATATCATTTTAGGGAAATACAAATAGAAAGAATCATATTAGACAACATGCAAATTGCATGTTTAAACAAAACAAAATACCTATGATACCTATGATTTAATTGATTCGACACGTCAAGTGGAAATTTGTAGGTAGGTATACTAATTCAAGTTTTTCGCATATAAAATTGATGACAATTTTTTTGTCATTCACCACTTTCTGTAATTTTAAGACAAGAAGACATATTCATGGTGTTTTTTGAATTTTTAGGGAACTGCTCCAATTACTAATGCAAACTGAAAGTTGAGAAAATTTCAATTTGAAAATAAAGTAATAGCTCGAACTTATTGCTGCAATTATGGTAGGACATTTAACAAGTTGGCAACTTAAAATTAAAATAATCGCTCCTCAAACACTATTTAGTCATTTTTACGCTCATTCGTTTAATTTTAAACAATGTGTGAATTCACTTGAAAAATTGAAAATCTGGCAGATTCTCAATCGTATTTTTCAAAACGTTTTTGAAGTCAAAATGAATATTGTTATAAAAAAAATATTTGTAAGGAATGCCATCGTACAAGAAAAATACCTATATGTGTATGACAGTAATGTCTTCTGAGAAGTAGCTTGTCAGAAAATTATATCAAGAAAATTTAAGACTAATAACCAATTTAAAAAACTTCCTGCTACCCCTGACAATCTGACCACGAGTCGCCACTGTTTGGGATGTGTTTTAGTGTTTTCCTATTGTCTGTCATAAAATGTCATTTTATTTTTGTCTGTTCAGCGCCATCAAAATAAAAATGGGAGAGTAAATGGGAAAACTTGAAACACTTTCGAATTTTGAATTTTTATTATAAGTTCAATTATAAATTTCAAAATTAACAAGATAAGTGATGATATAAATTCAATTTGAACATAACAAAAAAATTCTTCACTTTATTCATACATCTTTATCGCATTTTTGATTACGGGCCGTTTTTCTTCATGCCCACAAACATTGCATTTTTCCAAATATATCGTGTCTGGCTTCTCAGCTTAAATGGTTCTTCAAAAATGCTCTGTCCATAAAAGTAATATCATTTTCCTTTTTGGAAAACACCCTTTTTCAATTATTAATAATAATATAGGTTATTGTTGTTATATTCAATGTTGTTAGATGATTTCTAAAAATAAAATAATTGCTTTTCTAGCAACTTTACAGTATGGGTACATTTTTTCAAAAAACCTAGGCGCCACCAAAGTACACATCCTCTACTTGTAATAATTTGATATAATATATATGTCCTTTCTTCTTCCAAAACAAACTCGTGATTAATTTAAATCTTTATCATGTCATAATTTTTAGATAAAAGAGAAGGAATTGAAAAGTGGTTTTGCAACTCAGAGCTTTTACAAATTTACATAGATATATCATTTGGAGCGAATCAAAAAATAGTTATCCTCAGTTAAGTCTCTAAGCAGCTTCTCAACCACCTTCCCCCTATCCAAATGCCTCCTCACACCCTTTGAGAAGCCTTTACAAAATTTTTCATATTGCTCCTGTGAGTGTGAAAGGAGGCTCCCGATGTAGGTTGGCACAATAAACTCAAAAACGTTGACATCGAATGTAAAGCGCTGTCCATATGTAAATGTCACGAGGCATATGAATGGCGCCGCATATGCTTATTATAAAATTAATTGCATGGATTGTTGGAGTTTTTGAAGATGCAGCAACATAGCAGCAGCAGCAGCGTGTGTGGTGATGTTAGAGCCGGATAGTTGCGCATAGGTGCATACAGGTTCCGTTTTTTAGCCGGCAATGCAGAGATAGTGTCGTATTATTCAGGTATGCCCGGTGACAATGAGTGGACGGCACGCCTTTCCGATACCAGACTACGATAAAGAGCTAACTTTATATGCATGAATTTCATTATTGGCCTTAGTGCGAGCCTCACCATACGCCACTTTAATGGTTCTACCCGCGATCGTAATAAGTCTATTATGCGGCCGGAGCGCATTGTTCTGGGTCAGTGTTATAGCCACCGTAATAAAATAATACTGCATCATGTGTGTGTCGTTCCTCTTGGTCGCTGCCCAAGAAGCACTCCGCGCGTTCAAACACACGAATTTGTTGACTGGGGTTATTACGAGCGCGCATACAAGCCGTAAAACAGCGACATGGCACCGACTGCACACAATCGAACACGAATATCGAGACATCAGCTTGACGATTACGTGATTTTACCCCGGGAATTGATGGCTCCTTTCGGAATAATGACGCAGCTGAGCGCTACTCGCGACGTCGGGTTTGTTGTGTCTGGTTTACTGGAACGTGATCGGATGGTCGGAGAGTCTGCAGCGATTTATGACCACCCCGTGAATACAGGTGGCTGAACTTTTACCCCCACACCAAAGCCGCGTATAAATTTAATCCAACAACCGCTGCTGCATCATTTTCATACCGCGTATATAATTTATAATCTTACGAGATACCGGAAAAACGTTTTTCTAAACTATAAAATGTCTCATTAAATTCACTGCAAATATTTCTGCCACTTAGAGTGCGTAAATCAAAATTTGTCATTTCCTCGAATTTTTGCACTGATTTATTCTTACACGCGCTGTACTTCCTTCCTAGATACGAAAGAAAAGACAGGTGAAAATAATTGTTGCATTATTGATAAATTACTATATTCAAACGTCACGATTGGTTCGTTAAATAAGCGACGCTATTATCATGCAATTAACAAGCAAATTGTGTTATTATAGTAAATTGTACGATAGAATTTTTTTTTGTAGTATTGTAGATTCATGAATCAAACGCTACTAAAGTTGTCAACTGCAGATATGAACGTAACTTCTGGACCAATTCTACGTTTTCAATAACATCCTGGAACTTAGGAAAAAGGGTACCTGGAGCAGGATTAAAGGTCCTGTTGTAAACATAATTGTCCCCCCATAAAAAATTCCACCAATTTAGCCAGGTAAAAAATACGTGTAGGCTGAAAAGCCCAAACAGTAGAAAAAATCGAACACGCAAACCCACTGTGAAGAGAATTTTTATTTTACAAAAGTAAATACAGATCAGGCATTTAAGGTAGATCAAATTAATTTAAATAAATACATTTTGTTTAAAATTCAAGTCTAAAGCAATCCATTTTGTGTTGTTCCGGAGTGTCCTTTACACCAAAACTTGATATTGCTGGTCAGGTATTTAAGGTAGATCAAATTAATTTAAATAAATACATTTTGTTAAAAATTCAAGTCTGAAGCAATCAGTTTTGTGTTGTTCCCGAGTGTCCCTTACACCAAAACTTGATATTGCTGGAGCAGTCAGTCACAGTTTATTAAATCATAGAAGTCAGATATTTTTTAATAAAATCCTGGTGCAAATAAAATAATAGAAATTTCAACTCAAAACATTTCTTATAAAAGCGCGTTTAAAAAATCAGGTTACAACAGTCAAGGAGTAGTTAGTAAATTAGGCTTGACCAATATATGTACTTATTGATCAGATTGTAATTTCAGGAAATGCCATTTTATGGATGTCTATTTAACTAACAATAAAAAAAGTTTACTGCAAATTATAATTTAAAATTCCACTTGATTAAGCTGCAACCAATTTATTTTCAATCGTTTTCTTTAGTTTAATTTTTTTTTCATGTTTCTTAGGCCGAGCTTAATTCAGTGAAAGTCAACTTTTGCAATTTGCGTTTTTACTTGTCCGTATTTTATGCATGCAGATTACAACTACGTAGCAATTTGTCGCTGTATATTATGTAGTATTTGATTAAGTGACGAATATCTTAGTGATTAGCGTTGCCCACGATTGCGCTAAACTTTTCAGGAAAGCGACAGGCGGTAGTTTAAATCATAATAACCCTAATCAGTTAGAAAAAGCTGCATTTATTATTAATTGCAATTTGCAACAATGTAACGATTTCCTGTGATCGATCGTAACGTTGAGGAGTCCGCAAAAATCGAAACCGATAAAAGTCAAACAAAAGCAAAGAACAATTTAATCATGCACGGCGCCGTTTTATTTGTAATTTATTGAGGGAATGATTTTCTCGATTGCACGACACAGTGGAACCTAAACTTTCCACATCTCGTGACGGCGCTGTTGATGGCGATGATGATGATGATGATTGTTCAAGTTTCTCATCTTCGACTTATTCAAAAGTGCACAAGTCATCGTCGCCACCATCAATACTCGTCGTTTTCCGGATGAAGAACCAAGTTTTCCGGCGGTGGGCCGAGCGGTACGTTAATTGTGCGGTTCCCAGGAAAACGCGCCCAAAATTTTTGGTGGCCCCTCATCAAGAGGCGGTAGACGACCGGTCTCAGCTCTGCACGGATTGGTGGACGCCGGACTCGAGTCGGCTACCGGTTGGCTGAAGCGGCCGCATCGTCACATAATAATGATAATAATAACAGTAGTCGTAATGATGAGCTCAGCGACGACCTGCCGTAATTGCCCAAGACAGCATGGCTTCTGCCGGCGATTTCGCGTCGCCCTTAGATAATAAGAGCGTCGGACGTTATAAGTCACAACTCCTTGCGGTCGCCCAGATTGTCGATATCCTGTCAGTATCCTTGCGGTCTCTCAATTATTATTTTGTGAGTGTCTGCATCCAACCGCAATCAATAATCGAAATTGTTCAAGAGAATCCAATAGCCGCGCTCGGCCCGGAAGGAAAAACCGCAGACGATTTTTTCATCTCGAACACAGAAAATTGTTCGTCCACATAATAGAAACGCAAGCTTCAATACTGTGTGATGCTATAACAATAAACAAATTGTGCTGGAAAAAATCGATTAATTTTTTCAAACGCCGAGGAATTTAACGGGAGGTCTCACTTGTTCAAACACTCTTTGTTTTTACCACCTTCGACTTTAACCGAAAATTCTCCCGAAAAGAGTCATCATTCTACGGTCGCTCCCGTAATTGCTCCGACCAATTAGGACCGGGCCACATCAATAAAATTTTACAAAAAACAGAAACGTGGTAATGAGACACGAAGATTACACGGTTAACAGTGTGTGACGGCGGCGTCAAATAATTAGCAAAATAAGCAACCCGTCCGGACAAAACACAGCTTAAAGAATAATAATGCGAAGCTTTTAATTATTCCAGCGAAGATGAATGGATTCGTTTTAATGTACGCAAAAACTGTAAGCTGATTGACAAATAATAGTTATTTTTGTAATTGGCCTGTCTTATTGCGAGAGGGACTTTCCAGTTCGCCTACGTCCACAGCAGCCGCTGCTGTAACCGGATGATACGGTCGAGGGAAACAAAACAAAAACATATATTTGCTATTTCTTCAAACCACCACCAATACCACCTATTAACATGTTTCACTTATTTTATTTGCAACGAGCTGCTATAATTTAAATTTATACCGGGAGGTGTGAGGTAACTGTAAATGTTACTTTGTTAGCGTAACAGAAAACGAATTTTTGTTCTCATAGGTATGATTTTTTAATTACAACCTGTCGTAAAATTTGTGCTAATAACTTGGGAAAACGTCTTAGATATATTCAAATTGCGTATTAACAGTTAATTAATGCTAAGACCACCATCCTGCTAGTTTATCGCATTTACGCTGCTTCTCATCCTCGGACTGAAATATGTTGAATGTTTCATAAAATTCCAAGTACTAATGCATTTTCATTTTTGTTAGAACAAATGTGGGTATTTGTTAGTACTAAATTTAAAATATTAAGTTTCTGAGTTCTGAATCAGAGGAAATGATAACATCTTATGACGATGAGAGAACACTCGCCCACGTACGCGACGCCACTGAAGATGTCCTCTTCAAATGTGGGCGAAGCGAAACGCCAACCCGGAAAAATCAATTTTTTTATACAATTCCGTGCTCTTGTTTGTACAGCAAATTACAAGTAAACAAAATAAATTCTCATGAAATTGCTGAAATTATCTCGACGATAAAAATAATAACAAATAATTCAGGGATTAATCTCTAATTTGATTCTATTGTTGTACCCATCAGAGCTAGGAGGGTACCGGCAGTACGCTTGGCAAGATTTCAAGCAGCTAAATTGAATGCACTGGTAAATTGTACTCATTGTAACTACAAACTTGTATACCCCCAAAGATCTTTTGTTGGCAACCATCAAAGAAAAGTCTTCTTCGTTTTAGAAGAAAATCAGTCGGCGACGTCATTGCTCGTTTGCCCGCATGCTGCATTAAAAACTAACCTCCTATGATGAAAAAAAAAATAACTTGTGTGTTTTGAATAATATCTTGATAAAAATCCAAAAACTGAAAGTTGACAGAGATGAGAATTATGGCGAGTGGAAGCATATAAAGTAAAGAGAAGAGGAAATTTTTAAGCATTTATTTAAACAGTCCGCTGGGAAGATTGCGTGTGACAGCGAGTGAATCTCAGCTGGAGGACGCTCCAGGCGAAGCCGAAGGAGTACTTGTTCGGGAAAAGCGGCAGTAAAACTAAATCAGTCGTTTAATTTAGCGTTCGCCAAACGTAAAATCGTCTTTAAACTAGCCTAGTGTGCCGTGGGCTCGTTTTGCATACTTGCATAAGTTAATGAGGCAGCTTGTTTGCGCATGTTGCCGAGATGCACCAAGGCTGCGGACACGTGTCCGCGTTCGTAGTTAAGCGCGTAAGTTAGTGGCTGACCTGCGAATAAATTGTTATGTTCATTATGGTCGTCGTGTCTTACTTGCTCGAATGTTGAGAGTCGTCTCTTCTGTACGACTTATTGACCGGTGTCGGTGCCTCTCTGCCCGATGGGAACAGATTTGAACGCTTATCTCACTCTCAGCATCTTAAATATATCTGCACTTGTGTTTTGCCCGCGCTTACATGCTTCTAGAAAACCGATACATATTATAAATGCCCGTGCACCCCGCGTCGAACACGCGGTCGTAAAAACGGACCGCGATTTCAACGCGCGATTAGGCGACGCTAATTGCTACAGCTAATTTTTGTGGAAATTTTAATGCGAGCAAACGCACTGCTCACAGTAACTTAGACGTTTTTATAATACGTGCACTCCGGATCTGCACATTTACAATATACTTACTTACATATAGAAAAAAAACTAACCGATGAAGATTAATCAAAAATTAGTTATTGTTAAAAATTATTAAAGATTTATAGTTGGTACTTGCAACCGGAATAGAGTTGCATATTAGGAAATGAAATGTATGAAATCTCTAAGAAAGTGATGTTATTTTTAGTGTGTGTGTTTTGTTACGAAAGCTCCCGATTCCGTTGAATGGAGCCTGGCGCGTAATGAATAATGCAATTAAAGCTGCAGCGATTTTTCTGTTGCATATTTTTTCCGTTGTAGTCAGAGCCGCGCCAGGTCCGGTCATTACTGTCTCGCCCCGCTAATGAGCTCGCTCACTATTCATGAGTGCGGAGGCGTCTCCTATCCGAAGACCCTGGACTAGAGCACGACGCTCTTCAAACCGCCGGAATTATTTATACAATTATACGAAATCTCTCGCTCTTGTTTATGTCAGTCACAAGCTTAACGAGTCAATCTCGACGACAACTTAATTGCTTTTGCCCTCGACCCTCGGGCTTTCACCCATTTTCGCACCTCGCTTTTCGTACCTAGCCGGTATATCCGCATTCTTCGCTTTTTACGAGCGGCGAAAGCTTCGCAGGCGGCCATTTTTATGCCGACGGTGTAAAATCGACCGTTTGCAATAGTAAACGCAACACTGGCATCTGATATCTGCAACATTACCGTCTGCACGGCCACGGGTGGCCCCGTAATCTGCGATAAACGCAACTGGAATGATAAGCGCAGCGTGTGCTAATTGCGTTAGACGACGGACCTCCGCGCCGATAAAGGCTCCTCGCTAGGAGTTTGTGAGGTTTTTTAGCGCGGCGTAAGGGCGAAACACACGGAGACTTGAATGAGCCGTCAGGCGCCGTGCAACTCTTACCTACGATTATGTGTGCACCGCCTGTGGTTGTTTGTCACATTCAATTCAAGAATTTCCATTTTCACTCATTTTCCACAACATACTGTATAATAATGATGGCTTTCTTTGGAATAGATTATAATAACGCCAATTACAGGTCGAAAAAAAAAACAAATAAATTGAAAACTTGAATGTCGGTTTCCCGAATGAATATCGCAAGTGAAAGAGATATCGAATTCGTTCCGATAGAACTATTCAAAATATGTATTACTAATTTTAATGCCATCTTGTAAATTTTGATGTTTGGTTAAATTTACTACAATATATTTTATATCTGAATTATGCAAGAGAAGTTTGTCCCGAAAAATACATCTTTGTCTTTGCAGTTGAGAATATTCCTTACATTTCCTAATGTTACAAAACTGAACAAACAATTATGACAAATTCCATTAATCTCAGGAAGATTAGCGTGATAGGTACATAGTTTCACACAGAGGAACACGGCAACTGGAAACAAATTCGTTCGATTGAAATGCATTATCTTGAATATGAGCTTTTTCTTGTAACCGTTCGTTCGATTATAAGGGTCATTTGAAACGTTCTTGAAATGAAACATATTTTTTTTATGATTTGAATTTTATTTTATCACCACATTTGGTCCAACGATGCCCGAGAGCCAAAATAACGTCTGGAAAGTGAGTTTCCGGGAGATCTGCAAAATATTGTCCAACCGCGTCTTAACCGCATAGCCGCATCTCTGTCCGC
Organism: Eledona agricola; assembly: GCA_964023215.1. Taxonomy (NCBI): domain Eukaryota; kingdom Metazoa; phylum Arthropoda; class Insecta; order Coleoptera; family Tenebrionidae; genus Eledona; species Eledona agricola. The sequence goes on along the minus strand of OZ026860.1, from coordinate 3,016,584 downwards.
CAAGAAATCTTTTGAATTTCGGGAATAAATGGTAATCTGAAGGAGCTATAATCCACCGAATAAAGCGGATGTGGTAGAATTTCGTACCATGGAAATTGCACAGATGTGGGCTCTTGTATTGTCTTGAGGAAGATGATTTACTTCTTGACTAAACCCGATCTTTTTTCTTGAATATTTCCTCCTAACTGATGTGTAGTTGCTTGAGGGAGTATGAAAGGATTTGTAACATGAAATATGTTAATTCCAAAACTCTTTTCAAAAACTATTTATTTATTATTTTTATAAAACCATGGAACCGTTCAACTTGCCACTTGATTTAGACATTCTACAGATCTAAAATGAAATGCATAATATAAACCCGCTATGGTCTGCACTTTTGGAAGTTAATATATCAATATATCTTAACATCCCAAAAAATTGTCGCCATAATCTTTTCTGTAAATTTTGCTTGGACTGCAACTCCGATTCTAGATTTAGTGGTGAACCAAGTTTTATCAGCGGTTACCATTCGGTGTATAAAAGGAGTACGATTTCTTTTAAAACGACATTTTGAATCGAATATCTTTTTGCTCAGTAGTAGATGCTCGTTCATCAGATATACCAGCAGTTTTATCAATCTCAACAACCTCTAATCGACGATCTTCAAGAACCAATTTATGAATATTTTCGATCATTTTTCCTAAAGTTGAACTTTTTGGTCTTGAGAAGCGATGCTCATCCAGCCTGGCATAAATTCCCTAGTTCACTTAGAAATTGTGAAAAATAAAGGTGAAAAATCGATTTTATCCAAGTTCAAAAAGAACCCTAGAACTTTTTTTCAAACACCTCCGAGAACAAAACTGTTTGACGGAATGACCTAATATTTGACTCACGGCTACTAGATAAATCAACAATTTGAATTTGGATTTAAATAAAATTTGGAATATAAATGGCGACCAATCTGTCATTCAGAGAATTTGGTTGTTAGTCGCATCTTGTTTGCAATTTCCACTGTGGGGTTCGTTTTCCACAAAAAATAGCAGCTGCAAGTCTCGGCAAGGCGTCGAAATCTAATTGAGGCATGTTTGGAGGCCTCGAGCCCGACAGGGGTAACGTGCGTTAAAAAAGCGTTTACCCATCGCGTGCGTTTCCCAAGCCCCACTAATTTGCGCGTGCACATCTGCACAGGCACCCCGAGCCCAACTTCTGTATAATTAATCCTAACTATTTCTAAATCGGAGCGTCGATGTCGTTAGCAAAATTCGGAGAAGAGGCCGAACCTCCGACCGACGCTGAAAGTATTCAACGAGCACATTCATTGAACACATTCTTGTAGTAATTAAGAACGGAGCTTTCGGAAAGCTGACGTTGATGCATAAGGTTTGGATGTCAGAGGTCGCGCCTGTGGTATTTCGTATTACGTGGCGTGGCCGACGATGCTTTAAACTTAAACTAGTTTGAGCATTTAACACTGCCGGCTAATTATAACATTATTTCGATTTACTCGCCTCGAATTACGCTTCGACGACTCGATAAATTTCCACTTTAATTGATAAAAACGGCTTGATTAACACCTCTTTGAAATATCACGAGTCCGAGTTATGAAAGTTGTTTATGCAAATAGACGTGGACGTGTTCGTTCGCGCCATTTTTACGTCCATCACTCGCAGGAAGTCCAGTCAGTCGATGGTGAGTGAGACGCGACTTTTTGCTGGCCGATTATTTAATTAAGTAACAAATTGGACGGGGGCCGCATGGGTCTCCTCGCACTTAACCTAATAATTATTAACAGTAAATCATCGCCGTGTCATTTTTGTTTAATTAACAGCGGCTAGTAGTATCAGATGCAGACAGCCCCCCAAAGCGGAGCACCGCACAAGTTCACGTACTATAATAATGGGCGTCCGAGAGCTCTCGCAATTTGCGATGTGGTCGTTGGGTGGAGCCGCAGCTTTGACAAACATCCTCGCTCATCAGCCAAAGATTGGATGTGTGCTGTACATACTGTTATTATCGAATGCTTCGCGGTTATTAACCCGTTGTCTAGGCCTACGAAGCCCTCTTTTACATTCTGACACATTCTGCGATTTCATTTCGTTCAGACAGAACTGTTTTACATTCAACTACCCCATGTGGCTCCTTCTCTTATCTCAGCCCTCCACGTCACACCACGATACCTACTCCGATCATTCGCGTTTCCTTTTTCTCGTCCGCTCATTTGCATCCTGTCCATCATCTAACCACACACAAACGCAATCCGCATAATTTATGTCATATTCGACTTGTTTGCAATTTTTTTCTTGCGGAGGCGAGAGAAAGTCGCGGCGAATATAATTTTGCTTTATTTACCTATAAAATTAATGGTAGAAAGCGGAGATTTCAATGCTTAATTAAATTTCCAAACCCGTATTCGAGAATGCGACTTGAGCTTTTCGAAAAAAGTTGACATACTATTGATCGACGCAAAAGCAAAAAGATTATGCAAAACACAAAAACAAATAAACCAAAGCGAAAAAAATTGCAAAACAGGTTAAAGGGGAAGTGCTGAAAAAGATTTAATCTGATGTTCTCATTTAGATGCTAATCATCGATACTAGAAGAATGCAAACGAGTGGATTAAAAAGTATGGAGATGAGATTTCTTTGAAACATTAAAGCGAAGCTTGTATTATAAAATAAAAAGATAAAAAGTTAAGTAAACGTAACGTCATTCAGGAGAACGTTGGATACGAGGAGAAACAATAAGCTTCTGGTCTGGACAACCTCGCAAGTCTTTGAAAAAAGTTGTTTTGAAGCCTTACAGCATCTAACAATTAATTCGCTGTAAATCAGTCTTCAAATTAAATGCTTTTTTCTTAAGTAAATAAATTGTAACATGTGTATACAAATTTTACAAAAATAAAACGAATTTTTAATTAAAATTTTTTTATTCTGTTTTATTTAACACTCAAGCTGACAATTTGTCTTCACAACTTATAATACCATGGCCCCCTTCCTTATCGATTTTTAATTTCGTTCGTTTCAAGATTTTGGCTCATCAATTTCGTTTACTTTTCGCATATTTTGTGCCGATTTAACTTCCCCAGCTTTCAGTTCAATGAATAAAAAAGTACATCAATGTCAAAGCTTGTTTAAGCTCTTGCTCCGGATTATAATTTATTTGTAACGAACTACAAAAACTAAATCGGTGTAAACAAATAAAATGTGTGATTAGGGAAGTGAAAGTATGTATAAATCAAAAATAATAATAATAATAATAAATAAAATTTACTGAAATATGAATATTTAATGAGAAAAATAACGAAAAGAAATAAAGAGCAGCAAATTGGTACAATAAAGTCACGCAAACACATAAATTACGACATGAAAAACATAATAGGAGATAATAGAGTCAGCTAATGACTCAGGCAGCACTGTTGTAAACTTGAACGACTACGTACTTGCAAGAAGTAACAAGGGAACATGTATCATAATCATACATATACCCGACACGAAGACGGATTCCATGATTTTCTGATATTAGACATAAAACTAAAGCCGAATACGAGGGGAAACAATAAAGTTGCAGGTTTAGTGTCAACGCTCGTCGAGTCATTCCAAGCCTTTGAAAAAGTTGTTTTCGAGCCTGCAAGCTACAACATCTATCAACTTGTTCGGTGTAAATCTCGGTGTTTAAACCAAATCCTTAAATTTTGATAAAAAATGCAGATTCAGTATCAGTTTCATAATAGTAAAGATGTCACACATGTTAAGTACTGAATCTTTGTGACGTTACAAAAATCGTTTATCAATTTGACTGTTTTCTTGAGCAAGCCGAAAATAAAACTAGAATCTATGCAATGAGTATGTTTATCATAAATTAACTTCTAGCGCTATCTTCGATTTATTATAATCAATACGACAAATCACTGCTAACTCGCTTTTATACGTAAACAATAGCAAAAATAATATAAATTTATGAGTATAAAAAAATTAAGTGAATGATTAATAAAAGAATGGAAGGAATAAAAAAATATACTACAAGCGATAAATTAAAGCATTAATAAAATATTGTAACGTAACGTACTGAAAATCACATCAAAAATAATAGCAAATTAAAATTTGCCTACAATGTGAATATTTAATTTAAACAAACACGAAAAATGAATAAATAGCGGCAAACTAGGTAAAAACAAAGTCATGCAAAGTCATAAATTACGATATAAAAAATATAACAGGAGATAATAGAGTCAGCTAATGACTCGGACGGCTCTCTTGTAAACCTGATTGACCACGTACTTGCAGGAAGTGACAAGGGAAAACGAACCATAAATAGAACAGACACGGATACGGACTCGAGTAATTTTTTTCCGATGTTCTGATATTAGGCATAAAGCTGATTGAAACGATAGAAGCCCGCCACATAAGGATTTCTAAAAAGAGGGGAGAAAATTGAAACGAACAAGCCGTAATAAATAATGAAAAGCAACAAACTCAATTTATGAGTGGCAAATTTTCGTGGTGAGCATCACCGTAGTGAAGTGATTGGAGCCGGGAGGCCGAAGCCGTGCCCGTTTTTGCAGGTCCATCACTATTACCCAATCTACGTGACACCGAAAAGAACCGTTTTCTTTGTTTCGGTTTTTTTGTGTGCTTTCCGAACGATCGGTTCCGTGGAATGTTAATTAAAAATATTTCTAAAACGTTTTTCTCATTACAGTTAATCTTAATTTGTTTTAAATGTAAAATATCCAGTGCTCAGTATCGACGTTTTGACGCCTCCTCATTCCGGCACGGATCACGACCGCTTTCACTTCTTCTTCGTCTTCTTGTGAGCGGGGAAACGCCCGTTAAACTCCGGCAGGAACAATATCGGAGAGCAGGCAATTAAAAGCTCCGCTCGGCGTTTCGCCGATTTATGGTGGCGGTGGGTCCATGGGGCCGATATCATTTTCGGCGCGGTAATTCAGATCCGGCAGATTAATCATTTGCGCGAGGTAATTATAAGACGGCGTGTGTATTTATTATGAAACAAATAATTTATAAGGCATGTTTGTGAGAGAGTGTGCGTTACGGCCGCCCCCCTCCGGTCGCCCCCCACCGGTCGCCCCCACCATCTTGGAAGCTCCAAAGCGATATCCCGCGAACCCGATATTATTTATTGTATCGTGTTAACGTCCCGGTCCATATGGAAAACACTAATTCTTCGGTTTCGACCGAATCGGCCGTCCGCAGAACGCGATTTACATCCCTCATTTTTTCGTAATCGTATTTCATAATTATGGCCACAAAAGAAATCCGCACGCCTCTTGCTTTATGTTCCCGCATTTGCATTTGCGACGGGACGAACTGGGTGTCTGTGTCTTGTGTGTTGCGGGGGAATTTTTTAATTAATTCGCCGACCGACCGCGGACCTTCTTGCGCCGACCCTTAATTAGACTTTTTGCAACTGTCAAACCTAACAACCGAAAAACAAATAAGAAGTCGGGCCGCAATTTCGGCCCGCTCCCATCTTCTCCGACACTTGCTCGCCTCAACCACCACACTTGGTTCGTTTCGCCGCATTTCTCGTTCCTCGAGATTAGATCGGAATACGTGGAGGAGTGCTGGAGCGCTAGAGAACGCCTCGACCTCGTTGGGGATTCCCTCGGGCCGCCCTGCCCCGCTTTGTTCCGCGAACCAGAAACGTTAGATTCAATTAATTTTTTTGTTGTCGCCCGTTCCGTTTTGGCGCAAAAATTTGAATGTGCATTAAAAAAGACGCGTCCTCTCTCGGAGGCACTCATATGATAGTGTTTAAAATACAGGACCCAGTATGTTATTATCGTGTAATTTTCTTCGACCCGAACTGAACCTACGTGATATTATGAAAATGCTCCGAAAGATTGAACAGCGCGCTATGTATTATATTTTTAATTTAGTAATAAAATAACAGCGACTCTGCATGCAATTAATTTTAAAAGGTTTTCGCGATATTATTAAAGATAAGTGGCCGTGCATGGCTCAGTAGTTTATTTGCAGCGCGCGCCTCGTTTCGTTCTTAGGGGTGAATCGGACTGAATCGATTCCGGGTGGCGATAATTGCAAACGATGCAATAAAAATGACAGAGTGGTGATGGTCGCGATCCACGACGGTCACGTAATATATTATTACATACTCCGGTTATGAACGATATCTCGCCGCAATTAACATCATTAAATACACGCTCACTATTTTACGGCCTTATTCCATTAAAGCGGAAACTAATTGGAATTTTTTTTATCCCTTCGTCGATCTTAATTGTTCGGCTCGCGGGACCTTAATTAAAATTATTTAGCCAAAAATCGAGCGGACCGATCATAATAAAATCCAATCTATTTGTGAGCTTTAATTACACGTTTTTGTGCGGACATAACTCATGCGCCGTGTTAGCCCGAGAATCGACAATAAAACAGGAATGATAGAAACGTGATCTTGTAATTAGGCGAGAGGCGTTCCCGGTCCACCTGCCTCGCTGCACCCATCATATCGAATACTCGGTTTGACATTTCGATGCCCGAAACGGATATTAACCCTTTCAAAACACCTCGGCTGCGGATCCGAATCGCGGAGACTTCAACGCCCAGTCCCGCACACTAACAAACCTTTAAACTATTGTAAACGGATAAACTGGCACAAAAGTCGCCAAATTCGCATCGGTTTCCTAAATTCACATTGGGATAAACTGTCAACATTGTATGTATTTACCTATATTGTAAAATTTGTACAAAAATGTATTTCGTTTAACTATTGATATCGACTTGTAATATTTTAATACGAGTAGGTGTAATTAAATAAACCTTGTCCTAATTATATTTGTTTTTATTTCAACAAAACCCTAGATTCCTTATACTTACTACTTATACAATATTTCACAAACTCCAGAAAAGTACAATATTTAGCAAAATAAATAAGAAATTGCAGAGGCACTTAACCATCCATGTCGGGGTAATTTCAGTTAGTAACAAAAAAATCCAAACGTGTCCAAAAGCAACACTGCTCACAAATAAAAATTATCTGAATATATTTGTAGAAAAGAAAAACATCAAAATGAAAGCAAAAGAAAAATACAATATTACAAAAAGTCGCAAAGTTGTTTTGAATAATGCTTCAAGAAGCCAATCTTCGAATTTTGTTGCATCAGAAAATGGAGAGCAATGGTTCTGCATTTTGTGTATGGAAATTCGTCTCGAAGACATAGTTTGGTTAGATGATGTTTTCGCAAATGGCAACCTCTATTATCTTCCAAATTTCATTAATTAGGTGTTATTCCAGACTAAATTGAGCAATTATGATTTTTTAAACTATGTGGTACGATTTAGGATACCGCTTGCGAAAATCGTACCTTTAACTCAATTTTAAACTGTTGACTCTACTGAGGCTGAGTCGTAAGTCACGCCACATAAGTAAAATATGAGTTTATAAGGATAAAATAAATTTGATTTCGCCTTTATTGTTATAATTATAAACAAACATGCTGAAAGAATTAACCTGTTTTTCCTGGGTCAAATTATAGTTAAGTAAAAATATATACCTACTAGAAACATCTGTTTATTTTATTAATTAATAAACATGTAGAACGCTCTAATAACCTAGTTGAAAGTTAAAAAGTATTGTTTCACCATAAAATTATTAAAATTGTATAAACTGTTAAATAAAATTAATAGATAACAAAAATTTGTAATGTTTATTGTTTTTTATGGCCTGCTAGTTTGTGTAATTAAGTTGATGGTGGATTATTGTAAAATCTGTGTAATGCCTTTCACTGACTTATAAATAATAAAAATAAATATAAATATGTAAAATATATTTTATTCTACCGTTTGGTAAACCTTTGTTATCAAATTTGATACAGTTAGGAGCCATTTATTTTTTCCATTGCATTTAATATTTTCAAAAAAATCTACAAAGCAAGTTGTAAAGAATTAATGATCTTATTTGGGTTTTGGCATCGTGTTTCCATGTGCTTTTTGAAAAGAATTGTTGGGACTTGCATCTTGGAAGATTTTAAATAACTTCCAACGAATAGTTTCCTTGTTCTCGTTGAAGTTGTAATATTCCTAGTTTTTATTTTTTTAATATTGTATCTAAAGTGATTGATTTTTTTGTAATCTTAAAACAAATCGCAATCAAGCCTTAATAATAATTAATTTGGCAGCAACGAGTAGGACCTACTAAAAGATTTTTTTACTCTGTCGCTTGCTGTCTGATGTCTTGCTTCGAAAATTCTCAGTCGATTTCAGTAAAACATATAATATTACAATTGTCCCGCGCCACATCATTCAGAATATTTAAAAGAGATTTTCAGAGCGCCATGTTCCACGATTCGGCACACAATGGCTAAATAAGTGAATTATTCATTTACGGTTTTAACGAATTAATGGACGCGTAGCCTAGCATGAACCGTTTCGGAGGCGGATCTCGAAAGGGCGTTACAAAATGGCGTCGTAATTTACATTTTAATTGGGAAAAAGTACGGCATCGCTTATTATGTGGGTACTGATGATTGCGTTGTTTTGCATAATACGGTTAAATACGAATCCGTCGATGTCGCTCACCGCACCGCGGAGAAGGTGCTTCGACCCGACCAAGTAAAAATAAAAGCGGCGGCGGGCATAAATCACATCTTAAAGGTATCATAAGTTCGGAGATGATATATGGAATGCCGAATGCGGCGTCCTCACACACTGTTTAATTATTTTTAATTTACGACGCTCGCTAAATGTATTATTAAGGGATAATCGATACGGTTCCCGATAAAGCGCGGATGTCTCGACGGGATTTATGGAGATTCCCGTACGGTCCCGTCGGAAATCCGCGCTCGTAGGCGGGAGGCGATGTAATTTGGTGGTAGCATCGCGGAGACCATGAATCAAATGCCAGGAAGCACCCACGACGATTACTGTCAGTACTAAGTAATAACCGGTGATTTCCAATCAATAACGCGCGCCTCCTTCGGGGTGGGAGGACATTATCATCTCATAGTTTGACGAACAAACGTCGCCGAAGCTGCGTGTATTTATTTTATTGCTGCGGCCATAAAACACCGGTAGACTAAGCAAACAGCGACCCGCGTTTGTGCCAACAAACCTCCCGGGAACGTTTTTTTTCCTCTCCTACCTTCAGATATCCAAATAAAAGGTGATGGAATGTTAAAACAGTATCTTTAAATTTTATGTTTTGTTTGACTTTCAAAAAGCCTCCGTCCAAACACGGCTCCAACTACCTAATTACCTATCTATATACTCTCCTTTTTTTCGCCTTCGCCTTATTTAATAATTAATTTCGGAAATGACCAAGCGAATTCGGAGCTCGCGGCTCTAATCGCCTTAATTTTATTTTGTCTAGACGATCCGAGATATAAATCACTAAACACATTCATAATTATTGTTAATGACGGGCCGGTCACACTAGACCACGTTTTGCGCCATAAAATCCGACGTCCGCCTCAACGAGCTCGTTAGCCGTACGTACGCTCTTTACCGCACAATAAAATCTTTAGCGCGCTTTTTGTTTCGGCGCCCCCTCGAATTTGTCGGCTCCGCGTTCCTCCTAAGCTCCCCACAAAGTAAACGCACACAAAGCGCTCACGGTGCGTTAGGCGGCGGCGACGACCCAACCATCAACAACAACAACAAATCACAAAGACATACCATCGGTATTTAAGAGCGGCTGATGATGATCACGTTTGAAGAAAAATTTAATCCGCATGAAATTTTCGTGAAGCCGGCATTTCGTCGGCAGACACCAAATTACATTTCCATATCGCCGTTTTTAACGCGATTAAATTATTATTCCGAGAAAACAAACGCATTAGTTGTGCAATTACTTTTTCGAGCTCCATGATGGAATCTGGAACGCTCTCTGGGGAATTTCGCGTTTTTTGCGCATCGACGAAACAACACGAGCGAGCGAAAACACCTCTCAATTAGGGGACTCGCGCGGGTCGCACTCTCTTCGGGAGGTCGTTAAATGCAATAAATTACGCCGCGAATAGGGACTCTTCGGGTATTCAAAGTGTGGGCGGTAGAAGCGAAGACACCTATTCATTTTGCAAACCGGAGGTCTCCAAAATAAAAAGTATTACCGTTTTGGCCCGAGAACACATGCGAAAGCAACCGTAGAATGCGGTAAATCTTGCGCCGACAAGCGAGGAATCTAATTCCGTGCCGCGCGCGTTATTCGGAATCGATGTCGAAGGCGAGGCAATTAATTCGGTCGCTGTTATCTTGCCCGATAAGCCGTTCGGGGGTTCTCCAACCATTCTAAGTAGTTTTCCAAAGAAACCTTGGCGTCAAATTAAAAAAGCACTTAAACTTTTATTTATTTGCTTACACAACTCTATTTTCAGAGAGTCGTTCTTTTAACAGCTTTTCGAACGTTCATATGAAACTAAACAGAGATATAAAAGCCATAAAATATTTAATGGCTATCCTACCGATGTCGCTAGAATTCTGAGGAACGCTATCAGCGAAAAAACTCGCTTCGGCCGCGCGTCGAAACAAGGAAAAATCGCCTCGAATTAGGCATTATCGATATAATTGCTCTATTAGAGGCTCGGATCGGTGACGGTTTTAAATAACTCGAGCGCACAATGCGTGGCCCGACGACCGACTGTCGTTATGAATGAGGCGAAGTGTATTAGAGGCAAATTAATCTATAAATATTCCTTCGGACAGGCTAAATGGAGACGTTCTGTGTAACTGTCATAACTCGGTAGAATAGAAATAAATCAATCAAAGTCGACACCCGATGCGAACCCGTTCGGAGTTGGGCCCAGATAACGACGTGATTAGTCGAAATTCGAGGGAAAAGTGGAGGACGCTTTTACCACGAATCGGTGAAATACTCAGCAAGAAGCATTCCGTCATTGTCTATAACGAGGAGAGACGCTGTATACCTCCAATCCTATAATTTGGTCTCGAACCGCACAACGCCAGGGCCAACTCGGAGCCTGCTTGATAGACGGGCCATTAGACGGACTCATTTCCAGCAGGTAGAAGAACTCGACACAAAAAGAAGGCAACGAAGGTTTATCCTGCCAGGATCGACATTGGAAACCGCCAGATCGAAATTATTTAAATTCAAATGGCTTAACGGTATAGGCCGGGCGATCGAAGGAATGTCCCGTTCTTCGTGATGGGAGGATATAATAATATACGGCGCACATGTCACCGCATTTTCGACGTTAAAGCACAATTAAGATTAAGAGAAACTCCGCGCCGCCGCCGCGTTCCTCGCCGAGCTTTGGGCAATGTTTGGACCCGTATTTCACATAAATTTAATGAAATTAAAAAGCGTTCGTGCGTGGATAAATCAAAGGTGTTCGGAAACTCGTTTTACGAGAAAATTCTCGCACAATAATATGTCATAAATCTATTAAAAGGCGGTATATAAGCGGGCACGTCGGCCGCGCTCGCTTTCTAGGCCCGAAATGATGAATGCGTGCTCGTCACGTTTTCCCCGCGTAAATCAGCCGGAAAAGTCGGGACGTGGCCCGGATTCGCGCGCCGTGTGAAATATACGGCGGCCTTAAAGGGAAGTCGCGACTTTTAATTACCAGACAGACGACGATGTTGTCGCTGGACAAACGCGAACTAGTCGTCGATGGTGCGTGCGCCGAGTTACGTCCGAGTGTGTCTGATTTAAGCCGCGACTTAATGAAAACGGAAATTCTTCCAGGAAAAGCGCTATCGATGGACGCTCGACTTCTTCCTCGCCTTTCGCACAACTCGATAAAAGGCGCGCTCTCACATACCTGAAACAGAAAGAAAACACAATTAGCGGCGGCAGATTTTTAATTGTACGACAACATATTTATAACCGGTAATTGACTGCAACTATTCTAACATCGCACTTCTGCGTTTCAGCCGCTCTCAGCGTCGACGACGTCGCCGCGAATGCGGTGCGCGATATTACAATACCACTTTGCGTACGCTGTTACAATAATTGTTCATCAACAGCTAGGTCGGTTGATGATAATTTATTACCACAAGAGAACGGTTCTATTATCTGACGAAGCCGTGGCCGTAAACCACCCACATCGCCGCGGGACGACGACGCTTTCGTTGGTACATCGGCGCACAAAGCGACAGTAATGCTCGCACTTTACAAAGACGCCAGCAATTGATTAACGTCACTGGAGATTAATTAATCTCGACGCTTCGACGTGTCATCGCCGCCATACCAAAATTATTATCTAAGCAAATCTTCCGACTCGCCTCTACCCCTCTCATCGCTCATTCAAGTCTCCGCGCGCGCAAATTATTCCCTCGCGTTTTCTTCTTTTTTTTCTTAAATTAATGGTATATCGGGCCACTAGCGCTCGTCTGGGACAGACGGTATTGTAATTATATTAGGAGGATTGTGTATTGGTGTTATTAGGGTACACCGGGTCGGTTAATTAGTGTAGATGACGTTGTAAGATTTTTTCATAGCCGTTCGGGTATAAGAATCGGTGGCTTCGCAACGGCGCGACTCTTTTGACCGACATAAGCCGCGGTCACAATTTCGCAACCGGCAAGAACCAAAAACGCCTAACAAAACATCAAACAATTTGATTTACAACAATAATTTTATTAATTATAACGATGTTCTTCGGGTTTTTGGACCGTTTCCATTTGAATTTCCATTAGGGGGGGTGTAGTGAACGCTCCGAGGAGCTAATTCAACAAGTGACCCCAATGAATCTCCAGACGTTTCATCCACAACTGCGGCGGACTTCATCAGTGGTAGTTGCGATGTGGAAACGTCTGGTCATTCACTTGTTGAATTAGCTCCTCGGAGCGTTCACTACTCCCCCCCTAATGGAAATTCAAATGGAACACGATCCAAAAACCCGAAGAACATCGTTATAATTAATAATACCGACCGTGAAAACCTACATACTTTAATAATTTTATTATTACACCCGCACTCCGCAGAAACAACTTTTGGCCATCTTAAATACGGAATGTCTTGCAAGTTGTAGCAAAATACAGAATTAAATTGACACAATGTAACAAGAAAACAAATCTCAACTTTGCTCAAATAGTACCAAGCTCCTGGTAGTATAGTTTAAATGTTAGTAACTAAAACTTTGCCCACTTCTCGAAATAAGGGCATACATTTTGCAATTGGTTCAAAGACCAAATGGAAACCGAAACTCCGCTTCAACCAAAAATGGAAAAAAATTATAATCTTTGCTCGTTATTGCTTTTGGTGGTTTTTAACAGGTACTAACTAAATATCTGCCCACTTCTTGATATAAAAACACAAATTTCGCTTCAAACACACAATCTATCGATAATAAAAAAATAAAATTTTTAACAGCTAAGTACTTGCAAATCTTATATGGTTTAGACACAACTTTTGATTTCCCCAAATACCAAAAAATTTTACAAGATGTATTGCGCTAATTTTGCCACTTGAAAGCACACCAGAGCCTTCAAACTCTACAACAATTTTTGGCATGTGCCCTTAAGAAACTACTTTTGAATTGTGACAATGTAACAGTGGCAGATGGTCTTTTTTCTTGTTGTTGGTGTTACTGCTGGTATTTATACAATGTAGAGCGGTGTCCACCTCCTGAAATAAGCAGACTATGCGCTGAAAATAATGACAGAGTGGCATGCATTGGCAAGGCACAATCATACACGAATATGATCTGTTTACAGTATAATTAGTAACCGACTTGGCTGTGGGCTGTAGGAAGTGAGAACTGTAGTAAATTGGCCCCTTTTAGGCTAGCGCTTTCTCATGAATTTCATTCAGCCGTATCGACAGCAGCAGAAACGCAAGCAAATAGGAAGGAGCGCACGGAGAGGTAGGCAGAATCCGGTGGAATCCATTAATTAATTGTTGGCGTCCAAAGAAGAAGAACGGTAGTATTTTTTCTCGGCCGGCCGATGAGAAGTATCGATTAAAGTGGCCACAATGGGACTCGTGGGCAATTGCTAATTAGGCGCTGTTCTCGAGTGACTTGGAGAGTGCTCGAGCCCCTCCACTCCAGGAAACGTATACACACAACGGATTATTTAAGAGATGCATATCTCTCGATATTATAAACAAAGCGATTCGAACGCACGGAGAAGAAGCGCCGCCGGACGCGTTCTCCGGGTGACAAATTCCCAATCTCGACAATACAAATGAATCGAATTTATCAGTGGCGGCGGCGGCGTTTAAAAAATTCCCAAACGGGTTCTACACGTGTTCGCAATGGCAACTAAGTAAGTATAAGGCGCTCAGCGGCGAAATGCGGTAGGGTCCGCGAGATGTAAATAATTTCCGGAGAACGAAGTGGCGTCCGAGACCGTCAGACGGAACGAACGCCATAAAAAGCGGATCGAAAGCGGCGGCCGGGAAAAAATTGTTTTCGGGGATGCGCTGCACAAGAGATATTGTTTGGTGATTGGGTCGGTCGGAATGTAACAAATTGAAACTGAAAGAGAGACGTTTTTGTGCGATTAACAATAGATTCGTTCCCATCCAGTCGCGTTTCCTTTAAATTTGCGCACTCGCAGCCCTCTCTCGCCCATCAGGTGAAGATTTACAGCGTTCGCTTGTCATCGCGCTGAGGTAATCAACGTCACAGACGTTGATTAATTATCGACGGATAACCGCCATCTTTTGCCTTTTCGCCTCCGATTTATTCAAAGGAAACACGGACTGACGGCTCTAATGGAGACCTACAAACTTTTTCACAACGCCAAAGCTCGTCCGGCTCTTCCAAAGCTCTCTTTCTTCCGCGATTGAATACTAAACGCGCACAGTTAATCATCCGGTTTGTCATTTGTCGACATGAAAAAACGACCGGAAGAGATTTCGACGCCAGATCAGAGAATTAACCAAAGATTTTTATTCAACTATGCCAACATTTCTAAAGAATCTACGAGTAAATCGATGTAATCCGTCAAAGCCCAAAATAAACTGATTTTTTTAAACCTATGGAGTATCACAAATCAGTAGCGGCTCGTGATCATTTTGTTAAGGGAGGCAGGCAGTTTTTTCCATTGGTTATTAATAGTCTTAAAATTTGAATTTTGATTTAATTTTCTAACAAGCTCCTTATCAATTAAAATTACTGCCATACACATATAATTTTGTTATCCAATGATATTCATTCTAATTACATAAAAAAATATTAATCTTGACTTCTACATACGATACAATTTCTTGTAGTTATCAATATCACTTATTCTTTAAAGTTTCTTCTGTTCAACGATTCTCACTCTCATGGGAAAAAGGAAGGAGAAAAATAAATAAAAATATAGATAAACCTTTTTATATATTTATTATAAGTATTGTACGACCGAGTTATAAAATATTGTTAAATTTCTACTTGACGTGCCTACTCAACTAAATGTATTATATATTGTTGTTTATTATATATGTTGTTCGTTTTGTATAGCGCTTAAGTGATGTAAAATTCCGTTTTTAATTAATTATGGACAGAACTATTCTAAAATAAAACCCTTAATCCAGAAGACAATTGTTTGAATTTAAACTACCCGTTACCATTTACATTTCCTGTAACAAGAATTAACAAGTTCTCAATAGAAAGCTGACCAAAGACGCAGAGAACGGTTTGTCAACTGTGAAAGAAGCAATTAAACAAAGATGATGGACGCTCAATTGAAAATTTGAGTTCTGATTGGTCCTGGGTGGGTCCAGGGTTTTTCAGACACCGAAACCTATGCCCCATTGGAAGAACGTACCCAATCACATTCTAACAGTCCTAAAAAAGTCAAAGCGGAAGCCATGTGTTCGCTGTGATTAGCCGAGTGAGGTCCATTTTTTCAAGCAAAAAATGCCTAAAAAGCGCCGGTCGGGCGTTTCTATTCAAACTCGGTCGAAATAATTATTGTTAGATTTCAAGCTGAAACCAAATCAAATTTTTTTGTAAAATTTTATAAACTAGAATGGTCAAAATTATGCAAACCGAGAGAAATGCGATTTCAAATTTTTGGCACCAAAATATTAGGGTTTTTGGCGTTATAATTTGGTAATTTAGAAACTTTTAAAGGTGTTTTGTTATTATAGTTATTTAATTTTTTAACATAAAAAATTTTGTATGATTACCTATTATTGCAATTTGAAACAAAAGAGTTTTTTACCTAACTTATGAATTCGACAAAATTTTATTTTAAAGACCGGTCGATGTGGAATTTTAAGATACGTACAAAAATGACTCTGAAGTTTTACTTTTACTCGTTTCACCATAAAACACAATTTATTTTATTGGTTCTGAATCGGTGCTTCTCCCGTTTGTGTGGTTTTCAAAATAATTTTCAATGAGTATGTCCGCTTCGTTACTTTTGACTTGGACGTGGTTTTGCGTAAGTAATTTGAACAAGTCTCTGTTTAAATAGTTATTTTCAAAGGTCTCGCCTACATCTTCGATACTATCCTCGATGCATCTGGATAATGGCTTTAACAACTTAAACGCTTTATTTCAATACACGACATGAATCCGGAAATTGCTTAAATAACTTAAATAAGAACCGTGAAAGCTCGCATATTTCTGTTTTATGTTATTTTAAAGAATTTCTCTGGTCATTCGTAATGCTCATCGGACGTATCGGCAATCATTGTTTATGTAAAATTCGATTAACGTTCTACCGTTCTGTTTTCATTCAGAATAGTTTCTGCATGTCTGTCGATGGCCCCTTGCCATCTGCCATCTTTCATTCCTATTCTCGCAGCGAAACCGCTTATTAATATCGAAGAATTTATAGTAATCGAATATATGTTATACTTGTTCCCGCTTGTTAGATCGATGATTATCTCATTATCAGAGTAATTATTTCGCCATATTTGATATGGCGAATACATAAAATTTAGTAGTCAATAAGCGAACACCCTCCGCAGCTCGCATAAAAGCAGAATATATGTGGAATTCTGGAAAATTATAATGCGTAGGAAGTCGTAAATATAAGTTATGAGTGGCAGGTTGTATCGGTCGTCGTCGCCGGCTGCGGGGGCCCTCATGTCTTTCATTGGCGTCTGTTCTGAATTGATTTCCGACGGATTTAGTGCCCGGTTGCGGATAATAGTCGTCGAATAAGGGTCGTAAACGGCCTCCGCCGATAACCCCATCATCAAGTCGTGAAGATTTACGGCACGCTTGTCATCGCGCGGAGGTCATCAGCGTCACCGTCGTTGATTAATCACCGTCGACGTCGACCGTCGTTGCGAAAGAATTATTATATTTAATTGCCTGGACGCGGAATGGGGAAAAATCGAGAGTTTTGAGGAATGGCTCGACAATGGAGACCATTAGCGTCCGGCTCGGCTCACGCTGGCGCGTATTTTTACCAATTTAATTACGGGACGCGGCCGCTGAATTCAGCTCAGATATCTTTGCAGCGACGGACATTCTTCAGCGAATGAATTTTCAATTGAATCCGACTGATTGAAATCGTCATTGGTGCTGAATGGCGATGGCAAGCAACAATTTACGTTGGGCTTTCTTAAAGAAATTGGCTGGATATCGCGGCTAATTAATAATTTTTTCGGCGGCTCGGAATTCGCGAATAACGTGCGGTATTTATGGCACAAATAACAATATATGGCGACGAGCAGGTACTTAGCGGTCTTAGTCCTGGCAGATCGCTTTGTTATTGAGCCCCGTTAATCTTCGGATTACGGGGCCGGCTCGAAAATTTAAATTGCTTCGCCGACAAGTCTACAAGAAACTGTTCGAGCCACGGGGATACTTGTTTCGCGATCTAGAGTCACTTTGTGTCGCCATTAAAATTTGACGATTGCCGAAAACGAAAAAGAGTCCGCGGGATCGGGCGTTATCTGGGCGAGGAGAGGTGTGAAAGAACTTGTTTTTTAAGTGTCATTTCGAACCAAATCGCACCCATTTTTCTATGCCAATAATTAATTCATTTAAATATAAAAGTATTTATCGGGGCGACCCTCTCTCAGTTTTCGGTCCGATTGAGATGTTCATTAATCGAGAAATCGATTTGACTTGTCACCGGCCGACTGATAAAGCTGGGATTCAGATAAGACCGTCGGTGTTTAAGCAGAAGCACGTCCAATTTCCAGCGCCACGCCATTAAATTATAAATTTTTCAACCGACCCGGTCCAGAACAACTTACGAAACGAAATCACCTGCCCGCCGCTGTAATATTATCTTTGTGGGTGCGACGACGAAGACTGGATCTGAAATGGCGGTGTTTTTCGTTTTCGTGCAAATTTTCCGGACCGAAGCGGCCGGTGATTTCGACGATCGATCGGGCGCCTAACTCGTCTCGCTTTTTAGCACCTTCCCACTCCACCGAACTTAATCAAGATCGGAATTTCTTCCCGATTTAGGCAGCATTTCGGGCCGGAGCACAACGGATTCGGTCCGCCGGGCAAAAACACCAACACGGATATCAAGAGCAAGTCGTGCAGCAAATGAATTAGAAGTATAGACCGCGCTACCGCTGCACTTTTTTAATTCCCACAGTCGAAGAAGCAAGCACCGAGAGCAAATAATACCGGCGGCTCGCAAAAAACCACCTCGTGCTTTTAATTGAGCCACCACATGTGTGCTCGGTTGCTGGCACGTTGTCTTTGAGCGGATTACGACCATAAACCCGGCCACTTATCAATGATAAAAGCCAATGAATCTGATTTATGCCTCGTCGAGGCCCACCCAAAGAAATAATGAGTGTTAGAAAGGAAATAACGACGCAATTACAACGTGGCAGCCGTCGGAGGGAAGATTCCGTAATGATTTATTCGTTCGAAGCTCTTAATTACCTCCGGAAGGTAAGGGACGGTGTCGTCGTGCGAAACCTCACCGAAGGGTTTAACTCGCGAACGATGCGATTCCACGGTTGCAACGCGGCGAATCGCCATTTACGCTCTCGACTCCTCCGACCATTTCTGAACGCATATAATTAATGGTTCGCGCTCCTTATCGACAAAGTCGAGCTTCGTTAACGAATGCGACACACTAACGTAACAAAGACGTCGCGCTTGACAAGGCTTGTTTTTCTTCCGGGAAACGTCGCTGTTAAGCATCGGATATGTCTCGCGGTCTGGAAATTTAATTTTCGGTTGTGTCTTGAAGAGACTAATTGCGAGACAATCACCAGCCTTCGAGAGAGCTTAGCTTCGGCGTGATTTTTTTGGCGATTTTTAATGGGAGGCGTGCACAAGATGACGTGCTCTAGCCTAAAGAAAAATTCCTGATGGTAGCGCGCTCCGATGATTCCATCGGGAGCAATTCCATCGATCTGTAGACATAGAATTTGGATAATAACAGCTTTTAGTTTGGTATGTAGGTACTTAGTTTCTAATGGCGCAGACCACTCGGCCACGCGGTGCCACGACGAAGAGGTGCCATAACATATTAATTATTAGATAAAACGAAAACGAGTCGTAAATTTTTATCGGATTATAAAGCGGCTGTTTTGGCCATGGTCTGATTGTTTTAAATCTGGTGTTTATTCCTCTTGGGAAAGTTGCATAATACGGAACGACCGCTCATTATCATCATCTAAACTCCATACAATTTAGTCGATGGACGTAGTAAAACTTATATAACAAACCATTCGCATTCCTCCAAAAATACCAATTAAGCTCCTCACCGCTAAACCTTATGGTGCTGTGAAGCAGCGGGCAGACAAAAAACGCAGACGAAAACGGCCGGACTGTTATTATACATGTCGGGTTTCACCTTCGCAGGACCGCCGAAAAAATCCCACAAAGACACCAATTTCGGATCGGAATAATTGCAAAAACCCCAAATTAGAGCGTCGTTTGCGAAAATTTCACGTCTAGGCATCCGAGCCTCGGGGCCAATCATAGAAATCTAAACACGCGATAGATGCGATGGTTGTTGTTGTGGTCATTCTACTGCCCCATCTCCAAGGCCGCTCGCAATTGCTCCGCTCGAACCGAAAAAACAACCTCCTCGACTTCATTTATCACATTCCCGCGCATAGATGTAAATTGAAAACTCGTTTAAAATTTTATGTCTCTTCATGGAGATAATTAAATTTACGGTGATCCGAGTCTATCTTTATGGTCGGAAATGTGGCCGATTTCATTAAACCCGCGAGGAATTGTCGAAGTGGTGTTAAGACATAAATCTGACAAATCGATAGGCAACATAAAAATGTTGTCCGCTAAAATTGATCCGCTGTATTAAAAAGGAGTAGGTAAACGTTTCTGGTTTGCTGTGTTTACAAGAACGAGGAAGCGAAAAAATTAATAGACAAAGTCGGCGGAGACTTCAACGGGCGGTCAGACGAGAAACAATGAACCGTCGCAGTGTTGGAAAGGACGGACGGTGGGTTTGGTTTTTGTCGATTCGTCGAATTTCTCGCTTGATGAATCGATTTCGAATTAATATGCAAACGACGTTAAAAATGTTGCATATTCATGGGACGAAGAGCGTCAGATCCGTGGAAGCTCGCGTTTCGAATCCGACGTGAAAATGGTGTACAAATGTGGGATTGTTAATGAGTTTCTTAATTACTTGGTAAGGTCATTTAGTTGCAGCGCATACCCAAGACCTCAACTTTGTAATTAATGGTTGCCTTTGTTATGATTATCCCACAAGTGGAGCTAGAAAATTGCTGATCGGGTTTTGATTGGTTTCTTAAGAGGCCGATGCTGGCATCCTCGTCCGATAAGGGGGGTCGAGTGCGGCCGCGACGAGGACGGATTCGGTCCCAGAAGAGGACGGCCGCACAAAAACTAATGAACAGATCGAAAAGCCTTTCCCTTTTTAATTTTATTTTTTATGCATCGTTATTAATATTTTAAGTCATTTCGGCCGGTGCGGAGCGACGCATGCGCCCAAACAATTTCCGAAAATTATCTCCGAATCCGTCTTTAATTAATATGATATATCACGGGCGCGCCTCATCTGATCGGACGCTCATTTAAATTGCTTTAACGTCCATCAGGTGACGATGCCTTCCACATCTACACCACATTGTCATTATATCAATAAAACGCAACCCGATACTACTCCGAAACGGGTTTCGCGTCGCGTCCGAGGATCGATTTATTAATTTAGCCGAAGAAAGGCATTCATCGCTGTCATCGGCGACGAGCGGCGTTCCTCGCATTGGGGTCGCCGCAATCGGGGCTAATTGCCCTCGAATTCGAGGGTTCGCCGCCAGAGGCTGTCGGCAGCAACCTTGGCTCGCAATGACATGCCTCTACTCTGTCATTACGTGGAGCACAGCCATCGGAAATTATACGGCGTGCCACATTTTTGTCATAATTATTATTTGGATTGTATAGTTCGGTATAAAGAATTGAAAATATAAAAAATAACGAGGTGTCGTTAAGTCCCGACCGTTCCTATACATTCTTCTTCGTTGCACTATAATAAAGCTTTATCGAGATCTCGGATGCACGATGGCCGCCCCGAGATCGCCTCTGCAAAAACGGACGCCAGGCCGACCTTACAAAAAACCGCTTTCGTCCGAACTACATCCTATCTGCCATCGGAACTATTGTCCTTGCGTTGCGCCATAAACGGCGACCGGAACATTGCGACGTGGGAACTCGAACGACGACACCGAGCTCCGGTTCCTCCTCCAACAAACTCCATGAAACGCTCATCTCCGCCGATTAATTAATTTAGATGCGATCTGTTCGCGGTGACCGTAGGCTAACTAAAGACTGTTCGGTTGCAAAAGCAGCGTGGTCTCGCATCTGATGATAACTATAGAAAACTGTTTCTTTTGACAAAGTGTACAAATTTGTATATGTAGCTTAAGGACCTAGCAATAAAACTCCAATATATTTTTTTCACAACTATTAAGCATATTATTTACACCCTTCTCTATTTTTGACAAAAAAATCCCTTAAGCACATTTGTCTCAGATGAGAAAGAGGCACTAACCATGGACCCGCTAGAAAAATTAACCAAATATCATTTTTTTAACAGAAATACTACATTAAAAGACTAGTAAGACACGGTTTTCGCGAGCGAATGCGGAAGTGCTTATGAAACGAGTTCTTTTAACAATTTTTTCTATTTGCGAGAAATTTGGGACAATTATTGATATCAGAATTAAGAAGGTGGTCTAGGACTTTGTCGAAAGGTGGCAGCGTCATGTCACTAAATCCAAAAGGCCGCCTTTTGTATATTCTTGTTTATTTCAAAGTTTCCATAAAACTATTTAGAACTAATGATGATAATATTCATTTGCTAGGTTTTTCAATGTCTGGTATCAAAATGTTTTGTGCAGGCTTTATCAGGTTAATATTAACGAAAACATCCGTCGCAAATTTTAGGCTCATTACGAATTCCAATTGCGTGTGATACTGGATGCATTACAAATAGAACAACTATTTTTAATACAAAAACGTAAATAAAAATATATATAAAGTGAAAAAATTACAAATAAGTGACAAAAATCATCCACTGTGCCCACAGTTGACACATGACACATTGAACCCAGAATTGTTCCTGAACTTCCATAGATGAGAGTTCCTCACAAAATTTGCAAATTATCTCTCTATTTCCAGATGCGTACCTACTGTCTTATCTGGGGGGCCATATTGCACAATGTTTACGTTGAATTAAAAATACAGAATGTAGTCAAATTATCTGTTTTATAATTAAAATATCCCATATTCACACCAGTTCCGCTATTATCGTACAGTGTTTCCTGATATAGATGTAAGGAAATTTATTTTCTTAGGATTTAAATATTGCCGCCCTTTCCGGCCGGATGACAGCTGTCAATTTAATAAGATAGAATATAGAATTTGTGTTAAAGACCTGCGATCAGGAATCGATGAAAATACTTTAAATGTCGTTTCTTTGATTTACAGGTAAATTTAGATTGTACATAATGATGTAAATAAATACTTTGATTTACAGAGAAACACAGGTGAAGTTTTTTTGAATCCTGAAGGTTTTTGAGTCCTAATTCCTAAAACAATTTTATATAGATAATATATTTTAGAAATTGCGCAGTTACAACACTGTAATTTAATCTGATATTTGTGTTTAGTATAGTCAATTCATGCTTTAACAACATTTGGAAATCATCCAAAATGTTTACGGAAATAATCGTTCATTTATACAAACCCGACAACTGCGCTTTGTGAAAATTAAGTTAAATTAAATTAAATTAATTAATTGACTGATTAATTGAATATATTTTTAGATTAGATGTTTGTGACTCTGGATGTAATAGTGCACCCGTATCATACTATATTTTAGTATTTTATCTACACATTTTACCCTATCATGTCTTATTTGTATTTTTATCAATTTTGTGATGAGCCATACGCTAAATAAATAAATGTGAAAATTATTCAATTCGTGGAATCGTTGAAAAGTTTAAACGTAATTTTACTTTACACTATAAGATAACGAATCGCAAGAAGTGAAGACAATGTTTCTTTTATAAAATCCAGTGTGCAGTAAAATCAAATTTACAAGACAACTTGGCGAATTTTGTGAAAAATACATGAAGCCACTTGACAATTTCAAACGTTGTTTGTTTTGCGATTGCGATTGAGAAATTAGAAATTGATACAAAATTTGTAAAAAAAATTATCTTCACTGATGAAGCTCATTTTTAGTTAAACGGCTTTGTGAATAAGCAAAATTCTCGCTTTTGAAGCAAAATGAATCCACATGAGGGTTCATCAAATTCGCTCCTACAAAGTCGCGAATTTATTTAAAACAAGAATTTAATCCATAAAACATTAAAATAAAGAAGATTTGGTAATCAAAAAATAGTTTTTCCGAATTTTATTACAATTTAAAATCACATCATTCTTATTGGAAAACCCATTATTATATACCCTCCAATTTTATTAGCTCAGCTGTACAAGATCTTTATTTACATAATTTCAATTTTATACAAACCAAGTTTTCTGTTTTTGCATAAACTCCTAACCAAAGTTAACTGGTCTCTTAACAACATTCACATCAATAAAAAAAAGACATGATATTATATTTCTTAGTGCGAAGCAAATTTTTAGCACATAAATGTCAACAAATCCTGCAAACGGGAAAAATTTAAAATATTTCCATATTTCATCACGTTAACGCGTCACGTTATTTGACACAACAAATTATTGAAATTATTTTAAAAACAAGTCACTTAGGTTTATCCGTCAAATTGCAGACTTAACGAATCGGCTGACTTCCTTAATTCCATTATTGTTTCCGATAAAGTGGAGCAGTTCATCGTCCATCAAATTACTGCCTTACAAAGTCCACCCCTCGTGGTATTTATTAGAAGCACCTAGTAGACTCAATATTTGAAGAAATCAAAATTATAAAAATAAAACATTTGGAAAACATCCTTAAGTGTCCGCATCAAGGAAAAAACAAAAATCAGATAAAATTTATGTAACATGGGGACGTAGGAACCCAATCAAATCCACTCGTTGAAATCTCCACCCACAAAGTAGTGTTTTGCTATAATTTATTTACAACAGCTTATCGATTCCACGGTGCCGGCATTCCAACCCAAAATAAATTTAAATAATCACGCAATAATCAAAAACTTGTTGGTCTGTTTCTGGAATTTTCAAGAATTGTTGAAAGTATATCAAAAGTGTACCGTTAAGCGAACCTCTGACGACTGCTGAAATCTCAAATAAACCAACCAAAATAATTTTGTAAGGCATTTTGAGACTTCAATACTAAATCAAAAAAGTATGAATATTAAAAATTAGTCTAGCGAATAGAAGAAGAAATGCATTGAAGACAAATTAAATTTTAACACAGCACCATTTCTTAGTCTGGCATTGAACATGAATCAGTCAAGAGTATTTTAAAGTGATGTGATAATCAAATCGACCAGACGTGTACCATACTATCGGAAGTTTGCGTAGCGGAGACTTCAACGCTACATCAGAAACTCAGTCCGAATTGCGCAATTTAGCAATATTCTATTTGAAAAATTCAAGACTTTTATAAAAATGAGCTGGATATTTTTCTTTTCAAACAGTGCGGGCCAAAAGCTCCACGAAAACGAACAGCTTGTTAACTCTATGTGGTGAGTTTAATGGTGGGTCAGAGAATCAACTAGAAACCTAATTATAATATTTACGTAAGCGGCGAAATTTTTGGCCCGGAATCTGGACGAAGAGTCGGAAAATAACACGAATTCGCCGTCGTTCGGTAGTCGCCCTTGCCCCGCGCGCGAAATTCCCGTTATAACGATCCGAATTTATTATCTTCGAGCACACAAAAGGCTCGAGTTTATCCCCCGATTTCGATGTAAATCGTAACCAGTAAATAGCACTATTTATTCTACAATCTGTCCTAGAGTCGGCCGACAGGTATTCAACTGAAACGTTTTATTCCCTGAACGTACAGTATTTCGGAATTTAAAAGCAACGCAGAGGACGTGTTATATGTATAAAATAGTCGAGACGAAGAATCTGCTGGCTCATAGCATGTAATTGGGAATCGCAAATCTTCCACCTAATGGAGATTGTGGCGGCTTTTTTCGTGTGCAGTTCGCCGCTCGCCTCAACCTCACGCGCAATTAAACTAACACGACGAAGAAGCGTCCGAAACGCTCTTCTCCGCCGAGTTTCGGCATGCGGAAGGTCCCGGTGCGTAATTGATCTTTCCTTAATATGGAAAACGGTCGATTGCGTCTACCAAAAAGCGGTGATTGATAGAGTCGGAGCGCGCGGTAATGTGGTTCACAGTTCGTGACTCCGGAGGTAAGGAGTAAGGGTTCGTTAGCTCGTTAGGTCATTTGAACAGGTTCCCGCCATAATTGACATATCAATGGCGCGAGCACAGCACTAAATGGGCCGGATCTCGCTATAAACTCTCTAACATTTTCGTTTGCGGCCGCGATATCAGAACACGCTGTATAATAAAGAGATCGACGACGACGACTTCCCTGAGAACGGCGCGGCTGCGATCGTAATTAGCATCGTGCTTTTTCATTTTAACCGCGCCAGATACCATCGCCGAGGCCTTCGACGAAATTGAATACGCGATTTATAAATTCGGGAAAAAATTCCACGCACTCCGATCGCATCTCGCTGATGGATGCGGCACGAGGACCTCTCGGGTTGGTCGGACTCAATCATTTTTCCCGGGGTGGTTTCGTCGTCCGTGCGATTTATCGATCAAAGCAAAGCTCCTCGCCGATCCGGAGCAATTATTTTAATTATCGCCGGTGCTTACATGAATACCGAATTCTCCGGCTCAAAATCTTCTGGGAACCGAACGTCTTCGCGTCGATACGCGAAATAACTCAATCGGGACGCTCGAATTTTTACCATTGTTTACATCTTTAAAAAATCGAGGGGAATGCAGGCGGGATTGTCAACGGTTTGACGCGTATGTCAGTAATGGCATGCGTCGAATTAGCATTGTTGGTTCTGCTTTAGCACTGGAATGCTACTATTAGCTTCTCCGAATAAAGAATTTAACACACGACGATTCGCAGAAACGCTACCAGCTATTGTTTTAGATTTACATATTTTATTAGTTTTGCATTTTAGGAATTTCAATTTCCAATCTAACAAGCTTAATTGCCCATAACTTAGACCCCTGTCGCCGCCATTAGGTATTCCACGCCGGCGTTATTTGCCTACCTCAAGACACTTTTTTTACACATCTCTTCCAATTCTATTGACGTTTTATCGCCGCGGTATCCGTCCACTCGTCTCTTTCGGTGGAGATTATAACGATCTGCATATTTCGAGATTTCCTCAAGAGTCGGTGCATTTAAAATCAATTAAGCGCTATCAAGTCTAGGCTGTTTTGTCTCGTGGACATTACACTTGTCGACGTTTAGGTCCGTCGATATTCTAATTGAATTTCGGCCTGTCAGAACTGTTATCTGCACTATCTGTGCTAAGACGCGCTTACTAACTAAGTAGTCCGGGTCTTCGGTTTTGTCATTACGAGATAACAGCTCTTGGACACGTCGTTCTGGAATGGCGTGTGGTTTACGACGAAAAACGTCTGCGATGGGGAACGTGTCAAGGGAAGCAGAGGAGAAAATGACAAATTAATAAATGAGCAATTTTACAAAAAAAAATTTGAAATATTTTTCAGCTTCAGATCTTAACAATAATTATAATACATATAATTCATTAATAATTATTTATTCATATTATTTCTCCCCTAATGGGACTTCAAATGGATCACACGATCCAAAAACCCTAATAAGATGGCTATTATTAATAACACCGACCGTGACAGCCTACACACTTTCATCATCGTTATTTCAACCGAATTTGAATGGCAACACCCAACTCGCGCTTTTTTCGCATTTTTTGCTTAAAAAATTCACCTCACTACAAATCACAGCTAAGACATGGCTTCGATGTTATGACTTTTTTAGGACTGTTAGAATCTGATTGGATACGTTCCTGGGATGGGGTATGGGCTTCGGTGCCTGAAAAACTCTGGACCGGGCAAACTCCATTTTCATTTTAGATCGTCTATCTTTTGCAAAAATAACTGTTTTTTATGAATCTTTGACTATGTAACTCCACGTTGACAAGACGAGATGTACGAAGAGACACATTTAAACCCGGGAGTTAATTTTTTATTTGAGACGATGATGCGATTGCTGCAGAATTTTATCGTCTTCCAGTTTTTGGAGCACTGTACAATATTTTGTTTCTTGATCAATTGAATTGTTTTTGAAATAACACTACTTTCATGTTTAGTTGTCGAGCTGTTTTGATTTGATTTTCTTCAGAATTACATTTATTAATTAAGTGTGTACGAATTACTTCTGATAAATTTTTGCCTTTAGGCATTTTGACAGATAATAAACTCACAGAAAACTCTTTTATTTTCAGTACTGTGTATTTGTAAAATGTTTTATTACCTTTATCCCAAATTAAAAAATATCAATAACAAATTTAAAATTATTATTAAAACTCAATTTACGTTTGTTTTTGTAGTGTGGGTCATCCAGAGGTACATTAGAAAAAAGATGGCTTCAGTTCCCAAAAATAATTAAGTATTTCAACCGAATTTCAATGGAAACGCCCAACTCGCGCTTTATAAGCATTTTTTGCTTGAAAAAATGCACTTCACTGTGCAAATCACAGCAAACGCTATGACTTTTTCTAAGACTGTTAGAACGCGATTGGGTACGTTCTTCAAATGGGGCATAGGTTTCGGTGTCTGAAAAACCTTAAACCCACCCAGAACCAATCAGATCGATTATTGAATTGAGCGCCCATCATTTTTGTCTAATTGCTTCATTTCACAGTTGACAAACCGCCTTTGGTTAAATTTCTATTGAAATTAAAATTTTACTATTTGTCCTCGTGCAAGTCGTTTTTGATGAATTAGAATAAACCACCACGTGGAGAATTTCTTAATTCTTTTTACAGGAAATGTAAATGGTTAACGGGTAGTTAAATTTCAAACAATTGTTTTGTTGACAAGTGTTTTATTTTAGAATAGTCCTGCATATATTCAATCAAAGACGTAATTTTAAATCAATTAAGCGCCATACAAAACAAACAAAATATAATACATTTAGTTGATTAGGCACGTCAAGTAGAAATTTAACAAATATTTTATAACTCGCTCGTACAATATAATAAATATATAAAAAGGTTTATCTATATTTTTATTTATTTTTCTCCTTCCTTTTTCCGATGAGAGTAGAGAATCGTTGAATAGAAGAAACTTTAAATAATTAGTGTTATTGATAACTACAAGAAATAAGACTCTCTCGGGAACTTCCATTACAATTCAAAATGAACTATTAGATTCTATATCTCACGTTGTAACTGAAAACATATTTCTAAAATAATAATTCAAATTTTTTACATGTAAAATTGATGAGGCAAATCATATAATGTCATTCACCAATTTCTGTAATTTTAAGGCATAGAAGACATATTCATGGTGTTTTATGAATCCGGAACGCACTTGTTCGAATTACTAATGCAAACTGAAAGTTTGGAAAATTCTAAGTGGATATAAACTAATAGCACAAACTTATTTGCAGTTATGATAAGACATTTAAATGGTTGGAAACCTAAAATTAAAATAATCGTTCCTCAAGCTCTATTTATTCATTTTAACAATACATAAATTCAATCGAAGAAGAGAAAATTTTACACTTTCTCAACCGTATTTTTCAAAACATTTAGAAGTCAAGATGGAATATTTTGAAAAATTTAGAAAAATACCATGGGACAAGAAAAATATATGTGTATGGCAATAACTTCAACCGAGAAGGAGCTTGTCAGACGATTAAATAAAAATACAAAATTTAAGTCCTTTAATATGTATGAAATTAAAAAAACTGCCTGCCTCCCCTGACAAAATGATCACGAGCCGGCACTGGAACGTGTTGTGCTGTTACGCCTCTGTCGAAGACGTGGTTTGTGCGACGCCTTTTTCACGTCTTCGGAATTGGGTCAGCCGTGTGGGTGTTTGGCGTAACTAATGAGAGTTCGTGTCGCGACGACGTCGTTCCTTCGAACGGCCCAAAAATAAAAGCAGCAAAGAGGTAAAGCTGAAAGGCCGACAGGCGAGCAAGAGCGTAATGGCCACCGTCATTATTCGTAATTAGGCATAATTTGGGCGAATTGATTTGCGAAATTCAAAATAATATAATCCCGGCGAAATTGTGCAGTTCGGCCGAAATTTCGATTAATTTTCGTCATTTCCTCGGTCGGATAACATTGGATTTTTGATTGCTTACCGAAGATAATAAACGGTTTCGACGCTATTTTATGGTTTTATTTACCGACGGGAAACAATTTGGCCACGGCATGAAACTTAAACGATGCTCAATTCGACACTTTGCTATTATTAATACGCGCGGGAACAATGTTGCATAATAACGAAGAACGAGTCATTACGTTCAATTTATATTCGGCCTCGTCCGACGCACTCTATCCCCGGCTAACAGTAAATCCTCGATGGTCTCGTTACATGCGGATTTTCGGAGACCGGAGGAATGTCGCCCGCTCGGGACGAGGGAGATTCACGAGGGCGACCAAAATCCGCCAAACCGAAGCAAAAGGACGAGTAGTCTCGCCGCTTGTTGGTTTTGGGAGACGGTGCCGATGTGACTGCTACATTTAGTTGTCGTCTCGCGGATTTACTGCGACCGATAGAAATCTCCGAAGAAGACACGGACTTGAAGACACTCACATGAAACCCTTAAACTGGCATGGCCCGGTCCGCGACGCCAACACCCGATGACATTCGCGATTCGTCGTCGATCCCATCTCCCGCGTTTCCCAGAAACGAAGAATCGAACGTCCGTCGACGAGGTCGACGCTCCCGCGGCCTTTTTTCCAAAAATTTCAAAATAACGCACGGCGCGCGATTTTGCCACCTTTACTTTGCTCGGCACGTCGACGACGTCTCCTCGAGATTTATGGTTGTGACCTATCGTTAAAGTCTCCGGAGAGAAGCGTGGATAATTCCGTTTGTATAAAAAATGGCGTTTAATTAACATAATGCATCTCGAATTCAGCATCATCTGGATGTTTATCGTTCCGTCCGGACTGATGATCGCGGTTTGGAGACTTTAACGACACTTCATAACAGTAAATCGTTGTTTCG
Source organism: Eledona agricola (assembly GCA_964023215.1). NCBI lineage: Eukaryota > Metazoa > Arthropoda > Insecta > Coleoptera > Tenebrionidae > Eledona > Eledona agricola. The sequence continues at coordinate 2,986,102 of OZ026860.1, read as the reverse complement.
CTGCGAGTTTATGTATCGAAATTTTTAATTTGATTAAGGCCGTTAAATGCGGCCGCCAAGAATGGAGGCACTCTCGCGAGGTCGCAGAGGAGAGCGAATGCGCTTATGCAAATCTGCGCCTGAATAAATTCTTGTATTATTAGCGTCGGGCGCTGAATAGGAAAATCGGCGCAAAAAAGCAGTGAGTAATTAAAGGATAGCTCCGAAGGAGTAAAATATGGTGTAGCATTCCGATCGGTCCGGAGGATGCTCTAAAACATGGCGGCCGTATTCATAGAGATAATTAAAGAAATAAATAGCTGGATTTATGCGGCAATAAACGTTTCAATCTATTTCCTGCACCGGAGCGAACGTCTGAAAACGAAATAATCCCCGTGTATATTAACGAAATGCGCATTTACGGTTACAAAGCTCGCATTTAATTCCTCCGGATTTCAGTCCAGATAACGTTTAAATTAATTAAACGATGTACCGGACCCGGCGGACCTGAGCCGTGTTTATGCCGTCTCGAACAAAACCCCAAGTTGGGGGAAAACGCGTAAATTAATCGTCCTCCGGTGTCGCTAAATACGGAAATCCAGTGCCGCCGTCAACCGTCGACGATAAATGACACTTGTGCAAGATCTGCATGCAAGAAAGAGCCTACATGGCCGTAACCGATCCGGGCAGTAAACTTCTTCGCAGCGCTGTCGTCGTCGTCGTCGTCGTGCCTCCTCCTCTCTTCTCTCCTGTTCTCTTTCGTCGCATTTGCATGCGCAAATGCGAGCTTATTATCCCGGCTGTCTTTTTTTGCGTCGTACGTCGGTTCATCGACTTGCGAATTTAAGGGTTGCACTTTATCTGATCGCTGCGAGATGCATGCGCGCCCAAAACGAAAATACGGCGATGTCAACGGCGGCTCGCCGGCCTTTAAGACAATGCCGTAACTTAACGATATACTTAGTTAAAATACCTGTTGCGGATTTCGGACTGACAGGACGCCGGCATTTTTGGTCCCCAATTTACGCGCTTTTGTCCTCCGACACAATCTGCATAAAACTCGCGAGCCCTTCTGTAAACACGCGAACGACTACAACTCATCCCCAAGACGTCCCCAAACGGACAACTGCCCAAGAAGTGTAACTTTCTATGCGGAAAAAATTACAGATTCCAAACGCTCGCTAGTGGCGTTGAACAAAATTGTGTGATCGAATATTGACGTTAATGTGAAAAGTTTAGAAAATTCAAACGAGCACCAAAACTATTTTTAAAGCCCTACAAATGAATTTTTATACTCGCCGAAACGAATAAATGGTCAAGAGCAAAAAATAAAAAATAAGCTATATACTTGCACCCTAAAAACTATGAATTTGCTGGCTAAACGAATTAAGTGATTTTCGCACTTTTGAATTAACTTTATTATCTCTAGTTAGTGTCCGACCGAAACTAGTTTTTACGACCGAAACCGAAACCGAATTTCGGCTTCAGTCTCAGTTTTGGCCGAAACCGAAATCTAAATTTCATGATTTCGTAGGAAAAACAAAGTAAAAATTATCATAATCAGTTTTTATTATTATTTTTTTAACCAATCACATATTAATCATTCAGCCTCTGATATTTTAAGTAATCATTAATTTATCATATCATATTATTACCCCCCTTATTTCAAAAAGCACAAATAAATATACTTTTTTTTATTATTATGAAATCAAATAAAAGCTACAAAACAAAATTAATGCTTTTAAAGTAAAAAGAAATTACCTAGTAAATATGTGTAGGTAGGTACACAAAAAAAACACTCTTTCATCTTAACAAAATTATTTTTTCTAAACTGGTAATTTTGTATGGTACTCTTGTTAACAAACTGCAATAAAATTCAAATTAATAAGTCCCTATCTACCACATACAACAACTAAATATATATTTTTAATGCATATAATCCTTCAATCGAATGTATCAAAATAAAAAAAGCTTTGCAAAACCTCCCGAATGCAGTTTCGGTTTCGGTCGGATGACAGCCGAAACCGAAACTAGGCCGAAACCAGTTTTTTTGCCGAAACTAGGCCGAAACCGAAACCTAAAGTTCGGTCGGACACTATCTCTTGTACTTCCAATTTACCATGAATATTAAAAGTCTTTGCCGCGCGAATATTAAACACTAATAAAAAATAAAAAAAAACAAAAGAAACAAGATAAAAGATCACAAAATGGTAATATTATAACTCAAGAAAATTTTGATTTGGGTGACTCAAGGGTTGAATTAGATTCTGACTGATGAATAAGGACATTATTGTTTTTTATATTTTGTTTTTGTTTTTATGAGTTTATACTTTGTTTTACTTTAATAAAATACAATAACGAATAAAATAATAAAGTATTATTCTACTGTCCTAAAATGATGTACCTAAGTGATTTTTTTAAATATTTTTTTTAAAGGGAAACGAGTTGAAATGCATTTTATTTCAAAAATATATATATTAATGAAGTTTTCAATGAATATTATACTAAAATATTGGATACACACCGCACATTTATATTTTTCAATTATTTTTTACAATTTTGACCTAAAAATGTTGTAAAAAAAATAGGGGATTCATTTCCAACTTTTACAATTTTGCATTTTCCTTCATTTTTAGGATCTCGCGAAAATAAAACATTAATAAAAAATTAAAAAAAAAAGTCAAAAGAAACAAGATAAGAGATCAAAATATGGTAATATTCCAACTCAAGAAAATTTTGATTTGGGCGACTCAAGGGTTGATTTAGATTCTGACTGATGAATAATTATAATAATAATTATGAATAATTATTGTTTTTCATAATTTGTTTTGTTTCTATATGAGTTTATACTTTGTTTTACCATAATAAAATACATTAATAATAATGAATAAAATAAAGTATTATTCTACTGTCCTAAAATGATGTGATTTTTTTAAATATTTTTTTAAAGGGAAACTAAAATGATGTAAGTGATTTTTTTAAATATTTTTTTGAAGGGTAACAGGTATAAATGCATTTTATTTCAAAAATGTGTATATAATGAAGTTTTCAATGAATATACTAAAATACACACTCATATTTTTCAATAATCTTTTACAATTTTGACCTAAAAATGTTATAAAAAAGGATAGATAGATAAAAGATAGGAGATTCATTTCCGATTTTGCATTTTCCTTCACTTTTAAGATCGAATGTCCTGGACGAGTTTGAAGAGTAGCGCTACATTGAGTGGTATAAAAAATTGTATTTGCTTTAACTTCGAGTAAAAGTACCTATTTACTTTTTAACATATGCTCATACTTTTTGTAAATAATTTGTAAAAAGCACATACTAAACTAAGTACTTCTTTGTATTGTAGATTAAAAGCGAAGCAATCTGAGAACCTGGGTTAGCCAATCGTTTTAATTACATTTAATTAATTTACATTTTAAGGATGTTTGATTGTACCTCTAATTTCTAGACACAAAAAATTAATTGAAATCCATTCTATATTTTCCCCACTAAATACTTATTTGTACTTTGTACATACGGATAAATTTGGACATTTATTTTCTGTTAAAATAAAGTACCTACCAAAATAATTTACAGTGCATGTTTTGTTCTTTCAAAAGAAAACTTTCTATTTTTTGGGAGAAAAGTTGCGATTTTTAATAATGAAAAAAAAAGTATACGCTTTATGGAAAGCGTCATAAAAGTTTCAAAATGAAGTAAGTTCTTAGGCAAGTAATTCCTTCCTTAGAAAGTAGGTACTAGCTTTGATTCTATAGAAATAATTCAGTCAGCTCCCAGTTTTTATTTATTTTTATTAAGTAAAAGCAAATGCTTGCCATGCCATATCACACTAAATTCCACTGAATGTCTCATTTCATCTCATTGATAGCTTCTCACTCGCACTGCTATTTAGAACATTAGAAACGTGTCGTGTACCTTCAAGCAACCCCTCTCCGATTGCATAATGAATTCGCTGGGTGCACACACTACCAAGTGCACAGAACCACCCACACCGCACCCGCGCACCTCATTACCAGTACTCCGCAAGTACCGATCGTACGTTATCCGAGCCCGCGCATAAATACGTACGCCGAAGCTATTTAGTGGCGTGCTAAACAAAGGACACCATTAAAACTTGCGCCTATAAACCGTAATCAGCAAGAGATGCAATGCTCACCGGATCGCGAGAGTCGCGGCCGGACAAACCGGACCGTCCGTCGTAATCGTCCCATCGACTCCCGGATGGGGACTTCCACGGCGCCCTCTCCGAAGAGGTGAACTCCCGTACGTAATAAGATATTGTGAGAGACGAGCCGCGAAACACGTTTACGTAGCTCTTAAGGCGATACATTCGATTAGAAAAACTGCCAACTTCTATCTGATTAAGCGTCATGGGATT